>JANBXA010000651.1:74302500-75585000 GCA_030556225.1 Cricetiscus sungorus
TTCTAATGTTGCCACCTTCTAATACAGTTCCTAATGTTGCAGTGACCCCCAACTATAAAATTATTTTTGTTGCTACTTCATAACTAATTTTAATACTATTATGAAACATAATGTAAATAGTTTTTTTGGAGATAGAAGCATACTAAAGTGGTCATGACCCACAGGTTGAGAACCATTGGGTTAGATTCAAACTCTTCCTCAATTATCTTCCTTTTATCTTCTAAGTGTTGGAATAATAAGTTTGTGCCACCTCATCTAGCTTATTTTTTTCTATTAAATTCTCCTCTTACATCTTTTTCAAGAATGACCTGTTATTTTTGACACAGGGTCTCAAGTAGCCTAGGCTAGCCTGGAACTTTGGGCAGTCTTTCTGTCTCAGTTGTCCAGGTGCTGGGGTTATAGGTGTGTATCACCCTGGTGTCCAGTATGCTCCATGTTTTTTAAACATTATCAGTAAAGTCATGTAGCAGAAAGTTCAGTGTGGTAGCTTACTTCTGTAATCCCAGCACTTGAAAGGGTGATTACTAAGTTTGAGGCTAACTCAGGCTACAAAGTGAGTTTTAGGGCAGCCTGAGCTAGAGAGTGAGTCTCAAAAACAACAGCAACAAAAGAGAAGTCTCTCCCTTTCTCCCTCTTCTCTTCTCCTTTTCTCCTTCCTTTCCTTCTCTGCCTCCTCGACTGTTTTTATGATGTGAGAAATTTCTCCTGTGTCTCTGAGCCTCCTCTGTCTGCTTTAATTTATGGCTGAGCCTGTTACCACCTTTCTTGGGTTGTGTCTTATGATGCTAAAATGTGGAGAATAGAGAGGTGTTGAAGGCAGGGAGAGGTTTTACTGGACAGGAACAGCTGTAGCATCTGAGATTCAGCAGGGGCAGAGGGGTCTCACTGTGCCCAGTTTGAGTAGAGAGAGCTGAGAGTTTGTTGCACTGGGAAGAGGTCACTTGTGAAGATCAGGTCCCTGTTTGGTTTGGTAGGAACTTGGCCCAGGTCCATAGGTTGGGAAAGGTCAAGGTTAGTTGGCTGTGTATGTGAGGAAACAGGTGACCCCTTAGCACCTGTCTTCTGGGACTATAGATGAACATGGGATAGTGGACGTCTCCACATCCCAGTTTTGACCTAGCACAGGCTGAGATTTACCTCTTGTGGTTCCACTTGCAGCAGTTACTGGAAAGGCTGGCTAGCAACGTCTTGGCTACCCCTAAGCACTGTCTGGGGAAATGATGTCAGGGGAATGACCACCATAGAAATCCTGGGGGGCATGTGATCGGGGCCAGCCATTTTCTGGAGTCTGCAGCTTCACTCAGCTCAAGGCCAGGCTGTCTTTATTAGCTTCTACATCCAAAAAGGTGTACCCCACAGCTTCTTGGACCTGGATGTCTACTCTGCCTCTCTCTCCTTTTTATGAGACTAGGTTTTGCTATGTAGCCTTGGTCATTCTGGAATTTTGTATAGAGGAGGCTGATAGAAGGTGATCCTGCTGCCCCCTCCTCTCTGGGGTTAAAGGTATGTGCTACAATGTCTATTCTCTTTTGGGGCAAGTGAAATCACTGGGTTGGAGTTGTTTGTATTTTAGTTAATTTTTATTTGTAATTGTGTATATGGGTGCATGATGTGTGTGTGTTGTATGCATAGGGCACATCTGCCACAGTGTGCATCAGAGGTCACTTGAATTTGATCTTGAGAGACGTCTGGCTAGATCTATATTTTAATTTTTATAGACTTACCCTGCAGAGAGACTAAATAAAATTGTCCCCACTCTACAATAAGTAGTCTTAGCACTTACATTTATTATACCTTTACATTTGATTTTAGGAACTAGGTTTTAACTTTCTTGAAATTTAGGGACTGCTACATCACTTGTAATCTTTAGTATATCTAACATAAAGAGGTACTTAATAAATGATTTGGAAGGAATTGAGTGAGTGAAGATAAAAAGCTACCAAGTATCTGCCTTTGAGACCATGTCCACTGCCCCTTATTCTGTTAGCAGTCTTTACAGTTTCAGAGTCTCAGTGGTGGTGCTGCAGTATGGGGTTGAGGCTAACTTCTAAGTCTGTGGTATTTTTTCCTACTTAGTCATGGTTCACATTGTGTAGTATCTCTTCCCACTTCCCACTACTATTTAACATCAAACTTAGAACCTTGTGTCATGATAGTCCTGAACTGTAATCTCAGGCCTCCTTTTAATTTTCAGGTAATGTAGCATTTTCAGACTTAAATAAAACAGCAGCAACAACAACAACAACATCAACAACAACAACAAAAAAAACCAAACTATCATCCAGAAAATTCTTTCTGAAAGAAGTACTTTTAAGTTATTATAGACTGTTTTTATTTTTCTGTAACTCCTATCTAGCTTTTTTACTTGTATGTTTTTTTTTTCTGTGCTTATGTATATTTTATAAAGATAGTTTAGAAACCATGTAGTAAGCATTTTTTTTTTTTTGGGGGGGGTGGATCTTTGAGGAATATTCAGGACATTTGTATGCTTGTAGTTTCAGGACTTGGTAGTCAATGGTGGCCTCAAGTAAAGAAAGAGCAGTCCGAGTTTTGTTTTCTGCAGTCATGGTAACTGCTACCTCTGTGCATTCTTTTTACAAATAAAGAAAAAAAATCCACTGCTTTGAGTTTTCTAATGAGTCCTGGAATATGCCTAGGCTAGGCATCTCCCCAAAGGTGGTTGTATTAAGGAATTTGGAAAAGACTGCTCACACCTACAGACTTTATGATCTCACTGTGGGACTTTTGTCTTCAATAATATTATTTCTGATTTCTCATTTTCTGAGAATTTTGTGCTATTATAGCATTTATATCATTGTTGTGATTCTTTGTCAACCTGAGGAATGGTATCACTTTCAAGTAAGTCTTTTTTACTCCTTTTGATGTCTTCTATACATAGTTTTTCAATAAATGTTTGTTAATTGAGTTTATTTTCTTAGTCTAAGATTTTTCCTACTCATGGATTTTAATTACTCTGACAGATTGCTTAATGGTTATGGGTAGATTGCATAATCTCTCTGAAATATCTTTGTCATGAAACTAGTAACACCTACCCTTAAAGGGTTAGGTTATAATTAGCTAATGAAGTGTTTTGAAGATGAAAAAGCTAAGGTTGAGCATTATGATCAACCTATTAAAGGTAAATTGTTAGTATCAGGTTTGTAGATAAAAAGCTTTCCCAAGCCTTGAAGTTAATTAAACGGTATAAAGTAATTATTTTGTACCTATTTACATCTGGTTATTTATATTACCTAAATCCTTAGATTCTTTTGGAAGGATTCTTTGTAATACTGTTTATGCTGAGGTTTGGTCTTTTGAGGCAACATTTTACCAAAACCTTGACTTCCTGGAACTCATTATGTAGATCAGGCTGGCCTCAACTCATAGAGATTTGCCTTCTCCTGCTTCCTTAATGATGGGTCAAAGCCATTCACTATCATTACTAGCTCCTAGGTGTATTTCTTCTTTCTTTTGGTAATTTATTAGCTAGATAAGGGACTAGTTAGGTAACTTATCTCCTACCTTAGTATTTACGTTAAATGTAGATCAGGGAGGCCAGCCTGGTCTATAGAGTGAGTTCCAGGACAGCTATGCAAAAAAAAAAAAAAAAAAAAAAAAGGTTCCCTCAGACCGCTGTCCAAATACCACTTACATCAGAACTTACCTGTATTAGTCATCATATAATATAACCTGCTGAACTAGAATCTCTGCAGGTAGAGTGAGTCTAACAAGAGCCTCTAAATGATGCTTAGTATGCAAAAGTTTAAGGACCTGAGGTAAATGAGGTAAACAACACAGTTCAAAGGCACATTATCCTAACTTCTTTTTTTGAGACACTTTGTAGCTAGAGTTTGTGGTTTTCTTGAGTTTGTGGTTTTCTTGCTGCTGGGATTTCAGGCATATGCTACCATATCTGGTTCCTTTGTTTAGTTGGTAATTGCTTTTCTTTTTGTGTTTGAGCAACAAAATAAGAGTAAAGTGTTATGTATTATAGAGAATCCATGAATCTATATGTGATAGAAATGATGAGTAAGTTAGTGGGGAAGGAGGGCATTTCCTCTTAAAGCAAAATGCCAACTAAAAATGTAGAAAGAGTGATGCAGGTAGACAAGAGTCACCGTTAGACCAGGTCTCCATGGAGCCCACTTTTAATCCAGCACTCGGGTTGGGGGTGGGAGCAGAAGCAGTGGGATCTCTGAATCTGAGGCCAGACTGGTCTACAGAGCCAGATCCAGGACAGCCAAGGCTACACAGAGAAACCTTGGTGGAGGTGGGGGAAGTCACTGTCACAGGAAGCTTTGGGTAAGTTACCAGAATATTATGTAGTGAAACAAGTGGGGAAAACCTCAGATACCAACTTGCCCTGGTGATTATGGTCAAGTGATGGGGAAAGGAGGAGTGCAGTGTACACAGCATAATGTCCATAAAATTTCTTCTAACATGTGTAGCTTCAGTCAGATTATGAGGAAAATAACCTAGACCCAGACTGATGGGTTGGCTTAGTACATGAAAGCTGTTACCTGTCTGTCCTTCCCCCTTTTCCTCCATCCTCATTCCCCGTCCCCTTTATTTCTTGTGGGTTTTGGAGGTAGGTTATTGCAGTAGTATAGCTCTGGAACTCAACTGTGTAGTTCTGGCTATTTTCACATTTGAGATAATCCTTTTGCTTCAGGTAGGATTACAGGTGTGGTTTTTTGAGACAGGGTTTCTCTAAGTAGTTCTGACTGTCCTGGAACTTCCAGCCTGGCCTTGTACTCACAGAGATAAGTCTGCCTCTGTGTCATGTTGGGATCAATGACATATGCTACCATGTCTTGTTGAAAACTCTGTATTCTTATAGTCAAGCTTGTTAAAGAGAGTTAAAGGCAGACTTTGTTGCAAAGTGAAAGAAAAGGGGATCTGACAGTGCATTGTGCCCCTGGGGAGGATCTTGAACTTGACAGGATTGTTGTGGAGAAATTTGGTAAAATTTGAATAGATTGGCTCTGTGTTATGATTTCCTAAAAAGGAAGGTTCCATGGTAGTAAAGTTCCTAGCTTTGGGATTTGTATTCTGGAATATTTAGACGAGCATGGGGGATGTCACAGAGATAAATATACACCCCAAACAGTCATAAAATTTCCTTTTTCCTTTCCAATTTTTGAGACAGTATTACTAGGCTAGTTAAAATTCTCTCTATATTAATTAAAACAAAGAACATTATCTAAGCATATTATTCTTGATAGGAATAATACATTTATTATTGCTATCATTGTTTATTAAATAATATTTATTACTTGTTTAATAATAAATAATCTTTATTGCTGTGTTTCAGAAAGCTGAAGTTGACGGTAGCTTAAGTGATAGCCACGTATCTCCTCCAGCCAAACGCACTTTGAAACAACCTGATTCTGTTTGCAAAGACAAATCAAAATCACGAAGTACTGGTCAGCGAGAGGAATGGAACATACCAACTGGGCAGGCCAGGTGAGAAGGGAGAATTCATTGTTTTTTCTTTTCCATTTTTAAATTTTGTTATTCAGGGTTAATATTGGTGTTAATTTCTTTTAAAAATGAAAGTTTCTTTTAAATACTCATTTATAATTTATATTAGACTTATTTTAAGCTTTCTGTAATTTTCCATATATGCTGTAAAATGTATTTGTTTTATAAAGACATGTATAGCACGTATACTATAACTAGAAATTATTATTACTAAAAGAATAGGGATTTTGATGGGTCTTGAATGTATATGATTATTTATCATTCTTAGTTTCTTTTTAGCCCTACTTGTTTTAAATTTTTAATTTGTGCATATATGTATGTGCATAAGTGCACTGTAGTGGGCATGTAGAGGTTAAAGGACAACTTACAGGAATGTGTTCTCTTCTTCCTTCATGTAGATCTTGGGGATAAAACTTAGGTTGTTAGGTTTGATGGCAAGGATTTTTATCAACAGAGCCACCTCACTGGACTGTATGTGTGTGTGTGTGTGTGTGTGTGTGTGTGTGTAGGTAGGTAGGTAGGTAGGTAGGTAGGTAGGTAGGTAGATAGATAGATAGATAGATAGATAGATAGATAGAAAGAAAGAATTTCTTTGTGTAACACCCCTAGCTGTTCCAGAACTCACTCTCTAGACCAGGCTAGTCTTGAACTCACAGAAATCCAATAAAAGCATGCACTACCACCAACTGACTTATTTTTCATACAGAGTCTCATATAACCCAGGCTAGCCTAGAACTCCTTATGTATTGAGGCTGGCCTTGAACTCTTGATCTTCCTGTGTCTTGTGACTCCCAAGTGCTGAGGTTCCAAGAGTGCACTACTGTGCCCTGCTCTTCTTTGTAAAGAGAAATGATGCTAATGATTATTACTGTCTGGCTCTTGGACTACTTTAAATTTTTGTTTTCCTTTTGCTTCTGCCTCCTGGTGAGGTGGTGGTACTTGGGTTTGGGGTGAGAGTAGGTAGGATGGGGGTTATGCAATGCTGAAAACTGAACACATCCCCAGCTTTCTTTTTAAAGCAGCTTTTTCATTAGCAACAAAGAACCAAGTAAGCTCTGTTTCCTATAGAGCAGAACTGAACCTTACTGTGCTTTTTTCTCCCAGTGATGTGTTGTTCAGAAAAGCTTCACCTTTTTTTTTTTATTTTTTTTTTTTGTGGAATGATTTTAGGATTGTTGTGAATAATGTAATGATGTAAAATTTTAATCACTTGTAGCTATACCCACCCAAAATTTATTTGGCACTAAGACCTGTGAATAAACTGATAATTTGCAAGTAAACTGAGTTCATGTTATGTTGGGATCAATGCCAAAGTGTACTTATGAGGTAATAAAAGTGATTCTTCTGTGGTTTTAAGTTGACTTTGAGAATGATTTTGGAGCATTCCAGAAAAGCATTGTGTATCAGCAACATGTTAGAACACATGTATTACATCAGTTGCTTTATGCTCACTATGTACAAAGGTGCTAAAGAAAAAAAATTTATTTTTGAGAGTATATTATTTTTTAATTTTTTAAAAATAATTTATTTACATTTATTTTATGTGCATTGGTGTGGAGGTGGCAGATCCCCTAGAGCTGGAGTTACAGACAGTTGTGCACTACCATGTGAGTGCTGGGAATTGAACCCAGGTCCTCTGGAAGAGCAGCCAGTGCTCTTAACCACCGAGTCACCTCTCCAACCCCATTAAGAATATATTAAGACAGACTTTTTGTTTTCTTAGAAGGAGGAGGAGAAGGAATAGGTCTTTGTGTATGTGTGTGTTTTAATAGATTAAAGATGTATCATAGTTTGATACATAATTTTTATTAAGTATTTTACATCATTTTTTATTGTTTTTGATATCTAAGTATTTCCTCTCACAGTTTGAATATATTTGTCATAGCTTGGAATTTATTTTCTCAATGAAGACTATAGCAATCTGTTGCCTTGACTCCTTATGGTCTTGGTTAAATTTATGCTGCTTAACCCTAATCTTTTAATAGGATTTGAATTGGTACAGTTGACAACAAAGTTAATTCAGTTTATAATTTGTTATTGAAGTTTTTCTTGAGATAATGAAATGTCTCTTAGTATGTTTTATTAATATGTTACCAAAGTAAAAGATGTTATTTTGTGAAAAATGTTAACATTTTAAATATGGATAATTATAGCCTTATTCTTGCTTATTTAAACAAATATTGATATATTTGCATATTAAATATATTTATTTGTATTCTAGGTTAACTTCTCAGCCTGGTACTACATTACCAAACGGACATAGTAGCTTGTGTGAGTATCCTGCTGGGAAATTAGCTAATATTGAAATTCTTACAGTGGTGTTAGGTTAAGCATGAAAGTGGACAAAAGTGTAGCCATTTACTTTTGCTTTTATTACTTCCTTTTTATGGTACTGGGGACTGAACTGTGATCTCCTGCATGGCCCAAAAGTTCCCTACTTCTGAGATGTACATTCTAACCCCTTAGAGTGATTTAATAGTATATTCAGTATAGAGCTAGAAATGATTTCATTCATAGCAAAAAATATTAAAATTGAGAATTTTGATTAATATTAAAGCCATTTAAGAGATTATATTCAGTTTTTACAGCCTTTTAAATTTTTTTTTTTTCTATTTTTTTGTACTGTGCTCTTTGAAATGAAAATATCTCTCTTGCAGCCCTTCGAAGCCATCCCCTTCGAGGGGAAAAGAAAGGAGATGGCGACCTTTCATGTATAAATGGTGACATGGAAGTCAGAAAAAGTTGTCGGTCCAGGAAAAACAGATTTGAAAGTGTGAATCAGAGTTTATTATTTGATCAACTGGTAAATAGGTATGAGTGTTTACGCATTAAGCAGTTTCATTTAATTTTTTGAGTTTTAAGCTATTTCTGTGTGTGCGTGTATTGTGTTTGTGTATATGTGCACATTTGTTTGAATGTGAATGGGAAGTCCAGTGGAGAAGAAAGGTTGACTGAGTGTTTTCCTCAATTGCTCTACATCTTAATTTCTGAGACAGGGTCTCTAACTGACCCTGAAGCAAATCAAAGGCTAGATTGACTGTTGGCTCCAGGTCCTTTTTCTGCTATTATAACAGAATGTCAGTTTTCTAAAGACAAGAAGTTTAATTTATAGTTGAATATTATTCCATTGTGTATATGCATTACAGTCTCATTATCCATTCATTCCTCAGTTGAAGAATGTGTAGGTTGTTTATTTCCTCTCTATTGTGAATAGAGCAGCAATGAACATGGCTGTGCAATTATCTCTGGAGTAGGATGTTGGGTCCTTTGGACATGGATGCCAAGGAGTGGTGTAGTTGGGTGATATGGTAGATTTATTTTAGCCTTTTTGATAATTCTCCACACTGCTATCTAGAGTGGCTATCCCAGTTGGCAATTCCACCAATAATGAGTGAGGTTTCTCTTTTTCCCTTCCCTACTTGCTAGGGACAATTAACTTTTTTTTGGGGGGGGGGTGTCTTTCTTTTGTTTTTTTGGGACAGGGTCTCTCTGTGTAACCTATCATAGAACTGTCTGTCTTGTCTGTCTGCCCATCCATCCATCCATCCATCCATCCATCCATCCTAGAACTTGCTTTGTAGACCAGGCTAGCCTCTAAGTCAGAGATACTCTGGCCTGTGCCTCCATAGGGCAGACATTTGTGAACTAATTACAGTTTATCATTTTATGTGTATGAGTGTTTTGCCTAAATGTAAATGCACTGTATATGCCTTGTGCCTGTGGAGGCCAGAATAGGGTGCTGGATCAATTCTGTTTAATTGTATGCTACCATGTGAGTCCTGAAAATCAAACCTGGGTCCCCTGGAAAAGCACTTAGTGCAGTAACTGCTGAACCATCTCTTGGGCCTTTCTTATCAACTTTTAATGTCTGATCCCTTGTTGCATTGAAGATTAAGTTCTCAGTCCTAGAACTTCGAAACATAGTCAGACCATACATATATCATCTCTCTTGGTTTTACAGTTTCTTATAGTGGACTAGAGAGAGGGGTTAATAATGTCAAATTTGTTTATAAGTTTTATTACTAAGTGCTGTAGTACAGGATCTAGTCACACTTTAAATGTTATAGAAGTGTTCGTTAGAAGCATAACACAGCCAGATGTGGTGCAAGAGGCTTAGTCAAGAAGACCTCAAAGGATAGCACAGTACTCAGGAGGCAGTGGATCTCTGTGAGCTGGAGGCCAGCCTGCTCTAGAGTGAGTACCAGGACAGCCAGGGCTGTTACACAGAGAATCCTGTCTCGAAAAACCGAAAAACAAACAACAAAATAAACAACAAAACAAACAAACAAAAGAACCAAAGAAGAAGAAGATCTCAAGTTCAAGGCTAGTTTGGACTACATAGCAAGTTTTCTGGGCTATATTGTGAAACCTGTGTAAGAAAACCTAATAAAACAAATAAAAGTAAGTTATTTTGGATTTTTTAGATATCAGTGTTTTACTTTAATTTAAAAATTTCTGTTCAATTAATTTTATTGGCCCAACTTTATATATATCTCCTCTTTTCTATGTTTTTTAAAACAACTTTATATTTAAAGATTCAGTTTCCCCCCTCAGTATTATGAATTTGATAGTTGTTTACCATGATATTATGGTATTTTTGTTTTCTTTCTTTTTAAAAAATAATTTGTGTGCTTTAGTGTGTAGGTGTCAGATTCCTTGGAACTGGAATTATAGGTAGTTGTTAGCTGCCACGTGGGTGCTGGGAATTGAACCCATGTCCTTTGGAAGAGCAGCTACTTAGCTGTTCTCCAACTTCTTCCTTTTTGTAACAGGTCTCACTATGTAGCCTGGTTGGCCTGAAGCTCACTATGTAGATAAGGTTGGTCTTGAATTTATAGTCATCCACCTGTCTTTGCCTCCTGAGTGGTGAGATTAATGGTATTCACCACACCTGGCCTAGTTTTAAAACTTTAATATTAAATTAATTTTATCAAGACAATATTTATTTCAATTTATTTATAAATTAAAAATAAATATTAAAACTTTTGAAGTTTTAATAAACATGTTTATTTTGAGCCTTATAAACAAAAGGTTTATAATTTTAAAGTTTTAATAGATAAAAATTGAAATTATTTCATTTCTTTTTTAAAAATAAAAGTATTTTATATGCGTTGTATTTATATATATATATATATATACACACACACACACATTGCCAGTGAAGGGCAGAAGAGGGCTTGAGTTACATGTGTTTGTGAGCTACCAGATATGGGTGTTGGGAATTGTCCTCTAACAGAACAATTTCACCTTTTAATACAGTATCTCACTGTTTAGTCCTAGCTGACCTCACACTATGTGGACCAGGCTGGTCTTGAACTCATGTAACTGCTTCCTGTGTTCTAGGATTAAAGGTGTGCTCCACCACACCTGGCCATCTTGTTTTATAAATTGGGAATTGTGTTTTGATGAATTCTGATTATGAAAGTTATTCATTTGAGATAATAATACACTTACATATTAAGAGATAGATGAGTACTGTTTTGTTGATCCCTTTAATGTGTCTGATATGATACATGTGCCCATTATTATCTAAACTCTCTTTATTATATGACTGTAGTACTGCTGAAGCTGTATTACAAGAAATGGATAATATTAATATCCGAAGAAATCGTCGATCAGGAGAAGTAGAAAGACTTCGAATGTGGACAGATACAGAATTTGTGAGTATTTAACTGTGGCAACCTCTGCAAGTATTTCCTTTTCTCTTCTAGTTGTCTTTTTAGTTTTTATTCATGTATAAGTGTATGTGTGAATGGATACCCACAGAGCTATAAGAAGGCATTGGATCCTGTGGAGCTGGAGTCACAGTTGGTTGTGAATCCCCTGATGTGGGTGCTGGGAAGCAAACTTGTGCTCTTTTAAGGAAAAGTAATCACTCTTAACTGTTTAGCCATCTCTCCAGTCTCCAGAGTAGTTTTCTTTATACTTCCAAAGAATTAGACACCCAGAAAGAGGATGAGAAACAGTAGATTGATTCCCTCCAAACCCTAGTGCCTATTGTCTTCTCTCTCCTGTCTTCTTCTCCTGCTATGTAGCCAATGATGACCTTGAACTTCTGTCCCCTGCTTCCAGACATGTACTATCATTATCAAGCCTGATTTATGGAATGCTGAAGATGTTGCCCAGGGCATTGTGCATGTGAGGCAAGCACTCTATGAATTGAGCAATGTTCCCAGCCTGATTGCAGATTTAATATTTTATTTTATTTGATGTGCATTGGTGTTTTGCCTGCATGTATGTCTATGTGAGGGTGTCAGATGCTCTGGGACTGAAGATAACAGACAGTTGTGAGCTGCCATGTGTGTGATAGGAATTGAAGCCGGGTGCTCTGGAAGAGCAGCTAGTGTTGTTAATTGCTGAGCCATCTCCCTGTCCCTGGATGTCAGATTTTTTTAAGTGAACAATTGTTTACTCCCGTCCACTCATGCTTGTTTGGTATTTTACTGCTTGTTCTCTTCTGGCTGCTGCTGCTGATTTCTCTTCAAACCCCTCACTTGAAGTTCCTTTTCTTTTTCTTATCTCAGTTTTTTTCTCCCTTCCCTTTTTCCAAAAAAAAAAAAAAAGAAAGAAAGAAAGAAAGAAAAGAAATGCCCCATGGAGTTGAATCTAAGGCCTTATACCTTATATATTAAATAACTCTGAAATAATTCATATCCTAATCTCTATTGTTTTCCCTTTTTCTTCTTTATACTTGTTGAATTTAGGAAGCTTTTTTTTTTTTTTTCATGAATTTGTGACTTGTAGGTAGATGCTCAATAAATTATATTGAGCAAGAACAATTTATTTATTGAATGCTTTTTTATAACAGTACAAATGCTATATTAATATTTGACAACTTTATTTCTTTAAAAGGAAAATATGGATATGTATTCAAGAGTAAAAAGGCGAAGAAAATCACTGAGAAGAAATAGTTATGGGATACAGAATCATCATGAAGTTTCTACTGAGGGCGAGGAAGAAGGTCTGTAAAGCCATTTGCAATGGAAAAACTAGAAATCTGTTGGGAGGGAAGAAGAGGAGATACGATAAGTAATTAGAGTAGGGTTGGTTTTTTTTTTTTTTTTTTTTTTTAGGGTTATAATGTACAATTTGAAGTAATTTAAATTTATCTGGCCATCTGAACTTTCATTTCCTTCAGTTGGCAAAGTGAAGTGGCTATTGGTAATCCTTGAGTTCTCTAGTGTGAAGAAGCTTAGGCTGTTGGTTAGTCTGCCCAGGGGATTAGCCCTCTTGTTTTACTGAAGGCACCCCTTTTTTTTTTTCTCCTTCTTTCTTCTGAGACAGCTTTTGGATCTGCCTGTGTAGCTTTTGGAGCCTGTCTTGGAACTCACTCAGTAGATCAGGCTGGCCTGGAACTCACAGAGATTCTCCTTCCTCTGCCTCCTGAGTGCTGGGACTAAAGGCGTGTGCTACCAATGTGTTGCTTGGTGATCTGATTTTTGCCTTTGCATACAAAAACTGAATATGTAGAGCTTCCAAAGTCATCTGCATTGTTTTTGTTCATAGTACACAGTGTGCTGTTGTAAAAAGTCTTTTAAAAATTGTTTTTTTTGAAGTATTAGAAAACTTATTCAGGCATAGGTATTTTATACTATTATTTAGATAAGTAATAGTATATTCGCTGACTTCCTGTGTAAGCTAACAGTAAAAAATGTCAAAACTGTAAATAAACTTTAAGTTGTTATAGTAAAATATAAAGACATACACATTTAAGTTTTTACTTCACTTCATATCATTTATTGGTGCCTTTAACATTTTTTCCATGCTTTTATATTATTTTGGCAGTTTCTGTAGTTAAAAAGATGTACACATACATGTTATAGCATAGCTATAGCTAAACCAGTGCATTATAATTTAATTTTTTTGGCTAGATGATTATCATGGAATGATCTCTTGCTGGGAGGTTGGCCCATGCCTTTATTCTCAGCACTCAAGAGGTAGAGCCAGGCAGATCTCTGCAAGTTTGATGCCACTGGTCCGTATAGTGAATTCTAGGACAGCCAGAGCTACACAATGAGGCCCATCCTCAAAATTGAATGAATGGATGAGAGAATGAACAAATGAATAGCAAGCCACTGTGATCATCATACTCAGTGTCTTGATTTCTTGGAAGGGCTTTTTTTTTTTTTTTAAGATAAAACACACTCATACAATGAAAATAAATAAAATCTTAAAATCTTTTGTTTGTTTGAGATAGCACCAAACTATGTAGATAAAACCATCCTTGAACTCACAGTAATCCTCCTGCCCATACCTTCTGAATGCTGAGGATGTGTATCACCATGCATAGCTAAATAAAAATAAGTAAGTTAAAACAAATAAGTGAATACGGTCATGATGGCAAACTCCTATAATCCTATTACTGTGAAGATGATGGCAAGTGGGTCAGAAATTCAAAGTTATCCTCTGCCTCTGAGTGCTGGTATCAAAGGGATCAAAGATGTGTGCCACCACACCTGGCTCACAGTGGTTTATTTTCTCAGAACTGTATTGATCATTGGTAAGAAGAACTTTGATTTTATATTTACCTAGGTTCATTTTTGGTTATACTAGTTTATACTATTATCTATCATAAATTACTAACAGTTTAAAACGTCATGTATGCAGAAAAAATGGATAAAAGTAAATACTCAGTTGTAGAATGGGACCACACCTGTGGATTTAAGTGTTTTATCTTTTTCATATATGGAAACTAGAATCTCAAGAGGAGGATGGAGACATAGAAGTTGAAGAGGCAGAAGGAGAAGAAAATGATAGGCCATATAATTTGAGACAAAGAAAAACAGTGGATCGATATCAAGCACCACCAATAGGTAGGTGACTCCAAACAACTTCTTTGTTTTCTATAACTGAGTAGCTCTACCAAAGTTGTGGGGAAAAACAAAAACAAAACAAACAAACAAAAAACATTTTTCTGGGCTTGGTGGTATATAGTCCTGTGGTCTTTGCTGGTCAGGAAGCTGAAGTTAAAAGGATCGCTTGAGCTCAGGTGTTCATCTTTGGCAAGCCCCCCCACCCCTTCAAAAATCAAATCAAAACAAAACAACAGTGCTGAGATAGTGGCCCTCCATGGGTAATGGGCTCCCAAAGCCTATTCCTGCTCTAGGGATAAATACTGGTTCCACTCTCAGTGGTCCCAATGACTGTCTAGGTCCCACATTCAGAATGCTTGGTTTGGTCCAAAGCTGGTTCCCCAGTTTTACAACTGGGGTCTGTGTGCTCCCCCTTGGTCAGGTCAGTTGTTTTTATGGTTTCTTCAGTCCTTTGCTTGTCCCTCCCTCTTTACAACTGGATTCCAGGAGTTTGGCTCAGTGCTTAGCTGTGAATGGGTGCTTCTGCTTTCATCGGCTACTGGATGAAGGCTCTAGGATGACATTACGGTAGTCCTCAACCTCATTATAGGGGAAGGGCATTTAAGTAGCCTCTGCACTATTGCTTGCTTGCTTGCTTGCTTATTTATTTATTTATTTATTTATTTGTTTGTTTGTTTGTTTGTTTGTTTGTTGGGGCCATCCTGTGGATCTCTGGATATTTCTGTAATGCTAGATTTCTCTTTAAACCTATAATGACTCCCTCTATTATGGTATCTCTTTTCTTGCTCTCCTCTATTCCTCCCCTGTGTCAGTCTTCCTGATCCCTCTTGTTCTCCTTACCTCTTCATTCTCCTACCCCCCCCCCTCCATGCTGCCAATTTGCTCAGGAGCTCTTGTCATCTTATCACTTTCCCCTTCTAAGGGGGACCATGTATGTCTCTCTTAGGGTCCTTCTTAGGACGTAGGAGAAGGCAGTCAGATTCTTTATAAAATGATATATAAATGGTATCCAGTCTAGTTGCAGGGCTCTGAAGTCTCTTGAGCCAGGCCTCTAGAGTTTGTATTGCTGTCAGCATATTGACAATGTCACTATCTTCCAGGCTCCAACTAGAATGTCCCACAGCCTTCTATAATCCTTCAAAACCAACATGGTCAGGTTTTTCATAATAACAACCCCATTTTTTCTCGAACCAGCTTCTGTATTACTTACTTTTGTGTTGCTGTGATAAAATACTGTGATCAAAAGCAACTTAATGGAGAGTTTATTTGGGCTTATGTGGTTTTAAAGGGATAGGTTGGTGGCAGACAGCTGAGGGTGGAAGAGAATTACACACAGTGCTCAATGTCAGCCTCTGGCATTCATGGGAGAATACACCTGCGTTTATGAGGCTCATGCGTTTATGAGCCTTCAGCTCTCTGTCTCTAAGTCCTTGGCTGCTAAGGTTCATGCTTAAAATCCATGGCTAAGGTCTTTCTGTCTCTGAGTTATGTAGCTCACTTGAGTCCTTCTTGAGGTGCTTGGGCAGATTTCTAGGGTAAATCCACATGCAATAGCCAGACTGGAGTTAGTCTGTGGGGTTTTACTGTGGCTGGTCTGGTCCTGGGATACAGGTAGTCCTGTGCTTCCTTTTATCTCTTTCCTCCAAGTGGACTGTGTTCCTCTTTGTGCTCTGCTGCTTGGAGGTGGGGAGGTATGAGGCAGGCTGTGTAAACTTTTTCTTCCTACTCTTTCTAGTACATGTTTTAATATTAATATTATTATGTAACTGAGTACTGTGATTCCTAACCTGGTTTCTTAACTTCTGTGAAGGTATTTTCTTTTTTTGGCTTTTTGAGTCAGGGTTTTTCTGCGTAGCCCTGCCTGCCTTGGAACTTCCTCTGTAGATCAGGCTGGCCTCGAACTCACGGAGATCCACCTGCCTCTGCCTCCCAAATGCTGGGATTAAAGGTGTGTGCTACCACCACCCAGCTTGTGAAGCTATTTTTGTACATAAAGATTTGTTTATATTTATGCCTTTGTGGGCAATTATTCCTGGGATATTATTGTGCAGTCTTGTTTCCTACTATAAATTTTTAAAAATGGATTATACTTTTGGAAATATTAACATCTATTTATAATGTTTATTTGAAGCAAAATAGTACTAATACAAAGTGTTCGTCCTTATTATGCTTCCAAACAAGATGGTAGAAATTGAAAATAAATGGCTAGGTTCTCAGAAAGTTAACAGAGGCAGTTTATGCTCCTTTTGTGCATGGGGTTATTAGTTTGCTATTAGTTATATCTACCTGTCTTTTTCTTTTAGTACCAGCTCATCAAAAAAAGAGGGAAAACACACTGTTTGATATTCATAGGTCCCCAGCAAGAAGAAGCCATATCAGGTAACTTGTGTTTGATTTGAAAGAAGAGAATATTTGCATCTGTTGACAAAAAAAGGACACTTAATTGTATCCTTTCATTCTTCCCTCCTTCATGGCTGTCTTCTTTCTTTCTCTCATTAGTGACATTTCTTATCCTACATATGACTTGTTTTCAGTTCATAGTTTATTTTATTTTATTTTTCTCATTTTTTTCAAGGCAGGGTTTCTCTGTATTGCTTTGCAATCTGACTGGGAATTCTCTCTGTAGACCAGGCTGGCTTTGAAAACAGAGATCCGCCTGCCTCCCGAGTACTGGGACTAAAGGTATGTGCCACCAAAGCCTGGCCATAGTTTATTTTTAAATTTAATTTTTTAATTGATTTAAATTTTCATGTCCTAAAGCAACACAGTGTCTGATGTCTTAAGAGTTGGAGAATGTGTTGCCCATGTTGTGATTTTTGAGACACTGACTAGTTTTCCCCTTGAGAAAACTAGTCTTGCTTTGTTGCCCAGGCTTGACTGAAGTGTCTAGTTCACATGATTCCCTTGCCTCTCAGCTCCAGAGTAGCTGGGAATACAGATACTCATGCCAGTCATACTTGGGGAGTAGGTCTTTGATGCTTCCCTGTTTTATCCTTAAAAACAAAACAAAATAAAACTAGTAGCTACAGAGCTTTTGAAATCAAGAAATATGTCATTTTATTTTTATTTATTAAGTTTTAGAGACAATTCCTTCCTGTATTACCCTGGCTTGAATTTGTGGTTACCATCTTGCATCTTTTATAATTCCTATTTATAGATAGTCTTTTTGTTTGTTTTTTTTTTGTTTTGTTTTGTTTTGTTTTTTTCTTTTTAAAACATATTCTGGATAGTAATCCCCTATTTGATAAATCACTGGCAAAGATTTTCTTTCTCTAGGCTGTCTCTTCCCTCTGGTAATTGTATCCTTTGTGATGTGGAAGCTTGCTTGCTTGCTTGTTTACCTGTTTGTTTGTTTATTTTAAACAAGGTCTCACAGTAGACCTCAGTTCATTCCCTATGTGCAGGGATAACTAGGCATATACCATTATACCCAGCCAGAAGTTTTTAGTCTGATTTAGTTTTCTTGTTTGTGTCTGTGTCTTGAAGTATATAATTTGAAAGAATCAAGAATTTCATTTGGTTGTGATAAATTCAGTCAGGACATGTTGAAAGGATGCATTGTGGTAAACTTTTAAAATTATTTTAGTTTCTAGATTAGTTATATAATAAATTTTTTTCTTCTGTTTTTTGAGGTAAGTTCTGTCTATATAGGCATGACTATCCTGTAGACCAGGCTGGCCACAAACTAACAGGCCTACCTCTCTCTGCCTCCCAAATGCTGGGATTAAAAGTGTTTTCCAAAGTGCCTGGTCAGTTAAATAATAATTTAACACTATTATTTTTCTTTGGGATGACTCTAATATACCTAGTCATTCATTAATATGCTTGTGATTATAAATTATTTATTTTGTTTAGTTATTTTAGATATTTAGATAACATGGGTATTTTACCTGCATGTATCTGTGTAACACTTAATGCTTGGTGCCTCTGGAGCCCAGAAGAGGCCATTGGATCCCCTAGAACTGGAGTTACAGATAGCTGCGAGCCACCATGTTATTGCTGGGAACTGAACCTGGATCCTCTAGCTGCTACTCTTAACTGCTGAGCCATCTGCCCAGCCCCCTGTTTACTTATTTTGAGATAGGATCTTATTTTGTTATCTAGGCTGGTGTTGGGCTCAAGAGATTCTCTTACCTCATGCTTTTTCCCAAATATCTGGGATACAGATGTATACCATCATGCCTGGCTAAGTATTTTTCATTAAAAATATTTTATGTATTGGTAAGACTTCAAACAGGGTTGAAGGGTCTTTAGTAGGAAGTAAAAGCCTTTATTTTCCTGTAAACAAGTATATTTACTTTTTAAAATGATTGAACTATTTCTGATAATTTGGGAAAGAAGGTAAATGTCCTGTTCTTTGATATTGATACTTGTAACAATGACAGGCATTCTCTGAATTTGAGTGTAAGTTTGTTGCTTGACTACTTTCTAAACTTTCATATTTGAAAGATTACAGCTGTCTGTTCTCTTGTTGTCATTCCTCTTTGTGGAGCTTACCACTTCATTCCTTGTGAGATGTGAACTGCATGAAGACAGTGATCTAAATAAACATTTCTGTGTGAATAAATGGATTTTTCTCCCATGCTAATTATAGGTATAAGAATGTGTTTTATAATGCTACCAGCAGGCTATGTCTTAGCTCAGCTGTGGAATAGATACTCTGCATTTCTAAGACCTTGGGGTTAAGAGTATCACCACCAAAGCAAGCAAGCAAGCAAGCATACACACAAAACAAAAAACACAGAAGATGGATGTTATAAAGCTGTGGACACCATAGTGGCTTTAATATTTTTCCTTTTCCAACAGGAGGAAAAAGCATGCTATTCATAGTAGTGATACAACTTCTTCTGATGAAGAACGTTTTGAAAGAAGGAAATCAAAAAGTATGGCAAGAGCAAGAAACAGGTCAGTAAATTCTTTAGTGTTGTCTCTATGATAAAAGAGAAAAACAGTTTTTTCTTCTTTTTAAAAATTGGTTTTGATGGGTATGGTAGCTCATGCTTTTAATCCCATCACTCAGTTGGTAGAGGCAGGTGGATCTCTACATGTTTGAGGCCAGCCTGATCTATGGAGCAAGTTCTAGGACAGCCAGGACATTTACAGAAAGAAGCACTGTCTTGGAAAACAAAACAAGCACAAAGATTTTTTATTATAATGACATTTTAATGCTAATATTTTAAAAATTGTACAGTTGTGTGTGTGTGTATGTGTGTGTGTATATTCCCTATATTCCAAGTCAGTTCTCTCTTTCTGACATGTGTTCTAAGATTGAACTCAAGTCATCAGGCTTGGTTACAAATGCTTCTTTAACTTTCTGAGCCATCTTGCTAGCCCTTTTTTATTGGCTTTTATTATATATGTGTGGTTACTTTCATTTGTGTATGTATCATGTCCATACTTGGTGTCCATGGAGGCCAAAAGAGGGTGTTAGGTTCCTGGAACTGGAGTTACAGACAGTTGAGCTGCCATGTGAATGTTGGTAACTGAACCTGGGTCTTCTCCAAGAGCAGCCAGTATTCTTAACTGATGAGTTATTTCTTCAATCCCAGTATTTTAAATATTTTTTGACTTAAGGTAATGCTACTTTATAATTCTTACAGGGGGAATCTAGTCTTGGTGTAGGTCCTTTAAATTACTTAGTCTGTAAGTACTAAAAGTCAAGTAATGCTAAATAGGAAATGGAGGGAGAGGCAAAGACACCAGGCTAGCCAGTGTGGTAATGCCATCTTTCCTTCTCTTTCCTTCCAGCTCACACTTATTTCATTGCACAGCCCAGGCTGGCCTTGAACTAAAAGCCCTACCTCAAGCCTACTGAATGTTGGGATCTCAGGTGTGTGCCACCTGACACAGGAGTTTTGGCTTAAAAACAACAACAACAAAACAAACAAAAAAACCTTTGTTTTTTTTGTTTTTTTGTTTTTTTTTTTATTGTTGTTTGCCCTTGATCTTTGCCTAAGTAGAATAATTGACCTGCTAAACTGCAATGTGCCACAGAATTACATTTTTAAAAGTTGAATGAATTTCTTTGTTTGTTCTATTTTTTTTTTTTTTTTTTTAAACAGATTTCTTTGTGTAATTCTGGCTGGCCTGGAACTCACTCTGTAGACCTAGCTGGCCTTAAACTCAGAAATCTATCTGCCTTTGCCTTCTGTGTCCTGAGATTAAAGGAGTGTGTCACCACCACCTTACTAAACTTTCTATTTTACATTTATAATAATAAAGGTAATTTGTTTAGTAATTTGACATTTAACAAGTACTTCTATGAAATTATATAGTTAACCATGTTTAGATTTGAGTTAATATAAATTATGTACTAAAAACAAATCTTACAGATGATGGTAAAAAGATGTAAAAGAAGAATGTAAGTCTATTAATTTATTTGAGACAGGGTCTCCTGATGTTGATCAGGCTGGACTCATGGCTCCAAGGGATTCTCCTGTCTTACCTTCTTGAGTCATTCAGCCTAGACATGTGTGCCACTGTATTCATTTAAAATCTAAATTTAAGTGCAAGTGTTTAAAGCCTATTCAATCTGATCTTCTATTCTGAGAGGGATTGAGAGAGAGAGGAGAGAGAGAGAAAATGAGAATGAATGAATGATGATGGTTTTGGAATCAAACCCAGAACTTACAGAGTGAGTACGTATTGTACCACTAAGCTGTATCTCCAGGTCGTGATAACCTACATATGTTATTTAAAGATAAATTAGGATTCAGAAATGTAAGTTGGAGTTTTCATAGAAACTCCACTTTTGAGGCTATGCCATATTGTGAATCTCCTCATCCCCCCTCCCCCTAAGGCATTTTCTTGCACTATAATGAAACACTGGAGACTAGGTAATTTGTAAAGGAAAAGATTTTATTTAGCATGTAGTTTTGGAGATTGAGTGCATACCATATGGTGCTGGCTCTTTGGTAATAGGCCTTTGTGGCTGTATCACATCATAGCAGATGTCATTATGGCAGGAGTACATGGAAGAGATTACCAGATGTGAAGTAGGAAATGGGGGACTGAGACTGGATGAGACCAGGGTTTCATATGAGGCATTACTCTTTTCTGTAGTGTGTTCCTTGTGACCAGAGATCCTCTGGCCAGGTTTCATGTCTTAAAGCTACTCCTGATCATAACACTACACCAAGCACCAAGCTACTAGCTCTCCTATTGGGAGAGGTTAAGCTCTGCGACAAAACAGATTAATGCTTGAGTTTGCTTTATGTGTCAAATAACTGGTTTTGGTCATTTGAGAAGTATTTACGGATGGTAGTTTGAAATGTGAAGCCTTTTGATATTGTTTACTTATTTTGACATTAAAATGCAAAGGATTAAAAATTAAACATTATTTATTTTTTTATTTGTTTGTTTGTTTGTTTGTTTATTTTTGTGCATCATTGTGTACCGTACACGTGTGAAGGTCAGAGGACAGCTTGTGGAAATTGATTTTTGCCATCCATCTTGTGGGTCCCAGAGATCCAATTCAGGTCATCAGGTTGGCCTTTACCCACTAAGCCATTTCACAGGCCCCCTAATGTGAAGGTTCTAATGCATTTGTCTTCATTTTTTTTGTACATTTCAGATGTTTGCCTGTGAACTTCAGGGCCGAAGATTTAGCTAGCGGCATTCTCCGTGAACGGGTGAAAGTGGGTGCAAGTTTGGCTGACGTTGATCCAATGAACATTGATAAATCAGTAAGTTGGTAAATGCTTTCAGAAGTAGTTTTTCTGTTTTGTTTTTAAAGTTTTCCTTATTTCTAAAACAACACATGGAAAAGTAGAAACTCAGATATGACCAATATTAACAGTTTCATCAGTGTGTTTTGGGTCCTCAAAACCTTGGTCACAGTGCTATTTAAGTCCAATTTTTTTTTTTTTTTCTTTTCAGTGTTACTAGAATCTATAGCAGATAGGAAATGAAGCTGAGAGATTCTGCATACCACAAGAAACAGTGGGTTGTTGTAGGAATTACCTCATTTTGTAATCAGACTTAAATTTTATGTACCTTACTCTGGCTGTGATGTTGCTAATGAGTTTTATGGGAAGCAAGGCTGGTATTCCAGGGACTGGTTAGATATTATTTGTAGAATAATCCTGAGCAAAAAATAACCATAGAAAATAGAATTGCAGAGAAATAAGTGGATTTGAGAGAATTAAGGTATTCAAATATGATGGGATTTAGTGAATTAATTGCTTTTGGAGAATGACAGAAACAAACTGAGCATTTAAGTAAATAGATAATGGGTAGTTTAGATAGGTATTGGATGGCTGTATTATAAGAGGAGGAATAAGATGGGAAGGAGGTTTAATTCAATGTATACATGTTATATGTATCTATGGCATACTTAAGTAGAAGTTATTTGTAAGTAGTCAATTGGTTTGGTATAAGAAATATTTGGGATAGAAATTCAGATATGTGTTATTAGTGCAAACACTGTAGAAAAATAACTGATTATACCCCAAGGAGGGGATGTGGTATGAGAAGAACCAATTTATGAAGATGGGGGGGGGAGAGTGGCACTGATCATAATGTAATTTGAAATATTTCATCATAATCATAATTTATCTGAGTTTTTCTGGGTCTCTTGTGTCTTCATACAATGTAACTTAACCGATTCTTATATGAGATTTAAAAGTAGTTATCAAATATACTATTGAAGATGAAAATTTAGTTATCTCCAATCCAAAGACATAGAGTAAAATATTTGTTTTGTTAACTAAGACTAAATGAAATTTTAGATTATATATATCCTGAATGCCTAGGAAATAGTACATTTCTTGAGGACTTTATTATCTTTTTAGATTTGATTTACTCTTATAAGTCTATATAACTTTAGATGTTTCTGCCAGTCAATTCTATTTTGACAGCATATATAAGAAAAGAAAATTTAGCTTCTTTTAAAATGTTTCTGGTTTTGACCTGCTTCAATTGTTATAGTTTATTTTTTCTGTATTAATAAATAGTTCTTTAGACAGTTCCAGGTTCCATGGCAGAGTGAAGCAGGGGAAGGACTCCACCAGGGTCCAGTAGCTAATCACTGTTAACATTCAATACAGTTTTCTTCAGGCAGCTTTTCTAGACTTTTTTACAGACTCTCTTAATCAGTGTAACTTACAAGTGAGAGGAACAGTTTCTGTCATTTCTGCTCAATGATCTTCATTGTTGTCCCCTATGGGGGAAAGTCAATTTCTTCTTAGTAGAAGAATTACATACTAAAGAATAAATTTTTGTCTGATCATGTTGTGTTTTGGAGAGCCATAGTAGTGGCAAAGGTTTTCTTGCTTTATCCATGAACTCAGTTTTACCTGGGAGTTGGGGAGGGGAGACAGTATTACACCAGCTGAGGATGCATAAGGTATGTGAGTTAATGAAAGGATTCAAAGTGTGACACCTTGTATCAATTCTTGCTAATATTTTTGGTTTGGCATTGACCTTATTCCTGGGTTACTTGATTACTGAAAGATAGATAGCTTTATTTGCCTCAGTTGAGTTTTACCTTTGACTTTATTTTTCTATACTTACTTGTATATATGCTCAAACATTTCTGAAGGAATGTATTTCTGAGTAATGGAACTCATAAATTAAAGACATTTATAGAACCTGGGCCAGGTGTGGTAGCATGCTTTTAATTCCAGCACTTGGGAGGAGGAAGCAGGTGGATTTCTGAGTTCAAGGCCAGCCTGGTCTATACAGAGAGTTCCAAGCCACTCAAGGCTACAGAGTAAGATGTTGACTCTAAAACAAAGTTTTAGAACCTATGAAGTTACTTTATATTAAAATTTTCCCTCTTTTTCCAAGGTACGGTTTGATAGCATAGGTGGATTGAGTCACCATATACATGCTCTGAAGGAGATGGTAGTTTTTCCTCTTTTATATCCAGAAATTTTTGAAAAATTTAAAATTCAGCCTCCAAGGTATGTCGTATCTTAGATTTTTATTATTATTGTAGTTGTTTTTAGTTGATTGAATATCAACTAATTAGGTTTTGATTGTAAAAATTTCATATATTTGACATGTTTTAACAATGATGATTAGGCAATATTTAGAGTTCAAAGGCTTGTTTTCCAATTTGCATTTGTTTAGGAGTCATTCAGGTACAAGTTGAAATTCAAAGGAGATAAGAAATTCCAGGCCTTTCAGAATTGTTCTATACTTTTTAGCACTTTCCTGATTGCAAGAGTTTTGTCTTTTGAGGACTTAGCAAAGCGAAATTTTTCAGATACACTAGAACAAACTTTATCTATGCTTAAAATTACTTACAGCAGTCTAACATTATATGTGGGAGAGGAAAATTTTAAGTTGATTATCATTGATGATAATAGTAATTTTCTTTGATAATCTGTATATGAATTTCTTTTATTATAAAATCATTGATATCAGCATCTCTAAATACATTTTTTTTTTGATTTTTTATTCTTCTAGGGGTTGTTTATTTTATGGCCCTCCTGGCACAGGTAAAACCTTGGTTGCCAGAGCACTAGCTAATGAATGCAGTCAAGGAGACAAAAAGGTGGCTTTTTTTATGCGTAAAGGAGCAGATTGCTTGAGCAAGTGGGTTGGTGAGTCTGAAAGGCAACTTAGGCTCCTTTTTGATCAGGTAAGAAAAATCAGATTATTCAAGGAAATCTTTTAAAAGAATATTTAATATATTTAATAAATTTTGTCTGCAAATATAGTTATGAGGAGACATATGTTTTAATTAGTATGTGAAATGTAGGATCAGTAATTTAAATTGTAAGCCTTAAAGGTATAGTTATTTTCCATTATTTGGGAAATAGGTTTTAGCTGTGCCTATCTGCTGGTACATCCAAAAATCTACAGATATCTCAATCTAGTAAATAAAATAATAAAGAATTTGACTGTAGCTTATACACATCTTCCTGTGTGCTTAACATTATCCCTACATCTCATACAACATATGTACTACATAATTAGTTTTGGCAGACCTGTCCAATTTATTGACATTGCAAGAACATGTTGTTTTGGGTAAAGTTCACACTTCAGAATCATACAGTTGAGTTAAAAAAATTATGCACATACACAAAAATCTCATTTACAATCTTACGGGCTGTATCACAGATAATGTAGCACAAGGAAAAATGTCTCTGTGTTTGCACAGATACAGATTAAAAAAAAAGTTTTATCTGCAGTTGGTAGAAACATTTATGAATTTTGCAGACCTGGATGTTGGAAGCTGCTTACATTTAACCCCATTTTTTCTAGTAGATTTGAATATTTGTGATGATCCATAAAACACTCACTGTGGTGACTACTGTGTGTACAATGTCATGTTAGAAACAACTGGAACCTTGGGATCTAAAGTAATCTTAGGTCATAAGCTTGCTGAGGAAATGGTACCAACACAAAATGTTAAATGTTTGTGGGAAGTATCTCATAAAAACAGTATGTTATTTATGGTTGTAGTTATATATTGGATACTTTTCTGTTACTGTAATACAATACCTGGGGCAATTAGCTAATGAAGTTTGTCTGGGCTCACATTTGGCGTTTGTAGTACGTAATTGGTCTCTTTGGTTTTGACCTTTGGTAAGATAGCACATGATGGCAGAGCACATGGTAGAACAAAACTGTTCATGTTTTAGCTCATTAGCCAGGGAGGAAAAGGTGAAATATTAGTAGGTCAGGTTCCCATGGTCTCCTTTAGGGTGTGTTCTCAGTGACTGAAGGAATCCCCCATTATGCCCTACCTACTGAATATGTCACTTTTTATCACTTAAGTGCCACCT
Source organism: Cricetiscus sungorus (assembly GCA_030556225.1). Lineage (NCBI taxonomy): Eukaryota > Metazoa > Chordata > Mammalia > Rodentia > Cricetidae > Cricetiscus > Cricetiscus sungorus. Next base: position 74,328,536 of record JANBXA010000651.1, read on the forward strand.
TAAAGGTTCAGAAATTTAAGAAACTAATGTTTGAGGCACACCAGATCATAAATAAGTGGCTGGTAGAATTAAACGAATGCTTTGAAAAGGCAGAATGAAAGGAAATGAGTAGGTTAAGGGAACAGTGACTTTTAAAATGTTACTTTCTAAAGTAGAACATGGTAGTATGCAATTGTAATCCCAGATATTTATTATTAATTATTATTACTGTGTGTGTAAGGCCCTGGGCTCCATCCCCTAGAATCACAGGAAATAAATAAACATGATAGTAAAAGGAAATCTCACTCCTGATCCTAAGGTGAGAGGATTAGGTGAGCCTAGGTAATAAAAAACAGGCATGGAGGCATGTGCAATATATAATCCTAGCCCTGGGAGTGTGAGCTAGGAGGGCTATCAGTGTCAGACTGGTCTTATCTAGAGAGTGACACCCTGTCTCAAACAAACAAACAAAAAACCCAAACAACAATCGAAACACAATTTTCCTGTACCTTAAACAATTCTAACACCATTTTTTCATGACTTTTGGGTTTAGTGAAGGAAGTGTGATTCATTTTATATTTGATTATGCCTCTATAAATATATGTGAAGAAAAGTACAGTCAAGAATTTATTAGCCATGCATTTCTGTGGTGCAAGCCAGGTTTATCGGCTGATACCTCTAATCCTAGCAGTTGAGACTCAGGGGCCAGCCTGGTCTTATGTTGAAATCCATATCCTCCTGAGCTACAGAATGAAAATTTCAAAACAAAACAAAATAAACACCTTTTAAAACAAAAAGTGATAGGTAATTGGTGAAACAATTCAAATTTCATTTAAAAGTTACTAGTGTAGAGCAGGGTGTAGTGGCACATTCCTTTAATTTCAGCACTTGGGAGGCAGAGACAGCTGGATCCCTGTGAGTTCAAAGCCAGCCTGGTCTACATAGCAAGTTTCAGGGCAGTCAGGGTTACAAAGTGAGAAACTGCTGTTTTTTAGATAACAGAAAGAGTAATGAGTATGATCTAAACTTCATTGTGTTCAGTGTCTAATGCTAAGTCACACATATGCCATCTGAATAATTTAAGAGAAAATGATGACTGGAAACAATGTAAAATAACAGTAACAGACAATTGAAGAAGTCACAGGAATGCGTGCATGTTGTATAGTGTGATAAAAGTTAGAAGTTAGAACTTTTTGGCTCTATTAAATTTTTTAGTCTTATCATGGTAGAGATAGGAGTATATGTTTGTCTCAGTTAAGATTGTGGCCCTAAATTATAAAAAATCTTTATTTATATTTACTTTATTGCTTTTTCATTGTTTTCTTGGGTGAATAGTGCTTGATGAAATGTGTGCTTTTCTCATAATTATGACTTTAAAAATGATAATAACAAATGTTATGTATTTATATGGAAGCTAATTTGGATTTATAATTCTGTTTAAAAGACAAGTGTTAGCGACTGGGTAGTGTGTGGATTGTGGTTGAGTACATTCTTAGCATCTGTGAAGTTCTGAGTTCAATTTTCATTAGATAGCTGACTCTGCTGCTGTTTCCTCTTTACTGTGGTGTTTTTTTGTTTTTGTTGTTTTTATTTTTGAATCTACCAATTAAACCCAGGTCCTTGTACACATTAAGAAAATGGTCTACCACTCAGCAACATTCCCCAGCTCTACTGTGTACATTTAAATACTTGTTGCATGTTGAACTATTTGCTAACATGTTCATTTTTCAGTAAGTATAAAGTTCAATTCAAAAGTGAAAAATTAATTTATTGTAATTTTTTTCTTTGGTAGGCATATTTGATGAGGCCTTCTATAATATTTTTTGATGAAATAGATGGATTAGCTCCAGTTCGTTCTAGTAGACAAGATCAGATTCACAGGTAATTTCCCCTGAACTTACTGTATTGATCTCTTTTCATTCACTGATGTAGTATTTGGTTTAGCCCTTTGTTAAACACTTTAAAACTTATAGGAATTTTTAAATGTGGTCTATTTTCTGGATGTTCTTTCATTCAACTCAGGATTAATTGACAATCTGATAATGATTTGTATTTGGTTTGGGATATTATGATAGCCCTATTGCCATGATTTTATATGAATGTGTATTGTACTTTTTGGGGGGTGGATATCTAAGATAGCATTTATTATTTATTGTGTGTATGTGTTCAAGCATCAGAGGACGCATTTACCATGACATGTCTGTGAGATGAGAGGACAGCTTTTGGGTGCTGCTTCTCTCCTTCTAGCATATGGGTCCTAGGGTTGGAACTCAGGTGGTTAGGCTTTGCGTCAAGTGCCTTTACCACAGAGCCATCTCTCCAGCCCCACTGTCATATGTTCTGTTCCTGTAATATGTGAGACTTTGAATTGCTCCTTATCCTCTCCCTGCCCCCAGAGCTGAGATTATTAATTCATGTCATCATGCCTAGCTTTTTTTGTGGGTGCTTGCACAGCAACTACTTTATTCATTTCTCTCTTGTTATTTAATTTTGACACATTGATTATTTAGAAAGGTGTCTAAATCACTAATACAGTAATTTACCACAAAATGATGTTTTGATCATTGATTGACCAGACATATCTTGGTATAGTGACCCTATTTTACTTCTTTTCCTGAAGGTGTTTTGTCAGTCAAGTCCTGCCACAATCTGTCCAAGACTTGTAGTCAGCTTTAATACCCCATTCTAATCTACAGCATAGTAGCTGTCAAGCAGTAGACCTCAAAGGAAAAAATAGAAGAGAAGTGACTAAGAAAGAATTCTGCAGAATAAATATAATGAAACTGAATGAGATGCAGATGATTACAGGTAGCTCAACAACATTTAGAAAATAATTCATGATATGAGAAATTCAGCAAAGGAATAGGGATTATGAAAAAGAAACCTTGGAAGAACTCAAAATTCAAATAAAAGTTAGCATTAGAGGAAGAGTTCCTCAAAATAAGTGACCGTGGGGGGCTGGGGAGATGGCTCAGAGTCATCTTGGTGGATAATTAATCATGTGTTCTGGAGTTCAGATCCCCAAGACAAGGAACAATCCAGGCATTTTGGGACCGCCTGTAATTCTATCTCTGAGGGATTGGGTGCCCTTCTTACTTCTAAGTGTTTGGTGTGTACCTGCACACTCATGTGCACATACATCTTTAAAAAATACAATTAGTGAAACAAATTAGGTTAGGAGGAGGAGGAGGAGGAGGAGGAGGAGGAGAAGAAGAAGAAGAAGAAGAAACAAAAGTCGATATATAACATATCAGAATCCAAGAGCTACAATTAAAACTTTAAGAGATTGAGTAATACAAAATAGAAAAAGGAAAAAGATACCTTCATTGATTAATAATATTAAATTGTCCTATACTACCCAAAGCAAGTTACACTTTAGTGCAATAACCCCTCACAATACCATTGACAGTCTTAAAAACAAAAACAAAAACAAAAACAAAACAAAACCTAGTTGAAGACAGCCCTAAAATAGATATGGAAGTACAAAACACCCTTAGTAGTCAGAGAAATCCTGTGGACATAGAAAACACCTAGTTTCAAGATATACTACAGAAACATAGTGACCCAAACAGGATGCCATTGGCTAGAAAAAGACACGAACTAAAGGAATAGAAAAGATGCCAGAAATAAACCAATGCATCTATAGTCATCTGATTTCCAACTTAAGTGAAACCAAACAATTGAGAAAGGACATTTTAACAACCAAAATTTCAACAAATTGTGTTAGGAACTTATATTTCCTCATTTGGAACTTTTATCTCTACTCCCCACTCTGTACAAAATCTCAAAATGGATTATAAATCTTAAGATGAGGTTGCAAACTTCTAGGACACAACAGTACCATCAGTTGAAGACCAAACATCTAAACATGAGCCTATTTGGGTCATTTCAGATTCAAATCAGACCAAAAGTTAAATATAAATTTATATTTAAAGATAATGCCTCACTTTATTTTTTGGTAAAATACCTATATCATAAATTTTCAGTCATCCAATTTAAAAAACAACAGATAATTCCTAAAAATCACATTTTGATTTTGTTTATAATTTTTTAAACACAGCTAGAATAGTGTGTTTAGGAGGGAAAATTATTTTTTGACCTGGTTTAGGTGTTCCAGAAATGTTTCAGTAGTAAAAAGAATGAGAGTGAGAACAGTTGGCAAATTAAGAAAAACACTGTTGCTAGAAATAGGGGAACTGTAGATAACATACATTTTCAGACAGGGAAACAAAACAGATAGGCCCTCAGTTTCTCTATTAAAAATAAACTATTGTAACCCTCCCCCTATTTGGGGGAATCAGATATAGGGCCTTTTGTATTCTAGGCAAGCCTTTCCTTTTCTTCTTCAGGACAGGGTCTTTTTATACAGCCCTGGCTGTCCTGGAACTATGTAGACCAGGTTGGCCTCGAAATCACAGAGGTCTACCTTCACAGAAGTCATTCATCTGCTTCCCAAGTGCAGGTCATCTTAAAGATATATACTACCACACCTGAATGGAGGCAAACTTGTACCCTACCACTGTAAATTTAAATTATTTTCCCATGAAACAAGACTACTCAGGTTGACTTGAAACTTCTGGACTCAGATGTTTCCTAGGCCCCCGAAGGTCTATGACTATATGCATGCACTATCACACTCTGTTTCTCTATTTTGCTTTTTTACTTTTATTCATTTACACTCACTCTGCTCTTCCCACCATGCACACACAGAGATCAGAGACAACCTTTGGGAATGAGTTCTTTCCTTCTAATGTAGGTCCCAATGACTGACAAGCACTCTTATCTGCTATTTCGCCAGCCCTCTATTGTTTTCAGAGGGCTGTAGCCCAGGGTGGCCTGGAACTTCAATTTCTTTGTATCCATCTCCCAACTCACTGCTGGGATTATAGGCATGTATTTCCACATCTAGTTTTCTTTACTTGTCTATATAAGATTTATTTACTTTTATGTGTATGAGTGTTTGCCTATTCTAGATAGTTTGTAAATGTGATTCTGTGACATTTTGGTCCTCCTGCTTATATTCTTTCAGTTAGCAGTATTTTCAAGCATTTCCCATGCTATCAGTTTATCATTTTCTTGGAGGAATGTCATTGGGGACAGAGTTTTTAACTTTGTAGATCTGGTTGCCTGCAAAACTCTGTGTAACAAAGGTGTCCTCAAACTGGTGATCCTCCCGCCTCAGCCTCCTGAGTGCAGCCTCCTGGTAGCAGCCTGAGTTGTTCCATTTGTTAACAGTCCAGTCTGGGTGGTACCATACTTTATTTATCTACTTGTTCATGGTATTCACTTGCTCTGACTCTTAGGCTATCATGATTAATATTGATCTGTATAGCAGGGTTTCTCTGTGTAGCTTTGGAGCCTGTCCTCGAACTGGCTCTGTAGACCAGGCTGGTCTCAAACTCACAGAGATCCGCCTGACTCTGCCTCCCAAGTGCTGGAACTAAAGGTGTGTGCCACCAGAGCCCAGTTCATATAGTAACTCTTAAATGGTGGAAAATCTGCTACATTTGCTTCCAGAAGTACACCATTTTATATTACTACCCAGCAGTGTGTGAGCATTATAATTTCCCTAAGACATCACCAACACCTTTTTATGTAATTATAGTAGGAACCTAATTTGGTTTGATTTTCATATACTTAGTTTAATGATATGCCCTTTGCATGCCATCTTTTGCTTTTTAAATCCTTTGCCTATATTTAGGTTTCACTATTTGCATTGATCATTTATTATAGTTACATATTTTTGACTTTATGCTTTCATTAAATATATAATTTTCAAATAGCTTCTTGTTCTCTTGGGTTGTCATTTTATGTTCTTTTTTAAAGCATTTAAAAATGATTACTTATGTATTTTGCCTGCATGTATGTCTCTGTAAGGGTGTCAGATCCCCTGGAACTGGAGTTATAGTCGAGAACTGCCACATGGGTGCTGGGGATTGCTGAGCCATCTCTCCAGCCCCCTCATTTCACGCTCTTTCCTTCTTTCCTTCTCTCTCTCTCTCTCTCTCTCTCTCTCTCTCTCTCTCTCTCTCTCTCTCTTTCTTGCTTTCATCCTTCCTTCCTTCCTTCCTTTTTTTGAGACAGGGTTTCTCTTTGTAGCTTTGGAGGCTGTCCTGGAACTAGCTCTTTTAGACAAGGCTGCTCTCAAACTCATAGAGATCTGCCTGGCTCTGCCTCCCAAGTGCTGGGATTAAAGGTGTGCGCCACCAATGCCTTGCTTCATTTCACATTCTTGATTGCATGCTTTGACTCACAAAAGTTTTACTTCAGATATCTTATGACATTCATTTATTTTGTGGGTGTACATGTGTGCATGCCATGGCATGCTATGAAAGGTGTGCAACTTTTCGTTAGTCAATTCCCTGACTAATGAATAGTCAGGGAATAAAAAGATCCAGAGAAAGCTTCAAGCTGATGATCAGAGACGCAAAGCAGCCAAGCCAGTTGGTCTTACTTGTCTACTCAGGCTGAAGAAATCCTGCCTTCAATGTGGCTAGAGACTCATTGCTTGAAGGTGGCTGGAGACCAAAATGCCCCAGTCTGAATATCTGCTCCTATCTTATATACCTCTCTAGAGCTGGCTTAAAGGTATAGGATCCCAACTACTGAGATCTCCTTTGTGTGAGCTGTTTTCAATCTTGTGTAGTTCTGGGTGGCCTTGGACTCTCAAGAGATTCATCTGCCTCTGTCTCTTTAATCCTGGGATTGAAGGTGTGTGCCACCACTGCTCAGCTTCTATAGCTAGCTAGTATGGCTGGCTTTGCATTTTGATCCTTCAGGCAATCTTTATTAAATCATAAATAATATATCACCACAGTTCTTTTATCATGTGAGTCCTGGGGATCAAACTCAGATCATAAGGTCTACTGGCAAATGGTTTTATTCACTGATCCATATTGCCATTATATTTTGTACTTCTTGACATTAAACCAGGGTTTTGTGTATGTTAAGCAAATATTCTTTGACTTGCTTTTTAAAATTTTTATTTTTATCTTAATCTTCCCCCCACCTTTTTTTTTTTTTTCCTTTTCTTAGATAGTCTTGATATGTTGACCAGTCTAGACTCCTAGACTTTGTCATGGAGTTGCAAATCCTGCTCAAATTTTAATTTCAATATTATCTTTTCTTTCTCTGTCTTTTCATCTTCACTCTTTTGGTTGATGTGGTTAGATGTCTATTGCATTTTTTGTGCACTTTCAATATTGATTTCTCTGTATAGTATTAGTATGTATTTGTGGTACAATTATTATATTAATATTTAATCCTTTATTATTAGCATTAATGTTTACTTTTTTTCTTTCATTAAGTTTTACATGAACTTTTTTATTCAACAGCTCTATAGTGTCAACTCTCCTTGCTCTTATGGATGGATTAGATAATAGAGGTGAAATTGTTGTAATTGGTGCTACAAACAGACTTGACTCTATAGATCCTGCTCTCAGGAGACCTGGTCGTTTTGACAGAGAATTTCTTTTTAACCTGCCTGATCAAAGGGTAAGAGTGTTTTTGTTTTGTTTTGTTTTTTTGTTGTTGTTTTTGTTGGCATATAGACATAAAATATATACATACAAATACATGTATAGTAAGCTTGTAACTCAGTTACAAAGCATATACGATGAAGGTTATATTTTCATTGTTAATTTTTTGCTTGTAGAATATCTTAGTTAATGATTTTTTTTAAAAAATCCTGTGTTACATTACTTACTAATGCTTGCCTATAATTGTAGCACCTTAGGGGGACTGAGGCATGAGAATTCTAAGTTTGAGGCCAGCCTGGGCTATGTGGTATTTTAACAACTGAAACAACAGCAGCAAACTATGTGAAATTTTTTGCTCTATTAGCACTTATCAGAATGTCAAGAACTTCAGAGAAAGGAAAGTTCCTGGTTGGGTTTCTGTGGATGCTTATTTGTTACCCCTCTTTCCAGTGAAGAAATTATTATGTATATATCATGTATACTTACTATGTGTCTCTAGTTGGTCCCATAAACTTTTAAAAGACATTTTTTTTTTTTTTTTTTATTAACATGAGTATTTTGCCTCATGTATGTAAATGCACTGAGTGCATGCCTGGTACCTGTGGAAGCCTGAAGAGGGTACTGGATCTCCTGGAACTGAAGTTACAGATGACTATAAGCCACCATGTAGGTGGTAGGAGCTGAACCTGGGTCTTCTGAAAGAGCAATCAGTGTTCTTTACGGCTGAGCCATCTTTCCTGCCTTCCTTCCCTAAAAATATGTCCATAAATATCCTGTACTGAAATTTTTATAGCTAACTAATTTTATAGATAGCCAATTAAAAGCAGTAAATGTTATTCATTATATTTGTAGTATTTAAAAAAATGTATTTTTGAGTGGTGGTGGCACACACCTTTAATCCCAATGCAGGGGAGGCAGAAGCAGGGGGATCTCTGTGAATTCGAGGCCAGCCTAATGTATATGGAGCTAGTTCGAAGACAGGCTTCAAAGCTATACAGGGAAACCGTGTCTTGAAAAAAACAAACCATACCAGAGGGAGGGAGGGAGGGAGGGAGGGAGGGAGGGAGGGAGGGAAGGAGGGAGAGAGAGAGGAAGAGAGAGAGATTCAGTCTTAAAAAATGTTCCCTTAAGACAGAATAATGTTAACATTTATTATAGAAATTGTTATTTAGTATGTTATAGAGTTCTTTCCTCCCTATTTATACTTGAAATTTTTATCGTTAGTCTTGATTTGATTTGTTTCTTAAATTTCTATGAGAACTCATATTTCAGAGGAGATACTGTGTATGAATGTATATTATATGTGAATTGCCTGATTTGTGTACTTAGACATTAGAAGCCTCCGTAATTAGGACTATAGAAAAGCAAAGGATACCCTTTACTACTGTCACTGACTTAACTTTGGATCTACAAACTTTTTTTTTTTTTGAGACAGGGTTACTCTGTGCAACCCTAACTGTCCTAGAAGTCTCTGTATAGACCTTGCTGACCTTGAACTCACAGAGATCTGGCAGTCTCTGCTTCCCAAGTGCTGGGATTAAAGGTGTGCACCACCACTCCCTGTCCATAAACTAATTTAAAGACTTTAAAAATGGTACTAGGTTTACCTTTGTTAGGACAGCATATTTAGACTCTCTAACTTTCTTTAAAATATTTTAAATTTATTCTTTGATAATTTCATACTTTTTATTCAATATGTTTGATCATATCTACCCGTTTTCTGCCTTCAAATTGCCCCAGAGTCTCCCTCTCTGCCAGCCCATCTTCCTAACTTCATGTAAGTCTCTTGTCCCCTTTAAAAAAGTATCTTACTGAGTTGACTTAGTGCTGCTAATATACACAAAATAAATGGGTTTGAGGTCATTCAGTGGAGTATGGGCAACCTACCAGTGGCCATACCGCCAAGGAAAAGTTGTTGACCTTTCTCATCAGCTGCCACTTGCTCCTCATCTAGGGGTAGGGCTTTTTGCAATACTCTTCCATCCATGTTTCAGTTTTGACTGGTTTGACTTTTTGCAGATCTTGTGCAGGTAATGCTGCTGTGAATTCTTGAATGAAATAACTTTATTATGTCAGCAAATAGTATTTCACAGCACTTATCCTTCTTACCCTTATAATCTTTCTGCCCCTTATTCCTTTTTTTCTTACTATTTTATTTACCCGTGTATGTGTGTGAATGTCTATGTGAGTATAGATGTCAGATCTCTTGGAACGGAAATTACTGGTAGTTGTGAGCTACCATGCGGGTGCTGGAAATTGAACCCAGGTCCTCTAGAAGAAAAACAAGTGCTCTTAACTCCTGAGCCATCTCTCCAACCCTTCTGCCCCTTCTATGGTGTTCCCCGAGGCTTGGGATGGGGTTGGGAATGGATATAGTCTCACTCACATTGCCCAGGTGTGTGTCAGTGCCTAGAGTTGGGCTTAATTGTAGGTGCTAAGACCAAAGTGGCCACTTTTGAGTTTGTGACATCTAATAGCAGCCTAGGCACAGGGTTTTGACCCTACCAGTACAGGGAGAGTATGCTTAGTTCAAGAAGAAAGGTAACTCTAAAACATTTTCCTGTTTTGTGACATGTTTGTGCATACCCCTGCCTATACCCTAATAATAATAAACAAAATTTAAAAGATGGTATGGTAGAAAAGTAAAAATTTACCGAAATTCTAGTCACACATTAGTGATTTATTTATTTTATACTACCACTGAAGTTTCTTTACTCCTTAGAACATTGACTGTCTCAACTTGTGAAAAAGAGACAAAAATCTTTGGTTTTATAACTCATGGGTTTGTTTGGATGCCAAGGTGTTTAAGTTTCTTTTAAAACAAGTAAAAACTTGGTGTGTGCTTTACAGTCAGAAAAGTCGGTGCTGTCTTATGCCACTCTTCTCTTTTTCTTAGGCTAGAAAACACATCTTACAGATCCACACCAGGGACTGGAACCCAAAACTGTCGGATGCTTTTTTAGGAGAACTGGCAGAAAAATGTGTTGGTGAGTGCTCCTTGCTGAATTCTCTGCTGTTATTGCCTGCTCTGCTCAGCACCTGTTCCCCTGATCTTCAAATGTGAATGAGTACAGTTCGTCTTTAATTGTGTGACAAAAGGCTCTGAATTCATATTTAAAAGTTACAGAAGTGTTTTACTTAAAGTTTGCACATGTCATAGTTGAATTTTTATCATATCAGTTGTTTGATGAAAAAAGCTTAGTAGTAACATGGCTTTCATTGAATGCTGACTGTCCTTCATAGGTCTCCTTTTAGAAATTATCCCTTTCTCAGAAATTTTACTAGCAAAAATAAACCTAAGAGAAAAAGGTCCATGTAGATGATAGGAATGCAGTCTTCTATGCTTTATGGACAGGACAAATGGGCTCAGTTTTATTCCTATGATCTAGAAAGAGGTTGGCTGGAGGGGTTGTCAAAGAAAATACTTAACTATTATTCGCAAGTATTGCTTCAAATATAAAACTTTTCTATTTAGTTTAAACTCATCACAGTGAAAAACCTCACCCACATAGTAAATAAGCATTGCTGTCCTAAAAGGATAAGAACGTTGATAACCACAGGAGATGGAACTTATGGCTTTCTTTCTAATTAGGTCTGAAATAAGCGATCAGTAGTAAGTAACTGAATAGACACCAAGGAAATATCCCTTCCTCCTTCCTGGCAAGAGAGCATGCACCAAACCTGTTCATGTTTTGCTTTCAGACTTTGCAAGATATAAAAAAACAAATAAACAAGAAAAACTATATGTCCATGAACATTTTAAGCATGAAGAAATCCCTCAAATAAATCCAATAATAACATCTACTTGGGAACACTTTAAAGTTACCAAAACAAAAAAGAACAACTTAGTTAAGAAAAAAAAATCATTGTGATCCACTATCAAATAAATAACTAAAACTTAAATAAATAGAACATTAGTCCATTCAGTTAGCTACATCCGAATTATCCTCTTCATCCACAGGGACTTCCATCTCCGAAGCAGCATCCCTCAGCTTTTGAACCACAAAGACCTCGACATCTTCTGGTGAGGAGAAAACGTAAATCTCTCCAGCACTACTCCAGTTTAAGCTTTGCCTGGTATAAGAGAGCATGCGCCAAACCCATTTCATGTAAATTTGGCTTGATCTTTGCAAAGCCTTGTGCTGCTTTATGGGAGAGGGTGGTACTTGGTTAAAATATGAAACAAAACCAATCTTTCCCTTTTTGAGAGATTTATCCCCATTTATTTATCATATTATGGTATTACGAGTTCAGATCAGACTGGGAAACCTTTGTAGATTTTTCTGTGAATCTGTCACAGAATGATCCTTAACTGAAGGATACAGAAGTCTTCAGGAAGTTAGACATTTCCTAAGAGATAGCTATTCTAAACTCACTTGCTATTTACCCTACCTTCCATCTGAGATGTTACACACTGCAGTTTAATCATTTATCCTAAATATTAGTCCTAGTTTCCATAAATGTTTCTCAAGATCAATTATCATCCTCACCTTTCCAAGTGATTTATTTTAGCTTGTATTTTGTCTTTAAAACATTTATGATGTAATTTCTTACTGGACTGAAAACTTCTCTTGCCTTTCCCTTTTCCATGGAGTGGCAGTATAGTGTGTAAATCTATATTAGCTTATATATGCCATTAGCTTCCTGGAGAGTGACATAAAAATCCCTTGTAATTAAATGACTATGTCTTCATTATGGCATTGATATTTAAGAAACTAGTTCATATTAAAAATAGTCAAATGCAGGTCTTCAACTAAATAGAACAATAATGAATTTTGTTTTTATTTTTTTGTTTTTCGAGACAGGGTATCTCTGTATTGCTTTGGAAGCTGTCCTGGAACTCGCTCTGTAGACCAGGCTGGCCTTGAACTCACAGAGATCTGCCTGCCTCTGCCTTTCAAGTGCTGGGATCAAAGGTGTGTGCCACCAACGCCTGGCTAATACTGAATTTTAAATTCATTTTGTATATTACTTTATGTGTTTCAACATGTATGGTTTCAGTTCAGTGAAATTTGTTCCTAACTAAAGATTTTGCAGTCTTGATGAATATCTGCAAGAATAGTTGGCCTTTTAATAGGCTATGGATTTGGTAACCTTTACCTTGAAATAACTTGGAGGTTTGTACATGCGTGTCAGATGTGTTTCTTAAGTAGTATAGAAACTTAAAAATAAATAATAAAAGCTGCTGTCAAGAATGTTTGCACAAGTAATAGGATTTTACAATTAGTAAAAATATTAACTATTTTTTTTCTATTTATTTTCAAATGAGAGGCTTAAAGCAAAGAAATCATGTCTATGAAGTATCTGTATTGTGAGCCTTCATTTTGTTTGAACCAGGCAGTGGTTGTGCATGCTTTTGATATCAGCATTTGGAAGGCAGAGGCAGACACATCTTTGTGAATTCAAGGCCAGTCTGGACTATAGAGTGAGTTACAGGACAGCCAGGGTTGTTTGTTACACAGAGAAACCATGTCTTGAAATTACCATCCCCCCCACCAAAAAAAATTTAGGAAATTTGTAACTTAATAGTAATACAAAGAATTGTTTTCCTTTGCTTCTGCCTGTTTGTGTTCAGTAGAGCCTTGTTTAGTAGTGAAGTCTGGGTTATGAAAAGGGGTGCTTATTTTTTACATATCAACTTTGAACTATTAAATGGCTGCAGTACAATTCCAGTATCTTCTGTTTTCAGAACCAGAATACTCTTGAAAGAACAAGTGTGTGCTTTGAATTACAACAGGGCAAGCTCTATCTAAGAGGCCTCTGTTCATCCAAAGCTTAGCAATTTTAGCTGTGATTCTTGTGTTGCACCTAATTCAGTATTTGAATTTAGTGAAGCATATATAAGTGGTTCTCAACCTTTTTGTGTATCAGACTAATTTTCTAAATATTCCCAAGATACTATCAAAATTTTAAGCCCTCAGAGATTGTAATTCACTATTCTGGGATCTGAGAGTTTTATTTATGTTTCAATTTTATTGTTCATTCTGATGACTTTTTAAGTTGAGAACCACAGATACATGCCTGAAACACTTTCTCACAAGCAAAAGTAAATATTTCCCATCTTTTCTGGTTATTAATTATGATAATCCACTGATAATTTACTTTATAAAACAGGGTCTGTTATTTTTAATAAACCTAGACTGGACTAGATTAGGAAAGAATAAATAGTATATTGCTGTTGTATACAATTAGCAAGTTACTATGGGATTCTTGGAGAATTTATGACTGAGTAATCCTGTAGTTGCTGTTTCATCTTGCTGGCCTCTGAGCTTCCTGTTTACTTGAGCCTCTGTTGTAGAGGACACTGCATGCTCATAACTGTGCAGATGTTTATAAAAAACAGAAATGTGATTGTTCTTATTTGATGATGGTACTTTAGTTTTACAAATTTCACATACTTGTGTTTATTTTCCTTTCTAACTTTATGCAAGTATTCTGTATTCATTTTGTTGAAATAGTGTAACAACTGTATATCAAAGAAAAATATATTTTAAAAAATATTTATTAATGAAGAAGTATAAAATAGTAGTGATAAACCTGTTTTGAAGAATTATTTGGGAAGTAGATTGTTATACTATTTATGTTTAATTTGTTTAATTTTGGAGGCAAATTCTCACAGATTAAAATTTCCACCCTAATTTATGAGACTTTTTATTTTTTTTTTGTAATTGCCAATATCTTTTTGGTATTTATAAGCTGCATAAGGTCAACATGAAGTGTAAAGAGAAAGATTTTTGGCACACTATTCTATAACTTTTTCAAATGGCTCCCCCTGCTGGCTTTACTGATAAATGTGACCAAGTGAAATTTAATTGCTGATAGGAAAAGCCAGTTTGTGGTTACTCTTAAGCCCTTAACACCCCCCCCCTTTTTTTTTTTTTTTTTTTTTACTCTTTTGTCACAGGAGCTTTTAGTAGATCATGCTTTTTTAAAAATATATATTTGTTAGGATTAAATAGATATATAAGGAAAGTCAATGTGGAAAAACTGTAGAGTTTTTGTTTGTTTTCTTAATCCCTTTAATGCCTTTGCATTGGGTGAATTATAATGTTTTGGGTAGTTCATGTTTACTGTTGCACTAGTCTCAGATTTGATAGCAAATTATGAGTTTTAAAAGAATTTGCTAACACACATCTTTGTACCATTTTTTCATGTGTTTAGCAGTTAGTAATATTAGAAAAAATAAGCCATGAGTGGTGACATACAGCTGTAATCACAGGTACTTGCAAGTCCAGGGCAGGAGGATCACAAGTTTTAAGTCCAGCCTGGGCAATTTAGAGAGATTTTGTTTCAGTAAAATCAAAGAAGATTGAAAGTGTGTGCCAGTGGCAGAGTGTTAGGATTAAGAATTGTGATGAAAGATTGAAATGAAACTGTAGTTGTTTGGGAATTTGCCCTGAAGAAAGCTGTGCACTGTAACTAGTGGTTTCTGAGACACAGTACAGGACTTTCTTGCATTACTATCGTTAGTTTTTATGTGTTTGTTAATTTAAAATACTAAAAATATTTTCAGCCTTAAGTACTTTCTAGTAAGTGAACATTTTTGTCAGGTGATTTTAAAGTATTAATTTTAATTTTGCTGATTTGTGTTATTTCAGATAGAGATATATGTATTAACAAACCATAAAAGTACTTGAAACAATTAATGTAACTTTGTTACTTCTCTCCTTTTGTGCATTAGGCTACTGTGGAGCTGACATCAAGGCCCTGTGTACTGAAGCTGCCCTGATTGCCCTTCGGAGGCGTTACCCTCAGATCTATGCTAGCAGTCATAAACTGCAGCTGGATGTTTCCTCTATAGTGCTCAATGCCCAAGACTTTTACCATGCGATGCAGAACATTGTGCCTGCTTCCCAACGTGCTGTGATGTCTTCAGGACAGGCGCTGTCCCCCATTATAAGGCCATTGCTAGAAAGAAGCTTCAACAACATCTTAGCAGTTCTGCATAAAGTATTTCCTCATGCAGAAATTAGCCAGAACGACAAGAAAGAAGGTACTATAAACTACTTTTTTATAGTGTGAAAACAAGAAAAAAGAAGTTACTTCGTAAGATTAGTTATTTCAGAATTTTCATATTGCCCATATATGGTGGTTGCATAGTGAATGTTTCTCTTATGTGTAACTATATTAATATAATTAGAAAGTTGACTATAGTAATAATAGCTTACATTTATTATAAAGTGCTTGTACAAATTACCGTTCATTAATTCATACCACAATCCTGTTAGTTAGTTACCCCATCCATATACAGAGGAGGAGATGAGGCACTTTGAAAAGTAATTTGGATTATGTTAGGTCACTTAGTAAGATTTGAACCAACTCCAGCTCAGGGAGCCTGCCTGCATGGTTCATGCTTTGAACCTGCATTGTTACAATGCTTCTGTGGATTCAGTTCATCAAATGTTTTGATGTTATTGACACAGCACTTTTGAGTGTGTTGTGCGATTAAAATATAAACTGTTGGTAAGGGACCAAATTTCAATCTGATTGTTTATGATTTTAAATTTAATTAAGCTTCAAGACTAATTAGACTTTGGACCCGAGATAAAATCGGAGTGCCATTTAAAAACACCACCCATTTTCCTGGTGGGGTGGGGGGAGAAAGAGAATAGAAATTTATGCTGTCGATATGTCATTGAAGAAGCATGCTTGTCTAGCTTGCTTGTGACATCATATTCAGTTCTCAGTCCTGTGTAAGTTGGACATGGTGGTGCACACCTGTTATCCCAGCACCAGAGAGGTGGGGGAAGCAAGATTAGGAGTTTGAGGTCATCCTTATGTGCATTTGGAGGGCAAGGCCAGCATGACTACATGAAACCTAAAAGGAAAAGAAAAAGAAAGAAATGTAGGTTTGTGTTAAAATCAAGTAAGACCTATTAAGTTTGAAGCAGAAGTAGTGAGAGTTTTGTTTGTTTGTTTGTTTGTTTAAGACAGGGTCTCAACTATGTAGCCCTGGTTGGCCTGGAACTTACATTGTAAATCAGGCCGACCTCAAACTCACAGAGATACCTGCCTCTGTCTCCCAAGTCCTGAGATTAAAGGTGGTATGAAATAATGTATTTTGGTTATTTTTATTTCCCCTTTATTTTGGGGTATAGTTTATACCAAATAGAAAATTGTTCACAGAATTAAAATATCAAAATTTTTCATTATTTAATGAATATCAAATGAATGTATTTAGTAAATCATGAACATTATTCAGTTTGTCATAATAAATACATTTTTAAGATACTGTAATATTTTTTAAAGATTTATTTATTTATTTTATGTGTTGAGTGCTCTATCTGTATTTCCGTCTTTATGCCAAAGAGGGCATCAGATCCCATTATAGATGGTTGTGACCCACCACGTGGTTGCTGGAAATTGAACTCAGGACCCCTGGAAGAGCTCTTGACTTCTGAGTGCTCTTAACCTGAGCCAGTTCTCCAGCCGGAGACTGCAGTATTTTTTGTAAAGGAAAACGTTGCAGAAAATACTTTGCTCCTTAAATTTCTTGTCAGGTAGGATGTGAGCAGTTATCCTTGATCTTGCCTAAGGCTCTCTACTATAGTTTGTGTGTGTGCTTATCCAATGTGTCTTTACCTGAAACTTCACATAAAAAAGAAACTTCATTTATTCTGAGAGATTTTGGTAATCTCTTTTTTTCTCAGCTTGAGAATTTCCATTTTATGACATTGTTACCTTTTTTATATACTTTTATTTTCATAAGTATAAAGTATGCTTTACTTCCAACCATTAAAACCAAATGGCATATATTAGTGGACGACAACTAAATTTTATTCAAATTAATACTTGTTTTCTCTACTTTATGTGTATTTTCTAGTTTGTTTTATTCTTCAATATTTTTCCTTACACTTGTTTTTTTTTTCTTGTTTGTGACATTATCATTCAAAAGATTTTCAGTTACTTCCCACATTAATTTGAAACTATTAGTTTTCCTAAATGTCTAACTTTTATTTTAAAACATTTTTCTGTTTCCATTTTCATGTGTGTGGTAGCATGTATATGTTCTGTAAGTGGGTGTACATGCATGTTGGTGTGTGTTCTTGTGGAAGCATGCAGATGCTGTCAGGAATCATGCTTAATTTTACTTCTACCTAATTCATTGATTCAGAGTCCCAGTCAAACTAGAGATTGTCTAGTTTTGCTAGCCATCTTGCTCTGTGGATTTTGTTTCTGTTTTCCAAGGCTGGGATTATAGGAGGAATTTCTTCTATACCCACATGCTATTTATGTGGGTTCTGGAGGTTGAACTCAATGGCAGGCACTTTAACCCCTGGGCCATCTCCTCAGTCCTGTATCTTATTTTTATAAAGCATTCTATTCTTTTGTTTTGAAAGTGTATGACTTATTTCCTCCTCTCCCTTCCTCTTCCTTTTCCTTAGACCCTTGACATAGGGTCTTGCTATGTTACCCAGACTGGCTTTGAGCTCCTGGGCTCAAGTGTCCTTCCAGTCCCAGTGTTCTGAGCAGCCGAGAACACAGGCGTGCTGCACTTGTGACCACAGCTGATTTCTGCCAATTCCAGTTTTTTTATCTTCTGCACATAGAGCACTGCATTCATGGACTGAATTAGCACTTTTGATAGACACACGTGTGTTGTGTTCTCAGTGGAAATTTTGGTTATAGTTAGTTCAGTAAGTGGTTGCCTTCAGGCCCTTGGTGGGACTAATTAATGCTCTTTGAATGCAAGCACTTTTAACTCTGAGTGGACACTGACTTTCTCTCTCTCTCTCTCTCTCTCTCTCTCTCTGTCTCTCTCTCTCTCTCTCTCTGTCTCTCTCTCTGTCTCTCTCTCTGTCTCTCTGTCTCTCTCTCTGTCTCTCTCTCTCTCTGTCTCTCTCTCTCTCTGTCTCTCTCTCTCTCTCTCTCTCTCTCTCTCTCTCTCTCTCTCTCTCTCTCTCTCTCTCTGTGTATAAGGCTTACTTTATCACTTGTTTTTGTTTTTCGAGACAGGGTTTCTCTGTATTGCTTTGGAGCCTGTCCTGGAATTAGTTCTGTAGTCCAGGCTGGCCTCGAACTCACAGAGATAGGCCTGCCTCTGCCTCCTGAGTGCTGGGATTAAAGGTGTGAGCCACCAATGCTGGTGGCTAAGACTTACTTTATTTTTTAAATAAGTGGATGGTTGTATGTGGGTATGTGCACTTGAAGGCAAGTTCCTGCAGAGACCAGAGGTGTTGGATCTCCATGGAGCTCATGTAAATGGACTTCTTAATTGGTCTAAGTAATAAAAACCCTGAGTCAGATATAGAGGAAAATGATGAGAGATCAGAGAGAAGGAGCAAACCACTGTCATACTTACCTCCCTAGCATCTGAGCAGACAAGTTAGTGATTTCCTGTTTCTCCCTGCTTATATCCTGTTTCTGCCTAGCTAACTCATTTCCTGTCTGTCTATACAGACTCCAGACAGATCTCTATGGTTAGCTAGAGGCAATCTCCATTCTCTGACCCTCAGACTGGCTTTATTTGTACAAGCAAGATATCACCATAAGCTCAAGTTACAGGCAGTTGTGAGCTGCTTGTTGTAGGTGCTGGGGACTAAGGTTAGGGCCTCAGCAAGATCAGCATGCTTCTTTTCTTTTTTTTAAATATTTATTTTTATAGGGGCTGTGATGCAGGCTTTCTTGAACTGCTAGCCTACAGGTCATAACACAGAGTCTTATTGTTAAATCATGAAAGCTCAGCCTATAGCTTAGGCTTGTCTCTCTAGCTCTTATAACTTAAATTAACCCATTTCTATTTATCTACATTTTGCTACATGAGGTGGCTTTTACCTCTCTCTCTTTCTGCATGTCTTGTTCCCTCTGTGTCCAGCTGGCAGCTCCACCCACCATTCTTCTCCCCAGAGCTCTCTCTGTCCAGAAGACCCCGCTATACCTCCTACCTACCTATTGGCCATTTAGTCTTTTATTAAACCAATCACAGTGACATGTCTTTATACAGTGCTGGAGAGATGGCTCAGTGGTTAAGAACACCACCTAGTCTTCCAGAGGTCCAATTCCCAGCAACTACATGGTGGCTCACAACCATCTGTAATGAGATCTGGTGCCCTTTTCTGGCATGCAGGCATACATGCAAGAGGAATACTGTACATATAATAAATCTTGAAGAAGAAGAAGAAAAAGAAGAAAAAAAAAAAAGATTATGTGTTTGTGTGAGTATATGCTATATGTAGGCCAGAAAAAGGCATTTGATCCTCTGGTGCTAGAATTCAAGTGGCTATTGGCTACTTGACAAATGGGTGCTAGGAC
Organism: Cricetiscus sungorus; assembly: GCA_030556225.1. NCBI lineage: Eukaryota > Metazoa > Chordata > Mammalia > Rodentia > Cricetidae > Cricetiscus > Cricetiscus sungorus. The sequence goes on from JANBXA010000651.1 coordinate 74,348,245, forward strand.
CTGAATCCTGGTCCCCCAGAAGAATAGCAACTATTATTCTTAATTGCTGAGTCATCTCTCCAGCTCTCTCAGTTTTTCTTTTTAGAAAGGATTCCAGTAAGTATCATTTGCTTGTGTGGACCTTGCTAAATAGACCAGCCTGGGCTTCAAACTCCTAGAGACCCACCTGCCTCTGCATGCCAAGTGCTGGGATAAAAATACTCTCCCCACTCAAATGTCTTAATTAGGCAGGTTTTTGCTTGAAACATGATGTCATTTAAAAAGTACAGGTGAGTTTGCTTACTGTTGCTTTTGTAAGAACTGGCCTTTGCTCCCTGCCCTATTAATTGAATGGGATATGAAATAGGCTGGTTTTGTCAAGATTGAACTCACAAGAGGGGTTTTATGAGGACTCCATTTCTTTTCCAGACCATTAAGTCGGCAAAGTCTCCCAAATTACAGTTTTAATAAATGTGAATAACTATCAAGGTGCTAGAATCATGTTACTTACTTACATTTATAAATTATTAAAATACTACCATTTCATCAATTTGCCTGATTAATTTATATTTTTGCTAGATAATATATTAACTGATGCCACTTGATTTTAACCCCATTTTAAACATTTTTATTACACAAATTTATAAGACTCATAATTGTTGTGCTTTTTTTTTGACAGATATAGAAACTCTAATTTTAGATGATAGTGAAGATGAGAATACGTTATCAATTTTTGAGACAAGCTGTCACTCAGGATCACCAAAGAAAACATCGACAGTTGCTGCTATAACTAAACCTTATCTTCACTTTACAATGTGAGTAATTTATATTAGATCTCCTTCAGTTTAGAATGGTTTTTTTTTAACCTTTCATTTAGAACACAGTGCAGTTTATTGGTGGTTATAGTCTTGAGGCATTTTTCTTTGTTTGCACACAATTCTAGAAAGTGTTAGCTTAACACAGTGTTAGTTTAAACTTCTAAATTTGAATTTTATTGTTTTTCTACTTCCTTTTATCTTTTTATTATCAGTCTATGGCAGCTTTTGTTGTATACTACAGTGAGTAAACATTTTTCATGCAGTTGTGATTTCAAATTAAGACCAAGTAGTTTTCAAATACTAAAGTATCACTAGTACCATAGTTAAAGGACATTAAGGTTTCAGTCAGGTAAGTTTAAGCCTCTATGTTCAGGAGACTGCATTATGTATCACCCCCCCCCCCCCCAACCCCCTTTGTACCTGGCTTCAACTCACTTTGTAGTTAGTCCTGGCTTGTCTCAAACTTGTGGTAATACTACCTCAACTTTCCAAGTGCTGGAATCATAGATGTGTGTCACCATGTTTGGCTGAGTTATGTATTCTTTTTTTTTTTTTAATATCATTTTTTCAGGGGAGAGCATGAACGCTTTAAAGTATTTTGAACAACTTAAGCCTTCACCCTTGTAGATTGTTGACTTGACTGTATTTATATGCATTATTAAGCCTTTCTGTTTATCATGTTTTAAAAATGAGCTTAAATTACTTACATCTACTTATTTTTGTTGATGTGTTTCTTCATAACAAATGCTTCTCATTAGGAAGTTTCTTTTGTTCTTGTTTCTGTGTCCTTCCCTTTCTGCTTGCAGGGAAGTTTCTTAAACTAATCTAGAACTTTGTGAGTCTTTTGTTGATAATTACAGGCAAACTGAATACTGTTTTCTGCCCTTTACCTGCCTATCTTGTTTGTGTGTATATATGTCTTGCTTAGGTTTTTAAAACAATTTTAGTTTTTTGAATTATACATTAGCTAGTGATAAATTATCAGAAGTCTTGAAAGTGTTGTAAGATAAAGCCTGCCAATAAAGGAACACAAAATAGACTTTGTTGTTAGTAAACTTGTTTCCACAGCTGTGTTTGATTTTTTTTTTTTGGGTTGGGGGGGTCAGGATCATTCTGCTACTGGTTTAATGTGTGCCACTAGTCTGGCTCATTGGTTTAATTCTGCTTTCCTAAAATAATGGGTTTCATTTTAGCTCCCTTTACACAAGCTATGCTAGTTTCTCAATTAAGTTGTTGTTTTGTAGAACAAACCTTCCCCCCCAATCTTCTAAGGCAGGAGGCCTTAAATAGACCATGTAGCTGAAGCTAATCTTTATCTTTTGATCTTCCCATCTCCAACCCAACTGCTTCACTAATGTTTAGTAGTTTATCTCTTTGGTTACTCTTTCAAAACATTTTCTGTTTGTCCTTAGTATGCTAGGACTTACACTTGATGTTAAAAGCATGAGAAGGAGTTAAATACAACTTACTTTTTAGTCTGAAGAAATTTTTTGTTACTGGCATTGGCAAAAGTTGTTATATGTCCCAAGAAATTTAAATTTCTGCTGGGAAGTGCAGGAAAGTTTTACAGGATGTGTAGTCACAGATGATTTTCACGTGAGACTGAAGGTCTGGTGATATCTGATAACTTACTACAAACTATATATACTATGTGCTATATACATAAGCCATGTATTTGTGGTGTCATTTTATGAATTATGAAGCTTAAGCATATGTAAAATTGAAAGGTCAGAAGTCCTTTTCTAGTGAATTGTAGGCTCAGGCTCTGCTGTTAGTTTCATGTCATACTCATTGATTATTGTATTTATTTGTTATTTTGTTTATTTTTAGATAAAGTTTTGCTGTATAGCCTCGGATGGTCTTGAATTCACCATTTAGCCCCAAATTGACCACAAACTTGCAGTGGTCTTCTTGTCTCAGCCTTTCAAGTCTGTGTGTGTGTGTGTGTGTGTGTGTGTGTGTGTGTGTGTGTGTGTGTGTGTATACATATATATGCATATACATGCATACATACAGCTTAATTGACTGGTAGTCATATTTTAGTTAGGTGACTTGACCATATGATATTTTCAAGAAGCATGCATATGAATATAAAGGCCTTTAGCAAGGAGTATACATGGTTTTGGTTTGAGTAGCATGTATTAGTATGCTGGGTCAATACAGAAGGCGGTGGTAAGAAGAAAGCCTGGTGCAGTGTGGTTTTGCAGTAAAGCTGGCTGGGACCCTGTTCGTAGGTTTCTGGGAATTGTCTCCCAAAACAATACTGAAAATCTGTTTTTAAATTTAAGAAAAAAGTGGATGTCAGTAGGCCAGTAGGTTAGCACCCTGGAAGAGAAAGATATATGTACACACACACACACACACACACACACACACACACACACGATTTATATTGACATTGTAGAAACAGAGCTTTCCAAGGTTTTACAAATGAAATAGTTTTGTTTTTTCTGATTAGAAAGGTGATATATTCTATAGAAAATTCAAGTAATAAAGAAGAAAGTAATAATTACACCCTTATCAGCTGAAGGTAATATGTGTTGACTATATTTTCATGTTCTTTTTATACGTATGATTAGACTTAATGCATTATTTCTTCCCACAAGTGAATGTAACTTGCTTTTAAAATATCTTTATTTTATGTGTTTCATTTATTTCATTTATTGTGTGTGTGTGTGTGTGTGTGTGTGTGTGTGTGTGTGTGTGTACACACATACCACATATATTTGGATGTCTGCAGAAACCAGAAGAGAACATCAGATCTCCTGGAGCTGTAGTTTCATGCAGTTGTGAACCTCCTGACTTGGGTGCTGGTAGCTGAACTCAGGTCATCTGGTAAAGCAACAAGTGTTTGTTTTTAACATCTGAACCATATCCCCAGCTCTGCAACTTACTTTTGAAGTTCATTATTCTGGGAATGTAATTCCATGTTAGGATATATTTGATGTTGATGACTCAGTTGGGAAATTTATTGCCTGCAAGCATGGGGATCTGAGTTTTGATCTCTAGCACACATGGAAAATGCTGGACATGGCAGCATGCACTTGTGATCTCAGCCCTGGGGAAATAGAGGTGAGCAAATCCATGGGGTACTCTACATGTTTACCCAAGCTTAATACCAAGCCTTAGTACTCATTGGGAGATTCTCTCATAAAACAAGATGGATGGGCACACGTACATTCATGCACAAGTACACACAAACTCATTCACACATAGTACACACACAAATTAAAAGCTACATAATAAGTATTTTTTTTTTAAGCTGGGCCTGGTGGTGAATGTTACATGCCTTTAATCAGTACTTGAGAGGCAGAGGCAGGAGGACCTCTGAGTTCAGTATGTTCTACATAGTGAGCTCTAGGACAGCCAGAACTACATAGAGAAGCCCTGCCTGAAACAAAATCTAACACTACATAATATGTAAATGTTTAGATGTTCTACCCTTTATAGAATTTTTAAAACAAGTTTTCAGTGATCATTTGTAACAGTACTAACCTAGATATCTTCCTAGGTTTTTACACCATTATCCAATTCATAACTGAAGTAAATTTTAAAAGCAGATCTGTTTCAAAGGGTATTTTTGCTTAAAACCTTTCATGTAAGTTGCTAAATTGTTTTCTAGAAAGATTGTGCCACTTTTCCACTACCAGTGTTTCGAGTGCTGTCTTTTTATACTTTTGTTAATTTTGAGCCATTCTTATCTCTGTCAGTGTTGGGCGATGAACCCAGGGCTTTTGATACATGTTGAGGCAGATGCTCTACAGTACAGTCATATCTCTAGTTCTGTGTCTCTTTAAATCACTGCTGATCAGGTAGTAGGAAAAAATTAAGTCACTAACATATTCTTTCATATATTCATTCACTCATTCAAGATTGTGAAAGACAGATACATAGACTGATAGATGGACAGAGGATAAATATTGTTCAAATATGAGGATCTGAACTTAACACCTACACACACACACACACACACACACACACACACACACACACACACACACTATACATATTATTTATTTATTAAAAAAAAAAAAGCCAGATGTGGCTGTGTATACCTGTAAACCTGGCATTAAAAGGAAATAGGCACATTTTGAGATCTTGCTAGCTGGCCAACCTGCCTGAAATGACGAGTTTTCAGTTTTGGTGGTAGAAAGTGATAAAAGAAGGTAAGTTAGGAACCTGACATCATCCTCTGGCCCTATATGCTCACACCCACACATCAATAACATACAAAAATAAACACGAACACACACACACACACACACACACACACACACACACACACACACACACAGTCTTTCTACTTTTTCCCCCTTAATGCGGTGAACTGAGGCTTTGAATGCCCTGTATTTAGAAACTTAAAATCCATCTTTATTATATTTGTGGTGCTGCTTTTTTTCCTTTGAATTTTTTTTTTTAGATTTGTATCTTTATGTGTATGTTTTGCCTATGTGTATGTCTGTGTACCATGTGTGCCTTGTGCCTGTGAAAGTTAGAAGAGGCCTTCAGATTGCCTGGATCAGGAGTTAATGGTGGTGTGAGCTACTGTGATGGTGCTAGGAATTGAAGCCTGTTTCTCTGTAAGAGCAATATATGCTCTTAATCACTGAGCCATCTTGCCAGCCCCATGAGCTGCTTTTCTTATATCAAATTCTTCAATTAATGTGTTGTTTCCTGGGATGCCTGTTTTATCATTCTGTGGTTTGGTGTGTATGTTCATGTGAGTGCAAATGCTTGGAGGTCAGAGGACATCCTTCAGTGTACCACGCCTGACTCTCGCCAGCAAGGACTCCAGGAAGATCATCTTCATGCAGTTTTAATTAGGATCCTTGAAACATGTTCTTCTGACCCGCGGGAGATGGGGGACCCCTGCACAGGCTTAAATACCCTTGCACTAACCAACCCCAGTGAGCTACGTGGACCCTGCAGATAGGCTACAGGCTGAACAGACTTAACCAAATAAGGGCTTGTTTACGCCAGAGAGCGCTCACCCTTGGGGAGGTGGAAGGCGGAAGCCAGTGCCATCTTTAAGGCGCAGCACTTTGCAGTTCTCTACACTTCAGTGTCACTCTTAAAAGCCATTTACTCTGTTTTTTTTTTTTTTTTTTTTTTTTTAAAAACAAGGTTTCTTATTGGTTTGGAGCTTGCTGACTGGCCAGTGAGCTATAGGGATTTTCCTTATCCCACCACCTGGGATCCCAAATCCACTTCTAAGGCATGAACTCTGTTCCTCATTCTTGCATGCCAAGCAGGGTACTGATTAATCTCCCAGTCCTGCTTTTATTTCTTTTCTTTTGTATAGCCTACTTTTTTGCTAGTTGTTATTTTATAATAATATGCTTTCATTTTTGTATGTCATATCTTAATGTGGCTTGAACCTGAGTTTTGCAACAATATAGACCTTAGTGGGAGGAATTGTTTTGTTTGTTAGATTTGTGTCTCTAGTGTTCAAATCTGGGCCTTTTGCATGTTAGTTAAACACTGCACTGAGCTAGCTATATCTTGAGCCCCTGAATGAGAATTTGAATTCTGCTTCTGTTTTGTACAATCTTACACCTAATTGCTTTGAGCTTTGGTTTCCTCATTTACTTAATAAAATGAAACTATGTATTTCCTAGACTTTTTATGATAATTGAAGCCATATGTGATAGTTCAAATCTATAATACCAGGACTTGAAAGCGAAATGAAGCAGCAAGATTGTGAGTTGGAAACTCTCATGGGCTGCAATAGTGAGACTCCCAAAGCAGTACAACTGAGGAAGATACCTATATGAAGTGGTTGCTACCAAAATTAGCATATTTTCCCAAGATTTCTTGATGTCTTATTATATTAGGTAATGTTGAGAGTAAGTTTTAATTCCCCCCTCCAAAATTCTGTAGGTTTTTTAAAATTAGAATTTATCAATATATGTAAAATAAAGCATAAATGTTTAGTAAAAATTGGCTTAAAAATTGGCATTTTTGTACATTAATAAAGTTCTAGTATGACTGAATATCATGCTTCTTGGTAAGATTATTTGCTAGTGTGTTTCCTTTTATATTGTTTTTGCAATTGTGAGTAAAATCTCTTTTTATTGTTTGTTTTTTACATTGGTAATGCAGCATAGTTAGTAAATCTACTGATTTTTCTGTCTTTTGTCTTTTTTCTTTGCTGGTAAGTTCTAATACCACCAGTAATTCTCTTGTATTTAGTGATTTAACAGTTCCATTATCTTTGTGTTTTATTTTTCTTTATGTTTTGTGCATTGCCTTAGAGTTTACAGTATTGCAGTGTGTAGATCTGCTTTATTATTTATTTTTGAGACAGGGTTTCTCTGTGTAAGTCCTGTCTGTTGTGGAACTCACTTTATAGACCAGGCTGGCCTCAAACTCACAGAGATCTGCCTATGTCTCCTCAACCCAGGGACTAAATGCATGGGCCACCATGTGTAGCTTAAAAACTCTTATCTTCATGATATAATCACCTGCTAATTGCTCTACCTTTTGTTCTTATAATACTAATTAAGTTGACTTTATGGGGAGGCCTAGAATATAGCAGTTAAAAATACACATGACTTAAAATTTAGCATTTTTACCACATTGATTTAGTGGTTGGTGGGGTAGCGTAGTAGCTTAGGCAACCAAAATTCACTATTTAGTTCAGCCTGGCTCCAGACTTAATATGCTTAAGCACCAGGATTATGAGAGTGAGTCACCATGCCCAGCTTTAATCATTTTTGTTCTAAGTCTTATACTTGTAATAATCTTCAGATCTACATTTTTTTTCCTTTCTAGATTTCTCTTTGCCCTAGATGTATTTCTTTGTTGGGATCCTCCCCATTCAACTAATACCTAAATGATACAGTCTTGTACATTTATACATAATGTGGGAGAATGAAAAATTGCTGAATTTTTCTTTCTCTTTCTTTCTTGACTTTTATACTTACACATCTCGGTTATTACTACAGACAGAGATAGTATATATTTAGATTAAGAATAATGAAAAATATGACTACACCAAAATGAATAGGTTTTATGAATCTGAAGAGTGATACTTTTATACAATTATTTTCCTTGCTGAGTCATGCATATTAGTATTCAAAACATAAAATTTTTACATCACGCTTGTGTCTACAGGTCACCATACCATCAGCCAACCTCTTACAGGCCTCGCTTGTTGCTGTCTGGAGAACGAGGCTCAGGTCAGACTTCGCACCTTGCTCCAGCACTTCTGCACACACTGGAAAGGTTCTCTGTGCATCGGCTCGACCTCCCAGCACTTTACTCAGTCAGTGCCAAAACACCTGAGGAATCCTGTGCACAGGTATGCTTGTCTTGCTGGCGTGCACATAATGTGAAAGCTAGGGCTTTTTCAGAGGATGGTAAACATTAACTTTTATTAGTTATTTATTAATATTCCTATGTTAGTACAGTATATAATACTCCAAAAAATGAGTTCATTGTGGGTTTTTTTTCCCCCCTGTGACACTTCACTTCTGAAAATGTGATGTCTTATAGAAAGAAAAGAAAAACATTTCTATCCTGTTTGGATCCCCTTTTCAAAGTTGTGTTTTCAGAAATGTTGTAGACTGTCTTTACTTAGCCTCATCATAGGAAGGGGAATAATGTTTAGGTGAGATGTCCGGCTTTGATTTATGATAGAATAGTGATAGTAATTAAACTGGACATTTGTATTTGTAGTTTAGTCTTTTTCTTGATTTTCAATTCTTCTGAACTTCATTGGCTTATGAAGCAAGATTCTAGGTGGGGCTGTTTCCGTTTGCTGAGGCTTTTATATACAACCAAAAATACATTACAAATATTACTCTGGAATCAGGGAAGGGTAAGGGAAATAGAAGTTTTGGGCTAATGTTGTAACCATTTCTTTATCTTTGCACAGTGTCCACATAGTGAGAGATCATTAGATTTTTTTCCCCTCTCTTTTTGTCTTTTTCCATTTTTATGTCTGTGTTTGTATTTGTGTTTGCGTGTGTGTGGCCATGGTTGTCCTGAGACTAATGTTGGAATATGTCCTGGGTAGTATTTTGCCATTACTCAATGAGCTAGGATCTCTCAACTAAACCTAGAGATCGTCAGTATAGATAATCTTGCTAGCCAGTTTGCTTTGGGAATCCCTTGTCTCTGCCTTCTGAAGCTGGTATTAAATGTGGGCTACCATGCCCACTCAATGTTTGCATGGGTTCTGGTGATTTGAACTCATGTTCTTGGCATATTTGGCAAGCACTTGACTATAGATCCAATTCCCTAACCCTTCCTTCATTTTTGAACAGTGATTTGCCCACTTGCTCGGACTGGTTTGGAACACTTGATCTCAGCCTTTCAATAGCTGGTGTCTGATAGCATGCTCACCAGGAGGTGCTTGTTAAATATTTGGATATTGATGTTTTCATTAAATAAGATGAATGTCACTTTGTACTTGGATGTTTTGCTCATTTTTATATGGCTCGTGTAACTGATGAGGTGGCATTTATAAATAGTTGATAACTGTGCTGTAGTTATTTAACTGAAAGACATTCTCAGATGGGACATTTACAGAAGGAAATACATGTTTGTTAAACAGTTCATAGTGGTATCAACTTAATTTGCTTTTATTCACAGTTCTTTGGTTATGAATATTACTTCTTACAAAGCATTGTTTAAAGGTTTCTCTCTAAAGCCTGTGGTCTTAACATAAAACCCTGTATACCAGTATTTTGCTCCTTGGTTTGACACATCCTATCTGTGAGTTTTTTCCATTAACATTTACTTTTATGTTTACTCATACTTATCCTTCTGGATATGAGAAAAGTTTATGCACTGTCACTTAAAGAAAATCCAAATGATGTACTAGGAAAGTAAAGATTACCAAATTTAACTGCAGAAAAGAGAGACTCTGAACAGCACCGACTGTGGAAGAGGATATTGAAAAAGTGTTATAAAAGCACTCTGCCTAGCCAGTGTCGTAGGTAAAATATCTTACTGTTTCAAGCATAGGAAAGCTGAGAGACTGTCAAAAACAGTTGCTATAAGCCTTTCAAATACATACAGAGTGCTGAAGACAGACCTCACTTAAGCAGTTGCCATAAAGAAAATGTCACTAATGGACCCTGTGAGTAAAAAAGAAAAAAAGATAGACTGTTATTAAGGCACACAAGATTGATTTACACATTTAGGGAATTAAGTATTGTAAAGGACACATTAAGGTTGTAAATATTGATTATAATATCACTGCTATTGGAAAAATGTATGGTACCAACTAAAAATTGTTCAGGACAATTAGAGGATTCTATAAGGTAGGCACTTGCAAATGTAATGATCTAAAATTGGTAGCTTTCTTTTATATTAATCACAGTAAATTAGAAATAGAATGGATAGAGAGGATAATTTAAAATAGCAACTAAGTTTACCTAGGAATTAACTGAATAATTAATATGCAAAGCCTGAGAGAAGAAAAATAAAGTTCAGTTGAAAGGGACAGTTGAATATCAAACAAACAAACAAACAAACAAACAAAAAACCCACCTTGTTTTAAATTATTTTATTACACTTCAGTTCAGGTGTGGTCCCAAGTTAGATTAAATAGAAGAGGACTTCAGTTACACAGCTTCATTGTTATAACCTAGAACAAGTTGCTTAATCCAATAGAACCTTAATTTCCTTATATATGAAATGAAGACATGATACTTAGCATGAGGCTGTATTAAAATAAATACACAGTCCTAGTATATTGTGCTCTCAACATATAATTATGGTTAACATTTTTGTTACTGCTAAGACCAAAAGGAGAATACTGTGAATTCTTTTCAGATGAATTATTCATAAATTTAAAATGTAATCCCACTTATAATCCCACTATAATCTAGAGGGAACAACCTAATACGAGTTCTGTTTATTCTGTATAATATTCATGAGAGTCACAAGGTGAATTCTAGAGAAAAAAGTGCAATAAAGGAGCTTTGCTAGATTTTTATAGAATGACAATAATAAGAAATTTGTTCTGTATAGGAATAGATCAAGTAAGTAATAGGACCAAAAATCTCCATACCCTGACCTCTGTAGAAATAGTATATAATGATGATGGCCAGTACAAATGAAGTTCATATCAGCACATATATACCTTTGAGTCAAAATTATATATATTTAGAAATGTTTTTCCCTTAAAGATCTGTTAGCTATAAGTATTCATTGTCAGATGCATAAGATTATGCATCATGGCTTTGTGTATACTGACAGACCAAATAATTGATAAAACAAAAGGAAAGTCCTTAAGTAGAAGGCTGGTAAAACAAGTTGTATAGCTTATACTATACTATGAGGCCATCATCAACAAAGATGAGATTGCTTTACACAAGTTGATATGGGAAAGTAAAGGAGGTGTGTACCTGCTTGCACATGCAAATATTCCCCAAAATCTGTTCATAAGTGGTTGCTTTGATGTAGGAGCAGGAATTTGGGTAATTATAAATGATGAAATTTAGTGTTTGTTTTCTTTATATCTTATGTTTTTAGTTTTGTAGAGATGAGGGTCACCTAGAGCCTTGTGCACATATTGGCAGGTGCTCTTCTATGGAACTAAATTTTCAGCCAATTTTATTTATATAGATTATAATTACAACTATGAAGGAGTAAAGGTTCCATCTAAAATAGCAACTATTGTAGTGTTTGTAACCTTTTTCATTTATGACATGTATATTTGACTATATTGAGCAAGTGAAAGATAAAGAGCTTTGAAGGAGCTTTGTTTTTGTCACTTAGGTTGAAGCAGGATAATTTCAGCCCTGACATTCAAGGTGCCCCTCCTCCCCCTGCTTTCCTTTGTGCATGTGGTCACATGCAGTGCTGCCTGTGGAGTCCAGAAGCTAAGTTACAGTGTCATTTCTCAGGAGCCTCCAGCCATGCTTTTGAGATAGGGTCTCTTACTGGAACCCGGGACTGGCTGATTAGGCCAGTTGACTGGCCAGAGAGCTTCAAGTATTCTTTTGTTTCCACCTCTCTGGTGCTGGAAGTACAAGTGCAGGCTCTTGTGTGCCTTTTGATATCAGTGGTGGGGATCAAATCAGGTTCTCATGCTGGGTGGTAAAAACTTTACCCAGTAAACTATCTTTCCCAGCCTTCTCCAAATCCTTTCTCAGTAAATAATGAAGTAAGACTAACAACACCTGTAATTCCAACACTCTGGAGGGCTGAGGTAAGAGGATTTCCATAAGGTCCAGCTCAGCTGGAGCTGGTGTATGACGCTTTAAAAAAAAAAAAAAAAAAAAAAGCCACATTAAAAGAGAGCCATTTTCAAAATGAGAGAACTCTGTTGTACAGTTGTCTGGTGTGTCTGCTGTGTGTGTGGAGACTAAAGCTACAGGTTTAGTGTAGTAAAGCCAGAGTAAGGGGCACTCATAATGCCTTGGAGTGAACTATAGCTTCATAATACTGGGAGTCTAGGCCTTGTTAAGAAAAATCATACTTGGACACATGCATTCCAACTCCATACTTTCTTGTTCTCTTTCATTTTTGGCTTTCTTTTTTTTTTTTTTTTGGGAAAGTGGAGGGCAAGAGGTATCATTTGGTAGGAGAAAAATAATAAAGACCTTGGTTTCACCCTTTGTGTACTTTGAGAAAACTCAGTGCAGCTGAAGGGCTTCTTAGAAGCAAAGCTCTTGTTTGAACACTGCCTTGCCTGGGGCTGTGCAGTGGGACAGCCCCTATCAAGACTCACTGAACACTGCCAGGGACCAGCTGATCACAGTTTCCTTGTGTCTTAAGGGCTCATTAAGATTTTTCCCTCCCGCCCTCCCTTTCTTTTCAGGGATTGTGGGGGGTTTGAGGCACGGTTTCTCTGTGTAGACGGGGCTGTCCTGAACTCAGTCTGTAGTGCAGGCTGACCTTGAACTCAGAGAAATCTACCTGCTTCTGCCTCCCAAATGCTGGACTTAAAGGAGTGTGCCGCCACCACCACCTAGGAAGATTTTTTAAAATGTATAAATGTAGTAGTTTTTTTTTTCCCCCAACAGATTCTCAAAAAAGAGATTGTTATTTAATAACTGACTTTTTAAATAACTCAAAAATTTTAGCAAATCTGGTATAAGTAGATATGAAAACCATCCTAGGATAGAATGTGTGCTTCAGGTACTAAACCACAACGTTTAGAAAGTTCTTCTCTTCTGTATCTCCTTCCTTTCTTTATGTGCCTTGCCTTGGGACTTTGGGACTAGGTATCTGCCTTGAGGATCAACCCTGTAAATGTGTAATTGGAGAGCAGTTTGTGGCAAGTTACTCTTAACATATGTTTCTCTAATATATGTGGTTTTTTGCATTTACTTACTTGTATGTATGCATATGTACACACACGTATCATAAATATCTATGCCAGAGAACAGCTTTTAGAAGATGGTTCTTTCTATCACGTGGGATCTTGGAATTAAACTTATGACATCGTTTTGGCATCAGAAATCTTACCCACCAGTACCCTCTAACATACTTAATACAACGTAAGTTGGGTATTTAGTAATGTAATATGAACATAAAAAGAGGGAGAAGTCTTCAGTAACCTCTATTTGTATGCATATATTTTTATGCATGATAAATTAGGAAGGAGAAAAGCCTTTGTGGTGTTCTTTACGCTGCATGGGTAGTGTTAACTGTTTGTTCTTTAAAACTTACACATGCAAAATGTATAGCAAAATTTTTTTACCCACCTGATGGCCTGAACTCTCAATTAGTAGTAGGAGTGGAATATATTAGAGGAGTTAGTGCCTACTAAGGAGTTTCCCCCACTGTTTAAGATTTAGTGTGTGTTAGAATTGCTTGGAGACATTTACTAAAATTTCTCATTCTAGATCCAGGGGTCCTATTTCATTGAATTTGGAATGAGTTTTAGAAACTTGTATTTTTAACATGCACCATTATGTATGCTCTAGATCTTAAATAAGTCACATTTTGAGATACAGTACTTTGAACAGTCTCTGGTCACTATTAGGCATAATAGAAGTTTGTTTGTGTGCGTGTGTGCATGGGCATGTGCATGTATTACTCTTATGTTATTGAGTATGTCACAGTACATTCATGGTTGCTACTTAAGTTCACACATAGCTGTTGAGCCCTACTCTATGTCCTGAGGTGTTAGTGTGGTAGTGCATGCCTATGCTCAGCATTTGGAGGTGGAGACAGATAAACCAGGAGCTCATCATCACCCTGAGCTACGCAGTGAGGCCGAGGACTGCCCCGATTACATGAAACTTTCTCTCTTTACCTTCCCCCAAAACTCACAAGGGAGAAAAAAATAGAACAAAAGTCAATAGTAACTGTGATTTCACTTATCTTTCATTCCCAAAGGTGAATGCTGTCTTCTGTATTCTGTTAACTTAGAAAAAAAGGATAAATGTTATATTTAGAATTAATCTATCTGTGGTTTATCTTTTTCAAAGACTTTTAAAATTATTTTAATCATTTGTATGTTAGGAAGTCTATGTATATATGAATAAGAGTGGCCTTAAAGGTCAGAGGTATCTGATTTTCCTGGAGTGGGAGTTTCAGGTAATTGTAAGCTGCCAGATGTGGGTGGCAGAAATTGAACTCAGGTCCTCAGGAAGAGCAGCATTTGCCCTTAACCACTGAGCATATCTCCAGCCCTCCCGATATATAGTTTATCTTGGAATTTAGGTATTGTATAATATTTGAATAATTTGAAATTGTGAATTAAATCTTTTTTTTTTTTTTTTTGGTGTGTGTGTGTGTGTGTGAAAGTTTTAGCATTTTTCTATTCTCAGAAAGAAAATGTATCTGGATTTTAGGGAAAATCCTTTTTTGACTTGGTAGTATTAAAGGATTAATATTTGCCTCCGTACATTACCTCTGCCCCACCTTTAGTTTACTCAAAATTGATTTCATACAATGATCATGTTCTTTCCCCTCCTCCAGCTCTTCCAAGAGCCTCCCTCCTTTCCTACCCACCTAACTTTATGCTCTCTCTTTCTCTTCCTGTCTTTTCTCTCAAAAAAGTACCAAACTCTTCACAAATTTGCATGTCATCTTTGTTCACGGGGCCATGCTGATCTTCTGTATTGTTCCGGGGTTAATGTATGTGCTGCTGAAACACATACTCTGGTTGTTTTGTGTTTGTTCACATGGGCGTCTGGGTTTTCTGTGGAATACACTCCCTTTTGTAAGCAAATTAAGTTGTTTTGCTTCAGAATGTGTAACAGTTACTGAATTCTTGAAAACTTTAAGGAATGAAAATATCAGATAAGTTTTACAGATGTTATTTTGTAGTATTGCCACAGTTCAGAAACCATTACAGGTGTATTTCATCCCTAGTTGATTTTATACCCTTGAAGAAAAATTTGGTGCTTTTTTTCCCTCTTGAATCTTTAATCTTCAGAGGTCAGACAGTGTCTTGTTTTCACAGAAGATGCTCAGTAGGTCTTAGGTGGATAGAATATCATTGTAGTAAAATGGTATTAATGTAATAAATAAGTCACCAGTAATATTATATCTTGTGATAGCAAGATACAAGGAAATCAACTCATTAATGCTTTAATGGTTTTGTAAAAATTGAGTTAGCTCCCCAGATTTTACTTTTAGCAGTTTCATAAGTTTAGCATATTTATAATGGCAAATTCTGGAAGTTTCTTAGTGACATAAAGCTGTTTGCTTCTTTCCTGTGATAGTACCTTTTAGGCAAGATAGAACAGAACTGGCTTTGAACTTTCTGCTTTATTCACATTTGTGTTTGATTTTTTTTCTCACCTAGCTTTCAGTTTTTCAAACAAAATAACCATTTTGTAATGAGGCTACAAGTTTTTAACTAAAAATGCACAAGGCCAATATAAATATAGCTCATTGGTAGAACACTGGGTAACTTGTGTAAGACTCTTTCCTAGAGCTGCCCAAATAAAGAAAGAAAATAGCACAACTTTCATTCATTTAGCTTGGGTGCATGTGGTGCTGTGGAATCAAGCCAAGGGTCTGACACACATGAGGCAAGTGCTCTGCCACTGAGCAGTACTCCCAGCCCCTAGAAATTTTAATTTGGTGTCTTTCAGATAATCAGAACTCTTATAAGTGCAGTTTATATTATTAGTGCTCCCTTGAGCCAGTTCTTCTAGGTCCTGTAGCCCCAAGTTTTGCCTTTGATATTTAGTGTAAGTAATCTGATTTAAAAAAAAAAAAAAAGAAAACAAAAAACAAAAAACCTTAAAGAAAAGAAAACCTAGTTAAGAGACTAATATTTGGGCTAAGGAAGAGGCCAACAGGAACTGGAAATGAAGTATGAACAGACATCGGTGTTTGTTCATTTTACTTGTGCAAGAGTGCTGGTCATGTCAGAGGTATTTTGAAACGGTTGGTTCAGTAATTTGGCCTACTGTCTTTTTTTCTCTATAACAGTTTTTCTGTTTTCTACTACACCTTGCACATCCACCAATCCAAGACACCTTATAGGTGAGTATTTTTCTAGTTTTCAAATGGCACCAGTTGTTTCCAGCTAGTTGCCGCTTCATTAAAACTATTTTTCTACTCTGAATTAACAAGTATTTGAATCCTCAAAGACTATTTTAGTTCACAACTTAAAAATTACCGTCAGGGGATGTAGTTCAGTGACAACTTGCCTATTGTCTGCAAAGCCCTGGGTTCCATCCATCCCCAGGACCCTGCTTCCCCAACACAAAAACTGTCTCATGATCATAGGTAAACTATGGAAGGGTTGCTTTTCTATTATTCTCAAACCAATACCCCACAATGCACATTAAGATTGCATTTCTTTTCTCTAATATTATTCTTTAATAATCTTAAGATGCTAGTTTCAAGGTTTTGTTATTTATTTTTGAGTGCTACTCCACATACTGTGCAAACACTTCACTACTAAGCTATACTTCCAGCTCTTTTTAGTTTAAATAAACTGGGAAATTGGGGCTGGAGAGATGGCTCAGCAGTTAAGAACACCGGCTGCTCTTCCAGAGGCCCTTAGTTCACCTCACAACCATCAATAGTGGGATCTGATGCTCTTTTCTGGTATAAAGTTAGAACAAGTGCTTTTATTTTAAAAAATATAAAAGCATACTGTAATATTGTAATTAAAAGGAAAAATACTTTAATAGTGTTTTTTATTTTTTTTTTCAGAAAGTGAATATGGTTCCTAGCTAAATGATTAGAATAAGCATAGAAATAATCTCTAGATGTTGTTTATTGCATATAGTCTCCCTGTGGTTAGGTTAATTTTTCAGTTATATCATTATACTCATGGGTTAGAAAGGTGAACCCTTCTGGATTTTTCTATATTTGTGTTAGCCTTATCTGCTTGGATTTTGTAAAACAATTTTTAAAATTCTGTAAAGAAATGGGTATTTTCCTAGAGGCATTGGAAATAACAGAATGTTATGTTCCAATTGCTTATTTTGAAGAGGATTTGATAAAAAGAAAAAAAGAAATCGAGACAAAACCTCATCTCTGAGAATGGGTGGTGCTTGTGTGCAGTTTATAGTTCCCAGGCAGTCAGAGCACTTGCTAAATTGCGTTGTTAACTTCTGATTTATGAAGTTCTTATTATCACCAACCTGTTGCAGTGCCCATTCACTCTGATGCTTGGTAACAGCTGAATATTTTCAGCATGTATAAATTCCTAGGCAGTCTAACAAAAGCACTAGGTTGACAGGCAGAAATTAGTTTTGTACAGGCATGTTTTGTTTTCTTTTATACACTGGGCATGTGGTGACTTGCATGGCTAAATTTAGTGGTTGGTTTATGAAGTTTGTGTGTAAGCTATTGTTTGCTAGTCTTTCCTTTGGTTATCTTTCTCTCCCTTCCAAATTTGCCAGCATAAACAAGAGAATTGGAAAGTTGCAGGAAGAATTAGTTATTGTCTTCTCATATCATGCCTGATCTTGGCAACATGCAGTAATTTTTTTTTTTTTTTAAATGAGTATCTCAGTTGCTTTTGCACTCCTGTGTGGTTCCTTCCTTTTGTCAATTTTTTATGCTGTTTTTCGTTTTATAAATTTTCTGTAAGAACTTTGAGGGGGGGGGTAAACATGGATTTCCATGATTTAGGATAAGAGTACTTTATGTAAAAGTTAGAATTTGTGAGTTCTGAAGGAGAACCATCTTTTACAGCTCTCTGGATTGGTGGATATGCAAATATCAAGCAAAGGAAGGAGCAAGCATCTCTTGTGAAACACATGATAAGGAACCTCACATGTATTTGAGTCTATTTGAGCCTCTTTCATCTGGTTACTTACTGAGTTGGCCATATATTTTATATTATTCAAAGGTGTAATGTGTAAAATATTATCGAATAAATTTATGTAATTGGTAAGCATACTTGTAAAAAAATAATTCTTTATATTCTTTAGAAAATTTTTATATTTCTCATTGTGTGTGTGTGTGTGTGTGTGTGTGTGTGTGTGTGTGTGTGTGTGTGTGTGTGTGAAGATCTTGCTTATATAGCTCAGGCTAGCCTCAAACTTGATATGTAGTCTCCTCTGTCTTGGAATTTGCAACCCTTTTGCCTCAGCCACATACAAAGTTGGGATTATAGGCGTGCATTACTACATTTGCTCCTAATCATTTGTGTTAGGTTTTTATTTATCTTTTACATTGCAAAAGCTCATTGCAATGTGTTTAAAATAAGGAAACTAACTAGAAAATAGAACTTTTAAATTAGATTGAAGAAATATTGTCAGATGTTCATTTTTGTATCTAAACTTGTTAAAAACAGTTACAAGATTGTATATTAATATGCGAGGATTCAGTGATGGGTTCAATAGCTGTTAAACAGAGGAGAGTAGTTCTGGCTTGGCAGTCTGGTTCTTACTGTTGTGTGCTTGCAGACTGTGATGGGAAGTATGGTTTTTAACAATTGAGGAAAACGGCAATTTGAGTTTTCTGACAATGGAAATGTCTCAAAGCTCCTTGCTAATTAATTAATTTTTGTGGCTTTTCAAGATAGGGCTTCTCTGAGTGACAGCCTTGGCTGTCCTGGAACTCACTTTGTAGAGCAGGCTGGCCTTGAACTCACAGAAATCGACCTGTCTCCTAAGTACTTGGATTAAAGGCATGCACCACCATTCCCAATTTATTATTGTTCTTTTGAGGAGTAAGGATATTTTGTGACTATGAAGAATTGAAGTTAAAGTGATAGGAAGAGGTGAATAAGTGTGTAAGCAGAAAGTTCATTAAATTTATATGTATTCATGTGTTGAGTGGTTTTAGACACAGTGCTCAAGTACTTTAGCTATGCTGTCCATTTCACCTTTATTGACGTTCATTAACTCTTAATATTGTCAATAGACATGTGATGCTTATTTTTTATTTGCAGCATATTTTATAGTTGTGTATCTCATTATTTCTACATGAAATATTTCCTATCTTTATCTATTAATTTGCACTGAATAGGAGTAAGTAAATGCAAAATATCTTTTTTTGTGATGAGGCAAGAGTATATAGACTTGCGTATCCTATCTTGAAGAAATTAAGTTTGGGGATAATCGATATATTTAACATATTCAGGGGTTGCTATGTAGGCTCTGAAGTACTCACTTTGAGGTTTAAAACACTGGTTCTTTCCTTAGATATTTCGAGAAGCTCGAAGAACAGTACCTAGTATTGTTTATATGCCTCATATTGGTGACTGGTGGGAAGCTGTTAGCGAGACTGTGAGAGCAACTTTTCTGACACTGCTACAGGATATACCATCCTTTTCACCTATATTTTTATTGTCTACCTCTGAAACCATGTACAGTGAACTGCCTGAAGAGGTAAGAAGTGCTTAAGTATTTATTTGCCTTATTATATTGTTAAGAAATAGTTGACTTGTTAAACAACTTTTATTTGAATAAAATTATTAGCCACCATTCTTGTTTGGTATAATCTTCCTCACTGCTGTGAGGATTGAGACAACCTAGGCCTAAAGCAGAGCCTAGCTTGTGTAACTTGCCAAGGAAGCCTGAGCTCTCCCATCACCAGTCCCCTTTCAGGGACCCTTTTCATTCTTCTTTGTGAGATCAGTTGATGGGATTTGACCTCTGACTTTCATCAGTAGGGTAAATTTTATTTGAGTTAAATATTGTTGAGCATTTTTCTTTTAAAAATATATCTGAAATTTACTTTTGATTTCAAATTAAAATTAAAACCATGATTGAGAGTAAGAAATTGGCATAGAATGAAATTGATTAAAAAAATGTTAATACCCCAATCTTGACCTTCAAATGGTAATTTTCAGAAATACTTATTGAAAAATAGTTTCCTAGGAGATATAGTAGAAATGGTGTTCACCTAAAATATTTACATGGAATGGAAGCCTGACTATATAGAATTTTTGTGATTAAAGTATTTGTTTTCTGAGTTCTTTCATGTTTCACCTTTTGTTAGTTGTCTTGATAGAATGAATTTGCATAATTTATTGCTCTTAGAGGAAATAAACTTAATTTAAAATTTTATAATATAATTTATTATTATTTTGTGTATATGATTGTGTGTGCATATGTAAGTCATGTATATGTCAGAGGAAAACTTTCTATTTATTTATTTTTAAAATTTAAATTAGAAACAATCTTATTTTACATATATCAGTCCCAGTTCCTTCTCTTTATATATCTGATAGCATATGAAGACTATTAACCATAATTCTTAGTTTATCATCATAGAGGGCATAGTTTAGCTGTGTGTGGTAGTCAGAAAAACCAAGGTACATTTTTAATTAGCAACTGAAGCATTAGATGTTTGTTAGTATTGAACTCAAGATTTCCTTTTATGTTATATTCTGTAATTTTAGCTTTTATGATTCATGTAGCTATTAAGAATATTTAACATTTTGAGATATAGGTTCTGTGAATTCTCTATATACCAATTATACAATTTAAAATATTATTTAATAAATACTGCTATAATAAATAGAAAAGGTTTTCATCTATTGTGTGTGCATGGATGCATGCATACATCCATCCCTGGCTAGTTTAAGCTCATGGCAGCCCTCTTCCCTTAGTCCCCTAAATAGCCCACTAAATATGAGCTTCTATGCCTGGTTCTGCTCTACTTTTTGAATAATAATTATTATTATTATTATTATTATTATTTCCATGGGACTTGTGTGTTGTTGTAAGACAAAATGGCAGTCATTTTATAGAACTCCTTTTATAGCCTTCTAATGTTTCTATCTTCTAGTCCAGTTAGTACTGTTTATTTTCTTAAACATTTAGTGTGACTATATATTATAATAGAAGCAATATATCACTAGAATACTGTGTTAAATGAATATGTTTAGTTTTGAGAAAATATGTTTCGTGTCTTACCTTTGAAATGTTTGCTCAAAATTTTAGACATCATTACTCTGTACTAACAAAGGCTATTGAGCCATAGTGCTTTACTTAGGATCTCACCACTCTTTCACATGACAGCAAAGATCTAGATTTAAGTTTCTTTTATCTCCAGGATCATGTACTAATTCTTTTAAAAAATTTTAATACTATTATTTATGTGTATGGGTGTTTTGTCAGCATGTGTGTCTATGCACTTTGTTTGTGCTTGGTATCTATGGAGACAAGAAGAGGGCCTCAGACCCTCTGGAACTGGAATGAAAGATAGTTGTAAGCTGCCATGTTGGTGTTTGAAATTAAACCTGGGTCCTGGAAGAAGAACCAGTGCTCTTAACTACTAAGCCATTTCTCCAGGCCTCCTAATAGTAACTCTTTAAGATGCCATAGATGCAGTTTCCTGATATTGTGATGTTTAGGTTTGCTGAGTGGTCAGGGAGATGCTAAATTCATCTTAATCAGTTAAGACCATTTCTCATTTCCTGTGCATTTACTAAGGTGCCTGTTCCATATTACTAAGTCTGAATTTCTTAAGGCTGGTGTTATTTATAAACAAAGAGTAACAAACTACCTAACATGGCTTCTGGCTACATACCTATTAACTATGTATAAACATCTGTGCACACATGTTTTTCAAGCACAGTAAATCTCAGTTGAATGAATGGATAGAATATATAAAAAAGATTATCACTACCATACAGAAATTAAATTTGGGAGGAAAGAGAGACACTGAAAAAGTTACAGTATTATGAAAATACTATAGTATGGGGCTGAAGAGATAGCTCATCATCTAAGAATGCCTGGGATCAGTTCCCAGCACCCACATCAGATGGCTCACAACCAGCTGTAACTTCAGCTGCAGTGGCTCTGACACCTTCTGTCACAAACCCACACTCCCATGTAAATTCACAAATAATAATAATAATAATAATAATAATAATAATAATAATAATAATAATATCCTTTTTGAAAGCTATGGTAGTAGAATATAAAAAAATCAACCTTATTATCTAGAAGATTCCACTAAAAAACAAGCTATAAACTGGTTGAAAAGATTTCACATAGATCATTTATCTGGTGAATGACATTAAAAATGTGTGACAAAATTTTATAATTTAATAATATGGAAATCCAGGGCAGGCAATTTGACTAAGTTAATAAAGGCACCTGCTGCCAAGATTGAACACCTGTGATCACGCCATCCAAATGGTAGGTGGCGAGAACTGACCCTCGGAAATTGTCTTCTGATTTCCACATGCACATATACACAAATACATAAATGTAAGAAAATGCCACCAAATAATTTTATACAGGGGTTTTAAGACTATTAGGTCAGAGGAAGTCTATTCTACATGCTTTAAAAAAGAAGCTGAGTGATTATCTAGCAGCACATACAAAATCAACTCAAAAAACACCAAAGATGTGTATATAAGAGCTACAATGGATTTTTTGTAGAAGTTTTTTTTTTTTTTTTTTTTTTTTTGTAGAAGAGCTTATTGAGAGCTCTTTGCTTCAGCAGGCAGACAGGCAGGCAGACTGGTGGGTGTGGCACTAGAGTAGCAGCTGAGCGCTCACATCTGGACCCACAAGCACAAGGCACAGAGAGCCTTGAAACCTTGAAGCCTAACCCAGTGACACATTCATTTTTTAGTCCTTCCCAAACAGTTTCACCAGCTGGGGATCAGACACTCAAATATATGAGCCTATGGAGGCCTTTGGAGGCCATTCTTGTTCAAACCACTAAGAGTAACTAGCAAATGCTTTACCAACTGAGCCATTTTCCCAGCCTCTCCTAGTTCATTTTGATTGTTTTTATTTAAGGTTCACAACGTGATGTTTTGGTGTAAGGCCAAAACCCAGGAGCTTTCCCCTGTTTTCTTCTAGGAATTTATAGATTCATGTCTTAAAATTAGGTCTTTAATCCATTTTCAGTTGTTTCCCCCACCCCACCTCCACACGGGGTCCAGTTACTCATTTTACTTTTCACTTGAATAGAAACTGAGGAGGAGTAGATGGGGAAGGGTTGTAGATGGGAATTACAACTTTTAAGACTCTTATGAAGTTTCATAACACCATGTTTGATAGTGAGCTCTTGGACATGACACAAAAAAGTAGTAAATATAAATAAGTTGGATCTTGCAGAATTAAAAATGTTTGTACACCAGTGGGCACTATTGATTAAATGAAAGACAAACCGTAAAATGGGAAAAATATTTGAAACAATAAGAAAAGCTTTTATCAGAGAGTTTGGAGTCTAGAAGGTAGAAACCAGTCAACCAACCAACCAAACAAATCAAAGACATTAAGTGTCATGGTGACAGTTGTGGATGTTATAAAAAAAGATGTAAATGGTGTGTCTTAGAAAGGAGAGCTGTGCATTGAAAGCCTTGATAGAATAGGTTAGCAGGTGAGAGGTGAAGTCAGCAGTAAATGCTGAGATGAGAACTACTGACTCACTTTTCCTTTGAATTTTCTTGGGAGGTATGATGGAATAGTCTGTGAAATATCTAAAAGTCTCATGTATTGGTAGCAGAACTAGGATTCCAGAGGATACAATGAAATAGATTTGTTAGGCAAAGAACAGAGGGTGGGGAATATGAAGAAATATGAAGACTTTGTTTGCATGTTTGTTTTTGTTTTTCAAGACAAGGTCTTTCTGTATAGCTTTGGCTATCCTGGAACTCACTCTGTAGACTAGGCTGAAAGAAATACAAAAATTTTAAAAGTTATTATTGATATGCTTCCAGCTCCTGGTTCTAAATAATTTTTTTGGTACTATGCAATAATTATTTGAGATTATGTCTAACACTCTGTTATAATCTACTATTGGGTTTGCTTTTATCTGGTGATCTTTACTTGTATACTGTCACTTTTTAAGGACTTAGACAAGTGTACATTTTTCCATTGTGGTTTAGTTTATGAAGTCAAATCTTTTGCCAGAATGAATGTTCTGTGTTGTAGGAATGGTACTAGAAATTGAAAGAATTGTAATTTGATTTAATATCTATGCTTTTAATTTTGTATTCTTTGTATATATAGGTTAAATGTATCTTTAGGATACAGTATGAAGAGGTATTATATATTCAAAGGCCTATTGAAGAAGATCGAAGAAAATTTTTTCAAGAACTTATTCTCCATCAGGCATCAATGGCACCACCACGAAGGAAACATACTGGTAAGTCCCCAAAGATTATAAGAAAAAAAAAAAGACAGAATGGAATTAAGAAATATTTATATCACCAGTCTTGTTGGCAAATACCTTTTACTCACTGAGCCATCTCATTGACCTAGAGGGACAGTTGAAAATGACCTAATCCAAGATTTAAAATTACATCTTTGTTAAAGTTTTATCAAGCACAACTTCAGATTTCCTGGTAGATTCTTCATTCAACAGCCCAAAAATCCAAGGAGAAAAAGTCATCAGTTCTATCTAGTCTTTTTCAGTTATTTGAAGTACCCGGTACTTGAAATAGCAGGTTGTAAATAACAAGTTATTGATTCTTTGGGGACCAGGAAAATTTGATAGTTTACGAGGTGATATGTTAGCTACTTTGCTCCTTGTGGTTACAGAATGCATGACAAAAATAACTTAAGAAAGAAAAGAAGGGTTGATTGTGGCTCACAATTTGAGTAGATGAAGTTGACCCTGATAAGAAAAGCAGCATGCTGGTCCACATATCTGCAGCCAGGAAGCCCAGTGGTGAATGATGATGCTTAGTTTGTTTCTTCCTGTGGCCCCAGCCCATGGAGTGGTGTTACCCACATTCCAAGTGTCCACTGTTCTCATGTGTACCTCACTAGACACTCGACACTCCCTCACACACAACCAGAGGTGGATCTCCTAGGCGATTACCTTAAGCTTTTTGTTTTTTAAAGCTTTCTGCTTTGTAAGGCTGGAGAGATAGCTTAGTGGTTAGAAGCATGTGCTGTTCAAGCATGAAATTCAAGAGTCCCAGCACCTATGTACAAACCAGGAATGGTCTGATGCTGCCTGTAACCCTAGTGTGGAGGAGGATAGAAACAGAAGGACCTTTGGGGCTTGCTGGCTGTCAGTCTCACTAAGAGACCCTGCCTTGAAGGAACAAGACAGAGAGTGACAGGAGGACACTGATATTTTCTCTGTCTAGACACATATGCACAGATGTACATGCTGACATACAGATAGATGCATGCTCACACAGTTCCTACTTTCCTTTTCTTCTATCCTTATAGATGTTATTCAGTGTTCCTATTTGTGGGTAGTGTTCTTAGAGGGCTCAGGGATCTATTGTGAGTCATCCAGTGAGGTGAAGCTATTTTCTTTCTTCTTTTAATTTCCATTTGAAGTTTCACTTACTGGGTTTTCACGGTTCACATATGCTTGTAGTTTTCTTTTCTTTAAAGATTGTTTTGGGAGAATGCAAGAATCCAGTTGAGTCCTGGCTTACCATGCTGAAGTCTTAACACTTTTTCTTCTCTCTTTCTCTCTTTAGCTCTGTGTGCTATGGAAGTGCTTCCTCTTGCACTACCATCTCCTCCTCGTCAATTATCAGAATCAGAAAAAAATCGGATGGAAGACCAGGAGGAAAATACATTAAGAGAGTTGCGGTTGTTTCTCAGGGATGTTACCAAGAGGCTGGCCACAGATAAACGCTTTAACATCTTCAGCAAACCGGTGGATATTGAAGAGGTCTTGTTTCAGTAGTGTGCAAACAGTGAAGTTGAACTGGCTAAAAGAAAAAAAATATTGGCATCTTTTTTGGAAGGAAAAAAAGCAAAGGCATGGATGAATATTACCCCTAGCCTATAAAATTTTAATCCATGTGGTAACTACCAGTGTCACCAGCAAGTACCTGGTGACTTTTGAGTGGAATTCGTGACCAATTTGACTATGTCCTCCTAATTATTATTGTTCTCAGTCATCACCTCCTCTTCAATTTAAGAGGAGGATTAAAATTTACTTTTGTGAAATGTCCATAATAGACTATTTTTATTCCAGGATAAATCCTGCTTTTAAAAGTACATTGGTATCAATGCTTTGGTGCCAGTACTGGCATCTCCTGTTTGTAATTGTGAGAAGAAGAGGTTGTAAAGCCTCTCTCCCTGTCCTAGTCTTTCTGCTTTAGAAAGTTAAGTACATCCCATGCACTTAAGTCTGTTCTGTCCAAAGATCTTCTCTGCTCCCAGTGGAAAATTCTTCACTTTCTATGTGTATTGTTCTGTGTAATTGTGGGAACTTGGTTTGTGATGGTGAGAAAAGGAATTTTCCATTTGGAATATACTAGAATGCTATCAATTAAAAAAACAAAACAAAACAAAAACAACACCAACAAGAAACCCAACAAACTTTATCCTGGGATAATATAGTGTGGATGACCACAATATAATCTTTACTGGCCTTCTCCTTATAGTTCAGACTCCATGTTTGAGCAGTTTTGGTGTTTTAGTTCCTTTTTTTTTTTTTTTTTTGTCATTAAAATATTTGAATTATCAAATGATTCAAAGTTTAATGTTGTGTCCTAATTGTGAAATCTGTGTTTTTGGACCTGAGCAGATTCCTTTGGAACCATTACGTCATCTGTGAATGGAAAGAATGAGTTAGTGTTAAATTTTCCCCTTCAACAAGTCTGAAAATACACATCTCTCCCTTCTTTTGGGATAAGGGACTGTCATAATTCTTGTTTGAATGTTTCTCTACAATGTGTAGTATGTCCATTTGATAATTTTTCAAAAAACATACAAGGTCATTTTATTACTTTTCTAGTGTTATATTTGAGAAAGTTGGCCAGTGACAACACAGCCAAATTTTGGAAGTTTTTTTTAAAGCCTTTTTTTTTTTTTTTTTTTTTCCTTAATTTGAGACAGAGTCTCATTATGTTGACCTGGATGATTTTGAACTTGCAATCTTCCAAATTTTGGGATTAGAGGCACATGCTTGAAAGCCCAAGTTTTTCACATTTTCCATCGTAGTTATCTTCTGCCTTTTCCCACTGGAATGACAGGACATGTAAGATATGCCTAATACATGCTTTTAACTTAAAACAAACCCCACAAATTTGTAGATAATGTTTTTCCATATAGTGTTTTCATCTGAAATTATCAGCTAATTTTAAAGATTTATTTTCATGGCCCTAAAGACTAAGCCCAGGGTCTTACAGGCTCGGCAAGTGTTCCACCCACCAAGCTATATCCTGGCTCTGAAGGTTGTTAAAAGGAGAGCAGTTTCCCACACTTAGATGAACTAGTAGTTTTCTTCTTGCTGAAGAAACTTTTCTTCCTAATCACAAAACTTTGGCAGATTTCAGTTGTCAACTGTTTTTAAGAGAGTAAAAGTTCTATAAATCATGGTAAAGAAATGGAAAGGATTAGAAATGCTAGCTACGTTTTAGGCAAAAATTTTAGTTAATGTTATGATCCTATTTTCGTCTTAGGTTCATTCTGGTCTTGCTCTCAAAGCTGAAACAGAAGAACAGGGGAAGAACAGAAAAGGGAAAACAAGATAATACTTAAGGGGCTTAAGACATAAAAGTATACAAATGATGAGTTAGAAGTGGCTAAAAACTATTAAATTTAAACTCACCTGTAGAAACCAAAACATTAAAAAAAATACTGATTAAGTATGTGCTTAAATTTCATACTCTTAATAATGCAAAACTCAAAGTACCTTTCTGTTTATAAGTGTTTGTTTTCATGTTTAGATCAGGCCCAGATCTGAGAATCCAACTAACAGTTCTTGCCAGCATAAGATCCCCCTTAAAGCTGACAGTCACACCTAATGATTGACTGTAAAATTTGAAAAACATATGCAAATTACATGCATGTGTCTGTAAACTTAAAATTGTGGCACCAGCACCATCACAAGCTATATGAAAACAAACCCTGACTTTCAAGAGAGCAGAAACTGCCCAGAAATTGGTCCTGAGCTACTTGGTCCTGACATTGCTCTAACTGCTTTTAGATCACAGTTCACTACCTGACTGTTGAGAAAACAGTAGCCATAGGTTGCTAATCCTTCTTTACTGGTTATGTGACATTAAAACATAAAACTTACGGTATAAATCCTGACTGAATGTCTTGAGGTAGAATCATTTATATGTAGAGACAAGTCCAGCAAATTCTTCACAAGTTAGAAAAAAAACAATACTTATTTAACTGCAATAAAGTGTGTGTAATGACTCCAAAGGAGTAGAAAATACTTTCCATGAAATGGTTAGCCTTATAGAGTTCAAAAAGAAATTTTTGTTGAAAAAAAAAGAAATTAAAAAAACCCACACATATCGGAAATTCTCTATTAGTATGAAAAAATATCTTTTTATTTTCCTTTGGTTTTTATTTACTTATTTTTATTTTTATTTTTTTTTCCTTGAGGTAACACACTTACTGATGCTTATTGGGTACTTTATCCACACATTCTCTTCTCAGATAATCCCAAAGGATTTAAAACCCAAAAACTGACTTTGGTTTCAGATTTCAAGAAGAACACCATGAAGCTTTTCATGGAAAGTATGTCAGATAGTAACTTTAGTAGAATACATAGCATAATAGCATTGTAATTTCACTCTTATATAATCAACTACTTAGATTTACATTTTAAAGTATCGTTTTTTAATTTGTGTTTTTATGATCTAAAGCACATAAAAAAACAGATGTAATTTTCTAAAGTGTCCTATTTGTTTTAGGTTTCAGATTATCTTGAAGTAATCAAAGAACCAATGGATTTATCAACAGTAATAACTAAAATTGATAAACATAATTATCTAACAGCTAAAGATTTCCTGCAAGATATTGACCTCATCTGTAGCAATGCTTTAGAATACAATCCAGACAAGGATCCCGGAGGTAAGGACACTTAGGGCGAGATGCGTGTTTCAGGTTGATAGATGAATGTGTTCAGGAACTCTGAGAAAATAGTAAACCATCTAGAAACACTGCTTAAGCCAGAAGGTTTTATAGTTGTAGGCACTTTGTCTTTGTTCAGGATTTAACTTCCATTTTCTTTTTAATTGTTACAGTGAATTCTAATTTTGTTCAGATCGATAGACTAGTTAGCAAATGAACTTAACCAAAAATTGATTTGTTTAGCCAATATCAATAGTTACACTAACAGAGAATTTTTACTTTGTGGGAATTCAGGTCAGGATTGGATAAGTTTATATATCAAACTCCTCTCTCTCTCTCTCTCTCTCTTTCTCTCTCTTTCTCTCTCTCTCTCTCTTTCTCTCTCTTTCTCTCTCTCTCTCTCCCTCCCTCTCCCTGCTCCCCTCCCTCCTCTACTTCTCCCCCTGTCCCCACTCTATCATTAGAAACTGAATGATGTAAATATGAGAAATATCTCTCAAACTCGGCTTGTCTCAGACTTATGGAGATCCTCCTGCCTCTGCCTCCTGAGTGCTGGGATTAGAAATGTGTGTCACCATGCCCAGTCCTATGTATCAGAATAATTCTCCTGTAGGTTGTCATCACTTCTGTATATTGGAGGTATTCTTACATAATTTTATTTTACTCCTAATTCCATCCCAGAGTTATCCATCCCAGAGCTATCCATCCTTTTGACATAGTGACATAATGCCACCCTCAAGTGTGTTAGGTCAGATTTGTGGCCATCCTGGGAATCACGTAACTAGTGGGCTGCAGGTTAAACATGGCTGTTAGTCTGTCATTCCAACTCTTGTCTTTGCCTTCCAGGAAAAATCATTACAAACTTACTAATATTTAAACAAGATGGATTTATTGTAAATAGGTATGATTTTTATAACAAGAATGTGTATTTTGGGATTCCTAAAGGATTTGGTATTATGTTTTATAATCTTAGGGAAAGTGTGAGGAAGTGGGACTTAGCAGTGAATTGAATGTTGCTAGGTAGCGAGACTATTTTGTGATTAGGTATGTTCAGAACCTCTAAGTGAGCTGGTTGAGAAAGCTCACCTGGTAAAGGTGTCGTCTATCAAGCCCGTTGACCTGAGTTTGATTTCTGGACCCCACATGATGGAAAGAGAGCATCAATTCCTGCAGATTGTCCCCTGAACTTCACATGTATGTAGTCATGTCTTCCCTAACTTGTGTGTGTGTATGTTTGCTTGCATAATAGAAGTATCAAGCAGTGCTAACATCCTTAAGCAGGACATTGGTATTAGTGAGAATAGGATTATGTGTCATCATTTTTGTGTTTAGGACAGTTTTTATGTTTTGTTCTTTGTATAGGCATAATTACAGAGTTTTCTTTTGGCCCATCATGGTCACGCAATGGCTTTGTGTGGTGCTCTTTCTAAAACAAGTACATGATTAAGCTGATCATGCTAGGCTAACTCTCAGCTATCAGTATGTGTTTTTTCTTTTTCTCACTCATTGAAGATTTTGTTTCTTCACTAGGTGATAAACAAAATACTATTTTTTTAAAAGCATTTATGTAGGTTTGTGTTCTTTAAAGATACTATGTATTTGGGGGCAATGGTGCTCAACTTAAGCCATGCAGCAGAATGAATTTCTCAATTCTATGTGAATATACTTCTCACCTGAATTTAGGCCATAGTAATTGATACAACCATATTTCAGATTTCAGAAATAGAAAAAAATATTTGCATAGTAGGGCTTGGTGGGTATTAGTTCTTAACATATGTGTTTAGGATATTTGCTTGTTATAGTTCCTGCTATTTGCTTTACTTTTGAATTCTTCTTAAATGGTTTATTTAATGAGCACTAATGTTGGCCTGAATATATGTATATGTACTGTGTGCATGTTTGGTACCATGGAAGACAGAAGAGGGAGTTAGAGCCTCTGGAACTCAGTTTACAGGTGGTTGTGAATTGTCAGATGGGTGCTGGGAACCAAAACTGTGTCTTTCTATTAGAGCAGCTTTTTACCCTTGGAGCCATCTCTCCAGCACTTGTATTTTTTTTTTTTTTCATTATGCATGTCTTAGAAAAACTGTGAAAATAAGACAAATGAGAAAGTTAAGTAATCTGCAATCCCATTACTTAATGTCTAAGGCTGAAGAATATATTTTCATATTAGCTTCATTAAAATTGTATGGTTATTGAGGCTGGAAAGATGGCTCAATCATTTAAGGCTAGGCTCACAACCAAAAACAAAAATGTGTGTTAATTTTTGTTAGCATACATAATAAAGGGTTTATTAAACATTTCTAATAGACCATTGTGCCTAAATGAAATATGGTTCACTTAGTATGGTTACCAGTTGATGGGAGATGTCATTCTATATATGTTTCTCTTACTGGTTAACGATTAAAGCCTTGTTGGCCAATAGGAAAGCAAGATTGGTGAGACTAGGAGAGGTAGAGGATTCTGGAAAACATAGTAGAGTTGTGATGTGATCTCAGGAAGAGAGGAAGATCTTCTCTGTAAGATAAGACCTTGTAGAAGTACTTATATTATTAGTGATTATGGGTTAATATTTAAGACAGAGCTAGCCAATAAGAAGCGCTAGTACCAGGCCAACAGCTTTATATCTAATACAGCGTCTCTGTGTGCTATTTTGGGGCTGACACAGCTGTGGGACCAGGCTGGTAGGAAAGTGCTCGTAACTAGTTGCATCTATTTTCCTGCAGATGACTTGATTTCATTCTTTGTGTGTATATTATACAGTTTTTATCTGTTTGATAATATCTAGGCTGGCTCCGGTCTCTGGTTACTATGAACAGTGTGCAGTAAGCATGGTGGTGGAAGCGCCTCCTGCTGTTCTGACCTGGGTCTCTTTGGGTATCCATGCTCAGGAGAAGAGGATATGTTTGTATCTATGGTAGTTCTATTTTTAGTTTATTGATTTATTTCACAGTGGTTGTACAGGTTTACATTCTCACCAGTATTGTATAAGGGTTCCTCTTACCCACCTCAAAGCCAATTTGTTGAACATTTTTTGTTTCCCCCTTTTCTATAAAATTATGTAATTCTTACATATTTTTCACTCCTAACAGTTTTTGAAACTGTTGCTAATGAGTAGATTTATCTCACATAAAAAATTATATGTAGATATGATATAGCTAATGGATATTCCAGGTCATAGTAGGTCTTTTAGTTCTTTTCTCCTCTATTACAAATATGTATAAATATTTTCATAAAATTGCATAGATCTGTAATTCTAGCAACTTAATAAGATTCTAAAAATTAAAATAAGTAAATAAATAAAGTGCTGGAGATATGGAACAGAGATTGAGAGCTTTCCTAAAATGTGTGAGGCCTTAAATTCCATTCCCTAGAACCTCCCAAGTAAAAACTAAAATATAGTTGTATGTGTATTTTCATATTTTTTAGGGCCACTGTTAACTAGTGGAGAAATTTTTATGTCCATGAAGGTTTCTTTTTCTAGAGTATATATCATCCTGCATCAGAGTGGGTGGTGAGAAACAGGCTGAATTTTAAGCTCATTTCACTCCCTTCCTTTGTCCCTCATGTGGGATAGGATGGGAGTGACTGTGTATGGTTTTGACCTTGTGCTCTCAGCTTGTGGTGGGGTGGGGTGTGGTGGGGTGTGGTGGGGTGTGGTGGGGTGTGGTGGGGTGGGAATATGAGCTCTTTATGTAGACCCATGCTTCTGTCTCTACTTCTTTGATGGTGATCAAGTCAAGTTTTCTAAATTTTAGTTTTCCCATTTTTATAGTAGGGATAACAATAAAATTTGTTAGTTGTGATTTAAGGATGAAATAAGAAAGTGTATTATGTTGAATGTTATGGTGTTGACATTTTCCTATTGTTTAAATTAAGTTTGTCAAGCCCCTAACACAAGCCCCTTGAGTTGGGAAATATTCCTTAAAGTTTGGCTGTTGCTGTTAATATTTATATTCTTTTTTGAGGGGTTGGGTTTGGAGACAGGGTTTCTCTTCATAGTCCTGACTGTCCTGAAACTCACTCTGTAGACCAAGCTGGTTTCAAACTTACAGGGATCTGCCTTCCTCTGCCTCCTGAGTGCTGGCATTTGCCACCTGTTTATATTTTTATATTGTCATCATTATTTACATTGTAGTTTAAGTTTGGGGTTCCATAATAGGTATGTACACATATGCTCTAGGATGACCCCTACTTTGTTTTTCTTACTGTACCTGGATCACATTTTAAATTTAAACCTATTAGGAAATAAATTTAGAGACTATGAAAATGAGCCTAAATGCTTGTTAGAGGAAGCTAGTCTAGTAAATAAATACGATTTCCCCTAGATAATTTACTATTATCCTGTTAATATAAATGCTAGTTTCAAGGAAGAGGCAATGCTTTCTGATGCAATATTACCTTTTACTGTAGAATGGGATGGTTTACTAGGAGCCATGGCTCTGTTTCACAGATAGAGCTTATGTTGCCACATAAGCTCTAGACTTTCCTACTCTGCTCCTTAAAGGTAGATACGGTAAGTTTCAATGTTCAGTAATGTCTGCTGCATTCATGCATTCATGTCCCACCCTCTTAGGTCTTTAATCAACATGAGAGCATTTTTTTTTTTTTTTTTCCTCAGCAGCAGTAGAGCCACTTGTTATGTATGTACTTGTAAAACAACCTCAGGGTCTGTTGTGTAGCAAGTGGTAATTGCACGAATGTTATATTACTTTTACAAGGTCCCATGAGTGTTTAAATGTTTACAATGTTCTGCCTGGCAGAACACATGGACATTTGGGGTTATGG
This sequence comes from Cricetiscus sungorus, assembly GCA_030556225.1. Classification (NCBI taxonomy): domain Eukaryota; kingdom Metazoa; phylum Chordata; class Mammalia; order Rodentia; family Cricetidae; genus Cricetiscus; species Cricetiscus sungorus. Next base: position 74,381,924 of record JANBXA010000651.1, read on the forward strand.
AGGAACTACTTATGTAGTGAAGATAAAAGTCTTTGGAAATTAAATATAGCTACTTGCTAACCAGATTATCTCACAAGAGGATGGTGTGGATAGAAATTAAATGTGAAGTGATGAGAAGTTTAACTTGAAGCTTCTAAATGACCAGAGTCATACATTTGACTGTAAATGTTATCTTAGGGATAGGACATGAATTAATTTTGACCACTGTGCATTGTTGGTCTTATAACAAATCCTTACCTTGCCTCTGGGACAATTCTTAAACCTATCATCATTTGATCAATTTTGCTGAACTACATCCTTAATCCTATAGTCTTCACAGAATTCTTAACATTTTGTGTCAGTTGCCTGGGATCAGAGTTCTCAGAGGCACTAAAATTTTTTTTTTTTTTTTTTGGAGCCATCTGTAGTCTACTCAGTATGTTTCCAGCTTTATTTGCCATAGTTGTACCTCATGAATTTCAGACTTAACCAAACTCACTTATATTTCTGTTAGTGTTTATGACTACCATGCCCTAATTACTGAGCAGGGTACTTGGTATATAAAAATATCTGTGACACTTCTTACCCCTTGAGTCAGAGATGTGTAACTTGTATTAGTATTATAATAGATCGATAATATGACTCCTCTGTGTTAGATATTGGTCTGTATGCCAATGTATTTATCTGCTAGGATCAACATACAAAATATGACAGACCAGGAGGCCTAAGCAACCAAAGTTTTTTCTCATCTTCTTCAAGATAAATCAGTGAGTTAGGTCTCTTCCAAGATGGCTCTTCACGGTTTACCACAAAGCCTTCTCCCTGTAGACTTTTCTCTGTCTATGTGCACTCCTAGTGTGTCCAAATTTCCTTTTGAAAGGACATCAGGCACTGTGGGTTAGAGCTCACCTCTTTTTAACCTTAATTACCTCTTTACAATGGCTTACTTCCACATGCAATCATTCTGAAGAACTAAGGTTCAGACTTCGACATACACATTTTGAGGGGATGCAGTTCACGCTGAACAGTTACATATAATACAGCCCCAACTGTCTAGAACATTCTTACTTTTATTTATTTATTTATTTATTTATTTATTTATTTATTTATTTATTTTTAGAATATTTTAAATTATTTTTTTGACAATTTCAGATATGTGTACAATATATATTGGTCATATCTACTACCCCTCCTCTTATGCTCTTTCTGGTCTACTTGGGCACCAGACACGAATATTGTGCACAAAAGTACTTTCAGGCAAAAACACTCATACACATCAGATAAAATAAACAAATCTAAAAAAATACTAGTAATAATAGCATAAAAAACCATGTGATAGTAGGAAATCTGACAAAGGATATATGATATATGCATTGAAAAGCATAAGAAAGGGCTGAGAATTCTTGACCCAAATAAATATCTTTTCAACAAATAGTACTGGAACAGTTAGATATTAGTATGCAGTCAAAATTCCTTATCTATATGTAGAAATTGACTCAGTGGATCATATACTGAAATATAAGAGCTTAAGCCTATATCTGAAACATTATTTTAAACATTATTTTAAATCTCAGAATTTAGTAGACATTAAACACCCAATTTTAAAACAAAAGATGAGAGCCATGCCCATACCTTTAATCCCAGCACTCAGGAGGCAGAGGCAGTTGAATCTCTGGGAGTTCAAAGCCAGCCGGGTCTGCAGAGTGAGTTCCAGGACAGTCAGGGCTACACAGAGAAACCCTGTCTTAAAAAACCAACCTACTAACCAACCAACCAGCCAGCCAGCCAGCCAGCCAGCCAGCCAGCCAGCCAGCCAGCCAACCAAGACTTATGAATTAAAAGACAGAGAAGGATCCATTTGCAAGGATGAGGCAGAAGAATTATTCTTGTACAGGATCTTGATTTGGTTCTCAGCACCCACATTAGGTGGCTCATAACTGTAACTCCAGCTCTGTGGGAATGTGACACCTCTTTGGGTCTCAGAGCAAATGCATGCAGATGTGCATATAAACATAAAAAAAAATCTTTTTGCAGATTGAAAAAAATTGGTTTTTGGTCATTAATAGAATTGTTAAGCCTTTGTTCATGTGCTTATATATCTCCATTGGGATTTTTTTTAAGCATCTGAAAACCAAAATATCTCAAGCTAAATACATTAAAGGTAATCTCTAACTTTTCCCTTTTTCTGTGTGTGTGTGTGTGTGTGTGTGTGTGTGTGTGTGTGTGTGTGTGTGTGTGTGTTTGTGTGTGTGTGTGAGTGTGTGTACACGCGCGCACATATGTGCATATGTGTGTCTTTCTTTATAAATAGCACTTCTTTCTTTAGCAAGAAGCTAGAGAATTATCTTTGATTCGTATCAAACCCCTCATTTACCTTACCACCCTTTCCTATAGGTGAGAGCCAAGGTCAGAATTGTAATCTCTTTTTTCATCATCACAACCATCACCCATCAAGTCATGGTCTCTAGTACTTCAAGAAAGAGCTTTGTGATTATGCTTCTGGATTGTTTCTTAATCCCTCTCAATCCAGTCTCTAGATAACAGCCAGGGTGAGCCATGTTACTTCCTTGTTCATGGCTCTTCAGTGACCTTTCATTGCTTGTAGGATAAATCCTGAACTGTTTTGGGAAAGGTCTGGTACTTGTTTTCTTCTTGGCTATTGAATTTACTCCATGAGGTACCATTTCAGTTTTATGAACTCTCCTAGCTCTTGGATGTGACACAGTCTGTATGTACCTCCCTGCAGTGGTTCCCCTTCCTCAGTCTGCAGCTCCAAAGCTTGTTCACCAGCCAGCACAAGTGCCTCTTCCTTGAGAGGCTTCTCAGAACTCAGGTGAAATTTGCCCCAGTGCCAACCTGCTGACTTTCATTATTGCCATGGCTCAGATTGGTGTTTTGTATTTTTGTTGTCATGTGTTTTGTCTTTTGAGGGAGAAGGCTTTTTATGTATAAACTACTTATTTTAAAGATTAAAATAATTTGTGTGTGTGTTTGTGTGTGTGTGTGTGTGTGTGTGTGTCTGTGTCTGTGTCTGTCTGTCTGTCTGTCTGTCTGTCTTTCTGTCTGCAGAGGCCAGAAGACGGTATCAGATTCTCTGTAGCTAGACTTAAAAGTGGTTGTGAGCCATGTGAAATTGGGCTAGAAACTAAATTTGGTCCTCTAGAATAGCAGCAGCGAGCGCTCCTCCTTTCTCTAGCTGAGATACTATTTATTTAATGCTACTTTCTTAGCTAGTATGAAAATTATAATTTTTATTGGAACCACGCCCATCTTATTTGTTTATTTATTTATTTATTTATGTATTTATTTATGTATTTATTTGTGTGCTTTTGTGTTGTGGTTCAGTTTTCCTAGTGTTGTGGGTGGGTAGTGTTTGTTGAATGTTTAGAGAACATGTATCAGAAAGGTAGCAGTGATTGTGTAATGTGCTATATTTATTTTTATAAGATTTCTACAATAAGCTATAATCATAAATGTTATAAACAAAAGATACTTTATACCTTATGCCTTTATTATAGAGAGAAAAATGGATATTTTTTATTTTTTATTGTTTTCTTGGAGACAGGGTGTCATGTTGCCTAGGCTGGGCTGAAAATTGCTGCATAGCAGAAAATGACTTTGAATGGATCCTGTTGCTTTTCCCTAGAGGTGTGCACCTCTGTGCCAGGCTGAGACTGTTCTAAGTTATCTAGCATTTATCTGCCTTTTTCCATCTGGAGTCCTGTAACTCCAGAGGGCACCACTGACATTGCATTGTTCACCACTCAGTTTTTGCTATGGCCTGTTGGTATGGTATCACTTCAGCTGTTGTACCTATAACTCCAGGTGTTTCTCCCTGCTTCTGCCCACTGATGATGTGCTTTGGGCTTTGTTACTATATTTTTCAGACAAGATCATGCTGTGAAGTAGCTAGGGTGATTCAAGTGCTGGGGTTATATATGTATACTGTCACATTTGGCCTTGCCTACAATTTACATACCATCTTGCATGCTTTAGATTAGGTAGTTTTTCTGTATTTATCTTTTGTCATATTTTAAAAGATATCCCCCTTACTCAGAATATTTAGTGTTCTTTAGCACAACTTTGACTAGCTACTGTGGTTTTAAAGAAACCATCTTTTAGTTTTTATTTGTATTGATGTTTGCCATGCAGAATGTGAGGGAGTCAGACCCACTTGGTGGAGTTCCAGGGATATAAGTCAGGTTGCAGCGCTTATACAACAAATGCATTGTTCATTTGTTTGAGTTCCTGGTTTCTATCTGCAGCAGCCCTGTGGCATATAGCATAATCCCAACTCTTTGAAAATTTTATTGAAAATCCTATTTTATTTTTGGAAATTAAAACCTTATTTTGACGTAATGATTTAATAGAACTAGTATTTTGAAGTCTTAAAAGTCCAATTTTTCAAGCAATTGATAGAATAGTTCATATTTTTACACACCTGAAATGAATATTTTCTTACCTAAAAATGTTCTTAGAATTTAAATGTCTGTATCTTTTACTTCTCTTTTAAGGCATTTGGCATTAATTTCATTACATTTGTATCTAAAATAAATTTATGCCAACTTTTTTTTTAACAGACAAAATTATTAGGCACAGAGCTTGTACCCTGAAGGACACTGCACATGCCATCATTGCAGCTGAATTGGACCCAGAATTTAATAAACTCTGTGAAGAAATTAAGGAAGCAAGAATAAAGAGAGGTAAGTTAGAGAAATAGATTGGCTGCTGAAGTGTTCTCTGTTCATTTTATCATCTTCCTGTGACGCAGGCACCAGAGTGTACTCATTGGCTCAGTAATATCTTGGTATTTATTAATTTCTGATACTAACAGGCGTCATGTAAATTTTTAAGGGTATTTTAAAACTACACTCGTGACAGTTTGAGTGTAAAGGTACATGTTAGAGAAATAGAGTATTTTTTAGTATAAATTTCTTCTTAAATCGTTTCTATATTATATCTGCATTTATAACTGAAGATATTTTAATTTGCATAATTCACATCTGATATCACTACTTAAACTTTTTTAATAAATATTTTCTCCAGTGTGTTAACACTTATGTGTAATTTTTTAATTAGAGCACAAAATAAGAGCATATTTTTTTTTTTTTTTTGGATGTACACCTGTATCCTTGAGGAACTTTTGTAGGAGGAAGAGAAATGCCAGTGGCAGAAGAGCCCATTAATTTTAAGCAGTGGAATTGGTCAGGTCACTTTAGTGGAAAGATATAATGTGTTCTCAGTATTTTAGGAAGATGAAAGATTAAGTTAAAAGCTGTAAGAGCCAGTTTGGAAAACTGTGTTTCAGTACTATAAAGGCAAATGTAGATTTGCTACATTATGCAGCAGTTCTCTTCCTTGGAATCTATCCAAGAGAAATGAATATGTTCCCACATGAAACATGTACGTGAATGTTCATAGGAGTGTTGTTCATAATAAATAAAACTAGAAAAATACAAATGTCCATCACCTGATTAATGAGTAGCAAAGCATAGTGTACCCATATTCCATATTACTCAATGAAGTATAATAAAAAAAAAATGACACAGGACTTCAAAACAGTGCTACATGGAATAAGGCAGTAATGAAAGAGCATCTGCTGAATGTGGTCCTCTTATATAAAATGCAAGTTTGTTGAGCTACACATACAGTAGTGGCTGTCTGAGACAGGTATCTTAAATTAGATTTCTATGGGGTAACCATAAAACTGTACATTTACTAAAAACATTTAATTTTATGCTTAAAACAGGTGATTTTTATGTTGTAAAAACTGTACCTTGATAAGATTGCTAGGGGAGAAGGTGGTTAAAACAAAAACACATTTTAACTAATGAATGAAGCGAAACAAGATTATCATATGAGTGATACATGTATAGAGAACACTTTGTGGGATTGGCTTTCCTTTCTTTTTTCTTTCCTCTTTCCTTTCTTTTTTCTTTGTTTTTGAGAATTGTTCTCATGTAGCTCAGGCTGTCCTCAAATTCACTATGTACCCAAGAATAATCTTATCTCTCTCTCTCTCTAACTCCTAAAAATTAGGATTATATACTTGTGTTACCACACCCAGTTCATACAGTACTGGGGATCAAAAGCAGGACTTGGTACATACTAAGCAAACACTCTGCATATCTGAGCTACATCCCTAGCTTAGTTAGAGGGCACTTTGAAGGAAAAGAATATTGGTTGTTAAATGAATGAGTAGATACCAATTCTGCCAATCAAAACAGGGAATATATAAGATAAACTCTGTGTGTGTGTGTGTGTGTGTGTGTGTGTGTGTGTGTGTGTAAAGATGAACCATTTGTCTTTAATTTGAACTATTTTTAGGATACTTGATTGACAATATCAGGTAGGCAGATAGAAATATGGCTAGTAGGCTAGAGAGCTTTGGATTAAAAAGATATATAACATTGTTTAAAAGCCATATACATAAAGGATCCTTCTTGCATATTAAAATAAGAAGCTAGGTTATATATAGAGAGATCTGTGAGTAGCACTAGCATTCAAGTTCATATGGAAGAAAAGATTTTAGTGAAAAAAATTGAGATGGAATGGTTACTCTTTGGAAGATGGTGCCAGGGAGTGAAACTTAGGTCATTGCTGTGACAGGCCACAAGCTAGGTTGAAACTGTTCATGGGAATGTAATTTAGTGACCCTGTATACTTACTGTACATTCTAAGATAGCAGAGATCATGACTTTTAGACAATTTATAGTCTTATTATCCCACAGTCATATTGTGAAATATATCACTTTTGGAATTACAGTGAGTGAAAATAGGACTCCTTTGGGCATTAGGATAAGCATGGCCTGCTAGGTATTTTTATGAGTTTAATATCAAGTTACTTTCCCATCTTAAAACAAAAGATACTATTTTCAGCAGAATTACAAACTGTATAGGTATAATTAATGACTTTTAAATTTAGTTTTATATTTCAGATTTAAAAAAAAAACTTTTTGGTTTATGCATCTGGGAACATTTAAATAGGTATTGCTTATCTGCTGCTTGCAGGCTTATCAGTAACAGCAGAACAAATAACTCCTCATGGCACTGCTGCCCGTAAGACAGAGACTAGAGTGGAAGAGGCATTTCGGCACAAACAGAGAAACCCAATGGATGCCTGGCACAACTCTGCAAATAAGTGTGCATGTGAGTATTTGTGAGCATGTTGGCCAAGTGTAGCAATAGCTGAGATTTGCTAGGATCAGCCCACTAAAGAACACTGCCCATTGTACATAGCTCTTTAATCCTTTTCCAGAGAGGAGCTTGTAAAGTTAGATTCAGAATGAAAATCTCATATTTAACCTTATTTGCTATTTTCTATACTTAGTACTTTTGGAGGGGGAATATCTGAAACACTTGAAACAAACACTGGAGTTTTGGATAGAGATGAAGGCAACAGATGGTTTTGTCCACCTAGTCCTTATTTCCCACTCCTTGCATGATATATGCAGGATATTCTCTTTGTAGTTAGATGTGCAATGAGTATCATATGGAAATGGGTGGTTTGGTAGTAGGAAGTTTAGTCCTTTAAAGGAATATTTATGCTGAGTTTGAGAAATCTGAACAGCCTAAGTTGTCTTAACTTTGTTTGATATATTTAGAAGGAAAATTTAGTTTCTAGATATTCATAAAAACTTATTCATGTTGATCTATTATATTTTTGAAAGACAGATGTTAATAAACCTAACATCTTCCTGATGTAGTATTCATGTTTCATTAAAGATAGCCTGTCTTGAAAGACACAAGCTGTTCTTCTGGTCTGAATGTGATGATATTGCTTTGTGCACAAAGCTGGCCATAGTATGTTCTTTACTAAATGATAGTGAATTTGAAGGAATGAATCATACCTACCTTTTAAACTATATTTTTATTAATTCTTTGAGAATTTCATACAGTACTACTTGATTATATTTACTCCATTCCTCCTTTTAATTTCTTTTAGATCTATTTTTTTTTCTTAACCCCTTCTAACTTCATGTCCTCTTTAAAAAAGAAATTAGTCAAAAAAGTCCTTTTATACTGGATATGGGGCTATCTGCTGGAGCATGGGGGAAACCTACCAGGAGCTACTCCCTTCAAAACCCCAACTCATCTTCTTCCAGAGGATATCAACTGCCAGTAGCTTCTCAGTTAGGGATGGGGGCTCTCGAGATCCTCCTGCCTCTGTGCTACAGTGTTATGTGGCTTGATCTTGTACAGACAATATCTCTGCTGTGAGTTCATGAGTGTGATGGCCCTGGAATGTCTGGAAAACACTGTTTTGCTCTGATCCTCCCTGACCTCTGGCTTTTGCAACTGTTCCACCTTCTCTTCTGCAATAGTCCCTGAGCTAGGGGGTTAAGGGGAGGCGCGTGGTGGTGGTGGGGGTAAGTAGGGAATGTGATGCAATTATCACAAATGTGGCTGAGAACACCACTGGTACTTATTCTTTGCACTTTGAGCAACTATAAATTTCTGTGTTAACTGTCAGTTGCACAAAGATTCTTCTCTGATGAAGTCAGAGAGCTGCACATACCCAATTTAAAAAACTTTGAACTCTTTAAATAAGTAACATTAATATGGAGCAAGTTTGAAAAAGGATTTAATGGTGCATTTAGTTGTTCTGAAACGAATAACTAGGTTATTTGGACCACTCATATCTCAGATTGTGTCCCATTGTGTAACATCATCCTCTCATTTAAACTCTGAATCCTTTATAGTCTCTGCATTGATACTAATGTCTACCAATGAGAATATATTGAATATTCACTTCAAGAAGTTTTAGGCTGGGGCAGGCAAGATGGCTCAGCAAAGATACCCGAATTTGATTTCTAAAACCTACAGGAAAGAAGGAGAGAATGAAAATACTTTTAAAATTTGTAGTTTTTGTTTTCTCTTACCAGTAGATGGCACACATGACACATCATTTATCTGTTTTAGGTTAACACAAATCTTAACTCTAAATGTCCCAAAGGGACAGTTGCTTTTCTAAGGTCTTAGCTTTGGAAACAGCCTCAGTGATACAATGAAAATTGACTTTAAATGTTGTGTTCCTAAATGGGTATTTCAATAGAGCATCCTAGGTAAATAAAGCACTTGGTAAGTTAAGGATTCTGTCCACATCCAAATGTATGGCTAGCTACAACATGGTCCACACTGTGAAGATCCACCAACCCAAACTGAAAGTTCTCCTTTCATGGTGCTTATGTGCTCAGTTTCTCTCATAGTTCTAAAATTCCACCATTAGAAGAAATGATGTTAGGTCCCAAAGAACAGGACACGTTCTTTCACTCTTTTCTCAATAATACCTATATTAATTCTTTGAGAATTTCATTTAGTGAACTTTGAAAATATTAATCCTTCTCTCTGAACTCCTCCTGTAACCACATTTTCACCTTTTCTTCTCTTCTTACCAAACTTCCAGTCCATGCCTCCTGCCCCAACACCATGGATTGTAGTTTGTGTTGCCCAGCTAGTTTTTAGAGTGGGGCTTACACACTGTCTCTTATTAACCAGTGTGAAAGCGTAAAAAATATACTTGCTTCAGTTAGCTTCTGGCCTTTGTGTCATGCATTACATAAAAAGAATCGAACTAGTTCTAGATTGAACAGAATTCAGGCTTTTCTTGCTCTGGAGTGCCATGGCTTACAAAGTAGACTGAGAATTCTTAATAGTTTTTGGTTTCACGGCTCAAAATTAGAATGGTAAGTGTTGAGAGTTAGTTGTCGCATAGTGAAAGCCTTACATCTACCTTTGGAACAAGATGGCCCATCTTTGTTTCATTCCTATGTGGGGCTATATTAGTCTTAGCTAATGATTGTTGTAGATGTCTGTCACCTGAGCATCTGTAAAGTTTAATATTAGACTAACAGAAATTTTTATCCATCTACTAACTAACCTATAATATAAAATATAAGATAGAAATAGAGGAGAAAGCATGAAAAGCAAGTTTTAAAACATTGAGTTTTGAAGAAAAGGTAAACATTTGAGTCAAATGACTAAATGAATTTTGGAGATGATAGTTACTAAATAAGAAGAAATAATAATGACCAAATTTATTCCTGCCTATTCTTGGAAAGGGTTTAAAGGCTTAAAGTGGTATGTGAACCCACTACACAGTGTTGATGGAATATCAGCTTATATTAAAGATCTGCATTTCCCAATGGAGTCATCAGCTACCTCTGATACACATAAAGGAAATTTAAAAAAAAATCTCTGGCTTCAACTTATCACCTGGAAGCCCAACCATCTACTCAAAGAGCTCATGATTTCTGTCATCTAAGTGAATACAGCTTTTATAAGTCTCTTTTTCAAATTACAGACCAAATGGTTATCGTCAATATTTTCTTGATGTTGTTGCCTTCATAACAGAAGGCTTGATTATTCTACATATTTGGAGATACCTTTATAATAAGTTGATGCTATTGGGTAAACCACTTATATTAGGGGAGATTAACAGTTTGTTAACCAAATTGTTCACATTGTACTGCTTCTATTCATGATCATTCATGAATGATCATGCCTTTTTCTGCAAGGAGAAGCAACAGGTGTTTGTTTGTTTGTGATATCTGTAACTATTGGGTCCTGTAGCCGTGGCTTACAGGGTTTTGTTGTTGTTTGAAACATACCGACTTTCCTGGCAGAAATCTGAGGCTCTGACCTCTAACTTTCTGGGCAGCTTGGTAATATGACAATTCCCTAAATATATTATGTGTTAGTCCCTGAGTGTTGGAAGTTAGAAACTGTTACAAAATAGAATCTGTAATAGTAGAAGAGGTTAAAAACCAAGAAAACTTATACCAGAGTAAAGTTTTAAAAGTTTGCATTTGTCTGAATTCATTTATAACTCATACCCATTTACTTGTAGGTTATGAGAATTTGTCTGCATGGATAACAAGAGCCAAGGGTTTTTGTTTGTATTTTGACCAGTATAGGTTAACTTTCTTTTGGGTCTACTATAAAGAATATAGAATAGTTATTACACTCTAAGTTCTATATGTACTTTCCCTGTCTTTCTCATCAAACAGTTCGAGTTCGGAGAAAATCAAGGCGGCGATCACAGTGGGGTAAAGGAATTATTAAGAAAAGGAAAGTCAATAATTTGAAGAAAGATGAGGAGGACACCAAGTTTGCAGACTATGACCATACAGAGGACAGGAAGTTGCTGGAGAATGGAGAGTTTGAGGTAAGCACTGACTGCCATGAGGAAAATGGAGAAGAGACTGGAGACTTATCTATGACCAATGATGAATCTTCATGTGATATCATGGATATGGACCAGGGTCAGAGGCTGAACAGTGGAGCAGGCACAAAAGAGAATTTTGCATCAACCGAAGAGGAAAGTTCAAATGAATCTCTACTTGTCCACAGTAACAGTTCTCTCAATCCCGAGCAGACATCTAAAAAAGAGCCCTTCCTTAAAGGCACCTGTCTGAATGGTGATGCCTCCACTGACAGTTTTGAAGGAATTCCTGTTCTGGAGTGTCAGAATGGCAAAACTGAAATAGTTTCTCTCTCTGGTGGTGGAGAAAAGTCTAGTTCTGAACAGAAGATTCCTTTAGAAGAACAGCTAAAAGACAAACCAGAGACTGTGAATGAAAATCGTGAAGATGACCCTGAAAAACTACAAGTACTGGAATGTAGCAGTAATGAGAAGATCGAACCAGATCCTGATGTGGAGGTTAAAGATACAGAACTGGATAAAGAAGGTAGAGCTAAAGTTTTAAAACATTTTCTGAAGGTTTAAATGCCAGAGTTAATTCATTCATTGCATATCTGGTTTCTAGTAACAAAAATCGGTTAACCAATTCTCAGAGTGGAATCTGCATCAACATTTTTCAGCCCATTCCATAAATACCTGTGAACATACTCAGTTTTTCCAGAAGGTTTCATGGTCCAGAATGCTATGCTATCTTGGCCTTTTAGCTTTCCTCCTGTCTGATTGGCTGTCCTGGAACCTGCTCTGCAGACCAGGTTGGCTTCGAATTCAGAGGTCTACCTGTCTCTGCCTCCCAAGTACTGAGATTAAGGCATGTGCCATTGCCGCCTGGTATGATTACCATTTTTATCCTAAAAGCTTTGTAACTGGAAACCAGGTCAATTCACAGGTGCAAAGAAGATGGAATTCCAACAGGAAAATTGGTAGGATGGGTGAGGCAGGTGGAGATTAAAAACTCACACAAACTGAAAGTTATACAAGCCATTCTTATTCATTTAGTCATGCAATTTTGAGCTAATTCCCCATGCCTGGTTTTTAGTTTTGTAAATCAAACTTCAGAATGGTATTGTTGCTGGTTAGCAATAACTAGTGTAATAATAACTAACTAGCTGTGTTTCCTAGATACTAGTACACAATGCAGTGTATTTTGACTGTCTCAGATCCAGCTAAGTCAAATTGATTTGTATGGTAGTGGAGAAAGGATGCAGCACTTACTGTTGACTTACCTTGCTCTTAAAAAAAAAAAAAAAAAAAAAAAAAAATCAGAGCATTCTACAATCCCTGCTACAATCTAGCTCATCTTTCCCCGCCATTATTCTTTACTGTATAGTGGGATGGAGTGAGTTGAAGATCTGCCCTGTTCAGTTTGTTTTCTACCTGAATAAGTTCTCTTCCTATACTAAGCTATCTTGAAAATGTGACAAGGTCTGTAAAATTGTGGAGAATACACAGCTTTAGTTTGGAATTTAGACTATGTTGGAAAAGTTTTTATCCTGCCATATTTCTAAGCTCTGTAATAGAACTGAGAAGTAGAAAAGTGTTATTCAAAGTCCTTGTAGTGTGTGTGTGTGTGTGTGTGTGTGTGTGTGTGTGTGTGTGTGTGTGTGTGTGTGTATGTATGTATGTATGTATGTAGGGGTGTACATGCAGTTACTCTCACCCATGTTCATGCACGGAGGCCGGAGGAAGATATCAGACATCCTGCTCTGTCACTCTCCACCTTATTCCCTAAAGACATGGTCTTTCACTGATCCTAAATCTGTCTCCCACAGCATTGCCGTACAACACGTGTAACCATAACTTTCTTTGTAGGTGAAGTATTGGGATTCCAAAATCAGTTCCTCATGCTTATAAAGCAAATATTTTACTGACTGAGCTATCTCTTATCCTTTATAAGCAAGTGCTTAGAGTCAAGGTAGTTTTTCTATTTCTTTTTCCTGGATAGTATATATCAAATGATATTCTATTATTACTTTGTTTTCATAGTTACGGTTTAGTTCTCTTTAATTTGGATTATTTACTCATACTAAAAAAGGAAAACATCCCAAAATAAACATTATAATTTTTTTAAAAAATATATTGTTCTCTGTACTCCGAAGATGTCATGAACAAAAGAATTTTTTTTATATTTGCTTAATAATGATTTTCTTTTACTTTTATTGACTATAGTACACTTTTTTCTCTTATCAATTGTAGGTGCTTCTAAAATAAAGAAATACCGTAAATTAATTTTAGAGCAGGCAAAAACAACAAGCCTGGAACTGGTTCCAGAAGAGCCATCTGAACCTGTGCCACCTCTGGTAGTTGATCATGAGAGACTGAAGGTATGCTTAGATCTTCATAGTCCATTTTCAATGACTGGAATAATATGTGGATATTTGTAAGTCAGTTTAATAAAACTAGTTTTAATAATTGTTACTTTAAGCTAAGGATAAGTGTCCTGGGACTTCTTCCAACTGGAGTTAAGTGTATTTTGAAGGTTGGAAATTATTTAGTAAGCCAGAGTCTAGAATAGAATGTTCTAACTATAGGTGTCATTTTATCTAGACATTTGATTGTAATGGTTTCAGTTTGACCAATGGTAACAATTACAGCTCATCTTTCTTTGGATTTCTCTCATGTGTTCCCCCTCCAGAAATTACTTGACTTATTGGTAGACAAAAGCAACAACTTGACAGTTGATCAACTTGAGAGATTGTATTCCCTTCTTAGTCAGTGCATCTACCGCCATCGTAAAGATTATGACAAATCACAGCTTGTGGAGGTAAGTGTGTTTAGTTTATCCCTAGAGCATGTGATTTTGCTTATCCTAAAGGAGAGAGGAGAATTTATCTAAGTCCATTTTTAAAAGATTTATTTTAATGTGTATGAATGTTTTACCTCCATGTATGTATATGCACCACATGTGTGCCAAGTCCATTAGTTTTTACTAAGTAACTGAACAGTGCTGTAAAGATTTAGGATTAGAAAAACTGGGCACTGAATCTGTAGCTGAGTGTTGTATATCAGCTACCTAGCATGTGTGAGACCTTGGGTTTTCTCTCTTATATTTAAAGAAAAGAAAAAGGCAAAAAATTATTATGATACAGTCTGAAAAATAAAGCCTTTCCCTACCATTTTGTCTCAGTAAATAAGATAGCAAGTTCCTTGTCTGTCAGAAGATTCTGGGTAGGTGAGGACACAGAATGACTGTCTTCATTCTCTTCTCTGGTTTGTTATTTGCTCATACCGCATGGGCCTGTTGGTATGGCCTAGCCATGTAACCCCTATCATTGGAGAGGGAGGAGGATTCAAGAGGTGGAAACAGAAGTGTCATCCTTAGATACATAGCAAGTTTGAGGCTAGTCTGGGAACTGTGTGTGTGTGTGTGTGTGTGTGTGTGTGTGTGTGTGTGTGTGTGTGTGTGTAGGTAGGTAGGTAGGTAGGTAGGTAGGTAGGTAGGTAGGTAGGGTAGGTAGGAAAGGCAATGAGGCCTGTTTGCCACCCACTGGTACACTAATAGTTGGAAAAGAACTTTAAAACATTTGGTTTAATCAGATGTTGTCCTGTAAATGGCCAAAGGGACAGCACTTGTCCTTCAGCTTACATGCTTGAAACATAGACCTGTCCTTTATTGTGTATTTCTTCTTCCAAAGAATGTCTGTCTCTTTTCTTATATTTGACATAGCTAATCTGTGCTCCTGCTTTTTAATGTCACCTTAGCAAATGTAATCCCACATCTACTCACTGAATTGCTCACAGCTATGAGTGGGCTGAACAATTTATATTTTTTTATTATGGTGGTCTAGCTTGAAGTATTTATCAAGACTGTGCTAGGTGTTTGGGATGCAAAGCATGAGAAATTCCTGTTCTAAAGGAACATTTCCAATTTTAGGTTATTAAAGATTTATGTGGCGAGGATATAGTTATTTTTCGTGTGTAATAAGGACATTAGATTTGTTGTATTGCTGTACTGGGGATTGAACATCAGTCAGACCTTGCATAAACTAGGCAAGCATTCTTCCACCTACTAGCCTTAGGAGCATTAGATCTGAATCAAAATGAGGTGGCATTTATAATTATTTTGGAGGGCAAGGTGATTGATTTGGGCACTCACTTGTTCCATCACACCAAAGAACTAGAGCAACAGGTATATAGATGCATATTGAAGTGAGTGACCGTAGAAGACTGCTGGGATTTAGGAGCATAAAAACAGAAGCTTTAACAGGGTGTGGTGGTACATGCCTTTAATCCCAGTTGAGATGAATTTTCCTAGACCCAGCTGTGTCCCACTCCCCACATCTTATCTTGATCCCTAGTGAGCAGTACAAGTTGAGGGAGAAAAATCTCAATCTGCCTCTACCTCTATCCACACAGCTTGTGATGTTTGTGTGGGTCTAAGGTTCTACTCTCAGGCACACCTGCAATAGCAGCATAAAAAAAAACAAAAACAACAACAACAACAACAAAACCAAAAAACAAACACATACACAATTACTTTCACTACTCCTATATAGATAACCTTCAATAGCTGTCCCTGTACTTTGTCTTATTGTACATTGCTGACAAGGTTAGGTACGAGTGTCACAAAGTGTTGCAGGTGCTATGGTTTCTCCTTGAAGCCTTTGAATCTACATTTGTAAATGGAAGACAGATGTTTCAGACCTCTCTCTACTACCACAGCAGCCAGTATGCAAGGACAGGGTCCAAACCCTGAGAAAACAATGCACATGTATGTGGAGAACACTCTCCCTCTACTATGTGGGTCTCAGTGATTGATTTCAGGTCCTAAGGCTTGGAGATGCCTTTACCTGCTGAGCCATCTTGCCAGTCCAAGTATTTTTTTTTTTTTTTTTTTTTTTTTGAGATTGTGTCAGTAGTAAATATCTCCATGAACTAGATGGCTTCACCACTGAATCTTACCAAATTTTTAAAGAATTAATGAGCACCAATATTCTCAAACTTTTTCATAGAACCAAAAGGGAAAATTTCCAAATTTATTCTCTATTATCCAAACTGACAGTGACAGAAAACAATTAGACTAATATTGTAATGATCACCAGTGCAAAGATCCTCAATAGAATACTAATAAATCAAATTTGATAGCCCATCAAAAAGATCGTAAACCAAGCCAGGTGGAGGTGGCACACACCTTAAATGCCAGCACTGGGGAGGCAGAGGCAGGCGTATCTCTGAGTTTGAGGCCAGCCTGGTCTACAGAAGGGGTTCCAGGATTGAGTTTGAGGCCAGCCTGGTCTACAGAAGGGGTTCTAGGATAGCCAGGGCTACACAGAGAAACTCTTGTCTCAGAAAACCAAGCCAAACCAACGAAACAAATAAATCATAAATCATGATCGTGTTGGTTTGATTTTAGGGAGGTAAAGATGGTTCAGCATCTTGCAACTCTGTTAGTGTAATATATCCCTATTAATAGAATGTAGGATAAAAAAAAAAGCTTATTTTCTCAGTAATGCAGAAAAATCTTGATACAATTCAATATTACTTCATTATACTCATTAAAAATTGTGTGTGATAAACCTATAGGTAGTGTCACACTGAATGGGTGTCCTAGTTTGCTTTTGTCTTCCTATGATAAAATACTGACCAAAGGCAACTTGAGGTGGGTGGCCATCTGGCTCATGGATGTAGGGAAGTTGGAGCAGAGAGTATAGGAGGCGACTCTCTTACTGGCTGCTGCTGCTTGCCTTTGTACACCTATAACTCTGCTAAGGTGTTCCTTCTACATCAAGCAGTAATCAAGAATATGCTCCATAGACATGCTCACAGGCCAGTCTGATGGAGGCAGTTCCTCGTTCTAGGTTCTCTCCATGTGCCAAGTCAACCAAACTCATCAGCACAAGTGACTCCTTTTCAGTTTAACAGAAAAAGGTATCATTATCTATAACCTTTTGTTGTCCTCAGGATCTCAATGTTAATAGTAATATCACATAGAAAACACAGTGTAACTTTAAAAATTCTCAAATTCTAACAATTTGTAAGTTCAAGTTCTCTTTAAAAATTCAGTCTTTTAGCTGTTGGCCTCTGTAAATTCCAAAAGAAATTACATTCTTTATTTCTAGGGTGCAGTTATAATCAGATCAAAGCAAAACTGAAATCCCATGTAAATAACTTAGTGTCCAGCTGAGGCACATGATTCAAAGGGCTTGGGTCGTCCCACCTCTCCATCTCTGCCTTCTGAAAGTGCACTGTTTTGGTACTTTGCTTGGTGGCCATCCCACAGTCCTGGCATCTCCAGTGTACTAGAGTCACCATACAACTGAGGCAGCACCTTCACCAATGGCCCCTCCTAGGCGTTCATATGACTCCCTCAGTTCTACAACTCTCATGCCACTAAAAACCAGTAACATGTGGGACCCTGTTAAATGTTAATAAATTCAGCTGCCAGTTTGAGGCTCTACCTGGGCCTGTGACTCTGGACCACAGCTTCTCTGTGCTGACCCTGAAGAAATATTTCCCAGAAGATTTTACCTCAGTGATGTTGGTCTCTTATTAATCACAGCTGATTCTTCAGTCCCAGCTAACTACTATCAATTGTTCCAGTACAAGTTTCACCTCAGTGATTCTGATTTCCTGCTAATCAAAGCTGATTCTTCAGCTCCAGCTGACCAGAAACTACACATTCTCAATTCAAATATATCACAAAGATGGCCTTGATGGAGCTGGGCAGTGGTGGTGCACACCTTTAATCCCAGCATTTGGGAGGCAGAGGCAGGTGAATCTCTGTGAGTTCAAGTCCAGCCTGGTCTACAGAGCTAGTTCCAGCACAGCCTCCAAAGCTACAGAGAAACCCTGTCTATACAAAGCAAAACAAACAAAAAGATGGCCTGGGTGGACTCTCAAACTTACCTCTGAAGTTTCATAATCCAGGCCTTCACTATCTACATTTTTCTCAGCATTCTTATCTTCTGAGCTTCCACCTCAACAGCATATTAAGATCTAACTAAGTTTTTAAAGGCTTTCTAGCCCAAAACTCTAAACTCAACCACAGGCCTCATGAAAACAGTCAGGACTCTCATAGCAGTGCCCCATTCCCAGTACCAACTTCACTTCTAGTTTGCCTCTCTGTTGCTGTGATAAAACACTTACCAAAAGCAACTTGGAGGAGAAAGGGCTTTATTTTGGTTACAAGTTGTAGCTTTCTATTGAGGAAATCTGTAATTGGAAGCTTTTATGTGTTCTGCCTGGTTCCAGAGCCATATATGAAATAATCACTCTGAGTCTTAACATTATTTATAATTGTTTTGCCAATGGCTCATGCATATTACTAACTAGCTCTCACAGTTAAATTAACCCATTTTTATTATTTTGTAATTTACCTTGAAGCTCCTGGCTTATTACCTCCATCTTGTTTCCCCAGAGGCTACAGGAATCCAAGGCAGGAACTTGAGAGAGTTGGCTTACATGTTGTAGTTTACCATTAAGAGAGTCCAAGGCAAGGACTGAAGCAGAGAGCCCAGAGGAGCACTGCTTACTGGCTTGCCTCAATGGCTTACTCATCCTTTTTCCTTTTTTAAAAGATTATTTTTATTTTATTTGTATGGATGTTTTTCCTGCATGTATGTTAAGTGTGTCATGTGCATGCAGTGTCCACAGAGGCCAGAATGCGGCACTGAATCCTCTAGAGCTGGAGTTAATGATTGTGAGCCATCATAGAGGTCCAGAACCCAGGACCTCTGAAAGAGTAGCAAGTACTTTTAAATGCTGAGCCACCTGTCCACTACCCTGGCTTGTTTTCTTATACAACTGAGGACCATCTGCCTATGGGTAGCATCTACTCCTGAATCTCACATCAATCATCAGTCAAGAAAATGTGCCACAGACATGCCCACAAGACAGTCTGATATAGCAATTCCCCAATTCAGTTTTCCTTTTCCCAGGTTCGTGTCAACCTGGCAAAACTAGCCAGAACAATGGGGAAAAACTGAAAGTGTTTCCTCTAAGTTCAGAAACAAGACAAAAATGTCTGTTTTATTGCACTTATGCAAAACATTATTAGAAATTTTAGCCAGTACAATTAGACAGGAAGAACTAAAAGACAAATAAAGTGAAATCATTCCTATATACTAATGACATGATTCTGTCTTAGTCACAGTTTTATTGATGTGAAGAGACATCGTGACCACAGATACTCATAAAGGAAAGCATTTAAGTAGGGGCTTGATTACAGTTAAGAAGCTTGGTGCGTTATCATGGCAGCAAGCATGGTGTCAGGCATTGCAGGCATGGTGTTGTAGAAGTAGTTGAGAGCTACATCCTGATCCACAGGCAGGAAGAGAACTGAGCCTAGCACGGACTTTTGAAACCTTAAAACCCACCCTGAGTGACACTCTTCCTCCCACAAGACCACACCCACTCCAAAAAGGCCACGCCTTGTAATCTTGATCTGTTGGCCTCCTAATCCTTTTGATCCTTTCAAAGAGTTTTACTCCCTGGTGACTAAGCCTATGGGGGGTTATTCTTACTCAAAACACCCAGATTCTTACAAAGAATAACCTAGCAAGGATGTGAAAAGACTCTTAGAACTGTGTAGAAAGAGCTAAAGACTATACTAGAAGACCGTGGTTGCATGATTCAGTAAAGCAGCAGAACACAGAAACCCAACTGATAGCTTTTTATACACCAATAATGAAGTTTTGAAGAGTAACCAAGTTGGGTGGGGATCCTAGGAATAAACTTAGAGAAGTGAAAGAACTCCATCATGAAATTTACAAAATACTGATAAACCATATTGCAAGACCTTCCTATGTTCATGGATTTGAATTATAATCTTATAATCAAGATGTTTATACCACTCAAAATTATATGCGGATTCAATGAAATCCCTACCAAAATACCAGTGACATTATTCACAGAACTAGGGATAAAACAATAATAAAATTCATATAGATGCACAAAAGAACTTTGATTACCCATCTTGAGCAAAAAAGAATAAAGCTGTAGACAACACAGTAACCCAAACTACATGTTATTGGCATAAAAACAGACATCAGAGACTAATGGAACAGAATAGAAAGCTCAGAAATAAATCTATGCATCAACAGCTTATTTCAAAGAAGCGTTAAAAAAATCCTTTGGAGAAAAGCAGTTTCTCTAACAAATGGTACAGGGAAAACTGGATACCCACATGTAGCTGACTAAAGCCTGAAGCCTTAATTGTCAACCTACCTAAAAACTCAAAACAAGTCATACACCATAATGTAAAATCTCTGTGAGTGCTGAAGTACAGAGGAAGAATTTTAAGATACTGGTGTAGGCAATAGTTTTTTGGATAGGACTCCAAAAAACCACAGAAAACAAAAGCAGAAATTGACAATTAAAGTACCTCAAATGAAAAGGCCTTCTACCCAGCAAAAAACAAACAAACAAAAAAATCACCAGAGTAAAAAGATAATATCAAGCAAAAAGTAACCCAATTGAAACATAGGGAAATGATCTGAATAGACACTAACCAAAAGAGCAAATAGATGGCAATAAATATATAAAAGAATGCTTAGTATCATTAGTTATCAAGCAGTGTAAATTAAAATAGATGAGTTGTCATCCACTTCAGTTAGAATGGTAGTTTTTAAAATAGAAAAAAATTATAAGTGCTAGCAATGGTATGGAGAAATGGGTCATTAGACACTGTTGGTGGGAATATAAGTTAGTATAGCTACTTTGGGAAGTAATACAGATATTTCTGAAAAAACAAACTAAAAAAAAATGGAACAACCATATGATTGTTCTGTCACGGGTATAAATAAAACTGGAATATAGAAAAGAGACACTTGTAATTGTAGACTTACTCCCCAGAGCCAAGATTGGGAATGAACCCAAGTTACTATCCACAGATGAGTGGATAAAGACAGACAGGCAGGCAGGTAGATACACAGACACACACACAGACACACACACACACACACACACACACACACACACACACACACACACACACACACACACAGGTTAGCCATAAAGAATAATATATTTTTGCTATATAGCACTGGAGGGAATTATGTTAAATGAAATGAGCCAACTACATAAAGACACAAGTATCACATGTTCTCTTTCATATGTGGGGACAAACAAATTATACAAGTTCTAGATAACTGGGGACCAGGTTGGGTGGTGAGAAGAAGGGGTGCCTGAAGAGGAAAACTCCCAAGATGCCTGGATATGCTAAATGGAGTCTATATTGACCTCCAGTTTGTTTGGGGTTTTAAAGGCAAGGAAGACAATTGTGACTTATACAGAAAGGCAGTTCTGGACATCTGCAGCAAGCAAGCATTGTTTGCAGAAGCAGAGAATGAACAGATAAGTGAACAGATAAGTATCCAGGCATAACCTTGAGGTCAGGGTCAAATAGTATAGGAAGTTATGGCTGGTCTAAGTGACCTAAGTTTAATTTTTGCCCAATATAGTTTTAGCAATTAAAGTATTCTTAGCAATGCTTTCAAAAGATGCCCTCTACAGATACCATCAATTCATGGTATATGCATATATGGAAATTGAAAGGATAATTAAAGAAAGGCAATATGATTGTAGGTACCTTTTGGTGGGTCCTGACAAGGTATGCTACTAAGCAAACACATCACACAAAACAGAGTTAGTGCAAAAGGTTTATTGGGGAAGGGGGAGAGCAGCAGAGTGAAAGGCTGTGTTGGAGTGGGGACTTAAGAGAGGCAGACAGACAAGAGGAAGAGAAGCAAGAGGAAAAAGAAGAGGCAAAGAGGAGCAAGAGAGAGACAAGAGAGGGAGGGGGCAATGAGGGCAAGCTGTGCCTGGTGGGTACTTTTAAAAGGAACACATGTCACATAGCTGACTGTGGAAAGGCACCTGGCAACAGGTGATAACATAGCTGCTTTGATGGCAGAGGCAGGCTATTGTGGCAGCAGCAGAAGCTTAACAGTAAATCATGCTAATTTGTATAATTAATATATTAGTTATAATTAAATAAAATTGAAAATTTAGAACTACTAGAAGGTAAGTTCACATTCCTTAGAATCAGTGAGACAAAAAATAAATATATGTGTATATATACACACACATAAAAAAGTATATTCTAAAATATGCTGCACATGATAAGTATATGCAGTTTGTTAAAAAAGAAACACAACCACACATGATAACTTTATGCAGGGTTTTTTTTTTTTTTTTTAAAAAAGAAGCAACCAAACACAATGTGTTTGCTTTGATTGGATTCTAGACTGGTGAGATTCAACCATATTTTGTTTTGTTTTTTGTTTTTGTTTTGAGATAGGGTCTTAGTGTATAGCCTTGGCTGGCTTGGAATTCTCGATTATTTCATAACCACATTTTATGAATGTCATTTTTTAAAGCTGTGTAAGTTATATAATATGTAGGAGCTTTTAGAAATAAAAATAAAAACATTGCTATGCCCTGCCATCAACAGGATATTATAAGTGAGATTTATTGGGGATCAAACTGTCAAGGCCATCTCTTACAGACAGAGAGAAGAGCAAAATGGTAGAAAAGCAAGCAGCTTTTAAGACAGCAGTGTGGGGATCTGAGTTGATACATGCTGTCAGGATTGATCCAGAACTAGATGCCCTTGCCAGATATGGTTAACCTTTGGGGTAAGGTGAAGGGAGGTCCCTGGAGGGTTGAGGATGGTTTCTGTGAACAGGAACTATTGTGGTAGAAGCTCCACACCAGCCCCTGGCATCCATACACCCAAGGAGTCTGGGATGGTTAGATGGAAGCCCCACCTCTCTCTCATTCCCCAGTCTCTGCCCCCTCAGAAAGCCTGGCAAGAGTTAGCCCCTCCCCAGGGTTGCTCAAGACCACACCTATAGGCTACTTAAGTCCTGAGTCACATGTTTGCCATATGATGTCCTCCTGAGGTCACCCCGGAGTGTTTTGCTCTGTTCATTAAACCTGGATTTATTAATTCAGTTTGATAGGCTTGTTTTATCAGCAGTGGTGGATATCCAGTAACAGAGGATTCAAAACTTTTCAGAAACCACTCTAGATCTGCCTTTTCAGGGAACAGAACTTCAGGCTTGTTCACCCAACAGCAGTCCTCTGTTTACTTGGCCAGTGTCCTTCTGTTTAGGACAGAGTCACCAGTGCTGCCATTTTGGGGAAGGGGACTTTGAATCTGACAGTCATTTGAATGTCTTCCAATGCCTAACTGTCCATAATACTTACTGTATTATTGTATATTATTATTATTATTGTATATTTTACTTTATAGTTTTATTTTTTCCTCCCAGTAATCAGATAATGGTCTGTTTAATAATGATACAGAATCAGATTTTGTTGAAGCTGTATAAAGGTAGAAAAGATGTATTTGGTGCTTGCCTATCCTAATGTAGGTATTATACAGTTGTGTGTGTGTGTATAATTTTGGGGGGGGGATTCCAGACAATTTCTGTGTGTAGCTTTAGTTGTCCTGAAACTGGCTCAGTAGACCAGCCTGGCCTCGAACTCACAGAGATCCACCTGCCTCTACCTCCCAAGTGCTGGGATTAAAGGAGTGCGTCATCACCACCTGGCTTATTTTTTTTAACTCTGCAATTTTTTTCAGAAAAAAAAAAAAATAGAATGAATTGCATATTCCTCTGAATGGGATTTGGAACCTTAGTAATCTGGAGGCCTACTTTAAGGAGCAGGAGGATTGGTAGAATGAGCAGTGAATGGTTTTGCTAGTGGTGATGATAGCAGCAGCTCCCTCTAGCCTTTTCCCTGTTCAGCTGGGAATGGAGATAGAATGGAGGAATGTGGGAATAAGGTACAGCCTCCTTTTGTCATAAGCTTTGGTACAATGAACACATTCCATTTGCTTTAGTATCAGTAAGGTGTAATGAGTAAGGAGGGCCCAGATTCTGGCCTGAGTTTGCTTGTGTTCATCTTCTCACTTTGGGTGTGGTGGTACAGGGCTCTGGAGGCTGAGACTGGAAGATTGTAAATTGAATACCTGCTTGGGCTACATAGTTCTTAGCCAGCTACTTATTGAGGCTACTTATTGAGCTTCTCTCTCAAAACAACAAAATGAAATTCTGATCTTGCCTCCCACAGGTTTGTTTGTTTTTCAAAATGGGCCTTATAATGATACCTTTTTTACACTCCTTCAACATTCTGGGAATTAACATACACACACACACACACACACACACACACACACACACACACACACACATATATGTATGACATATATGTATGTATGTGTATATGTATATGTATATATGCACTTCATATGGGCATAAATATATACCTTATGTACCTGTTATATTTGCTTATATATTTGAAATGTATTTCTTAGTGCAATATCTGCTACTGTAAGTTATCATTGAATGATGCTATCTTTGCAATTCCCATTGCCAAAGAATAAAATAAGAAGTACTTAGAATTGTCATGGGCAGATGGTTTTACAGCAGAGCTGTAAAAATATTCAAATTTGAACTTGTATCTCAAATTCTTTGTCTAAAAGTTTAATTAAATGTGACTCTTTCATGGTGGGGGAATTCCTTTGTCTTCCATAGTGGATAACATGCACTTTTTTTTCCCTTACAGGAGATGGAAAGAACAGTTCATATGTTTGAGACATTCCTATGAACTTGTCAAGATGAGTGGTTTATCCTCTCCAATCTGCTCCTGATGAGCAGTCTTCTGAGCCATTCACTTTCAAATTGCACCAATTATGCGCAGAGCCTTGGTGTAAAGTGCTCGCTCACTCATTCTTTCTCTGTTGAATTTGGTGCTATTGTCTCAGGTACCTGAAACCAACCAGCCTACAAGAACCAAACAAAACTTCAGAAACATGTTGTATTTTCCACAAATAAAAAATACAACCCCACAGCTTGGAGATTCTGGTGCTACAGAAACTGCTTTCGCTCTGCCCCTCTCTTCTGCACTCTTGGAGAGTCTCTTAGGGAGCAGACCAGCAAACCGAGGGAACTGGATGGGGCAGTTCTAACTGTGCTGAATTGTTGGAAATTGTGGGCGACCTGCTTTTTCTTTTTCTTTTTTCCTCTTTTCTATCTCTGATCATATCTCACCCCCCACCCCATACCCCCAGGTAATGGACTAAGACCTGTTTTAGAATTGGCTATGGTGTATTCTGGTGGACAACTGAAGAAACTGGGTGAAATTAGGTTAGGCTCTTTAGAACTGCCTTTAATGTGCCTTTTTATTCATTTGAGAAAGATGAGGCTTCATGGATAGGCTCATTTGTAGCAAATTAATTAGAATGTTTTTTTTTTGGTCACAACCTTGAAAATAAGTTTTGATACTCAGTGTCGTTAAGAGACAACAGTGCTCTGTATTTAATGCCTGTCTTGTTATCAAAACAATCAAGATACTTGGTGAGCCACATAATATGCTAGGTTGTCAAGCTTTCCTGTGGTGTGTTTCTAGTTAAGAAACACACCTAAAACAGCAACAAGTGATACACAGTCCACAAAACCCCACACACTTCTCCGTATTGCTGACAATGATGACCAGAAAATACATAGTTGGTGGTCATCTGTCAGATGCAATTTAATAGTTATTCATGTTTCAGTTACCAGAGAAAAATGGTTTTCATGTGTAGTCAGTTGTTACTGTTTTGTTTTAGAGCCAGGACTTGCCAAATGGACAGAAAAGAGAAACTTGTCAGAAACTCTGTAAAACTCATTTTCTGTATAATTGCAAGTGAGCTCTGGTATGTCCTTGAATAACAGTGTTAACATTTAAACCCTGTCCCATGCTCACACCCTCACGATGCTTCAGTTTGATTGGAATCAGTTTGGATCTTGTTGAGTGATTTCTGTGGATTGTACTTACCTGAAAATAATTATGGGTTACTAATTTTACAAAACTTTCTAAAAATTTGGAAACACAGTCTAGGCAGTTGGAAAGAGGCAAAGGGAATGCAGTGACATTTTTTATGAGATAATTTTTAAACAAAATACAGAAAATTTTGCAAACAAATTGGCTTGCTATATTCCTTTATTATAACCGTTAGCTGCAGGTGTGTCTTTCCAATATATGCAACACATATTTGGATTTTAATTAGGGCACATGGTCGAGGACTACTGCAGAGATACTGAGCTACCTCAGCCTTTTGTTTTTAGTTACCAACAGTGTTTACAGGGTCCTGTAATCACTTTGCTACCGATTACATGCTGAAGCTAAGGTACTTGTTTCCTTGTCTCTGGCTGTTGTGGTGTGCAGAGAGCTCGCGCTGGCCTCAGCTACTGCAGTAATCCTAAGTGCTTCTTTGCATTTACCTTCACATTCACCCTGTTCTAGCTTTTTTTTTTTTTTTTTTTTCTTCTTCTTTTTTTTTTTTTTTAATGTGGATCCTTGTTTTCTTTGTACCTGGTCTGAGGTTTTCATGATATTTAGTTAGTCATGTAATTCAAGATGCTACCATGTAGACACACTGTATTTTTAAGGTGGGCAAGTGTGATTAACGATGAACCATTTTAAAGGGGAGGTGATTTGAAACCTCTAATTTGATTATTGGGAGGATTTTCATGCTTTCTTTAGTATTTATTACCATCATACCAGTGCAAACTATTTTACTGTCTAATACATTAGCATTTTGTATTTTGATGGAAATTGTTACAGAATTTAAAGATTTGATGAAATAAGATGTAGCAGATTTTTTGTAGCGAGTTTCTGGTAAAAGGGTTTTTGCAAGTCTCAGGTTCTTGCTGTGCTATTTTCTTCTTTAGTATTTATTCCAGTTTCTCTACTTCAGAAGCATTCTGTTCAAGTAGCAGCAGCACTTGTAAAAGGAGGAAAACCGCACATGTTCTAAGTAGGTTTCTGAATCCTGCACGTGAATTAAGATTTTAGCCATCAGTGAGTTTGACAAGGGACATTTATTTATGTATGGCATTAAAAATGCTTTCAAAAGATCACGTCTTAGTTTGTGTTTACCCTTGATGTAGGTGGAGAAATCAGAGGCAAACTCAGTATAGGAACTGCCACTTTGAACAGTTTAGGTCTCAAAGACAAAGCCAGTCTCATGAAAAGGGGGGAGAAATGAACTGAAATTGCACCAACTCTTCAGGCCCCTTTCCCCCAAAGAGAAACATACTATACCAGTTTTACAGATACCTATCTGGTGGTTTATAGATTAAGCAGCTTGTGAAATTATCCAAGTCGACTCAGTTTTGTTTACCTTCCTGTAAAGTTCTTAATTTTTGCTGTATAACATTGGCAAAAACAATGTACAAATTGACCTCTGTTCTTACTTCCTATGTGAGCATTATAAGTGATAAGCTCCTGTGTAAAACCTTGCTCTCAGATAAATAAATTATGTATCCCAGCCCAGCCAAGCAAAAGTTCATGCTCAGCTGCAAGGACCCTGGGAGCTTATTGAAGGTGATGGAACTGCATTAGGTTTGAAACTGATGGCTGTGGGATAAATTGTGTTTTCGAGCTTGAATCTTACCTGTGATTAATTTTTTAATGTCCTTTCATGACTTGATTTTTCTCATATGCCAATGTATTTGTAGGTTTACTGGATTTTATTTTTAGGGAGTGGGGTGGTAATTTCTTCCCTTATTTTGATTAAGTTGGTTCAGCTATGGTGCTAATCAGTAGGTTTCTTCAGTGTCAGGTCCCGTAGCTGAATGCCATTGCTGTTATAATTATTATTTGTAACCATATTGGAAGCTTGAATTTGGGCTTGTACCTGCATCTTTTATATTTTGTACATTTGGTTGTTTAGACTTTGGAGTCCAATTACTTTTGGTCATGTATGTCTACTTTGTAGGTTAAGTAGACTTCATCAACTATGGTCTATTTTGGGTTTGTAGTTTAATTTAGAATTGTGTTAAATTGATGTTTTGCATTTGACTTCATTTTACATTAGTTTGGAGTAAATTATTTAATTTTTGAATTCTGGAATTTGAACATTTACTGTAATTTGTAATATAACTGCTGTGAAATACTTGAATAAAGATGATAAGAAAAACATGTCTTTCTTTAGCGTGACTGTGAGTGCTGTTGGCTGCCTGTATGTGCAGGCTGCTCTTCTTCCTGGAGTGAATGGTTTTACAAAGAGTGCGTGTTGTGCTTAGAAGTACCCCAAAATTGTGTTTGGTATTCTTTTAGACTTCAAGTATGCCTCTGGATTTCTTAGGTGAAAGGCCTTCTTGTTCCCATTTGAGGAAGTATAGTTTTAATTTAATTGGTTATTATATTGTCTAAACAATGTTGGACAGAAAGAAGTAGATTATTCCAAAAATTTGTTTTTATATCTGAATGTTCATTTTAAAACGACCTTAAAATTGCTTGTGAGGCTCAATCAGACTTTTAGGACTTTGGAAATAAAGTTTAATTTTATTTATTTAGTTTTAGTTTCTATAGGAAATTACAGTAAAGGCAATCTTCTATAGGAAATTACAGTAAAGGCAGTAAAGTAAATCTTGATTTAACTATTTCATGTATCTCCATAGTGAAATGACCTTTGGACTTTTAAAAATCTGAATCCCCTCTCCTACCCTACAAGTGTGTATGTGCTTGTTATATCTCAGGCACTATGCTAGGTAGACTTCATTAACTGTGGTCTGCTGTGGGATAGAAAGATGATATGTTCTGTCTTTAAGTAGCTACTACTCTGCTAAGGGAAACAGAAAACAGAACAGACACTGTTTAATATTACTCTCTGTTCTTTTTAAGAGCTGATCTTAGCATTTTGTGGTTTGGTTGATTATCAGGATATAAATCTCACTTAGGATGCATTTATTTTTCAAAATGGTTTGGAGGGGTTTGACTATACACACTCTTTTTTGTTCCCTTCTACCCTGTGACTCTAAGTTCCTCACAGCTGCCCAGTGCATTGTGTGTTAGAACTCAGAAGGAACTTAGGTTCTTGGGAGACTTTCACAGCCATCTCCCTCTCTCCTTTGAGGAGCACAGTTGTCTTTGGAATGCTTGGTAGTGATGCAGTAGGCTTACTCCTGCATTTGACTTAATGGCAACTGTTGATGCCAGGTTAGTGCCCACTATTTTCCTAACAGTGCTTTTTATTCCAAAGGCATATGTCTTGTCTCTGTACGGTCACTTGGAGGTGTTAATATGTCAGGCCCCAAAAACTGCACATCAAGCATCATAAGACTCCCTGATTTTTTCCCCTTTTATTCCTCCCTTTCTCCCTCTCCCCCTCCCTCCCTCTCCCCCTCCCTCCCTCCCTCCCTCCTTCCCTTCCTTCTTTTTTCTTTCAGCATTATATTAGTATTGTGTGTTGGGGTGGGGATATGTGTGTGCCATGGTGTTTTTATGGAATTCAGAAGATAACTTTTGGAAGTTGGTTTTCTCCTTCCACTTTGGGATTGAGGAACTGAATTTGAGTCATCAGGGTTGTGTGGCAAGCACTTACCTGCTATGTCATCTCTCTGGCCCAAGACATCCTGGTTTTCTCACTAAAATTGCTCTAATTAGAATTCTACCACTTTCAGATGAGGCAGTTGACTGACAGAAACAGTAAAACTTCCAGGAAAGAAATCCTGTAGTAGCCAATCCCATTCCTCATTCTTGGCAAGCTACATGACACGGGAGACAAAGGAAGGTGGGACTAAGCAACCCCTCCATGGGGGTTGCCTAAGACCATTGGAAAACACAGATATTTAAATTACAATTCATAACAGTAGCAAAATTACTATTGTGAAGTAGCAATGGTTGGGTCAGCACAACATGAAGAACTGTATGAAAGGGTTGCAGCATTAGCAAGGTTGAGAACCACTGGAAAGAAAAAGGAAACTAAAGCAGAAGATAAAAAGCAGTGTTTTCTTTGTGTTGCTGGTATGTTTTATGACCTGAAGAAATGATCTGAGCCTAACAGATGGTCCTGCTAACCATCTGTTGGTGACATGGAGACTCTTGGTAGACATAAGTCAGGTGTGCACAACAGCAGTCCTCTTAGAATCATACAGCACCATCAAATAATTGTTAGTGAGCTGCTTAGTAAAAAGGACCAGCATTGTGAGGCGTTGTAATTTCCTTGGGTGTGTGTGTGGCGGGGTGATAGTGGGGAGGGGTCAGGAGGCCAATTTGGAAAACTGAATAGAGTCCAAGATGAGGAAATATAGTGTGAGATAAAACTATACAGGGAACATGGGTCTTATGGAATGCAAGGCTAAAAATGCTTATATTTCATCCTGTGGTAATTCATAACTTTTTGAACAGTACCGTGACATGATGAAAATATAATCTCAGACATTAATGTTGTACTGATTTATGAAGAGAAACATAGCTTACCTCTCCTTTCAACAAGAAAGCCTCCCCTAGGCCATGCATGGCCTAGGCATTTGGGGTTTCCAAAGAAACCAGTCATCACCCCTGTTCTTAGAAAGAGCTTTTGAATTAGATTTGTCCCTAGTGCTTGAATGGGCATTTTGGAGCCCATTTTCTTTGGAGAAATACCTTGCTCAGCCTAGATACAGGGGGCAGGGCCTTGGTCCTGTCTCAAAGTGATGTGCCAGATTTTGTTGACGCCCCATGGGAAAGAAGCCTTACTCTCTCTGAGGAATGGATGTGGGTGGGGTAGGGGGAAGTCAGGGAGAGCAGTAGGAGGGGAGGGGATAGGAACTGGGATTGGTATGTAAAATGAGAAGATTGTTTTAAAATCAAAGAAATGATAAAGAGCTGGTGAATAGAGAAAATTTAAATGCAATGATGACAGCTTAGTTGAGGCATTGCTGAAGGAGGGAAAACGAATTCATTTTTGGAAATTTTGAAAGGTATGGTGTCTTAAGAGCAACTTGAAAAATGAAGTATAGAAGAAAAGGGGACGGGGGAAGCATTCCATGCAGAAGAAACAGGATAGTGAAGTACGGAGGCCAGGTGTGGTGGTGGTATACACTTGTATCCAGAACTTGGGAGTTTAAGGCCATTTTTGGCTACCAAGTTCATCTGATCTAACCTGAGCTACAAGAGACCCTGTGTCAAAACAAGAGCAAAAGGCACAGAAACAGGCAAATGTTTGGGTCACCACGACCAATTCTCGTTTGCTTTAGGAGAAAACAGGGGAATGTAGTGTTAGTTTTAGGACTTCACATGCCAATTTTAATTCCAGGTGAGAGATAAAGGTCCCGAATAGAGAAAAGTATAATAGAAATGACAAGAATGAGAGTCCAAGAAAGGCAAAATTACTAGGAGCCAGTGACTAGATGTTGGCCTTGATGGGCTGCAGTTGCTCCTGGTTTCTGCCTGGGTCATCAGGTGAGTCATCACCCGAGCTGGATTAAGTCAGAGTGAATGTAGTATTAGACATTGTGATATCCAGTTCCAGCAGACATTTAGATAAATACAGTATCTAAAGCTTTGAACAGTTTAGAGCTGAAGACTTTGGAGATTAGCTGCCTGTAAGTGGTTGTTCAAACCTCAAGAATGAATCATTATTTAGGCAGTACTTTCAGGGCAGAATGAAAGCAGAGGGAGAGACATATTTAAGCAGTGGGTAGACGATGCCTGAAAATAGATACTGGTCATGTCTACTCAAAAGAGCCACAGCAAAGGGTAGTGTCAGCTCAAGGCGAGAGATCCTGAGTTCCAAATACAGCACTGTCGGATACTTCTGTGGAGGAGGTAAGATATGTCTCTATTACAAGGGTATGTGGCAACTTAGAGATCCTTAATACCCAGAAAAAAAAGAAAGTATAGTGGAATATTATTTTTAACTATAGAAGGCTGTGTTACATTTGTTTATGCTATGGGTTTTTTTTTTAATGCTGTAATCTATATTTAACTGTGTAAAGGTGTATTACATTTGTTTATGCTGCCTTTGTTAATGATATAAAGTTGTGTTACATTTGTTTGTGCTGCATTAGTTTAATTATGTAAAGATGTGTTGCATTTGTTTCACCTTGCCTGCCTAAGGCACCTGATCATAAAAAGCAGGATAGCCAATAGCTAGGCAGGAGAGGGATAGGCAGGGCTGATGGGCAGAGAATAGAGGTGGAGAAAAGAAGATCAAGGAAGAAGAGAACAGGAAAAGAGAGGAACAGCTCGGGCCAGAAGCCAGGCAGCTGCCAGCCAGCCAGCCATGAGAAGCATTGTAAGTAGGACAGAGAAAGGGGGGGGGGGGATGGAAAGGAAGAAAGAGGGAGGGAGGGAGAGGATAGAGAGTGAGTGCCCTAAGAAACAGATTAAAATAAGAGCTAAGATAAGGCTAAGCATTCATAACTAAGTCTCCATGTTGGTGGTCCAAAAAGAAAGCCTGCTATGAAAAAGCATAACTATTGAGGGGCACAGTTGAGAAAGGGTTTTGTTAAACACAGAAAGTCAGCATGCTTGTACCCCAGGGAAAGAGATGGTGGTGAAGCTGGCAAGGAGCTAATGAGGATAGTCAAAGGCGCGGGCGGTTACTTGGTGAAAGTCAGATAACTAAACAGCATCTTTCATCTTGAAGTTTTGTATTTTTATTGTTGTATATGTGTATATTCTGTATGTGTGTGCATGCACATGACATAGCTCATGTGTGGAGGTCAGAGGACAATTTTGTAGAGTTAGTGCTCCATCCACCTTTAGGTGGGTTTCAGGGTTCGAACTCAGATCATCAGGCTGTGTGGAAAGTAATTTTACCCACTGAGCCATCTTGCTGATTCTCTGCCTTTTAAATTTCTTCTTTCCTCTTTCTTAATATGTTGGAGAACCCAAGATTTGACCAGTTGAATTACTCAAGTCTGGATTTTGCTGTTTGAGTCTTTCTAGTAAGGTTAACATATTTATCTTCTATGTGTGCATCAGTTGGAACTTGGGTCTGGAACTGTGCTGTCCAATGCCAGTCACTACATGTTGCTAACAAATGCTTGAAATGAGTCCAACTGAAATGAACTGTAAATATAAATTTCACACTAATTTTGAAAGTCTGTTATTAAAAGGACATGCAACATCTAAATAGTTTTTATATTGTTTGTGTTAAAATTGTATCTTTGGTATATTTGGTTAAATTTATTAAAAATAGGCTGTGATGATAATTCAGTAAGATGTTTGCTATGTAATCATTGAAGGTCAGAGTTCATACATGTAAAATGCTGAGGGCAAGGACATGCCCTTATAATCCTAGGACCAGAGAAACAGAAGCAAAATGATTCCTGGGGCTTGCTGGCCAGCTAGTTTAACCAAATCAATGCCATGAGCTCCAGGTACAATGACCCTTTCTCAAAAGTAAGATGGGGAGGGATTAGGGAAGACAACTGATGCCAGCCTCTGGCTTTCATGTGCATACACCACACAAAACACAAATTTATTAAGGTAACTTCTTGGGTTTTTTCCCTCCAAGTGGTTATTGCATATTTAAAATATAGCTTGCATTATATTTCTGTTTGGCAGTGCTGATTTAGAGTTATAATCAGGTTCCAGAATTACTTGATTTTATTATTCTTTCAGGCTTGCCCCACAAGTGACAGTGTGCTCCTCTTGTTAGGGGCATATGGGGTCTGGTTCCTTTTATGATGTCAGCAGTGACTGAACTGGTCCTAGATACTGTAATTGATGGTTTACAAAATGAGTTCTAATGAAATCACTGCTTGTCCACTTAGTGGAAAAATGTGAAAAGAAGCATCTCTCCACTACCAGTTGGCACAAGAGTAGGAAAGGTGGGATTAATGCAGTGGTTCTCAATCTGTGGGTTGTGACCTCTTTGGGTGTTGGAATGGCCCTTTCACGGGGGTCACCTAAGACCATTGGAAAACAGACATTTAAATTAGGATTCATAACAGTAGCAAAATTAGTTATCAAGGAGCAATGAAAGTGATTTTATGGTTGGGTCAACACAGCATGAGGAACTGTATGAAAGGGTCTCAGCATTAAGGAAGGTTGAGAAGCATGGCTCTACAATAAGGAAAACCAAAGGCTGCAAGCACAGGTGTATATACAAAACACAATACTGCAAACAGGTTCCTGACCAGACAGGGTCATGAGACAGTGAAGAGGGATGGGGTGGGCAGAGAAGGAGGGAGGGAGGGAGGCAGGCAGGGAGATGTCTTCCTCTAGCATAAATCTACAGGCATGACTTGCAGTGGCAGGTGAGGAAGGTCCAAAGACACTCTGGTTGGTGGTAGCTGTGCTGGTGTTCTGGTGGGAGACAGAGCCTGCAGCTGGAGTTTCTTTCCAGCCTAGTCCTGCCAGCCTTAGTCCCAAATAAATACACAGAGGTGTCTATTGAATTTATGAACAGTTTGGCTGATGTCTTAGGCTTCTTATTGGCTAGCTCTCTCTTAATTATTAATTCATTTCTATTAATCTTTGTATCGCCACAAGGCTGTGGCTTACCCATAATCCAGCATGTTACTCCGTTGGCAGCATGTCATCTCCCCGCAGTTCCTCTCCTTTCCTCTGCCCAGCCTTCTTGTCTGGTAGCTCCGCCTATATTTCTTTCCTGGCTACTAACCAGTCAGTGTTTTATTAATCAACCAATAAGAGGAGCATACACAGAAGGACATCTCCCATCAGGAGCACAGACTGTCTACCTGTCCAGCCCCTAATGCCTGGCTCTTTGGGTATCAGTAAAGAGAGGGTTCAGGATAGAGATTCAGGACAGCTGGGCCAACAGACCAGAGAGGAAGGGAGGTGAGCACTCTGTGGAGTCTGCTATGGAAATTAGAAGCTGGCTCCTTGTGCTCATCTTCCCTTCTTCTGGCTGGTCATATCCATCTTGCCAACCTCTCCACCCAAACAAGATGTCCATAAAACTCAAGAACAAATACATATGCAGGGGGCTTCTAGCTTCTCTTGAGCATGCAGGACAAGAGATGCCACTTCTGTTCTTCCTGGGCCAGCTGGCTGGGCGACACCATTCATTGGGAGGATGGGAGCTGACCATTCTAGAGGGATGATAGAGGAGCCAGGAGAACAGTGGTGAGGGCCTGGCTAATTCCGAGGATAGAGCATATGCATGTATTCAGGACAGTGGTGCAGGTTCTGATTGTTGGGTGCCTGTTGGTAGGTAGCATGATGATATTCATTCATAATTGTTGCCAGGGAACTCACATTGGGCCACGTGGTCAATGATTTGCTTCTATGACACAGAACGGCTGATTTCTGTGATGATGTTCTTGAATGCTTCCTCTGTGTTGGTGGAATCCAAGGCTGACATGTCAGTGAAGGTCACATTGTTCATTTCTGCAAAGGCACATGTTTTGTCAGTGGGCACAGCCCACAGGTGACACATGCCACTCTTGGTGTCTTTAAGCATAGTGTTGCAGTCAGCATGTGCTTGGCTGTGTCAAAACCAGTAGCAAATTTACACCTATGTGAAGGTGATGGGCAAGGTAGTGTTCCTGGGGAACAGCGTCTCCAATCTGAGCCTTGACAGTCTTATTGTTCACCCAAATGCCTCATGTAGTTAACTCCATATTGGTGATACTCTTGCTCTCTAGGTTCAACTTGTTGCAGGTGAAACATGACATCAGGTGGCATTTACCAGTAATGGAGTTCCAGAAGAGTGCCATTTTGAACAGGTAGTTCAAATGCTCTTATCAGTCTGGGTCATCATTACCTCCTGACCAGTTTTAAAAATCTGTATTATCCCCCTGTCAACCAAAGGTTATGAGTTAGTTTTCTTAATGATTATGAATGGATTTCTAGATTTAATTATACAAGGTATATTTTATTTACTTTTTTATTCTTATTTTTAATGATGTGGGTACATGCCCATGAGGTTAAGTGCCTGTGAAGGCCAGAAGGCGGCAATGGATCCCCTGGAATTAGAGTCACAGGTGGTTATGAGCCCTATCCCCTCAGTGGGTACTACGAACTGGTCTTATGTCATACCTTGCAAGAGCAATAAGCACTTTCAACAGCTGAACCATCTCTTTATCCCCCCAGGAGGGTTCAGGTCATTACTATTGTTGTTTGTTGGTGCCAAAATGGTTCCGTCTGGCAATGGGAATCAAGCTAGCTCTTGAGTTCAACTGATCATCTCTGTTAGTTTTAATCTATGTTGCATCTCTATTGTGGTGATATCCTCTCTTTGTTCAGATACTGGCAATTTGAAAGGTTTTTATTGTTTATATATGTATATCTGCATAAGTTTATGTATATCATGTGCATGCCATGTCTCTGGAGGCCAAACAGCATTGGATTCTCAGAACTGGAGTTAGGGCAGTTGAGGGTGCTGGGTACTGAACTTGCATCCTCTTCAAGAGCTGTTAGTGCTTCTAATCATGGAGCCACATCTCCAGCCCCAGATATTGGCAGTTGTCTTCATGTTTTTTTTTCCTGATTAGTGTGTGAGTGTGCAACCTATGGAATGTATGTACATAGTGGATGGGTGTGCACATGTGTATATCCACATGGAAGCCAGAGGTCTATGTTGGGTATTGTACCTCAGAGCCATTGTACCTTATTTTTTCTTTCTATCTGTCTGTCTATCATCTATCTAATCTTTCTGTATCTCTCTATCTCTGTATCCATCAATTATCTATCTCTGTATGTATCTATCTAATCTATCTCTGTCTACCAACATATCTATCTATGTATCTATGTATCTATCTATCTATCTCTATGTATCTATGTATCTATCTATGTATCTATGTATCTATCTATGTATCTATCTATCTATCTATCTATCTATCTATCTATCTATCTATCTATCTAATCTTGAGATAGGGTATTTCATTAGGCCCTCACAGACTATCGAGTTTGAAGGACCTGCCTGTCACCCCTCACCCAGTGCTGGGATTACAAGCTCACCACTACACCCTGCACATGGGGACTGAGTACCAAATTCAGGGTCTCAGGCTTGTGCAGCAAATACTGTTATGACTGAGCTATCGCCTCAGCTCTCAGTCAATGTCTTCTTTTTTTTAAACCAATCTTTTTCATAAATATAGTTTTTTTAAAGGAATTTTTCCATTTTCTGATTTTTGTTTTAAATATTACTTGTCTTCTACTCTTTTTTTGAGCTGAAAGATTAGTTCATTCTTTAGAAACCTATCCTTTTCTCTAAGCATTTAGTGTTAAATATTAAGCTGTGCTTTAGTTGTGTCTTAGACATCTTGACATTTTTCTTTTGCATTTTTTCAGTTCAAAATGTTTCTACTTTCCCTTGAAACTCCATTGGCTCCTAAATTATTTAGGTACATGTGTGGTTTTTAACTTTGAAGTAGCTGACATTTCCCACGTTACTGATTTCTCATTTAATTCTAATATGGACAAAGAATACACTCTATTTATTTTAAATTTATTCTGACATCAGTGGCCAGAAGTATGGTATTTCTTGGCAAATGTTTTATATACCCCTGAAAAAAACAATGTATTTGGTTGTCAGCAGGAGCGCCATCTAAGTATTGCATTGATTACCATGCTGTTTGGGTGTTCTGTATTGTTGCTGATTTTTTGGTCTCTCCTATCAGTTACTGGGAGAGGTGTGTTGAACTTGTCAATGTAATTGTGGCTTTGACTACCTCTCCCTTTGGTTCTGCTGCATTTTGCTTCCTGTATTTTGAAGTTCCATTTTTTGGTTGCATCACTTTTAGAACTGTTGTGTGTTCTTAGCAAATAGAGCTTTTTGTCATTATGTGTCACTGTCTTTACTGTGCAGTTCAGGAGTCTGCTTTGCCTGTCATTCATATCCTTAACTCTCTCTCTCTCTCTCTCTCTCACTCTCTCTCTCTCACTCACACACACACACACACACACACATATGTAATATATATGTATATGTGCACATATATACATATATACACATTTTACATATGTACACACACACACACACACACACACACACACACACACACACACACACACATGTATATACATTTGGTTTTTCAAGACAGAATTTCTCTGTGTAGCCCTGACTGTCCAGGAACTAGCTCTGTAGACTAGACTGGCCTTGAACTCACAGAGATCCACCTGCTTCTGCCTCCCTAGTGCTGGGATTAAAGGTGTATACCACCACCACCAGGTTCCTCAGTCTATCTTTAAGGAAGTATTTGAATAGTATTGCTTGTCCCACCATTTTTACTTTTTCACCTAGCCTTTGATCTTTCAATGTAAGGGTCAAAGTAAACATTGTAACAAATTCATTTTAAGGATCTAATTGGCTGTGGGTTTTTGTTTGTTTCTGGTGTGTTTTGTTTTATTTTTAATTAGTGATTCTAGAACTACATAACATCTCGTTCTGTTAAGCAGAATAGATGTTTCTGGGAGCTGAGTGGAGGAGCTGGTTCTATAGGTAGCAAAGGGCTAAGGAAAGCTGGGATGGAACAAGGCAGGTTGCTTCATGTCAGGCTAGTTAAGCTGGAGCAAAGACCTTATTTATTGTGCTTGCTCAGATACATAGAGAGAGCCTCTTCTGATTGGTTGCTGGCAATCTCCAGGAGTTTTGGTTTTCTTCAAGCTTGTCCATTCATTGGATTTTAATTCCAAACATGCCTGTTTTGTTATTCTGTTTACTTACCCAGTACTTTGTGTAAGTGGTCTGTAGAAATTTGGTTCAAAACCATGGCCTCCTATGTAAATTTTACTCAGCATATGTAATTTATTTTTCCAATGAGGAAACAATATGGCCACCATTATTCTAGGGCTATACACTGAATTTTTAAGTTCCAAGAGTCATATGAAGTAGGTAAATCCAAATATCACCAAGGAGGGGCACAAACAACTAACTTAAACTCAACACCTATCTATTTTCTGTCTCTAGGAATTTGACTATTCTCTTTATTTTATTTAACATATTTTCATTTTATTCGGTTTTTACTGTATAGTCCAGCCAAATCTGGAACTTGCTACATAGTCCATGCTGACCTTGAACTCAAGTCTTCCTTTCCAGACCTCCTTAGTACTGGGATTACAGTCATGTGCCTCCATGTCCAACCTAAATTTGGCTCTTCTTAGTCTCTCATATAAGTAGGATTCCATTATCCTCATTTCTCTCAGCATTATGTCCTCAAGGTTTATCCCTGCTAACTCCCCTCAGGGTTCCCTTCCCTTTAAAGTCTAAGAATATCCTATTATGTGTAATATGCTACATTCTGTTTATCCACCCATCCTTCAACGGACATGTGGCTGCTTCTGTCTTTGGCTATTGCAGATAATGCTATGAATATCCCTTGAAGTCCCTGCTTTCATTTCTTTTATGGATATGTCCAAAAGTAGAATCACTAGATCATATGGTAGTTCCATTTTTAATTTTGTGAGGAATTACCATACTGTTTTCCTTAGCAGCAGAACCATTTTTATTCCCACAGAAGGTGTACAGAATTCTAACTTCTCCACAACCTCTCTGACACTTGTTATTATTTTCTGGGTTTTTTTGGAGGGTGGGGTAAGATAGAGGGGTGGAAGGGGCATAGTAGCTGTGCTAATGTTAATGGTCTAGGGTTTATAGTCAAAGTAATTATGCATATATTTGGATTTTATGCTACCATTTTATTGTTTTTTACTTGTCTCCCTGTTTTAAAAATTCTGCTTGATTCTTTTGGGTTATTTAGCTTTAACATTCCATTTTCATTTCTTGTGTTTCTGGCTATCTCTGAACAACTTGTGGTATCTTTGATACTTTACATATTTTTCACAATTTACCTAAAATTAACATTTTCATACCTTATACAAAATATAGAAATCTTCCATCCAGATGCAGTAGTTGTCGTATGAATTGTATTTGCATACACTGAAAACTTCACCAGACAATGTTTTCCTTTCAACTGTCATAAATACTTTTAGGAGCTTAGGGGTAAAAAAATTAAAATAATTAAATGTAATAGTTTAAAAAGTTGTTATATTTACAAAGACATTTATTGTTTTTCTTTCCATACTATAGTCCTGCATTTCATTATTTCTCCTAAAAATTTCCTTTAGGGCCAGTGAGATAGCATAGTGAATAAAGGGTATTTGTCATCAAGACTAATGACCTAAGTTTGATCCCTGGATCCCCCCATAGTGGAAAGAGTATGAATCCTGTAAGTTCTCATCTGACTTCCCCATCTGTACCGTGGTGTATGTGTAAATGGTGTGTGTGTGTGTGTGTGTGTGTGTGTGTGTGTGTGTATAAATGGGTTTGTGTGTGTAAATGGGGTGTGTGTGTAAATGAGGTGTGTGTAAATGGTGTGCATGTGCGTGCATGCGTGCGTGCGTGCGTGCGTGTGTGTGTGTGTGTGTGTGTGTGTGTGTGTGTGTGTGTGTATGAGCAAGCATCCACACACAAATGAATGAATGAATAAATAATTTAAAGTTCTTTGAAGCAAGCCTAGTAAGGACAAATTCTTAGTTTTCCTCTACCAGGGAGTTTCTTATTTCTGAAGGAAGTGTTCACTAGATGGAGAATTTGGAGTTGACAGTTCTGTTCTTCCAGCATTTTCAAATGTCACTTAAGGGCTCTACAGAATCCACGGCTTCTGGTAAGAGATGCACAATGTTGATGAAGCCCAGAAACCATAAAGGAACTTTGTCTGGACCCTTGGGAATGTCAGTTTGAGAAATACACATTCAGATAGGCCTGTATGGGTATCCCAGGGAAGCTTGGGTTGTGCAGGGCTTACAGAGGGAAAGAGAACACAAAGGCAGCTTTTGCAGGGTGTTGGAAAAACACAGGAACGCTAGCACCAGGGGTGTCTAGCCTTTGGAAGTTGCTACAGATATATCTATGAAGTTGTGCTTGAGAA
This sequence comes from Cricetiscus sungorus, assembly GCA_030556225.1. Taxonomy (NCBI): domain Eukaryota; kingdom Metazoa; phylum Chordata; class Mammalia; order Rodentia; family Cricetidae; genus Cricetiscus; species Cricetiscus sungorus. The sequence goes on from JANBXA010000651.1 coordinate 74,422,649, forward strand.
TTACAAAAAGAAATCTCATGTTTTAAATTTATGATTTTGTATTGGACCATGTTCATAGCTATCCTCCGCTGTGTTAGTCTGTGGGCTATGGGTCACACACACCTGTCAGGCTGACTGTCACTGGATACATTAGTTACTTTTCTCCTTGCTGTAACCAAATACCCGACAGGAAGCAGGAGAGGCATAGGTTGTTTTAGCTCACAGTTCAGAGGACTACAGTCCACCACAGAGAGAAAGGTGTGTGCTGGAAGTGGCTTGGTTCTTGTGACCGTGGAGTGTAGAAAGGAAAGCATCAGTACTCTGCTGGCCTCCTGCTCCTTTTGTTTATTCTGTATGGAACCCTAGCCCATGGGATGCCACACACATTCAGAATGGGCCCCAGGTAAATGCCTCTGTAAATGCCATCAATAAATATGCCCAATGATGTGCCCCATTAATATCATAGGTATTTCTTAATGGAATCAAGCCAACAGTTGGAACTGACCACCACAGTAGGTCATCTATGGAGAAGAATCATCTGTGACAGCTGTGACCTTCACTGTAGGATGCTGATGTTTTTTGCAATCCAGGTCCAGTTCTAAAGTTTACATCCCTAGTCATGGTGGCAGCTTGACATGTGTGTAACTCCTGTTCTCGAATGCTTTCCTGGGGTCATTTTGAAATGTTCCTTTCTTGTTTGATTGGCTGTTTGGAGACAGGGCTTGGGTAGTCTAGACTGGCCTTGAGCTCACCAGATAGACCTTCAACTCTTGATCTCACCCCCACCTCCCAAAGTGCTGGAGTTCCAGGTGTGTGCAACCATGCCTGGCTTTGAAAGGCTCTTTCAATTTGTTGATTTCATTCATGATTTTCTTTTTAATATTTCAAGCTGTCATTTGAATTGTGGTTTATGTAGTATGTTGTTTTCTCTGGCTACTGTTAGAGAAATGCACGCCCAGACACAATGCTTGAAAGATAATGTAAGAAAATGTCGTTAACAGTAGCCAGTAAGTTGGGCTTTACTGATCTTTGGGTCTGTAAGTTTAGGTACTCTGCCTGTTTGGGACATTTTCTGTCATCATTTCTTCCAATTCTGTCTGTACCAACATCTTTCTCCTGTCCCGTTGGGGTTTGAGTAACATGGATGTTGGACCTTTCTATATTATCCTGCAGTTTCCTGAGGCTGTGTCCATTGTGGTCATATCTTGTTTGTACAAATAAAGCATGCTTGAAGATCAGAGGGTGGAGCTTGCCTCTAGCTAACCATAGAGGTCTGTTTAAACAGATAGGAAGGGAGATGGGTGAGTGGAGAAATAAATATAAGTGGGAGGAAACAGGAACTCATTCTCTTTTTTGCTGGGAAGGTAGTGAGGTAAAGGTGGCTTTGGCTTGCTCCTTCATCTCTCTGATCTCTCATCATTTCTCCCTATATCTGACCCTGGGCTTTTATTATTAAGACCAATTAGAACTCATGTTTAAGTTCATTGTTCAAGATATCTATGTGTATTCACACGTATGTATATGGGTGTGCATGCCCACATGCACATAGAGAGACCAGAAGAAGGGTCAGTTATCCTCTTCAATCATTTCCATCAGATCCCCTTGGTGTAGGATCTCTCCCTGAATCTAGGGCTCATTTTTCTCCATTAGGCTGGTAGCCAAAAATCCCCAGTGGTCCTCTATCTCTGCCCCCTGGAGCTGGGGTTCCAAATGTCTGCAGGATGTTAACTTCTTACATGGTTGCTAGGATATGAACTTCAGGCCTCATGATTCCCAGCGGGTGCTCTGACTTTAACCTCTGAGCAACAACTTTGGCCCCTCTGCTCATCTGCAATAATTTTTTTTCTAGTCTCCAGTTTTAAAGATTTAAAAATTTTTATTTTCTTAAAATCATTTCAGCATCTGTATAACCTCATGGTTGCTGTGTGTTTATTACCTTTTCTTTTATGAATTACTTAATGTATTACTAGCTCTTAAATGTCAGGTGGTCTTGGATTGTATCCTGGCAATTTTGAAAATCATCTATAAGACACTGAGCTTGGTTACAGTCTTGTAGAGAGGGCTGACCTGTGTGTGTGTGTGTGTGTGTGTGTGTGTGTCTGTGTGTGTGTGTGTGTGTGTGTGTGTGTGTCTGTGTGTCTGTGTGTGTGAACAATCAATCTGGTTATGTTCAGACAGAGTTCCTGGCTGGTTTCTGTGAGTCATGTTTCAATAGTTTGGTAGTACTTTCATGTCCCATCCCTTTAGTAATCTGAAATGGCTCCCTGTAGGTTCACCTCACATGGCGAAGGGACATTGAAGACATTGAGAAGTTATTGGGGATTGTTGTGGGGCTATCCTGTGATCACATGGGGTCTTACTACATGGATACAATGCAGGAAAGTTAGATTCTCCCTACAGCCTCCAGGAGGAACACAGATACGCGGATGCCTTGTCTTAGCTCCTAGACCCAATGCACACTAACAATGTCCAAACCATATGACAGTAAATGTGTTCTCATGAGCTGTAGGTTTCATATGAACTTTGATGAGAAGCCACAGGGGTGTGCATACCCAGAGGGATCAGGTGGCAGTCAGCATCACAATTTAGATACAGGTCATGCTCTTTTGATCCCAGCTAGCTCACCACATGTACATTTCATGCAGTTCTGTAGAGCACTCAGTTCCTCTTATGGCCACTGCAGCTGCAAGGGCAGATTCATTCCTGGAACTCACCTGGCATTGGGTCTGGACAGTCTAATGGGAGTGTCCCTTCTGGGATTCTGGCTACCACAGAGACTGAGCTAGGAGATCCAGAATGCTTATCTCTGTCCCTTGGTGCTGGGGCCACAGGCGTTTGCAGCCAAGTCAGGGTGTTTTTGTTTTGTTTTGTTCTATGTGGATTCAAACTCCATCCAATCTTTCCAGCCTTAACACACCCTGCCCCCCCCCCCCAGCCCTCAGTTGGTGATGAGATAGGCTTGGCTGCAGAGAGCATGGTGAGTGGGAAACATACAAGGTAGAAGGGCAGTTTCAGGAGAAGTGCAGATGAAAGCAGCAAAGGGGCCTTTGAGGTGTCAATCAATGTGCACACACTTCCCCCAGCCCTGCAGTTCTTTACCCAAAAGAAGCCGCAGAGGAGGCTAATGGTTGGGTCACTGGGGCTGTAGTCTGTCTTCCGGATTTGGCAGAAGGACTTGGGTGCCAGAAGGATGAAGTAACCATTAGGAGGAGGGATGCAAGTTGGGTGGTGGGTGGCAGAGGCAGGTGGATCTCTGAGTTATCCTGGTCTACAAAGCGAGCTCCAGGATAGCCAGGGTCTGTTACACAGAGAAACCCTGTCTTGGGAAAAAGTAAACACCATATGGTTACTTTGTTTGTAGCTTAAGATTCCCTGAGAAAGACTTGGAAATTGGGTTTTTTTTTTTTTTTTTGGCATTTTAATAAATGCAAGAGCAGATGCCAGTAATCCCAGCACTTGGTGGCAGCAGCAGGGAGGTCAGAAATTCAAGATGAGCTTTGGCTACATAGGGATTTTGAGGGCAGCCCAGGACAAGGATATATATATATATATATATATATATATAGAGAGAGAGAGAGAGAGAGAGCGCAAAAGGAAAGCAAACAAGACAACATAATGTTACACTTAGTGGCTGCTGAAATACAGGTGATTTGGGGTATGGAAGTCTCAGATTTCTCCATGCATTTAAAAGGGAGCATCCATTTGTCTGGCGGCTTTGTAGTTTACCATACTAAAGGCATTTCATGGACTACATTTAAAAGGAAGAAATTGCCTTTCACACAGTTAAATCTCCATTCCAAATCACTGGTCTGCTATACTGATTTCCACATTTATTGAACTTAGTCATCCTCAAAAACAAAAAAGAAAAACAAAAGTAAATTATTAGAAAGCTTTCTCCCCACAGTTCCAAGATTTTATGACTAGAGTTGGCTGTAACTTTGTCTGCTAACATAAACGTTCATGTCAAGACACGTATGAAACAGAAGGCCTTTATGTTTTAATGTATTTTAATGAAATGCTAGACTCACTGTGAACATTTTTGAATTTAAATACAGGTGATGGAAAGGAAGGAGACTTGGTTTTGGAGTCAAGAGCTAAGCAAGGGATGCCTTGGGGAGCCACATGCTCACCGAGCTGCCCTGGACATTGACAGGCCACAGACTGACTTGAAGTCTCAGAGCCTGGTGGGCTTAGCTGGGTATCTTCTGCAGGACTAAGTTCACATTCCACTCATGTCCTCTGATTGTCTCTATGCTGAAGACCTCCTTCACTTTATAAGGTGTGGTGATGGTACCCTGTGCTGCCAAGGCATTTGAAAGCTTAAGTTAGATGCTGTGTGCAGCTGCGCCATGCAAGCATGTTCCTGTGGTCTAAAGACATGTACATCATGGCCTAGTGCAACTGCAGCAACTCAGGAAGATATGGCAGGAGGTTGTAAGTTCAAGGCCAGCCTTGGAAACTTAATAAGACCTGTCTCAAAGTAAAAAAAAAAAAAATGAGAGAGAAAGAGACAGACAGACAGAGACAGAGAGAGGGGAGGAAGAGGAGGAAAATGAGGAGGAATCAAAGACCATCACAGGATCTTGGAAATATACTCCAGAATTCTAACATTTGGCGATCTGTTTTCTTATCTTTAATTTTCTCAGATAGTTTATTTTGAATACTTTCTGATTTCTTTTACTATTTATGGTGGACTATGCACGCACACACACCCACGCATACACACACGCACACGCACACATACGCACACGTATACAAAGTCCTTAGATTGAATCTCAGGGAAACATTACTTTCTGTCTCTCATTAAAACAGAAGCACTTTACAGGGATTGGGGACAATAGTACAGTGGCAGAGCGGTTGCTTAACATGCAACTTTGGGTGTGATCCTCTAGCACTGCAGAAAAAAGAAAAAAACCATATGCATAGCATATCTACATTTTTATTGTAGAAGTGGTTATATAATTACTTATAGTTATATAAATTCTTGAAAAGAGAAAAGAATATATGCTCGCAATTCCATGAGTACAACAATAGGGCTGCACACTTGGTCATTTGTATGAATGTAAGGGTTTCTGAGGTAGCTTGCGGGAAGAACCCTGGTCTCAGAGTTGTTAGAACTCAGCAGTTCTAGGTAGTTTTTGTGGAGTGGGTTCTTCTTTGTACATCTATACACATGCATATATATGTTTCACACATAGCTGCACATCTTAAGCTACAGTATTATACAAATATGAATGTTCTTGGTTTGTCTTCTGTACCTCAACTTCGAGGATCCGGTGCTTTGTGCGCTTGGTGTGGTGGCTAGCACACCATTAGTATCAACAGACAAGTACTAGTTGTTCTCACACACCCTGTTAGAACAGTTGGCATTATTTTCCTGATACAGGGCACCCGCTGCCTTGCTGTCCATCTGCAGAGCCTTCAGCCCTACTGTAGAGTCTCATGCTCCCCCTCAGCACAGCTCCCCCTATAGGTGGATTTAGGGAGTTAACAAGTTAATAGCTACAATAGCCTCATTCCTTGTCAAGTTCAGTGTTGAGCTTTCTAAACTTTTGGATTCTATTTGCCAGCACCTTTAAAAATTATTATTATTATTTTTTATCTAACAGCCATTTCTACTAAAATTTTCCAATTGCATTACCTGGTCCCTTTAACGAAGATACTCTGTCACACAATAGCTATTTCTCCTGATTGCTCTCTTGTATTGAGGTTCATTTTAAAAAAAATAATAATAAAATAAAATCCACACACAATTCACTGCCTTCTCATCATTTTTGTTTGATCAGGTGGTTGTACCTTGACTGTTCTCAGGGTGGGTCTCCTAATCCAGTGGGCTCATCTTTTATTGTAGAATGGACTCTGTTTGCTACCAGAGTTAGGTTTAAAGCACAGAGACTCTTTATGGACCATGAGAACATTTGCCTTGATTAAAAAAAAATGGAATAGATAAGAGTGGAGCTAGTATACTGCTTTTATCACAAGTTATCCATTTTAGTTCTTCACGATGGGCATCCTTTAGTCAGCCTTCATCCTAGCTTGCAGGATTGATGTTTTTAGGGAAATATTTATTTAATACATATGGTCTACTCATCCCAAGGCTTTAACCAAGTTTTCAGGAGAATCCCTCCTCTTACCTCTTTTTCTGACCTTATTAGGCTTTTCTTTCAAGGAGACATTAGACCTTGGTAAGATTTAGGGGATAAAGGGCATAGAGGCTTCATGTGGATGATGCTGGAAAATCTACTCTCTCCTGTTAAACTTCCTTCCTGACAGAGGCATTCCACATTCCATGCTAAAGAAGCCTTGCCTAGGTGTCCTGGGCATAGCAAAGAGTATGTGTTTGGCAGACTAGAGAACCTTTCAGCTACAACTGAGGAAGCAAGGAGGCCACCCTGCCTGGGTCTTAGCATGAAAATCACACCAGCTTTTCTTCCTAGAGGAAGTGTCTTGTATCTCCCACTAGACTGATGAGTTGAGAACATAAAGTGACTCCAGTGTAGGAGTGAAGAGGGTGTGTGTGTTTGGGGGAATGCAAGCTATGGAGCTTTCATATGCATGGCTGTGAAGAGAAGAGCATAGGTGTTAAGGGAGTAGTCTAGGTCAATTTTAATGGGTCTGTAAGGCCTTTCAACTTTGACCTTCAACTGTCCTTTATTGGTTACTTACTGTTCATCTGTCTCTGTCCTCTTGCAAAATGTTCCTCTCCAGTCATCAAAACCTACATGGATGTCTATAAGAGGATACCTACTCTTGGTAACTAAAGGGAATAACAGGCTTGCACAGGGGTGTAGTGACACTGAGGCAAAGACGATGGCACACAAAGACATTGCATTGGCTTACGAGTCTAGATCTATAAATATATTTATTATAATATAACAACTTAACAATAAACATATACTATATACAATACCATTACAGAGAACCCTGTTTTATATCATTCACAGAAATAGCCAGTTTTGCTCCAGTGTGATAGATGAGGAGAGAAACGGAATTTCAGTGTCATTGCGGAGTCCTGTTGGCCACTAACACCTCCCTTGGAGGCAGATTTGCACAACAATGCTCACATTCGCCCTGCCCCAGGCAGTTAGGAATTTGTGCTCCGGTCCTTGGGTTCACACTTGCACCCTGTTTGACATAAATACTTTTAAATGACATACAATGTATGTAGTTTTGTGCTTATTACTTTTTTTAAATAATAAATAATATTAAAAACTGCATAACGAAGCTCGGTATCTTGTCAAGTGGGAGCCACACTTGTAATGCTAGAAGTTGATGCCCGTCGTTAGGACTGGAATTTTGTGTCATCCGATACTGAATGATGGAGAAGTGTGTCCTGTCTTTTTTTCTGTCAATGGTTCTTATGAAGTGATGGCGACCTGACTTCCCAGGTAGAAAAATGGTGTGTATTTGGTACTAACTTCAACTAAACAGCGCGGTGGCGGTGGCGGCCTTCTTCCTGCCCTGGAATGGAAACTGATGACCGGGTGAGGTTTGAGGGTCTAAGGACTAATGGGAAGGCCTTTCTCTTTTGAGCCTTGTTGGGAGCTTGCTCCCTCTTGGCTTCCCTGTCCTCAGGTTACTGTACAAAGCAACAAGAAGAGCAGTTCTATTCATGCCCCTTAGGCCGTGGCTGTCATGGCTCGTCTAAGAAAGCTGTCCCCATCCTGAGAGCTCTCGTGGCAGGTGCCTTGAATATATAGCTATAAATATCAAAAATAGTCTCCTGTGCTTTGTGGACATTTCTTCCCTCTCCCTCCCTCCCTCAGTCCCTTTCCTGGGCCTGGGTCCTCAGCTGTACCTCATGGAGGGAGCTGGACCGATGTCAGACGCCAAAACTACATTCTTCTAGAATAGACCCTTCTGTCCCCGACAATGCCTCCGTGAGGCACGGCCTTTCAGGGCTGCCTGGGAGTTAACTTTTTCCAAAAATAACGTGGGGGTATGGCCCACCTCAGGAGAGATCCTCTACTCTGCACATAGAAAAAATGAGAGCAAGTTGCCCCGCCTCTGGCACTACCTACAAAGAGCTTTGGGAAGTCCCACAGCGTTGCCCTTCTTGTGGCCTCCTCCTCTCAGTACTTAAAAATAGCCTTTTGTGTATCAAGAAAATGCCTTGGAAATCTAAATAATTCATACTGGCTAAGAGAAAGCTAGTATATCCACCATGTCTTTTTGCAGCGAAAACATGGTAGAAAACCCGTGAAGGACAGGTGGCTTTTCCCAGCGATCCCTGCGGCTGCCAACCCTGGCTCTACACACACAGCTGGCCCTCTCTCCCTCTCTCCCGTCAGGTGGCAAACCAGCCCCCTCCTAGGCCTTGGTGCTGCACAGTCCTATCCCTCGTTTTTCTCTTGGCCACTTGAAAGTATAGATTGTTTTTTTTTAAAAAAACAAAAGTAGGAATCAAAGTGATAAGGACACTTTGACCTTATTCCAAAAGAGCCTGATGCCCAATATTGTCACAGGATAACTGATCTATAGTTTAGGGATGGAGCTTGCTCTGCAAGAAGGAGAAGAAAAAAAAAAAAAAAAAAACAGCTTCTTTCCCAGTTGAAAAATGTGAAACTATTGCACCGGGCAGAGCGAGCGCCCCCTGTTGAGAGCAAGCGCCTTGGCTAGCCAGCGAACCCTGGCTCCGTGCGTTCCAGGTTCCCCTCGCCCGAGCGCTGTGCCCCGCTTCACCCAAAAGGCGAGGATGGATTTCTACATTCAATGTAGAGAATATTCGAAATGTTAGCGCAGTGAGTTTCTTGATTGTGTTTTGTGGGCCTCTCGTTGATGTCGAAAGATAACCATGGTGTGTGGCATTTGCCTCACCAGATTCGTCCCATAGGCTTGTCCTGTGCTCTCTGCTGATGTCAGCCGCTTTGAATGTATTTCTTTATCACTACACAGCCGTGTCTGAACACAGGACAGGGCATGTGCGGTAGGAGGGTCCACGTGTTGGTTGTGGGCTCGTAGGCTTCCATGTTGCCCAGGGCTGGTCCCTCACTGCTCACGATACCTCCAGTGGCATAAATTTTACCATCAAGCACCACGGCACTGTAAGAGGGGAAGAGGGGTGGAGAGTTAGGCCTTGAGCTTCCTACTGGTTCTAGAGACAGAATCCCAACACTGTCCTGGTTATAGGGCCCCTAGACCCTCTTGCACAGGTCGTGTGGGAACTCGTTCTCTGCCACCCAACCTGAGCCTATTAACAATAAAACAGGTTCCCCATTTGTTAGACCTGAGTCAGTGATCTCTCACTAGCTCAGGTCATCTTATTCTGTGGGTTTCCCAATCATGGTCTTGACTCCTTTGTTCATATTATCGCTCCTCCCTCCTGGATTGTACTCCAGGAGCTCTGCCCAATGGTAAGTTGTTGCACTTAATTCTTAATGCATTTCAGCTGTTGCTTCTAGCCATGTTTCTGTCCCTGACTTCTTTACTTCATCAAATGGCCAATTCAGCTATTTTTTTTTTTGAAAAGGGACCTAGGGGTCTTTCAAGGCTCTACTAATTTCTTTTGGAAGGCCCTGATCAGAACACATCCCAGTGAGGGAAAATTAGTAACTAAAAGATACGGGACTCATGGCAAGAAGGGAAAACTAGGAAGAACACGTGCTTCTGCCAATAGATATAGATAACTCCCTGACTGGAGAGTACATTCTCCCTGCCCCCAATTATCTTAAGGACAAGGACACTGAGCCCACCAGTCCTAGAGAAAGAAACCCCCTAACCTTGCAGGTGTGCTAAACAATCCTACCTTGTAAAAACTTGTACTCTATGAAATCCCTGTAACCTTGGAAACCTAATGGGCTGAGACTAGCAGTCTCAAACCTCCCTTTCCCTTTAAAAATGCTTCCCAATTGTAAGCGGCACCTTACTCTTCTGATAGAGTGAGGTCCCAGCTGGTTTGGTTCTTAGCAATAAAAACCTTTTGCTTTTGCAGTCTGGAGTGACTTTCTTGGAGGTTGAGGAAATGTGGTAGGCACAACAATCCCAACTCTAGATTTCTTATCTGACACTGAGGGTTCCATGGTGCTTCTCTCTAGTTCCTTGCTACTCTGGGCTTTTATGTCTTTTTTTTTTTTTTTTCTTTTTTTTTTTTCTGGCCAACTATCTCTCTTTGTCTCTCACAAAGGTCAACTTTCACCCACCCCTGGCACTCAATGTTTCGTGAAGCATGGGCTGCTTCCTCATCAATCCAGACGTCACTGTCAGTAACAGAAAGGTCAAACAGAGATTTTGGTTGTGGAGCTGAAGGACAGTTCAAAAACTGAGAAATCAGAACTCCACCAGAAGCCTCAAAGTTTTCTGGTCTAAGCACCAGAGGAGATAGGATTTTCTAGGGCTGGGGAAGCTACTTACCCAAGTTGTAGCAGCATGTTAGGAATGAGAGTTACCTTCTATGGTAACTCTACAAACAATAGGCACTCAATACATGCTTCTTGTTATTGATAAATGAAAACTTAGTCATTGCCTCTGCATAGACAACGAGGTATCTTAGGGAAGAATGTGCAAATGAGGCCTCACTTACTCATGTTCCTCTTAGACTGGTAAAGGAGTTAGAGGCCAGAAGAGCAAGGACTGGACTGTCACGGACCTGGGGTCAGGATGCCAGGAGCCAATCTGTGCTCTCCCTCTTCTTTCTCCACAGGCTTTCAGCTAGTTCAGTAAGCCTCTGAGACTGGGGCAGATGTAGCTTATGCTCTTGCCTGGACCATCATGGGGATCACATGAGACCAGAGCATTCCCGTCAGAGGTCAGTTGTCCTTTCATGCCTCTGGAAGGCACCCTGGGGGAGAGCTGGCCTTGCTTCTCATGTCCCTTGCAGTGTGAGCTCAATGAGGTCTTATGGAGCCACAGTTTGGGGATCCTGGGCTGGCTGCTATCACAGAATCCCTCGTAGGGACTCCATTCTGTGCTCTAGCCCTGACATCCGTTTCTGTGGGTGGGGGATGGGGAAGGATTCTGCTTCAGGTTGCAATTGTTCTGGTTTGGGGAGGTGTTGAGCCTTGTAATTACACTTCTCCCATGGGTTCACCCATGTACCCCTCCCTTGTCCCCACTCCTCTACAACTCCCTCCTCACCTGCAGAACTGGCGAGAGTGATTCATATTCGGGCCTGCCTTGATGTTGCCCTTTTCTGGGTCATAGATGGTGGTGGCTCGGGCGTAAGCTCCTCCCAGGATGAACACAAAGCCATTGAGGGTGACAGCAGGTGCATACTTGTTGTCTGTGAGGACAGAAGAACGGGTGCTCAAGTTTTGTGGTCTTGGCCTCCCTCCTTTCTCCTTCCCAACAGTGTTCTAATGTCACTGTGTCGCTGATTGCCCTGAGGACAGGCTGGGGTCCAGGAGCAGCCCTGGTCTTGACTAGTTTGCCCTTTTCTAGGGACTGGCATCCCCACTGCACCTGGGCTTTGGGGCTACCTACTACCTGCCACTAGATCTGGCTCTGCAGAGTCCTTGGACCTAGCCTGAGTTTCTCTGGGATGTGGGACTGTGAGAGCCCCACTGGCCTGGACTGGGGAGATCCCAGATTCTTACCTATCATTGGGGACTCAATGAAGCTCCACGTGTTGGTCTGTGGCACGTAGGACTGAAGGACACCTGCTGCTCGGCCTGCCTCGTTGACCCCGCCAAACACGTAGACCTTGCCACCACACACAGTGGCTGCTGCTGAATGCACAGCCTTGGGCAGAGGGGCTACTGCTTCCCACTGGTTAGTGATAGTGTCATACCTGTGAAAGGAGAGAGAGTCCTTGTGCAATGTAGGCCACAGCAACAACATGTGGGGGATCCAGCATCTGCCTTCAGCATCATTGGGATAGTCTTAAGTCCACAGATGGGGACCCAGGCTTGAGCCACTTCTAGGCAAAACTCCAAACTGGCTCTACAGGCCTCCTTTTGAGCTATAATGGGGCCTTTTGCTGCCTGTCCAACCTCTGTGTCAATCCTACCCTGGCTTACAGTGTGAGCATCCCTGTGGTGATGGTGCACCCAGAATTCACTGGGGGAGACCACTGCTGCCTTCAAAGAGCTGCTGGCCTGGTGGGGAGGACATCCACAGCAAACGTGCAAAATCCAATGATCATGAAGGATGGTGTGGCATGGTGATGAGGGGACCAATATGTGCACAGCAGGACACCCCTACTTTCTCTCATTGGTGGGGCTAAGCCTCTGGAGAATGGCCTGGGACTGGGTCTAGAGGGTGAATGGGGATCCATGTCAGGTGGAGGTTGAGCAGGTGCAAATGACTCAGGAAGTGTGGTTTGAAAGCAAAAGACACTATCAGGAAGTGCGGCCTTGTTGGAGGAAGTGTGTCACTGTGGAGGTGGGCTTTGAGGCCCCATATGTACTCAATCTACACCCATTGTCTTATACTACTTCCTGTTGCCTGAGGGTCGAGATGTAAGAACGCTCAGCTCATTCTCCAGCAACATGTCTGCCTGCCTGCTGTCTTGTTTCTCACCATGACGATAATGGACTAAACATGTGAAACTGTAAGTGAGCCACCCCAATTTTATGTTTTCCTTTATAAGAGCTGTCGTGGTCATGGTGTCTCTTCACAGCAATAGAAACCCCAAGGTAGGAAGCTAATTGAAGGCAAAGGGATAAATGTGGGCACAGTGGCATTTGAAGGGCATCTGGAGTAGTCCATCATGGCTTGAGGTAGGGTAGATGAGACGGCCTTTTGTGTGCCATGCTTAGGGACTCTGACTTTGTGTAGGGAGTAGTGAGGAATCCATGAAGATTTAAGCAGTGAAATAACACAATCAAAACAGATTAGAGACCACTGAGGCCGCAGGGTGGGGAAGGCACTTTAGGGAGGAGGCTGGACTAGTTAAACTAATCACCCACAGAAGCTTGAGGAGAAGCAGGTGATGGGGGACTGGGCACAGGAGTGGTAAGGAGAGGTACATTTGCTGTAGGGGTATTGTAGCCGCACGGAGTGCCTTGGGGACTCTGTCTTGGAAGAACTGGGGAGGCTGGTGGAGAAGGAAGAGTTAATTTTAATCAGTGTCTGTGCATACATACCTACGCTGTGCAGTGGACAGCTGGTCATGTATGTAGATTTGGGTTGAACAGTTAGCTTTGGGATCACCAGCACCAAGATGGAAATGAAAGCTATGGGACGCATTGGGGGATACAAGTGGTCCTGATGTTGAGTACACGCTCTGGGGAGGGTTGGCAGTGAGGGCTGGAGAAGATGAAGGGCCTCAAGTGTGGGTGATGGGATGAAGGCATGAAGTCCTGAGCAGGCCATGGTGTTCCTTGAGGTTGCTGGCATTATAGGTGAAATGAGATGTACACAAGGCCCTGTGTGTCAGAGTGAAAGCGGGGAATACACTGGAGAAAGAGGCAGTACACGCAGACTTGTCTCTGAGGAACCTGAGCCAGGAAGATGGCAGAGATGGGGGTATTTAGAAAGGAACGCAGAATCTTTGGGGTGGGGGCGTTGTTTGAATGCTCATTGGCATTTATTAGCCACCTCTGTGAGAAAAATGTCTTGGTAACACCGGTTGGTTTCTGTGACATAAACCCTTCCACCTGCCTGGCCCTATCAGCCAGCAGGATGTGTGTGTGGGGTGTGTCTGGGAGAAGCCCCTCTGTGCTGTGGTCACTACTGTCTAGACTCTGTCCCTACATGCAATTCCAATAGTCATGTAAAATCCCAAGCAGAGAGCAGGAAAATATGGTGGCTAGCTATGAAGTGATGAATCGTGAGGAATGTTAAGGTGGAATTTAAATTTTTCATAACTGGGTTGCACAGTTCTTCAAATGTTATTGGTTGCTTCTCCTGAGCCCACTGAAATGGATTCTAGCACAACACTGGTTTTTCAATGGCAGCATAGGCAGAGGGGTGTTATCTACATTTTTGTGTAGATAGGATGAAGCCCAGGGGAATGTGCAAAAGTTAACTAAACAGCCAGACTGCAAATCTGTGCATTTTGCATCCATAGATGCAGTCACTTGCATATAGGAAATAGCTGAGAAACTGTATCTGTATTGAACATGTACAGATTTTCCATTATTTCCAAAAGCAAAGTAGTACAACAGCTCTTTACATTGCACTTGCACTGTATTAGTATTGTAAGTGGTGTGTGAACTGATCTGAAGTGCCTAGAGTCTACAGCAGGCTGTGCACAGGTATTTGTATGTATCTACTATGCCGTTTTATATGAGGACTTGAGCACTTGCAGATGTGCGCCTACAGGCATCCTGGAACTAGTGCCCTGTGGGTACCAAAGGGACTTGCAGTATAAGCAAGAAAGGATGGTTCATAGCTGAGTCCCAACACTCAGATGCTGACTCGGGAGTTCAGACCAGCCTGGGTAACATAGATCCCATTTGAGAGAGAGGAAGAGGGGGAGAGGTGAGAGAGAGAGGCAGAAAAGAGAACACACAGCTGTGGACCACAGGAAACTCTGTAGAGCCCTGAGCCTTCCCTCACGCCATGGGGATCTGTTGTTTGTCCTTGTAGGATGGGACAAAGAACCGAAGGCCCCTGGGTCCTGTAAGGTTCCTGGCAGATACAGAAGATGCCAATTAAAGCTGTGTGTATGTACACAGGAGAAAGCAAAGTGGAAGTCAGGACGGCACAGCTGCCAGCATGTTGCTGAAATTATCAGGGAGACATGAAAGATGTTTTTCCTTTTTTTTGTTTTTAATTTATTTTTATTTTACTTTCATGGGTGTTTTTCGGGCATGTATGTCAGTGTGAGGGTGCCAGACTTGTACTTACAAACAGTTGTTATCTGCCATGTAGATGCTGGGAATTGGACCTGGGTGGCTCCTCTGGAAGAGCAGTCAGTGCTCTTAACCACTGAACCACCTCTCCAGCCCCCCCCCCTTTATTCGAGAAAGGAATACATGACTCCCAGGCTGATCTGGTACTTTCTAAGTAGCCAAGAATGAGTGTAACCTCTGAAATCTCCCCAGGGTTGCACTCATAAACGTGGACAGTGATTCCTACTTTATGGAGTGTTGGGACTCAAACTCAGGGCTACCTGTATTAGAAACATATACTATACCTCTAGGACATTTGAGTTCACAATCTATGGCCCTACTTACTCTGGAAAGCAGGAGGTGGGGTGGCCAAAAGTAGTCAGGGAGCTTGTATGCAGGATCTGGGCTTTGAGGAGAGAGGAGAGCCCTTGCTTTTGAAAGGAAATGGTTGCTAAGTCAGACTCGAGAGTACCTAGCAGTGTGTAGGGCTGGCTGGAGGCTTAGTCTCCCGTGTGTAGTAGGACCACTGTAGGATGCTAGGATTTTCCAGCCCCAGGGAGAGAGGGGAGAAGCTGCTTTGCATACCGTGAAGGATGAAGGAGTTAAGTGAGATGATGAAGTCTGGACATGTTGAGGGAGAGGAGGCAGGGAACCACTGTCGGAGATAAGTGGGCCGGCCAAGGAGTTGTTTGTGGTCCCTGAGGTTTGCTTTTGGAGGACAAGCTCCATCAACCCACTAGCCAGAATTTCTGTTCAGCAATCCAAGGACCTAGCTGACCTTAGTGCTCCTGCCTGATTGTAGCTGTCCCAATACTTCCTGCAGACCTACTAGCAGGGTACATTCATGGCTTCCCACACTTTGCCCTGTTCTGTATTTGTCTGCACCCAAAGCATGGGCCTGAGTTTGCTCACTGTGACACCAGGGATTTTGATTAGCACGTGGTAAGGACCAGTACATAGCTCCTATGTTCCCCCTGTGGATCTTCTGGGAAAAGGGTCTTATGTAGACCGTGTCTCTGGTTCTTGAGTGTGTGGGGAGGGGACAGCCAAGTGACATCCACTTCTGAACTTGTATAGAAGTCGTCAAAGTCTCTTATGGGGCAGCAAGGGCTGATGCCATTCAGTCATAGATGGATGATACATAGCTAATATGTAATGAGGCCTGTGTCAGAGTTCAGATAACTGTTTTTTTAAGCCAATATGGCAGCAAGCCAAAGAGCTCCCATAGAAAGAGCTGGGGGATGAGAAAGATTATGTGGTTGTTAGTCCTCAGTCTTTCGGCATAATGACACATTCCGCCAAACACAAATTTCCTGAGAGTTTGTTATTCCAGGTGGCTGATTGCCAAGCCATGAGCCCTCCTGTCAGCTCAATCTGTCAGCTTCCTGCTTGAGAAGGATATGCTAATGACATGCAAATGACCTAGCCGAGTGAGGCGTTCCGCTATCATTTATGCAGTAACCACAGCTCCTGCAATATATTGCTGTAAAATATTAGACCCAGTTATTTATATAATGATATAATACAGGTTTGTCTATGGTGCTGTTGTTTTAATCTATAATTATGTAATCTTGCTCTATTCCTGCAACACAGTAATGTAATATAATTATAATACACCATATATCTCATTCATTATCAATATAATAGCAATTTGTACCATTAGTGCTTACTGTGGAACAAAGCACCCTCTTGTCTGTCCCCATTACACTGACCTTCCTGTCACCCTGAATTCTCATCAATGCTGCCATGTGGCACAGAGGCTGCCTTACCCAAAGGAGCCTGCTCCTTGGGTAGCTAATGGGTGCCTCTGCCTCCACATGCTCTACTCTCTTGCATGGCTACACCTAGGGGACTCTCCCAGGCTTTGTCCTACCCTATGAGCATAGATGACATCTTCATGGACTGAGGGTTCCTTGGGGTCCCTCAGGTTTTTCTGTGATCCCCAGCTGCTCTTTTATCCAGTGGGCCTCCTGGGGGTGGACTTAACCCTCAGGTGCTTGGAGCTGACATTTATTTTACAGCCATCTGGAAGGTTGAGCGCCATAGGAAAGACCAGTACAGGCAGCCCCCTGGGGCCTTGGAGAGCTGCTCAGGGCCCAAGGAAAACAGGAGAACAGGAGCTCATCGCTCTCTCCCTCCGTCAATGCATTTGATCTTTCAACAAATCCCTGTATTTATCAACAAGTAGAACTTTGCAAAATGAGTAATCAGCATCTTAGGGGATTAAAATAGCTGACAGAAGCAAAGCAGGATGGCATCCAGCTCAGAGGACTCCTATATAGAAGATGTCTTCTTGCTCATGTGTTTATTACTGGGTGACAGATGACTGGAAGCTGATGCTTCTGGAGGAGCCCAGGGGTGTACCTGGACATGTGGCAGGTTATGCTGAAGACCCCCCAGTGTTAGGGCTGGTCTGGGTCCAAGTGCAGTATTAATATGTTCATAATCACCCGGGAATTTCCCATTATCATAAAATCAATATGACAATTAAATGTTGTTACTAAGCCATCTCTGGCTCCACTTGGGAAACTTAAAAGCCCACAGTGAACACTCAGCCTGCCTCACTCTGAAACCGTCCTTGCTGGAACATTCATCAAGTGTCCAATTAGCCACCCAGGGGGAAAAAATTCAAATTGAGGGGTTTGTGTGGCTTCACAGGCAGAAAGGATGTCATGCTGCAAAGTGTGCTTGCTGGTGGCAGCTAATGGTGTGGGCCAGGGCAGGGGAAAGCGTGGAGACATTAGGATCTACTGATCATAACCAGGGCTGTTCCCCGAGGCCAGGTCAGTCTTGTGTCACTCTCTGGGGCACTAGTTTCTCCTGAAGCAAGACTGAGGTCTTCCTGTGCTGCTAACTAATGGTCCTCTCCCACAGGTCCCAAGCGTCTTTCTCAATGTGACCTGTCCATTCTAAGAGTCTTCCTGCTTTGGAGAAAAGGGTCTTGGCATTTTTCCCTAATGCAGTACCCACCCTCCAGCCTCTGGCCCTCAGGCCTATGCCTGACTTACACCACATCCTCAACAGCCTGGGACTTGTAACAAAGGGCAGACTAACCTTGAATCTGGAACTCATTGGCTCATAGTTTTCTTCCGGAGAATTCTAGAGAGCTGGCCAGACTGTGCTCCTACATTGCTTAGTTGGTAGGTGGTGGCGCTTCCCTGTGTTGCTACCAAATTATCTGGCATATGTAGGACACAGGAAGGATGTGTGCAACCCTTACTTGGAAGGACAAAGTGACACAACCACCAGCATGTCCCATACTTGGGATGTTGATTCCAGTTTTTCTCCTGAAATCTGATGTCTCTGGGCTAATACTCGCAATGTATGGTGCACCCCTAGCCAAGCTCACTCATGTCCATCCATGATTGGTCCTTGGGCCTGGAACAGGCCAGTCTATAAGCCATTGGTATCAGGTAGGTGTTGAGAGGGGAGAAGGGAAGGGATATGATATTAGTTTTGGTGACTTTGAGAGATGCCAGCTCAGGGATGGTGGCTGCCTTACCTCTCCACGTGGTCCACATTGCCTGCCACTCCAAGTCCCCCAAGTGTGTAAATCTTCCCATCATAGACAAGACTATTGTGGCGGCAGCGAGGGACAGTCATTCTGGAGACCAGGTTCCAGTTATCCAACAGGGACATGTAGCACCAGACGTCAGCCAGCGTCACCCCTGATTCCATACCACCTGTGGACAGTATGGGGGTACAATGAGCAGGCAGGGGCTAAGGAAGGGCTTACGGACAGGGTACCAGGCTCCAGAGACAGAAGCAGACATCATCTGCAAACCAGATAGATACTCTGGGGCCTTGGCCTTTGTCAGCTCCGTGTGTGGGCAGAGGTCCCTTTGGGAAACCCATCCCAGGTCCCACCCAGCCCTTGGGAGCCTCACCTGAGAGGTAGATGTTGTCCCCAGCACTCACTACACTGAAGAACTCTCGGTCATAGAAAGGCAGCGAGGCCAAGGGGTACCACTTGTTATTCTGTGGATTCCAGCAGGTGACAGCCACCAGTGAGCGCTGGGTCATCCCCACCATCTGACGGCCCCCGACCAAGACGATGACCTCGGCCACACCTGCAGGGACATGGATGGGCATTCTTGGAACACACCCTTACTTCATCAGCATCCTATCTGGGGGACCACCTGGAGCCAGCTGATTCCATGGCATCTGCAATTTTGGGGATTTGGGCATGTCCTTTGATACCTGCAGAGAGGCGGGGCCGGGTTCGGGGTGTCTGCATCTCCTGCCGGGCATGGGGCAGCATGTGGTAGCGTTTAGCCTCATTGACCAGGTCCCGGCATGCTTCTGATGACTTGATCAGCTCTTCATTGTCCACCACATTGAGCAGATAGCTGGGGTGGATGAATGGGAGGCGGACGGCAGCTAGGAGCTCTGCAGCATGCTGCGGGATAGAAGAGGCCAATTCTGCTTAGAGGAAGCCACCTCTTATGAGTTGAATGGAGAAGGACTCCCCAACTGGGTGTGTGTCTTAGACAGCCACAGCAGGGGTGGAGGGTGGGGGGGGGGAGCAAGGAGGGCTAACTGGAGATGTGGTGGCTGCAGCTGGCCCCAGAGTAGCCTATCTCTCTATCCCTCCAGCCTCTTGTCTGCACACTCCATCTACATCCTAGATCCTGAATGCAAGCCGTACTTGGCTGAAACCTGAAACCTCAAGTGCAGGAGGCTTGGGTCTTGAAGGAGTGTGAATGTTATAGAAGAACTTAAATGAGTTGATGACTTTCAGGTGATTGTGACAACTGTGTGTCCTTAGTACTACAGTTCCTTAGTAGTGTCACCTTGTCTTATCTTGGCTTCTGGACCCTCTTATCCCTCATGTAAGGCTTTTTCTGAATTGATGTGAACTTCCCCTGTGACAGGCCAACTGCTCACCATGCCACCCACTTTTGTGTCGTCCGGAGAATGACTGGCAGGAGACATTGGCAGCCAATATGTACCATATGTTAAGTTGTTACTCGGCCTTGGAGGCTGATGAGACCCTGCTTCTGATAGGAGTCTAGCTAGGGCTGTGGAAGTGAGAGGTGTCACAGGGGAGATGATGGTTGAGGTGGAAGAGGGGTGCGGACATCCAGAAGCACAGGAGAGTGAGAAGGGACGTGTCACTTGAAGAATTCCATGGGGTTTATTCTTGGGTGCAAATGGTCTTTTTGGAACCGTGTAGCACTCAGCAGAAGACAGAGTGAGACCAGGTCTCTGGGTATGCCTAGCTGAGCTCTACCACACTCTGGACTGTGGATGTAGACTTGAGGGTTGTAGAGAACTATGTCAGTTACTATCATTATCTACACAACAGCAGTTCCTTTCTATTTTTAAAAAACAAAAACAAACATGCTTCTTGCCAACCTGATTAAATGAGTAATGTACTTCTCATGGACCCTAAGGACTCAGCAGTGGGGCTGAGGTGGGCTAGGGAGCCATTTCTGCATTCCATATCTCACCCATCCTACCTCCAACCCTTCCTTTGCCTTTCCTCCTCACCTCACTGCTCCCTGTCCTTACCCTCCCTTCCTCTCCCCTCGCTTCCCCTGAGCCAGAGTTTCTTGTAGCTCAGGCTGAGGTAGTCCAGTCTGGCCTCGAATCCCTACTCCTCCAGCATCTACCTCCAAGAGCATGTGTTACCATACTTGGTGTGTCCTTTTTATGCCCAATGAAATGTGACAGCCTTTTGGACCCATCACTTGGTGGCTTCTGTGTCTTCTGGGGTCTGGCTTCCCTGACTGTCCCTCTAGCTGGTTAGGCTCTTATGTCCACCAATGTCCCCATTTGTCGTTTTAATTCTGGCCCTTCCAAGGGCTTCCTGCAGCCACCATGACTCATTACAATAACCAATGGCAATTGCCTTTGCACAGGGCCTTCGGTTGGGGTTTCCTGGGTATGAACGGGCCTTTTAACTCCCTAAGACTCGGGTAACTAAATGGGAATAATGTTGTTTTTTCTTTTCTTCTGTAAATGAACACTTTGGTTTTTCTGTCGTCTCTGGTAACCTCATGTCCTCACACACATGCAGTAGTGTCCCACTTCCAGAATGGCTTCTGTTTGCCCTCTACCCATTTGATAGCCTGAGTATGGGCTCTGACCTCCCGGGATTTCATATACCCTGCCCAGGTACCCACTTTGCTGTGAAGAGCCCAGGTACCTCCTACCCAGACCCTATGTTGCCCTGGCAAACCCGAAGACTCAGGCTAGGAGGAATGGGAAGTCCTTAAGAGCCCTCTGGAGACTGATTCTCATTTTTAACCCCTTCTTTCCTCTCCATGCCATTCTATGTATGGAGGTGTGTGTGTGAGTGTGTGTGTGTGTGTGTGTGTGTGTGTGTACACATACGTACATACTAGACTTACTCTCATTATTTCTGACTCCTAAACTATTCCTTTTGTTGAGATACACAACCCTGCCCCCTTCATCTTCCTTCATCTTTGCCGCAGACCCCACCGCTGCAGGGACCGGGTGGAGCAGGCCCTACCTGTGCACGTGCCGCTGGGTCCTTCTTGATCCACTTGATGACAGTTTCATAGACCAGCTCCTCGGCCTTGGTATTGAGACTGTCATTGGAGACATAGGCGATAAAGTCATCCTTAGAAATGCTAAGGATCTCCTCTTGGGCTGCCACCTCCGGGAAGATCTGCAGGGCGAAGGCCTTGGCCATGTGGTAGAGCTCGCTGCACTGCATGGCCTCAGCCATGGCCAGCACACCCAGGCAGTTGCTGGCGGTCAGCTGCTTCTCTGGGGAGTAAGAATGAATGGTCACTGATCTGGGAGCCCTGAGAGGACCACCTTTTGCTCCCATCATCATCCCTGGATCTTCCTCGGAACCCAATCCATTTCCTTGTGACCCTGCTTCCAGCTATTGTCTTCCTCCTGTGACCCCGAGCCTCAGATCTGTCTCCCAGGTTTTCCTCTGCCCTAACTCACATGGGCACCTCAGGGCCTAGTTCTACTCCTGCAGACCATAGCAGAAAAACCACAGCTGTGGGGGAATGGCATGAGCCCCTTCTTCCCTGAGCATGGACGGAGGGCTGCAGTGTCATGTCAGGGTTTGGTCCTGGGCTGTGGGAAGCAGCCACTTTGAAGCTTACAGAGTTTTCCATCATAACACGCATATCGATGTCACAGACACCTTTAAATCTCATAAACAGCAGCCCTCACATATCACTCCACTGTCTCCTTTGGTCCTTAGATTCCCCTAGTCTACCTGGGGACTGGTGGCTGGCTCTTCTGAAATCTGGCGAATGGCTCTTTGGGCTAGAACTGCATGTGTGTCATTTCTGCCACCATGGCTCCTGGCCCTCCTGGAGTGATTAGCTCCTTCAGCAGTCGTCATCTCATCTGCTCCCAACCTCTGCCTGTCCTTTCTGCATGCCACACCTTAGGCTCTGGGGTTTCGTGTGACACTGTCCTTGTCACCTTACTCCACAACTCCCAGCCCAGTTGAGCTGTAAATTGAGCATGCTCTGGGCAGGAAGTCTGGAAGGGGAGCCCATCACCAATATCCATGTCTTATAAAAAACAGCTCTGGGCTTCCAAGATTTAGACCGGATGCACTGGCTTGTCCGCGCATCTTTGTGGCCTGGGAACCAATATGTTAAAGGGGCATAGATTACAGTCAAGGGTTAGAGGTCAGGGAAGAGTGGTCAGGTTCCCCTGCCTGCACAGGCTGTTCACACATGGTAGTGGCCACTGGTTCTGACAAAGCAAAAATGACCCCTTCAGTGACTGGCATTCCATCAAGCCACCCATATACTCAGGTGAAATCTGGGAATCCTGGCATGATCTGGGGACATACAGCCCTCCTCACTCAATTCTTGCTGGCTGGGAATTTTTCGTGGATCTGCACCATTTTCTCCACATGATGTAAAGGCCCACTGGTCAGCTCACCGAGAAAGGACACGCAGACTTTGCAGAAGGTGTGAAATTGGAACTTGCTGGCTGCCTCAAGCAGAGTCTTGGCATTAGCTGAGTCGATGACCAGTGAACCAGTGTAGACGAATTCCAGCAGTAACTCCAGTACATCAGCCTGCAGGTTTGAGAGTACCAGCTCCAACTTCTCCCGGCTGCCCTGGCTGCCGTCCTGCACTGACCTAAGGCACAGAGACCAGGGAGTCCTCACCTGCCATCCCTGCGGCCACTGCCGCTTCCTCACAGGGCCAGAGCTCCCTGTACACCTCAGTCACGCCCTTCATCTTAGGACGCAAAGGACACAGCAATGACACACCTGAACCTAATGACCTGACACAGGATCTGAAAGAGAAGGGTCTGACCAGAGGCACCCCAGAGAACAGAAAACCCTGCTTATCTCTACTCGGCATGTCCATGCAAAAAAGATGCAAATCAAAAAGCATGAGCCATGGATGGGAACAAGGACTAGGACTAGCCATAAAGGGAAACAACATGGTTCAGTTACCTTCTGGACCTGGTGTCTACACCAAATGGTACCAGTGTGCCCTGACAAGCAGGACCTACTGCCTCACATGGAAGAATCTCTTCTGGGCTGAAGCTCAAAGGCTCCTGATTGGCTGCAATCCTAGCCAATCAGTAGGTGTCCTTTTGAGCATGTCTTGAAGGCTGCCCAGGTTCCCTGCAACCCCAACCTCTCAAAAAAACATATTGTTTCCTTTTAGGCATGGAAGGGGAAGCCCTTCATGACATTGCTTTGAAACTGAAGACAAGACGAGATAGATGGACAGAATGGTTAGAGCTGGGAAGGGAAGAGGGAAACAACCAAGGACTTCCGCCACAGACAGCCAGCAGCCATGACCTGGGGCCTGGCCCGGGGCGGGGATGCCCTCCTGCCACATGGAACACGGGGTCAGAGGTCAGAGTGGCCTGCGTGTAGAGTGTGCATCGGGCTTGTGAACTGGGGTGGGGAGCAGGGGAGGGACACAAATATATCAGTATGTTTATATCTGGTGTCTACAGAAATACAAAACCATTGCAGCCGCTCCCTATAGCTGGACCTGGAAGGAAACAGATAAGATGAAGCGAGAACAAACCGATACAGAAGTGAGGCCAGGAGAAAAAAAACACCCAGAGCGTTAAGTCAGGAGGCAAGTTTCTCAGAGGCCATTGACTCGGCTACCCAGTTTGGCTACTCTCATCAGGCCAACTTCCCTCACTGTGCCTGGCCTGACCAGGGCTGTGGCAGGTCAGTGAGCTCTGTTGCCTCCCCATTGACTTCTGCAAAAGCCAGATGCCAAGACTCTTGAGATTGGTCCCTTGGGTGCACCTGGGGCAGGCAGTAGAGGTGTCCCAATGCCTGGTAAGATAGTAGGTTGCCCAAAGAGGCCCGGGACAGCTGCTGGGTGAGTAGACAGAGCACTAGCAGGGAGCTAAGGGACCTGGGTACCCTGTTTGCCACTGACAGGCAATTATCCTGAGCCTCTCAGCCCCTCGGCCTCCTGTTCTGCAAAACAAGATGGAAGTAGCATCTACTCAGGCCTAAAGTTCTGCTGAGGCTTAGCATGACTCGGGCTAGAGAAACATCTTCCAAGGAGATCCTGCTACACAACTTGCTTGCATTTCTATCACCAGAGTTTGAATGTTTAAGACCTTCAAAGCCAAGAAACAACCTACAGTGTGCAGGTTACACTGGGACCCTGAGGCTGAGCCAGAGTTTAGGGTTCCTTTACCAAAGATGGCTCATGTGATCTGAGGTCCTAAGGCCTTACACTTCTATGGCCTGAGCAAGCCTAGGAAGAAAGAAGGCAAAGTATTGGCCACATAGAGGGTCTGGGCTGAGTTCTTTAAGCTCATACATGCTCACTCAATACTTAGGTGACTTCACACACCTGTGTCTTGCTGTTGAGATGTATTTCTAGGCTTGGATGCCTTTGTTAAGTGTAAAATAACTATCTCAAATGTCCCCTAGAGATACCATAAATCCTGAATATCCCAGGACTCAGAGGCAATCTGGTCAACCTCATGCTCCAAGTATTTACTGTCTCATCCTAATGGCCTGGCCTTTCCTTTGTACTTCCTCAGGCTCTGCCCAAGTCATGCTGGTTCACAGTGTGGCAGGGCTGATGGGGTCAACGTGGGCTGCTCATCTTTTCTCAAGATCCCTTTCACTGCTGCCACCAACAATTGCCATCGCAGTGTGTTCCCAAGTCCTCAGACAAAGGAGCTCAACCCAGTAAAGAGCTGAGGCAGGTCTTTAGGATATAGACACACACACATACACACAACCTTGGCTGACCTAGTGCTGGAATGATAGCTATAAAGGCCTAGTACTGCCACACTGCTAGTGACTTCCTGCTGCTTCTCAAGGCCGAGCTGAGGAGAGTGTTTTGGAGATAGAGCTGCCTGCACTATGAAGTGCATCAGGAAGGAGAGGGTAAGCACAGGGGCTGAAGAGTATTGGTAATGAAGTTAAATTGAGAGGACATTGGCTATAGAAAATATGACTGACCGTCTTCCACTGGGCAAATTATCTGCTTGGTGGTGTCAGAGGTTCCCAGGACTAGAAAAGCTAGCCCCTTCCACTTGGTCACACAGGTCTTTATTAGTAGCCTAGTTTAAAGGTCTAGAATAGGAATGGGAATTTGGATATCCCCTTAGCACACAAGTGGTATTCACGTGTAGCTCAGAGACCTGTAATGGTCACCAGAGGCTAACAATGATTGCTTCCAATCATTAGATGATTGTAAGCTCCTACCTAGCACTCCTTAGGTCCTTTACTCTGAGCAGAGGTCGCCTAGGGGACACCTCACCTAATGGGTTACTCCAATCATGGCTATAAGGCTACACCCATCACAGGTATGAAGAATGTTGTTCTCTGTCCTATGCTGGTTTTAGAGTGTGTGGCTGGCCTCTGAGAGTCATGATGCAATGGTACAAGGATGTACAGAAATAAGACAATAGTAGCATTGTGTGATTCTCAATCTTGGGGGTGTGTGGCAAAAATGTGACACCCTAGCACTCACTGAGGGCTCCAGCAGGAGACGAGAACTGCATGAAGTTACTTTCTTCTGAGTGGGGCTACCAGGGAGGGTCCAGGTTCCTAGGGACAGTTGCTCCTCAGCATGGCTGGGTCTATGGACTTGTCAGAGTTGCCTATCTTTGACTAGTTGAATCTTGGAGAATGCACTTTTAGCAGATAACTCCTCTGGGATAAGCTGCCCCTCCCTCATCTGCCTGTGTGGCCAGGTGTTTGCACAATGCAAATTGGCATTGGGCACTGTCTGGAAGTGTAGGGCAATGGTGAGTGGCAGGTATAGATAGGCAGGTGATAGACACAGCTGGCACTCTGTTCCATCCTTCTGCCCCATGTCATTAGTTTCAGAGCACTGTAGGTGTGCATACTCAAGTCCCACTGGGCCCTGTGGACTTCTGCAGGCTTTGGACTACTCTTTGAGAGGAGGCAAAGCAATGGATCTGGTCTCCATCATTCTGCCAACACCCAGGAGGTATAAATACCTCTTCTTGCTGCCTTGTTTTTAAGGCACACCTGTGTATTCTAGATGAAAAGGGGAAAAAAGGTACAGGGTGTTTATTTTCACTGGCATATGAAAAGCCTCATGTCAGTTGGTAAGGTGGGTCACTGAGTCAGTAGCCATGATAGCCTCCCACATCATGGCTGCAGAAGGAAGAAGCCCAGAGCTTAGTATCAGGCTTTGTGAAAATCAGGTTAGGAAAAATTAGTGAATTCATTCATTGTTTTTATCCAATGTGAAAGAGAACAGAATTCACATATCACACATGGTCCAATAGGCTTTGTGAAGTGCGGCCTTTGGCTACAGGGTTGCCTACCATACTCAGGTCTCTGTACTCTCTGGTATGATGAGGGACACGTTTTCTCAGGTGCTAGGTATTTTCTCCCACACCATGACTTAGAGGCATGTTGGGAAGTGCCAGTGTTGGCAGGAGACATCACTGCCTTCTTTTAAGATGCCTGTTCCTTAGCCAGACAACTATTAAGTGGAAGTGACTGGCTTGATTAATGTCTCTATGGCACCTGTGGATCCTGAGAGGTTCTCTGTGCCCAGAGAAGGGGCTTTGCCATAGGCCAAAGAAGAAAAGTCAGAGCAAATGATGCAGGCAAGGGGTGAGATGCTCCAGGCCTGGGAGTTCAACCTCAGAGCCACTGCTGGATTCCCTTCTATTAAGGAGTAGCCCAATAATATCTGAAGGCAGTAACTCATTTTTGTTTCTGTTCTCCTAAAGGCTATCCCTTTGTCCCTCCTCATTGTTCAAAGGCAATGTCCCCATCTGTTGTCTTTCAGTTTCCTCTCTGATCACCCAGTGGAACTCAGGTTGGCCCATCAAAGGTCAGGTGGGGCAGGCTTGTGGGTTCTGTTGCCCTTGGCTTGCTGGTGGCCTTCTGCACTCCTGTTCAAGGACTTCTCAGCCTTCAGGACTCATCTAGAGGGTCTAGTACCCTTACAGATCTTTGCACAAGTGCCTGTCATAAAGTGGAATTCTGACTTTCTTGGCAGACTTTGTGGCCGGTGTCTCTAACATCACATGTACCCCCTGTTTGTGCAGTGTCAGCTCTGAAACTTCCCTTTCCTCCCTCAGACTTTGCCTACGCACAGAGAGCACAGTTCGGTTTTCTAGGTTAGAGAATTCGTGGTAAGAAGGCTTCTTACTGTGTCAGACAGTATCTCTATGTCAGTTAAATGCCTGAGGCTTCGAGACCCTCATCTGCAAAATGGGGATTCTAGCCGTGCCAACTCTTCAAGCTAACATCTAGAAAATTTCTTGTCACCAGGTGGCAATCTTGTCAAACAAGGGAGTGAAGGATGGTTTAAAGGGTTAGCTCATAAGGGAAGCATGTGAGGAAAGAGGTAAGGTAGGTCAGGCAGCAGAGGTGGAAGGCACTGGGCTGCTGTGTGGGAGGCCACACTGGGTAGACCTAGTTTTTCTGCTCGGCCTTACATTGACACACTTTGTGTGTGGCTAGGCTTAATGTAAAGTCTATGACGTGGCAGTCTGTTTCATGCATCCCTTTTCTGATTGATGCACTGTTTATCACTGAGGGCTTTGGGTAGGCTTTGGCCAATGCTGAGGATTCTGGGTTAGGCTCTGGCCCAGGAGGGACCCTGCCTATTTGCAGAGAGGAATGAGATTGCCTATGTGTCCTTCCCATGGCTCCAGGAAAGGTAGTCACAGAGAAGGGGATGGAGCAGTGGACTCATCACCTAGGTCGGAGGTGGAAAGGAACCCTGAATGAACTTCCAAGTCTGAGGTGCTGCTACAGCAAAGGGACAGGGCGTCTCCTGGTGACAATGCTCAGCCAAGGCAGGTCAGTATTGACCCACAAGAGCTCTGAGACACAGATTGTCCCTGCTTCCTCACCTCACAAGACAACAGTCCCTGAAGAGGAACCGCGGGCCCACTTTGTCTTGGCTGTTGCAACCCTTGTTTGTTTAGGCTTGAGGGTCACTGATGTGAAGGGGACTGAAAGAACACGGTGACAATATCTGCTACTCTCTGACCAGGAAGATTTGGGGGCCGCGTGGCTCACGAAGATAACATCTTCCTGTGAAGATCTTGTTTCCCTCCTTTAAAAGCATTTGTTGGCAGCCATCGACATGAATGGCAGCATGTGCACTGCGGCCAGGGCACAGAAAGGCCACACAATGACTACAAACACAGCTTCATTTCTCTTTTGATGCCTGAAGTTACTTCATGCGCGATGATGGCCCCAGGCCTCAGCCATGCTCGGTCACATTCATCTGCCTGTCCACCTACCACTAAGAGATGTGGGTGCCCTCATGTCCTGCGTTCCCCTCGCCATCTTCCTCAGCTCATGCCTGATACTGGACTCTATGGCTCTCTTTCCTTTTACGACACCATCATTTTCTTCTCTAATGTCTTGGCATTCAAACTTGTAAAGCACTCACCAGGTTGGTCTTATCCATCTACTACTGATTGTCACCTTGAACATCATTTGACCAACTTCTGGTTAATAGCTGATAAAACCCGAGGCCTGAGAGCGAGGGTGTGGCCAGATCAGAGTCACAGGATGAGTGCCAGAGTCAAGTGTAGGACCCATGTCCCCTGACTCCCAAGGATGCCCTCTTTCTCCCAGCAACTGCTTGGATGGAGTGCCCATCCTTTCCCATCAGGGCTACTGAGATAGTTGTGCACCCCGCCCCTCACTCACGGCAAGCCTACAAGGTCAGTGGGAAGGCAGGGCTTGCTCACATGTTTCTGGGGAGGCAACCTGTTCCTGTCCCTGGTTCAGATCTCTTTGTGTCCCTATCCTCCTTGTCTGGAAGGTTCTTCCACCTCCTCATCCTGTCTGTCCAAGAAGGTCCTACCTATCTGGTCCTTCTCCCTGATGTGTGGTGGAGTTTGGTTTTGCTGTGTCTTCAAAGGCACTTAAAGGCTTCCTTTCCCCACAAGTCCAGGGCTGGACCCTGATCTGCTTTAACTGCTACACTGTAATCCATTTGGATCAGGGCCAAAGTTCCCGGATTATTTAGCTAAGATCCTGCAGCCAGGTGCTATCCCCACTGCTTCCCAGGACTACCTAAAGCAAGAGCCCGTGGGCTGAAGAAGCCACTGGACATTCCTCTCCTCCCAGACTTGTGCCTCTAATCCTTGCCCTCTTTCTTACATGGGGAACCTAAGCACGGGGGCAGGAGACGGAGTTGTCCAGGAAATGGGATGTCACAAAGAGCCTGCCCCTCCTGTGTGGCACCTGGCCAGTGAGGCCGAGTGGGACCTCACACACCCGGCGGCCTGGCTCTACACCAAAGGACACAAGGGACAGGAAAGGAGATGCCATCCTGAAACAAAACACAGTCGCTCTGGGGTTAGTTGGCAAGTCCAAACACAGCATTGGGAAGCAAGCAGAGGTCCTGTCCTCCCACTCTGAGCTCTGTCCAGGCTCAGCGTCCGCCCCGGAGAGGCTGCAAGGCAAAATGAGCAGCGGCATTAATCTGCTGATGGGTGAGAGAAACATGAGCGTTACCCTGGGCTGGCCCCTTGGCTGCTCTCCCTCACTAAGGAGCTAAGAGGTGGCCCTGACATCTTTGCAAGGGTATGAAACAGCAAAAAAAAAAAAAAAAAAAAAAAAAATTTTAAATCAACAAAATGGAAAAACAAAGATATTCAGGCACCATTCACATTGGTCCAGGTAGAAATGGCCTGATGGATGGGCTGGGGGAAAGTGAAGGCTGAGAGACCGTGTTTAGGACACACCTGGTCTGCACTTAGTGCCCAGGGTTCAAGCATGAGGCTGGGCCTACACATTCTTCTCCCTGACTCAAAGTTGGGGAAGAGCCTGGTGTCCCTCAGCAGGGATGTCTGATCAATATGCTTTCCTGGCATAGGGATCACCATCAACAGTGGTGATGATGATCTGGGGACCCTGAGGGATGGAGCAGTGTATAATGGTCCCTTTAAATGGAGGCTATAGCTTTCTTAGTCTCAGGAAGGGCTTGTGATCTGCTAAGAACATGGGCTTTGGGGTGAGTTTGTGGCCTAATGTGCGCTAGCTCCTGGTGGCCAGTGAGGCAGTGTGTGTGAGCAAGGACAGTGACTGTTCTGAGAAGCTGTGTGTGTGTGTGTGTGTGCGTGTGCGTGCGCGCGTGTGCATGTATGTGTGCGTGTGCGTGTGGGCACTGGGGACGGAGAGGAGAGATGGCTACTGGCTCTGTGACAGGGAGTCACACTTCAGGAACCTGCAAGAGAGGGGAGAAAAGCGACACAAAAGCGTCCTACGAAGGAACAGACCCGACCACAGCTGGAAGGAAGGCAAACCTTTGAATCAGGTCCTTGAAATACAAGCTGCAGGAAGCTAGAACATTTTGGTGGACTTCAAACTCTCTGCCTTCAACAACAATTTTCAGGTCTGTAAACGCTTTCGCTCTGCGCTGCTGGTTCAATTCCTTCAACATTTCTGCAGAATAGAGAAGACAGACAGGGCCATGTCCCCATTAAGAGGTTTTTATTTTTTATTTTTAATTAAGTTTTTTCAAGAAGTAGAGAAATAGAAAATACTTGATATTGTTTCTTGGCAAGGCTGGCTGAACACTGACAGTCAAAAAAGAGGTCACAAACAATGCGTAAACAAGCAGCCACTGGGAGGGGCTACATAACCAAGGGAGTACAACTTAAAAAAGCAAAAAACAAAACAAACCCAAACCCAAATATGATTTTAAAAAAAATCAAACCCAGATATTGAAAGATCAAGGGACTGGGAAAAGATTCCCATACTGACAATTGGAAACAGAAAATACATTACCACAAACAGAAAAAAGAAAAAATCTATCCTAGAACCATGGAATAAGGTCTCCAAATGCCAATGGTGCTGATGTGTCAAGTAAAGCATGGCATTGTGATGTAAGATGGGCTGGACATGGTTCAGAGTAACAAAACTCCACAAACACTGCAAAAACAGCATCCCTTCTGTTAGACACTTGAGCCATGGCGTGGAGCAGGTTTCCTGGGAAGGGAAGCCAGAGAACAGAAGGGCCCATCAAGGGCTTGGCAACAGCCTCCTTCCATCTCTGGAACTTTTGGGAACTTCTGGGGTAAGCAAGCAAGCAGGGGTGGGGCTGGGTGAAGTGTTTCCCTGCATCAGTCCTGTTGTCTAGGCTAGCCTTCCAGGATGCCCAGCCTTGCCTGTGCACTCGACAATGGAAAGCTGCTTTGCAGCCTCTATAGGTCTTAGGAGTGGCTTGGAGATGGGAGGAGGGTATTTCCTGCCCCAGTGTATACCTACCTTTGCCTTGAGTTTTGGCCCACCTGGGCTGGCACAGACAGAATCCAGGCCTGTGGGCTTCAGACCTAGGGATGTCAACATCTCCCAGACCCACCCCAAGGGCTAGAAGGGGAGAAGAGTCTGCCAGCCAGCCCATATAATTAAGGTGTACATTTCCCTTTGGTGAAGTTAGGGCCTTTGGCTAAAGCATCATTTCTCAGTAACCCCACCACATCTGGCTGCAGTCAGGACCCCTTATCCTTTGCCTATAGTGGCTGGACATTAGAGGCCTAGACCCTTATGTCAGGGAGACTTATACTGTCATCAGGAAAGTCCCCTTCCTGTCACTCCAAACCCTTCACATCTATGCTGAGTGGAGCTGGCTGTCTGGAATTACCCTCTGGTGTTCCCCAACTTCAAGCCTGAACATAGGGTCAGTATCAGTTGGATGCTGAGATTCCCCCAACCCCCTAGTTCTTCTGGGTTTGTCACAGGTTAGTTAGGTGTCCCTGGGTGAGTTACCTTAGCCTGTGACAGGTCTAAATTTCTCTCTGAGCCTCTGTATTTAAATCTTTCAACAGAGAACTGAAGCTCCTGCTTCTATCTGCAGACACGGTGGTGGTGGGGTCACATGATCTAGTCCAGCTCAGGAGTAGAGTAGGATAGTGGGCCTTGACAGTCCAGCAGGCCTTTCTTCACAAGGGTACACTGGACTTGGGCTCTGTCTGCTGAAGACCAAGCATGTGGGGACTGAGGTGGTGGAGCTGTCCCAAGCCACAGGCCATGCTAAGACATGGATCCCTTACCACGTGGTAGGCTGACTTGGAATTATGGGAGAATGCTCACAGGTGTGCATGTGGATGACTCTGGCTGGGCCCTCCACCATCAACAGGGCCCAGAGACAAGGCTGCAGGCTGTGTGTGTGTGTGTGTAACTGGAGTTTCTTGGTACCTCAGGTCCTGCCATTCTCTTTTCAGCCCCAAATAAACACACAGAGACATATACTAATGTATAAACTGTTTGTCGATGGCTAGGGCTTCTTACTGCCTAGCTCTCTCTTTAATTATCAACCCATTTCTATTAATCTAAGAATTTCCAAGTGGTCTTATCTTACCAGAGAAGGGGCCAGACCCGTTACTCCTTCCTCTGCTACATGGTGTCTTTTTGCAGTCTCTCTCTGCCTACCTATCCAAGAATTCTCCTCGTCTCCTAGTCACGACTATCTTCCTGCTTCTATTGGCCAACAGTGTTTTATTCATCAACCAGTAAGAGAAGCACATCCCCCATCATGGTGGGTATAGGTGAGTGGAAAGCAGGAGGGCAACAGGAATGCCACAGTTGGCAGCTTGAGCTTAACGCTATGGCCCAAGAGTGCTGCAGAGGATTGTGTGCAGGGAAGTGGAGAGGTTTAGCCTTGTTCTCCAGTGACTGGGCAGCCAGCCAGGATGACAGTGATTTGGGCAGGAAGACAGCCTATATCCAGAGATCTGGATTTTGGAGACAGACCTGAGGGTAAAACTGAACTCTGCCTTCTGTGAGATCTGCAGCATTGGAAGGGTAAAATAAAGGATTCCCAGCAACCTTGCTTGTTGAGAATTAATGATGTAGTATATGGTCAGCACCTACTGTGCCCAGTGTCACTGAAGTAGATTCAAGCTACTGTTGATGGTAGAGTCCTTCCATGATCTCACTGAAAGATGAAGAGGCCAAATGGGCATCGAAGGGCAGAGAAAGCATTTAGGCCTCGGCTGCTATGGGATAGGAGTGGGGGGGGGGCAAAGGCACATCTGAGAAGGGGCGCGAGGAAGAGTTTGGTTTGGATTAAGCCTGTAGAGAAAGAGACAGTAAGGCACAGGTAGTGCGAGAGGCCTGGGCTGGAGATGAGCCTAAGGTACTCAGGGAGGACCCGTGGGCAGGCAGGGCACACGTAAGCTGTGATGCTTGGATTCTTACAGAGCCCGCAGCTGAGCAACCTGGTGGATTGTCTTTTGTGAGTGGAGAAAAGGGTGGAGATAAAGGTGGGGGAAAACTTCAGGAGAGGATTCCAAACTCATATATATATATATATATATATATATATATATATATATATATATATACATACATATATTTATATTATATGAGTGTGTGTCCCCACATGAGTGCAGGTACCTGCAGAGACCAGAAGAGGGCATCAGATCCCCAGTAGCTGGAAATACAGGCAGTTGTGAGCCACCTGATTTAGTGCTGCCAACTGCGATATGCATTCTCAACCACCCAGCCATCTCTCTAGCTCCTGGGTCCTACTACTTATTCTCGGCTTGTCATGAGGTAGTTAGGTGGCCCTGAATAAGTTACCACTACCTGTGGGACCTCCAGTTCCTGTAGGACAAAGTAGCTCTGAGGCTCCCTGGTCATCATACTGTGTTGGAAAGCAGATTCAGCCCCATGTGCTTGTGGAGTTAGCTAGTGCTGGGGCCAGGCCAACACCCCACCCCTGGACCTGCTGTGTTCTGATGTCTCAAAGGGTTTCCCCTACAGGTCAAGGTTCTGGCAAGGACTCTAGCCACATCCCTGATCCCAGCTGTGACACTGGTTGCACTAGGAATCCCAAATCCAGGTCTGGATCTGGCAGGTGTCTGAGACTCAGGCATCACCTCTCTCCACACACACTTTCTGTGCTCTATGGCTCTACCTCTTCAGAAATCTGATTTAATAGTTGGGGACGATTATTCACTTCCAGAAGAATTTTTCAATTTATGAAAGTGCTCACCAGGGGATTCCTCTTCACAGCAGGCCCAGCGCATTCCAAGTATTGATCAGTTAGTATGTGCTTGCCGCTGCCTGCAGCATGCCAGCAGGGAGGGTGGGCATCACAGTCTATACTTGTCAGGAGCATACCCTGAATCCACAGGAGGAAGCCAGGACCTACTAGTTTGGGTGAAAGCTACGTGGCTTCTTCACCCTTGTCTCAGAGCCAAATAACCCTCCTGAATTTTGGGGGTGTCTCTTGGAGACACTCCAAAAAGCTGGGCGCCTGGTATGGGAAAAGCTACATATTTTGGGTGGAACCTGCACCAAAAGGCTGGCTGTTCAGGGCCCCGGGCAGTACCTTTGCACCGTAGGATTCAGGCCGGGCCAAAGAGCCTTGGGCCCTCCCGAGGCGAAGACTCAGTGGTACCACATTAG
Organism: Cricetiscus sungorus; assembly: GCA_030556225.1. Classification (NCBI taxonomy): domain Eukaryota; kingdom Metazoa; phylum Chordata; class Mammalia; order Rodentia; family Cricetidae; genus Cricetiscus; species Cricetiscus sungorus. The sequence continues at coordinate 74,457,176 of JANBXA010000651.1, forward strand.
TGAGGGGGCTGATAGTCTGAGCTCACCTGGAGGGCCATACATAGCTTTGGCCTCCATTCCTGCTGGTTGGCATGTAGGGTATTTTCTGGCCTTCTTGGGTTTGAGAGGGATGCCTCACCCCTATGCTTACAGAGCTGGTTGCCCTGTGCCTTGCTCCCTCCAATCAGGGGTTCTTCTCCCACCATGACCACCTGGCAGAAAGCACACAAGAAGAGCGTACATCCCAGCTTCTAGCCAGCCTTTCTCCAAGCCACCTCTATACAGCAGCTCGACACAGTATACAGCCACAGCCTCTGGTTAAGTGGCCCCTTCAAAGGTAAGCAGATGGAGGAAAGTGTCATCCAGCCCTAGCTTCTCCATTTTCCTTTACTTTCTGCCCCCATGTCCCAGGCAGCACCTGGCTTCCAAATATGTTCCCCTCTGCCCAAGTTGCCCTTCCTCATCCTTTATCTGGCTGATTGGTTTCCCATGCCAGTCCTGGTATCATCTGGTCCCAGGACTCCTAGCCTCTTCTTCCTACAGCTCTTGCCCTCTGCCTTTCCCACCATCCTCAGCTGCCTTCTTCATAGCACACTATGTCTTGTATATTATTTATTTACACATCTGCCTTCTATACCAGACTGTAGAGTGTTGCATATATATATGCAGCACTCAGCTCAGGGCCTGACATGTGTGCAACCCACACAGTAAGTTGCAAAAATTCTCGACTATCAAGAAGCAGAGGTCATTTCTCACCCTTTAAATCATGGCTGGCATTATGATTTGCTTTGAGTTGTAGACTGAAGTAGAACCTTATATGGTGTTAATCCCAGACTCAAGGGGATCTGCTGGCTTTTGCTACCTCTGGAGATCCCTACCATTGCCTCACATAAACAAACTGGGGACCCCCTGTTGGAGGATGAGAGATGGCATGGAGCAGAGATTGAGCCATCCCAAAGTGCCATGTAGACTAGCCAGTCACTGGCTGCCATAGCAGCCTGACCTAACCCTTAAATTGCTTAGCCAGAACCACACTCTAAATAAGCGAGTTTCCTTTTTAGCCAGTATGTTTGAGAATTGCTGGCTAGCTGGCAGGAGCCATTTGGTTCAGAAGGCAGGAAAAGATGATGGACTCGGAACTCGCCTGTGTCAGTTTTCTCTTTGTTATTTCGATGTGAGGTTAATTCAAAAAACATGTGTAGACATTCCATTATGCCTATCTCTTAAGTGTACAGTTTAGTGGTGTTGAGCTCATGTACATTGTTTTACAACCCATTACTAGAAACCCTTTCCAAATTAGAACTGTATATCCATAAAACCACACTGTCCTAGCTGCCTTCTTCCAGTCCCTGCCTGCCATTCTATCTGTCTCTGTGACTGATTTCCCTGCAGACATCCTACAAATGAAACCATACACGCTTGGTCCCTGGTTTATTTTACTTGAGTGCCTTCAAGGGTCGTCTACAATGTGCTATGTGCCAGAATTCCCTCCTGACTTACATCCTATGTGCGTAGATGCTTTTCACCTATTGTGACTGATGCTGCTCTGAGGCTAATGCTTCCTCAGTTATGGGTATCTCCAGCCAACCTGGTCTTCAGCTCCATTATAATTGGTTGGGATGAAACAATTCCACAGAAATAATCCCAGCTTTGTAGGGCATGAGAGGGACCAGGGGATGCCAAGAGGGGTTTACGTAGAGCTGCATGCTTGCTTAAAGGAGAATGTGACCTCAGACAGAACCAAGACTGGAGGTGACACTGCAGCCCAACTTCTGCATATTTTTCACCAAATAACACCAGTTATTTGTCAGAGACTAATGGGCTTGTTCCAGCTGGTCTAGAAGGGCTGTCTGAGGTGGTAATAAAGAGAAAGGGGTGTCAAATATTAAAAAGCAAAGAATTCTAGTGGTTTTGCTGCAGAGAAGTCCATTAAATCAGAGCCTTGAGAAAGGTTGTGCAGCCAAATAATTTTTTTCAGAGCTCAAGCAGGAACCCAGCTAGGTGATAAATGCTCCTGGTCCCATTGGTATTTATGACACATATATGATAAAGGGCCTGAAAACATTATAAACTCAGCAGTTAGGAAATACACTGAGAAAGCCCAGTGAAGACTGTGTCATGCATGTCCAGAGGGTAATTCATCTGGGGGCACTGGAGCTGGATCTGAGCTGACACCGTGGGGACAAATGGGAACTTTGCATGAACAGCCTCCTCAATGGATGCTTTGCATATCCAGGCCATCCATGAAGTACCTGGAGCCAGCTCTCCTTACAGCTGCTCTGAAATCTTCACAAAATGAGTAGAAGCATCCCCCATCTTCCCCTGGACTGGTACTCTATTCCAAGGCCCAGGGATTGCCAGTTTGTGCCTGGAAAGAACATGACTGGAAAAACATGATGTCATCATTGAGTCACTACAGTCTGCTACAATAAGGGCCCTTTTCTCTTCTGGGGGAGGTTCTTACTGTTAAGCTCCTCTCTGTGGACTCTCAGAGCCTTTGAGGGTCTGCTCTTACTCCTATTTACAGCTTCATCATCTCTCGATGTCCCCACCCTCTGAGTTTACACCTAGTACTTCCTTCTCTTTTAACGAACTCATCTCTTATACTTAGGGTCTACAAGTCCTTTGAGCCTCAGCTTCATACAGTGTCATTTAAGGGTTCTCACAGAGTGCCCCTAGTCACATCATGGTTTGCTCTCTCCTGTGGTCTCAAAGAGACTGTTGGTGCCTCAGTATCAGGTAGAGATCTTTGGTTGCCTCATTCTAGAGGACTCTGCTGTCTGTCTCCCCTCTAGGCTGTGATTTGAATGGCTTGTCTCTGTGGCCCTGGAGTACACACACACATACACACCTTTTGTGACTGGAATTCAGATGGGCTACGGAACACAAGGGGAGGCGTGAGAAGTGGTTAGAATGCTCTGAAACACAATTCAACCAAATTAGTAAAAAGATCTACCTGTGTTGATGCAGATAGACCCATTGTAAAAGTCAAGCCCACTCTATGCCTATGAGATATTGGTGCTAATAATAAGAGCAGTAAACCCAATTTGAAGGGTGATGCATCACTGCTAAAAGCACAGCTCCATTTATGATTTTGATCTTTGGGAAAAAACTGAATTATTCTGTTCAGCTCCAGTTGTTTAGAAGAACCTTAAATGACCTTTGTAGGAAGGACCAACTAACTCAGCTGACACTGAGCAACAGCTGCAGCCTTGACACACAGTGGCTAGAGAGAAGAGGTCCTCTTACCACTCAGGCTCCAGCCACCTAGATGGCAAGGGTTACCCAAATGTAATCCAATAACCAATTGCATGAATCAACAGCCCATGCCTGGGGGATCATTTGGGAAGGAATTGGGAGAGGGCAAGGGTAGGGCGTATGTACTCTACTCAAATGGAAAGCTTTTCAGAGGGGACTTAATCCATCATGGTTGACAAGGTATGGCAGCAGGAATGTGGGGTCAAGATGGCTGTCAGGAAGCAGACTGATCATAGAGAGTGAGAGAGAACAGGAAGTGTGGCTAGGCTATAAAAACTTAAACATCCTTCCACAGCAAAGTTTTACCTCCTGAAGTTTCCATAATATTCTCAAACAGCACATGAGCCTGAGGGAGACATTTCTCATTCAAACTGCCACCAATGTCATGACCCAGAACCAGCCCAAGGAACATGGCAAGATGGTGGTTGGCACTGCAGGGTGGTGAGGTAACCCTTGGCTAAGCAAGGCAGGTTACTGGGAAACCCCGGAGGCTGCAGTCAGAGGACATGCCAGACTAGGTCAACATTAGCAGCATGTAGACCTTCTAGCACTCATTAAAGATATTTTTCTCTCCCTCTCTTTTTTTCCCTCTAGACAGAGTTTCTCTGAGTAGCTCTGACTGTCCTAGAACTCACTCTGAAGACCAGGCTGGCCTAGAACTCAGAGATCTGCCTACCTCTGCCTCCTGAGTACTAGGATTAAAGGTGGGCACCACCACCTGGCTAAAGATGATTTTATTTGACTCATTTTTCTGCTTGGAGGGTAGAAGCTGAGAAAGGGACTTTCTGAGATGAGAGGTGGAGAACATCATGAAGGTTATGTGTTGAAAGATTATCTGGAGAAGGCTAAAGCTTGGGAAGAGCTGGGTGAGAAGTGAGGTCAAGGATAGGGGTGTGAGGAAGTTTACAGAGGAGAGATGGAACTCTGGTGTGACCTCCTGGAGCATGAAGAACTGCAGAGCAATGAACTGAAGATGAGCCAAATCAAGACACTGGGGAGATTGGAAGCCAGCATGTAGGGTGTGGGAGGGGTGAGTGGCAGCCGGTGGGCATTATATATTCTTATATAAGCTAAGAATACAGCTTGGTAACAAAAGAGGGTGGTGTCTCCCAGGACATAGGTTGTAATGACAAGGGGAGGGTGAGACTCAGATATGGTTCCAGGGATTAATTTGAGAGTGTGTGGGACCTCACTCATGTTCTCATAAATGCTCTTGTCTTTATGCAACTTTTTGGCCTACAGTGTATTTATCAGAGGTCCTGTGTCTTAGCCACAAAGGGGCTAGGCTTTTAGGAGGTGGGAGAAAATCCTTTGCTGGAGGAATTAGGGTTAAGCAGGAATTAGGGTTAAACAGTCATGACAATTAATTGGGGCCAGGAGAAAGAGCCAAGTTCAGAACCTTGCGGAGTTATATATATATACACACCCCATAGCCTAGGTAGAGTGATAGACATACCCACTGATGTATTCATGAAATATGTCTCCTGTGTGAAGCATACTGTTGGTACTGGGTATGTGCCAGGGACCGGTGTGAATAAATGAACATATATGTAGCCCTGGGGCAGTGTAGCTTTATTGGGAGACATACTGATATGATTTTGCCAATGGAAACAAGTACTAAGCAGAGGGAGGAATGCCTGGTTCTGCTGAGAGACCCAGGAGGCAAAGTGGGGTGGTGCTTGTCTAAGAAAGACTCAGGGATTGCCCCAGGTGACTGGAGTGCAAGCTACGAAGGCTTCAAGGCTAGAAAGGTCCCTTGCTATCCCTTGAGACACTGAGGTCACAGGTGCCTTTTATGTTCAGGTGACTTGGGGAAGGCTGGCCAGGAAGTGAAGGAGTAACTGTTGTCTATGTCACCAGTAAAGAGTTACGTGTACAGGAGGCAGGCTGGCGATGTAGCCCAGTGCTTCAGCCCTTGCCTAGAATGCAAACAGCCCTGGCACATAGGGTGATGCATTGCTTTCAGCTCACTTATTGTGTGTGGCCTGAGGTGCATTCATAGGACCTGCTCTAGGCCAGGTCCTGGAGGAAAAGGAATGTAGTCACCATCCTCAAAATGCCCAGAGTCCCCAAAGGACTGGAGCTGTGGTAGATCTGACTCTGTGACCTTCATTCTTGCCCCAATCCCCATCCCAGCTCCTGGGCTCCAGCAAATGCCTTCCCTGTGATTTTGTCCAAGATGGATTCTGTGGCTGGTGTCCCAGGCTCCTGGCCTGCAGACATGGCAGTCAATAATGGATGCTGGAAGAACATAAGTATACAAATGGATATACACACTCACAGAGAGTGGTAGGCTTAGATTGGTCTTCTGAGTGGGACTTATTAGAGGTAGAAGGCAGGGGACTTTCTTAGCAACCTGTAGGTGCAAAGGCACAGGGCCGTGCATTACTATATTCCAAGCATGGACAACTAGAGAAGGAGACGGTAAGAAATGAGGCTAGTGGTACAGGTTGACACCACCAGAAAAGGCTAAATAAGCTTTGGTAAAGAACCTATAAATCATTACATTTTAAAAATGTGTGATGTATACATACATGAGCACAGGTACCCAATGAGTTCAGAAGACTGTGTCAGCTCTTCCAGAGCTAGAGGTACAGGTGGTTGTGAACCAACCAACTTTTGGGTGCTGTGAACTGAACTCGAGTTCTTTGCAAGAACAGCAAGCACTTGTAACCACGGAGCCATTTTTATAGCCCCAGAAATCCACAGATCTTAAGCCTAGAGATGGAATTAAGAAAAGTTCATAGATGACCTTGGGCACAGAAGCTGTCTGTCTGGGAAGATGGAGCATCTTCCAGTATCAGCTGCTGCCAGCAATACCAGCGAACTGTGAGGGAGAGGTCTGGTCTGGACTCTAGAGGCTACTGAAGAGAACTCTTGGGGAAGCAATCAGAGAACTTTCCAGATTCCATGTAGAGCTTGGCCCCAGGATGTTGAGAAGATCCTGACTATTGCCTCCTTTTCTGGCAAGTAAAACTTAAAATGTCTTTTTCCCAGAGCACAGTAGGGAATTGATACAGCCACCATATGCACCAGTACAGTCCCTGGGTAGACAAAATGGGCTTTAGACTCGGAACTAAAAGCAGGCAATTATGCAACCTGCTTCCTCTGTCTAGGACATAGTGGCTGACCAGCAAGCCTGGGGAGGGGAGGCCTGTAAGAGCCCTGCTTCTCTTTCATGACCCTGCATTCCCAGAGGGGCTGGGCTCCTTGGTCATCATTAAATACACCCTGTCCCTGTTGCTAACCTAAAGCCCAGTTCCCTCATTGGCCTGTCTCCTAGATTCTGACACTAGCTGTATGTGGAGTATTGAGAGAGGTGTGTGAGGGTCTCCAGGGGTCTGCTCCCAATACAGACCTCAAGAGTAGGTTGGATGTAAAAGAATGACAATGACTTGGATGAGGAAATGGTATCCTCATCTATAAGACAAAACGTATTAGCAGTCAGGGATCCACCACTGGCCAGTTAGCTCAACCACTAACCGGTTAGCTTACTTGGTTAGAGTGTGGTGCTGACAGTCAGGGACCCAGCCTCAGAGTTTAAATTTGCAAACTATGTCCCACAAAACTTCATTTTGTTAGATACTTGTTGGGGATCTAGTTCTTCAAACAGCTGGTCAGTTGGGTTTCAGAAAGCCAGTCACCCATTCCAGTAACAGGGCAGCTGTCAAGAAGGCTCAGGGATGGGGTGGTGGCAGGCAGAGAAAAGCAAAATCCCTCCATGGGTCTCCTCCATCTGCTTTAGCAGGAGTCATTATTTCCAAGCCATTCTGACAGTCACCATTCCAGCAATAAATCAATAGTTTTAAAGGATTTGCAAGAATTACTGAAGCAGAGCTGGGAGAACATTCAGTTCAGGGACCCAAGTAAACAGGGAAATGATAGAGAGACCCTGAATGCCAGGGGCTAATGGTAACTCCAGACGCTGGGAGGGGGAATTCACCACAGCCCAGCAAACTGTGGGATTGGGGTAGGAGGGGAAGAGTGTGTGTGTACATGTGTGGGACTGAGGCACAAGGGCTCTTTCCTGCAGCGCCTGTGTCCTCCACAGTCTCCTAGAAGACTGTCTATCCCTGGTTATCCATCCCTGTCCACTTCCCTTGCTGTTTGTGGGAAGGTCAGGTCTGGGAACTTCCTGCCTTTTTAGGAGATGGAAACCTGGGGTCTTTCTTTTCTGGTCCTTCACAAAGGTGATGTCTCTTATACAAGTCATGTCTGCTGTCATTCCAGGAAAATGGAGATCCTAATAAGCACAAAGATGTGCCTCCAGTGAGAGGCTCAGGCCCTGTAGAGAGTGGGGGGGGGGAGGGGTCAGGCATGCTAGCCCGTGAGCCAGCACAGAGGCAGGTGAGGAGACAACCTCATACGACTTTGGCTAGATCAACTCAGAGCCCATGTGGCAGCTCACCCATCCCACCCATCATGCTGGCTATAGTCCATAGTGTTGTTATCATGTGATGAAGTACCCACCCGAGGCTAGAAAGATCAACAAGGGGGCTGTATTGATACTCCCTCGCTCTCCTAGCATCTATTCTTTCTTCATGTAATTCTGTCTTCTGGGCAAGTGTTAGTGGGCAGAGATGTTGACTTTCACTATGGATCTGAAATCATGGGTCCCAAGAGCCATTGTGGACACAGCCACAGATGCTGTGCCCCAGGTGACAACTTACTGATGCAGACCCCCACACACATGCAGGAAGGCCTGTTTGGAGACACAGCCTGTGCTCTTGGGCCCCCTGGGTCAATTTCCCTGTTTCCTTTTACTGAATTTAATCACAGCTCTTTTTTATTTTTCCAGGTCATTTTCCTGTGGGACTCTAGCATGGTAATTGGCTTTTCCTAGTAAGTGGACCCACCAAACTCTATACTAAATTCACAGACCTACGTTTTTCAAATTCATGGGGTATAGTCACTCGGTAGTTGCCATCTTGTGTCACTAGGCCCAGGCTTATACACATGTCTGTAGCATGACCCTGAGGGCCTCTGCTTAGAATGGGCTAGATGCAAAGTAGTCACACTGGGCCTGGCCATTGTGCCTCAGCTAGCTGGAGGCAGGCAGAGTGGATACCACCAGCTATGGGGGTGGGCACTAGAGGGCACCACCCCTACTCATATCCAAATGCTGAAAGATGACCCAGGCTGTATTCAATCACAGGTGACTGATGTTTATAGAGCATTGCTGTGAGCTGGGGCTTGTGTCAGGGTGGGAGAGACACAGTAGTGACCCATGACATGGAAGTGAAGAGGAGGGAGGTGCTATTCTAAGAGGCACGGCACAAGATGGGCCTGAGCATAACATTCACCTGGAAACTTGATGTGCTAGGTGTGCAAGGCCTTTAATACCAGAATGTGGGAGTATCTCTGAGTTTGAGATCAGCTTGCTCTACACAGCAAGTTCCAGGATAGCTAAGACTATATATAGAGACCCTGTATCCAAAAATAAAAAGTTAACAAACAAACAAACAAATGCCTAGGCTCCACTCCGAGTTTTTGAGTCAACCATATATGGAAGGAGAACATGTATGTGTCTGAGTGCATGGGTGAAGGCCCCAAGTGGATGTCCACTGTCTCTCTTGATTGTTGCCTATCATATATCTAGATATAGATCGCCTCTCCCTGAATCTAGAGTTCAGCATTTGGCCAGTTTGACTAGCCAGCTTTCTTAGCAGATTCTCTGTCTCCCTTGCATTGTCATCTGGACTTTGTGAATCCTGGGGATTTGAACTCTGGTCTTCAGGCTTGCACAGCAAGAGTTTTACCCCAGAGCTATCTCCCCAGCCCAGTACAGGCTTTCTAAGAGCTGCTCAGGAGAATTTAATGTACAACAAAATGAGAACCTCAGGTTTTATGGCTGCAAACTGCTGTTGGTTTTGCCTTTTTATTTTCACTCAAGTGTCCAGATCTGCTCTCAAAGTGCTAAGACATTTACTGAAAAAAAAAAAAAAAAAAATTAAGGAACGACAGCTCGACAGCTCCAAGAGCCAGCAATTCATGCAAATGAATGCAAATAAATACACATTTTCATACATATGTTTATGCAAATATTCTTGCGGTCCTGCAAATCACTCACTTGCCTGCAAGCAGCCACCTACAATTTCTTGGTGAGAACCCAGGCAGGGTGCTCAGGTTAATGACAAGTGGTAGCAAGACCTCCCAGGGTGACATATCTATTAGCAAACTCATCTCTTAAGTCCTAGAGAACCTTACTAAACCAAGCACTGTCCACCTCAGACTCTTCCCCAGGCACCCAATGCCCCACCACTCACTCAAGGCCACTGGTGAAGGAAAGATCATGAAACAGCTACCCAAGGGACATGCCAAGGCTACCAGGACTATGGCTAGAGAAAGCAGCATAGCAGCTGATGGTACCTGGAAGCTGTTGTGGGGACAAGGCTTTAGCTCAGTGCCAATCTAGATAGGCTGGCATATAGCTAGGCACTTGCTGTGCTTAGACAGGGTGGCTCACTCATAGTGTCTGCCTGATCATAACCCTACAGTTCATTTGTCTTATTGGGGAACACATTTCAGAAGAAAACAGTTAAGATCACAGCCCAGTGCCCTGTGGCACATCAACTTCTCCAGCAAGCTTACTGAAGTGCCACATACTCTAGTGCTGCCTTAGCGGGGATGGGAGCTTAGTAATTGGGGAGAGTTTAGATGCAAATCTGAGGCCACACCTGAGTACTCTGTCCTAATCTATCAGCCTGCTCTGCAGGGCTCTGCAATGTCACACACATTTTCTTATTTCTCCAGATGCCACATCTGGGAGGCAGATGCCACAAGGGTTTGGAAGGCTTCAGGACATGGAGAGGTAAGGTTCCCTAAGGCAACAGTCTGGCTTGTTATATAGTAGGTGCTTAATACATTCCTGTTGACTGATAGGAGGAAGAGTTCACTTCATCTTGCTATGCCTATCTTAGCTCTCCTGTGACTACACATAACCTGGGGAGGGCAAGATGTGGCCTGACTCCATTCTGCCATTCATCTTCAGGAGGGAGAGGACAGGCAGGCCACTGTGCTTGTTGCAGGAGAGATAGAACATTCTCGACCCATTCAAGCCTGGATAGGACCTCTGTGCCTAGCATCTCAGTGGATCCACAACCCAGTTCAACTCTGAGTCAGTAAAGACCTGTTCCAGTCACCCTTCCAAACCCCAGTGACACCTATTCACCCAAGCCCTAGCACACCCCAAAATTATAAAGCGGGAGGAAGTTCTACTACGTTGGCTTGGGAGACAGCTGAGCCTTGCTGACATCATGGGTCATTCATTCTCAGTTCCTGTTGGCTCAATACTTTTCATGAAGAAAGCAGCTTTTACACTCAGCAAGTTCCTTTCAGAGGGCCAGCTGGGTCCAGCTCTACCCCCAGCCAGTGCCCAGGCACTGGGGAGGGAGTGCTGTCTCCTTCCTTGTCACTTTCTCTGGCTGGTTTAAATCAAGTCTTAAAGGCCAATTCTAATCATTAATTATTTCAGGTTCACCCTTCACCTCTTCAGCTTGTCTGGACTGTTGAGATTACCTGCCTCCAGGTATGAAGCTGCTGGGTGGTAAGGGACAAAAGGAGGTAAGGTGCTCCCTGCTCCCAGAAGGGGAATGTTCATCCCAGAGACTATAGGCTGCTTATCTACATGCCCCCACTCCCATCTTATGGGTCTGGGGTAAGACTTGACCTCATCCACATGCTAACCAAAGGCAAGCCAGCTAGCTCTGGGCATGCTGAGTTTTCCTGTCAACTTCCATAGTTAAAAGCAGTCACCAAGCTGGCAACAAACTAAGAGATGGTCTCTGAGCAGTGAAACCATCTTATTATACTTTAGACCCCAGAACCTCTAGGTGGGTCATTGGGGAGAGGAGGATACTGTTGAAAGTTCAGACCTGTCCAAACCTAGAAACCCTAGGACCAGAACAAGAGTAGAATTTACATCTTAGGGCCCAGAACTTAAAATTCAAAGCTCCATGACCCACAGAGAGCCCAGGGGCTTGACACAGCTTAGCCCGGGAGGCTGGACCCCTGATTTAAAACCTGGAGCTCAGACATCAGGCAGCAGTCTGGAGAATCAGTCAGCTCCACGGTGCTATCTATGAACTTCCTTTCTCTGCCTCCAGCTCTTTGACTGGCACCTGACAGTGTGCAGGGTATTAATTATGGTCAGAGCTTTTCAACATGCAATAAAAAGCCTTTTAAAACGTTCCGATGGGAGGTGATTAACTCTATTAAGTGGCATTATGGATCTTCCTATCTGTTGCTTTCATAAACATAGTTGTAGGTGGAGTGTTTTATTGTGGACATAAAAATGTCCCACATTACAATGCATAAGCACATATTGATGTTGTATTTCTTTACTGCGCTACCGCCCCAATCCCCAACCACTCCGAAAAGAAACTACATGTCTTAATAATTTATGCCCTGAGTTTTAACCAGGATTATCAATGGCAGGTTTTGAGCTTTCTCTTTTGGCAACACAATAGATCATAGTAAAAATGCACCGACAAGCGATGTGTCCGTTTGATTTTTTTCCACCTGATTCAGCAGCCCAAATTCCAGACACAGCAGTTTAGGGCAAGCCGCACGCTGAAGAATTTAAGTCTAAGCATTTAATCTGTTCTTTCCATAAATTTCTGCTGCTTGTGCTTTATAATGATTCTACCAGAGGAAGTTTATTTATATCGCAGATTCCCAGCATCAGCACATTGAGAACACAACGCAATCGCTCAGTCAATAGCTTACAGCCATGTATAATATCACTCCGGAAATCAAAAGCCCATTTGAAGAAGAGAAGGCTCAGATTAAAGTCACTTTAAGACATCAATAACTTGGACTGGCTGAGGAGAAGATATAAATATCCGGCGTGCGCATATGCAAATAGGAAGTCGCAGACGCGCGCTACCTCCGTGAGCGGGAACCTCCCGGTGGGGACTTGCCTGCACGTGACAGCGGCGCAGCGGTGGGGGGGTTGGGGGTTAGGGTGGGTGGGCGGTGCCTCACTATCACCAAGATGGGCTGTCCTGCCAATTGCGCCTGCGCGACCTGCGCTGGCTGGGACTGGAGGTTGGCATAGGGCAGGGCTCCCGTGTGAAAAGCCCCAATGAAGGAAAGAGGCCACCTAGAATGACACCCGCATCATGCAACCGGGGCATTCACCGTGTCTTGGACCTAGAAGAGCCTGCCCTGGGAGGTGGCATGTTTTCTTCCTGCATCTCCACGTGAGACTAGCCATTACCTTAAGTCTTTTATCCCTCCGGAATAACTGTAAAGTCTGCTGGGAAATGAAGCTTCCAGAGAAAAGAACTTGTTCAAGACCTCACAGTTAGTGAGCCTCAGAACCAGATCAAACTGTGTGGAAAAACTGAGCTTTTCAACTACCGCCTTTTGCTGTTTTCTGCTTACCCTGAACTCTCTCCTTAGGGCCCTGCAGGCAGGTGTGGCAGTCCAGGAAGATTTAGGGTTCACTTGGGAATACAAAGTTTTGGGTTTGAAGAGCACAGAAGGGGATCTCTTGGGTCAGGGTCAGGCTGGATCTAGACACTTACAGGCATGGGGAAGGACTGGTTGGTGGGGCCTGCTGGGGGTGGGGTGGGGTCGATCCCTGAGAAGAGTCAAGATAAGTCCTAAGAGTGCTCTGGAGCCAGCCAGGGTGAGCTAGATTCTACCCTGTGGAGGGGACATTAGGCCTAAAGGAGGAAAGGAAGGCACTACTGCTTCATGGAGAGGGGCTTGTGGAACCTCATGTACAACTGACGAACCCTTTACCAGTGACCAGAAGCATTCCAGGCCTTAGTGGGCTTATCTTGTCTACAGCCTCTACTACCATTTGAACATTGCTGTGTGTGGTGTGTGGCTCTGCACAGGGCAAGGGATCCATGAGAAGGACAACTTCAAAACAAAACCTGGCTGAACAAGAAAGCAAGAGCAGAACACTTGAATGATGTTACAAAAACCTACAGAAACTGATGATTGCAAAGCAGATTTCTTGAGGGTGAGTTTTTGTCCAGATGCCTTTGGCTACCTCTGCTTCTGTGATCACATTGCTCCGGCCACACATTCATTTGTTCATGCACTCATACATTCATTCAGCAAGTGTTTACTGAGCATGGCTGTGTGCCGACAGTGGGAATGCAGTATGGAACAAAACAGAGGTGAAGTCTGCTTTGGAGCAGACTTCTCACTCCAGGCTATCTGGTGACCCACAAATGAGTCCTTCTCTAGGGCAGGGCAATGCAGCTAGTTCACTAGGACTGGGTACTGATGCAGGGGTGGGAGTGGCTGGTATCTTCACACAGGCACTGGCCACATCTAGACCCTGAGCTCTGGGCAGATGGTTTACAAGAACCTCGGGGCTCAGAGACCTACGGGGTTCCTTCTCTTCTTCCAGCAGCCAAAGTTCCTCATAGAACTTGAGTTATTGGGGACACCCATACTCCCTCCTGGGCATGACCTTTCTTGTCCCTTCCCCTCCAGTACTTACGCCATGTCCCAGCTATAGCATGGTAGAGCCTAGCTTAGTAAGGAAGGCTGTCGAGACTCTGCACTATGTGCAGCCTCTTGAGGGGCTCTCTTGGCTTTCTAGAAATTTCTATCAGAATTTCCCTCATTGCCTTGGAGTTAGTGAGCAGAGCCTGCCTGTCTATGATTGGTCCCCAACAACAGGGGATTCTGCTGTCACCTGCTTCAGGACACTAGTTGGGTTCACAGACTTCTGGTGGGTCATAAGTTGAGTGCTGGGGTGTGATTCTCTGGCCCTCTCTGAAAAACATGGGTGCATGCCTTTTACAGCTTCCTGTAGAGATTTCTGGGTAAAACTGCCAGGGTTCTGAACTAGTGGCTAGAGAACTCTGTGGATGCCCTTCTAATTCCCCATGGAGGGTAGGCAACCACCGCTGGACTGTGGGTGAACATCAATGTCAATCAGCAGAGATGTGGGACATGGGAGCTAGGTGGGGCTGGGCAGATTGATCTCTGGTAGCTTGGGTGTGATCTCCTCACACACTCCCAACTGTGGTGCTCACTGGTGAAATACCACTCCCTGGGCTCTCTCTTCAGGAGGCCCCATTGGGAGGGGATGCTTGGCAGAGGAGTCAGATGTCTTAGGCTGGCATTTGGCCTGGGAAATCTGTGTGGGGTTCAGGAAGGCTCCTGGCTAAAGGCAGCATGAAGGTATAGTGGGGATGTCATCTTGAGCAGGAGCAATGACTGTACCACACAGGTCTCAAGGAGATAAATGGTAGAGAGAGCAGTAGCCTTGAATGGCTTGCCAAGAGGACTTCTGGAGGATTTGGGTGGGAGAGGGCCCGATCAGATTCTCTAAGGAAAGACTCCTGTGTGCAGAGTGAAGAGTGGCCGGGAAGCAGCAGCAGGTGAGGCAGACACCCACGGAGGACCTCACTAGCGTGGGAGGAGGGCGTGTGTGCAGAAGGCTGGTCAGGTGTCCTCATGGGGGACTGAGGCTCTTCAGGGTTGGGTGGGCACTCTGCACTTCTATGAGGTATCACTATTAATTTGAAGCCTGATTCTCAAGAACGAAGTCATGTCCCTTTGTGGTGTTACATGGAACACCCCCCATAGCCATTCCTGGAACCAAACACTGAGGATGTAAGGTAAATACAGGCTGAAGTCTAGGCTCTGAGATAAAGGATGCCTAGTGCCCATTCCTACTCTGGCCTGACCAGTTGGATAAACATAGGAAATTAATGTCTTATTTCTGAGCCACAGTTTCATCTGTAGATGGAGGTAGGAGGGTAACAATAGTCCCTACTTTGTAGGCATAAAAATTAAATGGGTCAATATGTGTAGTAAGCTTGGAAGAACATTTTTTGGAAGGAAATAGCCACCTTAGCTCTTGGGGCTGTAGCTCACAGGTCTGTCAAGTCACACACTTTACAACTGCAGCAGGCATAATTTCCCTCAGAGTCCTCAGGGGTTTCTTGAGTTTCTCTCAGTTTTCTGGTAGGTGGCAGGCGAGGGTCTTGAGAAAAGGGTACCTTTTCCCATATCACATAAAGTTGCTAAATTGGCCAGAGGCGGGGGTGTTCTAAAGTCATTCACAGTTGGGTGGGGGAGACAGACATGAAAATAGACTGTCAAGATGCTCTGGCAAAGAGGGAGGGTGGAGTCTGCACGTGTCCCCGGGGGTTAGCTGAGGAGAGGGCTCACTCTCCCATGCTGAGCCTACTGCCTCCGAATTTCCACCAGAAAGCAATGGTAAGGAACTCACCTATCTCATGAAGGAAACCTTGCTCTCAGACCCCTCCAATAGTCTCCAGTCAGAGACAGATGGCTGCAGCCCTGAGAGGCTCAGCTCTCCTTGCTCAGGTTATCACTGTGCAGTCCTTTTCTGTGTGTTCAGTCCCCCGTGGAAAACGCAGGCACTGAATACAAAATAAATATCCAGACCTCTGTACGCTACAGTCCTGCTTGAGTTGTGACTCCTGACTAGCTCCTAATTCACCTCATGTGCTGTGCTGGCTATCAGGAAGACCCCAGCCAGTGTACCTAAAGGGACATACCAGCCAGTACTGAGCACATGCAGGGGGACAGAGACCTCTGTGAACATCACAGGGGGCCCGGGTAGGATTGGCCCCCCTCCACCTCTGCTGCCTGCTCCCTCATCAATTGGTCTGGAGGTCAGATCCTGTCACTCCAGACTCGACTGCCTGTACTGATGAGGCATCTTCCCACTTTTGTGTTCTGGGGTTAAAGGTGTTTCTGAAAATGGAGGGGCCTTCCTCACAATTGGTAAAGGGAACACTAGCAGGCAAGATGGCTAGGCTTGGTTGGGAACAAAGGGTTCTCTGTGAGAGTAAGCCTGGCAGAGGAGGCTGACAGGGGAAGAGGAGTGAAGGCCAGACAGGAAGGAGAGTTGGGAGGCGGGTGAGAGGGTAATGGCTGAGGAACAGGCCGGGTTCAGATGGTATAGAAACTCTTGGCTTGGGGTTCACCATCTGCTGGCTCAGGCCCCTCAGGGACCATCTCAGAGGCATCTTTCAGGCAGCTGAAATGTCAGGGATAAAATACATCCTTGCTGGGTGGTGGTGGTACACACCTTTAATCCCAGTGGATCTGAGTTCAAGGCCAGCCTGATCTACAGAGTGGGTTCTGGACAGCTAGGGCTACACAGAGAAACCTTATTTCAAAAACAAAACAAAACAAAACAAAACCCTGACCTGCCCACGAGTCCCTTTCTGGAGCCTGTAAAGCTCTGGAAACAGATGCAGGGTGGACAACTCTCCTCCTTGGGTAACAGTGATCCAATGGGGGAGGAGGAGGTGCTATCCCCCTCCTGAAGCTGAGCTATTAGTCTTCCAGAGGAGGACCTGCCTAGGGGAGGAGACCCTGCCCAGGCCTCCAGCTCTGCACCATGCTTCCATGGAAGGAGTCTCAAGTCTCCCTCCCAAGGAGGGCCAAGGGATTTTTTCTACTCTGTTGAGCTCCGGCAAAGATATCAGCACATGGTTAATCTTCCTTTTGCTCAGAAATGTAGAGTAATTTGCCCGAATGGGGATTTCTGCATATTTATACTAATGTCTGTGTTTAAAGCTTATGAGACAGGGAATTGCTGAGCGATGTCCATTAGCAATATATACAGACTGCAATTATTCCTTTATGGTGTGTGGTTTGACTGCAGAATATTTTATTTCTATGGAAGTAGTGGGCTTTGCCTACTGTGTTTTCTTATGTGCCGGAAGAAATCAATAAGCACAGAAAAGAACTGAAAAGAGGCAAGAATAAAAGGAATGTGACCTTTTAGGATTCTGAGAGTCTTGAATACACTGTTCCAGGAACTGTCTTTGTCCTCAGAATCTAACTGCGAGTAAGCACCCAAGTGGGGAGAATTTGGAACATTTAAGGATGTGGACAAAAACTTATGCACCTTCCCTAGGATGAGACAAAGGTGTTAGTTCACTGAGACCAGGAGGAGCCAGCAGGGGTGTCCTGCCAGAGACCAACAGGACAAGAAAACAAGGGATGTCTTCAGAGGGTCCCACCTCTGATCTCCATAATCATTCCTGATTTCTGCCCATGTCAGAAGTAGGTTTTCATGGAAACAAAGGAAATCCCAGATTTAGGTGCACAAACCAAAGCTTCTTGGAATCTGCAGGTTATGGCATAAAGCACAGTTTTTCTTGACGTGGAGAGCTGGAAGTCCAGGGATGCATGGATGTCTAGAATTCATGAGCAGCAACACCAGGGTAGGGATGGGGCCTGGGGCATTCCTCTTCATAAAGCTTCTGGCCAGGGATTCCTGTGAGATTCTATCTCTCAGAAATTCATTTCCCCTCTGTAAATTCCGTTTGTGTTACCCTTACCCCCTGTAACTCAATGCCTACCTAGCCTTGGCTGGAATTAATAAGGATTTTCCTTTTTTCTGTAGTTTGTTAGACAGGTCTCGGTGGTGACATTTTGTTTATTATCTCTTAAGGTGGCATGCAACTTTAATCCCAGCACTTGGGAGACAGAGGCAGATGGATTTCTGTGAGTTCAAGGCCACCCTGGGCAACATGAGATTGAATCAGTCTAAGAGGGAAACAGAGCTCAAACCTTTAATCCCAGCACTAGGGAGGTGGAGAAGAGTGACATGGCTGGGTGGAGAGAGGAATAGGGAGGAGACAGGAATGCATTGTAGTTTCAGTGAGTTTGAGCAGCAGTGCAGTTGGGAGCAGTCTGAGGTCCAGTGGATCACTCCTTTGGTCTGACCCTTGGTAGAGGTGAGAACGCTCTAGTGGCTGGCTGCTTTGCTTTTCTGATCTTCACTTTGAACCCCAATATCTGCCTCTGGGTTTTTATTATTCATGCTACAGGTCTCTTTACGCCATGCAGAATGGTCTGCCTCAGCCTCTGAAGTGCTAGGATGACTGCTGTGTAGTACCATGTCTGGCTTCCTATGGCCCTTTTGTCTCTTCTGCTAGAGGGGCTTAGGACAGAAAAACCCCAAGCAGGACTCGCACATCTCTAGGCCACTTCTGCACTTTGGAGGTCTTCAGCATTTAGTCACTGGGAGATCACTCAGCCTGAGATGCTCCCAAGGCCTAGAACTCCAAACTGGGTGGAGGGATGCAGATGGAGAGACATCTGACTACCTACTGCCCAGGACATGGCTTCTGTCTTCTCCTAGGTCTGCCACACCTCATGGCCCTTCCCTTTCACCTTCCCTCACACATCACAGTTCTCCCCACACATCATTTACTCCCCAGTCTCTGCTATGTTGGAATATGTGGGAATCTCCACTGGACCCCAGCTGGCTTCCTTCTGATCAGCATCTGCCACCATACATCTCCCTGCAAGCTGGCCTTTATGTATAGACCCCATTTTCTCGGCGGGAAAGCACTATCCTCTTCTGGCCCCAAAATAGTTTCTTGAAGTTGACGCTGACTTCTCACTTGCATTCCTTCACAGTGATCTCTTCCAGGAGGCGCTGGGGTCCAGAAGAGGGACAGATGGTCCCTGTCTTTTTATAACACGGCCAGTCTTTTAAAGTGAAGAAGCTACAAACACAAGTTTGTCTTCAGCAGATGTTCTGTGGGCACAACAAGTGCCACTTTGCGCTCTTAAGCAACTGTGAATGGTATAACTGGGGAGGAGCCGGAAATGGGACTTTGGTGCATGTTCAGGGGTGTCTAGGGTGCTAGTTGTCAGGCAGGCTGCAGCCAGGCTCAAGTCCAGTTCTTTATGTCTTGTGCAGTCCAGGGACTGTCACAGGAGTCCTACTGTGCACCAGTCATTTCTGTAGTGCTGGATGTGAGACAGTCCTTTTCAGCATCATCCAGCTAATCCATCTGGAGGCAATCCATGGGTCAGCTACATCACTCTCTCCCCTACCTCCATGGCTGTAAAGGGCTGAAAGGAAGACTTTGCTGAAGACGTGAATGGCTGGCCAGACATGGCATCTGCCGAGTTTCCCAGAAGCCGAAGGCTGTGCTAAATGTCGGCAGGAAGCCAGTTCCTATAGCTCTGCACTGGTGGCTCCTCATCCATTGGTGACAGAGACATGAGGCGTCAATAACGACTTCTAAATGGATGTGTTGCTGTTTAGTAGATTTCAAGACTTTCATTCATTTAAAAGGGCATAAGCTCAATTAATAGACCTCATTAACTTCAAAGATGTATCATCTTTGCTCAGAATCGGCTCCTTCATAGGATGACTGGCTCCATTAACTTTATTGCATTGGCAATACTTTGAGTAAGTAAGGCATGGGAGATGTAGCAACAGGAAAGAGTTCCCAGGGCTCCCTGCCTTCCAGGCTCCAGTGGCTTCTGTGGCCCAGTGCTCTGTCTGCAGCATCCTCAAATAGCCTAGTGACCCCTATGGACTGACTCTGAGGATTCTATAAATCTATTTTATGCAACTATCTACCCATCCATGAACAAAGAACCCCAACATTCATCAATTTGTATATAGAAACATCAGTCACATGGTGCTAGGATATATAAAACAGCCATCATGGGATTTACCTATCTTTAGCTCTAGAGACAACACAAAAGGGACCTACAGGTGTGGTAGGAAGGACATAGTCACTGGAGATCTACTCTCATTATGCCACAAATCCCTATGTATCTGCCTTGTTTGAGTCTTCAGTTTTTCATCTAGGAATCTGCCCAAATGGGACAACTGCAAGGAATATACAAATACAGAGTGGATAAGTAATGTAAGTACATAACAACTATTGTCTCTATCACACACCATTCTGGAAGACAAGGCTACATCTACAGCTCAATCTACATCTTATCTGAACATAGTTTGAGACAAATGCCACAAGGTCAGCTTCATTTCCCTGATAGGTATCATTACTAGAAAGACCTTGGTGGGACATCACATTATCTACTCAACTGCTTTATGGGACCAGTGACACTATACAGGGAGACCTGGAGGTAATGAACATCCACAGGCAGAACAACCACGTGGGCCTAGACACATAGATCAGCAGTTAAGAGCTCTTGTATTCCAATCCAAGCATGGGGACTGGAATTCAGATCCCAGTGGACACATAACAGGAGGGTGTGGTACTGAGCACACCTGTAAGTCCAGTAGAGAGAAGGTAAGACAGGATGATTTTTGTGCTTGCTGGCTATCAGCCTAGCCAAATAAACTCAAGCTCCAGTGGGAGACCCTGCCTCAAAGACATGAGTTGGAGAATGAAGGTTCTCTGATCTCCACATCCATGTACAAGTGTGTGTGCCACCATGTGCCACACATCACACACACATAACCAGTCACACATTCTCTCTCTCTCTCTCTCTCTCTCTCTCTCTCTCTCTCTCTCTCTCTCTCTCTCACTCTCTCTCACACACACGAAGACAAAGACAAAAATACAGGAATTATTTTTGGATCAATAATAATTTCCCAGACCTGCCAACTTTCCTGATCACAAGGCTAGGGAGATTGGTAAGGGAGCTTACCAAATTACCATGAGATGACCACCCCTCGCCCAACAATCCAGTGGTTTCTAAGGTTCTGGGGGCACACATTTGAATAGATAGCAAGGCATCTTAGGCCCCTGAGACTGGCCCCTGAAGGTACTCTGGGCAATAATATTGATTGACCATTCACTCAATATTCCTGGGAAAGCAAGTTAACTAAGAAGGCATCGACTGTGAAACTATAGGAGTTAGGGTTTCCCCACATCATCTTTCCCTCTCCCTTTGGGATGAGTTTCTTGCTGGTGATATATATGTTCAAGGGCCATCACTGCTCTAGCCCATGTGGCACCACATACAATGTGGCCTTGGGCCCTGCCTTTGAGAACATACAGCTCTTCTGGGGTACACGGCCCTGTCCCAGCTGCAGGTCACAGTCATAGAGACTCTGGGTTTGTCATGAGCTTCTGTCTGCAGGAGGAGAGAAGACTTCTAGGATGGAAGATGGCTGTCCAGACCACCCAAGCAATGGGGGTGCTTTTCTCTTTCTAGAGCATTCCTGGGAATATCTCTTGTTGTGGGAAATTGATCCATTTAGCCACTGACATTTGGGAGTGACTTGCCATGGGTGAGTTTTTCTCTGAGTATGCAACATGTTGGACTGGGGTGGGGATGTACGCTCGCTCTCTTGGTGTGGTTGGAACTAGTGCTTTTCACCCCTAGGCAGAACACCTGGACAAAGGCAGCTGGATCAGCGGCAGCATATGTTTTGTTTTGTATTTGTGAATTTGTCTTTTCATCACACCCCTTAATAAATTGGTTAATAGACATTTGTGGGTTCTCGATTCAACCTCTAACTCCATCCATCTCCCCGGGGGGAAACGAAGCACTTCTGTTAAATGATGGCTCAAGAGTTACCTTCCTCTACTATCCACTGTGGTAGTCATGGGGAAGAGAGTGGCAAAGGATGAACTGTTTGTCTCCCAAAGAATATTCTTACTTGAAGAGGTGGGCAGCTGCTCACAGAGCACATCTTGGACAGGGTTATGGGGAGAACAGGCTTCACTGAGACATGTCTAGTCCCAATGATTCAAAGACAAAACAGTTTTAGAATCTCAGTGGAAAGATTAACTTGACCGTGACTACAGAGGTGAAAAAGTGATAAGGACATGACAAGTGTGCCATGGTGAGACATCACCCTTTCCACTTGCTAATTAGAAGGATTTAAAGACTCTTAGTTCCAGCACTTGGGAGGCAGAGGGAGGAGAATTTTTATGAATCCTAGGCCAGCCTGGTCTACATAGTGAGTTCTAAGACAGCTAAGACTACATCTTATTTAAAAACAATAAAACTCTCCCAAAAACAAAGACTATTATAAACTGAATTGAATCTCCTCAAAGTCTTTTGTTAAAGCTCACCCCACCCTGCATTTGGAGATGGGCCTTTTAGGAGGCTATGCGGGTAATCCAATGGCATGGTACCTCTTAAGAAGAAGACACAACACAGACACAACTCCACTGAACAAAGATTGTGTCAGGACACAGCATCCAGAAGAGAGACACCATGAGAAAGCGACCTTGCCTACACTTTGACTTAGATTCCCAGCTACTGCCACTGTCTTGGGCACCCCATTTACAGTGTCTTGGGATGGCAGCTGTCCCACTACAGCTGATTGTCATGACACTGAGCCCGCAGAAGCTGGTGAGAAACAGGGGTGCACTGGCCTTGTCTGTAGAATGTATCTGAGGCACTGGGCTATGGCAAGTGGGAAGTTGTTTGAAAAGGAAGAGGAGTCAGTAGGCAGTTCAGGCAGTCCACTGGGCTGTGCCTGGTTGTCCACTAGGCTGCTTGGGGACAGGAGAGCAAAGAAAAGTTGCTCAGTGATGCACTGAAACTCTTGAGCTCCTCTCTGAGGTATCTCTCTCTCTCTCTCTCTCTCTCTCTCTCTCTCTCTCTCTCTCTCTCTCTCTCTCCCCTTTCCCTCTCCTTCCCTCCCTCCCTCTCTCTCCTTCCCTCCTTTCCTCTCTCTCCCTCCCTCCCTCCCTCCCCCCCCCTCTCTCTCTGTCTATCTCTGTCTCTGTCTCTCTCATGCTCGGGAGCGCATGCACAAGCACTTTCTTTTTCATTTTAAAGAAGTTCACCAAGAAAACAGGCAATGACAACTATTTCAATAGATGGCAACCTTTTGGCCATTTTTTTCTTCAAGCAATTTACACGATGTTTTGTGTTCCTGAAATACTACACTTGTATTATTTTTTTTTACCTTTTACATTTCTAGAATAGCGAGTGTGCTCCTGAATGGAATGTAATTTCAGCCAAATCGCTTCTCATTGAACTGGTTTTGTGCCATGTTTTCTCCAGTTTTGCTTCACGATGTGGCTACCATTCATCCAACCCCTCCCCATCACACAGGGGCAAGCAGCAGGCACCCCACAAACTCTATCCAAGCATCAAGCTCAGAGCTGACCCCAGCCTCTGGAGAGGAAAATTCTGGAAACAACCTGACTCTTCATGCCTTAACTAGTGACATCAGCAGATGAAACCTGTTCACATAACAGTGAGGCACCAGGAACTTTGTTAGTAAACCTCTGTCACACCAGGAGAGAGAAAGGTAGGTACACAGTGAACTTTTGGATTGGGGCGGGTTTCTGATTTCCCCTTCAGGGATTAATGGTGGCCAGGTGTCTCACATCTAGGTCAAAGTCTATGATATTCATAGACTTTTACCTTCTAAGACTTTTACCTTCTAAGACCACAAAGGTCTAGAGATGGACACTTATTTAACCAAGATCACAGAACACAGGTTTTTACCTACTCAACACAATCTGACTGAGGTAGGGTGGTCAGCCTGTAAATAGCCCATGCATAGATTCAGTCTTTGAGTGCCTGATGAACAGACATCTTGAAAATGACTAGGCAACCCAGTCTCAAATCAGGGTGGCTTTCTTTGTGGATGAGGAGAGAGAGAGAGAGAGAGAGAGAGAGAGAGAGAGAGAGAGAGAGAGAGAGAGAGAGAGGGAGGGAGGGAGGGAGGGAGGGAGGGAGGGGGAGGGAGGGAGAGAGGGAGAGAGGGAGGGAGAGGGGGGGAGGGAGAGGGAGAGGGAGAGGGAGAGGGAGAGGGAGAGAGAGAGACTCTGTGAAAGACAAATGCTTGAACATCCATTTCTCTATCTGGTATTCCATCAAACTTTCTTCCTTTCATCTGTCTTCCGGTCCCTTGCCTCTTGCCCTCATCCTGACTGCCCTTAAGGTCTACATCTCTAGTGCCTTTTTGCTTCCCAGCCTTCTCCCCTCCCCAGTCGAGTGCAGCCTCTCCTACAGCCAACCCCTTTCTCCTAAGGCCTGTCCTCATGTCTGGAACACTTCGAATTACCCAGGGCTTCTTGCTTTGTAGAGACAGAGATTGTGTGGGGCATACACCTAGCATGCTGGCTTTGCCTTTTGATTGGCTTATGGGATAAGTTACCATATAGGCTCCATACAGAGTTGGTGTCTAGGAACACATATGAGTTGCTCAATAAATACCCAGTGGGGCATCAGGGAGGGAGGTGACATAACTCCAGCTTTGCTGTGGCCTCTTGACATAGTGCATATCTAGATCCTCTGCTTTAGCTTGCTTCTGGGTCAGGGCAGTTGGTTTCTGCACTGTGGGTCATTATTTTGTAAAGGCCTAGAAATGTCTCCTCTTTTCATTTCCTCTCATTCTTATGATCATTTTGACTCCCTTAGCTGTGTCCCGCAGGTGGGTGTGGCAGGATCTCTGACTTTAAGGATAGTAGGCATATATTAGTGGCTGAAAGTCAGTATGCTTTCCTGGCATCACAAAAAAGCTCAGAATACCTAGCCTGCCTGTGAACAGGTGGGTGTGTGGATGGGTCACCTTCTGCTACGAGGATGACACTGTCTTTGGGTGGTCTGGCTGCCTTAACTGCAGTATGTTGCTTGCCTGGTTCACTCACAGCCAAATGATCTCTTAACCAAACCCTTAAGCCCTGGATAACTCTCCAATTAATGAAGAACAAAGCCCTGAGGACAGAGCCCTAGGAAGGGAAGGAGGGCTTCACATTGGGCCAGGCAGGTTCTGTTCTAGTGGCTAGGAAATATCTTGTGGGTGTGGACAAGTCCCACAGGCTGAGAGCCCACACCTGCTTCCTGGGAGAGGGTGTATGGGCAGGATACCAGGGCCCACCAGATGAAGTGAAGGTAATGAGATTGGCTCCTGAGTCAAAAGCAGTGGCGACCAACCTTCCTTAGATTTATGGTAGCCAGAGCAGGTAACATGGTTAAGAGCCCACCAGGCACCAGGCATGGTGCTTCGCCTTCATGTTACCTAATTCTCAAAGCTGGTCTGGGGTACAGAATTGAAAACTAAGGTAGAGTCCCAGTTATCCGCACAAGTTTACTGGGTAAGTGTGTGGAGGGATTGGGAAGTCTCCCCAAGCAGACCTGGGCTCGACCACATTTGCCGCTGCCAACCATACATGTCTGGTCAGTCACCCTGTCTTGGCCAGCTGATCCACAGGGACCAGAAATGCTAGTTGTCCAATCGACTGCTGTATCCATGGAGGGATACCTAATCCTGCCTGCATGTCCCTGACTCCTTGATATCAAGATGATGGCACAGAATGCTGATTTCCCCCACTGGGGGCACACAGGAGGACCCCCACACACAACAAAGATGAACAGTTCTTGGACTTAGGGGGAAGATACTAGCAACAGGCTGGTTCCTTCTGGTTGTTATGGTGATGGTGGAGGACTGTAAAACGTTACAATAGAAGAGAGCAATTTTCTGCCATTCAAAGGGGACCCCTGGGAACCAGGCCCTCAGACATCATGATGTTAACATGTCCTCCTAAGACTCTGGAAGGCAAACCGCTCTTTGATTCGTCACATTAACCTGAACTCCTAGAAGGTGGATGCTGAAAGGTGGCCCTGGTACAGATGGTAGAAAGAAAGCTGAGCTGGATGGAACTAGAAATGTAGCTCATGGCAGTCCTGCCTCAGTTACCCCTAGTGCTGGGATGATAGGCAAGAACCATTACACTCAGATACCATTCTCTAGAGAAGGTAGGGAGGCTCAGAGAGGTCGAGAGGCTTACTCTGGTCATAAAGCTATTCTACACACCTCAGAATACCCTAAGATACTGTCTTTGCTGCTGCTAGAGTTGGAGTAGCTGTGGTTCATACAGGGTGCAGTTGCAAGAGAACAGAGAAACTAACACCAGAAAGGGGTGGGACAATTCAAGCATCATGTAGTTCCTTGGTCCTGGGACAGAGAAGCCAAACTCTGCAGATGGCTCATCATGGCCCCTACCTACATCATACCTATGGCAATGTGTCTATACCAGAACAGATATGTCCCTCCCCTGGAAGATAGGGCACAGGTGCTGTTAGCTTTATGCTCCCAAGACACTCAGGTAGAACACAAGACAGCCTCTGGGCCTAGGGTCTGTGGATTTTAGAGACTCCCAGCCTTGGTCTAAGCCACCAACAATCCCTGATGAAAGCAGAAACCACTGCAGCCAGCCTGCACCTTAGCTGTGACCTCCCAGTGATTTCTAGGAACAGGGCCATTAGACCTGGGGTTTCCACATAGGCCTGAGTTTGGATGTACTTCTCCCAGAGGATCAGCCTGGGGTCTGTGCCTATCTAATGTCAAGACTGACACACCAGGTCTTTTATAAAGATTCAGATGGAACTAATTCCGTTTTCCTCCCTTATCACTTTGCACACATGAAATCTATTTTTAATTACCTTTCAATATATAATCTAAAAAAAAAAATTCCACAGCTTGCTCCCACCCTCAAATTGTTCTTACAGAAAGAAAGATTTATCTTGTAAGTTTCTTAAGAAAATCTATATGTGCTCAATGCATTTAAATAACACTCATTAAAGCAAACCGCAGGCATGCTGGCTTCTCTAGTCACAGATGAGAGACAATCGCTTGACCTACAGCAAATCAAAAGGCATTTTGCACACCACCTTTCTTTTTCAATTGGTTAAGTTTTAAATTAAAGTCCCAAAGCCCTTTTTGGGAAGGCGGACTAATAGAACCTCAACTGAAAATTTCGTTCAGTCGATCGGAAGATAATTACAAGAAACAAAATGTGAAATTTTAAATCAGGGCACTAATGAAGTCTAAAAATACCAGTGGCCCATCCCTCTGGCTGGCAAGACCTGTTCTTTGTGGAGGGGGATCTCTCTGCATAATTACTCAACCCCATGAGAGGCCAGGTTGTCTCATCAAACAATAGTAAGGCTAAAAAAAAAAAAAAAAAAAAAAAAAGCCATAGGATTGTAATGAGCTAGATCGTGCATGGTGGATCTTATTTTAATGCTGGGCAAGGTTTCAAACAGACACTAGCAGAAAGAGAAAATTCTTCTTTTCTTTTTTCTTCATTCCCTTTTTTTGTTTTTTAAAGTGGAGTTCTGATTTGTGTTGATAACATCATGTGGTGCCCTGTTCCCGCCTGGAGCCAGCTGTCTGTCATTTAGGAGTGTGAAATCAATTGAGTTTCAGGGATGTAAAATCCCTAGGGGCAAAATTAAAAGTGACCCAAATCCAAACCCACGTGGCGCCATCATGATTATGACTCTCCCATGGCAAGTTGCAAAGATTTGGTTTCAAAATTTGGGTTTCTTTCTTTTCTTTTTTTTTTTTTCCCCCTAAATGTAGTTGTTTGACAGTAGACCTGACAGATAAATTATAGCTTCAGCAATAAAGGCTTTTAAGATTAGCAGTGAAAGGAGAATTTAGCTAAAAAATAAAAACCCACTCAGGCTTGAGCGTTGAGCATTCCTACACATACTGTCCCTTGTCTTCCTTCACAAATAAAGGGGAATCTGCTGGCCGGCAAAGATCATTCACAGATACATGAATGACTGTAATCTCTGGGCAAACAGCTGGACTGTTGGACACCAATGGAAAGCAGAGTGGACAGGTCACCCACAGTCACTAGCCAGAGCTGGAAGACTCCAAAGACTCCCCAGAAGATGCAGGAGATACTTTCTGGGTTTTGCTTCTTGCCTCTCACCCAGACCCAATCTACCCTATGGGGCTTGGTATAGCAAAAGCATTGGGGCCACATGGCCCTGTAAGGCTTGGGGCC
Organism: Cricetiscus sungorus; assembly: GCA_030556225.1. Taxonomy (NCBI): domain Eukaryota; kingdom Metazoa; phylum Chordata; class Mammalia; order Rodentia; family Cricetidae; genus Cricetiscus; species Cricetiscus sungorus. The sequence continues at coordinate 74,484,871 of JANBXA010000651.1, forward strand.
ACAGAGGTTAGGCCTTCTGCGGTTGTCTCAGGAGCAGCTCTGCATAGTTTAATGCCCTGGTAGGCTCAGCCATCTGATCTTACCAACCTGTGTCACCCCATGTCAAGGGACAGCCTGCTTTCTAGCCATGTTCAGTGTTCAGCCCTAGATCAGGAAACTCTGTGGCCAGCTAAATTGGTTCCTTCTGTACAGTTCCTATTCTCTAGATACACATCTGGAACTTGAAAAGCCAGCAAGGCCTTTCACCGGCCTTAGCAGGCCTCTCTCTGTGGGGGCGCTAAAGCTGCCTAGTGCTTCTAGCTTTGGGATAGCCTTGGACAGCCGTGATCCCACAGTTCTCTCTTTCTGTGCATGTATGTGCTTTTGTTCTTTAGGGCTGTTTTTTTTTTTTGTTTTTGTTTTTGTTTTTTTTTTTTTTTAAGGAGAGGGGTTGCTAAGCCTAAACAGTTCAAAGAAGAAATCAATTTAGTCTCTCTCTATATAAAAAATAAATTTTAAACAGAGCAAGAGTTTACCAGATTTCAGATGTAATTTTCTATAATTTTGTCATTTAAAACTAGTGCTGCTTTCCCAAACAAAGGCTGTTGGAGCTCACACGGTTTGGGATGAAACCCCACAGGGAGCTAGGCACCGGCTTTATGGTTAGGGTTTCTCAGAAAGACTGGAGAATGGTTCAGAAGAACAGTGACAAATGTCTGGAGAACAGTGGGCAGAGAGGGACTGACTGCAGCATTGCTCTGCCAAGAGGCAGGGGCCTCAGGCCGACTTCCAGGGCTTCAGAGGACAAGCCATGGCTAGTTGTGTATACTATCTAGCACCACCTACTGGCCCCGTTGAAGGAGACATGGGTACCCTACCAGGCTAAAGTGCTCAGCAGAGACCTTCTTGCCTCCTCCTGTCTCAGGAGCTGCCTAGCCCTGTGGAGGCCTCCTGGCCTTCCCTCTGCACATTGCAGGAGCAGGACTTGAGCTGTCTGGATATGGCCCTGCATCAAGGAAAGGCAAATCTAAGACAGGCACTGTCAAAGCCTCCCCTCCTGGCCCTGGCCCCGCTGTCCCATCCACACACAGGAACTAGAACCTACCTCTAATGTCCTGTGCCCTGACGCTGAGGTTGTGGCTTGTGCTAAGAACCATGTTGGTATGTGATGTGCTTCCTTTCCCAGCTTGGGAACACCCAAGGAACTACCTCCGAGCTCTTTGCAAGGAAACTCACCTAGGGCTGGGGCCTTGGGGACTTACAGAGACCCCTTCAGCCCTTCAAAAACGGAAGCCTTAAGTGTCTTAGGATGGCAGGAGTGTGCCTGGGTCCTGGTCCATCCCTTACCCATAGCGTGGTGGAGAAGTCTCGCCTTGCCGGGCACAGGCAGACAGTGGTTTGAATGTCTTTAAGGATGGAAAGTGATAGGGTCTCATGGACTGTTACAGTGACCGTTAAGAGGAGTGGGTCGCTCTTGCTCCATCTAGCCTTGGTCTGGCCTGGGGTGAGCATGGCCTGGGCTCTGGACATTCAGGCTCCCCTCCTCCCTTTTTTCTTGCTCTAGGAATCCTGTTGTTGCTTATCTCAACCTCCACACTGGGGGTCTGCCTGGATTCCCCCACCTAAAGAGGGAGTTTCTGCCACAGCTCCTGGCTACACGAGATCAATGAAAGAGCTACCATAAACACACTTCTGTGCTCACTGTTGGAGTGACCAGGCAGGGAGGTACAGACCAGGCACACAGTATGGTGTGTCACGGGACTTACCTTTAGGGTGCCCTGGGTCGGTGAACTCGTACTTCCCCACCCCAATTGTCCGTAGCATTTGTAGCCCATGGGCAGAGTCTGTTGTGGGGGGCCCATTGGTGGCAGGAACACTACTGGGGAGAGCAGCAGACGGCTGGGCTGGTGGAGGTGGAGGCAGCAGAGGCCCTGCCATGTGGCCGTTGCCCACAGCAGTGGGTCCCGGGCGGGCTACCTGTCCCACTCCAGGCAAAGTGGATACCGCCAGGGGCTGAGGGCTGCCATACAGGGCCTGGGCAGGCATGTTCACCACCACACTGCTCAGTGGTTGAGAGGGCGGCTGTGGGAGTGAGTAGTGGCCTGGCATCAGCGGGAGCTGGGGCCCCACATGGGGAGGCAGTGAAGGAGTCACCCCAATGACCGGGGCCTGGACGTTCACAGCTGGGCTGAAGGTGGGAGGCTGAGCCACTCCATAGGAGTGTGCAATCAGGGAAGGCTGGTTCCCGGCGGCCACCGTGGTCACCCATGGCCCTGTGCCTGTAAGGGACAGGGAAGAAATGTTACTCTGCTGGTTATATATTCAAACAGCAAATACCAACTATCCCAGGCTTTGGGCTGGGACCTGGAGCAACAACAGTGGACAAGACATTTGTGTTCAAGCACTGGACAGTTGAAGAATGTGATAAACCAGGGTTTATCACACCTTTAACATCCCTCCGCGCCCCCACCCCTCCCCCTGCATTCTGGAGGGAGGAAGGGGCAAGCAAATCTCCTTGAGTTTGAGGTTAGCAGCCTGTTTTACATAGCAAGTTCCAGGCCAACCAAAAGTGTAGTGAAGGTTGTAGGACTAGGATATGAACAAATGACAGATGACTATGGGGATCCAGAGAAGGAAGAAAGATCTGTCTGGGAGAAATGAAGCACACAAAGCAGAGAGAAAATAATTGGAAGCCTTCAAAGAGACCTATGTTCATTTCAGCCCTTCTACCCATGAGCTAAGAGCCCTGGCAAATTGTTTTGGTTCTCCCAGTTCCATGCTTTAATCCAGACTGAGAATGAAAGCAGAAAGCATATCTGTGAGAAAACAAAACCAACAGCGTGTCAAACTTGTGGTAGATGTTGCCTCTGTGTTGTATTGTGGTGGACGGGAGGCAAGAGAAGACCAGCGGTGGACAGTGTTGGCGGGGGTTTCAGGTGAGGGCAGTGGATCTTGAAGATGGCAAGGTGTTTCCCAGGCACCTGGAAAGATGTGATGGAGTCTGGGAAATCCTGGAGGAGGGGAAGGGATTCCAGCTCCTGTCTCACACACCCTCCACATAGCTAGCTCTGTTAGAAACAGGAGGAACCCAGCTTGGCTCTTAAGGTAGTTTTAGGGGAACAAGGAAGGCCAGACACCTCTTAGGATGTGATGCAAGATGAAAGGCCAGTGATGCCCAGATCAGGCAGAGCGAGGCCTGGGTCTACCTGGGGCTTAACTGACATTGAAGTGCCCCAGAATGGCTTGTGAGGAAGCTGGAAGACACAATGACAGGGATTCTAGTCTGGTCACCTCTGATTTAATGGATCTTGGCTTGGGCCTCCATTGTCCTCAACCAACCTTTGTTGTCTTGATTCCTCTGGGGCTTGGGTGTAGACTGAGAATGGGGAGATTAAGGCAGGAGACTGGGAACCCTGGAGGCCAGAAGGACTGGGAATTCCCTTGTTCCCTCTCAGACATAAGATAAGGCAGGGCAGGAGCCCAAATGGCACAGTGACACTCAAACCAGCAGGGGGCACTGAGTGAGGACAAGGGGTCAGAATGAACCACTCTGAGTCCTGGTTCTGGCTCCAGACTAGTGACACACATGCCTTTCCCATCTCAATGTCCTCATCTGCAATAGGCACAATAATACCAGTGTCTAGGACTGCTGTAAGTCTTGCGTTCACACAGAACAAGGCACACAATAAGGTGCAAGAAATATTTATGATTTGCCTGATGAGAGGAAAACTGCAAGCCAAGAAACATTGGCAATGTATTGCTGGCTAGATTCTAGAATAGGCTGGTGTGTGTTTGTGTGTGTGTGTTTGTGTTGGACCATGTCCAAGCTAAACAGAGGATGTGAGAGCAACATAAGCTAGTATAGCTGGATGTCTCAAGGCCAAGGCCTGACACCCTAAACTTAGTGCTCTCCAGGACTAACCAGAGAACCTGGGAAGATGCATTAAAATGTCAGAGCCTGGCTGACAAGACCACAGATAGCTCTGAGATGCTATGTCACGGAGTTTTTTGTTTGTTTTCTTGTTTTGTTTTATTTTTTCTTCTTCTTTTTGATAAGATGAATGCCTGACAGGGGCTGGGGGACCTATAGAGAGGCCTCTGGTCACTCACAGCAGACCTGATCACTGTTTTTAATCAGTGAATTGGAAGCTAGCAGGGTTGGATATGAAGAACACAATTCTGAGGGAACAGGGAACAGAGCACAGAAAAGAAAACACCCCCCAAAACCCAGCATTTGAGATCACAGTGGCCCCATTTGTGAGGGAGTGGAGAGATCTGTTTTTAGGTTCCCAAACCCAGCTGCCTGAACCCAATAACGAAGAGGTGGCCTTGTGATAAACTTGAGTTTTACTGCTGGGACAGGATATGGTATCTGTGGACTAAATAGCTATACTCTGGGGCTGTAATGACCAATTGGGGGTGCTGGAGTGAGTACACGTGAGATACTAAGTGGAAGTGGATTGCTAGCACTGGGTTGTGGCGTTGTGCTTTAGAGGGACACAGAATGAGTAACTGGAAAGTGAAGGGACTGCAGTTACAAGCTTTGGGGTAGAGTGGATGCTGGCTTGGGGCTGGCAGAAAGCTGGGGGGGCGTATCTCTGGGTATCTGTACCAAAGTGGGATGTAGGGGGTGGTGAGCGACAGGAGCTGTCAGCAGGAGGACCAAGATGCTATGGGAGGAGGAGATCCCAGTCCTGGGGCCAGAGCACCCTGGTGCTCATGCAACCATGGGCAAGGAAAAATCTTCCTGGAGTGTGACTTGAGAAACTTGGGTCCCACATATCCCACATGGATCAGGACCTCTGGAGAAAAACAGAGCATCCAGCAAGTGGGTGCCTCTGTCAGCTGATAGACACGCACCTGGATTGTCGCTCTCCCTCATCTGTTTGGAGGGCGGCTCATCAGTATCCCAGGGTGTGGACTGATTGATGGGTGTCTGGCCCCATCGAATGCTGGTCGTGAGTCCCTGGGACTGATTGTCGGCTTTGGAAATGCCTGGAGCCTGTGGGAAATAGATAACAATGGTGAGCATAAACTTTCCCAGGACCTGCCTGGAACTCCTTCCTTCAGAAATATCCCTGGAACCTGAGATTTGTCTACTTGGTTCATGGGCAGAGAGATAGCCTGCACTCAGTCCCACTAATGCTGGGACCTTTGCTTCCTTCCCAGCAAGGATCGTGGGGTATTGGCCTCCGATGAGCTCCTGGCCTCTAGAACTCCAAGCCGGAGCCTTGCTAGGCATCTCTACTGTTGCCACCTATCCCAGGGGAATCTACTACAACTGATGGGACCATGCTGTATTCTGGTGTGCTGACACCTCAGCCTTCAGACTGTCAATAACCCAAATGCCACCTACTTATCCAGGGTATGGGCTGAGCACTGACTGTACCCACTCAGTCTCAGTCCACCAGATGCCCAGGACTTTCACTTGCAGCTATTGACTGAGAATTCCTAATGAGATGGCAAAATCCCCGCTCTGCAGAACACCGTCATCAGGGGGCAAATGAGAGTCACTGCACATTCTCCACCCCTCTCCTACACATGCTGTTGAGATCCTGCCATCCCATGGAGGAAGCTGGTATGGCAGGTCAGGTCATGCCCCCCAAGTAGGAGGGACCCATGGCCCCTCGGAGCGGTAAAGGGGCTTGCTTTCTGTGTGAGTTCACCTTCTGATTTAGCTGCATAGATGTACAAGAAAAGGATTCTCAGAATGAAAGCAAATGTCAAGTGACAGTGGCCCCCTGGGCTACAGTCCTGATAGAACACTGGCTACTAGGAAGCATACTTTCTAGAAGTTCATAATGAGAAGGCAAAACCCTCCTACTGTGATGCTGATGAGAAAAGCAGGGCCACAAGATTACACCCATGTGGCCTCCCTACACAAACCATCCTGTGGTTGAACAACGTTTGTGAGAGGGAAATGACCCAAATATCAGCAAGATGTTATCCTTGGGCGAGAGGATTATAGGTAACTTCTTGTCTACATTATTTTGCACTGGTCAAAATAAATGGTTCAGGGGACCAAACTCAGGATGTTGCACATGTTTTGCAAGTGCTCTACTACTGACCCACATCCCAAGATCTTTTTCTTTTTCTTTTTTTAAAGGGTTTGTATTCCAGGCTGCCTTTGAACTCATAACCTTCCTAGCTCTCACTTCAAAGTGCTAGGATTTCAGCCATGTTTCACCACATCTAAATGCCAACTTTCCTACAATGGCCATTACTTATAGACAATAAAAATAAATCTTAAACATATGGTAGGAGCTGGGAGCAGAGGGGCGAGGATCTCAGTTCTGCCTAGGGAAGCATGTGGACTGGGATGAGGGACACATGTTGTTCTTCCCAGTGACACGTGCAGAAACATGTTCAGGTGAAAGTCACAATGCTTGTAGCATCTTCTCATAGAGCCTGGCCCAATGATGGAGCTGGAGGATGAGCTCCCTGTGGGCCATTGGGCAGGGTGATTCCCCTGGGTCCTAGGCCAGGCACATAGCAGGGGGTGTGGGCAGTAGGCTGGGCAGGGCTTCTGGATCCTTTGCTTTATCACACTTTGGCACACAGAGACTGCAGCAGGACCTGCTGGGACAGCAGGAGCCAGGCAGCACTGAGACCTGGGGCGGTACAGAGCTAATTGCATTAGGGTGCACTTTACCTCTGGCCCATGATTCAGAAGCTCCATTCCCATGAACAGGGTATGGAAAGGAGGGCAAGTCTCCAGAAAAAAGAAAGAACAATTCTTTGGACAAATGTTCTGATCAGAGACCCCACTCCTGCTTGTGGCATGGATGAGATTGAGGGGGGTAGTGAGATACAATGGTGTGGCGTAGCCACAATGGTGATGAGGCATAGGAAATATGAGGGAGGCTTCTCTAGAGTTCTCTGAAGGGGCATCTTTCAGCATGTGCCCTGTCTGGAAGCAGAAGCCATCTAGCTATCTGCAGCCTTTTATTTTCAGGCTCCAGGCTCATGGTGGGGTTAGAGGCACAGAGATGGCTTCTGAAACCAGAGGCATTGGAGGAGGGTGAGTCTGTTATGCCTTATTCAAGAGCCTTGTTAGAGGATACATTTGAAGGCTGCTGGGACCCCTAGCCTCCTTGCCAGCAAGCCTCTTCTCTGATAAGGTGGAAACCTTTTCTGCCAGGAGGGGGCGCTGCAGCCCCTCTCTGCTGCCTGTGTCCCAGAGGCTTCCCAGATACGAAACAACAGCTTTGCTTAAGATTTCACAATGTTCTCCCTGCCACCATTTCTGCACTGCTGGATCCTCATGGCAACTTAACCAGGGAGGGAAGCCTTCTGGAAACAAACCCTGAAACCGCCACTTCTGCCAGGAACTCTGATTGTTTTTTTTTTTTTTCCTTTGAGTTTGGGTCATCGTCAAGTTCTATGCTATAAAACTTTGGGAATTCTAATGTTTGCCCTGAAATGAGGGGAGTTTCTGCACTTGAAAAATTGCATATTTCTCTGACACATTCCTTAGGCTTATGCAATGTGTCACTCTTTTATGCCTTGGTTTGTTCTTTGGTAAATAACTCCTGGGCTGGGGTTCTGTGTTACGCCTTGGGCAGGGCAGTGGTGATATGGGCTATTTGGATTCAGGTGATTCCCTTCGTAGGCCTTGCCTTCAGCTGCAGCAGAGAATGCCAATGCATACGCTGGTGTACCCCAAACAGAAGCTGGTGCTCTGGTGTGCATAGGCTGACCCAAGACCACGGGGAGATTACCCAGCCGTCCGGCCTCCTGTTTGGCTGTGTCTTTCATGATCAATCAATACAAACAGTTTCTGAGACTGAAGAAAGCCACTCCGAAGTCCACCCTGCCCTGCCCACTTTAGGAATGATAACTGAAACCAATCCTGTTCTACTTTAGCACCATCTTTAGTGGCAAGCAGTTTGCAGCTCAGGAATTTTATCTTATTAAAGCAATCACATGAATATTCCTTTCTTGATTCTTGTCAACAAACAACTCAGATGCAGGAGTGTGCCCTTTGTGGAGTTGTCCAGGGCTTTCAGGGGAGCCCTATATGGACTGACCAGTATAGTGTGTGAGTCAGGAAGCCTGACCAGGGGTCCTTTCCTTCTGCCAATGGCTTTAGGCCCCAAATAATCACATGCAGACTGCAGATTCTAGAGATCCCCGGGACCCTGTAAGGGTCTGTGACTGTAGCTCTGAACTCCCCTCTCACGGTTTTGAATTCCCACACATCTGGGATCCCTAAGAGCAATCCAGGCTGTTCCCAGCTTGAGTGAGGCCTTGCCTTAGGGAAGGAGAGCAGGGGTGGGGTCAGGGTGTAGTACAGGGTAGGCTGCCAGTGTAATAAGAAAGACCAGCTTCCCAGCCATAGGGCAGAAGCGGGCTAAGCAGGGTCTCTGTCCCTTCTTACTTCCTCCCACTGCCATTCTCTGGGACACCTGGGAAGCCACCTAGACTGAGACCTTTTGCCTTTCCCTGGCCCTGGCCAGGAACATGGTGTCACTCATCAGGAGAGGCCCGCCAGAATAGCCTTCGCTACTAGCTCTGCAGAGTGGCCCTATCTGCCCATCACTGGGCTTGAGCCGCCTTCTCTCAGCTTCCCTTTAATGAGATGCTAATGGGATGCATCATTAACACAGCAGCTTTTTAAACCCTGGCTCTTGTAAATTTTCAAAGGTCACATTTTTACGGTGCCTGACAGCATCCTGCTCCTTTCAGACACGGAAGAACACTAAAGACCCAGGGCCTTTATGGCTGAAGCTCTGTGAGGCGGCTGCACAGGCTGAAGGCGCCTGCTGGCAATGGGCTGTTCCCCCTCTCCCCCACTCCACTGCTCCCAGCCCTTAGCAGCTTTATAGGGCATGAGGGCTACCCTCTTCCAGCTTGGGGAGCCCAGGTACACAGTTTCATATGATGCACAGCGTTGCTCTCAGAATACAAAGAACTCTGGCAGAGGGTCAAGGGAGATGCCACCCAGCTGGGGAGGCAGTGTACTTGAACTCTCATGGAAGACCTTCTGCTTAGGCTTTGCATGTGCAAGTCTACAGTAGTCAGAGCACCTGCGTTCTGCTGGACAGTCTAACCAGAGAGAGGGCATGTCTCTACTTCTCACAAAATTATCAGACATTTGCAGCAACCGAGTGGTCAGGGAGGTTTGAATGATGATGGGGACTTAGACTCCCCTGGGGCTGTCTCAGTCCTTGCTTGTTCTTGTCTCAGCTCTCTGCATGATCACAATGCCGAGTGCACTGCCCAGAAGGTCCTGTTGACCCTGTCCTGGCAGGCAAACTTCATGAAGACAGATGCTCAGTGCCATGCCTGGCCCAGCAGGTGGTATGCCTGGCACAGCTGTCCTCAGGATGAAAGCAGAGTTTAGGAGCTACAGCATGGGCCAATAGGAGCAGTAGTATCACTACGGGTTCAGGGAATGAATGAATCTGCAGAACATGCTGCAGTATGAGTGGAATGTGGCCATGGAGCAGAGCCCTGGGGTAGTCTGGTTCTGCTCTCCAGGGACCACCAAATGGCTCCCTAGCCATGGAGGCTGCTGTAGGTCACTTAGAGGCTTGGCTAACAGCAGCCACTACCAATGGCCAGAGGTTAGTGATCTTCCCTGAGTGCCTGGGTATGGAAGTGGTACAGGATGCTGAGGCTGACTCTTGCTAAGGGCATGGAAATCCCATGGAAATCCCAAATACTGTATCGTCCACTCTTTCCCCAAGGACATTGAAAGAACCAGGAAATCCTCCAGAGCTTCTGGAAGAGGTGGGCTGGCTGTAGGCCATTAAAGTTTAGCAGGGCTGAGTAACAGGAATGGATTGGGGCTAATACTACCACCAAGGGACCCCAGATCAGGTGGCAAATTTCCAGCCTTGACACGGGACAGAGCCTACTTCATCCCTCACATGATGCATTTCTTTAGTCATGTGGCCGATGATGTTACCTATGGCTCACAGACCTGCTCCAGACTGGAACCTGCCATCCTAGATGCCTTACATCTGTGTGGGGCATACAGCTGGTGTGGCTACACTTACTGTGTGTCACTGTACATGGTACGCTCTCTCTGTTAGCTAAGAGACCCCTTCCTACCAGAGTGCCTGGAGTCCCCCGACCCATGCCTCAGTTTGCTTCTGTTCTTACTCGGGTCCAGAGGCTCAGCTGGGGACCCAGGTTCAGCAATGCTCAAGGCCCTTTACTGGGGAGTTTTAAAGCAGTGTCATGGGACACCTGGCTCAGGGATATGTGACGATGACTTGGAGAGACACTGCAGGGAGCAGAGTCACATGATGACTCACTCTTACTGTTGTTAATGGCAGCACTCACACCACAAATAAGAAAAGATACAATAGCGAGGTATGGTAGTTTATGCCTGTAATCCTAAGCAGCCAGGAGTCTAAAGTTAGGCAGACTGGTGTGAGTGCAAAGCCAGTCTGAATTACGTAGTAAATTAGCCAGAGCTACATAGCAAGGCTTATCTGTCCCGTAGGCCAGTACTACCTGGTGACTGGCATCGACAAAGGCACGGCAGGATTATCCCAACCAGCTTCCTTGTATCCCCACACACAAATCTGTTAGATATTAAAAATACTGTTAAGCCACTACGAACAAAAAGAAAGGGAAAAATGAGATAACACATTCTACTATGTATAATATAAAATACAAGCGATCAAAAGTCACTTGTGTGTTGCTCTTGGCAAACACATCCTGTGTTATCTGCAGCCCCTAGCATTTCACAGAGGATTTGGGGGCAGCATAAACACAGAAGGGGGCTGGTTACCGTGTAAATACTAAAATGAGTAAATGCAGCTTCCCTTGGAGCTGCTCCAGATGGGTGGCGGGAGTAAAGTGGCCTTGGATAAAAGCTGAGAAACTACAGGCAGAGAAATGCCAGTGGCGAATGTGGCACTTGTAATACTCTAACCTTGATCTTCAGTCTGCTCTCCTCATCTTAGGACTCCCTGCAGTACCCACCCAATTTGGAGAAGACACGTTTGGCGCACTCCTGCAGTTCCTAGCTTTGGATTACTGAAGGTGTGATAGACACTCAACTGGCTTGGGCTCCACATTGACGGAGTCATGTTTTCTGACCTCCCTGAGCAGGTGAAACACTCTCCCTCTGAAAACCTCGCTTGGAAGCTTCCCTAACAGTTAAGGCACAGTGATTTGACCTGCCTTGCAAACAGAGTATGGTCTGAGAGTCTGAGCCACCTAGGGAGGTGAGTACAGCTCTGAGTCTACACACTGCAAGCAAAAATAGGAGGAGGCAGAGACCCATGGATTTGGAAGCATGTGAATTTGGAAGTAGCGGATGCTGTCACCTCATTTTTCTTTTTCCTTGGAGGTTATCACTCCCATTGCCTTCTGAGAATAGCAGGAGCTAGTGCTATACATGGCAGAAGTGGGTGGGGCTCAGGCACCTCTGACCACCAGCCCTTGGGGAATCAATCACGGGACAGCAGCTGTCAGCCCCGTGGCTGAGCCTACATGGGCAGTATTTTTTTTTTTTTTTTTTTTTGCAAATGGTGCACTTTTCTTTCCTCTCAGCATCTCCCCTCCTTGCAACTCTTAGAGCTTTTCTGTGGGGAGTGGTGGAGGCCAGTGTTTGGTAAATGCATTCCTGCTGGGGACCTACTTCCTAGGGGTGCTCAGACACAGTGGTGTACCCTGGAGAAGGAGAGCCTTGGGTATAGGAAAGGTGTGCTGACGGTGGGATTCCTGTGTGGGTGGGAGATAGTTTGGTGTCTGGGCACCTTTAGGTTAAGCCCAGACAGGCAGGTTTTCTTGGTCCAGAACATGGTGGTACAACTGTCCAGCCACCACCACTGACACAATCTCCAACATGAGGCATGTGAGATGCACCTGGGTGGACTGCTAGAAATGGACTTTAGTCCCACAAGTTCTGATTCTGTAGCTCTGGAGCAGCAGGGGACCCCCTGGAATGTTCCACATTAGTAAGCCTGCAACATCGCTGATTCAGGGAGTTCTTAGCCTCACCCTGGGGGGGGAGTGAGGGCAGTCTTTTTGCCCGTTTCCAGGCCTGGGCCCTGAGTCTGGGGTTCTGGGGGGTTATAGCAGTGTGTTGGGTCCTGACTGGAACAGATTAGGGGACTTGCTCATGTGGTTCATGGGAGCCAGCTTCAGGGGGAGGGAACACTGTCAAGGACTCCTACCTAGGGCATAGGTTTCCAGTGTTTGGAGGATTTGCTGTCCACATAGCTGTGGGAGGAGCTAATGGCGCCTAAGGTTATTTCAGTTTTAACTTCTGATTGCTATTGAGCTATAATAAAGAAAAGCACAGTTAAAACCCCACTTGGTATTGGGTGGGGACTCCTGTGATCCTCCCACTCTCTCAAACCAGGGTGCCCTCTCTGGGCCTCAGGCCTGAGCCCCTGGCCTCCCCTTCTGAGCTCCCCAGAATGCACTGCAGAGTCTGATGAAATTTCTAATAATACTAACCAATGATGTGTTAAATTGAGACACTTCTGGCTCGGCCGCCGGAAACCACACGATAGTTTAAGGACCAGTGCTTACCTTTCTCTATCAATTTGCTGCTAAATTACTGCTTTCAGAGAAACTTATAGAAAAGTAATTCTTTATTTAAATTTTAATTTCCATCTTGTCATTTTAAATATATATTCAGATTCCAATCATATTACAGAATATGATGATGTCTCTGGCGGGTAAATGACCCAGCTAGAAGCCTGGGTGGGTATGGAGGATGAGAACAAGTGGGGGGTGGAGTGAGGCTCAGCAAGGAGGGAGAGACTTTGGCTCAGCTGAGGTAGCTGACAGAACTTCAGAGGCCTCTCCTGGTTGGAACCCTGTTCTGTGTCCCCTGACTGTGTGTGTAGTCCTGAGGGCCACCTGTATATGCTTTAAGTTGGAACTGCCAGCTATTGGCCATGCTTGGATCACTGTGTGAGCTGAGATAACTGAGTGCCTGATGAAATGGGACTGCTGGGGCAGTCAACCCATATTTAACCACCTCCCACATGCCAATGGTGGCCACAAGTTCATTTCCCTCCCTCTGTCTTCTTCTCGCCATTGTACGGATGAGAGTCAAATGGTCCAGCCAAGTTCAATGACTCTCAAGGGTGCAAAACTTCAGGATCTCTCCCAGGCCTGATATACCTGTCTTAATCTATTTTGGGTTGCTATGTAATAATACTAATACTAATACTAGTACTACTAATAATAACAACCATCTGGGCCAATGATACGGCTCAGTGGGTGAGGGAGTGTGCTGCCAAGCCTGATCACCTAAGTTCTATGTGGTGGATCCAAATGATGGAAGGAGAGTTCTAACTTCTGAAAGTTGTCCTCTGACTTCCATGTGAGAGCTGTAGAATGCACCCCCACCCAATGGATACATAAACAAATGTATGTAATACCTTTTTTTTTTTTTTTTTTTTTTTAAAAATTACCCAGGATTGGGTACACATTCTAAAGAAAGGAAGTGATACTGCTGTTTGGAGACTCAAGAGCTTGGGTGCCTGAGACCTGCTAAGTTCTGGGGATGTCCCCATGGTGGGAAGGCATTACAAAGGCAGGGTATGTGCAGAAAATGTCACATGTCTACACAAGAAGCTAGAGCTTGGGGAGAGGCCACACTCACTCTTTTGATAGAAGACCACTCTGGAGGGGCCTTATGTATTCATACCACTGATCCACTCCCTTTTAGGGGTGGAATTCCTATGGCCTAGTTATTTTCTACTGGCCCCAGGGTCTTAGAAGCACCATGTTATTCTAAGACCATCACAGTGTTCTGGGACAGTCAGAATGTTCCTGGGTCACCTCTTGAGGATTGACACCCTCACAAGTGGACTTAGGCATGTTGAGTCAACACCCACACATGCTACATTGTTGGCTAACACTTTGAGCCCTCTCTAAGTACCTGCAGGATTCTGGCCACAGTCTATCTTTTCTCCACCGTGACCATCAACTATGTCTCCTGCTCTGACCCTGGTAATAGACTGGCGCCAGGGGAGCAGGCAGACTGGCTTCCATTATCTCTCTTCCTCCCTCAAGCCTCAGGCTATGCCTCCACTGACTTTCCCCTTGCCTTCTGCCAGTGTGATATGGGTCTTCCTGGATGGGGGCTAGTTCCTCCATCTCAGATTGGGGCTGCACATCTGGACACACCTGCCTCTTTCTAAGCTGGTTCCACAAAGAGCATCCTTTCTGTTAGTCCCCCCACCCCCTTAGCCTCTTTCCTTTGACTTCTCAACATTAGGCTATGCAAAAATCTGGCCCTTTCGTCTTCCATTTCATCTTCCATGGGTCCTTTGTCCCTTCTCAGCCTACAGTTACCCGCCCCGGGGCTAGGAACCCAGAATTTATCTCTGCTGGTGTTCAGCTTCCACATCCATCTCTTCAACTTTAGCTTGAGTGAACCCAGCCTGTCTCCATGACAATCACCCCTGACTGTCCATCCCTAGAACACTGCTTGTCCTCTCTCTCTCTGATCCCTAAGACCAGGTAGGTTCCTTTTCCTTGAAATTCTCTCCCCCTCTCTGTCTGTCTTCCACACTTTGCTTAACTTTTACCCACACCCCTTCTCAGTGCAGTTGCTTGTTTCTTCTGCCCTCATTTCCTGACTTCGAGTCATGCCTAGTGTCTACACTACCCCCTGGCCTACCCCCTCTTGCCCAGGTCCTGTTGGGGCCTCTCTTCTTTGACATTTCCCCCCCTAGTAGGACACTTGTACGGTAGCCCTTGTCTTTGCCAGAACCCAGCTTCTCTATAGTATTCTGGGAGTACATTTGCGTTTCCTCTTCCAACATCAAAGTCTAGTCCTTGGAGACGTATATGCTCAAAGTTCAGCAAAGACTGCTTCCTTTGCAGACGTAAAGCAAGCATGGACAGGGTTGGCTTTTGCACTGTGTTCTTGCACGTGCCCTGTCCAGATTTCCCTGGGCCCCTTGCTCTAAACTCCCTTCCCACGATGGGTCTCATGGACAAAAGAAATGATAAATCTGGCAGAACCTTACAACTCCACGCTTTCAACTTTCCTCTAACAACTTTTCAACCGAAAACTTCTTAGCCCTATTTCCAAGTAACTTTTCATCCATTACAAAACCCACAAATTTTTCAAAGGAGCTTTGAAACAAGATCACCTAGGAAAAAAAAAAAGCCTATCACAAATGAAAGTCTTTGAAAAGAAAGAGGCCCTTTCCTGTGCTTCAGCTCCCCTCTGATACGGTTCCCTTTCATTTTACAGGAGGTGCAGGGCAGGCCTGGCCCTCAGCGGACGCCTGTGATGTGAGGAGCCAGTGGCCCAGACAGACACACAGACAAGAGGGGAGCAAGGGGCAGCTGCTGTGGAGCTGGGCTGGGCCTTTCATCCTTCCCCATTCAATCAGCCTGTACAGCGCCCCCAATAGCTGCTCCTTGTAACCTGCCTCCCGCCTGTCACTCTCAGAGGCTTCCTGTCACCCTGCGGGTTCCCATTCACCTGGGCATTGCAGCTAGTTGCTTTCCCAGCACACACTGGAGACTGCCTTCATTCTTGTCACCAAAATGGGCGGGTAGGGAGGCGGCCAGAAAAGCCCCTACTCTGGCCTTTGATGGGACGTTTCTCAAATACCAAGCCTGCAGGTAGTAAGCATGGGACCACTTCTTGCCCTCCCTAGGGCCAGCTTCTGATGTTCACACACACCTGACAACACCCACTTCCTTTCAAAGGAAGCCTTTGTTAACTTCAGATTTAACATCTTGGCAGATCTGGTGAAGGAAAGTTTTCCTCATGGGCAACTGTTAAACCTGGCTCTGGAGTGGCACACATGTGACTGGACCACATGCTAACTGGGCCTGGCCCTTCTAGGTCTAGACTCCAAGAGCTCAAAATTCTGCACCAGGCTTCTGGGCCTCCACCCACCCACCCAGGGGAGACATTACATTGTTTAGAATGGTTTGGCCTTAGGCTGTCCTGTTGCCCACCATAGCCTTTCAGTCTTTTCCCAGAGGACATTCTAGAATCAACCAAGACCTCCACATTGGCATGGTCCTTTTTAGTCACGAAGGGCCTCCAAACTGATTCCCAGCCCCTTCTTGTGGGACCGCCTAACACATCTACCTGACTTTCTGAACCATTTCCATTTTTTTTGGTTGTAGCTGCAACAAATAATTATCACCATTTTTTTTTTTTTTTAAATTACAAAGGCTTGCTTGGTAGACAGAACCATTCCTAGTTCTCAAACCCTCTGCATGAGAGAGTGCATCATTGACCAAGGCGACACAATCCTGACACAGACATCTCAGCGACCTCATTAGAGGCCTAACAAGAGAGAGGACTGTGTCAGAGTCGCACTGAGGGGCATTCAGGACAAAAAAAAAAAAAAAAAAAAAAAGCAAACAACACAGTGTAGGTATTTTTGTCAGGTGGCTGCTCAGGCACACAGGAAGGAGTAGAAACACTCTTATTGGAGGGACTTTGAGACTCTCAGAACCCAAGCTTACAATCAACTACAGCATGGGATTTCAAAAGCAGTGGGGTTCCTCAATGTGGACATTCTAAAAGCATGCAATGCTTTTAGACTCTGTTTACATTTCCTAGTTGCCTGGCATTCTCTCATTGGGCTTTGCCTGCATAGTCTCTGCAATGATGGTAACACGTGACCAGGTACATTCTGAAGGTGAAACACTCCCTCTGCTCGGTCTAGCTCAGTTTCCTTTTGGTTCATAATGGAAGTTAGGGAATCTTATTTGTTTAGTTAGGAAAATTCTCTTTCACCTTGGATTTAACTTCTCTTTAGGCTGTGGCTGTCTTGTTGGGCACATTGATTCTATCCATGCTCAAGAGGTACAGGACTAAGAGTGACACTGGTAAAGCCTTAAGAGCTGATTTGATGGAAGGGGCATGAAGTACAGGGAAATAGCAATCCTGACTTGGTATAGTGGGAGGGGACTTCATTCCTCAGGATTGACACCAAGGAGAAGTGGGGTGAGTAACCCTTCTTCTATTCAATACCTACCCACCACCCACCAATCCATTTATTTTACACCTACCAATCTACACACTTACATAAACTCACCCACACGTCATCAACCCACTAATCCATCTTTCTATCCAACTACCCTCTATTCATCCATCCATCCATCCATCCATCCATCCATCCATCCATCCATCCATCTCATTATTATTAGGACACTAAACTATGCTGGAAACAGAGTCTTGAGCAGTCTCTGGTTTCAGAGAGCACAATCCAATCACATCTAGAACAGGCTGGTTCTCAAGGTCTGAGCATTCTTTGGGGGCCACTATTTGGTTGTCCTGCTCTATTCCACATTGTCTTAGCACAGAATGCCATAACATGACATATGTTACACACCTACTATGTGACTGTGTAGCTTTAACAACAGACATTTTCCCCCCCTCACAGTTCTAGAGGCTGGACTACCTGAGATCAGGGTGCCACCAAGGTCTGTTTGGGTAAAATTCCTCCTCCTGGCTTACAGATATCCAGCTGCCTTTATGACTGTACTGACAGGAAGGGAGACATGGAATTCTGGCATCTTGTTCTCATTATAAGAGATGATTACACTGAGGGCATTACACTGAGAGGGCCTCACCCTCATGACCTCATGTAAACCATAATATCACCCAAAGTCCTGGACTCTAAAAGCCATCACAATCAGGGTAAAGACTTCAACCTATGGATTCTGGGGGATAGAATTCAGTCCACAGCACCCACACAGCATGCACGCAGTGGGTGTTCAGAAACACGCCTGTATCAGTCTATCTGTCGTTTCTCTGGTTCCACTTTGCCCACCAGACCCTGGGGGTGTGTTTAATGGAGAGAGTAACTTTCAGCCCTGACTAGCATGTCAATCAGCACCCCTACCAGCCAGAGCTCTAATTTTTAGATAGCTTCCCCCTCAGTTCCCCCTCCCCCCCAACAACATAATCTCCATGATCTCGAGTCTTTCCCGAATGCTGTTGAAAGGGTTGTTGTATTTATCTCTGTAGAATCCGCCGTGCCCCTGTGCAATTTTCCATTGTCATGGTTCATTTTAATTTCCTCTAAGGCTGTTGGCCACTCTTGTGTTCAGAAATAGCTTGTTCCACTTAATAAAAGTGCTTAAATATGCAGACAGGGAAGTTTCCTTTGCCTGTGCCTAAACACTGCTCTACATTCTGTCTTGTGCTGTAGGGCTGAGCACAGGTCCTGTGGCTCCCTGGAAAGAAACTGAAGGAAAGGTTCAAGGGCACAAACAAGTTCCAGGAACGTTCCCAGCTTGGCTCATGGCACCATGGACCTCCTGAATGAACCTCCACCCCCACCCCTCCCCCATCACCTTCATAGTGCCCTAAAGTCTCTACAAGTCATTTCACCCTCTGAGTTCCCAGTTCCACTCTTTGCAAAAGAGTGGGTCTGAAGTTATCTCCCAAACCCATGCATTAAAAGCTTTGTTTCCCCAGCTTGGCTTTAGGTAGTTATGGAGATGTGGGGACCTAGTGAGAGGTTTAGGTAGTCATGGAGATGCCGTTTCTTTTGCAGTTTTGTTCCCTGGCTGCCATAAGGTGAGTGGGTTTGCTTCATCCCTGGCTCTCACCATGATGTACTGTGTATGTCCAAAGCACCAGGGTGACTGATCATGAACGGAAACTTGGAAAACTGTGAGCCAAGATACCGTCTTCATAGGGTTACTGCTGCCAGGGTAAGCTGGTAACACTGATCTATAAAACAGTCATGAGAATTTCTTCCCCAATAACAGATTTCAGTGAAAAGTGGGCACCCCTACCACCAGGGACAAGGCAGAAGTGGTGGTAGGGGAAATGTCAGCAAGTAGCAGCTGTCACTGCTATCAGGGGACCCAAGAACATGCAAATGTTAAAGGACTTTTATAAGAAGGAAGGAATTGCAAACACTGGTCTATCTTCTGAATCAGTTTTTTTCTGGTTGTTGAGGCCCAAGAATTCCCTACAGGCTTTGGCTCATCAGGAAAGGTTGAAGGAGTGGAAAACAGATTGAGTCTACATTCAGGATCTCCAGAGCACCAAGCTTTTGGGGGTACCAGGTCACAGCCAGGGCATGTAGTCTCTGTGGCTAAGCTAAATTACAGGGGAAATATTAGCCATTCGTTGGACTCGGAGACCCAGTGACCAGGAGCAACACTGAAGGTGACCTTTCTTTTGCTTAAATAACCAAGGAGTGTGGGTGACTGGGAATGCTGGCATGGACTGGGGATGAGTGGCCCCATTACAGCTCCAGTCATGTCTTGCTCCATGTTTGGTCCTCCTAGGATGGGAAGGGCCAGCAAATGTTGGCCTAAGGACTTTGGCCCTCAGTGCCCCAAAGATGTACAGTGTAGGCAGCCATTATCACATTATCAGAGCCTAGAACTTGGGGTCACATGGAATACAATGGCTTCTTACTAGCAGCTAGGGATCTCCTCAGTGTTATCACCCTAGGAAGTGGGGTTTGAGTGTTTAGAACAAGTCCAGCCTCCTGACCATCTTCATTGAGCTTTAGTATCGATGCCTAAACTTTCTATTACTCTTCGAGAGATTGCCTACACATTTATTGATGGCTCTCCATATGCTAAAAACAGAAATGGAGTCTGGAACTATGGGCCCAGTAAGCCTGCAGCCACTGAGTCAGCAAGCACATCCCATCCTTAGAATAACACAGATCTAAGGGTGCACAAGCGTACACACACACACACACACATGCACACACACACACACACACACACACAAATACACACACACACTCACACACACACTCACATGCACACAGTCACTAATACACACACACACACACTACATACACAGTCACTAATACACACACACACTCACACACACAGTCACTAATACACACTCACATGCACGCGCGCACACACACACACACACACACACACACACACTCATACCCCTCTACCTCTAGCCTACTTGGGATGCCAGGGGCCTGTAGCCCCACAGTGCAGGAGCAGCTGGCAGACACTCCGTCTGCCCCCAGAAACTTTCCTTCTTCAATGGCTCCAAAACAGAGTCTCCCATGGCCACTTTGAGCCTTCCCTCCCAGACACTCTTTCCTAAATCAGCTTCCAATCTGACTCATTTCAGTTTTAAAACAAGAAAACATCAACAAACACTATGCAGGGAAACAGATGGTAACAATTACAGGAGGGAGAAAACAGAGCTCGCTCCCTCTACCAGGGGCATGTGAACATATTGTTCCCCAGACAGCGGTTGTCTTCCAGCCACTCCCGTGTAAATGTGGGCACAGGGCTCTCTCTGTAGCCATCCCCACCTCACGGGACAGGCCAGCACTGTACGGGTCACAAGGGTTATGGAGCACCTTGAAGCAAGTCCACTGGGAGCCGAGACCTGGTAGTTCTCCAGGGAGGGAAGAAAAAACATTCCCGAACATTCTAGGACACCTTAAATGGACCTGGCACCCCATCATCAGAGGCCTGAGAGGGGGTGCTGGCTTCATCCCCTGCACACTACCCAAGCCCAGCCTTTCCATTTCCTAATGTCACCATGTCATGCACATGGCTCTAAGCTTCCAAGGGCAGGGGTTATTCTCTCAATTGGGGTGGCAGTTAAGAACTGGGCTCTGGATTCAGGCTGCTGGTTCAAGCAAGTGCTGCTACCATTTATGAGTGGGGAGAACTGGGGTGAACCAAGAACACTGCTGGTGCCGTCCTTGCCTCACCCCAAGGCAGCTATTTCAAGTACCCTCCTCCTATGACTGGGAATTAGTGTGTGCAGAAGACCCGACACAACACCCAGAGCACAGTGGGTGCTGTGTGCTGAAGCTCCCATGGCGGTTTATTCTCCATGCAGATGGCCAGCTTCGTGTCTGGTGTTCAGTAAACAGCCCTAAAAGCTTGCCAAGTGGAAGGCTGAGGAGGCAGCCTCCAGCTGGTCATGAAGGCAGGGGCGACACACACCAAATCAAAGCTGAGAGCATAAGCCCTGTTGGTGGAGTTGGGGGCTGGAGGGTTGGGCCTGAGAGCAGATGGCCAGTGCCCAGAGACCTGAGTGAGATTTACCATGCTTCATCCTATGTGATTTGCCAAGTGCCCCTCCATTATGGTAAAGGCAGGATGAGGGCTTTGCTCTCCACAATATCTAACAGGCAGAGAATCAGCCAAGAGAACAAATGCAATCCAAGAAGGCCCATTGCTAAGAATTGTCCCTATCTGGCAGTGGTGGGGGTGGGGTTTTTGTCAGGAATGAGGGTCTGATCACAAGAGATGGAGATGATGTGTCCTTCAGGCAAGGATGCACAGTGCTACTGGGCAGGGGGACCCACAAAAACAGGATACAGTAATGAGGGGCTTGTCCCATTCCTTCATTATGTGAGTCTGTTTCCTCATCAGTACTCTGAGAATTACAGGCTCTGCATCCCAGGCCTGGCAAGACTCTGAAGGCACTGTACCCATCAGCTCCTAGCACTACCCAGGGCTCACTGCGGGCTGCCTGGTGCCATTCCAGGGCAAGAGAAGTTCTGAGTCCTTTCTAATCAAGCAGTCAGTATGGGGCCTTGACAGAGAACACTGATTTTCCTATGAGGGGAGGCTTCCCCTGTGTTCTTCCCCACGACAGTCACTTCCTACTTCTAGACCTGCCTTTTGGACCAGATGCTTCCAAACGGTGTTATGTTCATATTCTCACACAACCCTCTTGTAGCAGAAACAGCCCCCAACATGCCAGTGACCACAGATGTTCTCTCACAGGTGTCCTGCACATGTTCATACACATAGGTTGTCACACATGTCTCCCCATGTACCCTGGTGTGTGACATTTGCTTCCAGCTTTCACTCTAGGTGGGCCTTCAGCCATGCTTGGGTTATGCTGTGGCTGCCCCAGAAGAGCATCACTCCAGGCTGATTGGGAGTGTCAGACAGAAGCAAGCTGGGGCGGCTCCAGGATGAAGGACTGTCTCCCTTCCTCACTCCATCTCTGGCTGTCCCACAGTAGCACACATCACAGCCCCTTTGGAAGTGTGGAGAGGGGTACCTCAGGTTCTGTTTATTTTCAGGGGCTGGGCAGCTTCACGTTTTCAGGGTGTGCATTTCCTGCCTGGAGGAGTCTGTCACGTTCACACCAGAGCTGACTGTTCCTCTCCACCACTCCCCTCCTCTCCCCATCAACTCCACTCCTCCCTTTCTCCTTCTCTCCTGTCCTTTCTCACCTTCCTTTTTTGTTCCCCTCTTCCTCCCTGCCTCTTCTCTCTCCTCTCCCGACTCCTTTCTTCCTCTCTTATCTCCTCCTCCCTTTCTCACCTATCTCTTCCTCGGCTTCTTCTTCTCCCAGGTGTTCCAGCTCCCCACAGTTGGCAGCCATTCAGTTGGTACCAAAGCTACTGCCAAGCTCCCCGAAGGCAGCATGGAAGAGAAAGCACAGAGACTTAGGCTTGCCTGGAGCACAGCTCATCCAGGTGGGGGTTTCATCTGAAACAATGGCAGCTGGGAAGCAGCAGGGGGCCTTGGCATGGATGGGATCCCCATGACAATGGTTCCCCAAAAGCATCTCTTTCAGGGAGGTCCAGCAGGGCTGAAGACTGAGCAGGCTTTGGGACTCCTCAGCTTTGGGATGAGAACCCAGAACACAGATTTGAGCATTTTTGAGACCAATCCCTTCACATGCACATGCTATGAACTAGGAGGCCAGGGTTTGGAGCACTGAGCACCATCAAGGTTGCTCCTGCTCTGGGCTTGGGCATTTAGCTGCCAGCCTGAGTACTACACTGGTCATCTCCTGGATCCTTGGACGTGGCCTCTTTGAGCTGGGAAAGCAGGCACTTATCAGAAGGCAGTGGAGCCCTGGCTTTCTGTCTCCTTAAAGGATGGCACTTCTCAAGGCTCTGTGAGCTTTGCCGCCATCTCTGACACCGTGGCGGGATGCTGGGCATGCAGCTGGACTTATTGCCCTATTAGCTCTGTCACCTTTATATAGCATCCATATTCCTAAAGGCCTATCCCCAATCTCCCCATTGGAATTCTGCCTGTACCACTGGCCTAGTTTGTTCCAGGTGGGTTCTCCATCTTGTTTGGAGCCCAGGCCTGCTCTGTTTGCTGTGTGATGTGCCCCAGAATTACTCCTGCTCCCTGAGCCAGTACAGAGACCTAGAACCCAGCTTTCACTGCCCCCACCTTGCATTAGTGTCCTGTGGATGCCTCATGTGGTTTATTCCAGAAGTCTGACCACCCAGCCCTCACCTCTGTACCTGCCTTGCACCTCTACCCTTCCCTGGCTTCCCATGATGGTCACCTGGGGTGAAGCATCCCTGTTCTCTGTTCTGCAAAGTAGTTACTTTCCTAAAACATGAACCAGCCATATCATTGTCCTCCCTATCCCTTCTAATTCTGCAGCCTATGGGGCAAGCCCAGACTCTCCTCTACCCGGTATCTGCAGGCCCCTGCTACCACCGCTGAGTACAGTTTCTGACCAGCCTGCACATGCACATCTGTAGGTCTTGTAGTAAGACCCTGTCTGCTGTGTGTAAATCCACTGGAGTCCCCTCCAGCAGGTCTCATCCAGCTTTCTGGATCCAGCTCCCAACATCTCTTCTACAGTGGGACTCTCTTGAGCTCAGGAGTGCCACCAGATCTGAATTCCTATAGGCTCACCATCTTTTTTCTCCAAGGCATTATAAATTCTTCAAAGGAGAGACTGTCCTGTGTCTCCAGGTTGGGGGCCAAGCTATGCTAGTGTTGAGTAAAAGGGAGGACCAAACTGGGCCCTAACTGGGCAGTCCTCCATGGTGCTCTGAAGGGGGCGGGGCAGGCAGTGGAGATTCTAGCAGCCTTCAGTTCTATTTGCACCTTAGTCATGCCTCCATAATCCTTGCCTGGTGCCATTCCAGGGCAAGAGAAGTTCTGGGTCCTTTCTAATCAAGCAGTCAGTATGGGGCCTTGACAGAGAACACTGATTTTCCTATGAGGGGAGGCTTCCCCTGTGTTCTTCCCCACGACAGTCACTTCCTACTTCTAGACCTCAATCTTTTTCACCACCTATTGGCTTCAGACCCACTGGGGACCTGGTCTACAGTCAACATCAGCCTTTTACTCTGGGTCTCTGACTGGAAAGGAGCCATAGCCAAGACCTTTCATCTGCCACCTCCCCTACCCCCATTTAGTCATTTGAGGTCCCAGCCTCCTCTGGGAGCACCCAGAACCTTCATAGAAGCCCCACTGGCCCAGGTCTGAAGCAGGCCCCTAACACTGCAAAGGAAGTGAGCTCTCAGCTCATCCCAGCAGATGTCCCCCATGTGGGGTGGACAAGTTAGGTTCAGAGCCTTTTTCTGTAAATTGCCACACACTTGCTATTTAAAACCCTCATTCAGGGGTTGGGAAGGTGCCTCCGTGGGTAAAAGCATCTGCTATGTGAACGCAAGGGCCTGAGTTTGGATCCTCAGGCCCCATGCAAAAAACAGGATCCAGTAGCTTGAGGGTCTGTAATCCCAGCATCCTTGCAGGGAGATAGGAGGAAGAGATGTGAGAATCTCAGACGCAAGCTTGCAGGCCAGCTAGCCTGCTTCATGTTGTGGAAAAACAACCAAGAAATCCTGTCTCAAGGTAGAAGTGAGGACTGACACTTGAGGGTGCCTTCTAACCTTCACAAATGTACTGTGGCATGTGTCATCCACATTTACACATATACACATATGCACCCATGTAACTAAGCTTCATTGACAGTTTCCCTTGCTTTCTAGTAGGGAGGGGCCAGAGGGGTGGTCATCAAGCTTGGGCAACAGTGACTAGAGCTAGAACATCTCTCCATCAACAGACATGCTGACATCCCCGGCTGAGGAGCCTGAAGCTCCTGGGTTTATATCTGGCAGTTTCAGAGGATGAACCCTAGTGTGCACAGTGCTGCCCCCTGGAGGGGAAGGAACAGCTAGCAAGCATCCTCATTCTATTCACACCTTTCAAGGCTTCCCTTTGGAAAACGGAATCACTTTCTACAGATAAAAGCCTCATGCTGAATCCTTGTGAATTTGGTGACTCACTCCTCTTCCCAAGGCCAGACTATAGGCTCAGGAAAGCCCTCAATATTTCAATCCCTGCCATGGTCATTGCCTCCTCTGCATGTATGGTGTATCAGAAGGAATCGGAGACTGGTTAGGTCTTGAGCTCTGCAGTTGGAATAATACAGACCCAGGATGGTTGGTGGCATGGTTCTTGCCTAAGTCCAAGGACCTGAGACCCAGGACAGCCTAAGTTATAAACTCTAGTCTGAAAACTAGCAGGCTGGAAACCCAAGAGAAGCTAGTGTTTCAGTTCAGTTGAAGGCAAAATAAATAAATTCAAACCAAAACAGTGTCCCAGTTCAAGAGTTAAGGAGGAGCCCCCCTTAGTCAAGACAGGGCCAGCTTGCTGCTCTACTTATGGCTTGTGGTGACTGGTCTGAGGGGACACTGGGACCAGCCACCTGCTCTCCTCTGATTACTGATTACAGAATCCATGTTAATTCCCTCTGCAGTCATTGCTGCAGACTTCTCCAGCATAACGTTGGGCCAAATATCTGGGAGGCCCATCAAAGTTGACACATAAAATTAACCATCACACCATCTCCCACAACCCCCACAATGATATTGCCTTTGGCTGAATTTTTATTTGAATCTGTGCTCTGGGTAAGAAGGGTCCAGGTCGGAGCTGGGAGGGGGGTGGTGGCGGGGAGAGGCAAACGATACGAATATTTAACAGGGCTGGAGGATTCCTTCCATGAGGATGGAACTTTCCTTTTGACTCTTCCCCATAAATCCTGCCCACACCCCTCAATCCCTGGAGACACAGTGTATGACTCCCTCCCCACCTCCCCCACCCCTTGAAGGAAAGAAATAATACAGTTCTTTGGCACATCTGCTCCCACACCTCGACATATGCTCCGCCTAGCCATCCTTCTAGCTGCTAAAACTACAACGGGCAGGCAGCATCTTCCATTCCAGATCCCTGGCGTAGCTTAGGGGCCCAGCCTTCCTATCCTGAAGGTTGAAGCGTTACTTCAACATCAAAAATGTTCCACTGGCGGTTTCAAGATCCCTAAAAAATACATTCAAAACATCTTTAATACTCTCTGAAGAAGCAATATATCACAGGCAAAGCTGTAACCTTTAGTATTGCAGATATTATCCAGGCTGTGAGCTGGCCAGGAAGGTAACCACACTCAGTTCTCATTCCTAGTGGCTGTGGTGGCTGCCCCAGGTCCAGAACCCTTCCACCGCCATTGACGGAAGTGGCTGCCTGTCTGAGTATTTGTCTAATGTGTTTTTTACAGAATCTAAAAAGAGGCACGGGATTCAAAGGCAGTGATTTCCAAGAAAAACAGACTTCTCCTCTTAACATGATATCCCTGAAAATAATACCACCTGTCTCAAGCAATAACACGCCCTGTATGAAATGTATTTTCCGGCTTTCCCGCTTCAACATGGAGCTGTGAGCAAGGACCTGGGATTGAGCCTCTGAAAACACCAACGAGACACAGGGAGAGCTTGATGGATTAAGTATGAGTGTGGTGATGACCAGACACCAGCACACACTGCACTGAGCTGTAAGAGCTCACAGAGACCTCCCTGTAGGGGACTCCCTCAGGGTCTGAGGTAGGTGTCACACCTGGCCAAAGGAGCACAAGAAGGCAGGAGACGAGACACTTGGATCCACCATATTATTTACCCTCATTTCTTTCTGAAGTTAGCATTAGGGCTAATCAACACAGGCAGGGAAGAGATAAAGGCCTGGAAACAGCGCGGAGACATTTCCTTCACCCCGGATAATTGGACAGTGTTGCTTTGCTGGCAGCATATTCCTATTTCTCCATCTTGCAGCTTAAGCCTGGCCGAGAAAATCTGCTGAGATACGGTCACTGCTCTGACAGAGAGAAAACCTAGGTACAGGGAGCAGGGACACAATGTATGCTCCCCCTTAGCTTTGGAAGCCAGATGTTTCTATGTGATTTGCTTGCTGCATGCGCAGCTCTGAATGGGCCCTGCTGTGAACGACCAGAGACACTGATATAGTGGAAACCTCAAAGCAGCAGTGCAGGTGCTCTGTGTACCTGGGTGGGCTGCTGGGCTTCTCTGAACCTGTTTCCTTATCTTTTATGAGAAGGATAAGAATGACAGATGAGCTGGGAAAACGCAAAGCAAAACTACTTGAGATTCTGTCTCTCTGCAGAAATGGTGGTGAGGGTGGGTCGGGGAGAGGACCCTCCCACAGTGCTGGTGAGATGTAGCCACTCTGGAAATCAGTATGGAAGTTCCTCAGATAATTAAGTTTTTACATAATCCAGCTATATCACTCCTGGGTGTACACTGAAGGAATCTAGCTCATCATACAGTCAAGATACCCACATGTTTGTGCTTATCACAGCACTAGTCACAATAGCTAAGTGATAGAATCAGACTAGGTAGCCACCAATGGGTAAATGTGGCACATATACACAGCTGAGTATTATCCAGCCATAAAGAACATTGTGTCACCTGCCAAAAAGGAGATGAAACTGGAGAAATAGCTCAAATCCAGGAAGACAAATACTACATTTCCTATCGCGCATGGAGTCTAGATTTTAGCTACAACAAACAAGACAGCAGAGAGGAGATTGGGAGGGAGTATCAGTGGGGAGGAAGGACGAGAAGATAGTTGGGGATGAATGTGGCCAAATGATACATGTCTGAACATTTTATAATACGATTCATTATTTTTGTAATTAATATATGCTAACACAATTGACACTCATGTGCGCACACACAAACACATGTGCACACGTACACATACACAGAATAACAAGTGACAAATCCACATCCTGGCTCTGGCATACATTCTGTTCTCCATCCCTCAAATAATAGCTTCTATTATTCTTATCACTCTGGAAAATGTCTTTGTGAATTGTTTGCTTGATGATTGCAACCATGTTTCTTTTTAATAAAATCTTGATTTAAAAAGGGCCCGAGGGCACGCTACCTCGCTACCTCGGGAGTGTGTGGAAGATAATATTTAGAGACTCGCTAAATCTCTCTCGCTAACATCCATTGCCGTGTTTGTGCTTTTGCCTTTATCTTGCTCTTGCTTCCCTTGCAAGAAAGGCTACTTGGAAGAAAGGGAAATGCTGGGGCCCTAACAACCTCTGCAGCATTCCTGCCACAGCACTGATGAGTCAAATGAGCCCAAGGCTGGGTGTGATCTTCTGCAGAAATACCTAGCAGAACAGAGGAATGGCTGGCTCTTGCTTCCCAGACAGGAGGTGACTGGAGGCCCAATAGGGCTGTGACTGGGGAGAAGGCAAAGGTATTGGGAGTGTGACATTGTGCATAGAAATGAAAGGTCCAAATCACCAACTGGGTACCATAAGCCTAGTAAGGCTAGTCATATTTAAGGGGACTGCTGGCATTTGGGATCCCTTAGGAAGAGGAATTGTGAACACAAGGCCTGTAAGACTAGGAGGCCACACAAAACCCAATTCCAGGACAGAAACAGAGTGGGTCCCACCAGACCTTAGGACAAGTAATAAAGTATCTATTGACAGGAACCATGGCCCTTTCTGAACAGAGAGGGTAGTGAAGATGCAACACCCCAAACAAAGCTGGTCCTGCTGAACCGTGCTGATGCACTCATTTTAATCCAATTTCCTCAGCACAAGCGCTGACTGCTCAGTGACCCTGACAAGTGCATGGCCACCCAGCTGTAAACGAGGTGTGTGTGTGTGTGGTGTCTGTGGTAGTGAAGCTACCTAGACCGGAATAAAAGGGTCAGAGCTGGTGGCAGTTAAGTCATACAAGCTGCTGCCTCAGCAACCCCGTCCATGCAAAAGGCCCTCAGCAGATGCATCTGCTCCACTAGGCTTCCACACACCCACCACCCACTGGAAGAGGAAGGATGGAGCTCCCAGAGCTGAACATCCTCATAGGCAGAAGACACACTGTTCTCTCGATCACCCGCAGAGCTGCATGCAGGAGGATATAGGATGTTCACCAGGGCAAGTGCAGTGTGGAGATGGGAAGAATGGGCAGAGCCCAGGGTCAGGTGCAGAGGTCTGTGTTCTCAAGGCAGGTTTTCCATCTGGGAAATGGGGGTGGGTGGTAATATCTATCCCCAGACCCATGAGGACCACAGCTGAGGGCCGGTCACATTTCAGGCTAGCAGCATAAGACCCTTCATGAGCACTAGATGCTGCAACTTCCCTGAACAAGTGACATGGTAGTACAAGAGGGAAGGCTGAACTGTGACAGTGAAGACATAGTCTGGGGACATCTGATGGTTTGAGAAGAATTTGAGGGATCCTGTTTGGATGGCGGCCCATCTGGCTTTGCTCTGTAGGGACCAGACGGTTCTGACCCCCACTGTCAGTGTCTGGGTCCAGGCACCCTCACCTGTATAGTATACAGCTGCAGTTTCTCACTCTGGTGGGTTCTGGGCACTCTGAGGTCCCTTTCTCTACTCACAAGCCTGCCCTGCCTCAGGCCTGAGACTGCAATGTCCTTCCCTCTACTATTTGTGAGAAGTCCTTAGGTCTCTGATCTGACAGCACTCCAGGGCTGCAGTTTCTTCTTAATGCTATTATTTAAAATCTTACACCCAAGTAGGGTGTGATGGTGTATGCCTATAATTCCAGAATATGGGAGAAAGATTGTAAGTTCAAGGGCTTCCTAGGCTACACAAATCCGTTTTAGGCTGACCCTGTCTCAAACATACAAACAAAACAGGGATCCCCTCACACCCAATATTACACATTTATTTTATTCAGTTGCACTTATAAATGTGTGATTCCAAAGAATGGGCATTCTCTTGAGACTTTAGATACAATATTCTCTATGTACCCAATAGTTACGTTTATTGTGTTTTCAAATCTTTGGTGCCCTTATTATTTTTGTTTGCTTATTCTGTTAGAGAGTGTATTAAAACATCCTAATGATTATGAATTAAACAAAAAATTCCCTTGAATCCCATTCGTTTTTGCTTAATATATTTCAAGGCTATGTTCTATGGTCTTAGATGCAAGCAATTATAATTTCTAAGTGAACTGAGGTGACTGTAGACATCTTTTTAACTCTCTTTCTTCTTCCTTTTTTGATCTTGGGAGCTAAAGCTGCTAAAACATAACAATGAAATATTCTTTCTAACCCTAGTATGATGGTGAGTAAGCTAGCTCAGCAGGTAAAGACACTTGCTGTGTAAACCCCATGACTGAGTTTGATCCCTGGTACCCACAGTGGGGTCAGAAAATTGACTCCCAAAAGGTGTACTGACTTCTGCACACACGCTGTAGCATGCATGTGTGCACACATCTGTACACACACACACACACACACACACACACACACAAATAAAAAATAAATGTAAAATCATCCTAAGTAACAAGAAAAAAATCCCAATCTTGATTTAAAATCAAAGAAATATATATACAGACAAAATATTAAATATGTATATTTACTATACTACTCTGAATCCTTCCATATCATTTTCTTGATATTTAAACTGGATATCTTCAGGATGAAGATCATCAGTTTTCTCAGTGTCTCCTGTCCATCCCACTCTCTTACATTCCCTTGTCTCTTCTACTTTGTCTTTTCCTGCTGGGATGTGTGTTTTGTATTATTTTATTCTAACTACTGTGGATCTACCAAAGTCTCAAAATACCTAACTTGCATTCTTGCCAATCCAAAAGCCTCAAAACAATCTTTCATTTACCCCATTTCTAAGTGTTGTTGCATCCATTCTGTCTTGAAATACACTGATTCCCAATAAGAGTATTTTAAATTGTGTAGTGTGGTCACTGTTAATGCAGGCAAAGGCTCACTTTCCCGTTGCTTAAATTTTATTGCTCTTCATTCTGTCCTCAAACTCCAACCTTCCTTCTTGAATTAATTTTCTTTTGTTTCCAGAACACATTAGCCTTTCTTTTAGTGCCAACTGTTAGATATTTTATTTATTCATTATTTTAAAATTTTTACCCATATTCTTTGTTGTAAGGAAGTTCTCACTGGGCATAAAATTCTAAGCTGGCCATTTATTTCAATGCTTTAAAGGCATTATTCTGTTGTCTTTGGTTGTCTAGCATCTCCACTGAGAAGTCAGTTATGGGCTTACTTACTGTCTCTTTAAGAGTAAACTGTCTTTTTATCCCTGCCCTTTTGATTTTTATCTGTGGTTTTCACTGGCGACAGCTTTACTATAAACCCTGATGTGGCTTCTGGTCACCCGTCCCTCTTGGAATTTAGTGCTTGCATCTGTGACTTGAAGTCTTCAGCCGTTTAGGAATGGTGCCAGCCATTCTTTCCTGAAATACCACCTCGTACTCATTGTCTTTCTCCATTCTACATATGTTACACATTTTTACTGTAACTCCAGTGCCTCTCATTGTCTTTTTCTGTATTTTTTTACTCTCGTGTCTCTCGTCTTAATGCTGTATTTTAAAAATATGATTATTTATTTATTTATTTAACGAGACAAGGTCATGCTAAGTAGCCCTGGCTGGCCTGGAACTGGCTATGTAGACCAGACTGGCATGGAACTCACAGAGATCTGCCTGCCTCTGCCTCCCAAGTGCTGGGATTAAAGGTGTTTACCACCACTAGTGAGCTTTTGATTATTTTTGGAAAGATCAATCTTTTGGTTGTCACCCTGCCTCAGGTTGCATCTGTTAAGGTCACCTTTGGAATCTTAGTCCAAGGTGTTATGAACTTACTTGCTATTTGTTTCTTTTAGGAAAACATACTGCCAGGGTATGCTGGTGCATACCTTTATTTCCAGCATCTGGGAGGCAGATGAAGGTGGATCTCTGTGAGTTCCAGGTGGGCCTGGTTTACAAAGTGAGTTCCAGGACAGCCAGGGCTGTTACACAGAGAAACTAAAAAAACCCAACACCCCCCACCCCCCATAAAAAAAACTTCAAAACCCTGATACTCTGTTGCTTGTTCTAACAAACTAACAAAAATAAAACAACAGCAACAACAACAAAAACTCAAACAAAACAAAAACTAACCCAACAACTCCAAATTTGTCTTTTAGCCCTTTGAATATGGCATGGCATAGTTTAACAATAATCTGGTAATTTCAATGTATCTGAAGCTCACTGTGTCTCTTTTATTTTCTGATGTTTCTAATCTAGTGATATTGGTAACACTGTCTCCCTATATCTGGCAACTGTGTTCCAGTACTCTGAGGCCTAGGAGAATAAGTATTCCTTCCACCAAATGTTGTTTGTTTCTGCTGGGCACCCAAGCACACTAGCATAATGGGATCACCTCAATTCAAGATGATTTGAAGTAGAGAGACAGCCCTTGAGGGTATCCAGGTATGGCCTTCAGAGTTCCACCCAGAGCCAGTAGAGGAGTTTATCATACCCACTGGCTCTGGGTTCCAATTCTATCCTCTGCCAGACTATTTTCAAGAGTCCTGCTAAGCTCTTGGGTGCCTGATCAGAACGGACAATTTCTTCTATAGAACTTAGCTATAACATGCCTCCCACCCCTTACCCACCCCGTGGGCCTTATTGCTTCCCCAGACTCTGATCTAACATCATTTCATCATCTCATTAACTCTGCACAGCCTTCAGTGCCATGGTTATCACATGGCTTTCTAGTTCTATCAACTAGCTTTCTAGTTGTCTTCAGCAGAAGGCTGGGCCTTTAAGGTGCAGCCAGCCTCTCCTTAGTTCCTTCTAAGGTTCTGCCTGTGGGCTCTGGGGTCAGACCAGATCTGAGTTCACATCCAAACAGGAGTCTGATTCGCACTTGCCACGTATGTTAGTGGTGCCGTGTTGCACTCCTTTAATTTCCTCCATCTCAGTTCTCTCAGCCATAAAATATAGATAAGAGATGCTACTTCCAGGTTTCATTTAGAGACTTTCAAGTGAACAGGCCAAGTGTCTGCTTTAGGACTTGGCACATACTGTGAATTTGGGAAGCATCTGTCATCGTCATTATTATTACTTGTCTTGAATTTCTCAAATCTTCCCATTTCCCTCTTACCCACTGCTATTACAGATATGTAGGCTACCCCTATCTGTGGCTTCCTATTTCCTGTCTCCCATCCCAAACACCCAGAGAGGAGATTCTGAGACTGTTGTGTCTTCGAAGTCCTTGTGTGACTTTCCATGGCCCTCAGGGTACACTTCACCCACGGCTCTTCCTCTAGGTCTGTTACCTTCTCCCAGGAAATGAATGAGCTACTTCTCAGTCCTCAAAGGCACTAGCTTGCTTTTGCCACTGGGTTTCTCTCGGGATTCCCTGCCTTCACTGGCCCATTTTCACTCAGCTACTTGCAACTGCAGGTCTCGGCTTTGATGTAACACCCACAGGGAGAGCCACTCAATAGCATGCAGTGCCTACCATGGTCACTGCAACTCATGGCCCACCTTGCTATGATAGATATAATACCTCCAACACATTTATGACACTTAGCACATGTCTGTCAAGTGAACAAATGACTAAATGATCCATGAGCAGTGAGAGGTCAATGGACTCACAAAGTAGAATCCCATGCCTGACTTCATTTCCTATGTGACGGGATCTTCCGTAACCAGTATTTCTACTGACTTCCTCTGTCATTGTTCTATTTCTATTCCTGGCGCAGGGCTCTCCAAAAACCTGTAAATATTGTGTTTACTAATTGGTTATCTGCATCTTAATCACACAGTGGTTTTATTATTATTTTCATTGTTACTGTTATTATTGATGACAATAAATAAAACAGCATAAAACTATTTGCAGAAAAAAACCAATTGTGTGATTTAGAATTTTTAATTACTATGGGTTGGGGGTTTGTAACAAGTGCTCTGTCTGCGGATGGATTATCCTCAGTGTCACCCCAATAGGTTTGGTATCTAAATGCTCCATATTGTAATTTACACCCTAAGGGGCCACCACACTCAGAAAGCCATCAAGTCTCATAGCTATCTGGTTCCCATCAGTGTGGCATTCTCCAAATGAATGCATTTCAATTAAAGGCTGAATTTGCCAGAGTAAATGTGAGGTGTGTATTTTGTGAATTATGGCTCTAACTTTGAATGAAAACAAAACAACAAATACTTTCTGAGTGCCTATGATATGGCAGGCACTGAAGATAAGACGAAGGAGACAGCCCCCACCTCCCAGGAGACCAGTGACTTGATGAAGGAGGGACACAAAGGGGAAGTACAGCAAAGCATTCAAGCCAACAGACACAGCTTTACTCCTTCTTATGAGGAACACCCGCCAGATGGTTTTAATGTCTTGTCTTTTCCTTCTCCATCATCCTCGACACAGATACAGATTTTGCTGCTTTTTGTGTGGGTACCAAAAGGTGACATTTTGGGCCAGTTACTGAAAAACTCTTAATTACCCCCCCATCCTCTGTCAATTCAAATTACCTGGGAAAAGACAAGTGTTTGAAAATCTAAATTGACTGAGGAGATAAATTGGGGGCATGGCAGTTCACATGAGGACAGAGACTTGCTCACTTAAGAAATGAGCCCAGAATCCTCTAATGAGTAAGATGCTGTGGCGGAGGGTAAAGCTAGGCTGACAAAATGCTTGCTGGGGAATTGAGTTGGATTCCCAGCACCTACAAATAAGCTGGGTGTGGTGGTGAACATCAGTAACTCCAGCAATGGCTGGGGTGCAGGGCAGAGACAGGATGATTCCTAGGGTTTACTAGTCAGCTAATACTGCTGAATTTGCTGAACTCCGGGTTCAGTGAGAGACTTTCAAAAATTAAAGTAGACAGCAATAGAGGAAGATATGCATTGTCAACATTCACACATATAAATGTGAGTACTCCCACACATGCATATACATGAATACATACACGTGTATATTGAGTACACAGAGATGGATGCATGTGTGTGCATGTACACACAAGAATGAGAAACCAGGTATATAGATGAGATGAGATTTGATTTCAGATATTCAATTAAAAATGACCTTTCCATTTGGCCTAAGACTGAAATACTGAAACAGATTGTATGTTCTCTTGTACTTCTCAGAGCTGCTCATACCCACCCCATTCCTCTTGGCACCCCATAAAGAGCAGAGAGAGAGGAGAGGTTATTGTAGGGTCAGAGTGACTTCCAGATCTTTGGTCTATCTCTGACTTCCTGTGTTCTCTGGGCAGTTTGCTGGCCCTCTGAGTCACCATGTCCTTATTTGGAAAGGGGCTATGCTCTGCTATGATGTGAATGCTGTGACACCTTCAAGGTCCCTGTGCTGAAAAACAAATCCCCAGTGTGAAGGAATTAGGAGGTGGGGTGTCTGGCAGGTGAATAGGTGGAGACTTTATAATGATATTAGCATACTTATGAGGAACTCAAAAGTTCAAAAGCCAACACTTCTGCTGAGGACACAGGAAGCCACCAATGTCCAAGAACCAGGAAGTGGCCCTCACAGTCACTAAGCCTTTTGGCATCTTGACCTTGGACATTTATGTTGTTTTGGAACCACCTAGTTTATGGAATTTTGTTATAGCAACTACAAGGGATTGAGATAAACTCTAAGGGCTTTGTGGGCTTCAAAGATAGGAGGACAGTGTTGGCCTTTGGGGTCAGCTCAGCAGGTGACAGGGACAATAGTTGCCTGCTTTCACCCACCCATGTACCCCCTAAAAGTGACTCTCCCCTTACCTCTGCTCTCTTTTCAGTTTAGCTTTAGAAGAACTCTGATAAAACCAACTCACACCAAGCTGTGAATGATCTGTTCCCTCCGGAGGTTAAAAACTGCTAATTGCGTTTTATAAGAAAAGGCATTTCATAAAGTGAATACTTAATTGTTAAATTGGTCAGGATGAATACAGAATTTTGGAAATTTCCCTCAAGATGCTTGCAGGCAGTGCCTAACCCCGTGCCTCAGATCTACTGGCTGTGGGGAACTGAGAATCAGCTCTTAGAAAAGGCAGTAGCAGAGGGAACCACAGGACGGGTACTCACAGTCATACAAGAGACCTTTCAAAGTGACATCAAGAGGCCCCTTCACCTCTATCAGAGCTGGGCACAGAGAGGACTCCCAGCCTCTCTGGACACTTGCTCTGGGGAAGGCCCAGGCCTGTACAGGGAGGACAGGCTCTGTTGGCAGCAAGTATGTGACCAAGGACTATTTGGAGCCTGGGAATGCAGCTCAGTGGTAGGATGCCTGCTTAGATGTGAAGTCTTGAATTCACTCTCCAGCAACTCAAAAAGAAAAAAGAGGGCGTGGCTGGGGACAAAGCTCAGTCTACAGAGCAATTGCTTTACAAGCACTAGAACTCCAGCAGTTTGATCCCCAGGACCCAGATAAAAGTCTGAGTATTGGGCATGGGCTTGTCATCCTAGCTGGGGAGCTGGAGGCAGGGCCCCTGGGGCTTGATGGCTGGGCAGCTGACCTTCCCTGTTTCCCAACCAAGAGATTGGACCTAAGCAACAGCACTTGAGGTTGCACTCTGACCTCTACATGCACACCCATGTGCACTTACATTGTCACAAACATGCACAACTACACACACCTAATGCAAAGCATGTGTTACAATCAGTCATTCTTTTCCTCTCCTCTTCACAGGTTGGCTGTCCCTCCCAAATTTTTCTTTTATGAAAGATTTGTAGTTTGCTGAAGATGGGGAAGGTTATGCAATTCTACAATACCAAGCAGACAGAAGGCCTGCATGTAACTCCTACCCCCATTATAATCCTCTTTCTTCAGGCCCAAAGGCTAGGATATGTGTCAATTTTCATGGGCAGTTTAATCAGTAAGGATTTACATGTTCTGCAAATAGGGCCAAATCTATCCTTACTGAAACAGAAAAACCGAAGCAGGAAGGAACAGGATTCTTTTGTCCTATCCCTCATAACACAGTCCCTGATAGGGACCCAATACCCTTCCGTGTTTATGGGGGTCTGGCCTGGTTCCTCTGGGGACCTCCTTTAGCAATGATAACGAGCAGAAGCCACCCAATGGGGAATGGAGTTATGTTGTTGTCTACATGCTTGGGGACTTCCTTAGCATCTTACAGAGTAGCAATCCGAGAGGCCAAGATAGTCCTCATTCCAGAAAACAGGGGCGATGAAGGTGCTTGGCTGACCAATCCACAGGGTCTTCTTATAGCTCCATCAAAGGGGCCTGGCCTTTGTCATGTCATTGGAGAGATGATGTTTGCTCACTAGTCCCTGACTGCAGCCTGGGTGAGGACAGAGGGCATGTGTGAGTCATGGCAGCCAGCCATGACATAGAGAGAAGGCTGCCTGGGAGAGAAGAGTAGTGCCCTCCTGGGGCATCAGAGGGCTGGAGTAGAATTTATACCTAGTTCTAGGCCCTTCTACGTGTTCCCATTTCTGCTTCTTGTTCATATATATATGAACATGAGCCAGAATGCCCCAAAGTGACTTGGGCTTTCCATGTGGTAGCTGGACATCAGTGCTCTCAGAGCCTGAGACCTCAGGGTACATTCAGCGTCAGAACCAGGAGGAACAGGTCCCTGTGTCCACCTCCAGGGCTCCTGCTGATGCCTGGAAGGAAGACTGTCTCCTGTGAAATCTGCCACTTTTATCACATCAATTCTTTTCTCCGGTGACACTCATGTCCCAGTGGGACCACTTATCAGCAAGCCCTGTTACCAGCAGCACCTGCCTCAGTCTGGAGAGCAGGAATTATCTTCTAGTTGTCCAGGCATCCTTGGTACTTTATGTTGGATAGGAATAGAGTCCCCTCTGGGGCTATGCTGGCCCTTGGGTACTAAGGTCCAGGCCTGAGCCTGTGGAACTGGCTTCATGATTCAGCAGCTACCTCATTTTAAGTCCCCTGGCCACCTCTGGGCACAGTCCTCTTGGAGGGAGGATAGGGACAATTTCAGGTGGCCAGGGAGACCCCAAAAACTCTGTGCCAAACCAAATGTGCACCCCCTTTCCTGCTGGACTGTGTTTGTTCTTACAGCTGCATCCTAGCAAGAGAGGGATGGACACAATGCCCTGGAAGGGGGGTGAGTGGATTTTTGACTCAGTTTATGGCTTCTGTGGGTTCCCACACCAGAGCCAGCAGCATCAGAGGGGAGAGTCTCTCCTGGCCTGGCTCCTCTACTCACCATGAAAAAAAAAATCAGCTCTTTTAGAGTTCTTGTTCTAAATGCCCAGTGCCTTGTGAGAGGCCCAGGCTCACAGCCCACATGCAAAGCAAAGCTGGGTAGAAGATCCCAGGGGCCCTGCAGTTCCAGGGTTCAATGTTCTTGTCCCTAGATGCAGAGCTCAAAGCCAACCAGAGGTCCCTGAGAACTCAACGGTCCTGAGCCAGGCCATCCTTCATGTTCCATAACCTTGACTGCCTTTGGACAGACTCTCTGTCCCAGGTCTCAATACACAGTCCAGGAAGCCTCCTGGTGGCTGGTGAGAGGAGGGGGTCTGGCCAGTCCTGAGGGGATGAATAGGATTTACTGGCAGAGGCCTCACCTCTGGCAGGGTTCCTAGCCTCATTAGCCATAGAAATGGCCATAGGCTGGGTATAACCCATGGTTCTAGGATCCTGAGAATTGGGCAGCTTCCTGTGCCCTTGGATCTGCTTTATTAATCCTTTGTTTAAGCCTCAGAGGAGGGACTTGGTCACCACCTTGTGGGAAGGCTCTGTCTTGATCTGTGACCTAACGGGAGTCCGGATTCCTGACCATTAGGTCAGGCACAGGGGCAGCTGGCTCCATGCTCAGCGACTTATTTCCAGCTTGGCAGAAGCTGTAATGCCTTTCCTTGGAAATCAGAGGGCCCCAGCCACTGCGCAATAGATGGCAAGCCCAAACTGGTCCAGCCTGGGAAGACAGCTCTCAATTACCAGCCTTTCTGAGTCAATGGAATGCCCCATCCTCCATCCCAAGCTGAGCCCTGGGAACCCCATAAGACCCAGCCCCATAGTCTTCCCTTCAGAACCCAGACGACTGGGAGGAAAGAACCAGAGTCAAGTAAACATTTTCACTTAGGATAGCTGTCTCGAGATGTCCCTTGACTTTAAGTCATAGCACTGGCGTTCCTAACTTTTCTGGTTGCTTATTGAAGGTATTCCACTGACCTCACATGGGATCCAGGACAGCAGGAGGAGGGGCCTGGTAGGTTGAGTGGACTCGCTGACTCAGGCACAGCCTTCAGCTGTCCAGGACAGGCAGTCTTTAGGAGGCCATGAGCTGCCACGGCCACTGCTGTTACTAAGAAAAGCCCAAGGATAAAGACAGCGCATGCCTGCCTCACACAGGCCCTGAGGCTGGGGGGGCTTGCGGGGAGGGATGACACAGGAGATCCTTGAGCTTGGGGACGATGTCATGTCTCACTGACTGGGTGTACAGCTGTCCCCTAGTTTGTCAGGATAAAGAGTCACTTAGCTCTAGTGGCCTTCAATTGTGGGGATATAGGGTACAGACTGGTAAACCTCGGGGACCCCCAGAATAGGGGTCACTTTGCTTGTTCCTGTACCGAAAACAAGGAACACATCTGGGGTCCCTTGCTCTAGCTCCTTAATTTAATTGTGTGTTTGCTGGAATGTCAGCATGATCACTGCATTCTTCTCTCCCCATTCTAGCTAATTACCCTCCCTCTGCTACAGGGTCTTGGGAGCTTCATACAGTGCCTTACATGGAAGCCTGGGCCATTAACTGAGCTTCATATCCCTCCTAGACTCTGAAGGTCTTGGAGGGCAAAAGGCATGACTCCAAAGAAAAGTCTCACCAGGTTAGAGCAATCAGCCAGTGTGGTGGGCCCACATGAGAAGCTAACAACCGAGAATCTTAAGTGGGAAGGTGCACTCACACTTTGTACAGCTTGTCTTAGAGTCCAAAGTATCCCTGCATGGTTCCATCTGTTCTTGTTCCAGAATCAGAGAAAGTGGGAAAAGAGAGTCAGCTTTCAGAGACTCTGGCTGGGTCCTCGGCTCCCACTCTGTGGCCCACAGTGGTCACTAAAGAGTCTGCTGTAATCTTAGGCAGGGATTTGAGGGTCCCTCAACATCACAGACATGGCTTATTAAAACCTGGTAAGTTCATGCTTTCCCATGGCAAACAGAGATGAGGAGCTGGAATATATTTATAATGTGTGTGTGTGTGTGTGTGTGTGTGTGTGTGTGTGTGTGTGTGTATGTGTATACACACATACATATACATCAATGTACACACACACACACACACACACCATTCTTGGGCAAGACTTTCCTCTATTATAGCCACATAAATGACTTCATCTCTTATAACTATCATTAGTAAGTCATTCATATAAATTCACACACTCTGATCTCAGTCAGTGAATGCAGGTATTTGACTATCAAGGATACTTTCCTCCTATCAAAAGTCTATTTCAAATGAACTTTATCAGTTGAACAAATCTTGTATCTCTATTTGCTGAATTGCTCAACACCCCTAGGCATTCACATGTGTTATTGGCCTGGTGATAAATTACTTACCTTTAGTGTGTGTGTGTGTGTGTGTG
The DNA here is from genome assembly GCA_030556225.1 of Cricetiscus sungorus. NCBI lineage: Eukaryota > Metazoa > Chordata > Mammalia > Rodentia > Cricetidae > Cricetiscus > Cricetiscus sungorus. The sequence continues at coordinate 74,525,165 of JANBXA010000651.1, forward strand.
TGTGTGTGTGTGTGTGTGTGTGCGCGCGCGCGCACGTGCGTTTTCACAGGTCACTACAGCTCAATGAGTGGTCAGTGGCTGCATAGCCTTCTCTCTGAACTCTCAAACACTTTGCATATTTGCTTGCTGTAGGTTAACTTCTCTAGGGTTCAATGTTCTCAGCTGTGAAATCATATCTGCTTTAGGACTATTTTAAGTTTCTACAAGGAAATGAGAAGTGCTTACAGCAGTTTTGGATCTGCTGTGGATAGACTGTGACGGTCCCCATATAGTCATTAATATTCTTAGTAGAAGGGGTCGGAGGCATTGGTGGCTTCTACTAATTGACTTAGGGCAAGCTGATGGGAGCCAGGTCGTTATCCACCCCCCCTGCTAGATTCCAGTCTCCTACCCAGAGAACTTTATTTAAGAAGGGTCCCCTGTGTCTTAACTGGAGGTCCAAAGAGGCTATTTAACTCAAGGGATAGAATTGCACAATAGCCAGGCAGGGGGTGGGACAGGACCTCGTTGAATAGAAGGCCCTGGAGCGTGCCATCAGGGTGTTGAGGTTTAGCCTTAAAATTTGGCTGACAAAGATGCTCATTAGACCAGAGAACTGAGCCATGAGCTCAGGTTGGAAGATCAAGGCATTTCAGTTTCAGGAACACAGTCCCTAAGCCTCTAATGCTCTCACTCCCTTTCCACCCCATGCTTTCCCAATGATGTTAGTTAATATGGGCCAGTCCGAATAACCTTGTTTCCTCCTTACATCCATGCCTATAAAAGGATGCTATGTTATCCCAATGGCCCATAATTCATCACGCTGAATTCCCCTCCATCTGGAGGCTTATACAACTGTTGAAAAGTTGTCACTATAACCTATTGTCATTGCAACCTTTTATGAACCAGCCTACATTTTTATGTCAAAAATTTATCTTAATGGCCTCACAGCTCTTACCTCCAATTATTCCAGTGTCATCGACCTCCAGCTCAGGCTGCATTCCAGCTAAGATGTGAGAACAAATTCCTTCTTCAGCTTTCCCCTAACCCTGCACTTAAAATAGGAGAAACCCTCTGGCAAGTGTGATGCCTTGCATGTGTGCAGAATGTGAACCCCTTTTGGGTGACCCAGAAGGAAGGCCATGGAATGAGGCACCTGGGCAGCTAAGGCTGAATGCAGAACTGTGCTAGGCAGCTGCCACATGGAAGGGAGGACTGGGGAGGGACACAGGTACTAGGCATGTTTCCATCATTTTAAGATACACTCCCTAGCACAGGACAGAGAATACCAGAGGAAAAGAGCATACCTGCCATTGAGGGGAGTTCTGGTACTCATATTTAGAAGTCATTTACTTTTCCAAAACACATTGTCCATGTCCATGTACACATACATGAAGAATATAAGCAATCATAATTATGTGTCATAATGTAAAACCAATGGTGACTGTTAAATATATCATTTACAATATGATGTGTAAATGTTACACTTGATATTTTAAACGTGAAATATATGACACTCGCGTGCACATGTGTGCACACGACACATACTTAAAAGATATTTTATTGCTTTAGGAGTCAAGCGTAATTGAAAAGGTGGCTAAAGAAACAGACACTTCCTCCCATTACTTGTCCTCTTGTTAGTGCTGATGGGAAAGGCCCTAGCTTCCTCATTTGAAGACCTCCTTGACATCGTTTTTCAGTCGTTTGTTTTTCTTCACTTAATAAGGAATGAAAAGTGGACAAGAATACACAGAAAGACAGGCAAAGAAAGTAAGGGGCACCCGTGGCCCCAGACCCGCAGCTAGACATCCAGGCCAGAGTCCTTGCTGCCAGCTTCACTGTTCTTTGAAATGGAGACCGGCGTTGCCCACTTCTCTTGCCTCTACCTGCTCCAGGGTCTCAGCTTCAGGAGCGAACATTCTAGGAACAGGAGAGATGATTTGGGAAAGGAGCCAAGGTTCCCAGGACCCTACTCTAAGCAAGCCATGTTTGACTTCTGCATGTCCATGCTCCCTGTTCTCCTTCCTGTCCCATGATCCACCGGACACAAAATGGCACTTTATAATTCTTGAGCCCAAGTTCAAGATTAGCCATTTTGATCAACCAGGCTCCCCATACCCCTAATGGAAGGAGGGTAGCCTTCCAGGTGTTCAGGATGATGAGAAACCCCAGTTAATCCTGACATGGTAGCGCAAGCCTATTAGCTTAGCACATAGGAGGCCGAGACAGGAGGATCATGAGATCAAAGCCAGCCTAGATTACATGATGGGACCTGTCTAAAATACAAAAACAAAGCTGAAGCTGGTGTTCTGCATGGGAGGCCCAAGCGTTATCCCTGTTGCAGACTCTGTTACGAGCTGACCTCAGTGTGAGCTCAGAGAGTGAGCTTTTTTTTTGTTTTGTTTTGTTTTGTTTTGTTTTTTCCTGTAACTGTGGTGATAGTGGCTCTCACAGAGCTATCCCTAGCTGCAGAGGTAACTGTGCAGCATGGGATATGGGGCTATTTATGCTTGTATATGGCATGTGTGCATATGTATGTATGCTCTTACAATACAATACAGTGAGTGACACTTGTATTTTTTATTTTTGCTATTGGCAAGCATTTGACTCTGTCTTGAAACAGGTCAGACCTGAGTTCAAAATCTTATAAGGCCACTTACTTTGCAAATGATATGGGGCGGGGGGGAGCCTAAAACCCCACATTTCCCTAACCCTCAGTTTTTTATCTTAAAATAGCAATGATAACAACCTGGCCCGCAGGATTTGATGCACATATGTGCAAGGCACTGACTCACACCTGGCAGGTAGTAAGATTCTAACAAATGCTCACCACCGTCACTGCTGCTCGTATTTACAGCCTCGCCTGCACAAAGTGGTGCTAATCATTGCCACTGATGCTCTTTCCAGATCCTTGTCCTTCAGAGCGGCCCAGTTTTGCTGACTCAAGCCTCCATCTTGGTCTCAGGGCCCCAGGGAAGAACTGTCCCAGAGAGGGGACAAAGCCCTGAGCTGTATGGAAGGTTGGTGGAAGGAAGTAGGAAGAAGACTCCAGTCTGCAGAAAAGAATATTTCCTGATATATATCAGGGTGTGTGTGTGTATGTGTGTGTGTGTGTGTGTGTGTGTGTGTGTGTGTGTGTGTGTGTGTGTGTGTGTGTGTGTGTGTGTGTGTGGTTGTTGAGTCTCATTTTAGAAATGGGTAATGGACCATGGCGAGTTTGAGACCTGACCTGGAGGAGTTCCAGAGCTGTGGCTCTCCATCCCAGGCCTTCACTCCAGGAGTTTTGAGCTTCAGTCCTTTCCTCCTCACTCATTCATGTAGTCTCATCCATGCTCATGGGGTAAGGAGGTACCCTCTTCTCCTGCTCACATGATGGGTTTCTTTCCAGCCATGCTGTTGTTCTTCAGCCCCTCTGTCTCCCTCTGAATCTTTGCCTCCCCAGCCTCCTTCAGGATAGCTATGATGTTGTTGGAGCTGTTGGCATAGCTATTGGTGGCCTTATCTTGCTCCCTGACTTTTGCTGTGTCTTGCCTATCTCCACGGCAGGATTGCAGGGCCCTTGAGGTGCTAGGCAGAGTGGCAAAAATGGTACCTACTTGAGAGTGGAGGAGGGGGTACTGTCTCTTCTCAGCTAAGTGATGTCAACTTCATCATCTGATCTACAGGGAAGATACCCAACAGATGCCAGACTGCATCTTTTTTTTTTTTTTTTTTCCCTCAAGAAGTATTTCCTGACTACTTGAGATTTGCATCTGGGCTTCACAAGGACCCCAAAGCAGAATCCCTGTCCAATGAAGTGAGCTGTCTAACTCTCAAAGGTATTTCACTTCCTGTTTCAGTGGGAAGAGACTTTGCCCTTAGCTCTGCTCGTTGCTAAACACAGTCAAGAGATTTCCTGGGCCCCCAGGCTCCTACATGGCTGATCCAGTCCATGAGTGCCTCTTATATCAGTGCCAAGGTAAGAAGGCAGGAAATCAGAAGCAGGAGTAAAGTGTGCATGTGCAATTTCCTCTTTCTTTATGTCCTTCTGAGGAGCCAAATTCTGAGACAAGTCTCGCTATTGTGCACGGGAGACACTTTGTCCCCTGCCGACTCTCCTTGCCTCCTTGGCTCAGAAGGAGATACCCGATGACAGTGTGCTTCCCTGAAAGTATCTACTAACACGTCTCCTCTTCTCCGTGATGCAGAGGGCTGACTCAGTGTAAGGAGGCCTGTTTTCTGTTTATATGTAAGTGTTGGTGTGTTCAAGGACAATGTGGCATGGCCCTTGATAGGTTCCCAGGAGGCTGGCAGTTACTCTGCCGGCTTCTCACTGACACAAGCATGCTGATGACTCAGGTTCCTCATCCTCTCTCTGGGGACACTGCTACTAGGAAACAGGACCTCTCCTTGGAGACTGAGTCTCCCAGGGGCTGATTGGTAACTACAGGCTGGAGGATGACTCAAGAAAACCTCTGTAGAATGAAGCTGGCATCATTTAAATCTAATATGCTTTTAGCCAGATATTAGACCTAAGGGACAGCTTCTTGAGTGTGTCCAAGCAGAGGCTACCCAAAGCCCAGAGAGTGCCTGGTGCCCTGTGACAGGCCTCCTGCCCAGCTGGTGGGTGAGGGCATTCTACTATACACATAGCACAGTTCAAACCACCAATCAGCACCATTTCTCCATGGCAACCACAAACAGCCTGAATGTTCCAGAGGCTATGCTGGCAGCAGACATAAACTCAGTGGCAAGAAACAATGTCCTCATGACAAACATCGTCAAGTATGCAAACATCTCACTGTTGCTTCTGAGGATGAAGCCATCCCAGGAATGTCATGTGTAGGCAAGGAAGGCGACTGGCAGTCAGGGAATCACCATATGGTTGGGGCATGATCTCGGCGTGATCCAAGAGCTCTCAACTTACTAAAATGACAGCTTTCCCAACAGAGATGAGTTGGGAAGGAAAAGTGGGAAGGAATGGGGAAGCCACTGCAGAAGGGATCCCATGATGGAAGGATTTATGAACTTGAATGACTTTAGCATACCTGAATGGATCACGTGCAGTGGGTGACGTGGGCCTGCTTTTTTCCCTAGGTGTTCACCAGCAAACCAAAGTTAGGAAAAGTGATGACCAGAGGAAGCTGGCAAAGAAAGTCCACCAGGACACACCAAAAACCCTGTCTCTGTTGTGGTAAACGATGACTTTAATTTACAAAGCAGATGAATACTAAATCTTCATGAAATTAAAAACTATATTATTTATGTGAGTGGAAACGGAAAATGTTCTCTAGCTAGCAGCAATCCTGCTTTGTAGGAGGGACACTAAAATAATTAAAACCACTCGTGCTTCAGTAACAAATAATGATAATAAATAAATGTCCTGACCTTAAGCAAAAATATAAAATTAAAACCCATTTGGTATGTAAATTCATTCAGGACGCTAGCGAGGCTCCCAGCCCAAGACGGTGTGGAATGGTGGGAGCGTTCGCTACATGAATTTTGAAAGGAAAATCAAAGAACAACGGCATTGTGTGTGTATCGACTCATTATTCTACTTTAATTCCGTCTAATGCTGTGTGGAGCCTCAAGGCTGGGACATTAATTTCCTGCGTTTTCTGTTCCACCAATTCCTCATGGAGAGCTGCAGGAAAAACTTCACTCCTAGAGGCTGACATCAGGGGAGGCCAGGCAGAGAACAGAGGATTGGAAGGCAATTTTGACATGTTTACAGAGACCAGAGGAAAAGACATTGGCATAGCCTGGCCGGGTGCAGGCTGCTGTGAGCTCTGGAGGGCTTGGACTACCAACTATCCAATCCTGGACTGGACCTGAATGGGTCCAGGCCTTGTGTCCAGGGCAGGAAATGGTGATTTGGAGAAAATGGCAATTAGATCCAAAATAGGGGTGTTCCCACCACTCTCAGGCGAGCACTGTACAGCGAAACTGCTGCATGTTCCAAGAAGCCTGCTCCTGAAGCCCCACCCACTCCAGGTCAGGCCACTCTAGTAAGTTGCAGGGTAGTGTGTCTGGTAGGAAAGCTCAGACCTTGTCAATATCCTTGTGGCCAGCAGGCTTCTCCTCTGGACCACCCTCCAAGGGCTGCTACACATAGCCTTTCATTTCAGTCTCATAACCACCATGTGCGGTAGGGTGGAGATGGTTATTCTTTTCTGACAGTCAGGGAAACTGAGGCACTGAGCCCACTGTTGAGGAAGGGGCAGAGAAGGCATTGGAATCTTGTGCCAGGCTGAGTTTCATAGTCAGAGACTTCTAAAGTAAGGAAGGGGCTGGGGGGTGGGGGCACGGCTGAAAGGGAGCTTTGTGGGTTCCCTTTTTTTTTTGGTAGCACCTAAGTGACATGTATGTCTCAGGTGTGGCCTGGCTCTTCCATTCCTTATATTTAAACTGAGGGTCCTTTCTGTGGAAGCCCTTTGCAACTGTGTTTCAGAGTCTGATTTTTGTGAGTTGATGCAGACAGTGGACTCCCTGGACCACCCTGGCCCTGGCCTCATTTCCTTTGAGAGGTCTAGGGCCACCTGTCACCTCTCACCATTGCTACAAAGGAGGAAACAGAGGAAACACCACCCCACAGGAAACAGAGACCCCAAAGTCTTCTCTTCCAGGGACCCAGGGTCACTTGGGGACACAGGGCCTCAGGGAGAGTGAAGGATCTGTACAACCACCCAATAAAGACCCTGGTCTCACAGTTCAGTCTTCCAGGAAGAAATCTCAACGCAAGTTCTCTAGTGTCTAAGTAACTCCCAGTCAAGCTGGGCTTGTTGAGAAAACCTCAGGGCATGACTGGTTTTCTACATATTTGAATCTGAGATGGGGAACCACTGACCAGTCTGGAATTGTCCGTCTGAGCCCCGCCTGGGGACTGGAATGTTCTTTGTCCAGCAAAGAACTCCCGGAAATCCCCTTCCACCGGAAGTCTGACATAATCTTCAGTTCTCTGGGGGTGTTAAATGTCCTCAACCACTTCTACCCGGTCATTTTTATGAGTCCATGTAGGACACAAGGCCAAGGCATAGTTCTTGCTTTGAGAACAACAAGGTCACCAAGGAGCCAGGAGAACCATAAACCTACAATACCAAATGATAAAAAAAAGGCTGTTGGGTGTGGGTGGGAAGATGGCTTAGTGCACAGAGTATTTCTGAGTTTGGGTCAAAGAACTGATGTAAAAAATAAGCCAGGTGTGGTGGCCCACACTTTTTAAACCTGGTGCTTGGGAGGCAGAGAGAGGCCCGTCCCTGGATTCACCACCAGCCAGCATATCCTACTTGGTAAGTTTCAGGTCTGTGTGAGACCGTGCCCTTCAAAAATCATGGTCCTGAAGGAATGACACATGAGAGGTTGACCTCTGGTCTACACAAGTATGAAAATATACACACATATACACAAGTATGCATGTGTGTGCACATACACACAGAGACAAAGGGACAGAGATAAAAAACAGACAGACAGACATCATTTGGGCCAAGAGCCAAATTCCCACACCAAGCTGTGAACAGGCAAGATGTCTACACCCTGCAGGAGGGGAGGAAGTGGGAGCCAGAAGCAATTCCTGGCTGAGGAGTGGGGGACAGTGCCAGGAGCTGGAGGAGGAGGCTGAGAAGGGAAGGGTCATGTCATGTGGGAGAAGAAGTCAGGCAAGTGCCCTTGAACCCCATGCTGGGCCCAGAAAACAGCGTGCAGATCCCAGAGAAGGCTGGGAGGAAGGTGGGGCAGGATGAAAACTCTAGGAATTGAGTTGCAGCTTTGTCCTTGCATCTGGGGGCAGACAGCCTGGCACAGACTACAATGTTCTTACGGGTGCTTTGGTCTGAATGTTTTCCCTAGAGATGTATACTTTAAAAAGATACCCTAAGGACTGGAGAGTTGGCTCAGTGGTTAAGAGCACTTGTTTGTTTCTGTAAAGGACCCAGGTTCGATTCCCAGCACCCACACAGGCTTACCATTCCCTTAGGCACCAGGCATGCATGTGGTGTACAGACCCACATGCAGGCAAAACACTTATTTGAATAAAATAAATCTTAAAAAAAAAAAGAAAAGAAAAACCTACCTTAAGGAGATAGTATTTGAAAGTGGGATGTGTCAGGAGTATGGAGGCTTCCTGAAGAGCACCAGGGCCCTACTGCCAGGTTCAGATGTACCCAAGAGACAGCATATTAGAAGGGGAGGGCTTTTCTCTAGAACTCTCCAGTTTCTAGAGCCATGAGCAATAAATGGATGCAATTTATAAACGATCCAGCCTAAAGTATTACACCATAGCACCAGGAAGGGGCTGGCATACCTGGATATCCAGACAGCTCTGCTATTTGTTAAGTCCCAACCTGACTTCCCACCTGGGCATCTCTAAGATCTTTTCTTGGGTTAGCTTTCCATCTTCCTGACAGTTGTTACGTTTTTCAAATTTATTTTTATTAAAAAAATTATATGTATTATGTGTGTATGTGCACATGTGAGTACAAGTACCCTCAGAGTCCAGGAGGGGGTGCTGGGTCCTCTAGAACTGGAGTTACAGGTGGCTATGAGCCACACAATGCCAGGGCTGGGGTCTGAACTTGGGTCCTTTGTGGTATGTACTTTAAACCAGACCTGACTTTTTTTTTTTTTTTTATTATTTTTTAAAATTGTAACTGTCTCTGCTTACTATCAAGAAATCAGTACACAAAGGGAGAGGTTTGGTTTCATTTCAGCTCTCAGTGCACTAAAGAAACACTTATGTAGGCTCTGAATAGATAAACAAATGTCCCATCATAGCTCTACTCCACCTTCTCTGAATAAAGAACACTTTTGTTTGCTGCTCACTCATGGTGATGCACCCTGCTAGCCTGGCTCTGGGCATGGACCACTGAAGATGCGAGGACCTAGAAGGGCTGTGGGCTGCTTGAAGTCTAATAGCAGACACTGCCCCTGAAGTCCAGGCCTAGAGAGACAGTTTAGCCTCTCGGTGGGTGGGGATCTCAGCTCATGCTTGGCCACGTTCAGACCCTCTAATAGGTCTGGAGAGGAACGTGGAGCCTGGGCAACATGCCTGGAGTGTGGATGGAATTTATTGCGCCAAACGCTTCCTGAGTTTTTAAGGTCTTGACTAGCAACACACATACTTTTGTGGGGGTAGATATATAAAAACACCCTAATCAAAACCCACAGGAAACAACCTGGGGCGAGCTGCGGGTGGAGCACGGAATGCATAAAACACATGGGCCAGAGCCTGAGCAAACAGACAGGGAGAAGGGCCAAGCCAAGCCAGGGCCTTCTGGAGTTTAGAACAACGAATTTTAACCAGAATATGAGCTCCCTCACCAGTACCAGGGCAGGTAAAATGTAAGAGAAATACTGAATGGAAAAGGTGGTAAGGCTCAGCCACCCAGACAGGCCTGCCGTAGATGTCATGTGAGTCTCCTGCTTGCACTATAGCTGTGTCTCAATCTGTGGGTCACAACCCCAACAGGGGTCACATATCAGATATCCTGCATATCAGATATTTCCATTATGATTCATAACACTAGCAAAATTACAGTCATGAAGTAGCAATAAAATAATTTTATGATGTGTGTGTGGGGTCACCACAACACGAAGAGTTGTGTTAAAGGGTGGCAGCATCAGGAAGGTTGGGAACCACTGGTCTAGGGGCTTGTGTTCTTTTAAAGGGAGAGGTTTAAATAGGGGGCCTCCTTTCAGGAGAGTCAGCTGGGCTCTCCCAGAATGCCAGCTTCCAGCCTGCGCATAGTGTTATCATTTGGTAGCGACTAGAATGGATGTTGATGGCTGCTAACTGTACAGCGTATACAGCTATACCTGGAAGCCTCTCTTGTCTTGTACTTAGATATGATCAGCACCCCCTTTAAAGATGGTAGAGTCTTAAATTGGGGGAAGACCTTCAGAGAATTATTCTGGGGAGCTGGGATAGTAGAGTTAATTTCTGCACTTGCAGATAGCTGTTTGAGTTGGCCTATCTTTGCTCCACTCAGAATTTCCTTGGAGGCAGAGTGAAAAAGCCTGCCACCCAACCCACACCCGCTCCAGATCACAAATGTGCCTTCTGTCCTCTGACCTTTCTGTTATGGCCAACAGGTGGCAGGAACTCTTGTCTGGGGTCTTGGAGCCAAGGCTGCTTACCCCAGCCCCCACTAAAGCCATCTTGTCAAAGAAATTACCACGTTCTGCTGAGTAGAGCAGAACTGAGCTGGGGCAGTTGGAGAGGGCAGGGCCCCAAAGCAACTCTGGCCCCCAAGCCACCACTCTGGGGGCATCACACGGACTCAGGCTCTTCTTGGCCCTGCAGCGCTTGGTCAATCCTAATAATAGCTCAGCTACAAGGCCTGACTTCTTCAGTTTCCATTTCACTTGCACCCGATCTGGCTGTCCCAGTGGGGACAGCTTCCTTGCAAAAACAAACAGCAGAATCAATATTTCTTTCACCAGGGGAGGTGTAGGGTCTGTAGACTGTAGGCCAGGCCTGTTTTTACTTCTCCTGACCAGGGCCTGAGCTTGGGAAGGGGAAACAAAGGCCACCAGGGCACTTTCTGCCTCAAGCCAGCAATTTGACTACATTAAATTTAGCACACACTTACCACTCATCTTTAACGTGTCAAAGCCAGAAAGGCCAGGAAGAGACAAGGATGAGTAAGATGTACCCTGGGTCTGGAGTACACCGGAATCAGGAGATGGGCACCAGGAGATAAGGCACACAAACCAACAGCTACAGTGCACCATGGAAGTGGGCAGTTAGAAGACAGCTTGGAGTACCTGGTCTCTAGGCACAGCCCTCCCTTCCTCCATGCCTAAGCAGAGCATACCTAGTGAGTCAGTTTCCCTGGGGTTGGAGGTGATGTGCTGTTCATGGCGTGTGTGTGTGTGTGTGTGTGTGTGTGTGTGTGTGTGTGTGTGTGTTTGGGGCGGCACATGGGGGGGGGGAGATTACGATCTCTCTCTGTGTCTGCTCTGGTCTCCAGAGCATCTGCCTGGACAAGCCCTGAATACAAACCTCAGTGAATAAAAGGTCCTGGGGGAGCTGGTTAAAGATACAAATCTTGGCTGCAGCCCAGGAGATGCAGAATCAATAAACACTAGTATGTCTGAAGGTTTGCCCATGAAAGGAGCCCCTCAGGGGCCTGGGAGTCCTTGGGTCACAGGCCGAGAGGTATCTGGCCAGACTGGGACTTTTGGGGCAGAAGTCCGGGGGAGAGCTGAGAGAACATGATGTGTGCAGAGAAAGCCACACACAGGTCATCAGACTGGCCTGTGGGTGTAGCACATGCCTCCAAGGCCCCCAGTGGAGCTGAGGGGGACCAGTAGGGGCTATGATGGCATTGAGTCCTATATCCAAGTGTTCCAGGGTCCCCTCGACAAAGAGGGGAGACAGGATGATCTCACTTGAAGTTTACCCACTTAGCTCTGTTCCTGGCTAGTGTGAGGACGATGGCAGGAGCATGAGGGCATTCTGCACCAAAGGCCTGAGTGCAGGGTGTCAGAGCACTCCTTGGAATGGTAGCTGCCTTGTGAGAGGTCACTGTGATACCGACAGGATGGCTGGATCACCACAGGATATGTAGGACAGGCATGGTGGAGTACAGAGGGCAGGTCAGGAGCCATCCTAGAAGAAGCATCCAGGAAAAACCTGCTAGAAGCCAAATTAGGGGGGAAAAATCCCAGGAGGAGCAGACAGAGAGGAGTCTCTCTCTCTCTCTCTCTCTCTCTCTCTCTCTCTCTCTCTCTCTCTCTCTCTCTGTGAGTAAGTGAGATACAGGCTGTTCCATTCCAAGCCCCTAAATTAGCAATCAATAAAAACAAAAGCTCTTTCCTTGTCCACGTGTCAGGATTCAGAGGGGAGCAGTGATGAGGAAGACCACACAGACTTTAGACCCCGGACACGGAACAGCTTAGCCGGCATGTTTTAGAATAATAAAGGAATCTAATGGAGAATGCTTCCTTCCCCCAGAGCTCCGATTAAACTTTGGAATATGGGTGACACGTACGCTGCCGAGGACACTGCACAGTTAGAATTCTGCCAGCAAACATTCTAAAATATTCATGAAACATGGGACCAGGCCTGACTGTTAACACTGCTACTGGTTCCCTCCAATGGAGTGACAAATGGGCACCAAGCACTGTCATCTGTCCCTTTGATCTTTCCAGGTCCCACTAGGGAGCGCAGGGTAGAAGGGGGTGGGGGCAGGGAGGCTAGTGGGGAGGGAGAGGTCTTCATGGTTCTGGTGGCCTCAGTTCCTTGCAAGAGAGTAAGAGAATGGGGGATTTCTTCAGACTATGAGGTACAGTCATTGATCTTTCCACTCTTTCCATCAGTGCTTAGTGGGGGTCTCCCACACCACACACTAACCTTTGTGAACACAGCATTGTCATATACACAAACCTCTTGCAACGGTAAGGAGAAAAAGGAAAATGTCTTAGGGAAAAAGGAAAAAAAAAAAAAAGAAAGAAAAAGAAAAAAAAAAGCAAATTGGCCTTTGAGAGAGAATGGGGAGAAAACCACGTGACAAGATCCTGACTGCCTGGGTTAGGAGCATCACTGGAGTGTCTCACCACACTGAGAGGGAAGCACCGTGCAAAATTGCTGCAATTTAACAGGGCAGCTAATTAAAAGGAGCGACATGAAAGGCCTTTTCTTTCTAGGCTGAGTTTTACATCTTTCTGTGTAGGGATTCAAAAGTATGACAACAGGAGGACAAAGAGCTATGTCCCCCAAACAATAAGAAGTGGCAGAACGGCCACAGCCACTGAATTAGTGGTCTGGTAGCCTTCCGCCCTGTGTGTGTGACTGAGGTTCATTGTTGCAGTAGATGGTGGGGTCACAGGAAGAACGAGACACAGCAAGACACAGCAGGTACCTATGGCTCATGAAGAATAGAGTCTAGGACAAATGTAGTACAATGTGTGCAGAGAAAGAGAGAGAGAGAGAGAGAGAGAGAGAGAGAGAGAGAGAGAGAGAGAGAGAGAGAGATTCTTAGTGGCCATTGAGAAGAGCAGATCCCCTAAGCACAGGACACTATTCTCTCCATCACACTGGCTAAGTGACTATTTCCTGAGGTCATCCCATTAGCCTTTGTGTGGGGATGTTTGTGCATGTGTATGGGGAATGCATGTGTGCAGAGGCTGGAAGTCAGCCTTTGTGGGGTTTCTCAGAAACAGGTTCTCTGATTGGTTTGAGGTTGGCCAATTAGAGTAGGTTAGCTATCCAGGTAGTCCCAGGGTGGCCTGTCTCTAGTACTGGTAGTTCAGGCAGATGCATCACCATGAATTCTGGGGTTCAAACTCAGGTCCTCATGCCTGTGGGGTAACCACCTTTCCCACTGAGCTGTTGTCCAAGACCGAATTATGCTTTTTGACAATGACAACCTTTTGAATGAGGTAGGGGTTATGGAACAGCTGCATCCTGGGTATAGAATTTGCTTGTGGAGGAGGGGATAAAGGTTTTTTGGAAGCAGAGAACAGCAATGGTGGCCTAGTCCCCTGAAAGTTCTAAACATGTTGAATCATATACTTTAATTTTATGTGTAATTTAGCATAACCAAGAACAAACCCAAGGTTTTCTGAGGTCACTGTGCATGTGTGAGAGTTTCCCCAGCAATTCCCAAGCCCAGGTTGTTGTCGGGGGAGGTTGTTGCTAGAAAGGCCAGTTGTCCCCATCCTGTCCCACACAGTCTGTCCCTTGGCTGGCCAAAAGGTTGAAGAAGCCCATGGGGTCGCATGGCAGCCATTGCCTCCAAAGACCACCAGGCAGAGTTTTCTGCAGCTTAGCCTCCTGAGCTCTGCTTGATCTGATTTTAAACTCTTTCCATGGCAAAACCACTCCTTCTTTCGACAAGAGGCTGCGATTGCACAGAAGTTCATTTCTGGGAGGTTGACTGGTGGCTTGACACTGTCTTCTTCCTGTCACCCCTTGAAGCCTTTCAAAGCGGCCCCCTCCCAGTTACATATGGACCCCTTCCCTTGGCAGTCGAGTTCACTAACCCGAAAATCTGGGCAGGCTGGCAGGGGGTGGGGCAAGAAGTGGGAAGCAGGGGAGGAGAAGGTAGGGGTGGGTGCAATAGATAGCTCTGGCAGAGACAGAGGCTAGACCCTTCCCTTGGGTTCAAACATAGCCAACCCCTGGCCTTGAACCCCTTAGTGCCTCCCCCTTCCTGTGACTGTGCAAATGTTTAGCTTCACCTACATGCAGCCAGCAGCCGGCAGCCGGCAGCCGGCAATCCATCTGTTAACACGCTGGCCAGACTGGGGCCTGGTGGCATCGAAGTGACCCAGAAGTAGGTCTAATCCTCTCTTCTAAATGTGCTTAATACCATCGATAATCTTGTCACATAAATCTTCTGGTTAGCAGTGAGCTGCAGCTATCACCACTAGACTCCAAGAATCTTTCAGGAAGGGATTCTCCCTCCTGCCATCTATCTCCTTTCTTATAGCCATCTCAGCTGCCATGTTGCCGGGCACTCGGGAGAACCGCCCTGACCTTTCCGGGCTCATATCCCAGAGCAGCTGCTTGCAGATTAGGCCACTAAGCCCACTTATTCCCTCATTCCTGAACTTTGCTAAGGGACTGGTAGGCATCTTTGGCACATATGTACTCTTCTCATGGCCATATCTTTTGTGGGGTCAGGTACCATGCTTAATTGCATTGTTTCAAAGGCTGGGAGTAACATTTTTGGTGATGGTGGTATTGAGGTATGTGTGTGTGTGTGGGGGGGTGGTGTGTGTGTGTGTGTGTGTGCAGGGGCACATATATGTGTAAGTATGTGTGTGCAATCAAAGTACAACCTCAGATATTCTTCCTCAAGCATGGTTTAATGGTTTACCTTTTTTTTTTTTTAAAGACAGGTTAGATCATTGGCCTGGAACTTGTCAGGTAGGTGAGGGTAGCTGGTCACTGAGCCCCATGGACTTACTCTTCCCATTTCTCTTGTCCAGTGCCAGGAACACAGGTGCGTGTCACCATGTTTTGTTTTATGTGGGTTCTGGTTACTTAATTCAGGTATTCAGGTTCACATCCTTGCAAGGCAGACACTTCACTGACTGAACCATGCCCCCAGTGTGCTTTCCAGACAAAACATTTCTTGTCTCTCATTTTCTTTATCTATCCCCTAACCCCAGTGACACCTCTGGCCTCTGTGCTCATGGTACATCAAAATCTGTGCTTCAGTCTGGTCCATTTGGAGTTAACAGTGTTATCAAAAACCTGACCAGAATTCACTGTCCTTATCTTCCTCCAAAGAAACTGAAGTCATTACATTACTTCCAAGACTTGACTCATTAGAGCAAACACTGGGTAATCTCAATATTATCCAGATTTGAGCAAAGCCACACCCAGGATGCCTGTGTTCTAACTCCCAGTGAATAAATCCAGGTGTGTGTGTGTGTGTGTGTGTGTGTGTGTGTGTGTGTGTGTGTGTGTGTGTGTGTGGCACACGTGTGATGCCTTCCTTTAGGGCATAATACACAACTGTTCTGGCCAGCCTTGAGGGACTAAAGAGCAAATACGCTGTGAGCAGCAATGATGCCTGCCCTCCTACCGCACTGGGTTCAGCAACAGCTGGGTAAACAAGTGAACCAGTCTAGTTCCATGCCCAGACTCCAGGAGCACTGGGCAAAGACACATCACAGATGCTAAAAGCCAACAGAAGTCTGCATGGCATCCTACAACTCCTGTAATAGGCCCCCAAGGCCTGGCTGACATTTGGGTCCAGTTTCCTGTGGGCAGGTGTATGGGCATACCAAGGCCTTTTGCACCACAGAGGACCCACCCTGGATCAGGGACATGCTTCCTCTGGTAACTGAGCAGCGAGCAGGTAGAAAGATCCCATTCAGGGACAAATTGTAATGGGAGGAGTGTCATGTCCACAGACCCACCACATTTTTTCCACCTTCCATTCCAGTGTTATAGAGGGGCACAGATGTTGACAAAGAGAATTTTACTGTGAACAACCACAGTAAAAAGAGACGAGTGGTCAATGTTTGGAGCTTTTGTTTGGCTTGTGTGGTATTTTGATTTCAAGAAATGCCTTGGTGGCTCTCCCAATTTGACTGGGCACTAGAGTCTACCCACGCTCATTTTCTCTCTCTGACACAGCAAGAGATCCCACTGAGGGGTTGCTGAAAATGGAGGCCATGTGGAAGTCTCACCCCCCCCCCACTCCCTGCTCTATACCCTTTAGCAGACTCTGTACACAGAGGTGACGCACGAACCCTTGGCATTTCCTGAGGGACACTGATGTGGGTAGTGAGGGGTATCTGCCAGTAGTGCAGTTTTCGGTTTTAATTGCCCTTTGGAAGGCTGCCAAATTGGAGTCCATATGCTCCAGGAAACAGGCACACAGTCTGTAGGAAGCCAGTGAAAACAGTCCACGTGGAGGGAAAGGTTAAAGGTGTTTCATTTCCACACAGTGGGCATGCCTGCCGGTCATCTGCTCTGGGCATGAACTCACAGCTCCACTCAGGAGCCCCACTTGGGCCCAATAATTTCCTAAGGTTGCTGTAATGAAGGACCATGGATTGAGTACCTTAAAACAGAGCTTTGTTCTCTTATGGTTCTAGGGGGCCAGAAGTCCAAAGTCCAAAGACTAGATGCCTTCCCAGAACTCCAGAAAAGAATCCTTCCCTTCTCTTGGCTTCTGGTACCTCTATTATTTCCTGTACTCTACTATCCACCTCTGGCTTCACACGGCATCTTCCATCAGCTACTATACCAATCCGCTTGTTTTTTTTTTTTTTTTCTTTTTTCTTATAAGGGCTCTCTATGCATCAGGACCCACTCAGTTAAAGGTGACACCCTTGCCTTAATTAGACATGTCAAAGCGCCACCCCTAGCAGAAATAAATGAAGGTGACCCTTTGATGGCTGATGAACAGTGCTGAAGACAGTGATGGGGAGACCTCTTCTGTTTTTCACAGCTAAGAGGAATATGGGTCTGACTCCTGAGCCAGGTAAGCTGGGGAGGTGTTCTGGGGTCATGGCTAAAGAATCCAGGTGGATGGGTATTGAGGGAATACCTATCTAATCTAGTATAATGTAGCAGGTTATCACAAGGAGAGGATTTTAACACCCACATTCTGCTGTGTCATTCATTTGAATATTACAAAGGAGACTCAAATTTCTTTGAAATGGGCCCATCCTAAAATACAGCTCTGTTCTCTGAGTGGGACCAGGGCACTGGAAAACCACATCATACTCACAGGTGAGGCAAAGGCAGGTGTAACATGGAGTGTAGACCTCCCTTTACTGGATACTGGCATTCTTAGAAGGTCCCCAAAGGTGGAAAACAGCCCAGGGCAGCTGACAAAGCTGTTGCCAGTCTACCAAACCTCCCACTCTATACCCTTGAGCTATAAGAACCTTGGGCCCTCTTACCTACTTCTAGCTGAGTGTTGGGGCTTAGAAATGTTAAATAACAATAATAATAATAACACATCTGAGTGTGACGCTTTAATAGCCGATCTATCATTTTCCTACTTTATTTCAGAGACTTTAAGAACGGTGCCCTTCCTGCACAAAACATCAGGGTGCATTTATATTAAAAAATGAAACTAATTAAAATGTTTGAAAACCATAAACTTCCCCACTGTAAAACAGCAGCAGCCCTATTTTTCCAGTCTAAAAAGATTTTTCTTCTTCATTTTGTGGTCTGCTTGGATGAGCACACTACTGGTGTGGGAAGGCTGGAGGAAATGCAAAGAGAATTGTTCCAGTGCGAGGCCTCTGGTGAATGCTGGCACCAAGGAACAACCCCATGCTTGCTTGGCACCATAGGGGTGTGTGTGTGTCCATTGTATAAAGTGTGTCTGTGTTACAAGTAAGGCCATTCTCCAACATTAAAGTTGACTTCATACAAGTCCCACCTGATCAGGCCAGCTCTGAGAACCTGCTAAGTGAAGTAACTACGAAGCCTGGTTGAAAACGTGAAGGCGGCGTGATCACTCCAAGATGGCGGAGTGAAGACAGGCTGAGCTAGGAGACGAAGGCCAGGATGAAGATCAGCCATAAACTAAGAAGGGACACAGCTGCATCAGGATGTTCCTCAGTGCAAGAGACAGCTGATGCTGTGCTAAGAACCCGAGGAAAGTCACCAGGCCACTGAGGTCTGAATGCTGATGTCCTCCCTGTAAGATATGTCTGTTTTTGTTTGTTTGTTTGTTTTTTAAAGGAATTCATCCACAGGGTAAGATATGTGTTTCATTTACAGTCACTGCCATCATATATTGGCTACTTACTGTTGGCCCAGCAATAGGCTTTCTGCCTGTCTTTTCTTGAATATACCTGAACCTCCTAGAAGGTACTGTTTTTATTGTCCTCAGTTTAGAGATGAGCAAGATAAAGCCACAGGATGATGAAACAACTAACCAATGGCAGGAACCCCAGGCTTTCTGATCTGTCTGTTCGTGGCGCATACTCTGCCTCACACCTTTCTTTTGGACATACATCAGCTCCAGATCACTTGTGCAATAGCTGATGTGTGCAGCTGATGTCTAGCTGGGAGTGTGTGTGTGTGTGTGTGTGTGTGTGTGTGTGTGTGTGTGTGTGTGTTTGCGCGTGCATGCACGCACGCAGGCAAAGGTGAGAGACAGAGCTTGGGGATGTCAGTACACATCTATTAATTGGGTTATAAAGAAGGATGATAGGAAGCTAGGAGACTCTCTGTCCCTTGGATAAGATGCAGTGGGGGCCTGAACTATGTGTCCGGAGGAGAAACTGAATGGATGATGGAGTGCAGAAATAGCGGAAGGTAGCCTTTTGAGAGTTGATGGGCAGAAGTGAGGATGGTGAGGGAGAGGGAAGAGTCCAAGTGAGATGTCTCCTGGATAACACAGCCAGGTGGGTGGTGGGCCTGGCCACTGAGCCAAGCATATAGTGGGAAACTTAGATGTAGGGTCAGATATAGAGCTTGGCTCTAGGCATTTGACAATGGAGGCTTTACATAAACATCAGTGAAAAGAATTGGAAGCTCTAAGAATGGGCTTTGAGAGGATCAGTCCAAGTTCAAACCTCATTTCCCACATTTTATGCTATGACACTGAGCAAGTCCTTAGGCCTTCTGAGACTCCATTTCCCCAGTGGTTTTTCAAGACTGGGTTTCTCTGTATGGTTTTGGAGCCTGTCCTGGCACTTACTTTGTAGACCAGGCTGTCCTTGAACTCACAGAGGTCCACCTGCCTCTGCTTCCCAAGTGTTGGGATTAAAGGTGTGTACCACCAAGGCCCGGCTCCAGTTTCCCAGTGTTAATGGGGACACTTATCACATGGAACTATTGTAAGAGTTCAGATAAAATGTGTAAAGCTCTTAACATATGGTACCTGACTCTAAAAATGCTTTTAAATAACAAGATAGAAGAAAACAACAATACAACTATAATTACAATGACTAACACAGAACATGGGTTGGAAGATGCGCTACTGAGGACAGGGGTTCTGGATTTGAAATGGCGAGGCGGGGGGAGGACGATCTTTCATTTCATGGAAGCATAGCAATTGTTTTGCAAAATGCCTTAGTTTGGAATTCCTTTAATCAGGGAGGTGCTATGTGCATCTCAATATAGATTTGACTTATGTGTAGACAACTGGCTGCTCCCACCATGTGGTCACAGAGAGAAAAAGAAGCAGCCTTGGAGCTGCACAGAAATGAGACCACCACCCAAGAAAGGCTGAATGCGATTTCAGAAATGCACAGCTATTTTTTTTTAAAGCAAGATGAGTGGATTTCTATGACTACACCTTCTACCCACAATTCAATGTGATCATTTAACATATTTACTGAGCATATAACAGGCAAGTGTGAGGTATGAGCAATTCAAAAATCTAGAAAGACAAGGCCTTTTGTCTCAAGGACCTACATTCTGGAGGGAGACAGATGAGTAGACGGAAGAAGGTCACACGATGAAGGCCACGGTCAAAACAGACTACAGAGTACATCTAAGACACCATTTTCAGAGCTTTAAGTTATTTAAGTACCCATGCAACTAGGTGAAATCGACAGGACTACCATTTCATTTTATAGATGAGGAACCCAAGCCCATGAGAGAGCAAACCAACAGGCTGATGTCACACAACAAGGATGCAGAAGAATGAGGGCTCAGACTTGGGTCATTGATTGGTCTGGGCCACTGTCCCATCACTGTGTAGATGGTATGCTAGGCATGCTAGTTACTTACACAACTGCTATGTATGCAATCAGTATTCTGGCTGGTACTGGCTGATGTGATGGGCGAACCAACTGATTCTTCCAGGCTGTGTATACAGAAACTTGTTGGACCTGACTGCCTTCTAGGCGTTGGCCACCTCGTCCTCCTTTTGTAGCCCTCAGGCATGCCATCAGACAATGGTGGAAACATGCCACATTCACCGATGCTGTGCTGTTTCAGAGTGGACCCAGTAGTATCTCTTGAGCTCTGGGAGCCCCTGGATGGGGATATCAGACACAGAGTGTCCTGAACAACTGAAGTCAAAGCCAAAGCCAAAGACTGTGGTGGGGATACACCTGGAACTCCTTCCTCTATTCTTTCATCTTGGCATGGGATGCCTCTATTCCAAACTAAGTTCTTGGATTTGCTAATAAAAGATGGTGCCTGGACCTGTCCAAGGAGCTATGCTTATCTTTTATAGAGCCATGTGGTAACATCATGGCCTGAGCTAACATTGAGGACTGTGAGACCCTCCAGGCTGCCTTCCAGGCAGAGTCTGTGGGTCCAGGCACAGACAACAAGTAATATAGCCTGTAGGCTAGGAGAGCAGAGCTGATAAACACACCTGAAAATGGGTGTTGGCCAGCCAGAGCCCATCCTCCAGAGATGAAGCTGCTGGTATATGATTGATAGCCTGGCTTTGTTGGACCTCTAGTGTTTGTCACTCAGGGGACCAGAGGTGGGTATGTGGTGGGAAGGCAGCTGCTGACTCTGTGATGGTCCCAGAGCCCACCTGATTGCCAACTGTGAAACTAATGTTGTTCCAGGGATGGGAGACAAGGGACATGGAATATCTGGACTTCCCAAGATTTGGCAAGAGAAACACATAGTCTAGTGCTAGATGTGGCAGTTACTAATTTCTGCTGGGAGGAAGCAAATGTTCATTTTGCAGAGCCTGCAGACCTGCCAGGTGCGTATCTTCCCTGTGGTCCTGTCAGACCAACAGGCTCCATCAGCCTGGTGAGGGAAACTGCTGGGGCCTCAAAAATGATCATCCCAAATTTCGAGCGCTGCTTTTTTCCTCAATTATTTACAAGGAACATGATGCACTGTAATGGAGTCTAATTCATGATGTGTTTTAATGCTTTCATAATACAATATTCTCAACATTCTCCCCTAATCTTAGGAGATGACAAGTTGCCACTATTGAATTCCCATTAATATGAATTACGGGCACAATATATTTTGCCCAGTATAATTTCCTCAGCCTAATATTTTGAGGGAATGGAAATCACATCCTCAGCATATTTCTGATGGAGGCAGTGATGGTAGAGAAGAAAGTTGGTTCCTTTGCCAGAGTGGGTATTAGATAAGATAGGTGTTCTAGGTAGAAGGTAAGATTCTAGCATCCTGGATAGTGAACCTTTCCTCCTCCATCACTCTCTTCTCAGAGTCAGACTCATCATCAGAACTTGGGAAGATTCTACCCTAAGCAGAGCAGTCCTGCATCTTGATCTCAGACACAGCACTCAAATGTGGAGGTCTCAGGCCCAGGTCCAGAGCTCAGTGGACCTTTGCTGGCCACAGCTGTGGATATCAAGTGACTTCTCAGAGACTATGTAAGAATAATTATGTTACCGACCTCATATACTTGTGAGGACACAGTGTCAATAGGCAAAATCACTGAGAACTGTGGTTAGCTTGTGGTAAGCACTCAGCAAACACCAATGACAGAGAAGATGACAGTAGGACAAACACATGGGCACATTTTGGGACTTGGCTGGTTGGCTGGCACTCTTAATTAGCTCCTGAGATGGGGTTTCTAAGAGTTTGGGGTCAATATGCTCACTGCCAGGGAGCCTCTTGAAGCTGGTGAGGTTATAGCCACTCACACACATAGTACAGCTGAGGCTCCTGGTGATGCTAGAGGTATTGACCCAGAACATAATCCATGATGATGTTAGCACTCTCATGAACCCTTCTGCCTCAGGGTCTGACTTTCCTACAATGCATGGTGCCAAGGGCCTCTTGAGCAGCTGTGGTTGTGGAAGAGAAAATGGGGGAGCAAAGAGTTTTTCTCCCTTGGCCCATCACCACAGGAAGGATATCAATCTCATAATTGCCCAGGAAGCTCTCCCAGGGCTGGGCCATCTTTTAGCCCACTCCTCAGAACTCTAAGCTAACTCATGATGGAATCAAGCTACCAAAGCCCAGAAGCAAAGCATCTGACCATCTAGCTTTGGATGACATCTTGAAACAAAATATATATAGAGAAACACACACACACACACACACACACACACACACACACACACACACACACACACACAATCCAGACCGCTGTGTGTGAACCATATATAAGAAAAAGGTGTAGCCTGATCAGACAAGTCGAAGAGAACTGTAGCTGGTGTCCAGCAGGTGTGGGGCTGGACCATAGAGTCTCATCCATATTTTGGTCCTTCTATGCAGTCTTGTTTTAGACCACTGAAGAATAAAACTGCTAGGATGAGCTTGGAGCCAGGCCTTTGGGTGATGCCCCTAGCCTTGGAAGAAGATTGTCACCAAATGGTTATCTACTTAGTTGCTTACTCAGCATTTTCCTGTGTGTTGTATTGGGCTGTCTCAGCTCCTGGGCAAGGCTGCCCAGAGGTGTGACTGCTCTCTTGAGTTATTATGGGCAATAAACAGTTGCCTTTCTCAAGTGAAGGCAATGACAATGCTGTTGAGGGTTAGAGTGGGGACTAAAGGAGAGGATGTTGGCTAAGTACTAAAAGTGCTTAGAATAAAGCAATTATTGCACCAGTACTGTAAGAAGACTGGGTTATGTGAAAAGCTGAATAGATGGCAGGAAGATGGTAGAGAATTCACAGTATAAAAGTGAAGGCCTGTGTTTGGGACCTCCTGAACACATGGAAAGACGGACATGATAGCAACATGCCTGTAATCTCTCCTGTCATGAGATGGTACAGTCCTGGGACATTCACAGGCCAATTAGCCTGGTATGTTAAGAATAGCAGGAGACCCTGGCTTTATGTGAAAGGTAAGGACTGACACTCCAAAATTTTTCTCTGTTGTTTATATGGCATGTATGCACCCATACACCTACAGGAATATGCATGTGTATTTATACACACACACACACACACACACACACACACACACACACACACACACACACACAGACACACACACACACACACACACACACACACACAGACACACACACACACACACACACACACACAGAGAGAGAGAGAGAAAGAGAGAGTTAAACAGCTGCAGTGAACTGTGAGCAAGTAGGAAAACCATCTGAAGAAAAAGTAAATATTTAGGAAAAGGTTGTAATGCATGTGCTTTGGGAGAGAAGGAGGACATAAAGAAAAGAGGTGCTTCAAAGGCATAAAATCCCTGCTGCCAACATCACCTCACCATCTGAATGTAGGTACCGACACTGGGCCAAGAAGCTCACCATGTGTTCTTGCCTTCTTCTTCCCCATCAAGGGCAGCTCCAGAAACTACTCTCTGTTGGCAAAATGGCTGCTCTACCACAGTCCTTTGATTAACAGGTGGGTAAAGATAATGTAAAAAGCATTCATCCTTCCTGGCCCAATGGTAGAGGCTTATGAATGAATAGATGCACACGTACGTTCATTCGTTCATTGTGTTCTCAAACAGGTACTGAGAACCTTTCCATGTAAGGAGACAAATGAATACATACTATATAGTAATTCTAATAGGACCATAGCAATACTGCTATGGGAATGAGAGAAATAAATAATAGCAGTTTGCCTCACCACTGATGTGGCCATACTGAGGCTGACAGTTGTAGGAAGAATAGGAAGTCTGGGTAGATAAGTGAAGGAATGAAGATTCTAGGGAGAAGAAGTGGCAAGTATAAAGTCCCTGGAGCATGAGAGATCTTTGTAGGGTTGAGGGATTGTAGTCTGGTATGTGTGTGTGTTGCACATGTGTGCATGTGCACATGTTCATGTGTGCAAGTGTGTTGGGAGATTTTCCTTAGAAGCAAATTCTCCCTAAGATTAATATGGCAGCAAAACCATGCTATGGCTCAGGTAGGCATTTGGAACTTCCTTATTAGCAGTGAGTTAGTTCTCAACAGTAGATAATAGGAAATGAGTGCTCACAGTAGCCACGGCAGCTGTTTCTGTGGCCCCTGTTTCAGGTGAGGTCTAGGTGATGGAGGGATTCACCCTTGATGGTTGTGAGCCACAAATAAAGCTAAGCATTTATTGCTTAGCCTACGCATACCAGAGTCCCAGAGGCATGCTGCACTGTGACTCTAGTGTCAGGTTTCTGGAATGTTCCTACTGTTTTCCATTCCTGTGTGCTGGCTCCATCCTCAGGCTCACAGTATGATGGCAACTGCATGTCAAGGTATCAAATCCAGAAATGACATGATCCAGAGGAAAGAGTGATTTTTCTTGGGACTCTTCCTTAGAGGCAAGACAAGCTCTCCTACAAGCCCTAAGGATATATTGTCTAGCACTGGGTCAATGACCCTTGCAAAACTCAGTAAATGGGCAGGAAGGATAGGATCACATAACCTATTTAAGAATCATTGTAAACCCAGCTGGGACTGGGATCTGTTGATCTCAGGCCTAGGGATTAGATACTGAACTGGAAGGAGTTCCATTAGACAGGTAGATGGAGAGGGAACAGACACTAGGTGGATAATCAGCAACATCTGCCACTGACAAGGATGAGGCCTTTTAAGGTCTGGAATATTTCCTAGCACTGCTCACCCCTGAGCTTGTCACCATTCCACTGGAAGTCCCATCCCTCCCCCAAGAACCATCCCTCCCACCTGTCAGAGCGCCACTTCTGATCTGAAGCCAGGATTCTTTAAGTAGTAGGTCAAGAACTGACATCATGCTATGTGTCAGGCCGTTCCTTAGTCAGGTGAACCTCATTTAGATGCTTTTCCAAACTATGCAGACATCAGCACCACACGTGGCCCAGTATGGAAGGCACTGTAGCTTACCACAGCCAATGGAAACAAGCCTGTGCCCTCCCCAAACCCCGCACAAAAGAGGACAAGAGTAGGAGGACAAGGTGATTGAGTAACCCAAGACACTTGGAGCCTCAAGAGCAGGTGTGGGTGGCCAACAGCAGTTTCCCAGAGGTGGGTGGCATCTAGCAGCTAACAGTTCAAGTCAGAGTGCAGGGGCAGACTGGCTCCTGCCTCCCAGGCACACATCTAGCTCTAGTCCCCAGCTCCATGGCTTCCTCCTCATGGTGCAACGGGGTGCATAGTATTTACCTACTTTCTCTAGGAAGCAGAGGAGGCGTGTGGGCACATCCTGATGCCCTGCCTACATACTTTGACTAGTTCTCAGGGCTCCTTCTTTACCAGAGGAAAAAGAAGGTCTGGCCCATGGATTCCAGAGAGGCGAATTCATAACACAAGTCAACATGCCATGTTTCCTTCACCAAGATGGAGGGTACTCTGGGCGAGGGGAGACAGTAGAGTAGAAATGACACTGAGGTGTCAGAAGCCATTCTGGTATTTGTTTCCCTGGGTTATTTTTGGCCCTGCAGACATCTCCCTGTAACAAATGGGCTGGGCTCTGGAAGTCCATTTGTGATTTGGCTGTTTAGATTTTGCAACATAGTTTCCCTATGAAAAAACCCAGTGTGACAAATGGTGATGAGACTTCCAAGGCTAATTCTCCAAAGCCTATTTAACCCATAATGTAGCTAAAACACTGTCCTTGTGCAGACAGAAAAAAGTTTAATTGCAGCATGAGTAATTAAATGAAACAGAACCATTATAACTGAATAAGAAGTAGATTTGTGTTGATCTTGAATGATGCTGTTCCCAAAATCCTTCTGGAAGAAGGGGCCCTTCTGAGGGTTTGGGTGGGACTGTATCAGATTTATTCTATTAGGGGAAAGAAGCATCAGACCGTCTGAGTCTGGGGCTGCTGAGCATTTGTAGCACACTGTTAGCTCTTTCCCGATTTCACTCTCCTCCCAAAGTCTTTCCGAAAGAATGTTTCCCTGTGTGTGTTTTCATGGGGACAAGCCCGTGAAGGGCATCTCCTTGGGGTGGTTTTTATTTTAATTTGAAACCAGCAGGCCAGAAATGGTGGTGCATGCCTGTAATTCTTAGCACTTGGGTGGCTGAGGTAGGAGAACTGAAGTGAGTTTGAGGCCAGTCTGAACCACACAGTGAGATTAAGGGTAGCCTGGGTTTCAGACTGAGATCCTATCTTAAAACAAAACAAACAAAAAACCAAGCCAAAACCAAACTAACCAAACAAAACAATAACAACAACAATCCCAAATTGGTAGGTTAACATCTATCTTTGTGCATGTCCTGGTGACAGCAGTATCCGTGTCTCTCCAATTTTGGGAGGTAGTGACTGTGGCACCATCCTTCAGGATAAAGGAGAGAAGTCTTGGTCCAGCTGTAGGCTCTTGAGGTAAATGTACTTTCAAGGTCCAGTCCCCTAGGAGCCAAGGGGCCAGTCTGCTTAGCAACATCATCCTTTCTGTGTGTTTGGAACCTCCCCAGCATTGTTCTGTATACACAGGATACAACACTGGGCTGTTTAAGTTAAGAATATCTCATCCTGATGCCTTATCTCCTTGGAGGTTGGAGCAGTAGGCAGATCCTATGTTTTCTGCCTGGGACATAAAAACCTTAACTAGAAGCCGGAGGACAAATAACCATGCCAAAATAAACATGCTGGAGACCTGTGGTTATTCCCTGAAAGTGGTCACATCTACCCATCCATGCATGATGCCCGCCTCTAGCAATGTGGTGCTGTGGTATCTCTCCCTCTCTCCTGGAATCTGGCTTAGGGATGCCACTTGCTTTGACAGATGAGGCTTTAGCTTCACACTAAGGCTAGAAAAGCACCTGTGCACTGCCCTTGTCTTCTTGCTACTTTTGAAACCCCAAACCACCAGTGAATAAGGTTGAGCCAGCCAGCCAGAAGTCACACTGAGAACAGAGGTCCCTGGCTTGACTGTCCACTAGCCATAGATTTGGGAAATGAGACAACCTTATCATTAGAGCCCAGCTGAGCCAGCCCTCGTGAGATCAAGCCACCAAATCGGGGGTCATTGTTATGCAGCTAAACAAACTTGTACAGCCTGCTGACTCCTGTCCATGGTGTCTTGTGTCTTTACTTTGTACTTCCTCACTGCCTTTTGTCCTGGCTTATGGTTTCTCTCTTAGAAATGTGGTAAAGCACACATTCTTCTCCCTCTTTAGTAAAAAACTGAAGTTCAAACCACTCAGGTTTGCCCTCCCCAAAAGGCAGCCTTGAAATGGGTGTTTTGCAGAGGTGACATTTCTCATCTCTGTACACACTTTGTGACTGACAGATGGGTTTTAAGTCGATGAAGATACAATCCACACCGTAATAGTGACTTAAGGTGCAGGCGAAAGCCATTAGCCCAGTACTAACATGTGCAAGCTGTCTCCCAGTGCTTTATCCCACCCGATAATTTATCACAAGGGAAATCAAGAATACTTGTTGGTAGATCAAGCCATGGCCTTTGGGCTGAAAATCACCCACAGTCGGGATATGTGCTATGAAAAGGGTTGGAGTCACTCTTCCAAGCACATTACTCCGCAGCCTTGACTTCTAACATGAGTACAAGAGACAGGAGAGCTGAGCAAGCTTGATCATCATTCACAGATCCCAGAACCACATGATAGCAGGGGATGTGCATTAGACCGGACGGTTGTTCCCAAGATGCCTACGGGGACCCCAGGTCATACTCCTAAGAGATGCATTCCCTGAGAAGCTGGGGTGCACCTCTGGGCAGGTGCATTCTCTATGACAAGTAGTTTCCAAGGCCTACAGCCTCCAGTGCTTATAATTGTCACCCCCCACCAGGTGTTTGGTACTCTGAGCACCAATTTCCCAACCCCTCAAAGTTTTCCTCAGGCTCCCAACACAGGCTACAGTGATGCTTCTTAGTCAGATTTATGTTCAAAGGCTGATGTTCCAAGGGATGATGGGAATGTCTCAGCCTGAGCGCTCCTGACCACAAAGGAAGAGAGGCCTCACACATTCATCTTGCAGGCCTCTCTGAGGGTTCTCCAGTCTATTCTTTCAGTAACAGAACTGCATTTTATGAAGCTGTCCCTTTTCTGTTTCCTCTGTCAAGCAGGTTTGCTGAGAATAATTTAAATTTCATGCAGCAGCAACTGCAGGGCATTGGTGCCTCCCTTCCATTCTCACAAATATGCCTGGCACAGAGCCATGCTTTCTCCTCAGCAGTGCCCTCCCCCAGTGCCCAGACGGCCAGCAGGAGTGGGAATGTGGTGCTGGCCCAGTTTCTCAGTTTTACCTTGTGCCACATCAGAGGGGGACAGGGCAGTTCCATGAACCTCCAAGCAGCAACAACCAGGCTGATTTTCCCCAGAGGAAGCGTTTTGCAGACAGACCCAGATGCTAGGTGTGTGTGTGTGTGTGTGTGTGTGTGTCTGTCTGTGTGTGTCTGTGTGTGTGTGTGTAAGTGTGTGAGTATACATGCATGTGTGTGCAGATACACACAGAGGTTGGCATCAGAGGTCTGAGGTTAACATTAGGTGTCTTCCTCAATCATGCTTCTCCAGAGGTTTTGAGACAGAGCACCTCACTGAACCTGGAGCTTGCTGATTTGGTTAGATTGGCTGGCTAGTAAGACCAGGGAATCCACCTGTCCTTGCCCACCTAGCTTTGGGATTATAGGGATGTGCTGGCGTTCTGGCTTTTTATGTGAGTGCTGGGAACTCACACTCAGGACCACAGTAGGCATTTTTTCAATGGAACCATCTTCCCAGCCATTGAATGAACTCTGATTGAATGCTCACTCAATGACACATGACATTTTAGGGGTTTCTACACACATTAATTCACATAATCCTTATGTCAAACATACTATTATCATTTCCATTTTATAGACATAGAAACTGAAGCCTCTCTTGCAAATGGCAGGATTCAATTCCAATCTGTCTAATCCTGAAGCTCTTGCCAGCTGTGCAGAGAGAGTTGGCGTGCCCTCTGGCTTACACTTTCCCTTCTATGACATGAGAAGCAGACATGCCCATTTTCTGGCCTGAAATTCAGAATTTATGGTCACTAGGTGGGCCGGTGATAGCAAAAGCTGCTGTCACCCTCTTGCAATCATGGTTTCCATGGTGAATGGATGCTGCTATGAAGCCTAGGGTGGAGAGAGCTGGTCCAGACTGGTTCTGTCTTGGTTACGTTTTCTCTGAACTTCACTATTCTGAGCTGCAATAATAGGGCAGGGCTGGTGGTCCCCAAGAAAGCTTGCCTTGGGCTCTGTAGACTCATATGGAGGTTGGAGAGCAATGGCTATGCATTGGGTAGGAGGGTATTACCTTTTAGACTCTCCTGATATCTCAGTATCTCAGGAGTCTATGCTTACCCAACTGTTCTTTCACAAAATATTCTTTCACAAAAAGAATTCGCAGGAATTCTTTAGGTCACGGACAACTGAAGACACAGAAAAATCAAATTAGGCCTAGAGGCAACCATGACAAAAAGAATTGCCATCCTTTTCCTACCCAGTCTCTATAGACAAGAGTACAGACCCTCAGTCCTGGCAGAGCAAAGGCCGACCCTAGCACTGGACCTCTGGCATGAAGTGTGGCGGGGATACCCTGAGTGCCCAAGCATGGGATGTTCAGCCTGTTGTCCTGTCTGACAACAAAGGGATGTCTCCAAAGGTCTGAGAGCATCCTCATGTCTCAGAGTCAGCACACTTGGGTTCCCAGGGGTGGTCCTGGCCCATGAGTAGTGGCACTAGGCCTCTCCACCAGCCCAGGTCAGTGAATTCAAGCAGTCTTAACACACTCAGGGCAGCAGGGACTCAGTCTTGCTTTTGGTCCTATCACGGTTCTTTTCTTTCCTAGCTTTCTGGGATGGTGGGGTCTACCCCTTCCTTTGGGGAAAGAGCCTTCTGGGCTGATAAAGAGCGTTTGGTCCCCAGCTTTGGTCGCCTGCTTGCCAGGTGTGCTGATTCAACTTTGGATCTGAAAAGCTACCCTTCCCATCACCTCTCCCTTCCTTCCTCCCCTCCTAGCTCTGCTCTTACTTCCAGGTCATTTGAATCCCAACCACTCAAACAACCCCCTTCTCCCCTGCTCAGAGCTCCCATCTTCATGCTTCATCTGAAGAATTCCCTCCTGTTTTTCTGGGTGATGGGAGATGGGAACACCTGTCCTCACAGTAGGACAGTGTTGTGAAGGGGTGACCTCATTGCCTAGTGATAGACCACCAGCCAGTGCCTGTTCTGTTTTGAGCATTTTACATGAATTCCACGCATGCCATCCTCATGGTAGGTGTGGTAATCAGGGACTACCATCCAGTCCTAGATCTGAGACCCTGAGGGGTCAGTTCGTTCAGCATCACTCAGGAAAAGGTTGGTTGGAATTAAAATTTATACAGTTGTCAAAGCCTAGCTTTATCTACTTCATTGAATCACCTTTACCAATAACTTCACCAGAGGAGATACTGGCTCATATGGCCACACATTTATCTATATACTGACCCATCATTTCCCCAATAGCAAGAGTCAGCTCTTCAGTGGCTGCTTGGTGAGAACCTGGCTGGTTGACCAGGGAAACTGCTGACAGACACCTGGCTTTGGCCTGGATGTCCACTAATGTGACCTTGGCATGGGGGCAGACACACAGGGCAGAAGACAGGCATCTGGGCCAGCAGCAGCAAGTCCAGAGTGACAGGAGGTACCACTGCTTACATCAGTGGTCCTCAATCTTCCTAACTCTGCGACTCTCTAACACAGTTCCTCTTGTTGTGTTGATCCCCCAACCACAAAATTATTTTCATTGCTATGTCATAACTGTAATTTTGCCACTGCTATGAATTGTAAAAGAAATATATGATATGCTGATATCTGATGTGTGGCCCCTGTGAAAGGGTCAGGGGTCATGGCACAAAAGTTGAGATCAGCTGGACTACATCTAAGATCAGTGCTGCCCTCAATTGAAACCACCATGGGCAGTTGTCTTGCTACTGTCCCATCCTGTCTCTACACACACTTTTCTAGCAACATAAAGAACTCAGACCCTAACCAGATCCAAGCCAAACCCTGCAGATATGAAACTGGGCTGAGATGCTCGCACAGTAGAGAGTAGTCTCTGTGCTGTCACATGCCATGGAGTTGACTGTCCTAGCAGGCCTGAACTTTTGCCCTTTCTCCCACTGTGGGTTGGCCATTGGCTCAGCCCTTGTCCCAACTATTGTTTCCTGTCTGCGGCTTATTCTTTTCCTCCCATGTGGTTGTGGTTTGGGGCGGGGGTGTCTGGCTAGGGAGGAAGGCTAGTGAATAGTGAGCTATTCTGGAGCAAATACAGTGTCATGTGTCCAGGGTAGGGGCGGGAGACCCCTTCAGAGAGCCACTGGCATTGTCCTTCACCTGGCAGAACACTAAGTTACATACCCAGATGCAACTCAATACTTGCTCTAAGACACTCATCTTGAAGGGACGGAAGCCATCAAGTATGTCTGCGGGTCCAGCCTCTCTCTCACCTGGAGCCCTGGCTGTCGGCTCCAGAGGCCGCCATTCTCCAGATGGCGAACAGCTGGCTTTGAGGACTGCTTGCCAGATGTGGCCAGCAGGGCTGGCAGCAGGCTACTCTGGATAGAGGTTACCAATTCAGAGTGGCCAGGGCCTGGTGCCCAGGACAGGAATGTGTTTGGCTGGTCCAGGGAAGTGTGTCCAAATAATCTCCCATCTCTGCTGCTGTCTGGTATTGCTTCCCTCCCTGCCTTGGTGGGGTGGTGTTTTCATAACAAGAAAATAAAATCAATAAGACAATGCAGCAAGATGTCAGTGTGCGGCAAGCTGGCCTCCAATAGCTCCATTGTCTCGGGTCTCTGCCGGGCTCTGCGGCCAGCAGCGCTGTTATTAATGGGAAGCAGGGCTGAAAGGGAGTTTTGAAAATCGTAGAGACAAAGGCATAAAGCACCCGGAGAGTACCGTCCACCACCACAGCTACCTCACAATGGCCAGCCTGGGGCTTCCAGCCTTTAATTTCTCCTGTAACCTTTATGAAAGCAGGAAAAGAAAAGCAGGAGCACACACATGCAGCACACACATACACACCCACACACAGGCACACATGCAGGCCCCGAGAGGGTTCCTGGGAAGTGGCTCTGAATGGCTGGCAGAGGCAAAGATGGCCTGCAGAGCCTCTGCTTGGACGAGGGGGATGATGGGATGAATGTGTTTCTTGCCTTGGCCACCAGCCGTCCCTCTGTGGCTCAGTCTGCCTGAAGGGCTCTGCACAGCATGCAAGAAGGGGATTCAGTGCCCCTCTGTTCAGCCCAAAGCCAGTCAACAGCTTTGGCGACATTATTTCCACATTCTGTTTTATACACATTGGCTTTTGCCACCATTCCTGAGGTTTTTGGAACCATCTCTTGCAAAGGAAAAAAAAAAAAAAAAAAAAAAAAAAAAAAAGAATGATCAGGAGCTAATTCCAGGCAGCCAACTGTTGGTATGAGTCCTGGGTCCCTACAGTAGCTGCTATAACTAGTATGTCTGGGACCCTCAGCAATCAGGCAGGCATGTGTACACACTGACCTCACAGCATTGTTGTGAGGCTTGTAAGGACTGCAGACATGAAAATCCCTACCGTGACAATGAATCAGTAATGGGCTCTTGACCCTCAGTGGCTAACATAGCTGCAAAACCCCAGCCACTGATGACCCCCTGGGGAACTTACATGTTTTCAGTTCTCCTGTTTAAGAAAATGAGTATTGTCAAGTTGGTGATACTTTTATATCACTCATTCAGTAGCATTAAATCAGCACATAACTATAATGCACTCGATGGAGGCTGGTGACATGGACACAGACCAGGGAGTAAGGCCTCTGTGCTGACCTGAGCTTGAGTCATTACCTGGCTCCTACCCAGAGAAGACACCAGGTCTTACCTTGGTGGTGACTGCAGAGGCTGAGCTGGCCACGAGACTGGTGATGGCTTCATTGCTGCCTGTCGTGCACGGAGCAGGAGCTGTGGCGGGTGTGGGCAGCCGGGAGGGCACCACGGGCAGGGGCAGGAGGCCTGGTCGTGCACTGAGACTGCTAGCTGTGCCGCCACCAGCACCAGAGGTGACACTGCAGACACTGGTGGCCCCGTGGGTCCCATTGACACTCCACTCACGGCGGTCCCAGCCTACGCGATAATCTCTTTCGAAGCGGCTATGGTGCCTGGACATCTCGGTGGGCCGTGGCAGCTTCTCACAGGGAACCAGAGCCCGGACCTGTCAGAACAGAACACAGGAAGGTCATTTAAGCTAAGAGTAGCTCTGCCTGGCTACAGGGAGGTGGCTACCAGCAGTGGTGTATGCTCAGCCCCTGCTCTGGGTTCACTGATGGATTTTTTCAAACGTTAGCCAATCTCAGAGTTTCAGCAAGTTGGTAAACCCTTGATCACTTATCGGCCCCACTCTTCAGGTGATGCAGAATCGACTGTTCAGGGGCACACTGTGGTGAGTGATGAGCAGGATTTGAACCTGGTTAACATCGTGTTGGAATTTTTAGCTCTGTCACTTCACCAGGCCTGGAGCAACATGAAGCGCACATCTTAAATGTGGCAGGGGCAGCACTGCCTCCTATTCCCGCAGTGATAGAAGACCTCTGACCATACTCTCCGTAAGCACAGGCCACATGGCCCTCATGTGTACTCACTCAAGAGTGGTCACTGCCTTGGCTACAATCTCATTTGTTTCCTGTAGTACCTGTGAGGCAGCAACACATGGTTGGCCCCCAATTTATAGACAAGAAGACTCACAGAGAACAAGTGATTCCCCAGAGGGCAGGGAACCAAGAGGTGAAAAAGGGTCACCATGTCTCTGAAAGATGTTGGCTTCCAGGGGTCAAGTCCTCCCTCAAAATCCCAGTCCTAGGATTCGGTACTACACTTCTGGGACCTGAGTACTTTGGCCTCCACTCCTTCATCTCCCATGTGGCTTCCTGAGTGCATGAACAGAAGGCCTTTCAGGGTTGTCATGGAGACTAGACACACTGTGGTATGGGAAGGGCCCTCTGAGTCACCAAGGACTGTATTTTGTTCAGCATCACCATGATAGTGCTGGCTCCTACCCAGGCAGGGACCAGTTACTCCCATCAGGAAAGAGATGGGGCTGTAGAGGGCGGGGAGAGACAAAGGGGAGAAGGAACAGCAATGCCAAGGCACAGACAAGTGGCTGGGAGTGAGGGTTTGCCCTGCACTTCACACCCACAGTCCTGGTTGTGCCTAAGGACTTAGTGTACTTGATCCTATTCCATTGTCCAGCCACTTGCAGTCTAGGCTGTGGGCTCCTGCCTTCCATCCGGCCAGCCCAGCTCTGAAGTTGCTGGCTACTAGATAAGCCACGTACTTTTTAAATGTCTATAAAACATGAGCCTCCTCTGGTCTTTGCATAGCTGCCTTCATTGCCCAGGACTTTTGTGCATGGGAGCCAGAGCCTGTACCCAGTCTAGGAAACCAGCTACTATCCTTGCCTATGTGGTGACTCTGGGAGCCATTCTGGAAGAACCACAGGCAGCATGGGCTGAACCTGGCCCAACCTGTGGCAGAGCTGATTGGTATCATTGAAGATGGATGTTGGTTCCCTGTTCAGTTCGTCATTGTGCATCCAGATTTGAAAAATGTCACAAAAATTCATTTAAAACATTGACAGTATTCCACAGTGAAATACAAACAAAACCAATTGCCCTCCCCCACCTTGGGCATCCCTCACGTTTTCCCATGGAGGCCTATGGAAGGATGGTCTATGGAAGGAGAGTTTAAACTTAGTTCCACTTTTTTGATCCCTATTTGCCCTGGAACCCGCTCCTACATGGCCCCTGCCTGATGTGCCCACCCCACCCCAGAGGAACTTGCTAAGGTCATAAATGACCTGTTTAGATTTGATGCACAGTCATACCATTATTCCTTGGGAACATAAGGAAACAGTATTTCCTCCTCATTATTATTCTTGCACATGATGTACCTGCCTTTCTCTTTCTGGGTTCACCCCCTGCTCCCCAGCTGTTGAATCTGGCTCTCCTTGGATGATCTCACTCAACCACTCCCCCTTATCCCTGCCACTCAAAGCCACTTTTCTGGCAGTGTCTCTCCTGAGGGCTTCCACGTTTTGCTTGAGCCTGCTCTATGCCACCTGGCTGCACTCCAGGTTCCTAAATGCCACAGGTCCCCAAATGAGCTCATTATTCTTTAGCCCAAATGCCCATTCTCAGGAGTTCCCTGCCTTAGAAACAGACACCTTGTCATAGCAGGGTCTGAGATCCTATTACACCATAGGCTGTCAAATCTGCCCCCATCTGCTGGCCACTCCCTCCATGTAATCTTTCCATATCAACTAGATCAATTTGGCTTCCTGCCCCCAATCCTGCCTTCTTATCCAATACATTATTTTGAGATAGGGTCTCCCTATGTTGCCCAGGCAAGCCTAGATAGAACTCTCTGTAGCTCAGGCTAGCCTAGAATTCTATGCAACCTAGGCTGACCTCCAACTTGTGATCCTATTGCTTGCTTTTTTTCTACCCAACTGTTTTAAAAGCTCAAATCCAGCCATGATTCTTTACTTTTCTATATATAGAGCCCATCCTTTAGAATAAGGTCTCAACTCTCCCTGATTTTCCAGAAGACACTGGAAAGTTTGGACCAGCCCATTATTCTAGCATCTTTTCTCATTCCCAAAGCAGAGGCAATGCCCACTTATCCAACATTCAGTGTCTGGCATGAGACCACTGACTATTTTGTAATTGAACATTTCTGCATAGGACAGACACATCTGTGTGGGAGACCTCAGCTGTTAATCTTCAAGTCTTTTCACTGGCAATTTGCAGGCACTAAGTTAAAACAATTGCCTACCTTTCTAGCAAGTAGAATTTGAACCTCCAAGAGCAGTGCTGGGGGGTTGAATCTGCATTTTGAGTGTATACTGGACCTCATAGCTTGGGCTCCTGTCTCCACATTTCTGCCCACCTAGGCAGAGCTCTGTTATTGGCTGGTTTCAATGTAGTGCTTTCTTAGGCTAGGTCCTAAGTCAGCAGAGACTATACTATGCATTTACCACACCATGTCTTCTGTGTTCAATATAAGCACCCAGGAAGATCTCTCCCAGATATCTTGACAGTTGTGGTAAGACAATTCACCTGGATCCAGCAGACTAAAGTGTGGATGGACAATGAGGATGCTTTCCAGACCCTGTCCTGTAAAACACTTTTTCTTTTGAACTCCAAAAGAGTTGAGTATAGGTCTTCCGGTGCAAGGTGAGAGCTTTCCAACTGAGGTTATCTCCTTAGCTCCTACCCCCAAATATTGTCTATGACTCCGTAGTTCCCTGCCACCTGGCAACCTTAGGAGTCTTACCTTCAAGATATTGCTGCTGTTCCCTGGCAGAGGCTGCCCCACCTGCACTAGGCTTCACACAATTGGGACATAAATCTGTTTCATGTTCCGATACTGAGAATGCAGGGTCTACCTGTTACTTCAGCAGAACATCATCTAGCCTGACTACTACACTCAATCAACTCTTGCATTTCCATATAACAACCCAGCCTCATATATCACAGAAAAGTAATTTCCTTTCAGATGGCATGGAGGCCCAGGAAAGTCAAGACCCCTGTACCAAGATGCATCCCAAAGCAGTTGAGAATTTGGGATTGGGTCAAAGGAGTCTCTTTGGATGTAGCTGCTTACCTTAGGGACCATGTGCTAGGCCCTCATAGTTCCAGTGTGTAAGAGAAAAACAAGACTGACAATGGGCATCTCCTACCTCCCACAGCCCTCTGTCACCTCTTCCAGTCTCCCTCAAATGCCAGGGAGGAGGTAGAAACACAGGCAGCTGGAGGCCACACAATCTGGCTTCGGTCTCATTAAGTATATTCAAAACAAAGGTCAACTATTTGCATGCAAGCTCTTGGGTCAGACCTCACTCCTCAGTTTAATTTCCCCTTTCAAACCAATGAAAGAAACACGTTGCAGCTTACTCTGAGGCAGTCGGCAGAGTGCCAGCTCCAGAGGTGGCAACATAAGTATTTCCTGCTGGGCACAGAGCCAGCATGTCACAGAGGTCTCATGTGTACATACACGTGTACCCGAATGGTACTGCAGGAGGGACTGAAGTGCCCACATGAAGGAAGGAGGCCCGAATGGACACGGTGCCTACAGCCAGACTGGTTAAGCAATTCCAGACAAAACACAGAAAAATGCTTCCTTGTCGAGGGAGTGTGCCCTTTCGTGGCAGCCTGCCTGTGCACTGGTGGAGCCTGGCATGGGGCCCTGCACCAAGAAGGGAGGCTCTGAGCGGCCACCGCCTTGCCTTTGGATGGAGGGGACAGGCCTTACACCTCAGCAAGGGAGTGCCTTGCCTGTTTGTGTAACACACACCTGTGATGAAAATGTTCTGAGGCCGAGAGTGGTAGCTCACACTTACAATTCTGGCAGTGAGTGGAGAGGCAAAGGTGGGATTGCTAGGGGTTTGAGTCCAGCCTGCCTGGCCTACACTGGGAATTACAGGCTAGCCATGGCTGCAGACCGAAAGCTGGTCATGAAAGGAAAGAACAGAAAGGCAGGAAAGACCTGGAGAGTCCAGGGAATCCTCTATCAGTCAGTGGAGGAAGGTCACACTGAGGTCCAGGTCATGCCTCAGGTTAATTCTGAAAGCTCAGCGACAAAGCTCTTTCCCCACAGTACTGTCTTTAATTAGCCCAGGGATGATAAGCCAGGAGAGGAAGGAGGGAGGTCAGAGCCTTCTTGTGGGGAGGCATAGAAGAGACCCCTTCTTCTGCTTTACTTCAGCTTCACATTTACAGAGTCCATGGCTCCAGAGCAAACCTGTACCTCCATGATTTTGCCTGCATATATACCCCCATGGCAGCTCACATGTGGACACCCACCGGCTGCCTCTCAACACCAATTCTGGTTCAGGGCTCAGAACCCAGGCTCTGCACACAGTGCAGGAAGCTGGGCCAGGCTTTCATTTTCTACTTTCTTCTTTTTAATACTTGTCTCCTTCCCCAGGGAGGAGGAATCTGTTAGCATATCAGTGAATATGACAGTGTTGCTCTGAAAATTTGGTCACTGCTAGAACCCAACCTCTAGTCTGTAACTACCTGTGTTACTGTATCTCACACGCAGGAACACACCACATGCAAGGCCTAAGTCTCTGAGCATGCTCTAAAGGCAGTCAGGTCACACTGACCAGTTCTTAGAAAATCCAGAATGAAAATGCAGATACTTCCATGCCCAGCATGAGCCAGGCCATCCCTGAGAACTACAAAGGCCACCTTTTGGGTATCATTAGCATCCAGTCTCCTACAGAAAGAGCCTTTTCTCTCCCATTGATTCTTCCTTGGAGAGGGCAAAGGGCTGTTCTGCTTCTTTGGACAAGTGTGCTACTTGACTTGGTGGCTCCATGAATCTATTTCCTTCCAGGTTCCCTAAACCAGTGGTCTGATTCCCGTTAAAAGGTGGAACTAAGTCTTCACTGTGATCAACACTACCAGAAGCAAAGCATCTGAAACCTACATTAATGAAAGAGGAGTGGCCCATCTCCAGCCCTCCTCTGCAGGAGACAGCTGGTATCCTTAAGGATCAAATTGAGGAAACTGACTAAGCTAAGTTCCCGACTTCCACCCTCCCCCAATCTTCACCCATCACCGGTCCCTGGGACCTTCACATCCCTGCTGCTCTCCATCAGAAAAATAGGTCCTTTCCCTGGACTATTGTGAGGATTGAGACATGCATCCTATAAGCCTTGCATGTTTAGGACAGCCCATCATTAAGGGATAGTCAAATCCATAGTTCAGGTACAGAAGGACAGGCCTGTAGCCTCAAGGGCATTAGGAACTGGCAGACTTCTACAAGAGTTCCCAGGAAACTATCAATCTAGAGGCTGAATGTATGTCTGCTGTCTGCAAATGCACACAGCTACTGAGACCTCCTGTGCTAGGCAGCCAGAAATCTTTAGGGTAGCCTCACCCAGGGCCACATGGAGGTAACAGATTGCTAGCAGGAGGAAGGTTATCTTCAGCTAATGTCCATGATGTTGGGGGGTAGTGTCACTAGTCCCAGGACCCGCCTTGATGGATAAAATTCTCCCTG
Organism: Cricetiscus sungorus; assembly: GCA_030556225.1. NCBI lineage: Eukaryota > Metazoa > Chordata > Mammalia > Rodentia > Cricetidae > Cricetiscus > Cricetiscus sungorus. The sequence continues at coordinate 74,564,391 of JANBXA010000651.1, forward strand.
TAGTTCAGGGAGAACCACAACAGTTCTGAGAAGGCCCAGGAACCTGAGGATGGACATTAGAAGGCAATCAGCTGACATCCCATACTTAGCCCTGGTACCCAGCCATGCCTCTGATTTCTTAGCAGCTGCTGGCTGGGCTCCGCCTCCTGGACACTTGTTAGACACTTGCTAGATACCAGATCAGCAGCTCTGCTACACAGATTTGCCTGGAAAGACTTCCTCATGAATAATTCATCAGTAAATAATTAAGGATTGCCATGTGTCACTGTGTGTGTGTGTGTGTGTGTGTGTGTGTGTGTGTGTGTGTGTGTGTGTGTGTACGCGTATATGTTGCCCATATAGCACTGGAGCCCGGAGAATAGTATCTCTTCAGTTCTGGGCACTGGCTCCTGAAAATCGTGTTCAGGACCAACATGCTGTGTCTACCTGAATACACAAACAGGATAGCGGTGATCTGTGTCCATTGGCTCACTGTGTTTTCTGGATGTTGGTGCTGGCCCTCACATATTAACATTCCTGGTGTGTACACACTGCACACAGATCACAGGTGGCTAATGACCCTTTCCTCATTCTTATCATTAAGACATGCCGAAGGAGTGGGCTGCCGGCTGCGAGAGCCCTGAAGGCGTGATTAATCCACAGAAGGCAGGGGAGCCCTTGCTGCCTCCAGACTCGGGGAGCCGAGGTGGCTGGCTGAGGAATGAGCCATGGACGTCCGGCCCGATTGGAAAATGGATGATTGCCTCATTTGGGGACGACGTGCCTGCCAAGTGAATTGGGACAGCCTGTGCCCATCTTTATTATTTTCGTTTTCCTGTCTGCATCTTTTAGCTTTTCTTCTGGAACAAAACATTACACAGCAGCCAGAACACCATCTTGGCGAATGCAGCACAAAGGAATTCTCTGGGTGCCTTGAAAGAAGCCAGCTTGGCTATGACTTGGTGTAGATGCTGGTGGAAGCTGAGAATGCCCCTGGAAAATGCCCCCATACTTCCTAGAAGTACAGGTGATGCAACCAGGGCAGGGTCCCTCATGTCCACTAAGTACCCTGGTAATTAAAAAGTCACTTCTGCCTGGAGCTGGGACAGGCCTCATGTTGCCCCCTCCAGCTTTTTCAGGCCAGCCCTGTGTTCACAGAGCCTATCAGGCATATGCCTCAGGATGGGCTGGCATGCCCTGTTCTCTGTGAGCTCTGGCCCCATACCTGAGGTCAGGGCTGTCTCACTCCTTTTGCTTCCTTCACTGTAGCTGAGAGTTTACATGGCTGGGCATCCAAGGGCTCAGATCAGAGATTCCAGACTAAAGTGACAGGTGTTCTTTAGCATGGAGCACTAGGGAGGGCAGGGACAAGGTTTAGGGATGAGGGAAGCACCTCGTGCCAAGATTTGAATATGCCTTGCTTTTGGGGCTCCCTTTCACTTACAGAGCCTAGACACAGACAACCCCGGATTCTGTCTCATGTGCAAGGCCCTATTCTGGGCGCTGCACTCCACACCAAGGTGATGTGGCCTCCAGGGAGAGCAGTTGTCAGGGTCTCTAAATGGCCATGAGTCAGGGGTCGTGTAGACACCTGCCTGGCACAGGTGCCATTTTTAAATCCTCTATGTGAACAGAAGCCAATGCAATCTAGATGAGTACACAGTGGTACTGGCCTCCTCAGAGTACCGAGGAACCTTAAGGGCACTGGCTTCTTTAGTTCTTTTACCGAAAATAACAAAGTCCCAGGCAAATCAAATACAGTATTGCTGTCCTGTGTTCTGAGAGACTTTTTCTTTCACCATGCCTTGTCCAGCAGAGGGACCAGTGTGACACCCCCTCTACCTTGGTTAGGCCTCACCCACCAAAAGCCTATGTGGAGACTAAAGCTGGCACCAGGGTGGAATGGCTCAGCCTTTCCTTGTAGCTTGGTATCTAGAAGGTTCCAATAGGCTATGGGGTTTGGACCTAGCTAAGCAGCCTCCCTTAGGGCCCTGAGGCTGAGGTGGAGAGGGAGGCCTGGGGAAAGGGTAGCCAGGGATGCCACAAATCCAATTCAGAACCCAGAGCAATGACCTGTGACCTCTGTGCCCACTCCTGGACCCCAGGTGACATGAATCTGTGTAACAAAGGGCTTCAGAGTATTGTCTTAGTTATTAGAGGTAGTCAGAGCCTGTGTTTTCCAATGCCAGCTAATCCTACAGCATCTCCCTGCCCCCAGCCCATCTGGTGAACTGAGAGTTCTCTAGTAGCAGGTGGCAGGTGAGACAGGCTCCAGAGAGTAGGAAGGGAACCCTGTGTTAAATGCCCAGTGGGTTAATACAACAGTAGCTTGGCTACATCTCTGACCCTTCTAAAAAAGATAGTATTCATTTAAACTGCTATATTGAGGTATGGCGGGCATAGAAGAAGTACAGATATTTAATGTATACAACTCAATGTGGTTGGAGATAAACACATACCCCAGAATTCATCAAGATATCACCGCTACCCTGGCCACAAAACTGGCCATCACCTTCAGAAGCCCACTCTGTCTGCTCCCCTTCTCTTCCCTTTGTGCTATATAGACCAGGATGGGCTGGTCCAAGGATACAAAGATCTCACGCATGCAAAGAATAAGATGTGGCGATCCATGGGTCCGCTGGCTTGTGACAAACCACAGGACATTTCAATGTCTTCTGCGGGTGCTTGGAGGGAGGTTATAAGAACTGCTCCCCACCCCATATGAACATCTTCCACAACCACATTCTCTTCACAGCCTCCTGATGGTGGAGGCAGTGGGCAACATTCATCTTAGAATTTTGTAAGCGAGAAAGAGGAGGAAGCCTAGGGCTGGAGACATGGGTCTGTGATCCTCCTTCAAAGTGTCTGCTAGTGCGCCAGGAGCCTTCCATCACTGGGGTGCTTGTGAGAAACACAGACTATCAGCTCACCCCAGCAGTGTTGAGCAGAATTGCATTTTTTAACAGGTAGAACACGCCAGTCCACAAACCATCTGGGTTAGCCAGGCAGGATTCAGCCCTAGGGCCAGGCCTTCAACACTCAGAATGGCCTTGTGGTATGGGGGTAAGAGCAGAGGTACTGTTGGGAAAACCCACCTTCCATAATTACAGGGCTTAATATATGACCTAAAATGACAAATGTTCAAAATGCTTTTCTGATGATAGGTTTGAGGTAAAATGCCATAGATTCCTTTTCTGGGCCCAATTTCTCATTAAAAAAAAAAAAAAAAAAGAAGAAGAAGAAAAGAAAAAGCAATCTCCCTGTCTGGAAGAGGCTATACCTAGTGCCTGCTTCAGATGAATAATATTGAAAGAACAGCCTCCTCATTCCCTCCCTTCCTGTGTGCACCTTTGGTTTGAGAGACTCTGGCTGTTGGTTTGGATGTAGTTGAGATTTTTTTTTTTCACAAAAAAAAAAAAAAAAAAAAAGCATACATGATTCAGAGACTGTTCCCATGGGACTAATTGACTAGGCATTTGTGCTATCGCTTCTGGTGTAAATCATTATAATGGTGATAATGAAAAATAAAAAAGATATTGGAAATGACAGCAACATAATATCAGCCTAGGCTGAGGAAAGAGGGGAGGCGAGTATAAATTAGAAGCTTGTAAACACCAGGATCAATGAGGGAGCTATAGCGGGTCTGGGAGAATTAACTAGTATTCTCATTATGAATAACCATCTTGGCTCCTTGCTCTGTGTTCCTGTGGCTCTGCAGAGGACAGGAGCCCTGAAATCAGAGCCCTGTTTTCCCCACAGCCTTGCAAAGGCCCGACAGAGACCTGTGGAGTAGAAATTCTACAGTTACTTCCCTCCTCGAAGTGGGCCTCCCACTCGCTCCTGGCTGCCTCTCAGGCAGGCCTGATTATTCGGAATCTTGGAGAATTGACTAATTCAACGTGCTTGTGCTCCACAGGAAATGGTGTCCGTCAGTGACCCAGGCTGATGAATGGATCCTACTTGGTGCCTGGAACCAGACCCAGCAGCCAGTTGCATAGAAGAAAGACTGATGCGTGTGCTCTATTTGGCTGCCAAAAATGCTCTTGCAATTTGCTTTCTTCTAGACAAGAGTCTATTCAAAAGTCTATTTGGAAACATTAGGGAACGGCCGTCACATGGCCGGCAGATCATACTGTCTATGACAGGATATTATCTTCCTTGGGAGAGACTCGACTGCTCTTTTATTTCACCAAGTAACTAGCGTCTGGGCTGATGGCTGCAGAATTGCTCTGAGGGCTAGGGACGCTAAAACCCAGAGCTAATGCAGAACCGACAGCTACTCCAGTATGCAAGCTTTGCGGCTCCTTCACTAGAGTTAAATGCGAGCACCTGCTTTTCAAGGTTTCTTATGTGGGACCCAGGGTGGAGGTGCTGCTTACACAAATCCTTCGTGGCAAACTCAGTTTTCTCTCCCATGAGTTAGGATCTTACACCCCTTCCCTCCCACTCAAATCCCTATGCGTGCCCCAGGTGAATGTATGCACTGCCCTTCGCTCACCGAATCCCAGGGAGACACTGCCCACTTCCTTTCCCATCACATCACTGAAAGACACCGAGGAGCAGGTAAGAGCGAGCCCCCTGGTTCCTGCTCGCAGAGATAGTGATGTGTAGAAGCATTGTGCAGATGGTCGAAAACCTTTATGGGCTTCAGAGGAGGGAACAGCCAGCCTCAGCCAGACCAGGGCAGTGTAGGTGGGCTCTGATCACTCCAGAGAGGACACTGCCTTACTGAGGCTATAAGGGCTACATGTGAGTGAGGACAGATAGTGTGGCTGGGGACACAAGCCCTGGCTTTGCCTGTCAGTCAGCTCTCCCCTGGACAGAGAATGACCCCTCTACTTAAAGGCCATCACTGTGGCTTTAGGAACCCAAGGCTCATGCTTCTTCAGTATCTACAATGAGTCTCAGGGGAAAATAGCTTAGGGCCACAGGGCAGAGACTTACATCGTTTGTCCCAACCACTGGCCACATGTTTTTTCCACCCTGCAGTTGATCTCCTTGCCAATGCCCAGCTTGTCTCAGGCTACTGAGTCTTCTTTGTCTTTGCTTAGAAGCCACCACCCTGGTGTACTCTTGCCCACGATTCTTCCTTGTCTTGATTCTACGTCCACGTTTTTAATTAAATTAAAAAAAAAAAAAAAAGGCAGCGGCTGAGAGCAGAGGGTGGCCTGTAGTGAGGTTGAGTTTTATCACCACCCAAGCATGCAAACGAGGCGGCCTCCGTTGACAAGTTCACATCTCCAGTGCAGAGCTGCCTGTTTGAACAGCTTGTGTGCAGTAATTGAAACATAGATTTTTTTGTTGCCTTTCTGTTTATTTTTAGATTAACCAAGCAGGGATACTTGGCTTCTGGGCTGCCATTTGGACCCTATTGAGCAGCCCAGGATTGCTGGTCTCATGTACACCGGCATAATTTCTGCACAGTCTCCTTTTTGGGTTTTCCTAAGTCTGACTCCGGGGAGAAGTAGGCTTCACTGTGATCATCCTCTGGACTAAGGGCTCCAGATGGGGAAACTGAGGAATGAGGGCTGTCCCCACTTTCCAGGTTTCTGAAGACTGCTTCTCCTCACAGTGATCTACTCTTTCCATTCTGGTGGTGACCCACGAATAGACCAGAGACATCCAGACCTGGGACAAAGGCATTAAAATAAAGCAAGACCATTGCTGATAGGAGTACAAACTTATACAGCCACTGTGGAAATAAGTATGGCGATTTCTCAGAAAATTAGGGATCACCCTACCTCAAGAGCCTGCAGTACCACCCAAAGGAGGCACATTCACACCACAAGGACATTTGTTCAACTATGTTCATAGCAGCATTATTTGTAATAGCCAGATCTTGGAAACAGCCTTGATGCCCCTCAACTGAAGAAGGATAAAGAAAATGTGGTATATTTACACAATGGAGTACTACTCAGCAGTAAGAAAAAAATGACATCCTAAAATTCACAAGCAAATGGACAGATCTAGAAAAAAACCATCCTAAGATAAAAAACATTCTAACCCCAAACCAGAAAGACAAATACAGTATGTACTCATAAGTGGATAATAGACATAAAGCAAAAGATACACAACCTACAATCCATAACCCTAGAGATGCTTGAATCCTCTTCCAGAACAGATGGAAGCAGAAGCAGAAATGCACAACTAGCCAATGAGCAGAGCTCCTGGAGTACAACTGAAGTGGGGGAGGAGCGATCTTATGAACAAAGGAGTCAAGACTATGATGGGGAAACCCACAGAATCAGCTGACCCGAGCTAGTGAGACAAATGGGGAATCTGCATGTGACCAAACTAGACTCCCCTAATATAGGTGACAGTGATGTGGCTGAGACAATATGTGAGGCCACTGGCAGTGGGTCCAAGACCTAACACCAATGCACAAACTGGCTTAGTGGAGCCCATTCTATATGGAGAGATACCTTGCTCAACCTAGACACGGGTGTGTATGTGTGTGTGTGTGTGTGGGTAGGGAGGTGCCTTGGTTCTGCTTCAGCTAGATGATGGGTCAGACTTAGATTTTCTATGGGAGGACTTACCTTCTTCATGGAGCAGATGGAAGGAGAGAGTGGGGGGAGAGGGAGGAAAGGAGGAAGAGGGAACTGGGATTGAAATGTAAAAAAATAAATTAATTTAAAAAAGAGAAAAAAATATAAAGCAAGAGCCAAAGCTCAGAGAGAAGATTCAAATATGGCCTCCTTTGGCCATTTTAAAGGCTTATTTTAAAATTTATCACCTTAAAATACTATTTAGCTGAGGCTGGCCTTAGCTTCAGAAGCATCTTGCTTTAGCTTCCTGCATGTGCTCCACCAAAGCCACTGTGGTTCTAGGAACCATGATAACACTATACTGAATATTCAGCACTGGTGCTTCTGGCCCTGTGGCAACGGAAAGGATCGGCTGGCCATGCACTTACTGGATCTTAAAATTTCCATTGTTTCCTGTCATAGACCAAAGCAAATCACATAGCCATGAAATCAAGCAGGGAAATGCAAGCTGTCAGGATATTTTGTTGTTGTTGTTGTTTTTCTTTCTCCTATTACTTCCATCTCAACTTACCCTGTGTGTCTGAAACTACTCTTGGGGTGACCCTGGTATACCCCAGTTATGATTGATGCTGCTGTAACTATATCTACCCCAGAAAGCCCACAGTCACTGAAGAGAAGCCACAGCAGGAACTGAACCCAACACACATCAGCTCCTTCATCATCCCAGCACTTTTATTAAACTGAGGCATGGGGAGGATTATGTGCTTAAGGGACCAAGTGCTATGGTGTGTGGGGGGGTGCCAGACAGGAGCATCTCCCCTAGGGAAGGGTGTATTCTCCTATTCCCTCCCAGCTCTGTTCTCAACTTCCTCCTTCTTTGTAGTTTAAGAATTTTCTTCTTCTCTTTCTCCTTTTAGTTCTCATCATACATTTTTTTTTTTTTTTTCTGCTATGTAGCCCAGGTTGGCTTCAAAGTTATCACTTAGCTCAGGTTGGCCTGGAGCTTATGATCCTTTTGTCTTGGCCTCTGGAATGCCAGGATTATAGGCATACCTCACCTAGAATAATCAAATGATCAAACTTTGGGGGGTTTCTCTGAGGGCTCCTAAAGTTGCCAACTCCTCTTTTTGATGGAGACTTTTACAGATTTTGTGTTTAGCTGGGTACCTTGGCTGAGACTGCAACAAACAAGTCTTCCCAACCCCTTCCATTTATCATCTTCTCTAAGGGGCCTGGTGATTCCAGGCTACTCTGCACCCCCATCATTTGTTCCTTAAACTTTCCAGCCCTCACTCTACAGAGTCCTATGTGCCTTATCACATACCTGCTCTGAAGTCACATAACCCTGCCAACTTTGTCACTTTCCTAAGTAGAAGTCCTGGGTGCAGCCTCACTTATGTGCAGCTACTTATGTGCAGACCCACACTCTGCTGGGTAGCAAGAGACTCAGATCCCGTGGAGAACTGGGAATGTAGGGCCAGGGCCCTGAGTGGGTTCTGGGGAGTTATGGAACAAGCCAAAGCCCAACTGCAGTAGCTCCCGGGATGAGTGACCATCTGTTCTTGGCTTAGCCTGGCTCTAGCTGCACACACAGCAGTCCAATTGCAGCCAGTAGCCACAGCACACAGCAGGGCTAGTCCAGGTGTCTAATGAGTTCCACAAAGGTGCCCGTGTGTTGGGCTTTGCATGGGAGGGTGTCTGCATAAAGCTGTAGTCCCTGACTAGCCAGGCACCACCAGGGTAGCCCAGGAGTTCAGGGTCCTTTTCCCAAAGAAAATGCTGGGACTGGTAGCCTGTTCCCAGACACACAGGAAGTGACTGTCCACTCACTGAAGCAGCATGCTGTGGCCTAGTCACTGGGATGTCCCATGATCCTGACCTAGAAAGGGTAAATTTCATGACATCAAAGGGCAGACACCCCCTTTTTTTCTTGCTGTCTTTCTTCATACCCCTGACCTGTGCTGTCTGTCTCGCTACCTAGTGCTGCTCTCTGCTCTGTACTTCATACCAGAGCAGGGTGGCAAAGGGGGACAGACAAGGAGCACTTATAGGACAGTGGGGCACACCACCAGTCTAGAAGCCACTTATGTTACCGTGTTCATGACAGCACTGGTTCTATTTTATGGAGGGGCAAACTAAGGCTCAGAGATTAGATGACTTGTTGGTCCCTGGCCATGAAGGAGCCATGATGGTGGGCCCAGGAAGGAAGCACAGTCCCACACTGGGGCTTTTTCTATACCCTCTTGGGGCCCTATCACTGAGTTGCAGCTTCCTGTTGGTCTGGTTTGCAAATCTGCAGGCCTTTAAAAAACAAGCCCATGGCTAACAGCTGTGGGCAACCTCCAGGCTCCAATCACATTTCTCACTGACCTCAATCTTTACAGCCCTCTTCTCAGCCTCTAAACTTCTCATCTGGATTTCTGCCAGTCTCCTAACCTGCCTCCCTCCATCTTTCCCGGGCATTCTCCACAACACAACCAAGCAAGCCTAAGAAAACACAAATCTGATCACCTCATACTGCCCAGGTCCTGCTACTGGTTTCCAAATCACCAGAGAAAAAGTCAAACTTCAAAAGTATATGGTACCACTCTTTTATCTTGACCTATTGCTCCCTTGTCAACTCTGCCCCAAAAGATTGGCCTGTAGCAGGTCTCTCTCTCTCCTAAATCATGACACGAATGCTTATTATTAGTTTTGAACACTCTGCCTAGCTTAGTCTCATTTCTGACTAGCTCTTTTAACTTAAATTAACCTGTTTCTCTTTATCTATCTTTTGCCTCCAGGCTTCTTAATTTTCTTTCTGTATAACTTTCACTGCCTCTCCAGTCTGCTGGCTGCCCATTGCCTGGCTGGTTCTACACATCTCCCTCTTTCCCTCCTCCTTCTCTTTGCTCATTCTTTTTTTCTCTTTCTTTCTACTTATTATCTTTGCCTGCCAGCCCCACCTATCCTTTCTCCTTCCTGGCTATTGGCTATTCAGCAATTTATTAGACCAATCAGGTGCCTTAGGCAGACAAGGTAAAACAGATGCAACACATCTTTATATAATTAAATACACATCCTTAGATTGTTAAACAAATGTAGCATAAACAAAAGTAACACACCTTTACATAGTTAGAGTAATATTCCACAACATAAACAAATGTAACACATTTTTTGACCAGTTGAAATAATACTTCACAACACTGGCCCCCTCCAGGTCTTCCTGCACAGGACCCTTCTTAAGGCCTCATAAAACATACTAATGCCCTGTCAGCATGAGTGGTTAGCACCTGCATTTACTTCAGGCCTTTCTCAGATCAGTGAAGTCCTATTTATTTTATTTCATGTATGAGATGATCAGATTTCAATATCATGTGGTTTAGGCTCTCCTTGAACTGTGTAGCTGAGGCTCACCTTGAACTCCTGGTCCTTCTGCATCTGAGATGGCAAGCATGCACCACCGTATCCAACTTAGCCATCCTATTTTTAGAAGGACAACTTCTACCCTGCCTTATTTTTGGGTGTTTCTTTGACTTTCTTCCAGACTACATAATTTAGTTTGAGGTCAGACTCCTCCACACTGGGATGTCAGGCCTTGTAGGCAATGTTTTATAAATACTGACACATTCCATCTACATCAGAGCTCTGTGAGGCAGCTCTTATGATGGCTACCCATATGTGGAAACTGAGGCACAGGAAGATCAAACAACTTGCCCAAAGCCACCCAGCTAGACAGCAGCAGAGACAGGACGTGCATGCACCCAGGCAATGTCATTTTCGAGTTGTCTCACTGCAATACCCAACTGTCAGCTCTACTTGCTGTTGTCAGGGCTCAGTAAAAATGGGTGAATGAATACTGTAACTCCATAATGGCATGGTCCCTTGCCCATCTTCTGCCCTGACACAGGGCTGGCTGGGCTTTCTGCTGTCTCTCTTCTCACATCTCAGTCACCAGGCTGCCCACCTCTGATGGCAGCAGTCTCAGTCACGGAGTGTAATAACAACAGAGCAGCTGGCTCCTTTTGACCTGGGCCATGGAGCAGTAAATCCAAGTTGGATAAAATATTTTTTTTTTGATGTTGTTGTTGTTTTTGTTTTTTAGCTGTGGGCCAAGCCTCACGCAGGTGAATTCCTGTTCTCATTCCACTCTTCCTGTGCTGTGTCTCATTGAGCCCTGGAAAGGATGGGCACCCCAAACATCCCATCCCTGATGTACAGGTACCAATGACACTTTGAGTGAGCACCCTGCTCTCCCCAGGGACACACATATCCATGGAGAAATTCTTCCTAAGAAAATGATTCAGGCAGCCATTTATTCTACACCTACTGAGTCGGTCTAAAGCTCCAGCCATTCCCCAAACCAATGACGCAGCTTGTAGGTGCTATGCGATTTTTAATCAGCATGTTCTCTCCCCATCTGGAAGGTCTAATGAAATGTTACACTGTGAGGAACACGGAAATAAGGAACTTCAGAGGTGAGGGACGTGGATTTAATTTCTTGCTTTGGTCTGTTATTTGCATATACCTCGAGGGAATAACCAGTGGGGGAGAGAAGAGAAAAAGAGTAAAAAATTTGCCTGTCTACTGGGGGCCAGGTATCCACCCTGAAGAATGACTGTGTTTTACATTTCACCCTTGCAAGTAGCAGACATGCATGTGCATGCACATGTACGTACACTTTCTCCCTTCTCTCTCTCTCTCTCTCTCTCTCTCTCTCTCTCTCTCTCTCTCTCTCTCTCTCTCTCTCTCTCTCTGTATTGCTGTGTCACCATCTCTGAGACAGAGGCCACTGGAGCTCTGCGTTCATACTCTCTTTTGTCTTGGGGATTGTAGCTGGATTACATTTCGAGCCTGGTTTTGACTCTGTCTAGGGCTGTGTTCGTGTGTGCAGGTGAATTGGTGCTTCCAGGTTTGGTTGGTTAGAGGCAAGGACACTGTTTTTCTTTCCCTGCTCATTGCAGGGGAGAATGGCTTAGGGACACATCACAGCAGGAACCTTGGTCTCTGTGCTCACAGAGCAGTACTTCCTATCAGCCCACCCAAAACTGTGACCTGGGAAAGAAATAAGTTCCCATTGGGAAGAAATTACTACGGATCTGGGGCTGATGCTCTATCGGCTAACCTGTACCAACTCAGACAAACTTAACTTACCAGGTGAAAACCCAAAGACCCAGAGTTGGAAGTCACTTGGTCAAGGTCACAGAAACCCTGAATCCACTAAATAAATGCTATGCTAACTATATCTGGTTCCACCTGTATTGTTCTACATACAAGATCCTGTAAAGTTGTTTGTAGTCAATTTTCCAAGTTCATTTCCTTAAGGCTGAGCAACTTGTAGGTGGGTCAGATGGGAAGCCTGAAGATGCAGTTAGGAATGTCCTCAGAAGACCTATCCTTTCTCTGACTCCACTCTGGGGAGAACAGCAGGAAGGACAGAGGCTGGATGCTGGCTCCCTGGGGAGAGGCTCCTTCCAAATGCTGACAAGCCCCAGGGACAGCACGTGCTCTGCAGCAAAGGTCAAGACCAGAAAGCTGGAGGTTCAGCAGTTCCCCAAATAGCCTGACCCTGAGAAGGCCACCAGAGTAGCATGCACATACCCCACAGGAACCAACCAAGAGCTTAGCCTGGAGAAGCAGAGAGTTTAAGGAGGGACAGCCACCCCCTTCACACTGGTGACAGCCCATGGGCGAATCCCCGAACAAACCGTGCCCTCTCATTGGCAGAAGCTGCCCTGGGCATCCAATCTTCCAGTCAGGCGGGTCTAATGGGACTGAAATAAGTCCTCTAAATGCCTGGCTCATTTTTGTTCCTTAATAAACACAGGCACAGAGAAAGATGCAATTAATGCGAGGATGGAAAGAGGGAATAACGGGAGAAGAAATGCGATTGCCAAATTCTGAGAGATTATTTTAGACAAGAGATTACAGGGTTGGAAATGAAAACAAAACAAAAGGAAACCCCACCACCCCAGGTGCCTGCCTGAGCCCTTCAGGCGCCTGGATGCTGTCTCCTAGGGCCACTAGTGGGATGACAATGACATAACAACAGGCGGCCCACAGCCCACCTCTCCCAGGAGTGCTAATTACCTCCCAGGATTAATTTTGCAGCTTGCTAGACAGCTCCAGCAGCATAGCCACTGCCAGAAACAAGGGCTTTTGGAAGGAAGACACACCTACTGTTTCCCAGGATCTGGACCTGGGGCCAGAATCCACAAATCCCCTTGCACACCAAGTCTCTAGCATTTCTGCTCCACTGGGAGCAGCAATTTCGTGGTTTCTTAGGCTACAACTCCTCTTTCTTTTTCCTTCTTTCTTTCTTTCTTTCTTTCTTTCTTTCTTTCTTTCTTTCTTTCTTCCTTTCTCTTTCTTTTTTCTTTTATTTTCTTTCCCTCTTCCTTTCTTTCTCTTCCTCTCCTTCATTCCTTCCTTTTCAGAACGTTTTTAATTGTTAGTAGCTTGAGTAAGCATGGTAAATATGCATTTGAGAACAGAAGTCCTGGGAAGTCCTGGCTGCCTCAGACACTGGAACCACCCTCCTCTGCTGGCCAGCCCCTATTGTCCAGCTAAAACAAAGAGATACACAGGCTTTCGGCCATTTTCCAGTCCTCTAGCCTGGCCTCCCTGGGTCCTCGGCTTTGTGCTGGGGTCAGTAAGGGGCAGCAGGGGTAAGCTGGCAAAGAGCTGTTCTATCTGACAGGGCTGGACTATCCTTTAGGGGAGCAGTTCTCAACCTGTGGGTCAAGACCCCTGTGGGGTTCACATATCAGATATTTACATTATGATTCATAACAACAGCAAAATCACAGTTATGAAGTAGCAACAAAAATAATTTTATGGTTGGGGGTCACCACAACATGAAGATATGTAAAAAAGGGTCGCAGCATTAGGAGGGTTGAGAACCACTGCTCTTGGGGAAACTCTAGGCCACAAGATCAGTGTCTTCTGCTAGACACTGGTGTGACTCCCTTGACGTTCATCTCCTCTTGCCTTCCCTACAGGAAAGCAGGCAGATAACTACTCAGTCTTCTATGCAGCGATTCAGTATTCTATCTACCCACTCATCACCCTGTTAGAAACCTGCAGTCTCATCCTGTTGGGCCATGCCCAACCCCCACCTTTTTAATAGTAATAAGAGGTGGGAATGTTGAGGCTTGGCAGTCTGTGGGCCCCGCCTCTAATGGGCGGGACGCGTAATCACTACGTCAGGCCTTACCTGGCTGGGCGGAGACTGGGTTACTCCTGTGCAAGCCCCGCTGCCCAAGCTACCTGGCCTCAGAGACTGGGTTACGCATGCGCAAGCTCCCCTTTTAAAGCAAGGGCGCCAAGTGCACCTCTCTCTCTTGCTCTCTCTTGTTTCTCTTGTCCCTCTCTCTCTTGCTTCTCTCTCTTGCTCTCTTACTTCTCTTGTCCCTCTCTCTTGCTTCCCTCTCTTGCTCTCTCTGGGCCCCCCCTTTATCTCTCTCTCTCCCCGCTTTCCTCTCCCCTCTCTCAATAAACTCCACGTGGGCGCTCAATCTCGTGTTTGTGTTTCTTAGGCCATAGCAGCTGCATCACAGCAGCTGTATCAAAAGAACAACACACCCATCCTCCTATCCATCCCATCTATCTATTCATCCACACATCTACTGCATCCACTCCCCCATCTATCTACTCACCCACTCACTCAGCACCTGCCTGCCAGTTCACTTCTCACCCATTAGCACACCAGACATGGGTCATCTGGTTAGATACTGTCAGACATGTAGCTTGCTTTCAGATGAAGAAGGCAGTGGTGGGATTGGTGTCATTTCTCTGATACCCCTTCATGTGCAGCCTGTGGGACATAGCTTGGTTGTTCTATGTCACCAAAAGGGAAAATCTGTAACCAGGCCGGCTCATCAATGTGTTTATCTTCTAGCTATAATCAGTGATTTGAGGGCCATTCCTCAAATGGATTCTAATCCCTGACTCTGATGTATGCGCTTAGAAAAGGCTTCAGAATCAAGGATGCTGAAGACTGGTCCTCTTCCAGTTTCCCTTCCTTATCTATGAGGGAGGAAGTGACCTGCAGGGCAGAGAGTGAAGCCAGCCTGGAAGAGAAGCAGACGAGAGACTAGCAGTTTTGCGGTCATATGAACTACTGGATCTAGCTGTGCAAAAGCTTCTACTGAAACTTTCAGTGACAGGAGCCAACACATCTCCTTTTTTGCTTCAGTTAGTGTGAGCTGGCGTTCCATCTATATGCTGTGTCCAAAGCATTCCATGTTCTCATATATCTTCAGAGACACATCAAGTGCTGTGCTGCTAGAGATGAGGTCCAGGATGTGAGGATGTGTCTTTGTGACTCCAGAAAAGAGGGAGGCTACAGAGAGAAGTGCAGGGACAGAGAGATGCTGAAGATAAATGAAAAGTAGACCACCACTGCCTGGTATAACGTTCTGTGATGATAAGATTCGCTGTAATGAGTGGTATCCAACTGGTGGCCACGAGCCACATGCGGCTATTGAGCATTTAAAAACTGACTCAAGGGCTGAGGGAGTAGCTCAATGGTAGAACCCTGCATTCTACCCCAGCACTAACAAAATAAAACAAAACAAACACAGCATTGACTTGTGCGACTGAGGAAGTAAATTTTGAAACTGATTTGTTTTTAAGTAAGTTAAACAGAACACCTAGCTAGTGGCTAGATACGGGAGGAGAGAGCACTTCCCAGGAGCTGGGGCAGGTTTGCCAGAAACTCTTGGGAGGATGGAGAGCTGGGAACTGGAGGGCATTTGAACATGGAAATAACCCAGGGGAAAATTAGGGAGGATCCATGTTGTGGTGGAGACAGGAAGAGCTGGAAGAGAAGTTACAAAGGAGGAGTCCAGCAGAACTAACTCTTAGGCTGGCGACCCATCCATAGAAATCAGGATGATCAAGGTTGCAGGTTTGAGAAAAAAGTGTGTGTGTGTGTGTGTGTGTGTGTGTGTGTGTGTGTGTGTGTGTGTGTGTGTAAGAGGGGGAGTGTTCTGCTTTTGGACATGAGTTAAGTGGGAGGACATCAAGACAGGTAGCAGAAGCCCAGAGATGCACATTGTTTGGGGAGTCATTGGGAGTTAAATTTTGGTCACACTGAAGTAAGGAAAAGTACAGCAGAGGTAGACCTGCAGAGAATACTACCATGAAGGGGGTGGCAGGGGCGGAGCTTGTGTGAAGGCCTCAGGAGATAGAACAAGAAGGGACAACCTCATTAGGGATGGTGACATGCTTTTGAGATCTCTGAAATTTATTTCTTTCAGTGTCTGATCTTAAGGACAAAGAATCTGAGTCACTTAAAAAACAGCTTCTTCTGTGTGCTTCCTGATACGTGGGAGAGAAGTGTATCAGCCCTGGGGCTGATGCAGTCAGTGTCCTCTATGCTAATCAGCCTAGGGTGGCTGTGTGTTCTTTCTGGTGTGCTTAAAGGTTTTCAGCTAGGAGACAGCTTTCCCTCCAGTTAGCTTTGTTGTGGTGTGAATGTGGCCGGCCTGGGTCAAGCTGGTGTTGAATTGCTGTGTTCCGGGAAGGGGACTTTGAAAGGGTGATTACATCCGTAAGATCACCTTTACTGTGGGACAGGGTTCAGTATCATGAGAGCTGTTGTAAAGCCATGTCTGACCTTTGTCTCTCTTCTGCATGGCCCCACCAGCCTTTCTGCTCTTCTGCCATGTTATGACATGACATGTGGCTCTCTCATCAGAAGCCAGGAAGCTAGCACCATGCTCTTGGGCTTCCCAGACTCTAGAATCATGAGATCATGAGCTAAGGTAAACTTTTCTTTATACATCATCCAGCCGGAGGCATTTGGTTATAGGAAGAAGAAATGGTGCAGGGCAAGCTTCGGCAAGTTTCTTGTTTCTATTATTTTTTCCAATCTCCTCCTTTTTGCCTTTGCCAGGTCAGGAATTTGCAAAATTTGTTTTGGATCTATAATCCGGATTGTTAATCTAATAGTCAGTGGGTCTTTTACTTTTATGAACCATTCTGAATTGAAGGCTGAGGGATGGATGATGAAGAAAAAACAGGGCTTTGGGGGCACACATGCCGTGGTTTCCTATTTCTGTGGATAAAGCTCGTGGAGGGACCATCTGCTCTTTCTCAAGCTGGACTCCAAAGCTTTGGGAGACAGTTCCAGACAAGTCAGACCTGGTGGAAAAGGTAAAAGCCTCTGGCAGTCTTACCACGGAGCAGCTCTTATTTTGAAAGAGATCAGTGGCACAAATTGTCACAAATGGGAAGGGCAGACTCAAGTCCAGACAACTGACACAATGACATACTTTACAACATGTCCCCTGCCACAAACAAGATCATTCCTCAAGTTTGCCTCCATAAAACCACAAGAAAATTCCTCCAGGGCCTGGACCACACACGGCAGTCATGAATCTTGCCTTCTGCACATCAGAGAGGGAATGGGGTCCAGGCAGCAAGGAGGTGACAAAGTGACACGCAATCTCCTCATTGAGGGTCTGGGCTTAGTACTTTGGGATATATCAGCATGGCAGAGTGGGGCAACTGGGTGTCATGGAGAACTGGGAGATTTCAGCCTTGCACTAAGGGTGCTAGCTTCCCTGTGAGACCCTTGATGTCATGCATCTTTGTTTTCTCAAACTGCAGTCCTTTGCTTGGAAGCTGGTTAGAAATACAGGATCCACCAAGCAGGGGTTCTGACTCACCTGCCCACTGGTGGGAAGCACTTGGAAATGTTCTTGCTAACTTCTGGCTCCTGTCTTTCCTAGTGTTATTTGGGGCCCAGCACAATATGCTCATTAATCCACTTATATCCTCACTCTTGTCTGCAATGTCCCCAGGCACCATCTCCAGAGCAACCCTCCTTTGCAGGCCACAGCTTCTTTCCGTCACTATGGGAAATTTGAGGTACACCAGAAAGATGCAAGGATGAATTCTAACTGTCTACACACATTCCAAAATCTCCAGCAACCAGTGATATCAAACCATGATGCACATTGCAAGTCAAATGTGCAGAGAGGCCAAACCTGTTCTCCTTACCATGTCTACAGGGCCAGCTCCTTTCTGTCCCTGTCCCCTGCCTCTTTAATTGTCCTTTAACATAAGCTTCTTTGAACCAGCCAACCTTGGAATGCCCAGAAGCTCAGCAAGGAGCCTGTAGACCATCCTGTACCAAATACCCAGCTGAGGCCTCCCACTTTCTACATCCTTGCTTTGTTGTGCTTCAGGTTTGGCCAATGGCTGGCTCCTGGCACATCATATGGGTCCTGCTTTACCTTTGGAACACCATACTAATGCAATATCACAGTACAGGGAGCAGGAGGTTACACAGGATGCTCCTTCAGATGGGCAGGGTGACACCTTCCTCTCCCTCACCTCTTCGTCACAGAAACGGTCATGGAGCTCATGTTCTCTGTCCACCATACAGCTCCAATACAGTTGAGAGTTCACTGCCCTGGCTAAAGGCCTTTTTATTTATTTTTCATAGCATCTTCAACACTATCATAAAATAATGGGTTTCATTATGACACTTTTCATGTACTTTGTTCATATCCATTCTGGCCATGACCCTGAGGGCTTTTAAATGCCCTTTCTTTCACAGTGTGACAATGAAAAAGGAAAAGGGTGAACAGACCCTTCCTGTGAGGCTACACGTCATCCAGGAAGCCAGAGACAGGTTTGGTGTAGGTTTGCTCTGATTCTATGTCTGCAGTAGGAATCACCAATTGCACCTGAGTGCTACTGGTGGACTCCAGAAGGAACTCAGAGCCAAAGCAGAGACATTGCAGGGGAGTGGCATCCAAAGATGGGAAAATGTGGATAGAAGGGGACTACCAGTCAGGTGTAGCACAGTCCAGACATGCAGTATGAAAGGGAGGTGTGTGTGTGTGTGTGTGTGTGTGTGTGTGTGTGTGTGTGTGTGTGTGTGTGTGTGTGTGTGGTGTAGTTTTTCACTGTATCACTGGGTAAGAGGAGGAGAAACTAGAGGCTATTTTAGGATATACTGTTCTTTATAGCTCATGCAGTGCACTACATATGTCAATCCTAGGGTAAGGAGTATACCATCTCCTGGAGAACAGGCCTGCAAAATTCCCACAGATCTTCTTTGTTCTAGAAAGGCCCAAATGCAACAAACCTTCTAGGGAGCAATATTAGGACTGAGAATTCCTGTTTTGTTTTGCAAACACAAAGGTCAGTAGCCCCCTCCAACTCACTGCCCCTGAGGCTTTCTTTCCTTTGAGTGCACAAAATGCAGCTGCGAACAGGGTGAGGAGGGGCCCAAGCTATGCATGTCAAGAACACATCAAACACTGGTCTGTGAAAAGGTAGAAGAGTGGCCTTCCTTAAGACCCTGTGCCCAAAAGAGTGCCCAGCAGGACACTGACAGTACCAGACTTCCCACTGTGACAAGTGCTTGTGTGTCATTCTGCATTACCGGGCACCAGCCAACCTGCCCTGACAGCCAGGTTGCCTTCTATAGGATTATGCTTTAATTTTTACAGCCACTTAGAACCGCTTGGGTCTCAAGCATGGGGGTCACCCCAATTATGATGCTGTGAGATGCCAGAGCGATAAAGTATAATCCACCCCTCGGTTGTCAGATTGAAGCCTCACACACCAGGGCTAGTCAACATGAGGAAATCAAGTTAGCCAGGGGTGTAACAGTATGCTTTTGTCTTGACAAAAGGGCCTGGGCATTTAGGAAGGACTCTTGTCAGGCCAAAGGGCCCTCATTCTGATTTGAAGAAAGGCGTTGGTAGTCACAGACAGTCTCTGTTTTCTACCCCATGGTTTTCAGCACCAGAAACTGAAATCTCTGCTCAAGCCATGGCCGACTTGTGGGACAAGGCAGCCAGAAGGTGGGCTCAGCCCTTCAATTTTTTTTTATTGTGGATATGTATGTATGTATGTATGTATGTATGTATGTATGTATGTATGTATGTATGTATGTTACATTCCAGGCCCTTTTAAATGTATTCTCAGTATTGTGTATACACTGCTATCCATTGCCATATTTTATCTTGCCATAGAAACTTGCTCATTAAACATATGGGCATACTCTCTCTCTCTCTCTCTCTCTCTCTCTCTCTCTCTCTCTCTCTCTCTCTCTCTCTCTCTCTCTCTCTCTCTCTCTCTGTGTGTGTGTGTGTGTGTGAGTGTTGTTGATGTTGGGTATCTTCCTTGATCTTTCTCTCTATTACTTGCTGAGGCAGGGTCTCTGCCTGAATCTAGAGGTCATAGATTTGGATACTCTAGCTAGCCAGATTGCCCCAGGGATCCCCTGTTTCCACTTCCCCAGAACTGGGGTTACAGGTGAGCTGTCATGCTCAGCTAGCTTTTATGTGGGTGTTGAAGATCTCAACTCTACTTTCCATGCCTGCACAGCTCATACTTTAGCTGCTGAACCTTTTTCCCAAACCAAAGTATCTTTCCTTATTACAGCTGGATAATACCCCAGGGTTATGTATGTGTCAGTCACATATTATTTATGCACTCATCTGCAGATAGATACCCTGTTTTTGTTTAAACCTTTTTAACCTGTGGGCTGTCCTGATGTCCTGAGTACTGCTTCTAGGAACATGATGTCCCATCTCTGTCAGAGGTCCCTCAGGTTTTGCATGAATTCAAAGCTGCCCCACTTTGGGGCAGGTACACTCTGCTCAAAGCTGAGGCTTGGCTCTGCAGACTTTAGGGGCAGGCTAGGACAAAGTCTCTGGAGAGGATAGAGAGGTGTCTATGCACAGAGCCCCAACACATAACTTAAAGGATTACAGTTCCACTAACACAGGAGCTGTCCTGTCCTTTTCCTGCAGAGCAATCCTGTGACATGCTAGCTTTAGCCACACTTCTCGGTGCCACCACTCCTCCCTCAGAGGCAAACTTACAGAAGACCAGAGAGAGGACCTTGTGTACCTGCCCTATCTAGTTTAGCCACATTTTCTTAAATTAGCTGATTTGATGGAGGTATGATTTCTAGAAAGTAACTATTCACATCCGAAGTGTATAACTTAATGAGTTCTGACAAATGTATGCATTTGTCCAATCGCCACCCGGGTTGGGATACAGGCCGTTTCCATTAGCCTAGAAGGCATCTTTGCCAGGCTGTACTTCCTTTCCAGTCTCTCAGAATCAGAGATCCTCTGCAGCTGTACTGGACAGAGGGGTGGAGAAACCTGGTGGGAAATCTAGCAGTGACATGGATGATGCCTTCAGCACCGAGTTACTACAAATGGCACTTTTTAGCTTTAATTCTGCAACTGATTAGCCACCTGCGGTTGCCTGGCAAGGGACATTTTGAAGCCCTTAAGCCCCAAATAGACAGACTTCCCTACTTCACTCAACAATTCAGAATGCATCCACTCTCCAGGTCTGACTTCGGCACACTCTGTCAGGGCGTAGAGCTGGGCATTGCTATGGTGGGAAAGGAGGTACATGAGGCAAGAAGCTGAGTGCAGTTGGGGAGACACGGAGCGGCAGCAGAAGACCATCTGGGCTGGGACACAAGCTGGAATCGTGCGATGCTTTAAAGACTAAGGAAAATATTGAAGGCTTTCAGAGACAGGGATATTCAAAGCAGCCCTTGTTAAAAAAAAAAAAAAAAAAAAAAAAAAGAATGCCTGAGAATAATGGGACACACCTGTAATCCCAGTACTCCAGAGGTGGAGGCCGGAGGGTCAGAAGTTCAAGGTCATCCTTAACTACCTCGTAAGTTCAGTGCATGAGATACATGAAATTCTGTCAAAAACAAAATAAAACAAAACCCACAAATGCCAAACCAACCAACCAACCAACCAACCAACCAACCAACCAACCAACCAACCAACCAACCAACCAAATCAAATAAAGACTCTGATTCCTCACTTGGCTTAAATTGCAATTAAAAATGGCAGAAGTAATGTTATAGCCACAAAAAGAGTTGTATAAACCTTACATTGTATGCACATATACTTTTTTAAACTCTTTGAGGGAAAACTCATGTATTTAAGATAAAGTTAATTAGTAAAATTGTTTTTGTGCTAAGAGCAGTCTTATTTATGCAAAACAGCCCCAAAAAGGTTCACAAAGGTTGCAGCTTGTAATTAGCATTTTGAATGTACAAGAGTATGGACTGTGGGTAACCACAAAGAGATCTCGCTGCCTTTACTCCTGGAGAACCTTCTAATTACTATTAACACTGCTCATTTCCTGTGGAGGGAGACTCCTCAAACTATTACATCATTTCTCTACCCACCCTGAATGTCCCATCCAACCAGAGACCCTAGGTCTACCTGGCTGCTACCTGTTTCCAAGGTTCTAGAGTGTCTATGAGATGTGGTACCCCTGACTCAGAGATTCTTGGGTTGCATCAGCTGCCTGGCTCCTGGGAGAGATGCATGTATATTCTTGGATGTCACAAGCTATAGTCCTCCTAGGATGGGAGACTTGGGTCTCCTTGGTACCCTGACCAAGTACTTCCAAGCCCTAATGCAGGAAGAACACCAGCCCTAAAGGATCCCCTTAAATGAGTTATTTCTCTACTGCTTGGAAAGAGAGTTTCATAAAGTCAGACAGTGCCTAGATCCAAGAGCCCATGCTAACTGACAGCTCCAGGAATATCCAGAGAGGGGTCACAGTTTGCTAATACATGCACAGATCTGCCTGCCCTTCCCCTTCAACATACATACTCATGTATACATGGCATTTCCTCAGCCTTTGGGTATTCAGCCTTATATACATGTATTTCCTCTCCAAATATCTCCACACCATACTACCTGCATGAGAAGGACTGGGTAGCTCCATTGGTAGGTAGCGAATCTTCTGGGTTTTCCAAAGGTCAGCCATGCAGACTCCCTTACTCTACAGCTCAGAGGTTGCTCTCCCCTCATTCCCAGAGCTTCCTAGATGCCAGCTAGCTCCTTGTGCCCACACAGCTGTAGGGCCGTCTTCTCTCCCAACAAGTCCACTGGCCCGGGACTGAACCAATACTTTTCATTTCCTAAATGTCCTTCAGTTTACAGAGGCTCTTTCCTGGCCCTTCTTCCCAAGTGTGGGTGACCCAGCCTTGTTCAGCCTGACATTCATATGCTAACCCACAAACCACAGGCCACTAGTTTCTCCAGCCTTCCCAACCTCTTCAAATTAGAAAATCCTATAATCTTGTCACTCTTGTGGTTTCTTCTCTTTCTCAACACTGGGGATTGAGTCTACTGCCTCCCAAATGCTAGGCAAGCACACGACCACTAGGCAATATCCTTAGTCTGGTTTTACTTTTCATTTTTGAGATAGGGTCTTACTACATGCCCAGGCAGACCTTGAACTTACTCTGTAGCCCAGGCAAGCTTTGAATTTGCAACCCTCCTGACTCAACCTCCCAAGTAGCTGGCTGGCCCAGCTTCTGAGTTTCATTCTTGAAGGAAATGTTTCAACCTCAAAAGGAAACAAATTTAGATTTAAATGTCAGAGTAAGCCCAAGTCTGCTCTTAGTGACAAATGCCCCATCCAGGCCTGTCAGTCCTGCCCCAGGGGAAGGTGCGGAAGGGGTGTGGCTTGCCACTTGCTGCTGTCCCTGCTCCCTCAATCTTTACTCTGCAAAGCCAAGTACCCAGCAAAATGGAATGTTTCTTATTCCTACCATTAAGCCACACTGCCTTTGTGCTCCAGGGGACCATTATAGAAAGTTAATTGAGTTTGAAATTTTATAATGCAATTAATCAAATTCAGAGTCTAAACACAGCTCTCACATGTTCAGGCTGTGCAGCATATGTTACATTGGCCTTGGAAACCCCCACCTCTCTTTATTTAGGAAAGGTTAACTTTTCTGAGGAATTTCTAGGCTTGGCTGTACATATGACTGGCTCTTATCTGTGGGACTCTACTGGGATGGCAGATGACATATCAGAGATGTCCCTTCCATGGAAAGGGGAGTAGGTGCTTGTTAGCTCTGCTGACGTGTCCTAGTTAGAAGTTACAGGGGAGTCATGGTGACAAAGTTATTTTAGGCATGGGGAAATGCCCTGGGCATAGACATGAAACTAGATGGTGTAGCCTATGAATGAGAGACAAAGAAAGGCATGTTTCTGAGATTTTTTTTTTTCTTAACCCAGTAGGATTTCCTTTGAAGATGTGTTCAGAAGAACCTAGGGCCATTACTATAACATAAGATCAGCTACTGCTGCTGCTGATTCATGGACCCATAGCTGTGTGAAGAACCTTTCACATATCCAACCTGAAGCAGCAGACCATCTCTACTGCCAATTATAGCCACACTTGCCTTTTATTAAGGCCTAATGAATGACTTTGGTTTTGGAGAAAGTTCCAGAACAGTTATTGCTGCTGAGGTCTTACTGGTCCTAGAGCAGGCTGCACTAAAATGGATCCTTCCAGGAAGCTCTGCTAGCCTTCAATTCATGGAGGTCATGAAATTTCAGGAGGGGTGTACCCTTGCCCAGCATTGTCTGACAGTTGGGGAATGCATCTAAAAGTTGGAGCCTTCGCCAGCTCCTTTATCACATATGAAGCAAGACATGGACCAACAGCGGGAGACAGTTCTGAGTTCGGCTCTGTTCTGCTTTTAGAACATCCAAATGACAAAATTCTAACTTGTTTTCAGTCCACAGGGTAGCCATATCCTGGCCCCAGCTGTCTGGCTTCTATGTAGCCATGGCTTTTGTTCATCATGGTTTTGAAGGCTTCCAGTCAGTCTTTGTAGGGTTAGTAACAGTTTCAGCTCCCTCTAAGTCTCACTTAACACCCTGATGTCAACCTGTGCTTTTTACTGACTATGAGCCTGTGTGAAAGTGTATGCGTATATGTGTATATGAGTGTGTGTGTGTGTGTGTGTATGAGCATGTGTGTGTGTGTGTGTATGAGTGTGTGTGTGTGTATGAATGTGTGTGTATAAGCATGTGTGTGTGTGTGTGTGTATATGAGTGTGTGTGTGTGTATGAATGTGTGTGTATAAGCATGTGTGTGTGTGTGTGTATGAGTGTGTGTGTGTATGAGCATGTGTGTGTGTGTGTGTGTGTGTGTGTGTGTGTGTGTGGTGGGGGGCACATGTCCATGTAAAAGCCCAAAGGTGACCATGAGGAATGTTTTCTTCAATCACCCTCTGCTTTATTTATTAAACAGGGTTCACTGATTTTGTTCAGTCTAGAGATCCAGCTTGCCCCAGGAGTCCCCCATCTCTTCCTCCCCAGTTCCAGAATTATAGGCAGTTACCATGCCTGCCTGGCCTTTACATTGGTTCTAGGATTTGAACTCCCGTCCTAATGCTTCCATGCAAATGCTTTATACATTGAGCCATGTCTGTAGCCTGCCTGGCACTTCCGACAGTGAGCAGACACCATATAGAAATGTACCTTTGCTCACGCTACACGGTCAGTCAAACATCTTTCCCTACTTTTTTGGCTCTGGTGGAGGGACCCTTGACCAGCGTCTGTGCCCTTCCAGATGGAGCATGGGGGGAGGTGGCCCCATCTCTACACAGCTGCAGACCTCCTGTTCCTGATTTCCTAAGAGTAGAAAGCAGAGGCGGGTAGGGTGAGGACCTTCTGTGGCCCCTGCTCCCAGAACATATTCAGAAACAGGTGCTCAGAATTGAGTCCAGGTGGGGTGTAGAGTGGGGTGAGGCAGGCAAGCAGGGCTGGGTTTGAAGGAAGGGCATCTTAAGGTAATGGGAAATCTTTTTTTTTTTCATTTCTAGGGCTTGCCAGCTTCCAACTTGCTGTTTACTGCATTGAAAAATATTCCACACGATGGAAGAACTATTTTCCAAAACAAAATGCTAGTATTCATCAGGAGGCGCGGGCTGTGCAGTGTGAACAATTCACTTTCGTTAAGTACCATATGGCCGCTGGTAGGAAAACGCTAACATGTTTCAACAGTACAGCTGGGGTAGGGCTCCTTTATTCACCGTGCAGATGGCTCTAATTGACATCTCTCCTAAAACAGGTCTCCAGCATTTCTGCAGGATCATTAGAGTAATTAGTTATTAAATACCATCACCACTTTTAGAGAGGGGGTCTGATCCTTGGCAATGCTCCACACTGATGGAACTGACAGGCTGGCTGGGAGACCTAGTGGGCAGGGGCAGAGAAGGGGGGCTCAAGGTAAGAGCATGATAGCCCCTCCTTCTAAAAGTCTGGGCCAGAAGAGGACAAAGGCCAACCAAATTCAAGACCAGCCCTCAAGAGAACCAGGGCAACCAAATAACTGATCACCCAGCCTCAATTTGCCCTATGAAGGGGGGCAATCACTCTCAGTGGGTTGCAGGGCTGATGGTGTGAAGGAGACAGCAGATGAAAAAAACTAGACAGACTAATGTGCTGCGGTTTAGCTGGTCTCACTCAATGCTTGTTCAGAGATCAGAGAGACCCTTCCTTGCTATTTTGGGGAGTGCCAAGCAGTGGCTCTCAGGACACCTGAGATGCAGCTCTTGACACTGTGACAGGTGTCCCTGGCAATGTGCAAGTGATGGCCACTCAGGTTGTCTACGTCCTGACTGAAAGGGAATAGCTCAGGCCCAAACTCAATGAGCTCCAGACACAGGCTTAGAGTGGGAACCCATCCAAACTAGATACTGGGATTTTGAAAGAGATCTATGCCGTTTCCCTTTCCCAAGTTAAGTCTCAGTGATGAGCCACGGATATCAGAAACAGCCACAACATCCTCTGTTGCTTCCAAGTGTTTGTTCTCTCCATCAGCTCAGGTAAACCCAGGGAAGACAGACAGGTGAGGGAGGAGGAGAGGAAAGTGAGGAGGACTGAACACTGCCATATCCTCAAGCTGAGTGCAAAGCATTCTTAGAAAGCCCCACAATGGTTCAACTCCAAATCCACACATAACTCTGTGTACTTAGGGCTATGCTCTCTCTGGTTAGTAGGTGACCAAATGCTAGTGTTTGAAGGTGCTTCCCAAAGTTTGGATGTTGAAAATTTATATCCCAATGTAAAAGTGTTGGGAGGTGGCTCCTACTGGGAAGCATTTGGTATATGAGGGCTTCCTTCTTAGGTAAGGATTATTGACATCATTGCTGCAGTGGGTTAATCCTTACAAGATAAAATGATGAGTTTGTACTCACCCCTTCTCCCTTGTGCAGGTTCTGTTGCAATTCTATCTTATGCCATAGGATGACATAGCATTAAGGTCCTCACCTGATCCCTGGTACTTTGATACTGGATTTCCCAGGCTCCAGAACAGTAAGAAATCTATCTATCTATCTATCTATCTATCTATCTATCTATCTATCTATCTATCTATCTATCTATCCATCCATCCATCTACCCACCCATCCATCCCTCTCTCTGCTATAGTGATACAAAACAAATAGCAGGCACTTAGTGTTAACAAGGTTGGGTAGGGGCCTGTGGGATTGGCTCCTTCAGCAGATGCTTTGAAAAAGGCCCCTAGTCATTCCAAGGTCCAAACTGCATGGATGCAGCCCATCTTCAGACTGTGTCTCCCTGTCTTAACTCCACATGACACATGAAGAAAGCCTCACCAGGGTGGCCAGATATAACTCTGTGAACCACATAGCTTTGGAGGACTAGAAAGGTGGTGTGTGTGTGCAACTTGGAGTTTCTTCAAAAGAGCACATACATGTATCTAGAGGGTGATATGGATCCAGGAAATAGCCTTCCCTTTGAGCTCATTCCCCATTGATTGAAGGTTAATAGCGAGGCATTATTAGTTTAATTTCACAGTCTAATCAGTTTCCTGCTTTATCGATTGAAAGACTCTGAGCAATTGTAATTGTGTGAGGCTGAAAGGTAAAACTCCAGGCCGAGAGAGTCAATCCATTGGTTCTCTGGGCTCAGACACATGCAGAGGAAGCTCCTGGCTTTTCTTGAACACAGTTCACCTGACATGGGCCATGCCACCCAGACGACACCTCCCCATAGACACAATGCTTTTCCTAGTAATCCACAGAAATATGAGGCATCTCTAAGACCCCACAGGAATGACTATAGCCCAGAAAGCAGCCCTTTGCCCCAATACCACACCAAGCCTGAAGTCCCCTTGAATGCCACCCTGAGCCCCAAACTGGCCCAGGGCCTCATTGCTAAATACCCTCTGTCAGCAGGGCCCCATCTGTGCGATAGAATTTTTTGTCACTTTTTCAAATCAGAATAGAAACAATTTTTAGTCTATAATTATCATTTCTTTTCTCAACAGACAAATGTTTCCTTTTAAATTGTAGGGCGGAAAAAGCAAAGGACAACATTTTAAACCAAAAAGAAAGACTAAAATTAATTCCTTCTTTATAGAAAAATAAAATACAACAGCTCGAAGAAAGCCAGGTTTTTTTCTTTCTTTCTTTTTCTTTTTTTTTTCAAAAGAGCAACACAATGCAACAGTGGATTCATCACTGCTGGTTAATGTCCAGTTTTGAGGAGCAAGTCCCACCAGGCCAGTTCTGGCACAGTCTGCAGACTGGCTTCTGCTGTCTGGGTTTATCTGGACCAATCATATAAAGCCCCCAGTGCAGGGCACCAAGTTAGGATCTTGGATCCCAGGAGTCAAGCCAGGGTATGGGGTTTACCTAATTCTCTCATGCATCCATCCAGCTTACTCACCTGGGCCTTTCACTTCCTTGTCTTTACAATGGAGGTCCTACTCAGCTTACAAGGTTATTGAGGGTTGTCTTATAATTTAAAAGCCCTGAGCAAATTCTGCTGTCTGTACCTGGCAGTCAGCACTAAGTACACTCATGACTGCAACACCACACATCCAGTGGCTTCCAAGACCTGTGGACCCTCTCTGTAAGCCAGTAGATTCCTCTGCCCTGCAGGCACCCAACTGGGGAGCTACTGGAAGGCATTCATGGGTCTGGACAGCACCCCAGTTCTTGGCCCTGGACTCACAGGACTTGTGTTAAAGGCCACCCTGTTACATAGCAGGTCATATTTAAGAAGTTGGAAGAATCTGCATGTAGTGGGGGTGGAGTGTGCTCAGATAAAGAAGTAGAAAAGCAAGAGTACAGTCAGTCTGTCTGTGTGTGTCTGTCACTCTGGTGTGTGTGTGTGTGTGTCTGTGTGTGTCTGTCACTCTGGTGTGTGTGTGTGTGTGTGTGTCTGTGTGTTGTTGAGTGTCTGTGGTCTGTGTGGTCTGTGTCTTGGAGTCCATGTTAAGAAGTTTGGCTACACCATGTAAAGAAGTTTGGCTTCAGAATTGTGGGCCAACAAATGACCAATGCCCTGACTGTACTTCCTCCCTCCAGACTCATCAACGGGAAGCCAACTCAGACATCTCCACAGACACACTTGCCAGTACCTATGGTTGCTGCTGATTCAACTAGGTGAGCCCTCGGCAGAAAACCCCCATGGGCTCCCCATTCCCAGAGCTGCACTGGGAAACATTTAACCCCCAGCTGTGGTGGCAACAGGAACAAAGACAGACAAAATCCACTCTGCCCCTGACTGGTAGTGTCCACTAGTGTAAGCTGCATAAATACTCCCACTGTGGCCATGTCCCAGTACCAACGTGATGGCCCTGAACGTGAAGTCAGGCAGACTCCCAGGAACCAGTCTAGTCAGCTCCACCCCCAAATCTAGCTCATTATACTTGAGAGATACACCTGTAAAGTGGGTGCAGGGCTGAAGATACTGTCTAAGTCTGCTGTTGCTGCAACCAAGAGAACCTCCGAACATTCTGGAGGGTAGGGAGCAGGGCTGCCACTGGGCCACCATGTCTCCTGTGGCTCTGCATTGACCTACAGGCATTTCCTGCAGCTACACAACTTTCCCCAGAATTTCTGGATTTTTCACACTTGTTACTTCTCAGCTTACCACTTATGTCTCTGAAGAGCTAGCTGCACCAGCGCCTTGCATTTCCTGCAATTTCCTGGTCACAATTTTCTAGGCATGAGTACAGCTTGTGCAACCCATCTGCTGCAGTGCTGGCCCTCCCGCAGTGCCTGCCACAGCCCAGAGTCCTTCGAGGGCACACACTGTACCTCCTTCTCTATAAATTCCTGAGTACCCACCATACCCAGTGTTGTATGTAATGAACTCCATGGTGCTTGTGGGCATGCCTCAGCTTCCCCTGTATACTCCATGCAGTTTGTTGATAGAAAACAAAAACTCTGGAACCTTGTGCTTCGTGACTCAACACTCCTTATGGTAGAGTTCTAATTCAAGAATCTTCTGGAAATGTCTTTACCTCCTGGCCTTTCCCTGCCTGTCAAAGCAGAGGAAGCTAGCACTGGTGTCAATATCTGTGCTTAAAGACAGAATGACTATTCTCCCCAAGGACCTTGGTGATACCGCTTACATGGCTAGGCCAGGCCAGAAAGACAGCAAGTTATATTGAGAGGAACCTCATGCTGGCCTGGGCTGAAATTGAACTCTCCTGTAAAATTGGCAGGGATGGGAACTGTAATGAGCCCAATAGGTAGAAAAGCCAACTGGGTACTGTGTACCTGATTATTTCCTAAAATTAGTCAGGGGCCTGGCTCTGCAGGCTCCCTCTGATCAGGGCTACAAGTCAACAAATTTTAGAGGAGGGAGCAAGTCTTTGTTCCGGTACCGTTCCCTCCCCAGGCAAAGCAGACACTACCCCTCAGCCAGCATAACAGAGCTAGACTGCAGTTTAGGGCCTGGCCCTAAATCTCTTCCCTTTCGGCTCAGTCCCACTGTTTGGCCCAAAGCAACTGTCCCTTGGCTGCTGGGTCATGTGGGAGAGGGAAGGAGACAGGGCATGAACAGATGCCAGTGAGCTCTGGGCAGTGCTTCTTGGCCAAGGGATGTGGGAACACAGACATTCTCCTCAGGCCAAGGCATTGACAGCATCAAATAGAAATGCCATGCTCTGTGGTCACATGTCACAGCAGAGAAGAAGAATGGAGTCCTCAGGGCCATCTCCACTGTCCTCCTGCTGCAGGCTCAGGAAAACAGCAGGCATCTGATAAAGGGGGGGGGGGGGAGTTCTCTTCGGGATCAAGATCTGGCACTAGCTTGAATCCTCAGAGCCCAGGTTTCCTCTGGCCCTTTCCTGCCTCCTACGTGTCTAGACAAGGATACTTAGCTCTCAGCACCTAGGAGTCAGTCATGCGGTTGGCCTGAGGGCCAGCACTGTAGCTGTACCTGGACCACTTGGCCAGCTCAGGAAGTATAAAAATAAAGTCTGCCCTTGAAGTCCCGGTGTGGATTCTTACAACATCACTAAGTTACCAAGCTAGAACAATAATCTGAGTTTGGATGGAAGTCACAGGGGGAGAACTTACTTTGAAACTGCATCCGAGGCATCCCTTCTTCCCCCACCCCATGGAGCATGCCTCCTGATACTGCTTAGAAGCCAGGGAATGGAGAGGCTCTGTCTTCTTGTAATATTTCCAAACCACACTTGCTCCTTTAACCGTGAAGTCCCTCAGAGACTTTTAAAGTCCCTCAGCCTTATTGTGACGTTGGAAGGGATATGCAGCAATGCTCATCCTTAAGAACTGTTGTGCTACCAGCTGGCAGCAGCAAGTCCCCTCCTGCATCTCTGTCCTTCCACCTGCTCTAGCCCCTCTCCGAGCCGAAGGCCCCAAACACCCGACCTCACGTTCCTCCTCTCTTGGGCTATACTGAGATCAGATTGCTGAAACGGGACACCGGCCCTCTCCTGCCAGCCCCTGGTCACCCTGGCACCAGTGTGTGCACGGTCACCCACCCGTGAGCTGTGAACATCCATCACAGCCATTCACAGCTGCTTTTCCCCTCGGCACCTCTTGATCCAGGGCAGGTCCACACACGGCTTCAGGGGCTGACACCTCCCATCTTCCCTGGTGGTGCTCACACAGGTGAAGCAGCCTGTAGGCCCGTGTCTCTCTTCCACCCTCCTGCCAGCACTGGGTTTGGTGTAGTGGAAAGAGATGCAGATAAAAAGCTGGGCACTCCGGTTTGGGCGGGCTTTGCTACACCCTCGCACACACAACACAGAAAACCACCTCCCTAGCTTGGCAGAGGGTTTCCTTTTACTTGCTTCAGAGAACTGGGGGGGGGGGGATAAACAAACAAACAAACAAACAAATAAATAAAGCTCAGAGTGAGAAAGGGTTTCTTCAGTGAAGAAATCCATTACCATTACAGTGCAACACCAAGCAAGGTGGCCAAGCAAGTCTCCCAACAAGAGGCACAGCTGGGCCTTCACCAGCCCGCTCTTCGCTAGATAAGTACTTACTTCAAGGTTCCCGTTTTTTCTCTTTGGTCAAAGGAATTGCAGAAGCATGCCAAGCCCCAAGCAGCACAAACAGCGAATAATCGCTTGGAAGAGAGGCTTGTTGAAAATGAGTCTTTGCTGGGACAAGGTCGGCTGGCAGGCTTGGCCTATAAATCACTGTGCTCTCCTCGGCTTCTTGGCTCACACTGAGAGATGAACTCGGCTGGACTCTGACATTTCCTAGTTTCTAAGACGGTGCCCTGCACACAGTAGGCTTCTATTCATTGCTGATGGGACTGAATAACTGTAAAGGAAGCCAAAGGGGGCAAAGCCTGTCCACTCAAGCTAGAGAGTCACTGTTCGAAGCCTAGGCGAGGGACGGAATCCAAATCAGAGTCAGTTCCTGTCTGCATCAAGTGGGCGGCTCATTCTTGCCAGCCTTCGCTGAAAAGGATTCTGGGGAGAGCCCAGGGAGGGTAGGATGAACGTACTTACTGTATTATGTTGCATCGGTGATAAGACTAAAATTGTAGGATTTTAAAAATGAGACTCCTGTGTTCTTTGTTTTTTCTCATTAGCTCTGGCAAGGGCCTGGTTTAGCACTTACATTCTTTGCTTTGGAATGGAGGAAGGGTTGTTGACCATTTGGGGATTTACTCTTTAAATACTGTGTTCCCTTTCTGTTTTCCCCTGAGGACGTGGGTTTCCTGCCCACAGATGTGCTGTGCTACCACAGACTGGCAACCAGGGGACAAGTGTTCTGAGTCGAGGGTTTTCTGAATAAAATCTAAATCGACCCTGGTAAAAGAGTCAGTGTGAGTCAGAATGCCAGGCAGTTCAGAGTCCCGGTGCTGTTCCCAACTCCCTGGTTCTGGCATCTCCCTATAAACACCAGAGGGCAGGCACAAAGTTCTCACACTATTCCCTAGGGACACACGTCAGGCCCACACATCCACACGTAGCTTGTCCCCTCTGCAGGATCCTGTGCAAACCTTGGGGGCTGCTCTGGGAAGTGTGACCATTTGACAGTGGAGGGGACCGTGTGTGAGCTTTGACTCTTGAGACAGCAGAGACCTTTTCTCTATGTGGAGAGAACAGACTATGATCATGGGTAAGAACTACATAGTAACATCAAGGCTTGAGCTGAAAGAGGTAAAGCTCCCTCCCCAGAAGCTGGCCATTGAGCTTTAGGAGAGAAGAGAATCAAACTACCCTGTCATCTTGTCCAACTTGAATGACTCTCCAACCTGCGACTAGGCTCATATTATTTTCTTATTAAGCTCTTAAAAAGAAAGAAGAATCTAATAGATTCAAATCATTACCCTAGGGCTAGAGGTATAGCAGCTTAATGATAGAATTCTTGCCTAGTACATGTGAGGCCCTGAGTTGGATACACAAAACTAGAAAAAAAAACCAAAAAACAAAAAAAACAAAAAACAAAACAAAACAAGCCCCTTTGTTTAAACATTCAAAAGTCAAGAAGCCATCGCCCTAGAAGAAACTACCAAAGGGCATTGTGACATTACAGCGTGGAAGTTCAATGTTCATGGGAAAGCCTCAGCCTGGGAGGTTTCTTCACACAGAACTGTAGCAAGCAGGTCTGGAGAAACTTTGAGAAGCAGTTGATTCAGACGAGAACATTGGCCACAGCAAATATAAAGGCAAAGGAGAAAAGAGGCAGGCAGTTTGTGAAGAACAGGCACACGGTTCAGCTAGCACAGGCAGCTTTGGCCATTTGGTTCAGGGGCCAACGGACTAACTATCTCTCCATGATCCAGAGATCCACACGCCACTGTATAACAAATGCTTCTAGCAAGGCAATGGGCCAGTTAAGAGTGTGGGCTGGCGGCTTCCGAATAGCCTTTATGTCCAGCCGCTGATATTTATCATCCGTGTGTCCCTGAGGAATTTGCTGAAACTATTTGAGCTTGTTTCCTCTCAAGAAATGGGGAAGTAAGTGGTCCTTCTCCTAGTTTGTAAGATGCCTAGTGTCCCTGTCCTATGGAAGATAAACCCTATACACAATACACTGAAGAAGAGGGGAGTAGATAGCTGGTCCTCTTCCTACAAGATTACCCCAATATGGTCAAAATAAAAGTTTCAGTCTTTTATGGGAGTAACACTGACAAAGTAAGGAGAATTCAGAAGAGGCAAGTGTGTGGGTGGAGAACCAAGGCAGGCACACCCCTATTTCCAGAAGACACATCTCAGATTCCCAGCGCTCAATGAGGGCCATGATACACTCAGTAAGTCCGTTCACCCTCCCAATTCAGTTGCCCCTATACAAACTATTGACTGATGATGGAGCTCACCCAGGAGCGAAGGTGCTCTCCCAAGGCTACATAGTTCATAACCAGAATCCAGACATGGAATTATCTACTCTAAAGCCAGACCGGCAGCAGGAAGAGCAGCCTGGCCTGAGCAGTCTCAAGAGCGGATGCCTGCTCAGCTGGCTCTAATGCTAGCAAGCAAGCCTAAAGTGCAAGCCACATCTATAGCCCAGACTCGGAGACTCCTTGGGGAAGTTGGAGCATTGGTCTTAGAGAATTTTGACATGGCTGGAGGAGAAGAACCTGGAAACATCTAGTGCCTGAACCCTACCTCCAAGAGCACTGGGCAGGGCAGCCCCCATCTCCTTTTCTTACATGGAGGCTATCCAGGAGGGACTGGTCTCATGGCCTTCTCTGAGAGTCCTTCCTTCTGGATTACCATAGGAGTGGCACCTAAGGGAACCCCATGCATCCACCTACTGCCATTTAAATCTGCACATGACCATCTTAGTCTCTTGTCCCATGCTCCAGGCAGAAGGGAACAGAAGAAACATACAGGGCAGCACCATTAATATTTCTTCTTCAGGCCATCCCCGATGACTCTAAGTTAGGGATAGTGAGGGAAATGTCTGTGAAGATGGACACTCCTGAGTGAGGGAGCCAGGAGGGATGTGACAGGATGTGTATGTGGAGACAAAGGACCATTGTTAAAGTCCTCTATGACACCTCACCTTCTCACCTTTGGTGGATGATAATGTGACTTTTTGTTTTTAAAGCAGGCATAATATTCAAAGAGGGAAAAGATGAAAATGAAGCAACCAAGCTTTCTTTCTTCCCCTTTCTTTCTTTCTTTCTTTCTTTCTTTCTTTCTTTCTTTCTTTCCTTTCTTTCTTTCTTTCTTTCTCTCTCTCTTTCTTTCTTCCTTCCTTTCTTTTAAGGGAGGATCTTAATACTCTGGCTAAAGTTCCTTTTGCTAAAACACAGAGGTGTCTATGATGGGAATTTGTCATATTAAGAGTTATATGAAAAAGTGGCCTTAAACAAGGGAAAACTTTCACTTAGTCATGACACAGCTGAAGTGTGGGGTATGTAATGTGTCTCCTGAAGGAAAAGATGCCTGGCATTAATCACTAGCACTTGCTATTCCAGAAGAGCTGTAACCCAGTCTCAGGGCTCAGGAAACAGAGGCCAGGGCAATGGCCTGACCTTGGCCTCTCACTAGAGTGGGAATTGCAAGAATTCACTATTAGAGCCCAGCAAAATATGCTCTGTTCTCAGTGCCCTTCCTCCACCCCAGCAGAGGCTGTGTTTCTGTCAATAGTCACTGAACCCAGAAGGCCAGACCAAAAGGCCCCCTCAACTTGTACCCTGCAGCTGTCCCCCTGCAGAGACCAGGCAACTGCAGCTGCTTATTCTAGGTCCCTTGGAACTGAAGAGGCCAAATTGGGCAAAGTGAGCACATTCCAGAGTGCACCATTAGAATCTAAATGGAGTTTAGTGGGTTCTCAACCTGTGTGTTGTGACCCCTTGGAGTCACATATCGGATAGCCTGTATATCAGCTACATTACAATTTGTAATAGTAGCAAAATTATAGTTAGGAAGTAGCAATGAAATAATTTTATGGTTTTGTGTGTGTGTGTGTGTGTGTGTGTGTGTGTGTGTGTGTGTGTGTGTGTTAGGTGGGTCACCACAACATGAGGAACTGTATTAAAAGGTCACAGCTGTAGGAATATGAGGACCCCTAGCTTCTTTCTTCCTTGGGTTTTTCTTCTTCAGTGGGACTGGGAGGTCTTCATCCCCACTCTGCTCTGTTAACTTCTTTGCCTGGATTTTGTCCTGGGCTGGGTGAATGACATTCCAAAAGGGTTAATACTGACACCCTCTCTGATGACAGATCCCACATGGGGTGACATGCCAGGGCTGGCACTTTTGGGTATGCCTGGACTGGTGGTGCCATATCAGCTGCCTGAAAACTCTTCTGCCCTGGTCAGCAAGTGTTGCCAAATACCACAGTGGTTGGTTGTGTGGAACTGAGTTTGCAGGTGGTGGAACTCTGAAGGAGGGGCAATGAGGGACTGTGACAAGGACCCTGGAGGGTCTCTGAGCTGACAAGGAGCTGAAAGGGCTCTGGGTGAAAGGTCAGGGACAGTTGGATCCAGGCCTGAGAGGAACCCTGGGATTGATGGTACACTTTAAGCCACAGTTGGTGGCAGGATCCCAGAGCTGGTTCTCTGGAATTGACTGACAGCAGTTGTCTTAGTTGGGGTTACTATTGCTGTGAGGAGACACCATGACCACGGCAACTCTTATAAAGAAAACATTTAATGGAGGGGGCTCGCTTACAGTTTAGAGGTTCAGTCCATCATGGTGGGGGATCATGGCAGCATGCAGGTGGGCATGGTGCTGGAGAAACAGCCTAATGTCCTACATCTTGCAGGCAACAGGAAGTCGACTGATTCACACTGAGTGATGATTGAGTAAAAACCTCAAAGCCCGCCCCCACAGGAATATACTTCCTCCAACAAGGCCACACCTCCTAATAGTGCCACTCCCCCTTGAGGGCATTGTCTTTCAAACTGCCCCAGCAGCACAGGCCCACAAAGCCCACAGCCTTTGTTTGCCAGGAATGAGAACTGCATATTGTAAGTCACTATCACAGTGTTTCTCCAAGGCCTCCCAAAGAGACACCTCTTGCTTCTGATGCCTGGGCCTAGGCAGCCTCAACCATCCTCTGAGATGGTCATCTATTCATCAGAAGGAACAGAGCTTGGAGTGACCATGGTGGTCAGCAGCTGCTTGTAACAGAGGACCAGGGACATGTGTAGATGCACAGCTGTGGAGTGTGCCTAGTGAGGATTACCGCTGAGCACAGGTAGGCTATCATGGAGGGCTCACAGATGTTTTAGGCCTCAGTGCAGACCAGACAGTGTTGAGGTGCTAGGCATGGCATACTAGGAGGAATGTCACTGGAGACTGGGCTTCAGGGAGCCTACTTGGATGGAGGAGTGTCTAGCATCCTTAAAAATGATGGCAGGGCCCACGCCTTGGCAGGATGTCTTCTAGGCCAATAAAAGGGCCAGAAGTGTAGGTGTGAGTAAGACAGTGTGGAGTTGCAGACAGATGTAGCCACGCCTGAATGTACCCCAGCCTTTGCAGAAGACAGCTCCCCACTTCTTTATAGCCTAATTCATGTTCCCTAAGCCCTGAGGCCCAGACATTGACCCTCCCAGAGAACCACTGTGTTCTGATAGCAGCCAGCTAAGAGGCATGGGGGCACAGCTTGATCTTATTTCTAAGTAAGAAAAATAAAAATGGAAAATGTTTCTACAGGCTCCCTCCCACAAAGAATGCTATCAAACTCCTCAAGGGTCAGTGTGAAAAGGAGGGGTCACAGGCCCCCTTTAATGCCTTCTCCACTACGTAGGATCAGCACACAGTGGCGGAGACAAAGAGTTTCTAGCCTAAGGCCAGGGTCCAAAACAGCTAAGTGTGCGTTCCTGAAGGTTGTAGATATAAGGGGAGGTGAGACCTCAGCTAACAAAACTGCTTTTCAATACTACTACAGCTATGAAAAATAACAACTACAATTAGTATTTCTAAACTAACCCCTTTTGAACATTTATCATGTGATATATGTTATCTCAGTTAATCCTGGGATTAAATATTCTGGGATAGGTATACCAGCACCCTCATTTTGTAGATAAGAACTGAGTTAGAAGTACAAATGATGTTTTCATGAAGTAGCCAAAGGGGTCAAGTTTTGAACCTATACAACATGAAGGAAAGAAATGTTTTCCAACCTCACTCTTCTATCTAGTTAATGTATAAACTGATGGCATAGCTGCTCCTTGGTATGGTTAAGGGAAAGGCTTTTATTGTATGTATGAGAGAGAGAGAGGGCAGAGACATTTGGAAGAGTCCAGGAGAGAGAGAGAGAGAGAGAGAGAGAGAGAGAGAGACAGAGAGAGAGAGAGAGAGACAGAGAGAGAGAGAGAGAGAGGGAGGGAGGGAGGAAGGGAGAGAGAGAGAGAGAGGGAGGGGGAGAGAGAGAGAGAGAGAGAGAGAGAGAGAGAGAGAGAGAGAGAGAGAGAGAGAGAGAGAGAGGGAAAGACTAAATATGGCCAGCAGATTGGAGCAGAGAGAGAGCACAGGAGAGCAGAGAAGGAGAGGAGGGAGACTGAGACAGACAGATGGACAGACAGGAAGGTGGCAGATAGGAAAACAAAGAGAATAGCATAGCAGAAATAGCAGGGTTATAAGAAGAGTCTGTAGCTGGGTGGAGGGAAATCCATGGGCTGGAGGAGTTAGGGTAGGGGAGAAGGTGAGAAGGACAGGATGCTAGCATGGACTCTGAAGTGTGTAAGATGTACTTGTGATACTGAGGGATCCTGGAGGACAGAATGCATGTTGGTATGTTAACAGACACCACGGGTAGTTATTTATCCCCTCTGTCTTTTGGAATTTCGAGAAATGGAGCTTCCTTTGGACCTGACAATTAGCTACAAAAGGCTCAAAGACTAGACTACCACAGCATGTTTGGGAAAGATATTGTAATGATGTGCTTTTCAAGTGTTGGGGATGAGGCCAGGCATCTTTTACACAAAGAGCTGGTGCATAAGCTAGAAATGATGGGTCCTTAATGTCCATCTAGCCACCTGGTGTAGGTTCTGATGACACAAAGAAGCCCCAACATACGTCCCATTAGGAGAAAAACCCAAAACTACACAACAACCCAGTGTCTGCTCTGTAGGAAAGATGGGCAAAGAGTCTGGAAAGGCCAGTGGCTCCTAAGTCCATACTAATTAGCTTCTTTTAAAAATCTGTCACATTGCTTATGTTTCTATGTTTCAAGGAAAAGGAATGTCAGCAGATGGCAGGCCCCGGGCTAGAGGAGTCCAACTGAGACAGGGTACTATCCTGCTGAACACTGCCATAGCAGACTGGGAAGAATATGGTTTTCTATACGAGGCTTCTATGTAGATCATGTGGCCTTTGTGCTATGAAGCAGACCACTAAAGGTCTGTGTAATAGGAAGGCTTGATGGAGAGATTCCTGTTCCCAGGATGTCTTTTACCAGCCTAACTGAGCTTCCTCTGCTCCCCTTCCCTAGAGCCAGCCTTGGAGCCTTGGTGTGGATGCTACAAATGAGGCTTGGTTCTACATCCACAGCCTCAGAGGTCCTTCCATCCTTGTGCCACCCCTAATCAGACTAATAGCACATGACAAGCTGGGGTCTGTCCACTAATTCCTCTGTAGTCTCCCTAGCGCCCAGACCAGGCCAGGATTGAAATGGCAGAGGATTTACTGGTTGCCCAACTGGCCTAAGGGTCCTCTTCTCAAGCCCTTGCTCATAAACAGCATGGATTCTAAAACGTCTGCCAGGCAGTCCGCTGTCTGTAACTCAGATTATACTTTCCTATGGAAACAAAGCCAACTGTAGCCATAAGGTGCCTGAATGGACTGAGGAGGTGGATAGAGCCATGATCTAGCTCACTGAGCCATGATGCAAAAAAGTGTCTGTGGTATAATAGGAAGGGGAAGAGAAAGGGTCAATATCTCAGTGAATTTGATCCCAATTGGAACCAATATAAAAGCAGAAGAGAGAACTGACCCCACAAAATTGTGTAACTTCCACAGGCACAGTGTGGTAAAACGTCCCTCACAATCATATACACGTCTAATGATGGAAGAGAAAGGACTATGTCTACTTGGTAACAGCTTGTCTGGGTCCAGGCCTTGCTAGGGACACCTGTTAGTCAGTGTGTCAGACACACTTACTCATGGAGCTACTAGAGAAAATGAGCTTTGGGTTAGACACTGCTCAGGGCTGTAATTTCTCAGGCAACACTTCCTCCTTGTTCTAAAGGAGGGCTGAGGTCCTTGGGGGAGATAGGCAGCACTGTGGCCACTGATGGACTATTAGAGTTATTACTCCCTTTATGTAGAGGGCCTGTTCCGTTCAGTAGCTGCCTATGAACTTGTTCTCAGCCGACATACAATTACAAACAATGGCATGTTGAGATGAACCCTGCCCTTTGCATGCTGTTTGAGCACTGTTGTCAATTCTATTTACAACTTCATTCATGGGAGACCTTCTTCTCTCTAGGTGCTGTGCTGGGTCCTGGGCTGTCAAGATGGGACAGACAACATGGTATTCAGACATTTACAGGGGCTATTAGGGGATTGTTGCAATTGTGATAAGAATAATTACAGAGAAGCATGGGTGTGCAGAGCAGAGACAAGGCCCCCTGAAGGCCTGTAGCCACCAGCAGAGAACAAGAGGAGGTGGACCTTGAGTCTTAGCACTGGAAGAGGGGCATTCAGGGGAGGCAGGGGAAGGGCATCCAGTGCAGAAAAGATATCCTAAGTGATGAAAACAGGGAGGAGTGGTATGCTTAGGATCTGGAAAGGATTTAAGTAAATGAACAAAAAAGACAGGGTAGGAGCAAATGGAGGAGGTGGAAGGCAGGCAAAGACCATGCCAGGACCCAAACTACACATCCTAGAGATCTAGGGGAGACGGGAGGGCATTGGTAAATATCTCAGGATACTGAGAGTCAATAAGAACCCTCCCTAGGGCCAGGATGTTCAGAGCAATGTTTTGGAGAAATATCCAGAAGTGATTCTGGTGAGCCCTGGCAGCTGATTGGCTCTCAAGTTCATTAATTTCTTCATCAAATAGTTCTTGGGGGTTTATGCCTGGCAGGCTAGTGTATGGACAGGAGAGAGTGACCCACCAAAGATGAACACTAGCTTGTAGGTTTTCAAAGACCAGAGAGCTGGTGTCAAAACGTTAGAGAGACTGAGGATATTAGAGAAGGAACCTCAGGGAAATCTTTAATGGATGTGAGTGAGCTTGAAGGGTGGGCAGGTTGTATACAGGGGAAGAAGAAAGAATGAACATTTCATGTTGGAGAACTGAGTAAGGAAAAGCAACAGGGACAGAGGCTCATTGTCTACGCCAAAGAGAAAGACTAGATTCTATTTCTAAGGACGAGGGGCTTTGAATTACGACAAGCACAGACAATAACCGCAAGCACTGGCCCCTACCCGTTTCACTCTAAGAGTATGAAAGAAATTCAGTGACATCTATTCAGTAATCAATGATGGCTGTGCACCTTGTGTGGTCAGGTAGCTTTTTAAAGTTTACAGAGAGAGGGACCAAGCTTTTGCCACCAGCAGTTCTTGGAGTTTGCTGTCAGCTGTCACTTAGTCACTCAGAAGTCTAGATCAGCCAGGATGAAGGAAGACACGTGCAGGGTGTTGGAGGCAACTTCTAAGGAAAATTGTCACCTCAGTTTCTTGCCTGCCTATGTCACGCTCTGCTTCCTGAGTCTACCCAAGGTTTTCTCCGATCAGGACTTCCTAGCTCTAAGACTCCCCCTTTTCTTGCTGTCCCTTGTTTGGGTCTCTTGGGGGGTGCCTGGAGGGATTCAAGAATGGGGAAAGCAGAGAGAACTTAATGCAAAGTTTCTCAGATGGAAAGCAGACAATTGCATTTCATGCTCCTTGGAGTCTCCCCAACCCCACCCACTCTGTAGCATAATTATCTGTAGCATAATTACAGATGTCTCCCTCCTTACAGACCTTTCCTATATGCTGCATAAAGGAATACAATTCCTGGCTGTCCAAATTACAACAGACCATAATGCACAAAAGCAATAAGCAAAAAGGTTCTAACAGCAATCAGATACACTTATCATAAACAATGGTGTTTTGTTTTTTTGTGTGTGTGTGCGTGTGTGCGTGTGTGTGTGTGTGTGTGTGTGTGTGTGTGTGTGTGTGTGTGTGTGTGTGTGTGTGTGTGAGATTTATTGCATTTGAAGCAGGTTCAGCATTACTCCTTAAAAGATTTGGTTATTCTTATTTTCAAGCCAGAGTTGCTGGCAGCAAGCTGACGTCAGACAAAATTGCTCAAACACAGCAGATTTTAAAAATAGGGCCAATGTGGTGTTAAGACAATAATAATAGAAAATTTGGGGTAGCTG
This sequence comes from Cricetiscus sungorus, assembly GCA_030556225.1. NCBI lineage: Eukaryota > Metazoa > Chordata > Mammalia > Rodentia > Cricetidae > Cricetiscus > Cricetiscus sungorus. The sequence goes on from JANBXA010000651.1 coordinate 74,606,185, forward strand.
TAGGCTGATGTGAAACTCCAAAAATAGTGCCTATAGGGAGGGTTGTCAGCTCCCCCAACCATGCCTTATGCATCCTAAGTGAGTCCCCTCTTCCTAATGACCAGCACGTCTGATTCCTCTCACTGTCCTCCTCAGTAAAGGGGATGGAGAAGGAGACTGGTGATTGGAGTGGGCTGAGAGACAGTCCGTCCTATTACGTCAAGCCATACAAATGTACCCATTCTGGCCTTAGTTGGCTCTTGGAGCCAGATACTGGCAGAGTCAAAAAGTCAACTTGACACAGCACATTTGAGCTATGAGGTCCGCAGTAACCATTCAAAACAAAGCTTGCTTTCTTTGGCATAGGTGTCTCTTGACTCCTGCACTGTTCAAGGAACAGAGGCCCTGCCAGGGCATGGGATTTTGAAGCAAGGATGATTCCCAGATCAAAACAGATATTTTCAAACTGGATTCAGAGCACTCTAAGGATCACATATAGGCATCTCAGGGTCATGCCTGCTTCAAGTAGCGACTTATTTTTATTTATTGCCACTAGAAGGTTTCCATAAGGTTGTTTGGGGAATATTAGATCAGATACACTGGAAGATATTATATCTGATATGTAAATTCTGCTTGTGTCCTACCCCTTGGCCCCCTCCCACTCTTCCATCAAATTTAACATCTCCCCATTTTTAACAGTGCAGGGATAAGAACCAATACATACCAGGATAGTACTCCAGCAACACCCCAAAGGACAGACACTCTCTGATGCTGTTGTCCCCACCCTCTTAGAAATCATCGTATTTGAGGTCTGATAGGGGTGACAGTGGCTAGCCTGCTCCCAGCTACACTGGCTACTCTGGGGCATGACTTGAAATAGAGTAAAGAGTGCATCTGGAGACTGGCCCCTCTGAAGCATATACTGGCTGGAAAGGCACAATACATGGGTATTGAAACGGCTCCTCCTGGGATCTCTGGGGACTGTAAAGAGACCCCCTTTAAATGAACGCCAGTGCCCTGGGCCCTGGGGATTGAGAGGAATGTACATGGCTCTGTACCAGCTGACATGTCATTTCAGGCTGGGAGGCGAAGCTCTCTGTTCTTAGCTTGGAGCAGAGAGCAGAAAGATCACTGAGCTATACAGATCTCGATAAGAAAAATGGATTTGTTAGTGACTGCCCAGTCCTCCGAGAACAGCCATGATATCTTGCTTGGAGTAAATTCTCTGAACACTACTTGTCTGGCTGGAAAAAGAAAATGCATTGATTGTTAATGCTCACTGAGGAAGTATAGTCGAGGTACTATTTTACACTCCTTTCGTAATTAACTGTTTAACCAGTGCTGGATGACGGCTGCTCTTACACTAGGTAAATACCTATACTAAGGAAAGGGAAACTAAGTCACAGAGAAGTTAGTCCGTGTGCTGAAGTCTATGGAACTCAATCTAATTTCTACCTGTCCACACATTCATTTCCATTGTGCGCCCTGCCAGTCTTCTCTCTCTGAGGCTGGATTGACACGTGCATACAAAGACATGATGAATGCCACTTAAAGCAACAACATTGACATTCATCCACTAGAGGCACAAGTCATTGTCAACATTCAAACCCCGTCTGGATACCACTCACTGGCCTTCTTCCCGGTATTGCTCTCCTGTTTAGATAAAGTCTGTCCAGCTTTGGAGCTACACAGAACATCTAAAACCTTCAAGGTGGCAGGCCCCTGCCAGGTGTTGATGTGTCATGCTCTGAAAGCGTGTCACCAGACAGCAAACAGCAGTTTCAGAAACACAAAATTTGCTTTTTTGATAAAGGCAACTGTGAATCATGCCTAAAGGCGTTCCTAGCTTTATGAAGTTTTAATGGAGATCCTAACATCTCAGCATCTCTGCCCAGGAATGTGTCCAACCTTCAGGCTTGAATCCCTTCAATGTGGACACTCAAGGAGCATGGGTGTCCTCACCCTCCTGGCTCCTTTGGTGACCCTGTCTCTATCTTCAAGGTTCTGTATCAGTTGGTCACTCCAGCAAGGGAAGTCTTATGTTTCCTTTACTTGTCTCCTGAGGCAGCAGAACCTCTGTGGGCACTGTTTCCCAGGGAGCTCAGGTTTTTTTAAACGTTAATTTCTGGTCTACAGTCTTAGGAGTTTTTCTTCTTCTTCTTCTTTCTCCTCCTCCTTTTCCATTCATGTGTGTGCTGTATTATGTGTGTGGTGTTTGAGTATGCTTGTGTATATGTCCATGCACACTTGTGTGAAAGTCAGAGGAAGATGTTGGATATCCTGCTATCATTCTCCCTCAATTTGAGACAGAGCCTCTGTATGAACCTAAAGCCAGGCCGGCAGCCAGTAATCCCTGGTGATTGTCCTGTCTGTCTCCTGTAGTGTCAGTGTTACAAGTATGAGCATGGCAATGCCTAACTTTTTATGTGTACCAGGGATTTACATTCAGGTTGTCATGTTTGTGCAGCAAGTGCTCTTATCCTTGCGACATCACTGCAATCACTGTTAGAGATTTTTTTATTTTTGGTTGTGAGCTTTAATGGCCAACTATCTCTCTAGCCAGAGACTTTTTATTTGAGGTGTGTGCCTCTAGAACTCACATCTTCATATATTACATTCTCTAGAAACTTCTGGTATTGGCATTGTGATAAACTTCAGAAGGCTAGCCATGCTTTCATCTTGATCTTGGATATTTACCCTCCAGGGTCATGAGATGACACCTTTCTGTTGAGTTGGCTGCCTAGTCCATATTTTTTTTATTGTGGCAACTCCAGTAAATAAACCACCCACCCATAGCAGATACATATATTTTTCTTTTTTGGTTCTCAACTTAGCCTTGCCAAGCTATTTAACTGCCTCACACCCTTTACTGGAGTTTTCCTACTGCCTCCCTATAAGGCAGCCTGGCGTTGGCACAGAAGATGGCTTGATGGGCATTTCTCATCAGCTCTACACTTGCCTGCCCTGGGACTCAGCCACTGACTTCTCCCTGAGGGTGGAAGCTATTCTCCTGCTAGAGCTCCAACCTTTTGACACTCATCAGACACTTAGTACATCTGCTGTTCATGCCAGCTCTCACTATCTCCTTGGACAGGGTGTGGCCCCCTACCTACTTGCTAGACAAGCCCAGCATTATCGCCTATAAGGCTAGGCTGGTGGCAAACAGCCCTGAGGGGAGACTTTCAGGAAGGTGACACCTTTGCTTGTCTCTGCCAGACTCACAGCAAAGCTGCTCAGAGTGACAGCCCAATCCACAGTGACCCAAGCATTGTTCCCTGAAGGTCTTACACAGGCTTTCTATATCGTAAGTGCTCAGAGCCAAGCTCAGTCAAGCAAGAGGTCCCTGGAACCATTCCTCAAACTCTGTGTACCAAACAAGAAAGTGACTCAACATCAAACTAAGGCAACCACAGAAGCCATTGGTCACTGGCTACTGGTTTCTTGGTTGAGACTTCTCCATATTCTGGATAATTCTGGACTCTCCTTAATTCTTCCTCAGGCCCAAAAACTAGACTCAAGCTTTTTGGAAAGCAAGAGTTAACTGAGCTCTCCTGTTACTGTCATGTGGCCTCATGCTACACAAAGGGTCTTTAGGATGCTCTCTGGGCTCTTCGTCTTTCTCATTTCCTCCTCCCCTTGATCCTGTTCCACCCCCCTCCTGGGGGTATGGGTGGTTGTGTAGCCAGTATGATTAACTTCACTGGGACTATAATCTCAGGAAGGAATGGAATGGAAATCATTTTTGGAATATAAATCAAGTAAGAGTTCCAGTTGAAGTTATTTAAAAGAAATTAATTGACTTGTACTCGCCACAATACACTGATAAGAGTTCATTTCCAAGTCCAACAGGAGTAATGAAAAAAAACATGTTAATAAAATTTAACTGTCAAAAGCAGATTGCAGTGACTCTGAGATGTCCCACAGTCCCTGGGTCATGGGGGTCAGGGTGCTCAGGTCTGCAGGAGCCAAGCTCAGACTTAACTGTGTTTTTCTCTTGTGTGGGATTACTTGAGTTTTAATACTATAAGATTCTTAGGACTGAGACTCTTTCCCAAGCTGCTTTGTATTTCTGTATAGCACAATGCACATATTAAATCACAGCTGAACGGAGGATGCTGGTGAGATAAGAATGTTTTTGCATTCAGTGGTTCATTTTCCTTTTCATTTGAAAGGCCTTCTAAAGAGATATTTCTCCTCCCCGTTATCGACTGTAATGACCTTAAGGAGAAGGGAGTGGCAATACTTAATTAAAGACATCATTGGTTCCTCTCCTACACTACTTCAAATCCATGGATGAGGATAAGTAAACTTACACACACACACACACACACACACACACACACACACAGAGAGAGAGAGAGAGAGAGAGAGAGAGAGAGAGAGAGAGAGAGAGAGAGAGAGAGAGAGAGAGAGAGAGAGAGAGAGAGAGAGAGAGAGAGAGAGAGAGAGAGAGAGAGAGAGAGAGAGAGAGAGAGAGAGTGAGTGAGTAAAGGAAGAAAAAGTCTCCATCTTGCAATCCAATGCAAGACCTTGAACTTGGCAGCCAGTCTCCTCACATACATCCCTTGGACCACTTACAGACACTATTGCACACCGTGGCCCATGTGAAAGCAGTCTGCTGTTCTCACTAAAGAATCCTTATAACACTGAGCCAGAAATGCCCTATATCCCCAGTACTCTACCAGCCCATGGACACTGTAGTAGCTGCTTCCATCCCTGGATCTTGGACAAACACCCCAAGTATTCACTAGCACACACTCCAAGCCTGAAGAAGTGACAGACCCCTTATTTGTGTAATAGGGATCACATATGACAGACTATTTTAAGCACATCCCAAAGCTCATTTGATTCTCTGAGTTGAGGTATTATTCTCATTATTTATATTCTTTAGACAAGGGATCGATTAGAGGCAAAGGGAGATTTAGGAACTTGTTCAAGGTGAAGCAGTAGGGAGTAGAGCCAAGACTAGAACCAGTAAAAAAAAAACCTGAGATGTAGGAAAACAAAAAATAGTGACTGAGAAATGTTTGCTGAATGGCTTGAATTGAATCCATGGACTATAGAGATTCAGGTGGGAATCACAAAGTGGTCACATCACACACAAGGGATCTGCATGTGAAGACTCACAAGGCTCCTTGTCAAGGCCTTGGGCTTCATCTGCAAGGTGGGCCTGCAGCAAAGGTGGCATGCTCTAACCTAAGGTTATCCTACAACCTTGCTGCAGCCCTATGACCAGCAAGGAGCACGGCTATTTCATTTCCTTGAGTCTAGGTGGGCTGTTGATTTGTATAAGAGCTGAACAATAAAGCCTAAGTGACAGGACTTGATTGTGAAGCCATCCTATGAAAAGTGGCACAGCCCTGATCTGTCACCTCGGATCTTCCACCCAGGCTCTGAGCTTAAGTAGACAACAGATAGAGATGATGGAGACTTTCACGTTCAGCCACAGTCACGACAGTGCCTCTGTGTGTCAAGTGTCATGGTTACAGAAACACCTGTCAGAAACAGCAGAAGTATTTATTTTGGCTCATGGTTTTGGTCCATGGTTGCTTGTCCCATCTGCTTAGGAACAACACCATGAACGATGGGAGCCCATGGTCGGGGAGAGTTGTTTCTCTCATGCCAGATAGAATGTAGAGAGATGCGTATAGGGAGTGGACCAGAGATGATGCCTCCAAGAAACCACGCTCAGTGACCTGCTTCCTCCAGCTAGACCCTGTTAACCTGTTTACTGTCTCCCTCCAGATAGCACTTTCAGCTGGGCATCAATCCCCCAATATGGGATCATTTTGGGGAGGTGCTTCCTATTCAAGATAGAACCTTCTGGGTGGTCCCTTGTTCCTTCTGGTTGGAGGATGAACTGTTCATCTTCCAAGCATTCCCAGATGAGGTCCCACATGATTGAGGACAAACTCCCCCAGCTCTGTACTGCCCAAGTCCTGACCCACAAAGTCTGTGACTAACAGAGTGGCTTCTTGAACCCCTAGGTTTGGAGGAGCTTGCTGTATGTCAACGGGAATTAGAATAGATGCTAAGTTACACACAGTTTCCATACCTGGCTTTGGTACTTCTTCCCGGTCTGGATAGAAACTGGTGGACACTTGGACCAGACCTTTACCGGAAAGGAGGGGAGCCCGACAGCCAAATAGAGGGATCCTGCTCTAGGGGGTTTCCAAAGGCCAGGCTCCATTGATGCTGGTCCCTTAGTTCTGTCTACAGATGCACATCCCGAGACTTGAGTCTGGGCTAAATTATGGGTGAGGTTCCACTCAGAGCACACTTAGAGGAGGACAGCTAGGAAAGCTGAGTCTCTAGTGCTACAGAACCCTGTAAAGTGAGTTATCTTGAGAATAGCATAGGATAAGAGTCCCAGGAGGACATCTGTCCCACTGCTCTGACCCTGCCGCTGGCACACTGCCAGATTGAGGTGGGGTTGGAGATGGATAATCCAAAGATGGACTCTACTCTCCTGGGTTTGTTCTTCACCTAGACCATTTGGAGTTTGGGATGTCGGTTGGGGGCTTCTTTGCCACTTTATTGGTCCTTATAGCACAGGATCCTGACGCTCTTGGGAGCTGGCAGGAACAGTCTCTGCACCAAGAAAACTGTGACTATATGTATGCCAGCAAAAACACGGGTGACTCATGATTTTGCTCAGAACCCTATGTTGCCCCCTGCTCAAATTTGGCTTTAGATACAGCTTCCCCACATTCTGTAAGAATAATATGGAAGGACTTGAGTGCATAGATCCTCTAGCCTAAGCCTGGAGTTCTCTCAACCCAGACTCTACTCAGATCTGTAGTGTTAGGAGTAAGAGTTGCCCATCCTGTAGGGCTTGGTGAAGAGCCTGGTCTAGCTTTTAGGCTTTCTGACCCTCTTCTGTTTGTGTGGGTAGTTTGAGCTCAGGGCATGATGATGGTATCTGATCTACCCCAGGATCCCAGAAAGCAGGAGCTGGCTGTTCTGAGAGGAAGAAGGATTGTGAGAGGAGCCAGGAATCCAGTTCTGCATTTAGTTTCCTGCTGCTCTCTGTTGCCTTTGAGGTGACCCCTTTTAACACCTTCACATCAACAGCTACCAAGAAGGATCTAGCACCCAGTACCCCCATTTAGGCCAGGCTATTAAAAAGGACAGCCTAGAGTCCATGACAAATGAATGGAGTGACACAAACCACTAAGCGATGACTGTGGAAGTAGTGGCTCCAGGAAATAAGGGTCAGGGTGAAAGTTCCTGTGGTCATCTTCCAGGCAGGACTCTCTTCCTTACAAACTGGAGGTGGAGGACCTTAGTTCACTAAGGAACACAATAGATGTGAGGCAAAGATGTCATGTAATAGTCCAGCATGGTTGAAGGGTCAGGATGCCAGGCTTCTTGTTACTTCACTAAGAAATGCTGATTTGGGGCTGGAGAGATGGCTGTGGTTAAGAGCACTGGCTGCTCTTCCAGAGGTCCTGAGTTCAATTCCTAGCAACCACATGGTGGCTCACAACCACCTGTAATGAGATCTGCTGCCCTCTTCTGGCCTGCAGTCATACATGCAGACAGAACACTATATACATAATAAATAAATATATCTTTAAAAAAGTAATAAAAATAAAGAAATGCTGGCTCATCATGTCCAGTAATGGAAGACCCATAACCATATTCCGACTACTAGGAATATACCTGAACCCGCCCACCACCCATGGAAAAGTTGGCCTGTTTTCTTATTGGTTCCTTGAAAGACGAAAGGATTCCTGGGATTCTCAGCCCAAAGCACCCTATTGCTGGGAGAACTGGGATGGAGCTGCAGATCGAAGCTGAAGTTATTTTTTCACTCTGGAAACCAGTCCAGTGATCAAACACAGGATGCATGAGGAGAGAGAAGCTGACCTAATTAGCTATGCCTAGACAGCCTGGTGACTGTGGTGACAGAAGGAATATCTTTTTTAGAGACCTGGGACATGGCTTCTGAACCAGACCAGGCATCTTGTGAAGCCTAGGCACTCGGGATATGAACCTGGGGCATAGCTAGATCTAAAGTCCCCACCCATCTCTGGTCTGTCTTCTGAGCCACTCAGAGTACCTGCCCACTGTAGGGATATACCAGTGTGCTTGCTGTACTGACTGTCACCCAGGCAATGCAACCCTCAAGGGCAGATGCATGGAACCAGGCATGGGCAGAAGGAGAGTGGAATGGTGGTGGGGTAATACACTCCCCACTTGATGAAAGGGAGCTGTTGAAGACACTAAAGTACAGTGTTGGTCTTGGGATCGGAGGGGTTTTCCAAGCACAATTCTAGGGACACCTCCTGGAGGTAGGAGAAGCAGTCCCTGGGGCTGGGAGCACACTCTGGGGACAGAGTTTATGAACCCTATGAATATTAGGGTCTCCCCATTACGCTGCAGGGCCTTAGACTCCATACTTGGGAAGGCTCATGTCAGTTACAGAATAAAAGAAACAATGGTGATCACTTAAATCTCGAAAGATGAGAAATGTTCAACCTCAGGGTCTAGATGACCATAGTAAGAGAAGTGGGAGGGGACAGGGAGGGGGAAAATGGGGGTGTCTGTTCTCGGGCAAGACGAAGGACAATGGGAAGTCCTGGGATGTTGGGGGTAGCACACAGAAGATGCACAGTGCTAAAGGAGCTTTGACCGCTAGGGAGGACAGATGAGAATGACTACCAGCAGAGGCCTCCAGTCACCTGCTGGGTCAAAGATGGCCCTCCTCCAGAATGTCAAAACTTTCAGTTTAATCTGGTGCTAGACAGGTGGAAACCTTAAACAGCCCCACTAGTACCCATCTCTCAAACTCCAACTGGAAACAGAGGCGGGATCCATTCTGAGAGAAGGCTGGGCCTCTAGAACCAGCCCATTATCTTCTGATCCTCAGCCTCCCTGGCTATGAACCTTCTGACCATAACAATGGAAGCTAGAGGATGGCCATGGAGCAATTAGAGGGCAGGTGAAGGCATCTACATATCCACTTTCCCAAGAGCAGCTCTTGTGATTTGGGATCAGCTCTGGAAGACTATGGCTGCTGACCTATCATGACACCTACCTCTGCTCCAGATGGGCAGATTTCTAGATCCTCGACATTTGTCTCTTTAAGAACTGACTATTAGCTGGGTAGTGGTAGCATATGCCTTTAATCCCAGCACTTGGGAGGTGGAAGCAAAGGCAGATTTCTGTGATTTTGAGACAAGTCTGGTCTACAGAGTAAGTTCTAGGATAGCCAGGGCTACCCAGAGAAATCTTGTCTCAAAAACAAAACACCAACCAACAACAACCCCCCCCCAAAAACCTGAACATTAATTAAAAAATTTTTTTTCAGTGATCTTTGAATGAAAAACACTTCTAAAATGTGTCAGACTCTATCTGGTCCCTGGACAGACCTGGAATTGCCCTGCACAACCTCAGAGTGTTCTAAAGAACACTTTTCTGCTTTAGATACTCTGAACGTAGGCAGCCTCAGACTAGGCTCCCATGAATTACCATGGAAGCTGAACAGTTCCTGCTCTAGGGTCTTGGGCTAGCTCCAAGAGTGATTTTCTGTGGTCTCTGAAGGGAGTGGGCTAGAACAAGGAGGTCCCTGAGAAGCAGGGGAGTTGGTGGGCAGAGCCTGGCACTCTGTAATTCATATATCCCAGGCCCTTCCAACATAAACAGAAATAGCAATGTGGGCAGCGTCTGGAGCTACTGGGGACTCAGGTCTGTAACAGCTGTGGTCTTTCTCAGGCTCTTGATGGGATCCAGGGCACAAGTGAGATGGTCCCTAACAAAGTGAAGGGACCCGGAGTCCATGGTGCTACATTCTGCATGGCAGGGCTCTGGCTGTCTTGGTTTGGCTCCATTGGCAGTGACAATGACATTGTGTTGAATAGGTATGTCTCTCTCTCTCTCTCTCTCTCTCTCTCTCTCTCTCTCTCTCTCTCTCTCTCCCTCCCTCCCCCTCCCCCCTCCCCTCCCCCTCCCTCCTCTCTCTCTCTCTCTCTCTCTCTCTCTCTCTCACACTCACACTCACACACACACACACACACACACACACACACACACACACACACACACGACAGAAGAGAAACATCTAAGACCATTCAGAGTATCTAAAACCTAAATATTTCCAGTCTAATGGGCAGTGAACACAGTCAGCAGCTAAAGAGACAAGCACCCTTGGTGACCTTCAGTCCAACATCTACATTCAGACAGGGTGACTGAGGTCCAGGCAATGCAATGATTTGTCAAAGGTCAGAGACAGACCAGAGCCTCAGCAAGAGAGCAAGATGCAGGCCTGGGCCTCCTGTATCCCCAAGCCATGGTCCAGGCCCCCTGGGTCCTCCAGGCAGGCAGTAACTTCTGCGTTGCTTTCTCTTGCTGCTGTCCAGTGCATTTTAATTGCTTACATTTTCCCTTCTCATACCCTGGGGTAATTTTACAAAGGGCACAACTCTGACATTCAAGCAAAGCACATACATTCTCAGGTCATTTAAATCCCCCTGATTAGAGAGGAAAATAACAATTGCAAGAGAGGCATACACACCACACATACAATTCATCTTGGCTATTCCAAACAGCTCCAGATCCCAGTGAGATTTTAACCATTTGAACCAGACCAAAAGCATCACCTGCAGAGGGTCACATGAGGGCCTGAGATCACTCAACAGTCTGGTTCTTCTTTCTTGTTGTCTTGAAAGTCAATAGTCTGGCTGCTTCTATCTGGAAGTGTCCACAGCATCCAGCACAGTGTAGCTGAGGAAACTTCCTCAGAGATCGAGACCACAAAGGATTATGGGTTCAGGGACACAGTCCTTGTAGGCATATGGAGTGGCCATCAGCATATCACGATGAGAATAAAAGGCAAGCAAAAGGGTGATACAGTGGTCAGAACACTGACCACCCTCATGATCCGAGTGGGAAAGGCTAAAAAACAGTCGTCAGACAGGTGGGTTTATGGGACTTTGTTTTCTTGGATGGAGGTCGGGAGAATCATGAGATGAAGGGGCACAAAAGCTAGAGCCACCTCTGCCCTCTTGCACGCCTCATATGAATGACCACCTCTGTCAGGAGCCAGAAAGTCTGGAGCCAACAAAAAGGGAAGCGGTAGATATGATACGATATGAGGGATGCTGAAAAACCGGGTTCCCTCCCAGGAGAACCACCCACCAGCAAGCCTCGGCATGCACAGCAGAGTCTCAGGAACATACTGTTCTCTTTGGAGCAGAAATCTGTTCAGTGCTGATTATGCAGGCCGATGAGTGGGCCTCTCTCGCTTTCGCTCTAATCTCGAGTCCTCCTCAGCAGGCACAATCGCAGGCAAGCGATCCTGGAAACAGAATAAGCTTTCTCGCCATTCACTGTTCTAGAGGCATTGCGAGAGCCTGCAATTCCAGGTATAGAAGTATGCCACTGACTAGACTTCAGGACCTCCATATCCCAGCCAGGGGACCTCACAACAAGGGAAGAAGAATGTCCCTTTAACCTGTCTACAACAATGGATCCCGGATGCCCAGGAGTCAGCAGCAAAGGAAGACATTTGGTTTAAAAAATGCAGGTGATGTTTTAAAAGCTCTCTCCACTCTAAAAGGAATGTTCAAAACAAACCAGGCACTGTTTCTGGTTTGGGGTGTTAGTCTCGAAGGCCATTGATAGAAACATTCTTTTTCCTGATAGGGATGCATACAATAGAGATCTGTATCACATGCTTCAGATTTGGACATTTTTTTTTCTTTGTGTAGAAGTTATAAAAAGAACCCTGTTTAGAGGCGTTTCAGGCCATCTGCCATGGTAAGGTAAGAGATATGGGTCAGAGAAATTTCTGCATAAGAAAAGCAACATTTTGAAGATTTAACAAATAGTTTTACTAGTTGGAAAAAGCAAGGTAAAAGTTTAGTAAGTAAATAAATAAATAAAAAAAGATCTAATTATTTGAACTCTTTTGGTGAGACATGCTTTCAACCTGCACATTAGTGACAGCACTGAGCAATTGATGAACGAAATGTGATTGATCCAGAGTGGTACCCTGGGTGCTCACACCCAGGACTACTTCAATGCTGTCAGCCCTCACCTTCTAGAGTCCACTATGGGGACAGCCTCATCCCCATAGTGCCTCTCAGTTAGCTTCCCTTCAACTTGGATGAGTCCCAGCAACAGCCCATCAAGAAACAGAACCCAAGATCTCAAGCCCACCTGCATATGAAAGCTGGCTCATGTGATCGCATGGGGAGGCTCCAGGTATCTGTGGCATGAGTCTGAACCTACAGCCTCTCTGAGACTCAGAGTGACTTCTGCTGCGTTCCAGATCCCCAAGATGACCCACTTCATCCTAACGTTGCTGCCCCCCAACTAGTGCAGGAAGCAATTTGAGCTCATCAAGATGCTCATCAGCTCCAGGCTGGGCCACCTCTGTTTCAGACAGCACGCCTAGACCCGGGGATGCTGTGTAGTAGACAGATGCTATTTCCACTTCTGTTCCCAGGGGGGAAAGTGGCATAATCATGATTTACCAAAATTTTCAAATTCCAAAAAGCATGTCAGAGTGCAGCCTCGCACAATGAACTTGAAAAGGCTTTTTACTGCCTGTGCGTGATTTGAGGTCTGGATTTCCTTTTCTACCTTCCAAATTGATTTGAAGAGATAAGGCATTGGAGAAATTAGGTTTTTAAAAAATTATCCTTCTAAACTTAAAATTGCCCAGTTTTCAAAGCAAATAAAATAAAAAATAAAAATAAACCTACATAACAACTTCCAAAATACCAAATAGGTTTTTAAATCACAAAAGTCTGTTAAAGTGGTTTCTGAGTCACAGCTGTTGTCTAACACATGAACATCATGCCATCACTGTTGGATATCTCTTCATCTTTCATGGGAGTTGGAGGGGGGACCAGGGGTCATAATTAGTGACGTCTCTAAGCAGTGAGGACTTAGCTTTCCTGATGCTGATCCAAGTTGTCAACAACACAAAGCCAGGATTGTAATAAAATGCAGCCAGGTGGAAATATAGATTCATAAGACATAGCACATAGGATGCACCAAAATAAGTAGAAATCACAGTTGCAAAATGTTTTTTGTACCTCTCATAACTTAACCTGCCTCTACTCTCTTTACCATTTTTTCCCTGACTAGTTAAGAGTTTTTTAGATTCCTTCTAGAGTAAAAAGTCTCCTATTTACTCCAAGTTTCTCTCTCTTCCCTGAAGACCTCCTGAACATCTGTCTCCGGGCACCTCAAATGGAACCCACTGTGGCCTTCCTCATTGGTGCACTAAGTACCACCTCCTTTCTTTCTCCTTCCCTGGCCATGCCAAGAAATCCTAGAAAGAGATTCTCAATCACTGTTAACCCTTTAGTGGAAAGCTCATGGTCGACTATTCAAGTGGGCAGCAACAAAAATTTACAGGTAAAAGAACATCATATAAAGCAAGACTCTCACAGTGCTGAGCCCAGAACAATGCACTTAACAAACCAGTAGGCTATCTTCCCTAGCAAAAGCCAATGTGTCCCATTCATGTGACCTCTGAACCTCAATCAGTCCTCTAAAAGTAGCACATTGGAAAATGCATCATAGCTACAGCAAGGTTGCTACACTGTTTTTGTGGCCTTTCTTTCTAGAAAATGGCCCAGGGTTCTGTACAGCCAGGATCTCAGAGCTACCTTTGACTTTCATGTGGTTTGGTATATACAAACGCTCTGGCTCCCTAGTACCTGAAGGTTTGTGTCTTGTTGGATATGATGACACACTCAAAACCCTGGGATCTGGGAGAGCAAATAGCAAGCAATAGACTTTCCACATGATTGAAACCTGTTTGGTCTACATACACAGTGAGATCCTGTCCAATTCCAAGGAGGTGGTGTGTGTGTGTGTGTGTGTGTGTGTGTGTGTGTGTGTGTGTGTGTGTGTGTGTGTGTGTGTGTGTGTGTACACATGTAAAAGTGTATACACATATCACACAGAACACGAATGTCCAGAAGAAAACCTCAGGTGCCTATCCTTGGCTTCTACCTTGATTGACACAGGGTCTCTTATTTTGTTGCCACACAGAAGCAGGCAAGCTGGCCCAGGAGCTTCTACTTCTCATCTCCCCATCTGAGTTCTGGGATTATAGATGCCTTCTACTGTGACCAACTTTATGTGGGTTCTGGGATTCAAAACTCAGATCCCCATGCTTGTGCAGCAAGATCTTTATCCTGTGGATCATTTCTTAGCCCTTCTAAGGAGTTAGCTTGTTCACATTGGATAATGCTGATTACTTACCCCAGAGCCCAGGCACATCGTCAGACCATCCTCCTATAGCTGTGTGACAACTCTGGAGTAAGAAAATCATCACCCAGTCTGGTATTCTCAATTTATACCAGAAGAGAGAGGAATGTGAGTGGAATGATTGTCAAATTACTCTACCTTGCAAATTCTTCATAAGAGGTGATCATGGGCCCTATAAGTTCCTCCGAGTCACCCCAAGAAAGGGAGCAGTGGGAGGGGCAACATTAAATATGCCACTGACTAGCTAGCTTGGCTGTGAGAGACGCTAGCACCCTGTGCTTGAGAAAACCCTGAGTAGCCAGAAACCAGATGGCAAGCTGGTACACAGGCACAGCTTCAGCACAGGTGCCACAAAAATGTATGGATAGGACCTTGCAAATTGCTTTCCTTGGGCAGCTGCAAGTAAAGGAACCTTCATGCAGCAGGAACAGAAGGGTGTTTGGGAAAATCTCCTCACCTCTCTGCCACTGTATGCTGTGTATTCTCTGCATGCTGTGTCACTTTGAGCAACAGAGAGTGACAAACAGAAAGATCTGTCTGTAATGTTTAGCCTCACTCAGGCCCTGCCTTGGGTCTTCTAGGGTGATTGTGCCCAATGCAGCAGTCGTGAGCCAATGTGACTATTTCTTTCAAAATTACTTCAGCTTAAGTGGAATTAGAAGTTCAGCTCCCTAGTTATATAAGTTACATCCAGACACTTTGGTAGCATTTAGTATCATGGTGTAGAACAGCTCCCTTACTACTGAAGATTCTGGGCTGTGGAGAGATAGGTTTCAGTTCCTGATTTTCCTAGATTTTCTGGTTACAGTACTGTCAAGTTCTCTTTCCAGTTTGCTCCATAACCTTGTAGCCCTTTCTCAACCCCAGTAGAGGGGCTTCTATCTGCATTAAAGGCCTGAAGTAAATGCAGAGGTGTACAAAGGGAGTCTGAGATCTCTGAGAAAGATTTGTTTCTGTCCCAACTTCTGACTCTCCAATGTTCACTAAAATCCTTGCTAGATGTCTTAGTCACTGTCCCAGTGCAGTAAAGAGACACCACACCCAAGGCAACTCTTATGAGAGAAAGCATTTAATGGAAGGATGGCTTACAGTTTTAGAGGTTTAGTCCATTATCATCATGGCAGAGAGCACGACAGCATGTATGCAGACACTGTAACAGCAACAGAGAGAGAGAGAGAGAGAGAGAGAGAGAGAGAGAGAGAGAGAGAGAGAGAGAGAGAGAGAGAGAGAGAATATACAAGAACACACTTGGGACTGGCATGGGCTTTTGTAACCTCAAAGCACAGTGACACACTTTCTCCAACAAAGCCACTTCTACCAGAACAAGGCCATACCTCCTAATGCTAAACATTTCAAATAGTCCCTGGTGATTAAGCAGTCAAATATATGAGCCCATGGGGCCTGCCTATTCTTATTGAAACCACCACTCCAGATTTCTTAGTGATGACTTTTACATCCAGAATGTCACATAAAACCTTCCACTTAATATTTGAGATTGAGAATTGATAGGATCTTACTCAATGCTAACATATAATTACTATTGGATGCAGATTTCCAGATCACATCAGACACATAAAAGGGTACCTATGTATCCCCTATCTGTCATAAATTAATTTGCTTTATTACAATATCCATCTCACTATGTACAAGTATATCAAAACATATGGTATACTTTAAATTGGGAAAAAAATCTAGGATTTTAGCCTGAAACCTTAAGTTGACCTTCCCTAGACCAAGTTGTCTTTCATACTACTCAGCTGATATTCTATAATTGGGTACCCTTACAGTGGTGTAGGTTCCTACTCTCAATCACTCTGCACTCTGAACTCAGCTGTACCTTATATTCTGCACACATGGCAGTATTGGCCCAGCCACTCTTGGGATAGCTGAAAATTTCCCTCTTTCTCCTGGGCTCAAGATCAGATCCTTCAAGACCCAGTGGAAGACAGGGCACAGGGATCTTCCCAGACACCCCAGTCTTCTGTGCCAGTCTCTCTTCTAAGTGTCTGCAGCACCTGCAGCTCCTAGCAGATATTTATTTTGTGAACTGAGCCTATAGAAGGCTAATCTTGTCTGAGGGAGCCTCCTTTAACCCTATACACCCGAGTGCTTTCAGGTCCACTGAAGCCCACATGTACTGCCCACTGGGATAGGCAACTGCCCAGTCTGAGGAAACCCTGGATCCCTGACCTAGCCCTGAGTGGAAAGTCTGTACTGAATAAGGGGAGGGGGAGAAACACAGGGAGGGTGAACCAAATGGACAGTGTGCTGGAGAGGCAAAACATGGACGGACTGCCAGGGAGAAAAAAAAGCGAGTGTCTTTCATCCTGTGTTCAAGTGATCACAGCTGCCAAGAAAGAAATCAACTCCGCCAAGATACCCAAGGCCTGGAGGGAGCCAGGATTTCCTACCAAGAGAAACAGTCCTGGGCAGGAGTGACTATGATTGGACATTAAGTCATTTGAAACGACCTGCATTTAATTTTTTTCCCCTCTACCATATGAGAAACTCGTGATTCTTATATGGTTACAGAATAAATATAAATGTGCCTTCCTTTTTCCAAATTACAGGACTGATCTCACATGCTTTTGACAGGAATGTGGTATTTCTGACAATCAACAACTCTCCTCAATGCTGGAGTGTTGGGAGGGACAAAGTCTCATCGGCCACACTCCCTGATTTGTTTGTAGGGATCGGTATGCATTGGAGACATTCTTATAGAAACGTAGTAGTGCATAGAGTGGGTGCAGAAGCAACAGCCCACTTGTCTGTGTTCAGTACATACTGCCAGGGAGGCCAAGCAGAAGGGAAAGAAAGCTACAAGAGGAAGTCACAATACAAATAGCTCCCTGGCCTTCTACAGACCTGACTACCACAGCAGGAGAGCTCCCCTTCAGCTTTGGAGACCATCTGAGGCCCTGCATTTTAAAAGTATACAGGAGGTCATTGCCATACCCTAGGACGGGAGCTAGTGCATGACCTCCTCATGGGTAGAGAGCTGGGCAGTTTCGGTGTACTTCTTTCCAAATTCAAGAAGATTTGCAGAGAACAGAAGAAGAGGAAAGCAGGTAATTTGAAACAAACTGGTGATGGCTCTGGGTCTTAAAATCAAAGATAAGATGGGATCATGCCTGTGTATTTCATTGTTACTTTAGAAAATGTAGCTAAATGTTACACATATTATTTTAAATTTATCTTGTCTTATAAAAATTGTCTGTAGTATGCAGGGAAGAAAAAAAAATCACAAATTTAAGGTTGCTTTCACTTTGCTAGACAGCTCAGCATATAGGGAAGGCCGACATCCTCTTTGCAATCCTAGTGCCCCTTTCCTACCCCAAGACCTGGCAGATACAGCCAAGGCATCCAGGTGGAAAGATCACTCGCCCGAGTCCATGCCATAGGTGACTGGCTGCAGTTGGGCACAGCGAACAGGCAGTGGCTCCAGGATTTGGTTTATAAGTAAAAACAAGCGAAGAACAGCTGGTGTTGAGTCTGGTGCTAGGATTAGTCTGCAACGCTAATCACAAGAAGTGGAAAAAATTAGGAGGTCCTGCCTGCCAAGGAGGTTTTCAAACACATGCGAGTGCGGCAGGCATGGTGGGATTAGATTCTCCCAGTGCCAAAGAAGTAGGTGTCCGCAAGTCAGAGCCTGCTTCTGAACGGCACACCCGAGGGCTCCGGTTCTGGCATAGTGGGAAAAGAGCTACTACCCCGGCTGGAGGTATTTGGTGGGAGCTAGAGTTCCAGTGCCTCCCTCTGACACCCTGTGAGAAACTTAGACCCACTGAGGATGGGAACGAGAAGGGCCCTGGCCTTGGGAGATACAGCGAATGTTAATACACCAGCTGGAGGCAGCTACCCAGGGAGGAAGGTGATGGCCCTGCCTTAGGATTTCTATTGCTGTGATCAAACACCATGACCCAAATGCAAGTCGGGGAGGAAGAGGTTTACTTGGCTTACACAGCCATATCACTGTTCATCAATGAAGGAAATCAGGGAAGGAGCTGAAACAGGACAGGAACCTGGAGGCAGGAGCTGATTCAGAGGCCATGGGGAGTGCCATATATTGGCTTACTTCACATGGCTAGCTCAGCCTGTTTTTATATGGAACTCAGGACCCAAAATGGGCAGGGACCATACCCATCAATCACTAATTAAGAAAATACCCTATAATTGGATTTCATGGGGGCCTTTTCTCCATTGAGGGTCCCTCCTTTCAGATAACTCTAGTTTGTGTATTAGGTTGACATAAGACTAGCTAGGACAAGCACTGTATGGCCATTCAGGATGCTCACAACAGCAAATGGGACAGTCCAGTAGACAACAGAAGACAAACCCATATCTCAGCAGAAGAGCTGTCACCTGCCATGGGACCTGTGACAACAATGAACTGGATCCCCCTCAGTAATAGCAAAGCAAGGTGTGACTAGGGATTCCTATAACCTCCTGTGATCACCCACCCTTAAGAGACAACTCCCAGTTTCCTTCCAACAGTAAACCAGAGGCAGCACTCGAGTCACAGGAACCTAGGTTAGGGTTCTATGGTGAAGAAGGTCAGAGCCCTAGGAGATGAAGCATACACTCCCACTTCCCTAAGACTCAGGGTGGAGTTGGGCCAGGAGACAGACATAAAAGACTCCATGACTGTAGTTGTGTATGGGGAGAAGACCAAGAGATGGAGAATAAAAGTGGTGACAGGTCTCCAGATACTAATGTCTAGATGGAGTTGAGGAAATCTAGAATGATAGCCTCTTCCTCCTCCAACTCCATGATTACCACACTGCACTAAGGGTCATTCACTCTATCACTAGGCCATGATGAGGTGTCATCCACACTACTGTCAAGCTTTAGGGATGCATGAAGCAGTGTTCTCTAGAGAGAGTTCAACAATCCCTAGGAAGTTTCCTTCAGTACAATCTCTTAGAAAAACACCCAAGGGGTATTCATGAGAAGTCATATGC
This sequence comes from Cricetiscus sungorus, assembly GCA_030556225.1. Classification (NCBI taxonomy): domain Eukaryota; kingdom Metazoa; phylum Chordata; class Mammalia; order Rodentia; family Cricetidae; genus Cricetiscus; species Cricetiscus sungorus. The sequence goes on from JANBXA010000651.1 coordinate 74,625,360, forward strand.
TTCACAGAAGCCTGGGTTCAATTTGGTCTGCACAGATCTTAAAAGGATGCTTGGCCATGATGGTCCTGTTCCTACCCAGCATTCCTTAGGGTCACAAGAAGATGCTTCCTTGGAGCAACAGCTGGGACAGATGTTCCCAGCATCCTTTCCCACCTATCCCAACTCCCCCAAACCCTCATTTTGGTGTTGCTATTTGCTTCTATAAAACGTGCAGCTTTTCAAAAGACATTCAATTTCCTTTGTTGCTATTCAGTTGCCATAGTCAATTAAAATCTATCAATGCCCCTGAATAAATTTGTGCTAGGTGAAGAAAGAGTCCCGGCACAATCTCTCGACATGATCTCTATTACCTTATGTTACTTTAATAGCTAGAGTAATAGTTTGTTATTAATGGAATTAAGCAATTTAGCTCAAGCTTCCCAGAGGTCTTTTAAGACAACTATGATAATTTGTATTCTCAGATTTTCCATTGAGTAGACGCCATGTGTTTTACATTACTTGCTAATGTTTCGAGAGATAGCAGTAGTATATTTAATATCTGGCTTTGCTTAATGATTCTAACCTTCTTTCAATGTAGGTAAGTGCTGCTGGAATTCTGAGCAGTTGAAAAGTCTACATTGTACAAATAATTATCTGGAATATTATTCAGTCCAATTTCAATTTGTACCTACTCTGTGCCATCTATCAGTCCTTAGGATTAGATCCAAAATGTGTATATGATGTGTGTTTTAAGTTTTCACAACAGAAAACCATATCCTATCCCCAGCAAGAAGGCCAGAAGACAAAGCCCTTACTTCCGGTGCCCACACAGACACATCCATGTGCGTGCATACACCCGCACACATCCACTGCTCACACTAATTTAGCATATTTGAATAGAGTCATATTTAAACAAGGATTTCAAAAATGTTTTTTGATGGTTGCAAAACCTGTTTTTAGAAGAAATAAATGTATTCACTGCATTATGAAACAGCTTGAGAAAACAAGATCTTACAATGTACACCATCTCTGTATTTAAATAGTTTCATTTCTATTCATGAGCTCCTTGATTAGATACATGGAAAATATCATCAGTAAAATATGAATAATTCTGACAAATTAATAGCCGATTTTTTTAAAATGAAAATATGTGTAAGCATCTCATTCTCATTAGATAAAGCTGCCATCGGGGGTATATGAAAATTGTGGTCTGCCTAGTCGTGGTACAGCAAGTGGCAGAGACAGCAAAGCCCCTGGCCTGGGACCTCCTGGGAGCTTCGCTGGCTGTACAGGGATAGTGCTGCTGGCGAGGACCAGGTTAGGGCAAACTTTCATGCTTGTGCAGCACTTCCTGTCATTATGGAAGGGAGGTGGGGCATGATGGCTGAGCTATGAAATGCTGGAGTAGAAAAGAACCTTGGAGATCATCTTGTCCAATGGCCCATTACGTCTTGGACAGTTTCCATCCCAGCAGAGGGAAGAGAGGTTAAAGTAACTCCATTTTCAAGGTTATACAGCACATCCAAGAGAGGCTGGATTTGAATTTTGGTTAGCAGGCTCAGAATCCAATGCTATTTCTATGTACTACAAAAGTCTTATCAGGTATGTGAGTGCCTGCACTTTGCTGATGACCATGGTAGCCAAAAGAGGCAGGCACGTTGACTCAAGGTCAATACCTTTGAGAAGAGGGAGCAGCATGGGTTCTAGTAAGTGCTGAAGAGGGAGCATGTGCTTCAAACTAAAGACTGGCATGCACTTGGCTTTAGCACTCACTCTGTGACCTTTCTGAACCTCTACTGACTCATCTGTGAAAATGGGAACAATTCCTACTTGGCGAGCTTACAACAAGGCACTCAAAAGGTTATATGAGGACCTGAAAGGTTATTCCCAACACTTAAGAAGCAGAGGCAGGTGGATCTCTGTGAACATAGTCAGTTTCAGGACAGCCAGAGCTACACAGTGAGACCCTGCCACAAACACAACACAACACTAGTAAAGGTTATATTAGAGTTCTATGGGTTTCACCACACAGAACGCATTCACACCAGCTCCTGTTAAAGGAGAGTGTTGTAAAAACCACAGAGAACTTGGCAGAGGAGTTTGTTCTTCTTGCTCGACGCACCTCTTCCTTTGGGACATCAGTTTTCCTGCCAATCAGCCTGTGAATTGCAAATGTACTATTCACAGAACTCTGGTGCATCCCTTAGAGCCTTGTATGTGCATTGCCATGGAGAGCCCCAGTGAACCTCTCTGGTCCTCTTAATCCCCCAGTCCCATTCCAGAGGTGAGAAAACCTGACCATTACAGCTCATTTCTTAAAACCAGGACCATTCCCTCCTGTGTTGAGAGGGGCCAGAGGCATCATCCTTTAACTCAGGCTCAATCTGCTGAGACCATGTGACTGGCTGTGAAACAGCTGGTACTGGGTGGGCAACAGATGTCTGGGGTGGACAAGGCTGGTGGCCCTGCTCATGTGCAATGGAGGAGGCTATCAAAGATTTCTTTTCTCCTCTGTACCTAGATGTGTGGCCAGAAGAGCAAAGGAACAAAGGATGGAATGGTTGGTTCTGTCTTGGGCCTGTCCAAATAGGATAGTGGGAGCAAAGTTCTGGGTGGAGAAAACAGCATGTGAGAGGCATGGTGGGGGGGATGCACTAGAGTATAACTCTGGTGTGTGTTCAGCACAAGAGAGGCAAATGCCCATATTTGCCTTGGTCTACAGGGAATGATGGACTCAAACTGTCTGATGGGGGTCAGTGAGCAGGGTGAGCTGGTAGATGCAAGAGAGCTCAGTAGTCACTTGGATTGAACTGGTGAGAGCCCATGGAGAAAGTCAAGAGTTGTGAGGAAGAAGGACACACAGGGACAGGTAGGGGAGAACCAAGAGTCTGGCGTGTGGCACAAAGATGCAGGGAGGGAAAGCCGGAGTAGGCCTGGGTGACTTAGGTCTGAGTAGGTGATGCTGCCATTCTTAGGAGGTGGGGGGGGCACACTTGAGGACAGAGGTGAATCCAGCCAGGTCTAGGTACCTGAGGGGCAGTTTGTTTGGGGGAGGGTAGACGGACATGTGAGACAGGAGCTTAGGGACAGATCTGGGAGTTGCCAGTTCATAGGTGAGGGACAGGAGATCAATAGTATTTGGAAGGCTGCAAGCAAGTGATAAGGGATTCAGACCACTCTGTGGGGATGAAGGAGGCCACCTAGAGTAAGAGGATTAGGGAACTGATGGCTGGCTGCAGAGCCTTATACCTCTGCATGATGCTAGCACTGAGTCTTAGACTCGGGATCAAAACTCAATATATTGAAACCTGGCCCCATCACTCAGCAAGGCTCCTTGGGGGTTGGCCTCTTACTCCTTCCTTGAAGGACTTTTCCCAAACAGGAGGAAGAATGGCTAAAGAAATTTGCTCTGGGTCTCCAGGCAGCACTTAAGCTCCTGGATTCTAGAAAGGACAGCTCGGGAGATGCTATTACCCATGCACCCACCTGTCACAGGGCTTGAGACATCTGTGCAATGAGAGGCCTTGTAAAACGAGTAGGGAAAAAGTTCTGTGCCACTAGGGGCCCTTTGCCCTATTGGGGACAACAGGTTTCCATCCAGCAGGAATGGAAGCTGCTCTCCCTGGAAAGAGAGCATCACTCTCAGAGCTGGTGTAAGAAAGGAGGGAGGGATAGAGCTCAGCCTGTCTCCTCGATCAGCCTAGGCAGCCTTCCAAAGCCTGCAGGGACCTTCATGACCCAGCTGCTGGCATAGGAGAGGTTAGGCTGGGAGCCATCCTTTTAACCAGCCCACAGGGGGAGCTGGTACATAAACCAGCCTTCATATTGAATGTCTGCCACTCTGTTTACTTTCATAAGCCCCAACTTCCCATAAATCCAAGTCAGAGTCAATCATCTTTTATGGGAGATATTAATGGCAATTCCATTATTTAAATCCAATCAATGCAGACTGCACCCCCCTCCTCTCTTGTACTGAAGCCAAGTAGTGGGGGAGGGGCACTTTTGACCAAGCATTGGGGAAAAAAAGGTCTGACGACCTAGCTCACATGTCAGTCCTGCAGAAAGATACCTGTATAGGAAAAGGGATTCAGGTTCTCTCCATTTTTCCCGTAGAGGAGGGAGGTTTTAATTCCATTGGCCTAGGAAAAAGAAAAATTCTTCTCTCGCATTTGTTATGAGCTGTCCGAGTGCTATCGAGGCTACTTGTCATTGTTGCTTTTCAGACAGAGCTGCTGTGTGTGATGTACTGCTTCCCAACCAGGGTCAACTACAAACATGCCATGAGCCTGACTCCCCTAAGAACTGGTTTCAGTGGCCTAGAAAATAGCTAATCTCTAGTCCAATCAAGTGGAGATTATTTACTCCCAGAAGTAAAAAACAAGACAGACAGACAGAAAAACTAAGACAGAAACTGAGTGGTCCAGGCAGTCAATGGAAACCTCTAAAGAAAGCATGCACCTGGGTGGTCTCTGGCCAGAGGTAACCCTTTCCCACAGACTTCAAGTGAATGCAGAGTGATCTGTAATATGCAGAGCTGGGGACTTGCATCAGCAGTGGAGAGCTGGGAGAGGCCCCCTGTGAACCAGGGACAGGGAGTTACAACCGAGAGGGCTGTGTTCTCAAACCTAAGCCTGTGACCCAGAGTTGACAGAATTCTTGTGGCATTACTTAAAAGGCACTCCACTCCTCTTTGCAACTCTCTGCCTCCTCTAGAACTTGGCATACCCTCCACAGGACACCCTTCCATGGGACACCCCTCCACGGGACACCCCTCCATGGGACACCCCTCCACGGGACACCCCTGCACGGGACACCCCTCCACGGGACACCCCTCCACGGGACACCCCTCCACAGGACACCCCTCCACAAGACACCCCTCCACAGTACACCTCCACAGGATACCTTCTGAGGAATACCTGGTGCTTAGCCAGACTCACTTTTCAGCTAGGCTGTTCTGGTCACAGCCTGTCTTCCTGGTTAAATGGGAGCCACACCATTACTTGTGGGTCGCTCATTGGTTGCCACACTCAGCCCTATACTCCTTGCACCCCACCAGGATGAAACCTTGCCATTAATACGAATACTGTTCTCTCTGGAGACTGCCTTGGAGAATGGATCCAACTGGACAGGATTCCGAACACACTTCAGTGTGGCAAGAGATACAAGACTTCTGGTTCACCCCACCTTCAGAGGCATCTGGGGACTAGCCGTTCTCTATTTCCACTCAAAACAAAACAAGAGAAAATGGGCTTAAATTGCAGCAAGGGAGATTTAGGTCAGATAGAAGAAAAGCCTGCAGGAGCCACCGGAACAGGACTCTGGGAGCTGATGGAATTTCCTTCCCTGGAGATCTCTGGGCAGAGGCTTCAGTGTCAGAGACAATCCATCCCCAGGGCTTGCTGGAGATGGAGGAGGAAGATGGTCAGCTAACAAGTCTGCCTCTGAGCAGACTTCTCCTCCAGGAACACCACTTAGCAGCCAGCCCAGAGAACCCCTCACCAAGAACTAAAGACATGTATGTGAACACATCTGTCACTGAGCATCTATTCCCAGGGCTCTTAGGTTATCCTCTCTGCTGTATCCACAGGAATGTCATGTTCTCCACCTTGTGACAAAAGCCAGTTTTCTCATTCCTACTACTGGGATAAACAATGTCCTTGGCCCTGTCTGCAATATAGCTCCCTTCCCTGTCCATCTCACCATAGCCAAGGCAAACCAAGTTCTGTCCCAGTGGGCTGGAGTGACAATTCCCTGGCCTTCACAGGGCCAGCTGAGATTGAGGAGGAGACGAAATGCTAGCAGGGAGCAAGCCTCTGAGCACACAGTTTTGGAGATACAATCTCTCCTCTGTATGGTAAGAAACAGGTAGATGGTTTTACACTTACCACCAGAATCCCAGGCTATTCCAAAGGAGGCCTGGAGGCAGGTTTGTGGCAGCCTGTAGCCCATGTGTGGGGTGTTTAAATGTGATGTCATGTAGGTGACACTCTGCTCCACTTCTCTCCTATGCTTGTTCTCACTCCTATTTTGATTTATGATGTCTTAATGGGTCCCTCGGTGTCCCTTGAATTCTTTTCTAGAACCAAGGAAGGATGGAGAGGGGGAAAGTGGTGGTGTTTTGTGCTCTTTCCTGGCTGTGAACTGTGTCCAGCCTTTCCAGGCCCCAGGAATGAAAGTGGCAGCTTCATTTATAGGACACTCATGGTAGAAAATTGTAGGCAGCTGGAATTGGTCATGGACAGGCAGGAGATGTCTGGGGTAGAACTTACCCCCATCCTGAAAGCAAGGAGTTCAGCAACAGGCCGGGGAGATGGCATTGTGACAGCCTAATCGTTAAGTAAGAGAGCACCTCCCAAGAAGCAACACAGTGCAAAGTTGGGGGTGAGGGGATGGGAAGAGTGGGGTGCTCTAGATTTTTTAGACTCTTCTAGAAAGAAACTCGTGATCCACTTGCCTGCCTCATGCTGCTCAGTCCTGACTACCCTGGCTGCAGAAGGGGAGGTTAAAAGACCAGGAGGAACCTCACCTGGGGCTGGTTAGTGCAGATACTGGGAAATCACTAAGTCCAAAAACCACTGTGGCCACCTTTACCACACAGCCTGGCCATAGAGGTCTGTGCAGCATTCCAGATATGTAACAATTACATATCCACCACTCTGCCCTGTTCCTTGGAGCAAACAACTCAAGACTAGTTGCTTGAAAAGCCTGGCGAGAATGTTTTATAAGTCCAAGCCTTGGGAAGGATCCTGTCCACTGCACTGTCACTCAGAAGAAGAAGAATGGAGTCTGTTAGCCATGAGGGTGGAACCCTGAGGGCCTCTGGCAGGTCTCTGATATGGCCTTGAAGATATAGGGTAGAGCCAGCCCTGTGAGGATGATGGATCAGGCAGGGGAGGGGTACTTTTCATAGAGCTAACCTGGTCCTAATCACCCATCACAGCCAAACCTAAGGTATATAGTATACTATATACCATATGTATATATGTATGTATGTATGTATGTATGTATGTATGTATGTATGTATGTATGTATGCCTACATGCATATATCACACACACACACACACACACACACACACACACTTGACCCTGAGTATAGCCAGAGGCTGAAGTCTGTGGCTAATGGGCAGAAACCAACACATTTATAAGAAAATGGATATTCAGGTCTAGTGTACTGAAGAAATCCCCTCCTGCCTCCTCCATGGTACCCCTGGTTTGCTTCCAAATACCACTAAGATGCCTAACTACATAGTTACCCAACCAGGCAGGTGAGTCTATACACGCACCTCTTGGACTCCAACCCAGTGAGGGGACTGGAGGGGAAGATGGGGCTTCCATGCTCACTGTTTCACTGGGAAGTCTTAGGTCACACAGAAACAAGGGTTAGACAAGTGATGACAGAGTGAGACACACAGGAGAGCATGAGATACTCCGGCCAATCGTGACAGTCCTGATAAAATGACTGTGACAAGTTACTCAACACCTCACCCCCACCTGTTTAGTCCTCTGTAAAGACCATGGCGGTACTGACATGTACAGGGGTGGGGGTAGAGTGGGGTGGGGTGTGGTGGGTGTGGGTGTGGGTGTGACCCAGGGGAAGTCCAGCACTTTCACCACAGAGACTGACTCAGGGGCGGGTAACATTTTTTGGGTTGGTAGCAAAGGGTGACTTTGAAGAGGTGACCATGCCTGAGCAGGACTCTTAGGGACAGGCAAATGATACTGGGGGTGAGAAGGGAACTGCCCTTCAGAGAGAGCCTCCTCGTGGCCACACCCTCACCCTGCCAAGCCTCATTTAAATGGATTATTGTTTATTGGCAGCTTATTCCATCTCTTGGGTTATGAATTATTTACCAGATAATGACTTCATAATTGTTAATGAGAGATGCCCCAAGGACATGCTGACATATCTTCTAAAGCCACAGTGCTAATTGTGGTGGAGTCCCAGAAACTCTCATGGGGTATATCCAGTGTCACTCCAAGGGACAGAGCCTGACAAGCCCTTGGGGGAACCAATGAATCCAACCCCTCACGATATAGGCAAAGAAAATGGGCTCCAATAGTGAGGAGGGATGTGCTTCCATGGGAACTAGGAACTGGGTACACCATGGTGGCTGTTTGGGATCCTTGTTTGTGGAGGAAGTCCACCCCACCTCCTAGACACAGAGGTCACCAGATGACAAGTGTTCAGCAAGCCATGGCAGTAGGATGTCTGACTAGAGGTCTGTGGGTGGATAGACACACCCAGGACACCGTTTTTGAAAGTGCATTGGTCCTGAAGAGAGCAGGAGTCAGGTCCTCATGCTCTGCCCTTGTCCCTTAGACTAACAGCAAGTCCCTACATAGTGTCCTATGTTAGGTATTAGCCTGGATACCACTTCATGATGTTATTTCGTTTAGAACCCTTATTTGCGGTGGGAGTTACTGAGGCTTGGAGGTTATGCACTGTGCTGGGAAGGGGCAATGCTGGTATATTTGAATGCAGGCAGCCTGTGATTGCTAACGATGCTCCTAATTTCTGCAGCTCGCTAGAAATGTATCTTTAATGAAAGAAAAAAATGGACGAATGCATGACTGTAGAATATACATTTCTAAATGTGGCTAGAATGAGAGACAGTATATTGAGGGCCTGGGTGACAGTAAAGTTTAAGGAGATTGTCCTGACTCTCCAGCTCTTCTTAGTGCCACACCCCTGGAAGTCTCTCAGAAATGGAGTTCCAGCCATTGCCCTCAAGAAGGTTCTGTGATGAGATGGGCCCAGGACCCAGTACTGGCAAGTCTGTCTGCAGTTAGTCAGAGCTAGTGCATGGGTTTGGCTCAGCTCTGCAGGGTTGCCCTCACATGCCTCGAGCAGGCCAGCAACTAGATGAGGAGTCAAACACACAGGAAGCAGGGCTGAATGGATGCCGGGAGTTGATCAGGGCTTCACCAGAGGAAAGAGTTCTCACAGAAGCACTGTGGTAGGAAAGATGAAATACTTAGGTTGAAGCGGACAAAGTACTCCAAGGAGTACATTAGCCCAAGAGTCAGGACTGGGGCAAAGTCCATCAGTGGCTGGCTGGCATGAGGCAGATTTCTCCCACGGGATCCAAATGTGTCAGTAACTGCACCTAAGCGCGTTCCTATGTAAGATGGCAGAGCACTCCAAATGCATGTTAGAAAGCCTCCGAATTGGTGTTAAATAAATAATCACACTATTTATTCTGGGATGGAGAGGCAGGGTACCACTCTATGTGCTAATGGGAGGGTGGGGCTCTGGGCTGGCCAGGCTGCCTTGTGCACGCACATCCCTGAGTGCTAAGCTCCAGGAGAGCCCTTCAGAAGAATTTCTCTGTGTTCTGATTTTATTTCCCATGGTCAGCATATGCCTGAGTACCTGGGGAAGGGGCGGGGCTGGGTTAATTGTTACCTCTGTGCTGTTATTAGTTTACTTTGTAAAAGCAGAAATAGGCTTTTAATGATTTCTCTCTTTTTGTTGTTGTTGCTACCTTACAAACCAGAGGCTTTTATCTAAATGAGCTGCTACAAATCAAAGGAAGGGCCCATGAGAGTTGCTAGGCTGCTTCTGTCTTACATAGGTTGGGAGAAAAGCTTACGCTCTGCGAACGAGCCTTAAGCATCTCCATCCTCTCCGCATCCAGCCAGCTTAGAAGCAAGAGTAAAAATACCGATTGACAGCTGTAAAGGACGAGCTTCTGAGTGTCCTAGATCAGAGGATACAGAAGCAAGCATCATGGTCCCCAGGCTGTGATGGGGCATCTGCTTCCAATGTAAGCTTTGGGTTGGGGATTCTTCTCCCGTAGTATTCCCAGCAGTTAGCATGATACCCAGCATTATAGAAACATTTAAGCATGTTCTTCCATAGCTCTTTGGGTAATTCTTGTTGCATCCTTCACATGTTGTAAGAGTATGCTTAGTTGCTGGTCTCCCTGCAGGATAGCTCATTAAGGACAGAGCATTGGTTGAAGCTATCTGGATAGCAGATGTGGAATAATACACACTGTGGCTGCCAATAAGTGCTTCAAGGAAGGAAGGGACGAATGCTATGGCAACCTTTGGCTTCCCAGTACACTGAGTGTGCATCCTGCAGCCTCACGGCCTCTGGCATCGGGCTGTTCCAGGAAGAGGCCACAGGGGAGAGTGGAGAGACATTCAAGATGATAAAAGTTTAAAAGAATATTTTGTTTGTTTTAATGAGACAGTATCTCAATATGCAGCCCAGGCTGCCTTTCAACACAAGATCCTCTGCCTCCTTAGTACTGGGTTTATAGGCATACACCACCAAAATGGATTAAAACCTACTTTTGAGTAGTTTTTAGTTAAGGGTAATATCACCTATAATAGATGAAGATCCTCACGTTTTAGAGCATAGTCACTCAAAAATACATGCATGGTCCTTTACTAGAATAATGCTGGCAAGATGAGCCTAGTCTTGTTTTGTTTTGTTTTTTTTTCCAAGTCTGAAAAATCAAACACACACACACACACACACACACACACACACACACACACACACACACACACACACACACACAAAACAGTGTCCCATCCTCGGCATCTCATGGAATCCAGGCTGGGATTACACTCTATGTTTTGCCCTCAGCTGCTGTCACATTGGACACATTCCCAACTGTCCCCAGCAGTCTTGGCCACTGGCAAGTGTGCCTACAAACTAAGGAAAGGCACTTGAAAAGTCATACTTTGCCGCAAAAAACAAAACCTTAGGTTCTCAGAGAAGCTATTTCTAGCCTAGGTGACAAAATGAGGTTCTAAAGACGGAAGGAACTGGGATGTACCCCTTCACCTGACCTGTCACCAGCTAAGTGGAATTCCAATGCACATCTATGCTCCCAGCTCCCTGGTTCCCCTCAGGGTCTCTCCTACCTTCTGATAGCCCAGGCATTAGATGTCAGTTTAAATTGGGAACAGCAACTTAAACTAGATACTCATCTAGTGAGACCAATTCAATTAGAATTCCTTGTGGACAGACCCAGGTTTCTAGATTTATAAAGCTGTCAGGGCTGGCACTGTGCCCTGAGGCTGGGTACTACTGGCCAGGTGCCATGACTGACCTCTTCCCTCCATGGCCTCTCACAGTCTATCCCCAATTTCCTTTCATTGTCCCTTATGGTTTCTCCCTCATTTTCTCCATAGTCTACCTTCATCTTATCTCAGTCTCCTAGTAGGAGAGTTCAGGGTTAGTTTCATTCTGTAGACTCTCTCACAGTTACTGGTAGATTGGACTTGAAGCTGGTTGGCTATTTCCAATTCTGGGTTCCTCTCCATCACACTGCCTGGGAGGAGATGATCTGCCGTTTTGCAGTGTCTGGCAGAACATGGTCTTCTACACTCACATACCAACTGGGCCCTTTGCTAGGCCTGTGGAGAGAAGGATGGACCCTATACTCTAGAACAGCGAGAGTAAGAAGGTGAGACCCTAACATAGAGGATACAGATGCAGAGGATACAGCCAGGGGATGCAGAGTGTCGAGGAATCCCCTGTAAGATCCACCGGAGACAGCAACAAAGGGACATTATTTTAGACAGGCTTAAATCAAGAAGGACTCTGAAAAATAAGCAGAAATAAAGAGTCCAGCTGGGTGTTCAGTCCAGGGCACAGGTGAGGCAGAAAGAGCAGAGGTGACTAGAGATAGAAAACTGAGGCAAACCTAGGGTAGTGGTTGTCAACCAAGGGTCATGACTGCCCCTTGGGGGCTACGTATCAGATGTTTACGTTACAATTCATAACAGGAGCAAAATTACAGTTATGAACTACCAATGAAATAATTTTTATGGTTGGTGTCACCATAGCATGGGGTGCTGCATTAAGGGATCATAGCATTGGGACCATTGAGAACCAGTGCCTTAGGGAATGGGAAGAAGAGCCAGAGATCCGCAGCTCCCACATCCAGAGAGGCAAGGCTGTGTGACTCCATAAAGATAGCAGGGAAGCCACTGAGGACTTGGGGAAACTTTTGATGGAAAGGCATAGAGGGCTCTAGAAGGAGAGCATGCAAGAACATACCAGCCAGATTCAAGACCCAGCTAAGGCCATGAGGAACTGTGTCCAGAAGTTGGCCATAGGCAAACTGCTTTCTCAAGGGCTCAGATAACTAGTAACTATGAAGATGGCTATGGAGGTCCCTGGGGTTGTTCAGAAAGGCAGCAAGAGCATGAGGGAGTGGTTGAGCATATATGGTGGGTAGAGCAGCATTGATATGTCTTCATAGCCCATCCTTGGGGTAGGGGGCCACAACATCTGACAGAGACGGACGAGGAGCCAGCAAGGAGAAGAGGAATTGGATACCTCAGAGAAATAAGGCTCCCCTAAGTGGGAAGAGGAGGCTGGCAGATGACAGGGTGTGGGGCAAGGCCATCTGTATAACTGATTTAGGGACAGTGAAGATATAGTGAGTGCAGATGCCCAGGGCCTGTATGTGAACAGCTTCCATTTGCTTAGGAGGCATGTGTTATGATCTTGAGAATACAGGCACATAGGGCATTTTGCTGCTAGGTGGTGGGCCTTGGAAAGATTGTAAAAGGTGCTTCCACAGTCCCAGTGACAAAGGCAAGGGATGCAACACAGGCCTATTCTTAGTGCCAAGGAAGATTCACACTTGCTCCAGCACTCAGAGGTCTGTTCTTACTATCCCTAGCCCAATCTTCACTTCTGCACAGACTTGAGTCCCCAGATCACCACCCCTGGTAGCACAAATGCCAGATTTCTCTCCCACTGCTTCTGGGACCCTTCTTGTTACTTGGCTGGTTTCCATCCAACTTCAGTGAGAAGGCAGAAGGTCTCCCCACACTGTTCCTGAATTGACCTCTTTTGCAAGAGGATGCAGTGGTCTGGTCCAGAAGTGTTTCTACTGGTCAGTAGGGGCCATAGTAGACTTCAGCATTTTCTCGTATCCCTGGGGGTGTTAGTGGGTATCCCAACCAGATATAAAGAGTGTGTCTGGCACTGGGCCCATATGTGATGGGAACTCACAGAGATAGTCCTGGCTGGGTTCAGAGTTGGTGTTGGTGGGATTTAGACATAGTTCACAGTTGCATTAAATACAGTCCCTCCCCTTCAGGAACTGACCAAGGGTAGGACAGACAAAGACCCACTATAGCGACACTAGTCTGGGGCACGCAGATACTAAATCCTCCAATAGGCACCCTCTGTCTGGTCTAACAGACCAAGCCCATCCTGAGTCTATGCATGCTTACCCTAAGTTGGGATAAATCCAAGTTCATGCCAAAACTGTGATGGCAATAGGGAATAAGAAGAACCAAACTCAGCAACCATGTAAGGAACCAAAACCATTCCTCCAGGACCTCCTCAACCTCTTCCCTTCCTGGCACACAAGCTACAGAACAATCCAATAAAAGCTGTCTTACAGTGAAGCATGCCTCCAAATTTCTCCTACACCCTCTGTTTGCAAGGAAGGAGATGACTCCCAACCATCAGTCACAGAAGTCAAGCATCCCCCAAGGCCTACGGCAATGGACAAAACAGTCCTTCCACACCAAACCCCTGCCAGAGGTTCATGCCAACAGCCCACCAGCTCTCTGGGTCAGGAGTCTGTCATTCAGCCTTTCTCTGTGCTCTGCCTTCTTTGTTGCTGAGAGGTAACTGCCAAGGCATAGTTGGGTGGTGGGTATCTTCATGGGATCCTAGAAGCACTTCCTCCCTCTGTCTCTGTATAGAATTCTGGAACAATATGTTATCTTTGATGGCATTGTCACTGAGTTCAAAGACAGGGCTCTCCTACCCACAGAGAATCCTGACATGGAATGAACTCTGGCTGACCTGATGCTTTAAGCTAAGTTTAGAGTATCTTCTGGTCCCAGGCATAAACCTGGCCAGGGGTGCCCGGGGATACGGGGCTAGACCAGCTGAGCCTTAACTATCCTGAAACTCGGCACCTCAACCTCCGCCTGCTTCTTGGGGGCTAAGGTCTTCCCCTTTAGTGGTAGCAAAGGTGTGAGTTGTGGCAAGTCTAGTTGTAGACTCATCACTGTGGCAGGCATGCGGTGCCTTGCTTGCTGATAGGTTATGAAACAATGCTGCAGCTGCTTTTCCTATGATTTATGCTCTCACCAGGTAGGCCACATCCCCACACCCGCCACTCCCCACCCTGCTCGCTCCTGAACCGACAGTCCTGAATCTAAATGTTAGGACAGACCTCTCTAAATTTAACATCAGGAAATAAACTGCATGCAAAGTACATTCTCAGAAATGTATTTTGTGGTACTGCTACAGGAGATGATTCAAAATGTACTAAAAGTCTACCTGTAGGGCATTAAGTAGGTTATGTATATGTATTATACACACACACACACACACACACACACACACACACACACACACACACACACACACACACTATACCCCAAATAGGAAGCTTTGACAAATGTTGATACAGATTTCTAATCACTGAGCTAAAATGTTGCCTTAACATACTGTTGAGTCAAAATGGCATTTACCAAATAGTAGTGGGTACAGTGTAGTCACATGTATGTATTATGTATGTATGCATGCAGACCTACATTCCCATTTTATGTATGCACATGAGAAAAAAAGATACCACAATTTTTATCTCTATAGACTATATCATTTACACAGTTTTAGGTTTCTTTTTATATGTACATGCATATATATACACAATGGATATGTGTTGGAGGTGGAATCCAGGGTCTTGTATATGCTAAGAACTCATTCTACCACTGAGTGATACCTTCAGCTCTGAGAGATGATCTTTTAAAACACATATTTTTCTGATAATACATTTTAGTAATAAAAAAGTCAAACTGTAAGATTTGAACTTTTTAAACTACAAAAAGAATAATGACAGTTTTTAGGTACTTCAAGGTCATGTAGCTGCCGGTCATCCCCACCTCCCTATAGACACTCAAGGTCAAGATGGCTTACAGGGGAGCCTTGGGTACCTATGGCTCACACTCAACCATTGGGTAAGGGACCAGTTCCATTCCCCTCTTGCCCAGCCCCTCAGAATGAGAAGACAGCCAGCTTTGCCTAGGCAGGATGCCTTCCTCATTCTGCGTTTGTTAAATAGAGACCTACCTTGCGCCGTCCGTCTCTGGTGAGCTCAGGGTTCGTCCCCAGGATGCAAAAGCTTTGATGGCCACCAGCACTTAGCAAAGCATGGGCATAACGAGGGAGCCAGACGGTCTGGAGAGAGAGAGGAGGGAAAAGAATGGGGTTGGGGTGGGGAACAACCATCATTTTTGTGAACTATCTATTTTGAGTTCTAGGATCCTAGATGACCCCCACCCTTTATGTATGTTTGTCTCTGCCTCATGGCTTTCCTTGATGCTGACCCTCCTCCTATGACTCTCTCAAACAAGGATACCAAACTCTGCCACAGCATACGCAGATGATAAAGTATAGTGAGTAGTAGCCTTCCCATCTTCTACAAAGCTAATCCCCATCACTGAGACATTAACACAGAATAAGAGTAAGAACGATAGCATTGTTTCTTGCCTAATCTATCCTGAGCATTTCTAGGTGGAAACCCCCCTAAGACATTCGGTCTTTAATGCTGAAAAGGCCATAAACTCCAGAATTACAATAACAAATCATTACTTCTTCTAGACAATGGAGAAGAAGACCTTGAGGAGATGAAGAATGGAATCCTTGGAGAGAAATGCTTTAAATATAGATTTAATACCTACTAGGAAGAGGCTATCTGTTATGGGAAGACAGGGCAATTCCTTGTGCACTCTTTCAAATGTAATATATGAGAAAGCCATAGCCATGATGGGCAATGGCATTCTCCCTGCAAAAGCACACGCAGGACTGTCATTACCTGGGAATCAATATATTTTTTTAATGGAATATATCATTATCAATTGATTTTTCCTTTTTCTTCTTAGCACTCCAGGGTCCTGGGTAGCAGGAGGGAGCTTTAATGTGGTATGACGGATTTGGACAGGTAAATAAGTTATTGTAAACGAATCCCACCTCGTGGCCAGCTTCTGACGACATGACAGGCCGTTTACTGATCCTCTCCACCTCAGGTTTTTCAGCTCCCTCTAACAGGGATACCCGTGAGCCATATCAAATAGCCATTTGAAAGCTGAAGGTGGCAGAAATATTACTTTTTCCAAGGACAGAGTGTTCCCTTTACGATTAAGAAATAACCTCTGTGGGGAGGCAAAGTGAGCCAAGGTCACCATTTAATTTTGACACCGAGCCAAAGTCGTGAATACATTTCCTCCACCAAGCCAGTGTGATGCATGTGGAGACATCGATCACTCTAGCCACAAGGTATTGGCAGCAATGGTGATCAGAAGATCAATGAATTTCTGGGAAAGATCCTGAGCAGATAGGTGTTGGTGAAGAGAGAGGTCTAGAAGACAGTGATCACAATGATGCTAGGTTCTCAAGAACCTTTCTTTCTCTCCCTTCCTTCCTTCCCTTTTCTTTCCTTCCTTTCACTAACTTCTCATTCATTCAATAGCTATTGAGTTCCTGGAGCCTAATAAGGCATTTTTTTTAGGCAATAGAAATGCATGAATGAATAAAACAAAACAAAAATATCACAACCCTTATGGAGTCCATGGTCTAGTGGGTAGCAGCAAACAATAAACAATGAACTTAATAGGAAGTAACTGGATTAGAAGATGGTGAGTACTATTTGTAGGGTTGGAATTAAATTGGTTAAGAAGATGTTATTCAGGAATGGCTGTACAATTTCAATAGCATGTGAGAAGTCAGCATCATAGTGGGTGGCATTTGTGTACATATTGGAAGGGAACGGGGAATGCTCACACAGGAGTCTAGGGCAGAGGGAAGAGCCAGTGTGAAGTGCCTTGGGGATTGGGACATCATTTTAAGATCAATGAGAAAGTCTCTGTGGCTGGACCCGGGACATTCCAGCAGACAATGAGTGGTGGGCACTAAGAGTGCAGAGGGACTTGTGGGCCACTGTAAAGGCTGTCAATCAAAAGCACGGGGATTCTTGCTACCACATATCTGAGAAGAATCTCTCAGAAATCCAAGTCAGCTTATCTGCTTTTCTTCTCCTCCACCTAGGCAGTTCAACTCTCCAGCCAGATTACACTCATGTCCCAGGTTGTACCCAGATGAATATGGCAAAGGTCATACAGGAGGCTAAAGGGACAGTAGTCGGAAGGGAGTACAAACCAATCTATGATGTACACTTTCAACAATGGCCTTGCACGCCTCCGCTTTTGTGTTAGACACC
The DNA here is from genome assembly GCA_030556225.1 of Cricetiscus sungorus. Classification (NCBI taxonomy): domain Eukaryota; kingdom Metazoa; phylum Chordata; class Mammalia; order Rodentia; family Cricetidae; genus Cricetiscus; species Cricetiscus sungorus. Next base: position 74,642,556 of record JANBXA010000651.1, read on the forward strand.
CTTTCTAGATGAGATCACTGTAAGAGTTCTGAATGGAATAAACCACATACAAAGCCAGGTTCTTTTCATGATATGAAGTGACGTCATCTGAGTTCTGGTTAGGTTCAGCCTATGTGGGCATCAGTAGGAGCCTGGGTATGGGTTGGGCCCTGATGTGTCTTCAAGTGCTGCCTGTATTTCTCAGCTGAAGGTGATAGCACTACCTGAGGGAGAGGGCATTTCTTCATTAGGTTTCAGTAATAGTTGTCTCCCCTTGCCCTCTGCAACTTACAGGCAGTAATTAACTCTACACTTGTTATTAGCACTGGGATATTGTACTATTGAGTTATCTTTATACTGCACTTATGCTTTTGTGATTTGTTCTTTTATTTGACTCCCTTCAAATGATATAATTGAACCTATTTGTTATTTTTGGAGAGGATTAAACATGTGACTCCACAACAGGAACATGGTTTTGTGATACCACATAAGTTACTTAATTCCTAAGAGCCCACTTTTCATTTTTCAAACTAGGGAACATGGTTTGTGAGCCCTTCTGCATCTCATCAACACTGTCCCCTCTTGAGTATCACATATCTCAATAGTACCACCAGTCATTCTATGTCCCTAGCAAGGAGCTCCCAAGTCATGACCCAAGTCATGACCATGCTTTGACCCATTTCAACCAGGTACCCCCCAAAAAGGTTTTTTTTTTTAACTGTTCTTAGCTCACAACTAGCCTTAGTCTATGTCTTAGTGGTTTTATTTGTCTAGTCATATCTTTTCTTTCTTGTTGTTTTCCATTCCACCCAACTTCTATTTCTTGCAGTCAGAACTGGGGCTAAGAACAGATAGATATTAAGGTACTATTATCTTAAGACTTGAATCTTGGGTCCATGGTAACCATGCCACAGCAGTGCACACTAGATCATGACTCATCATCTTTTCCTCTTAGATGGGCTACAAATTATACCCACTCACCCACCCACATTCCACTTTAATGAGCTACTTGGCATAGAAAGTGATTTTAAATGATTAGAAACCTAGTTTCAATGATCAGAATGAACCACAATGCCTATGAACCACAATTACAGCCAGCATAGTACAGCCTAAGAGTACGATAGTGATGTTTATATCTTGGTGCTTAGCAAGAGGGAAATCATTGAAATAGTTTCTGATATTAGAAATCTGGCAAACTAACCTGGGCTAGTAAGGCCACGGAGCTTAGAGGAGAACCTACGTCTACTCCCTTACTGTGAGCAGAAGTCCTAACTGCACTCTAAATATTTACCCTTAGACTTGCAGATAAATATAGCTCTCAGCCCTCATCAAAGAAATTTCTCATGGCAACACATGAGCTTGGTTACTTCAAGACAAACTGATCCCTTCTCTTCCATTCATTGATTTACCAAGGGGTAACTTCCAATCTTAAGGAAAACAACATTAAAAGCAAAAGAACATATGATCTTTATTTTTAAAATCACACTAGGTAATGCCACTGCTTATAAATGGGGTCTATAATCTTTACACTTCCAGGCTACATACCAGATGAGATTGACTTTGACAAGACAATGGCCACTATGAAAACAAGAACCCAGAATGGGATGTTTGGCTTAAATGCTGAGAGATTTAAAAACCTAACTCAGAGAGAACCATTTCAACTCAAAATCTGAAGGTACAGATGATTCCTGACACAAACCAAACTGATAGCCAAGGGAATTATAAACAAGGGCCCTAGGAGTCCTTACGTCTCTATAAAAGACACCAGTTTTTGCAAGAGAAACTGCCTGCAGAGAAGAGAAACCAATTAGGGACTCTCCTTTTTGATACAGGATCAGAAAGCAGCTATATCTGACTCTTGACCATACACCCCAATTACGGTTCTAGCACTCAGCAGTCCAGCACCCCTTGGCTGGCTAGGCAACAGAGATTCTGTCTTTCTTGGAAAGCAAAGGAAAGGAGCTAGAAGCTATAGGCTGAAAGGAGAAAATTAGCTGCAACCCCACCTCCTATAAGCTTGCATGTAGGGTTTCCCAACAGCCTTGGATCAGGCTCAGATGTCCACTCCCAACACATGCTGTAGAGGGAACACTCATTCATACTTGCTTTCTTTCAAGAAGACAGAAAAACAGGCCATCCATTAACAATATCAACCATGGGCTCACCAAAGCCTGTAGGCATCTTGCCAATACAAAAATAAGCATCTGATTTATCCATTAGGTTCACAACAGTTCACTGGGCCAAGGGGTCCAGAAGGCTCAGCTTTTAAAACAGAGAGTAGAGATGCAAAGACAGAACATGTCTTGAAAGTTCACCCAGCACCACACAGAGATTCCCCATTTCCATTAAGGTCCAGAGTTGGCCACTGATGAGATCCATTACTTGTTTTCAACTGCTCATGGGGCCCTGCCTGGCAAGCACACATTTGTCAAAGCAAGCTTGTGTCTGCTGAGGTCATGCTGCCTGCTTAGAGAAATAACACAATTTCTACAACGCCTGAGGTTGGCAAAAAATCTAGCTCATGTATATTTTTTCCTTTACCTTTTCTAACAAGTTGGTGAACCAATTACTTTTATTATTTCCCATTTTACAAAAGAGGAAATGGCGGCTTCTGGCAAAGTCACACAGAAAGTCAATGAGGGAGGAGGCCAGGAAGGGAGCTGGAGATGTTTATACACCTTCGTTCTGGATGACCAGGGACCTGTCAATGAGGATTTGAGAGTTGTCTTATGCATGCTGCACAGCTACCACCCTGAACTGAATAAATGAGAGTAAAGGTATTAGTGAACCTCATTCTTTTCAGTCAGTCTCTGTGAATCCACATCCTACTCCACAGCCCCCAAACAGCCTTGTAGGGTCAGGTGACCTCTCCCTGCTTCAAAGTTCCCCTCCTCCACCTGCCACAGGCTTGTCAACAGTGAGCAGCTCTCTATAGTTCTTCACAATCAGTAAGATGATTAACCCAGCCTTCCCCACTCACTCGCTTCATTAGCATCCTCCGCCCCACAAGACAAAAGTTGAGTTAAATGACATTTAAATTCTTCCTAATAAGAGGAATTAAGTTCTGAAGAGTAAGATTTTTGTCAGAGAGCTCTGGAGCCACAAGCCATTGATGTGTAAGATTTTCTTGTCACCCTCCCCCACCTCCAGGGACTCATTTTTACCTCTCCTTGGGTCAAGCCTAGGCCCTTCTCTCTCTCCATCAAGATGAGGACGATGATGCGCATGAACTGTTTTGCAAAAAGACATTATTCCTAGATCCTTATTTCAGGGCATGACTTTCGCCATCTACCTGTCATGAAAACCTTGATTCTTCTCCCTGTCTTTCCTCTGTGACACATAGAATACTCACTGTTCAGAATGCTAAGCAGCCACATTAACTATCGTTGGCTTATACGTCTGGTGCTTGAGTTAGGCCACTTCCTCTTTCATCTTACTGTTCAGACTGATTTGTGTGCTCTCAAAACTGACTATGTTAAAACCTTAACGCCTTACATGACTGTATTTGAAGGTAGGGACTTTACTGCAGCAATTATAACTGTGGATACAAGGGATAGAGCCCCAAGCTGACTGAACATTTCAATTGGTACCCTCAGAAGAGATAAGGAATATTAACAGGTCTCCCCCTCCTCCCCATGAGGGCACAGGGGGAGGATTTCAGCTTGAAGCCAGGAGAGCACCACACTAGAAGGACTATGAGGACTTCTCTGGGGCTCTCCACCTTGTAGAACTGTGGAGTCATGTTGAATGGTGAAGCCACCCAGACTCTAGCATTCTGTGACATCAGCTTGAACTAAGTCATGCCTATGGTGACAGGCTCCCTGGGTTGCCTTGCTGCTATTACAGGGGTTGTGCTAAACCCTGGCGGTCATCATAGAACTCCCCAGCCAAGAAGCATCACTCCGGTCCTGGGACCCTGAAGAGTCCGGGCACTTGAGGCTCTTTCTAGTGTTCTGATGTCAGACTCCCCAATCCTCCCTAGGACTCATCATTCATTAGCCTTTCCCTTGTGCTATCTCCCATCTGCCCTTACCCCTAGAAGTTACCCAGGATTCTCTAGAGTACCGATGCCTTGCCAGAGAACATGGGAGAGTGTCACAATATCATCGTGTGTGTCACCCATGAACGCTTCAGGAAGCCTTCCCCCAGTCTCTTCATTGTCTTGGGACAAAAGAGAAAGGAAAATGGGGCACTCTTAGCTTGAATGGACCTATAATTTTACCTCAATACTGCCAGAAACCTAGGCTGAAGAATTTCAGGAAATGAAGTTTATGGATCATGCTCACTCAAACAATTTTTTTCCCAGTTAAACAGCAAACCCTTCAGAAACTAACAGTGACACATCCAACCCAGCCATATGGCTCAATGACAGCACACAGCCTTGGTCCTTACCACAGTTTATATAGATGTTTCTGCCACTGGGGGCAGATCTGGGAGGACCTTTGCACTTCCCAAAGGCTCCACAGCAAGGAGACACTGAAAGTGCCAACAGGACTTATTACATCCTGCCTTGCTCAGGGTGGCATCAAAGATGTCAGCAGAGAGGTACACCTGGCACATAGTAGATGCTCAGTGAAGCCCACTGAAAGGCAGAAAATGCCTCCAAGATGTAACTCATCTTCTACAATTTTCTTTTGAACATCTGGAAGATAGTCACACTATAGTTTTCTGACTGGAATACGAATTAGTTTGAAAAAAAAAAAAAAAAACCAGACATTGCTTCCAGATTCCGCACTTAAAACAGGCCCACATCCTCCCTTTAAATTGCAATAATTCCTTCCCAGATGTTGCTTCTCCTTCAGACCCATAAATTTAAGCTTTTCATGATGACGCCTCACATTTGCCTGGCACTGTGGGCCGTTCGGAGCGTTTCTGCATCTCTTCTGCCTCATTAGACTGCCTCAAGTGCCCTGAGAGGAGGGACAGCGCCAACATCCCTAATTTACGGACAGGCGGGCCAGCTGCTGCAGCCTACCAAGCAGGCTAGGGTAGATGTGAGCGCCCTTCTTTTCTTGTGTATATATGTGGGGTCTTGGGGATGCTGTCTCTTTAAAGCTTGGACTCGTGTGGACAAGTTTCTCCCCTGGATTCCTCCTGACAGCTCCTGGGGCCAGGCTGTAACATTTAATCAAGACTTGCTCAGAGTCTTGGGGAATGAAACCAAACAATAGGCTAGGAGGCAGGGGGGAAGCCATGGAAGGAAAGAAACCCACAGACAGGCAAATAGGCCCTATCCTATTCTCCAGGGGCTTTGGACTCTGGGCTCTGGCTAGGTTTAGCTTAGAAGGACAGTCATGGCCCAGCATTCAATGTACCTTAGCATCATCAAGGACTCAGCATCAGCCCCAAAGGAACCCATACCTAGCCAAGAGTATGCTTTAGGTCTGGGCCCAATGAGAGTAGTGGTTTTCTCTCACTTAAGGCCTGTCTCTTCTTGGGGACACTTGCCTGGTTATTTAGGGGTGTCTGCAGTCTATACCCCCAAGAACTCGTGTAGGCAGTGTACCAGAAAGGAGCAGAAGCACATCTGTGTACATCAGGGGGCTGGAGACAGTATCAGAAACAGTAGGGCTAGGTGAACCTCTAGCCCACTCCCAGGGTCTGGAGTGGATCACCTGGTTTAGCTGCACATGGTACTGCTCAGGGTTCCTCAGTGTCCTCTGCCTCCCTGGGCCTTGACTTCTTAACAGCTTTAGAGAGGAGTGTTAGTGGAAAGTAGCCATGCAGGGTAATGCCATGTAGGCTTCAGGCTCCACACATTCTCATTCTCAAAAACATACAGAGATATCTGAACTCTTCTCGAAGTGTCTGAAGCTGGCTCACAGGCTGCACAGCATAATTGGAATTTCATGTCTCAGATGCACTGGTGCTGGGGGTTAGCTCAGTCTGGGCTGTGGGTGAGAATGTGGAAGACATACCATCCAAAACAGTGGTTCTCAAGCTATGGGTCATGACCATTGGAAGACCATATGAAAACACTGATATTTAGATGACAATTCAGAATAGTAACAATATTACAGTTATGGAGTAGCAACAGAAATAATCTTATGGTTGGGGGAGTCACCACAACACCAGGGACTGTATTAAAGGCAACATTGGGAAGGTTGAGAACCAGTGACCCAAGACATCTGGGTCTATGTTTCAGCTCTGCTACTGAGTAGCAGGGTGACTCTATGAGCCCAACCTCCTTTCCCATTCACACCTGTATCATCCACCACATGGGGATGGTAGCACTAAATATCAAGGGTGTTCTGAGACTTAATTAATATTCAGTCTGGACCTCTAGCCCCATCCCATCCCCAACAAATGGCACACCAAAATCCAGGCCCAGAGTCTAAGCCTTTAAGGCCAGCAGCTGAGAACCCCCTTATGAGCCTCAAATGAGTCTGGAGGCATTGCTTTCTCAGCCATTAAAGAGCTATTTTACTTGAATGGATCTGAGGCTGTTCCTATACTCTCAAAGGAAACAAAATTGTGAAAGAAAGTCTATGGAGATTATGAGATTTTTTATCCAGATATGATGAATTATCCATTCAAAAAAATAAACCACAGACAGGCATGTTTCTCCATACCCAATCAGAAAGCAGTTATTACCAGGAATTTCTGTAAGTATGCTGTTTTTCTTGGCCAATGTAGAAACTGCCGAGGAAATGAAAATAGAATGAAAAGCTGACTCGGTTTTCCTGATTGCTACTAACATGTGCAGGTAAGTGGCTTGGATATAGCAGGGTTTCGTGGTTCCTTGGAAAACTGGGACTGGGGGGTATAGCTCAGTGTATGAGTGCTTGCTTAGCATGCACAATGCCCTGGGTTTGATCTCCAGTATCACATATGTGTGACATATACATGCACTCATGCACTCATGCACGCACACACACACACACACACACACACACACACACACACACACACACACACACACACACAAAACTTCATTGATCTTATGCAAACTACAATAGTGACTATGGAGTTAGGCCAAACCCAGGGCATTCTGCAGGAATGCATCCAGTCTCAAGACCATAGACTGCCATGGATGGTGTCCTGATACAGGCAGGAAAAAAACTGCAAGAAAGTGTGCAAGAGAGACTCAAGGTCACACAGCTGGCCAGGAGAATTGTGGGATGAAAACCCAGGTCTCCCAGCTTTTTGCCTCCTGTGTTCTCTTCCACCTGAAATCTTTCCAAACTTGACTGCCACCAAAGAGCTGGCAGGAAAGTCCCCAGAAAAGGTTAGGTAACACCACAGCCGTCCTGCAGACAGCCCCTTCTCCTCTCTGGTGAGCATCAAATCAAATATTCCTTGCTGCATTACTTTTCAAGTTTGATGTTTCTAAATTCAAAGACATCTATAAATAATACATACTCATTTATATGTACATTTAAAGGATAAAAAAAATAACAGAGACACCTGTAGATTCTTATGAATACTAATAATCTACTCCCAATGCGGTGGAGGAAAATGGCTAATAAGTGAGTTTCCCTCCATGCCACCTTAGCTGTTCCCCAGTAAGGAGGGGGTCCCTATTCTCTGCTCTTCCCACGGCCACATTAGGCCATCTGCTCCTTCTTTTATATGTGGGACTGTGTATTTTTTCCTCTTCAGTTTTATATGAAACATTTAGCAATGAAGTAGCAAATAAAAATACTACATATCATCTAGAATTCATATAAAACCGTACTTGCCTTTAATGCATCTAAAAGTTGATAAAACGAAACACATAGATGCTTCTGAAAAGGCCTATTTATATTTTATTACACATTACACACATCATACTCCATTGAGAAAATTTAGAAGTTGATGTGGCTCTTTCTGTCACAAGGAGGCCTGTCGAAGATAATCACATCCAGAGGACATCTTCCCTTTGGAACACTGGGCACTCCTGGCACAAGGGGTAGAATGACTCAGGTAATTAGTCAGCACCCCCATTAGTCTTTGGAAGGATAGGAACATTTCTCCCCATAAGCAGTGTACTCTTGGCATTACCTAGCCACCACCTCCCATTTCTGGTCCTCATCCTGAATTGATGCACAATGAACCCTCCCCTGGGTTTGAACCCTCAAACACTCAAGTCAGCTGGAAACAGGCCCAGTTGGCCTCTATCCCATTTTATGACCCACCTCCATCCAATTCGCTAGTGAGACTGACTGTGGTTGGTGCTGGGAGAGCTCTGGGCCACAAGGACCAGGAAGGCATTGTGTTGATCCAATCTGGGCACTGGAGGATCAGTGAGCCCAGAAGACCAATAGGAAGTTACTTAGGGGGACACATGTCCCAAAATGAGGATTTAGATGGAAATTGTCTCTTTGGGAATTAATTCAGGAAGCATCACAGGAGAATAGGGACCCAAGAAAGGACAGCAGACAGTAACAGTGAGTATATTAGTAAGCGGGTACCACTGTGGGCAAGCTGGAATTAGTCAGGGAGGGGACCTGCTAAAAGGCTATGGAGTAGCACCTCAGTCCTGCCCACCGAGACATGAAGAAGTCAGGATACTTCTCACCGTGTTCCATCTACTACCTGTGCAGAGTATTCCACCCCGCACCCTTAGCCTCCAGGATAAGCTAAACACCCTTACGCAGAGACAGGCAGGAAGTGGGAATTGCTAGCAGGTGGCCTCTCCCTCAGTTCTAATGGCAGACTTCAGCTCTCTTCAGCATGGGTGCATTGGTAGTGACTAGGGCCTCAGTGTCTATTCTCAGACTATTATGTGGGGGAGGAGGGAGCACTGCTTCCCACACTAGCAGACCTTGAGTATGCCCATCCCCTCAGCAGAGGCCATGTCAAATGTGTTTATAATGGGATCATCTGCTATCTGTCGGCCGAGCAGCAACCATGTATGAAAAATAACATTGAGGAGCAAATTAAGTGGTCTGTCTGCAAGCAGCCCTGTTTAGATGAGGAAGGGCTGCTGTTGACAAATCTATTAAAATTATACATAAATTATCTAAGAGTACATGGCTACATGTTCAGAACGAGGGCATTGATCTTGGGCATTTTACATATGGCCTATATTAATTCATCTTGCCTCACTTGAATGGAGTAGTGATGTTTAAGAAAAGAGGTGGGGAAAAATAAATTATGCCTGCCATCTTCCAGACTCAAAGAAACATTGTGAATTTTCATTTCTCAAGATGATGACTTAAAACACCAAGACTTCTGGGTATTACCAAGGTCCTCTACAAATGGGTGTGTGTGTGGGGGTAGGGTAAGTGGGGAAGAACATAATACTCTAGGCTCCTCCAGAAAGAGAGAGGGGAGAGGGGGAGGTCAGGTGGACGCTTGTCAGGCATAACTCAGGAACGGATGTGAGCTAAATGCCTTATGTCAAGAGCTATCTTAGATGCCCCAGAAGGGCATTAGGGATATAAGATAAAAAGGGAAGAGAGCCAATGGGAATTGCCCTAGCTGAGCATGGTATAGTGTGGGCAAGTGAGCTAATCCCTCAAGGAGCCTGGGAGAGCAAAGCAAGAGTACATCTTCCTGTTGTCTCATCACAGAGGCCAGGAAGTTGGAACACTTTTGTTCATCTTCCATTTGTCCTTGGCTGAGGGTTTCTGGCAGGGAATAAACTCACTGGCACTCCATGTTTGTCCCAAGTGGTCAGCAAAGGGTTCAACGACTTTGGGGACAGAGCTTCTGACAAATGCAAACTCTCTGTGCTGGGGATTCATAACCTCTGGTTACATGGACGGGATTCAATTTGCTACTTTGAAAAGTCTAACAAAAACAGACTGCTCCCCACCCCCATGTAATCATGGAATAATATCATAATCATTTTGTATGAAAATTGCATTATTTCCTTGATGGAGGCACAGGCTTTAAAACTCTCAGTGCTTCACCCACTACTTTGCTTTTCAAAGTCTAAGGTAGCAGGTTCCAATTATCTGAAAAACATTTAAAACAGCAAATGGCACAATACAGTGTGATCCAGATGGAGAGAATGCACATTTTCCAGGACGGGTACCCTGATTAGTGACTGTGATTGTTAAACACGTTTCAGGTAATATAGTGATAATGGACATTAATAGTAGCAATAGTACTGAAGTGCTGAAATATAATCATTTCTGATTATATTACTATTTCTTTTGTGGAGCACAGTGCATATTTCCAAATGACTCTGAGTTCATTAACTGACACAAAGGCCCAGTGGTGGGTCCACAGAAAGGGGGTCACAAGGGCTTACAGTTCCTGGTACTTGAAACAGAGGAAAGATGGACCCAAGTTCGTAGGGAGCCCAGCCTAACCAGCCTGGTTTCTGTCCTTTGGCTTCCTTGGAGACCTATTTCCCAGGCATCAGTGACCAAGGAGCCAATAGGAAATGCATCAGTGTGCCATATAACAAGCTAATATGCTTAAAGTCGGAATTCTGCCTATTAACGTTTTTGTCTATGTCGATTTACATAGTCATCTTTCACCCATCCCTTATGATTCCTCAAAAAAGCATGGTGCCTTTTAATATGGCCAATTACATCAATGAAAACAATGTATAAAAGTAAAAAAGGACCCATTAATTAATTTATTTGACATAGCCACAGTAATTAGTCTTGTGATTAAGACTTCATTTTAGTATGGCTATAAACACTTTCCTTACTTATTACATTGCACAGGGTTACACAGCTATTTTCACGCAAGTATATAATTCACTTTATGTTAAAAAAACTTTTGGGGATTTATTTTATTTTTATGTGTATATGTCTGTATGAGTGTGTGCATGTGCGTGTGCCAACAGAGACCACAAGATGGATGCTGGATCTGATGGAGTCACAATGGGGTTGCAGCCACCCAACCTGGGTGCTGGACACTGAACTCCAATCCTCTGTAAGAGCAGCAGCCATGCTGAGTCATCTCTCCATGCCCATAAACAAACCTTTAAAGAGAATTTGAAAAGTAACCCAACTAGGGGTTAATTGCTGCAAGAGAATGCAAACATTCATCTCTAAGGCACCTCCCCCGAAAACACACACACACACACACACACACACACACACACACACACACACACACACACACACACACACAAAGCCCCCAATCAAAACATACACCTCTGGGAATTGGGACTTGTGATTTGGAGTAAAAATTTCTAATTCTAAGATTCAAAAAGGGCTACTTCTTTGATGGTACTGAAGCTATAGGAGATTGCCAGTGGAATCCAGAAGCTACTCGATGCACACAGAGCCACACACACCTGAGGTGCAGCTGGGAAGGCCAGTGTGACTAATGACATGTGAAATTTAAGTGGAAAAGGCAGTATTTATAAGGTAACAGTTTACATAGTTTGCAACTTTAAACATATCTAACACAAGGAATTAATTAAATAGTACAAATACACAAAAATTTAAAATTCCATCCACCCCCTCCAAAATCCATGTATTTGGGTTACTAAACTTTTTTTGAGACCTTTTCTTTGGGTAAGCGGGGAAGCTGGGCATAAAATTAATTTTCGTAGCACCACAGGTGGGTGACTAAACACCCTAGTCAAGTTGGAATTTAATAGACAGGTCAAAGCCACCAGAAACACCAACGAACGTTTAGTTTGACAGTCCTTTCATTTTGCATACAGGAATTTGAAGGTCAGAGAATTCTGTATCCTGTTCTGACATCATTATAGGAAGAAGACAGAAGAAAGCGTTGGCAATCAGAGCTGGCTTCTCCCATGGACTCTCCTGTGATCAAGCTCCTAGCCTATGGCTTTTCTTTATTCCAGATAGGGATAATTGTGGGCTTCGGACTCACTGGTGATCAGCCAATTTCAAAGATTCCACCTGCAGGAAACTCTGCTAACCCCTGGGGTGCTGGTGTGCCTCTATTCCCTTTCCAAAGTCATTCCTGCCCCATCACAGAGCACACAGCATTTAGTAGGCCCTATCCCAACCCCACTCTTGCTTATGCATCAAGATACATTTATTAAACAAGAAAATCTGTCTCTGTGCTTTTTTCCAAACGGGAGGGTTACCAATGAAATTTGCCCGGTGGGACTGTCCTTGTCCTTGGCTTCCCTGAGCAAGGGAGACTTAGGTAAAACTTTTATCCCTTTTGGCTCCACCAGTCCCTTCCACCTGCAAGCCTTGGTCTCTCTGAGTTGGTCCTGGGCAGGGAGAGACTTGTCAATATGGTCACGCCCCTAACAGGAAGAGCAGCTGAAAGTGTGACACATGTTGGATATAGATCTGGAAGTAGAAGCATCCTTTCAATTTCATTTACTATGCAATGCCATCTTTCTCCCTGAGATGGAGAAGGGATGCACTGGACAGTGGGGTAGGGTGTCCTCCCATAAGCTCGAAGGACTGGGTTCACGGGAGGGTACCAGGTTCACGCACAGATCAAGGCAACCAGTGCTGAAAGTGATTCCCTGTGAGCACACTTCCCTGAAGTGCTTCTCTATGCAAGGGCTACTGCAGCTAGAGTGCCTCAAAATTAACCACTACATGAGAACTCCCAATCAGGAGGAATTAAAGTGGCTGCCTGAAGGCTGCTCCTCTGAAATCTGGAGGCATAGCATCTCTGGCACAGCCACAGGAAGTTCTGGTACCTAAGAATTATAAACTGAGGTCTTGTGGATGCTCGCAGCTGATTCTGGAGCCAAAGGGTAGGCAGAAAGAACCATGGGCTAGATCAGGTTTCTTTATAAACATCTTAAGGCTTGGCTCCTTCAGTTACTAGCAAGCAAAATATGCACATGCATAATACAAAATAAACAATTATTTTTTAAGATGCTATTCTTAAGATGTACATCTGGTTCCTCTCATGTGGAATTCTCTAGTGATTCCTCACTTGATAGACAAAATCCAAAACCTCTAGCATGGTTTCTAGGGCTACATACTGATTTCTGCCCTCACTATGGATTGTGCCTCCATTCTGAATTCCTGGAGGCTCTTGGGCTTATGCCCCATACTCTGTCATATCACAACTGTGTCTTCCCCTTTCCCATTAGCTTCTCATCTTCAGTTTATCCATCCATGTTCGAGTGCCTACTGTCTGAGCCTCTGTAGATTTATTCACACATTTTGTATTCATGGACACGGGGGCTCCCTACCCCAGGCCCTGGAAGATGTATATCAGCATTTCTGGCCTCTACTCACTAGGTGCTAGTAGTACCTCTTCCCCTCCAAGTCAGAGAAATCAAAACCATCTTCTGACTTTGCTCAATGCCCCTAAGAGTAAGGGTGGGGAGGAGAAGGAAGGAAGAAAGAAGAAGGAAGGAGGAGAAGGAGGAGAAGAGGAAGATGGGGAAGAGGAAGGAGAAAAGAAGGCCTGCTTATACAACACCTCTAATTGTGGGTCTCAAGGATGACTGAAGCTCATCATGGCCTTCTCTGGTCCAGACAACTCAACGCAAAGAAGCAAAGCTGGGCTCGGTAAAGGTTCTTGCTACATAAGCAAGAGGACCCTAGGTCTAATTCCCAGCACCATATGAGAAAAAGAGAGAAGAAGTTGAGTGTGATGGTCTATGCCTATAATCCTAGGAGGGTGTCTGAATTGCTGGCTGGCTAGTCTAGCTTTATCAGTGAACTCTGGTTCAGTGAGAGACTGTCTCAAAAAAGGAAGTGGATAGTTATAAAAAGATGCACACTTGAAGCACACATGTGTGCACTCCTGCACACACACACAAATGAACATATACACATGTATATACCATACCACGTGTATGCACATCACAATGTGCATGCATTCACGCATGTATACATACACAGAGAGAGAGAGAGACAGAGAGAGAACACAGGTTGGAGAGATGGCTAAGTGGATAAAGCTCTTGCCCCCATTATAAGCCAAGCAGCTATGGTGGCTACCTGTAATCCCACATTAGGGATGGAGAAACAAAGGATCCCTGCAGCAAGCTGACTGGCTAGACTAGGCAGGATTGGTGAGTCCTCGGCTCAATGAAATACCCTGTATCAAGTAAAAAAAGTGGAATATGATGTAGAAAGATACCTGACATCAATGTTGGGCCTACACATATGTATACACATGTGCACATGCACCTGGGTACACATGTGAGCCACCCCCATGAACATGCATACATGTATATGTATACCACACACACATACATATGCAAAACAAATGAAAAATAAACTAAAGATGCTTGGTCCTTCCTAGCACCTCCTGTCTTAAGGGTCAGTACCACTAACCATCTAATTGCTAACCCCAAATCTAAGAGCCACCTGCAGACTCCTGTCTTGCATCCCCAGCCACCATCACCCTTTATAACATATCTTCCTCTTTTTTTTTTTTCCACCTTCTATGCCACGTCCTTCTTTGCAACAATCTCTTTACCTCATCCCTCTGACCCTGTCTTACTCTTTCCCAACCTGCATTCCTTTGGAGCCTGTCCTGGATCTAGCTCTTGTGGACCAGGCTGGTCTCAAACTCACAGAGAACTGCCTATCTCTACCTCTCAAGTACTGGGATTAAAGGCATGCACCACCACTGCCTGGCTCCCCCCTCTCTCCCCCCTCTCTCCCCCCTCTCTCTCTCCTCTCTCTCCCCTCCCTCTCTCCTCTCTCTCCCCTCTACCCCCCTCTCTCTCCCCTCTACCCCCCTCTCTCTCCAAACTATAACCCAATCCCATTTATTATCTGCTTTTAGCTTTTTCCACAAGAGTCAGATACAGATGAGAGGTGAGGCGTGACCCAAGGCTGCGCATGGACTGACTGGGTACCACTTTCTCTCCTCTGATCATCTCATCTGCTATGAACACATCCTGCACAGGGTTACTCTGTATCCTGTGCTTTCTCCCCCAGTCCTTCTCTGTCTTTCTCCAGAGACCATCACCAGTTCCTTCTGGTCCCAACCACAGATCAGGATGGCATAGAACCAGGCACATAACAGGGGCTCAGCAAATGCCCGGGGAAGGGCCTTGAATGCACTAGTCACTGCTGTTCCTCCCCAGACATGTGTAATGTCCATGGATGCTCTGCTCCCTGTATTTCTGCCTGCATTTGCAGTGGCTTTTGTAGGTGGAAGAACCCCATGCCTGTCTTCTGTCTAGTTTGCCCCAGAGCTGTTCACCCATTTGGATGGGAACAACAAGGACAGCCTCATCCATGGCCTGCCCCATGGAGAATTGGCATATAATGGGGCTACTTCTGAGATGCCATCCTGAGAAACTTTCAAAACTGAGAAGTAGCCACCTCTCCTGTATTTTACAGTAGAGGCAGACTGTAACGTCTTAACACTCACAAGTTGTCGAAGAGCCTCATCGTGTCGACAAAGCTGCATGAGGAGGAAGCATTCAGTGTGGCAGGAACAGAAAAACCCAACTTGAACACAAATCACCAGAAACCTGCCCAACTGGCAGAGGAATGCTTCCGCTCCTCACTCGTGGGTGCTAGACACACATCATGCAGCTCTACTAGAGAGTCTCAGAATTAGTTCTCAGATGTTAGGATCCACAGCGGCCTCTGTGAAAATAGCTCCTGATCAGCCTGTGGCCAGCACTGCCCCACTGTGCCAAGGGCCCTGGCACTGGGGAATTCTGTTTTAGCTTCTTCAGCCATGAAGAAAGGAAGGATGCTGACCTGTTATTACACAGGTAACTGTTACGAAGGGGGCTCCTTTAAGATGGTCAGGTTGTCTTCAAGTGTTTTCTAGGACTGCCATAACAAAATACTGCAGGCTTGGTAGTTTAAACAACAGAAACTGGTTTTCTCATAGTTGTTGAATCCAAGCTCAGTGTCTGCAGGTTAGCTTTTCTCCTGGATGCCTTCTCCACAGCTTGTAATTATCTTCTCCTCATATCCCATTTGATCTTCTGTTTGATGTCCCTCAGGGCCTTCCTTCCATATTGTCACCAGTTAGATGAATTGACCTACTTAACCTTCCTCACCTTTTCAAAGGTCTCCCATCCAAATACAGCCACAGTGTGAGGTACAGTGGATCAGAGCGTCAGAGTATGAATCTGGGGGAAGATGATGTATCTTGTAACCATTGTTGAATCACATGAGTCTGGGCATACTTGCCCATGCCATGGCAGCATTAATGGGCTTGGAAAGTCAGCTTTTACCTATCTTCTTCAGTATGTAATGGCAAACTTGTGCCTGTTTTCAGGAAGCTCCTCAGAAGACAGTGGAACTAAATTCCAAGTTTTAAATAAATTCGTCCATTGCATTCCTATTTCTTTTTCCAACACATGCCTTCATGAAAACCAGACAAATCAAAGTTGATGATAGTGCTAATTGTGTTAACGCTAATAACAACCAGCAACCAATCTAATTGAACAAAACCACAGTTTTCAAGTTGCTTAAAGTTTGAAAAATATTAGACTCAAAAGGAAACTCTAAATTACAATGCATAACATTTGTTTAAAAAAGAATCAGGGGCTGGAGAGATGGCTCAGTAGTTACTAATTTTTGTTGCTCCTGCAGACCCATTGGAGTTTATTTCCCAGGACATAAAGTGGGTAGCTCACAATAGCCTGTAGCTCTAGCTCCTTGGAAGGGTGATCCATTGCCTTCTTCTGGCCTGTAGAAGAACCTGTAATCATGTACTCACATACATACATACATACATACATACATACATACATACATACACACACACACACAGACACATACAAATACACACACACACAATTAAACATTAAAAATAGATTTTCAGTTGATTTTTTAATAGAGCTTTTATAAATCATTCTCAAGAGGTCATGGACCAAGTGGTCCAATTTCACGAGTGAACTGCAGCTTTGCTACTGTTTACAAAAGGGACTCAAATCAGCAGGTGGAGGAGGAGCCAGGCTTGGGAAGAATGATCATCCAAGGAGTGATGGGTAGCCTTTAATTAACTACCAATTTATCTTTAAAGGCTGCAAACTCATTGCACACAGGTTTCACACAAAACTTGAAACCAATGTGTCCCTCTACCCCCTCCTGTTGCTACATCATATGAAATTTGATGTAAAGCTCTCCATTCTCTTTAATCAAGAGGCAGTTGGGTGCCCAATGCCAAGGGTGGGTGGTGTGCCTGTTTGATCTGCACATGCCATGGCACAGGTCAGGTGAGCAGGAGGCACCAAGAAATATCTGTTGTTTCTTTAAAAAATGATCATAAAAGAGATCTGGGCTAGGAAGAGGTTAGAAAAAATAGCAAGGAACAGAGAAACTGCAAAAATGACTTCTAGCAGGCACAAGAGACTGCAAATGAAATAAAGGAATCATTACTTTGTGTTCAGATATGATTATAAGAAGAATCAGAAAGAGCTGACTAAATAACTGCTTTAAAATGTATAATCTGCATCTTTTTAAAAAAATAAAACCAGGATTTTGTAAAGAACTTATATCAAGGTTTCACAAAACATCAAGACTATACATTTTCTAGACAAATTTAAATAGAATCTGCCTGGAGGTTTAAGTAAAATCCATTCTACTAAGCATAAAAATAGGATTCTTTAAAAGAAAACAATTACTATATGAAATAAAGAATAAACATACCGGCGTAATCTTTTCTAAGCTCATCCTACAGCACAGTCCACTGAGTCTCCCTACTTTGGGGACAGGGTTGGAGGGGATGAGGGAGGCAGAGCTGGGAGACTAACAAGAAAGGAGGAACCAGACAGTGCTTACAGGGTCTGATGTGATGTCAAGGATCTTGGACTTCATCCTTGGGCAAACAGGAGCCAACAGAAGTCTCAAAAGGAGACCTGATTCAATCACATGTGTATTTCCAAAGATGACTCACAGGTTAAAGGGTCCTAATAAAACAGGAGCCATTCCAAAGCAAATACAGATTAGGAAGGGAGTGGCTCTTTAAAAGCTGGCCTGGCCTCCTAACTCACTCTTTCATGGACATCAGCTGTTAAGGAATAAGGGTCCCAAGTACAGAGCTCACTGCCCTGGGTCCCAACACTGTCAAATTCTTCCACATAGAAGCTTTCTTTAAATGTAGTCCCCAATAGCTTCCTTTTAAAAGAACAGCCATAATTGAAATAACAAGTCTTGGAGTTGCCAGGGAGCCTGACTTTTCCTCTTCATAGGAAAAAAAAAAACAAAAACAAACAAAAACTCAAACAAAACACCCCAACAAGCAAAATACCAAGTTATTATTTATGGTCTTATCCTTTCTTCTAAGTATTTGTAAAAGGGGCATTTTAAAAAGCCAGCCACCACCTATGACAGAAAACATGCTGGTCATAAATCCTGTTTCTCTAGTTTGATTGAAACAGAGCCTTGGTCCATCAGGTTTGCTGACTTCTAGTTCTCAGGGTGTCCAGAGAGGCAGGACTCATAGGCATCATGGAGGAAGGCTCCCCACTCCAGGCAAGGATGGCTCTGTTCAATGGTTCTTTCTCCAGAATCCCCATCCAGAAGGGAGATGTTCTACCTGATACTCCAACAGTATTTATAAAATTCCACTGTGAGAACCACACATCAGCAAAGTCTAGAAACTTCAGAGACCTTGTTCCCTGGCGCTAAAATATGGGCAGGTGTGGGGAGTCCCTGGGAACAAGGATTGCCACAAAAACACTGCTTTGGTTGCAGCTGAATTTTCTTAGGATTGTGTCAAACAGCTGATAAGCGGTGGTACAACAGACATTTGCCAGTCCATTTCCAGAAACAGTGTCTGTACCCATAAGTCAATAAAAGAACAATGTAGGCATACATTTTTTTTTTTAAATACTTATTTCTGACAAAACACACATTCCTATAAAAAGACACAACATAGTTCTTGGCCTGTATAAGTTTGTAACCCATTTCTCAAGGGAGGCAAACCTAGACATAGAAAAGACATTAAAATGCACAAAGAAACCACAGCTCCAGTGTAAACGGAGTGGTTTTACTCAGTGGCTCAGAGCTAGCTCTCCAGAACTCCCCTCTGAGTACACCCAGTGGAAGCCACTGATTGTCACAAAGCTCTGCCCATCGACACATAGAAGGATGCTCAAAGGGAGGCAGCCAGCAAGTGTGTTGGGGTCGAAGGGTGTATTTCCCTTTGTTCTGTCCTCCGACCTCCCTAAATGTGGTGGTGTCACTTTTATAGTGGATGTTAATAGCCAGTGCATTACTGTAGGTCACCAGCCACTTAGTGAGACACTGTCAAGGGGAAGAACAGTGTGATAATGGCTCCTTTCAGCAGGACTATGGTAACACTAATCCTGCTCACAACCTAAGCCTTCAGGACACTATCAGTGGTCAACAGCTTAGATGGGCTCAAGCCCATTTCCAGCCCATAGTCCCACAACTATTTCAGAATCAGCTGTTATTTTCCCCAAATCCCCGCCTGCAGAACAACAGACAGGTTTTCCAAGTTGAAGACTTCTACTCTTTCTACAGACACAACACAAGAACGCTGACAGAATAGACCAGTGCCAAATCCAAAACTCTCCTGATGGGAGATGTTATTCTGTAAATATGTTTCTCATACTGGTTAATTAATAAAGCCCCGTTGGCCAATAGGAAATTAGATAGGCGGGGCTAGGAGACTAGAAGGAGGAAAGAGGAAGTAGTTAGGAGGAGTCAGGATGTAGAGCCTAGAGGAATCAAGATGCCGGGGCGCCGCTCTCTGGCAAGATGAGCCATGTAGAAATACTTAGAATAGTAGAAATGGGTTAATAATTAAGACATAGCTAGCCCATAAACAATAATGGTAACTGGCTAACAGGATTGTATCAAATACAGAGTCTCTGTGTGTCATTTGGGGCCGGCATGCCAGACTGGAGGCGGGCGGGCTGGCAGAAAACATGCATGCTACACTCTCCCCTCCCCGAGGTCACATACAGAGCCATCAGTTGCCACCATGAGAACATGGGAAAAAACTAATTTTCATACTTTCTCAACAGCAGAACCCCAGAGCCAAAGAGGATCCATGAGATTGCCCTGGAAAAGGATGTGTATGTGCAGAAGGCTGTAGACAAGTGAGGGCTTGCAAGATATGCACAAGGCTGCTTGCTCTGTGTCTAGGACACATTGTGGTCCATATGGGAAAATCTGTAAACTGCTGGAAATGTTTGCTTGGAAAGATGAAAACACACAGAGAGAGGGTTTTACACACACACACACACACACACACACACACACACACACACACACAGAGCGAGAGCGAGAGAGAGAGAGAGAGAGAGAGAGAGAGAGAGAGAGAGAGAGAGAGAGAGAGAGAGAGAGAGAAGAGTGTGGATACTACTAGAAAAATAAGGAACTTCACCTCCTAGGTCCTTCCCATGTCCCAGGCACAGCCTGAAGCCCTATAGAATGAGCATTGAATTCTTCCTACACTGCAATGAAAGAAAAAAAATAAAAAGGCACAATGAAGATAAAGTCATTTGCTTAAAACCACATAGCCAATTGGTTGCAAAGCCAGGATTCATAGCAAAGTATCTACCATTTAAAAAATGTTACTTAGAGGGCCAAGGAGACAGGTTAGCAGGCAACACACTTGCCACACAAGCAGGAGGACTGGAGTTTAGGTCCCTGGCACCAACATAAATGCTGGGTAGGCATGACATCCAGCCTGTCATCGAAGCAGCTAGCTAGCCTGTCAGGCAGAATCTCCAAGTTTAAGTTTTTTGGTTTAAGTGAGAAACTACACCTCATTATAAAGGGTGGTAAGTGATAAAGATTCAGGATAATCACACACACATACACACACACACACACACACACACACACACACACACACACACACCACCTCTGTGCACATGTATATCCATATACCTTCAAACATTCACCCCCCCATATATGCACACTGATAAAATTCTAAAATGTTACTTAGTTTATGGTAAATGAAAGAACACAGTCAACAAAAGATCCCATGCTATACAATTCTTTTCACTCCAGTGACCCACAATAAGGAAATCACAGAGGTGGAAGTAGATGAGTGGTTGCCAGGGAAATGGGGGATGACTGGTAATGGGGACGAGGCTGCTTTTTGAAGAGAGGAAAATATTCTGAGGCTGGCTATGTCCATGATGCTGCGCATATCTGTGATTATATTAAAAGGCACTGGATTGCAAACTTCAAATGGGAGAACTGTACAGCGTGCAGACTGCATCTAGATGGAATAGCTGTCATCATCATCATCATTATTTTACTTAAAACAAATCTGAGAGGACTGAACCAGGGTTCAGTTGCCTAACTTTGTTTTAAAGGAAATGGCTGCAAAACAAAAACAGGAGAAATCTCTTCTTTACATTCTTCCAGTATCTGCTAATTGCCACACTACTCTGCCTGCCCCGCCCCCAGTCCTGGGGCCTCCAGGCCGTCCCCCATTCTCTGCAGATGTCCTGAAAGGGGATCTGCCTTTATGCAGGTCACTGTCCTCTGCTCTTTTAGAAGATGGTGGCTGTCTGAACTAAGAAAACATCAGAGATGGACAGACCAAAATATAAGCTACAGAAAAACAACCCTGACCTCTCATACCACCCCAAGAGGCTAGGACAAGCATTCTGAGATTGGCAGTGGCCTTCTTACCCAGCTGAGCTGGAGCGAGTCAACCCTGGAAGTCCTGGGAGTGTCATGTTCTGTCTGGCAGAGAGGCAGACGAAAGCTGCAGTACAAGGCCAGCGCTGGAGTCGTGATGAACTTGCTTCATGTTCTCCTGATTGTGTTCTGAATTGCAGAATTGTTTTCCCTGGTATTTGTCACACTGAGGACATGGGCCTTTTAATTGGCAATGGAGTGTACGGCTTGAGATGTCAAATGACTGCTGAGGAGCAGCTCTGTTAAGTAGAGGCCCTGCCAGTTAATGGCTGTGTCCCTGAATTGAGGGGGTGGGGTTAGGGAAGCCCTGGCCTGAACACAGTTCAGAGCCAGAAGGAGCAGGCCTACACATAGCCTCACTGGGTAGTTCCTGGGTGCCGAGTTTGCATTAGAGTTTGCCTGTGTGCTTCCAAATGAAGCACATGGCCTTTTGTGCCTTCTATTCAAGGTATGTTTTCTAAAGCTGCTTGGGCACACAGAGTCATTTGAGAAGTTGAATATTATGCCTAAAGTCCCCTAATAAAGCAAAATGCTCACACTTGGCGATCCCAGGAAATGATTCCCTACATTGTGGGTTTGTAGGCTCTTTCACCCCTTAAATTTGAACATAACCCTCTAACTTGCCTTGGGAGAAATGCATGTGAACTTCTACTTCCTCTTCTGTGATTGCTGGAGAGACTGGCTTACCCAGAATAACATCTATCAATGCAGCCTAAGTATTTAAGAGACCCAGACTATTCATTGACCAATAGCTGGCCACATACACATAAAATAAAACCAGGCAAGGGCAAAAGACCTAGCTGATATACAGGAAAAAACAAAAAACCAAACCAAAACAAAAAACCGTGTTGTTTAAATTAGTGAGTTTAGGGATAGCTTCATACACAGCACTATTATACCAGTAAGTAACTGATACACTTTGACAACTGATATTAGGTAATAGCATCAATTCCAGCCCTACACAGGATTCAGAGGCTAGCTCCAGACTAGTAGACAGATAGTCTATAAGGACCAACTGCAGGCCTGCTAAAGGAGAAAACGGAAAATAATGCACACCACAGTCAGACAGTAGTCCTGAACATATGAGATGGGAGAGGCAGAGCAAGTTGCCATGCTCAGACCCAGGCACAACACTGTTGGTGTAACTGTGGCTCTGCAGAATGACCCATCAACATCACTTACACCATCTTCCTAGTGTGCATTCCCGTGTTTCAACAGTCGCCTACTCCCTTGCACTGCTGGATTCTAGATGTGATTTTAGATCCACCTGGCATGAGCCCTTATGTAGACCTGAGAATCTGGACCATGAGGGGAACCACATGGCTGGAAATTTTTCAGTTCCCAGGCAAGCAGAGGCTAGGAGTCTAGCCGAGAGTTTTATGGGTGTGTTGAAAAGCACTATCGACCCTGTATACATGACAGAAATATGCAAACAGTCATTGCAACCCCTCCAGGATCCTAGATGGTGACTGAGGTGAACATACCTGCAGTCCATAGTTCCCACGGTGCAGTTTTCACTCCTATAGTTCCTAGGGCGGAAGCAGAGCATTCCCGTGGTGGTCTAGTTCTGCCGTGTCCTCTAATCATTTGGGGGAATTAGTGGTCCTTCCATTAATCTCTGCTTACATCATTACCTTGTTGTACCAGGCTTTTTCTTTTAGGCCACCAACCTAAAACTCCCAAATCATGACACAGAGACTTATTAGTTTTGAAATGTGCTTTGCCTAGCTTAGGCTTAGTTTCTGGCTAGTTCTCGTAACTTAATCTGTTTCTCTTTATCTACCTTTTGCCTCAGAGCTTATTACCTTTCTTATTTATGTATATCTACTTTCACTGCTTCTCCAGGTCTGCCCGTCTGGAGCCTGCCTGTCTTCTTTCTGCAGGCGCTCCCCCATTCTCTCCTCCTTCCCTCGTTCCTCCTTTTTCTCCTCAAGCCTAGGTTTCTCCTATTTATTCTCTCTTCCTGGAAGTCCCACCTATCCTTTCTCCTGCCTGGCTATTGGCTGTTCAGCTCTTTATTAGACCAATTAGGTGCCTTAGGCAGTCAAGGTGAAACAGATGCAACATATCGTTACATAATTAAACACACATCCTTACATCCTTAAACAAATGAAGCATAAACAAAAGTAACACACCTTTACACAGTTAGAGTAATATTCCACAGCATAAACAAATGTAACACATCTTTGCCTGGTTAAAATAATGTTCTATGACATCCCATAGTTTCTGTTTCCTGGTGAACTGTTATGGATTCCCTTCACCTCCACACACTTCTGTTTCCTTATCTGTAAAGGAACTAATCAACTGTTTCAAGGAACCACTGCCTAATGATTTGATTAGGTTATCTGCATTAAATATTTGCAGCAATGCCTGATATACAGAAAATGTTCAAGATCTTACTGTTTGAATTTGTAAATCTAGACAATAGCTGGTGTCATGGCACTAGCTTAAAAAAAAAACCCTGGGGACCAAAGAACATGCACTCTGAGTTTCAGAGCCTTTCCCTAAGCTTCATGCCCTTCCTGAATCTTCTGGGAATGTGACATCCTCCTATCCTAATAAGGCCTGGGTATTTTCAGTCTTAGGCATTGTATACTTTCCACAGCAGGGTCCATACAGTTCTATCTTAATGGTCTCATTAAGTCAGTTGACCAGTATCTTGGGCCTCTGGCTTTCCTCAGAATCACAATCCATTATTCTAGAGCTTGATCAGATTTGTTTTAGAATTCAGTTGACAAACACAGTAATATCTCTATGAGAAAGGTCAAGGCATTTGCCTCCCCTGCAGTAAACACTTGCCAATGACAGTCTGGGCCGTGTTATTTCAGAGTGGGGGCTCTGCAAGGTACAGACCCTTTAGATAAGAACTGAGAGTATGGTAGTGTAAGTGCTGAGATGGAGAGAGGCATGGTCAGCTCTGAACGGTCACCTGGGCTCCAAAGAAAGCCACTGTCAGTGTTAGGGCCATGTTCAGGCTGATTTAGGGGAGGGGTGTCTTTTTTATATCTGCAAGGATGCTTGTTCAAATACAACAGTGAAGTAACTCCCAAATAATGAGAAGGGTATATATAGAGAAATTTAGTCACTTAGGCACATGCAGGGCTCAGGGCTAGAACAAAGGAAGACTAGAACAAAGGAAAAGATAAAGTGCAACAGCAAGCAAAGCTTCCTCCTAAAGCCCATCTACAGGTTAGGAAGCCTGCTGGGTCATCAAAATGCCAGGAGGAGAGGGGGATACACATCCTTCACAAAACCAGGAGGATAGATAGTGGACAGTGAAGGTCCAGCCGAAAGATCATCTGATCCCAAGAAGACACAGAATTCCTTCAAGCACACTAACATGCTACCAGAGATGAACCACGGTGCAGTTGTGTTCAATAAAATCAGACCCAATGCCGCCAGCTGACTGTGGTCACTAAAATACCCGTTTGCACCTGTGTAGACTTTAAACCGCCTTCTGCACTTATTCCTACCCTGTGTAAAACGATAAGATTTAAAGGATGAAACCCACTTGACCTGAAAGCAAAGGTATTTTTCTGCATGAACTAAACTTGTCCAACAGTAGTTTCTTTGAAGAGTGCAGTAAATTTAGCCTGAAACCAAGGACTGTGCATTGTTCAAATATTTCAGCAGCACGGAGCCATCAGTCTTGTGTGATTCCCTTGCTTCCTCTCCTCCCACAAGAATACATTCCCGTACTCCAAAACAGCTTGCAAAGATGTATATAAATAAGAAAGGGAATGCAATGTAAGGAAATCAGGATAAATATAGAAGAAATAAGATAAAACCAGGAGCAGGAGGATGATCTAATGAATTCTCAACACTCTTGAGTTTCACAGGGTTTTTTCTTAGCACATCTCTCAATATAGAACCCTGACCTGTCACTACAGTGTTGCTCATCAAAAGCAATTCCCTGGGGGAGCCAAAGAGTGTAGACTAGCTTATGGTACCCAGAGAGCCCAGCATGATTCAGGAAGAGCTCTGAGAGCATCTGCCTCTGAGAAAGGGATGTGCCAGCTGTCCCCAAGCCCCTTCTGAAGATACTGCTGCCTTTGATGAATCTCTTGGTAGATGTGGATTGCAGAGTCTGATATGATGTCAATTACAGGTTTAATAGTATGGACCACAGCTACTCCACAATGCAGGCTAAGTGTTCCTCTACTGGCTTTCACCATCTGGAGCTGGGCTGGCTCCAGACAGTGGGAAAGCATGGCAGGGTATTCTCTCCTTTTGTCTACCTGTATACCAAGCCAATCATAAAAATCCTCAGGTCTGATGAATCAGTGGACAAAAGAGGAAGTTGAGAAACACATAGAAATAGAAATTTGGTATCTAATTTTTGGGGAGGTTGGGTGGGAGGATGGGTTGCTGATCTTTTAGAATAGCATCCAATCCAATGCCACTATCATGCCATTCATCATAAAAACCTTCAAATGTACTGGATATTTAAGTAGACAATGAAATTAAACATGTATTAAACAGGTACATTCTTCAATAGCACAGAAGTGAAAAAAACCTTGAAACTACCATTTGCTATGCAACATTGATAAATTTGTTCGCAAGAACAATAAATTTGTTGATATAAAAGTAAAATAAAATGAATGCATAGTGAAATAAAAAGAAGACATTTAAGAAAAGTCAAAAGACAAATGGTCAAACTAAAATGGGAAATCTTATGTTAGAAACAAGAGTTTAATCTCACTAATATTAGAAAAGGCTCTTATAATAGAGGATTTAAAAAGTCAAAACCAAACACAAAAATAACTAAAAGACATGTATCATTTACTAGAAGAGGAAGGAAATGCCCCCCACCCTGCATTTAAGACAAACTATACACATTTTCTGATAAAAGAATAAAGATAAACCTAAGTTGAAATATTATTTCTCACTTGTTATATTAAGAAAGAGCCAAAGTACTAAAAAGTATTTTGTCTGTGGAGACACAGATGTTCCCACAAATTCTCAAGGGTGGGAAAGCACGAAGCGTTGTAACCACTGGGTGGAGAACTGAATCACACTTAACCAAAAAAAAAAAAAAAAAAAAAAAAAACAAAACCCACCAATTTCAGTCTTTTCATCCATCATTTGCACGTGAAGATACACCTTCCTTCTCCAGCACAAAAACAATACGGCTCTAGAGAGATGACTCACTGCAGCACTGTCTGTCAAATAAAAGATAAGAAATAACCCAAGAGTCCGCTAATAGGAGGCTGGCTGAATCCACTCATGTTCACCCACCCAGTGAAACATTACCCAGCAAAGAGAAAGAAGCCAATCTTCATGGCTGCTAAGGAGTGATTTCCAGGTTGAATTGAAAAGTCGACAGCACAAGGTGAAGAAGGCACAGGGTATACTTGTCCTGTCTAAGAGAGAAGGGACATGAAAATGGATATGAAATGTGCTTATTTCACAAGGGTATGCAAAGACTGATGAAAGAGAAACAACACACTTACTCATGTAGGGGAGAGGATGAAAGATGCATGGATGTCAAATTCTATGAAGTTATGATATTATGCAATTAAGTCATATAGATATTTCATATTGTTCAAAATAACTGAATTGATTTTGAGAAAGAGGCCTAAAAATCCCAAGAGAATACAAAAAAAAAAAAAAAAAAAAAAAACCCATACAAGCAAACAAACAGTATGGATTTGGAACAATGGCTGGGCAGTTAAATCACCTATTGCCCTTGCAAAGGACCTGAGTTTGGTTCCCAGGACCCACGTCAAGTGGACCACAACAACCCATAACTCCTGCTCCAGGAGATCTGATACCTCTTGTTGCACTCATATGCATATTCCCACACAAAGACACACATGCACATATGCAATTAAAATATATCTTCAAAAGAACCCGTTTATCAGATTGACCATGTCAACACAGAAAGAGATGATGGAGACACATGGGTTTTAAGCCCCATGCTCTGGTTCTGTAATGGGTTATGTCATAAACACACACACACAAATTACAATGAAAAAAATTTCACGTGGTCATTTTATCCCTGGTAATAATATTTGAGCTATCAGTTTGAAGGTATTCTATGCATGTATCTTTACATAAATATATTCATACATAAGAATCAAAATTTCAGTTGGAGATGATACAAAAATACCCACACACTAAAAACTTACAGGAAACACTTGATGTAATAATTTTGGACTTAGATGTGGTTGAACACATAAAAATGTTTCCTAGCTCTTTCCAGTAAGGGGTTCAAGATCTCTAAGGAGGGTTAGATCTTGATTTCAAGTTCTTGCTGAAAAGAAAGATTTTCAGGAAAAAAGGACTGAGTCTAGGTTTGAAACAGTGGAACTATTAAATCTGTGTGTGAAACTAAGGAAGGGCTCAAGTATAACAATTTCCAGCTAATAAATGGAGAGAGGATAACACTTTTTTAAAAAAATAATCATCATTCTTCCCTTCCAGATTATCAAAGAAAACAACAGCCACCTAGAGGAAAGAGGGTATGATGTAGCCTACTTGTCCCACATCAAACGACAGTCTTTTGATTCCCTGTTAGTTTCAGGGAAAAAAATAGTTCTCCTCTCCATGGTGTGACTTCAGGTTTCCACTTTAACCCAGGACGAACCACTTCCCCAGAAAGTGACATCTGACATGGAGCCTCTACATGTGATGCCACACATGGCATCACATATGCAAATCTCATGCTCAGAGCACACATCCTCATTCTATGTAGCCTTAATGCATAAACTTCCAACTTACAGGGGATGTGTCTATGGAGGACAAGTTAGATGAAGGAATAACTGGGCAAATGTAGGAGATGGGACAGCTGGACAATAGGTCAGTGCTACAGATGAACTAATTATAAAAAAAAAAAAAGGACTTTGGGGTCATAGGAAAATCTGAATGCAGACCTTATGTGAAATGAATTATTAATTTTCTTAGCTGTGACACAGCAGTGTGGCGATGAAGCAGAGCATCTCCCTAGCTGTGTGACATGCTGAAGAATTAAGCGGAAGAGAGGCTCTGCACCTGATACTTTGAACAGTTCAGCACTCCACATGCAGAGTGAGCCATGCTCCCTCCATTTGCATGTGTGTGCTTGCACATAAGATGAACCCAATATGGCAAATATTAACAGCAATTGAATCTAGGCTGTGGGAGTCTACAACTTTATTGTATTATTCTTTTCCCTTTTCTTCTTTAAATTTGCAGTTCTGAGACCACACACCAGGCAAACATTCCATCCTGAGCTCTGGCTTTACCCTTGCACTAGTCTTACGGTTTTCTTAATATTTAGGTTTTTTTTGTTTGTTTTCATTTTTTTCTTTGAGACAAGGTCTTACTTACTATGTGACCCAGACTGGCCTCAAATTTTTGATCCTCCTGCCTTTGCCTCCCAAGTAATGGAACTCTAAGTATGAATCACATCTAGTTTAATCGTTAAATTGCTTTTTTCCTAAAAAAAAAAAAAAAAAAAAAAAAACTTAGGAAAAGAATCAGGAATGCCTGGTGGTGGTGGTGTACGCCTTTAATCCCAGCACTTGGGAGGCAGAGGCAGGTGAATCTTTGTGAGTTCAAGGCCAGTCTGGTTTACAGAGAGGGTGTCAGGACAGGATCCAAAGCTACACAGAGAAAACTTGTCTCAAAAACCAAAGGGGAAAGAAGAAGCAGATGTGCTGGCGCATGCCCATAATTCCAGCACTTGGGAGGCCGAGGCAGACTTTTTTTTTTTAAAGGCTATTTTACATTACATAGTAAGCCCTCATCTCAAGTTTTTTAAAAGGGAGGGTGGCCCTTAGAATGGTCCCAGTCCAAGGGCTAAAGTGGTATCATATTCCACAGGTTGGGACAAATTTCAGCTTGTAATTACTACAAAGAAAAGGGATGGTCATTTCCATAAGTTTCTTGTCTCTTCCATAATGAATTGTTGCAGTGACTTTCCATGTTACAAAGTTACTATCTTATGTTTTCAGAAGTGGGAGCCTGAAATGCATCCTCTGGAAATAAACTCAAAATGCCAGCAGTGAGGTTCCTTACAGTGAGTCTTAGATAGTTGTTGCTGTGAAGAGACGCCATGACCATGTCAACTCTTATAAGTCAAACATTTAATTGGGGTGGCTCATTTACAGTTTCAGAGGTTCAGTCCAGTGTCATCATGACTGGGAGCATGGTAGCATGCATACAGCTGTGGTGCTGGTTAAATCTTGGCCAGAAGGCACCTGGAAGTCAACTGGGACATTGGGCAGTATCCTGAGCATAGGAAACCTCAAAGCCCGCCCCTATGATGACACACTTCCTTCAACAAGGCCATACCCCCCTCTAACAAAGCCTAATAGAGCCACGCCCTATGAGATTATGGGGTCCAATTACATTCAAGCTATCACATAGAGTCTCTGGGGGAAAGCACATATTCAGACCTTTCTTAGCCTTGAAATGTCCTCTGCTTTCTTTTGCTTATGGCCCCTTCTTCCATCTTCAAAACCAAATCCTAGTATTACTACATCTTTTTCTCTGGCCCTGATTCTCCTGTCTGTGATACACAAGGACCCATGTAATGATATCAGCCTATTGAAGTTAACTTCTCCACGTCAAGATTCTCAATTTGATGAAAATGTCAAAATCTCCACATCTCTGAAAGGTAACATAGTCAGGAATAGGACATCTTTGGGGTCCACTGAGATACTCATTAGGACAGAGGACCATGATACAAGCAGAGGCTTGGTAAATGCTTGCACAGTGGGGTTTTCCTTTTCAGTGTTTTCCCCGTTTAGAATCTTTTCTCTTAGAACCCAGCATCATGCAGAGAAGAACCCAATTCAGACAGAAGGGAGGCCACACGAGGATAAATGAAACTCTGGATAATAGTCCTTGTTGAGTACCGGCCAGGATGTGAGTGAGCGAGAAAGTCATCTTGGAAATGCATCTTCTGCTCCTGATCCAGTCAATGCAGACGACCCAGGAAGGGCAGAGATGAAGTGTACTGCTGAGTCCTGCCCAAGCCATAAGCAAAGGAATGACTGTCCTTCTCTTAAGCTAATACATTTTGAGGTAGACTTTTAAAAAATGATAACACCCAAATTAGTTGATTGCTTTAAACCAGTTGGAGAATGTACACCAAACATGTAGACTTTGGTTTTGCATTATTGACTACTGCCCCTTGATTATGATAATAATTAAATAGGAGAGCCTGTTATCTATTGAACCCTTTCAGGGTTTCTGAAAACAAAATTAGACCACCCATTAGAAGATAGGGTCTTTCATCCTGTTGCTTTAGCAAGAGGGAAGCCTCCAAGTCTTCTAAAAGGGGGATGAAATCAACAATGACCACATTATAATGAAGGACTCGAATACCATAGGAAGTCACAAGCTCATATATCAGGAAGCCTACTACTATTCCCTGTCAACAAATGCAGTTCTGTGAGATAGATGACTTCTCCCACCAGGTCAATGAGATGAGCATGGTGTTGATTCCACCCACGGCTATTGTTTCAAGTGTTTGGTTTAGATATTAGCTTGGTGGACTTGGTCTGCTTGCTACACTTTGCCCACATATTCTGCTGGACTGGGGCTTCCATCAAGCTACTGTCCCTCTAACCCACAGCCCAGGGGACTGATTTTCAGCATCTTGGTCTTGCCAAGCTACACCGCTTGGAGGAAACCAGTTCCTTTCTGTGTTGTGAGAATTTGTGGTTTTATTGTACTTGGAAAATATGCTTAAAATTATTCATCCTCCATTCTCTCCCTTCTGGGCCTACAATGCTTCTAGCGGTTTCTACCCGAGTCTAAATCATCTTTTTAATTTAATGAAAACATTGCCCTGGCAAGACATGAGCTTAAGTGATGCCCTCATGGCAAACAGCAAAATCATTCTCATGTTTCCCATGGCCCCAGAAGCCTGGCCGCATCTCTAAAGCTCTTCCAAGTCTTCACCTTGACCTAGACCCACACAGTCACCCAGCGATGAGGGAACACCCGTGGCTTTGTACTGCTAACTGTAAGAGTCACCTGGAAGATCCGCAACTGGTGCTCATCTCCAGGGAGCCTAAAAGCACAGACAGTAGGGAAGTCAGAGTTACTCAGACCCTAAAGCCCAGCATGCAGTGTCTCAGGCCACTGCCCTGCAATTAACACTACATTTAAGGGAAGGAAAAAAAAAAATCTTTGAAATGCCAACTTCTGAGGAATTAATGTGACTCTTTAGAAGAAGAGAAAAATAAACTTGAGTCCACAGATGTTAATGGGTATGGACAGTGCGCTCAGTTCTAGGAATTGTGGGTAATGCCAAAGAAATGCAGAAATGGCCCCGTATTCTCAGAGTCCTGTCTTCTAATACAGAGCCATGGAAGTGGAAATAATGGTAAGAAGCTCATCACCTAATGAAGGAAGTAAGCCACCACAGGGGCTGTGGGCTGTGTTTTAAGAAAAGTTACTGATTTGAAGAGCTTGAGGCAGAAATTAGAAATAGCAGGAGGGTGAATCTGGAAAGGTCTCATGCTTTGAGACATGACAGCTGACAGCAAGGAGGTGAGAGCAGGGAGGCAAGCAAGAGTTTTGTTTTCTTAAATAGAAGCCACTGACCCAGCCAAGTACAATAGCCTGGGGCTATTAAATATGGGGTAAAGGGACCCAAAAACCTCCACAGGCCTTGAGGCAACTTAACGAGGGCAACGAGGACAGTTACAACTATTCCTAGCAATGTTCCATCATGCTGTGGTCCCCACATGTCCTATATCCATTGTTTAAACAGGCAGGGGATGGGTCCAGTGGTCACTACTTAGAAAACTTGCCATTCAAAAAGAGTTCACTGAAGTCTGGGCACTTAAATGCATAAACTTAGTGGAGTAGAAAATTGATTTACGTGCAACAGCAGCTCATTTCCCAAACTTGGGGTTTGAACTTAACTTCTCTTTCACTATGTCAAATGGAGGAATCCTCAAGGCCTGGGGATTCTTTGTTATGTTCACTAGGACAACCATGTTTCCTGGTAGCCTAGTCCAGTCTAGGCTGGCCTTTGTGTGACAGGGTTGTTTATCAGGGTGTACCTGTGGCCCAGTGCTGGTACACATATAGTTCCCAGGGGGCTCCCTGTATTCTGAAGAAGATACACTTCATAACAGCCTCCAGGTAATTTAAAATGTGGCTTTGCTGGGTTCCTCTAATACGTCCTCCTTGCCACAGAGTTTCTGTTCCACGCACTTGCTGAGTCTAAAAGTCATTTTTACTTTTTTCCAGTGTGTGTGTGTGTGTGTGTGTGTGTGTGTGTGTGTGTGTGTGTGTGTGTGTGTGTGTGTGTGTGTGTGTGTGTGTGTGTGTGTGTGTGTGTGAATGTGTGTGTATATGAGAGGGATGGAGGGAGGGAGGGAGGGAGGGAGGGAGAGAAGGAGGGAGGGAGGGAGGGAGGGGGAGAGGAGGGAGAGGAGGGAGAGAGAGAGAGGGTGGAGGAGATGATGCATATATCTTGTCGCCAGTCTGGAGGTCAGAAGATAACCTTGTGTGTTGGCCCTCTTCCTCACTGGCGACAGTCTCTTTGTTTTTGGTAGCTGTATATGCCAGAATGGCTTACAAACTTCATGGGAGTCTCTTGTCTTTACTCCCATTGCTCTGTGGGAACACTGGGATTACAAACGTACCACCATGTCTGGCTTTAAGTGAATTGAGGGGATCCAAATGCAGGATCTCACACTTGTATAGACAACACCTTACTGGCTGAGGCATCTCTCCATCTCTCCAGCTCAGGATGCTGTTACTTTTTGGGGGTTTTTTCCCCCTCCAGGAAATTCTCACCTGCTCTTCACCTCTCCATCACCCAGCCTATGTCTCAACAATCCTGAGTATGCAAAGCTGTGAGATGGTACTTCCCTAAGATCTGCCTCTGTGTTGTTGTTGTGTGTGTTGGGGTGGAGGAGATGATGTTAATATCAGTGCCATCGCTCTCTTCATCCAGGTCCCTGGAGGCCTTAGCAGGTGGTAAGATAGCCACTGATGCTGACTGCCCCTTCCCAGGCTTTGACAGGCATAGTCTGGCTCAACTGCATGATGCCAGGAAGTGGCACTCCATTCATAGCTAGACTGACAGCCAACAGGCCTGAGGAGGAGGGGAACTTAATCCAAGGGTCAGCAAAGCTGGTCTTACCCCATTATGGATGACCATTTGCAGCAGGTCAAAACCCAGCCCCCTGCAAAGGCACTTCATCCGACCCAAATATTTGTCCTTCAGTACAAAATGTGTATATAAAACGCCAGTAACTGGCTCACAGAACTGGCCTTGGGGAAGGGATCTTAATCTTCCCATTTCTCTCTTCCTGTCTAAAAGCACGAATGTGAGGACAGCATCAGTCACTGGTCTCTATCCTGGACTGTCTTTGCTGACTACCCAGGGGTATAATTTGGACTACATTCCTTACAGGTTTATCCTAACTCCAGGGGAAGACTGAGCAGGAACAGCCTCTCCCATACAGAGAAGACATGCTTTGTCACAACTCAGGTTCCTGTTTTGTTTTGAGACAGATTCTTGCTATGTAGCTTGGGCTGGCCTTGAACTTGTGATCTAACCTCTGGTGTGTGAAGATTCCAGGCTTACACAAGTATCCTGGCTCAGGCAGGGGCCCTTCCAATGATCCTCCCCACATACACCCACGGCATTCAAAGAGGGAAGGCTTACTTTGGATGAGCATTGCATTCAGTGACTCTGTTCCTCTGCATCCCCTCATGAGTGCCTCTCCTTAGCATCCTTCTCTTCCCAACACTAGTAGGGCTGTAATTTTTTCCAAGTCTCCTGTTTGATGGGTGATGGGTCACCTGAACAGCACTGCCAAGTTGGGTATCTGCCTGGGTCCTTTGTGGCCATTGCTTGCCCCACTCCCCAACACCAGCTTTGATGAGTAACAGAGAAAGAGCCTCTCTTCAGTCTGATGAAGGCCATATCATACAGGGTCAGCAGCCACCACAATGCAGGAGCTCTGATACCAGGGTAAAAGAATGATTTCTGAGGCTTTCTCTCTGTTGAGACAACTGCTTTGCTGGGGGCGAGAAATCTAAGCCTTGCCTACCTGGGGAAGCTCCACAAACATAGACCCTCAGACCCATGGACAGGCAGCAGGCTACTTCTACAACCACTGTGACAACTCAGGCCACAACTCCCTTCAGCCACCTTCATGACCCCTCCACTCCTGGAGGAAAGGGTTGATCTGTCTTACAATTCCACCACTGAGGGCTACCAGGGAAGAAACTCGAGGCAGAAACCTGGAGGCAGGAACTGAAGCAGAGCTGGTTGCTGGCTAGCTCCTCCTGACTCACTAAGCTTGCTTTCTTATACAATTCAGGACTGCCTGTTCAGAGGTGGCATTGAACATAGTAGCCAGTGTCTTCTCACATTAATAATCAAGAAAATGCCTCACAGTCTTACCTACAGACAGTCTGATGGAGACATTTTCTCAGCTGAGATTCTTCTTCCTGGATGACTCTAACTTGTATCAGGGCACCAAAAAAATGTGAGCCAGCACACTTGGTAATAATAATAAGACTTCAGTCAACTGCATCTTCTTAGGCTGAAGGCCCTAGCCACTCCACCACCTTCTACCCTACACTGCCTTCATTCCTAGCCACACCAGCTTCTTCTCCTGCGGGTCTCAGCTCAACCATGCTCTTCAGCAAGGATCCACACACACCTTGTCCACAGCAGACCCCTTCCCCTCCCCTAAAAACCCCATCATGCCACCCTGTGGAGTTTTAGCATTATTCATCACACTCCAAAATGAGCTTTCGCACTCACATGCTTCTCATTTGGGACTCACATTGTCCCCTTTCCAGAAGCAGGAGGACATGGCTTTTGTGTGCACTACCCTATCTACCCGGCATGTATCACCATGGCTGGCACGTAGCAGATGCTCAGTAAATATTTGCTTTCATAAATGAATAAATAAGTCCTGCCATTTGAAAAAGAACCTGGGAAATAACTGGAGGTAACCAGGCAAGGGCACACATGCCAGTATTGTTCATAGAGGGGGAAAAAAGGTAGTAATTTAAATAGCCAACAAAAGAGGAGCGTGTCAATCAGGGCTTTGGCATGATTAATTATTGAATGCTATTTAGCATGGATGAGCTAGTTATTCAAGCACTGATGTGGAAAGATGCCCAAGATATTATAACAAAAGCAGGTTACAGTATGCATAGGCATGATCCATTGACGGCTTAAAAAATTAATATCACACACATACATATGTGCACAAAAAAACTTAAATGAGAGCAAAGAAAATTTGAGAAAGGAGGCTCAGGGCTCCAGCCCCATAGCTTTAAACTGTGTTTACTTCTGAAGAAGATGGTATGATGTATTTCAATTGATTTCTTTTGTTCATATTTTCTGATTTTTAAATAATGAA
The DNA here is from genome assembly GCA_030556225.1 of Cricetiscus sungorus. Taxonomy (NCBI): domain Eukaryota; kingdom Metazoa; phylum Chordata; class Mammalia; order Rodentia; family Cricetidae; genus Cricetiscus; species Cricetiscus sungorus. The sequence continues at coordinate 74,678,278 of JANBXA010000651.1, forward strand.
TGCATATTGCTTCCATCATAAGAAAAAGCAAGAACATGGCAGAAGAGGAATCTGCTATGCACATCACCTACTGAGAAACAGTGGCAGGTGGAGAGGTGGAGGGGCTGGGCCCACATAGGATTCCTTAAGACAGTCAATCCCTGGGCGGAACTGATGGGAATAATGAGTCTCTTCTTGTTTTGAGCTGACCTCAGAGAAAACATACTTGTTAGATGATAAAAACAGAGCAACCCTCCCCCCCCTCCCCCGGCATATTTCTTGCCATGGAGAGAGACCCACTGTGGCTCCCTTCCATGATATTCTGTGCTGTTATTCTCCATCCTGAGCTGTGAACACTGGGCTCCACGCTTAGAGAAGAGATCTTTTTGCCAACACCAGGCACCTGGACTGTCCTGGGAAGAGCTGATGGGGTCTTAGATACATTGCACACCTCATAAATATCCAGCATGGGATCCTCCCTAAGACCTCACCAGTGGCCCAGGGACAGTTTACAGGCCACATGTCAGGGATGGTAGGGGAGCTGCTCTATCCGGACTATATCAAGTCACAGTCATTGAATGCTGAGGTATTTGGAGAGTCATTTCAGCACGAACTGAAAACCAACCACAAGGACAAAAGACAAATCTATGGTCATCGTGAATTAATTCAGAATGGACCTGACTGTGTGGGGTCTGGTACAATGCCTTGTTTCTTTACTTCAGTTACATCATTGATCAAGTGAGGTCATTGGAGGCAAAGGTTTTACAGGGTTTGTAGGCTGTGGCTCAGGGACCAGAGGATTACTCCCTTGAAGACAAAAACTACTTTCGAGGTACTAGTTAGACTATCATCTTCCCTGGCACAGGCATCATGAGCTCAGCAAAAATGAGATCCCTGTGGGTTGGTCTGAGCACTGTGGGCTTCCCGAGGGAAGGGACAGTAAACAGTACTTAGATGGCTGGGAATAGTATTGAGCACTGATATTATTGCCCCTTTTAGCCAGGTGAAGTGCTCAGAGAACCCCCTTTATTCAAGATAAGTTATAACTATGGATGATTTTTCTGGGGTTCCAAGTTGGGGGCAGGTTTATGGATTCCAAACATCTAATTACCAATAGATGTCTTTTACAGAATCTGCATTATATCAGGTAGTTGCCAAAAGCAGTGTCTGTGACTCTGGATACCATCATCAGGACTTCTTTCAGGACAACCAGGGGTGAGCTGGAGTTGGGGGAGGGGAAGGGAGGGGGACCTGGATATGGAAACGAGTCTACAGACAGCAGTAGTGTGGGTGAGGTTCCATGTCAATTGCATGGCATTGCCTGTGAGTTCACTGTTAAGTCCAGAATCTCAGACCCAGCCAGTTCTACTGAATTGGAAACCCAGCAATAGCCAGGCGTTGATGGTGCACGCCTTTAATCCTAGCGCTTAGAAGGCAGAGGCAGGTGGATTTCTCTGAGTTTGAGGCCAGCCTGGTCTACAGAGCAAATGCCAGGATAGCCAGAAAAACCCTATCTCAAAAAACAAAAACCAAACAACAACAAAAGAAAACCAAAAAAAGAAAAGCAGCAATATGTAACAAACCTTCCAGGTGGCCATAATATGACATAATATGACACAGCGTTAGTAGAAGGAAAGGGGGCTGTGCAGGATATGGCATAGGGGGTTCAAATCCCAGACCTAGCGGCTAAACATACCTCGGAACTCAACATGGAATCGCTTTTGTCACCTATAAAATGGATGTCATTAATTCCTATCCAGAATTATTGGGGTGGCTGGCTCTAGTAGCCGATCTATGTCAAGGACCTGTGCCAAGTACCAAGGAAGTGTTTCTGAACTGGAAAGTCACTAGAAGGAAACAGATGCACAATATCAGTAGCTGTAGGAGAAGCAGAATGGTTGCTGCTTTCTCTCTTCAGAGTCTCTAGTTCTTAAACTTCTGCAGTTGTTACTCTGAAAGTCAAAAAGGAGACAGTATGGCACCATGAATCCCTGTGGCTGAGGCACTTCTCCGGGGCTGTGGCCATCATGAGGACGTGCAGCAGGTGCTCTGTCATTAATCCATCAGCAGCGACAGCCTGCAACGCTGTCAGGGTGTGACATATTTCAACACCAATCAAGAAATGAGCTTGTGAGCATGCCGATGGCTAATCAAGGCTGCAGACGGGGACACACTCTGGCACACTTGTTAATGGCATTCTCCATTAAACTAGAGCCGCCCAGGTGTAAAATAGCCACCCTGATAGGAAACTGTGTGAGCGTGGGAAGAGGGGCAGACAGACAGCTGATGGGCTTTCCAACCCCGTTTCACTTAACTACAACACGACAGAATATCCCTCAGAACAGTTTCCGGTGTTTAAAAATATGTCACAAAATTGACATCAAGGACCCTGCTCATACACTGACAGGATTTTTACATTTTTATCTTTACATATTTCCCAGTAGGTGAATTACCCAAATTAGTCAATAATAGAAGCCAAAATGACTATGTTTAGCCAATTGAGTGTGACACCAAACTGCCTGACCACATGAGCCACCTCTTCCTCAAAGCTGTTGTAACCTTACTGTCCACAGGCCCTGAAAGGTTGCAATTTTGCTGTGATGATGAAGAACCACAGCAGAGGGTCACAAACTAATGCGCATGAACATGCAGATGGGCATGGACGTGAACATGCAGACCGCCCCACCACACACCCCACAAACCTTGTAAAGAATACAAAGTTACTGTTTGTTTTTTAAATTTTTTATTTAAATTTGCAACAAGCTTGCTTTACATGTCAATCCCAGTTCCCTCTCCTTCTCCTCCTCCCCTACACTCCCCCAACTCCCATCCCATCCCCTTTCTGCTCCCCAGGGATGGTGAGACCTACCAGGGGGGGATCTTCAAAGTCTGTCATATCATTTGGAGCAGGGCCTAGGCCCTCCCCCATGTGTCTAGGCTGAGAGAGTATGCCTCTATGTGCAATGGGCTCCCAAAGTCCATTCATATACTAGGGATAAATACTGACCCACTACCAGAGGTCCCATAGACTGCCCAGTCCTCCTAACTAACACCCATGTTCAGGGGGTCTGGGTTGGTCCCATGCTGGTTTCCAAGCTATCAGACTGGGGTCCATGAGCTCCCCCTTGTTCAGGTCAGCTGATTCTGTGGGTTTCTCCAGCCTGGTCTTGACCCCTTTGCTTATCACTCCTTTCTCTTTGCAACTTGATTTCAGGTTACTGTTGATGCTCATATGGTTTTAAAATGTTATTTCCACCATTATCAAATTTTCTTCAGGACACATCGCTTAAAGCAGGCTTTCCCACTGTGGCAGACTTTTTCAGTAGTCCAGGTTCAAGCCATTCAGGAAAGAGGGCTTTTTTTTTTTTTTTAACAGATTCATTCATTTCCTGTGGTAACAGTCATATTGTTTCGTTCGCCTCCATTTTAGTGTAAACGCAGTATGCTGTAAAAAATATCCAGCCTAGAAAGTCCTTTAGAGGGGTCTTTAGAAGCATCCCCTGAAGTTTTCCATTGTGCAAGTAGTTGATGCCTTTTGTAATGTTTCAGGGGACCTGGGCCCTAAGTAAGTCCTCAGTTTGGAAAGGAGGGTAAGAATACTGTTTGGTCACCCGACATATAAAACCCCAGATCAAAAGACTTGAATATAATTTTATAAATAGCAAAACAATTCAAGTCCATACAAACTGTAAAAACAAGCAAAACTAACTTTTAGGATAGAAAAGAAAATGGTCTTACAAGAGTGCTCTCTCCAAACATCAGATGTAGCCCTTGTAGAAGTTAGATTACCCAGACCCTCGTGGTCATCACCCTCATAGCAAATTGCAGTATGTCTACTAGAACACAGAAGCTTCCAGAAGAGCCGTCAGCTGTAGCTGGGACCAGCTGTGCTCTGAGATCTTGGCACAAGGACCTGGCAAGGTTGCCCTGTGCTGTCCTGGTGGCTACTCCAGCTCCATTTGCTTCTCAGGCCATGTGCTCAATGGGATGTCTACAACCTGCAGGCCATTTAGAGACTCATGACCAGGATGCTAAGAGGACGTGAAAACTCAGTGTGAAGAGGGGGAGGGGGTATTGTTACAGCCTTGGCATTTATTTGCAACAGCGGAGGGCACTGTCACTATCCATACAGGTCTGAAAGCCAATCCTATGGATGGCAGGTGCTCCATGGGGCAGGTGAGTGGGTGATGAGACTTCTTCTCCTTCGGACTAGTATGCAGGAATGGATGACCAGGCAGCTTGATCTTGTCCCTGGAGGTGACCAGAAACGGTGGGGAAGTCACTTGGCAGGAGAACCTGCAGGGAGCTCATGAGTCAATGATTCTATAAATAATGGTACCTTGAATTGATACATTTGAGGATGGGCTGTGGCAGGTCAACCAACTGGAATAGATACAAATAAATGTCCCTGCAGGATGGGCTACAAAATTCCTACAGAGCCCTGACCACAGCAGTGTCTGCAGCTGCAGCTAAGAAAATCCTCTGTAGTGAGCACAGCCTGCTTCCCACTTCCAGGCTGTCTACTAGGGTCTGGGCCATGTCTCCCAAGAGCCTTTCCCAAGACCCTGAGATCACCTGTCACACCCAAAGGTTTTCCAGGGCAAGGGTACCATCGTCCTTTGCGATTAGCACTCTTTAAAAGCAGGCATTCCCGCCCTAGGCTACTCTTGAAGGTTCCCTGGAAGAAGGCATATCTGGGACACTATTGGATTTTGTTTAAGGCCCTGGGCAACCTCTTCCCACCTCCATGCTTTTGTTTCTTCTAAAACAAACAGAACTTGCTTCGGTGACCAGTGTCCCACAGTCCTTTCCCTCCTGCACAAATGGTGCAGGGGATGACATCTTGCCAAGATGCTAGTGTCCTGCCAAGTCATGTGATAGCCAATTCTCAGAAATGACTTCGCCTGCCCTGGGTATTCCCGAACAAATCTGAGGCAGGCTGGCAAAGCAGCTTATCTGGGATCAGCAGGAGATGGCTCCTTCCAGACTGCGGTGTGGGGAGGCAGCTTCATCCATCGGTGCCACTGGCTCACTCTGTGCTGTTAGAGCTGGAGTTTGCATTTTTCTAAGGATGTGCTTTTCGTTGTGATTGGCTTTGAGAAAATGAGGCAAAGACAACATTATAGATGCCCTCACCTCCACTTAGCTTTTGGTGTAGAATGGGTGATGGGCCTTTGCCTGAGTCCAGCGAGGAAGTCTTTCTCTCCATGCCACACAGGTATGGACCCTTCTCTGTCCTTCCCGTTTTTCCTTGTCCTCATTTCCTACTGAGTGTCCCAGGTTTTGTGTTTCTAGATCAGTATTTCTACTCTTGTTTTTGACTAATGAGTTCCTTTCAGAGTCATCTATAATTTTATAAACCCCTACAATTAAAAAAATCATTTTCTCATTTTTTTGCATGGCTTAAGTTAAAAAGATTTTAAGTTAAATATTTTATATGAGTATATTATTCAAAGATTATATTAAATGAGCATTAAAAGGCTATCTTTAATACAGTTCATTACATAGGGGCATATTTCAACATCTTCCTTTTAATAAGTTTCACACACACATTCCACTTCCTTTAAGCTAGTTGTGTAAGAAAGGATGAATTTGTTGACAATTTTTTTTAAATGACACTTTTCATTCTGGGACTGAGCTATATCTAAACCATAATTAAAACTTAATTAGATGTATCAGCTTCAGGAATAGATTCATAAACTACTTTAGTGACCTGATCTTTGGAATATGTGTATCTTGTGCTTCAGACAATTCAACCATGATGTCTCTGCAACATTCGTGCTGTCTAAATGAAAAGATAACACAAGATTCGGAGGCAGTCATGTATCCTTCTAAATGGCACTCATCAATCACAGTTTTTATTTAATCAATAATAAGGCAAATCAAATGATGTCTGTATTACCCGGCTGTTCCTTCCCCCACCCTCTGTCTCTTCCTTCATTTGATGTACTAAAGACATCCCAGTGACCTACATAAGGACTCAGATCAGGTGATCTTAACTTATGGCGCTGGTAAAAATAACCTTGAGGTGAATTTTCAGAATTATCATTCCTCAGTTCCTCATTAACTTGGGGGTGGCTCAACATAAACTCTTTATGTTTCCTGTCTTTGTCACTTTTTATTATGAAACCAGTCTACTTTGGTTGCAAACAGAACCATAGCTAACAAATAATAAAGATAACTTAACAGCCTATGGCAGCCAAAATGAACCAAAGTGATAAACTAATTGGTGGCTGGGTCCGATTTCCATTAATTGTGCACTTCCTCACAATGTGTACACACACACACACACACACACACACACACAGAGGTATACACAGCTGTGATCAGAGGACACCCAAGTTTGATTTTCCATGCAATTATATCTATTCATTTAGTGGATTTTGATACATACTTTGAATCTAATGCATTTCCCACCTTTCTAAACAGCAAGCTCCAAACATCTGTTCTTGAAGTGTTGAGTCTACTCATCCTTAGCTGGAGAAGGAATGGGTGGTACAATCATTTGAAACATGAAGGGCAAGGAGAGTGATGGTGTCCTTCAGGGAGCAGACAGTAGTGGGTGAGAAGTATAGAGATCCAGGAAAAGGAAGGGAGTGAGAGATGGGGTAGAGCCATTAGCTACATCACTATAGATGGCAAGCAGGGGATAGGACAGGTTTGTACTGGTTTGAGCTGGTCTAGAAAATGTCCCGTGAGATCTAATGGGACTCTGGATGCAGTTTGGGAATGTGATAGGTAAGACTGTTGCAGCCCTTAGAGGAAAGCTCTGTATTACTCCTCAAAGAGAAACTCATGCTGCTGTTGTGTTGCAGGCATCCACGCTGGAGCCTGGGTTCTGGAGAGACAGAACAACCCTGAGGCTACACAGCTAGGATGCTCCTGGAAAAGGGGCAGGCCTTGAGCACTGCTTCAACCAGCTAACTCCCACATGCCCAAACTAGCAAACACATGTCCTTGACATGCCCAGCCCTAACTTTGAGGCCAAGATTCTGTATATAATCTAGTCACCCTCAACATAGCCCCAGCTGTCAGGGGGCATCACACGAGGGAGAAGTCAGGGGCTGTTTCCCTCTGAAGGAGACGTCAGAGCAGAATTCTTTAGATCCTTCGAGAGTGCGAAAGGAAAAATTACTGTGCAGCAGCTTGGCAAATTCTCTAAGAGGATGTGAATGGAAGCCCCTGAACAGCTGTAGGTCAGGACAGAAGCCTGGCCCTGAGGTCGTGTGTCTAGGCTGCGCTGTGGCAGCTGATAGTCACTTCTTAAGTCTCTAATGGAGGTCTGCTTACCCCAACCCAGCATAGCAGCCTCTGGCATTCCAGAGGGAAAAGGGAGAGTATGGTATGCAGGTGGGTGAGAACCTCATAACAGCTCCTTTGGGGGCCACAGTCAGACGCACACCCCAGCTGAGGCCTGTGTCTCCATGGCAGGCTGAGAGCTCAGTTCTGTTTGCCCATGCCTTCTCCCTCATCTAGGTCACCTAGGAGGTCCCCACTTGGGCGGTGCTACAATAGGATCAGAGTCCTCAGATAAGCCCCTCCCTCTCAGTCACCCCCAAACAGCCCTTGGGATCCAGTGTGGGTTCCCTCTACCCAGAGACCTGAGCACTACACACCTCAAAGGCTCATTTCTTCCTGGGTCCTCCCTCCCTTTGGCACAGACTAGCATAAGCTAACACCACCAGATCCACCACCAGTTCCAGACCTCAGCTTCCAGCTTGCTCTGCTTACCTCCGAGGTTGTGGCCTGGGGCCTAGCTGGGTCTCCTTTCTCAGACATTGGCCCCCAAGGTCCTGAAATTTACAGGCTGCCTTTGTTGAATGCCTGGAGTTTTTAATTTTCTAAGAAACTGGAACATAAGTGGCTGGTTGGCATTTTACAGACAGAAGTGTGGGTGAGTGACTGTATCCCTCACAGAACTAGCACAGCACAAACAGAAAATTAGAGGCTCCCAAAGGGGCAAGATGTCATCATCCAGGTTCAGGAACCAGGCCCTGTCTGCCTGTCTGCTTATACATTTACACAGGCACAATCATATACACACAGACACTCACGAAATACACATATATTCATAGACAGACACACTCATACACATGAACACACTCATAGACACAGATATGCTCATTCACATAAAAAGAAACACACTGATACATATACATAGTTGTACATAGACACAGACACTCATATGCATGCATACACATGTACATACACATGTACACATGTACACACACAAAGGTAAATATTTATAAATACACAGAGAAACACAATAATGGTCACATAGATACAAAAACATACTCGGAAATACACTCATACATAAAAACTCATACAACTTGGTTTATGTCCTATACTGGCTAATCCTGTGTCAACTTGAGTCAACCTAGAGTTATCTGATATGAGGGAACCTCAATTAAGAAAAAGCTTCCATAAGATCCCACTGTACAGCATTTCTTTAATTAGTGATTGATGGGGGAGGGTCCAGTCCATGGTGAGTGATGCTATCCCCGAGCTTGGTGGTCCTGGGTTCTATAAGAAAGCAGGCTGGGTAAGCCATGAGAGCAAGTCAGTAAGCAGCACCCTCCATGGCCTCTGCATCAGCTCCATGGCCTACCAGGTTCCTGCCCTGTTTGAGGTCCTGCCCTGGCTTCCTTCAGTGATGGACTACATGTGGAGGTGTAAGCCCAATAAATGCTTTCCTCCCCAACTTGCTTTTTGGTCATGGTATTTTGTCACAGCAATAGAAACTCTAAGACATGTACTCTTTCCCTCTCTCTCTCTCTCTCTCTCTCTCTCTCTCTCTCTCTCTCTCTCTCTCTCTCTCTCTCTCTCTCATACACACACACACACACACACACACACACACACACACACACACACACACACAGAGTCATCTAATGAAGCACACACACTATCACCTAACAAAGCTTTACTTTGGAGCAGAAATCTCCTCCTCTCCCTTTGATGAGTTAACAAGCAGGGAGAGGATGAGAAAGTCAGTGTTGCCTGGAACCCAACCCCCATTAACCTAGCAGTGGATAAACTATAGACCCTAAGACCTAGGTGTCCAGGAGGTACCACAAGATGGGCTATAGCGTCCTTGATTTCACTGAACAGATAACTAGGACTGAATGGTCCAAAGGATCTGACACGGGATGCAAAGAGCATGGCATAAAGTCTCAAGGAATACATCTAGCCTGGATTTGGCCCACCTTCTATGGCCTCTGTCAAAGAAAACAGCCAAACTGGACAAATCATCATGGACCCAGAATTCTTTCATGCTGTGACTCATTAATCAGGTGGGACTTAAGTAAAGGGATGACTCGAGAATGAATGTTATAACGGAGTCTGCCACAACTAAAGGCCCCATTGAGGAAGAAGATTTAGTAGTGCATTGCTGGAACAAGGGGCAGACAAGGAGGGACCATAGTTTGGCACAACTGTCTTGGCAATCAGTCCACTGTCCCATAGACCCCGAAGAAAGGTCCTTGCATAATGGACTCCACTCTAAGGAGCTTCGGTAGTTAACTAAACACATCAGCTGGCCACAAGAACAATACAAGCAAGATATGATATGAAAGGCTGGGAAGAGAGTGTTAGTGCCTATAAACAGATACATGAATGCCTAAAGGCAGTGGAGGGGACCAACAACAGCTGCTGGTCCTTTGAGGGATGAGACTTAGTTCCTGCTGATACCTGGCACTCCATGGAACGAGCTCTTTTCTCCATGTAACCCAAATGAATCCTGACTCATTTGTCACCTGGGAGCCCCTTATGGTGAGAATTACAGGTGAGAGGTGGCAGGGATGTGGTGAGTTTGGAAGAAGGCAAGGGACCAGAGTACTTGGGGTGGAGGGGTGTCATCAAACAGAGTGTGGGGTAAATTCCTGCAGTGGATAGCTATGCACTCACTTGTGGGTCAGTGGGAAGGACATGGACCGAGCAGGTGGGGTTCTTCAAGAGTATGTGATCCAGAGAGCCCCACAGTGGTTGAAATGATGGGGTACTAGGTGTTGACTCGTCTACTCAGTGCCTGGGCAGCCAGACAATCCAAGCTGGCCACATAAAAAGCCCAGATCCCAGGGTACAGGAAAATATTCTGCATTCAAGGATAAAAAAAACAACAGCAGCAGCAAAACAAAACCAACAAGCATGCATCCTAACCTCCATAGGTATCGTCCATTAGGCCCCTGAAGCTGGAGAGAAGATTTGAAAGTCACACAGCACACGAAGACCAAGCTTGCACAGGTATCCCAGCTTCAAACAAAGAAATTGGTCCCAAACCTTTTTCTTTCAGTGAAGTAACCACAAGCTAGTCAGAGAATCCTTGGAACTGAGGCAATGGTGGCTGACAAGGGGAAAAAACGGCCACTCCTCAAAGTGCAACCTGCCAGAAGCTTTTCACCAGGGCTGGAAGGTGCTAAACTGAGCCCTGGGCTCCTCATTAAGGTTACTGTTATCCTGAATAGTCACTTTGCTCAACATTTTTCAGGAAAAGGGCAATTAAAAATCTATTCTGAATGCAGTAAAGACATACTTTTAGAAAGGAATTGAGCAGACATCCTGGAAATAACATAAAACACCCAAACCCCAGAGTGATTAAAGGAAGATACATCAAGCATGATATGACACGGAAAGGACAGCAGGAACCTTGCAGCCTCATGCAGTCATAGAGTCCCAGGAGAGGCCTCAGAAGAAGGTGGACAAGCAGTTAATATTGTGGTGGTCTGTACCCTAATTGGGACCCTCTACAAGGTGCCACTAGGGACATGGCACCCTCACTTTGACTCTGCTTTCACAGGCTCTAGATGTGGCAAGAATGATGCAGAGAATAAAAAAACTGGGGAAATCTGTGAGATGGCTGTGCCCTTGGTAAAGGGTGGAGCTGGTATCCATAGAGAGGGGAATTTCCAGCTACAAACTAGACGCCTGGAAGCTCTCCATTGGGGGTTAGTTACATCAGCCCGGGAATCTAGAAGCCTGGCTCTCTGACTGAATTCACTTTAATTAGTAAGACAGTTTACCAGGATCTAAAAGTATAGACCAAAACACAAACCATAAAAGAACCTGATGGTGCATGGGACAGGACAGAGGTCCTGATGCTGGGAGAAAGGGAAAAACCCTTCACAACTAGTAGATTCTCTTATCCATCTGACTCTGCTATACTTTGGATCTCAAATGTGCCCCTGAAATCCCTGTGAAGGCTTTGTCTGCAGCTAAGTTACTACTGGCAGGTGGTAGGAATTTTCAGGGGTGGGACATAGCAGGTGGTCTCCTGGTCTCTGGGGACATGCCATTGGAAGGAACTGTGGAATCCCAGAATCTCGGCTTCCTCTCCATGTTTCTTCCCCATTATTAGGGAAGCTTTGTTAAACTGTGTGTCCCCCATCATGATGTAATACTCACTGAGACTCAAGTGTAAGAGGACCAACTGAAATCCCTGGAACCCATACACTGTTTCCCTTTCTAACTTGATTATTTCAGGCATGTGTTCAGGGACAGAAAGCTGGCTTATACCCTCTCTTTGTGGAACTAGTGTTCCAATAAGTCAGACCTAACATGACCATTAAAGGGCAACAAAAGGGGATCTAGAGTTTTAAGTATGCCTATAATGCAAGCTTTGAATTTTCCTTTCTCTTTTAATCTTCCTAATACCCATAAGGTAGAGGGTGTGACCGTCCCTGTCTTGAAGATGAAATAGCTGTGACTCAGAGTTAAGCCGCTAACAAAGTTAGCGGGGGCAGTGGTGACATCCCCATTTTGTTCTGCACATTGCTGCAGCTGCTGGAGTCTGTGCTACCCCTGCACTGGTTACTGTTTAGCACAGACTAAAATCTAATCAACAAAGAAAAGTTCCTGTGTCAGCAACAGTCCGTGGAGGAGAAAGTAAGCGTTAACAAATGCCTGATTACTGTAAACTAGCCCACAAATGCCAGGCTACTACATCATGCTAAGGCTTAACATTCCTAAAGCAAAGAACTTGGTCTGCTGGCTCCTGGCAGCTTCCCACGAGGCCCTTCCACAGGCCACGGGTTACTGCTGGGGGTAGGAGAGGCAGAAAATGGGAAGGCAGAGGTTAGAATGAATTAACTCACAGGCCCAGTTGAAGACTGCCAACTATAGGATATTCCGTCCCAAAGTGGTTGGACACCACAGAGCCTTTGCCCAATCCATCTTATACAGGGATCAGGTCCTAGTCTATTGAAAGACACTGGTGGGGTGGGAAGGGAACTCAGATGAGAAGGTGTGGGCTATAAGGGCACAGTTCTTTGATTTTGAAAACTCATTGCTTCAGTGAGCAGGCAGGATCATACTTGGTTGTGTATGGATTATTCTCCCCTTCAGAGTCCACAATGTGCAAGGATTGAGCTGGGGTTGGGCATCACAGAAAAGAACAAAGCAGCTGTTGTCCTCTATGAACTCACAGTTCAAAAGGCGGGAAAACGGTCTGTGTCGATCTCACAGGAGGGTCATGCCAATGGATTGTTTTCCAAATGGCATCTCAAAGCTATGGCTGACACGCAGAACTAGCCAGATAGGTTCTATGTCCCGGATAGGTGATTTTGATCACAGTTAAATAAGAAGAAACAAGTTCAGAGGTGGGGTTGTTCCAATCCCAAGGGAAGAAGATGAGTCTGAATCCATGCAGGAATCAGAGAGGAGAGCCGCATTCACAAGAAGAATGTGTAGTCTGAGAGGGGCCAGATGGGGGAATCAGACATGGATCTAGAGATGGATCTAGAGTTTTCTGATGGGCTATGAGATAGGAACATAGAGAAACCAAACATGAGGCTAGGAGGAGAGGCTGAAGTATGTCACAGAGGTGAAATGGAGATGCTCACAGGATCTCCTGGGGAGATGAGCCTTCCAGGTGAGTGTGGCAAATCTTAGAGTCAATAGTGAGGATTATGCTAACGAGGAAGACTTGGTAACAATTCTTGGGAGCATGGACAAGGCTCAAGGATACTAAACAGAATAAAAAACTAAGATGGATTCCCAGATAGGCAAGAAAACAAGTCTGGCCAGGAGAGTGTGGAGCATGAAGCTAGCAACCCGTCTAGATATTTACCACACTAGATGGGCAGCAGAGTGTCAGATAGCTTCTAGAGGAGGGATTCCCATACATGCCTAGGCAAAGATCTACTGACAGAAGATTGGGAGCATCTTAAATGCCACAATATGAACTTCACAGGTCAAAGGAGCCTGGAGCCTTCCAGCCAGGACCAAAGTTATACAGTATCTCTTATGTTTGCATGAATACAGGCTGGATTCTGTCACCAACTCACCCATGGGGAGACCCTCTGTCTCTATGGGTCAAAAGTTTCTGAACCTGGGAGGAGCTATAGTATTTGGGAAGACAACAGCTTCCTTCTAGCCTACAGGTAGAAACAGAGAATGATTAAACATGCTTACTTGGGGACTAAGGACATCCCCCAGGGACTCATAACTATAGTGTCACACCTCTAGCAGGCACAAGAGCTGGTTCTCAGGTGTTCTGAACGATTTGGGGTCTGCCTCCAGAGATCTAGCTTGATCAGTTTCAACCCTCACTTCCCAGTAATCTCTTCCTGGCTGCTGGTTATACATTTTCTTTATGCTTTCTTATTCATTGCTCCTTATGACCCTGAATAGAATTATCTACATATCAGAAATAGGATTGGAGAATACCTCATCATTCATAGAAGTTTGTTCTCATAAGTGGTTGTCCTGGAATTTAGACCCAGGTAGTCTGGCACTCAAATCCCCAGTCTTCTTGGTCTCAAGAACTACCAGACTCTCAAAATATCTGGGGATGAAAAGTAGGTTTTCAATATCAAATTTTGCAAAGTAACAATCCTGTGTTAAATATCAGACAGCTACTCATCTTAATAGATGAAAGAACACTTTCAACATTCACTTATGCGCACCCAGATTCACACATGCAAACAGCAAGCCTGCTCGCTTCCCTGATCCACCAGTTGGACTCATAGACACACTTTTGACCAGATGCCAATGATGCAAAGGAGTGTGAGCTGTGTGGCATGATTGTGGTGTATGTAGCACACACAATCATAGGACTAGTGTGCTGGTGGCACATGCTGGTAGTCATGGGCTGGGGGTGGGGCAGCAAGGGGACTTTCACTGGGCTGGATCAGGACTGCCTGGGTGTCAGTCATTCTTGGCCACATGGTTAATGAGCCTGATGTTTTACCTTCCTCAAGATCATGGACTGCCTAATACCCTAATTTTAATTCCCCTTTCTGCTTCAGTTAGCTAGAATCCATTTCTGTTGCTCGCTACAAAGAGTCCTGAGTGATGGAACATAGTCAGAACAAAGGCCAACACTTCAAATGGAGTGCATTTAGTTTTACAGAAATTGCAGTGTCTGCATTTTTTTTCCTTCTTTGACTACAGACCCATCTGAGACAGGCCAGGTTCTACAGAATAGAGTTTGGGGCAGCCCTAGTCTGCTTCTCCCAGAGGAGCCAGAAGCCAGAACCAAGAGCTGGACAATGGGTAAAGCATTGCCAGTGCTTGTCATGCTGATGGTAAAGGCTTCAGCTGGCCTTTGTAGCCCTGTGTACCATGCCTCCTCTCCGACCTCCTGCTCTGCCTTTATCTGAGAGGGGGTTTCCACTCTTTGTAGGACAACCAGCACTAGTTCATTTTTCACCAGTGCTCACAGTATCCACACCCACTTCCTCTGCTCCTGCTGCTCTCTAGAGCTCCTGAGTTATTCCAGCCTTGCTCTCTGTATGAATTCCTTGCTTTAAATTGTTTTCATTCCAATAAAATTCCCCCTCAGAACCAGCCGCCTTGTCTGTCCAGTCTCCTTGAGCTCTCCATGAAAGAGACTAGAGGCTTTGCCCATCCTTTTGAGATTCACTTTGTCTTCTGTCTTGGTGAGATGGAGGACAACCCATCTCTGTCCTCTGCAGGAGGATCCTTCAAAGACAATTAAGTCCCTCCTCAGCCTCTTTCTTGTGAAATGAAATTATCCCTAATCCTTTATCCTGTCTTCAAGAGTTCTATTTTCTGGTCCTTTTATGGAGTGGACTCCATCTGGGGAACAACATAGCTAGGAGGGCTGAGGAGTACATGCATGGGGTTTACAGGCATCTTCAAGAACAGCAGGCTCTTCTTAGACCATTTGCCAAGTGAAATGACCTTGCTTTTGAGCAAAAACAGTCTCAGTTCACCATCTCCTAGCCTGATGCTACCCCACCCCACAGCAGAGTACCAGATATTGTTGAACCCATGAAGGAGGAGGGTCAGGTTCAGGTGAGAAAGGATTGCCAGGGACAACACAAAGGTCTCCAGTGCCAAGTTCAACAATGTATTTTGTGCGAAGAGATGCAAGATCTAAAGAGGGGATTGATGGAGAAAAAGAACAGGTATTTTGGGATAAGACTACCCAGTCATGAAGCTAGGGTTTTTATCATTATGTCATGTATTTCTTAAAAGTGGGAGCCTGCTGGGTGGTGTTGGTGAACGTCTTTAATCCCAGCACTTTGGAGACAGAGGCAAGCGGATCTCTGTGAGTTCAAGGCCAGTTTGGTCTACAGAGCTTGTTCCAGGACAGCTAGGGCTGTTACACAGAGAAAACCTGTCTCAACAACAACAACAACAACAACAACAAAACAACAACAAAAATGAGGAGCCATGTCATTCTTCTTCTGTCTTCTCTTGTGCCAGGATTTAGAGAAGTGATAGGAAGAGGGAATCTTAATAAGAAAGTGGAAAACTGCATATATTCTTAAGTCTCTTGCCAATGCACATGTGCAGAAGTCAAAAGTGTTGGTCCTTGCCTGGTACCCTGTTTGAGACAGGGTCTTTCTTCTGTTTACAGCTGCATATGCCAGGCTAGCCAGCCTATGGGCTTCCAGAGACGCTCCTGTGGCCTTCTCCCAAGTTGTTGGAAAAGTATTGTGGTTACAGATATGTACTATAGAGTCCAAGTTATATAGTGACTTCTGGAGACTCAAACTTGGGCATTCATACTTGTGTGGTAAGTGATGTACCTACTAATCAATTCTCCAGCTATGATTCTTAACTAATATCTTTCCAATTCAATGTAGTAGAAATGACAACATCGTGGCAATCATGTCCCTGGGTCTGCAGCAATAGGCTCTTTGCCCCAGAGAAACATGGTCACATGGCATTGGAACATTGTTAAAACAGAAATAGTAGACCTGATCCTTAACCCTCCAGTGCTTCTCCATTCATGGACCAGTCCCCATGGTTAGCTTCTTCAGACAGCCGGGCCTTATATGGCCAGCTCAGGGCCAGTGTGACTCTGTAGATGAATTATCTACTTAAAGATGATCCATAACATGACATCTAGAAGCCACTATAATCCTTTTATTAGAAAAAAAAAAAACCTTATGCCTTACTTACAACCCACAAGTCACTGGTCCTGACTCCTACATAGGTCTACCAGGTTCTTAAACTCATCCTGGGCCTCACCTTTCCCCTATATGAATAAAGAACTACAGGCATTTTCCCAAAGTCAAACAAGAAAATTGCCCAAAGAACCAAGTAATCTTCAAATGTCAGAAACATCTCATGTGTGAATCACTTTTAAGTAAGAGCATGGGAATTTGGCAAGGTGACAAGCAGTGGTTTACAACATTAAAGGTGACTTAGAAACAGCCAACCAGTCAGAAGTGGAGAGAATAGTGCCTGAGCCAGCCCAAACCTGCCATCTCCCATGACAAGCCCAACACTAGTCATTTTCCCATTTGTGAATGGATACCTGAGTTGCAAGCTACCCGAAAGGGAAACAAGTGATTCTCAGAACCTCATATGACTCCCTCAGGCCAGCCTTGCCAGGCCGGAAGAGAATTTCTGCAGCACTTCCCTTTGACCCCCTGCATTAGCTTGAGGCTGGCACTGACTTCCTCCTTTGCCATCTGATGAATGCAGGATGATTTGATTTGAAACTGTGTAATGCTTTTTGTTCAGACCCAGGTGTTTGGGAAACTTTCCAAGATGCATCTGGTCCACAATGATGTTCATATCCCCAATTCTCATAGCTCTATCTTAGCTCTAAGAATTTGGGGCCTTTCTGTCAAGATTGTAATTCTCCTGTTTCTCTATAGCTTTTGAGGGTGACCCATGAAACACCATTGACCCACCCATCAGTAATGGTAGACTGCTATGCTTGCCCTTCTCTGTGGCCCAAGATATATCACTCTGTTGGGATCTGAGGCAGATCAAGAACATTAATTAATGTTTGCATTAATTCCAACATTCCTCAACCAATGACTTGGTCCCTCAAAAGCCCTTCAGCATGCCAGGCCCTGTCATCATTCAAAGTGTTGGAGAAGGCCAGCTCCAACTGTCCTAGGACAGAGACCTCTGATATTTCCTAAGGAGCCTAAAGGGAACTAAATGTCATGCCAATGTCAACATGAGTCAGAAAATACCCATGACTAAAATCTTGGCTCCTCTGGAGGTTGTAAGTGAGGAGCCTGGGCCTGAGCACTGGCTTAAGTGACTCAGATTAGAATCTGTCCTCACTTTGCCAAAGAAGCCCAAGGAAGCCCTCAGAATCAATCACTCATCATTGCTGACACTTGGGAGCTGCCATTTTCACATCTGGGGACAGTGACATCAGATGTTATCAGTACCTATTAAAATCCCAGCCCAAGCCTTCATGCCCCAGTGCAAGGAGAATGAGGATATTTTTGTCTCGTTTCATCTCTTGACAGCAGGAAGGAGTAAGACAGAAAAAACCCATCTGGCAGATGTAGCAGAAGGAAATCAGCCAACCTCATGGCTCTCTACTTGGGTCTTGTTTTAACTGGATACTGCTCACCCTGACTGCTTAGATGTCATACCCCATGTCCCTGTATCTTTACCATGACTGGTCACCTGGCCTGTTGCTTCATTGCTTCTCCTCACACACCCCTTTCCAAGAGACATGATAGACTCCAGCCACAGACACCACTCCACATTCTCTAATATCTCTTGCTTCTTCCCTAAGTACCCCTCTTACCCCTGGCCACATGTTAATTACACACATCCTTAGCTACCTCCTACCCAGCTGAATGGTTACTTCCTCACAAGGGATTTTGGATAGCCTTCCAATTCAATATGTCACATTAATATTCTAATCCTGTCAGTTTTGCCTTTTGTCTCCTATCCTGCACTTGTGTGTGTGTGTGTGTGTGTGTGTGTGTGTGTGTGTGTGTGTGTGTGTGTTTTCTTCACCATTTTTATCCATGCTCCTATGCCTAGAACATAGCTGGAGTTTAGTGAGTATTTATTGAATGTCCAATGTGTACATGATCTCAAATTTACAAACACTTATTTTTCTTCTTGGTCCACGTAATAAGGAATATTTTAACCATATTTAAATATATTCAATATATTTTGAAGTTCATGGTTCTGGACTGGGTGGGGGAGGAGGGTGAGCTTAGGATAGAGAAGAAGAGGGAAGATTTCCCTCTCTGAACCCAGGAGGGAGGATTTGGGATTCTGGTAAGTGAGCAAGAGTTGGCAGCCAGGATTCTTTAGCTATGTGGTTTCTGTGTTTATGCCTGTTTTATTACATTTAGCCTTGTCACAGAAGCATATGGTGGAGAGTACACAGGAAATGCCCTCTTCCACACCCAGGAAAGCATCACCTCTAGAAATTGGGGAGGGGACAGTCCTTGGAGGTCAACTGGGGGTCAACAGCGTATCTTTCAACAGTTAGATTCTTCTCCCAAACTACTGTGGATAACCTACCCAAATGGATGTCTCTGCTCCTGCTCACTCTTGAGTGACAATCAGACTCATATATCGACTGCTTACCTGCTACCACCATGTGTCTTAAGGGCTCTCAGCCCCATCCTAAGTAAAACTTGTTTCTCTCCTTGCACCATGTGGGACCTAGAGATTGAGTGGGACTCAGGTCACCAAGTCTATTAGAGACAGGTGACTTCACCACTAAGCTATCTCACCTGCCCAAAGTGACACATCCTCAAACGCCAGCAAAATCAGTCCACACTCTTAAATGAAAGCAGAAAAATTTTTAAGGTGGCCAGCAAGATTCTGCATGGCATCTCCCTGACCCACTCTTCATGTCAAATTGATTCTTTGCTTTCTCAGCTCAGCCTCAATGGCCTTCTCTCCTTTGCTTAAATGCCCCATAGTCTCTTCCACACACGGGTCCTTTCTGCTTAGCCCACCATCCCTACCCTACCCTACCTCTAGCACAGCGGTTCTCAAACTTGGGGTTGCAACCCTTTTGGAGGTGGGATGACCCTTGGACAGGGGTCAAATATCAGATATCCTTCTCTAGCACATCTGCCCTTTAAATCTCAGCTGTGATAGTTAAATTGAGGTTAGCAGCTCTTTTAAGTCTCAGAGCAGTCAGCACCCACTCTCTGAATCCCTGTACAGTGTACCTGCCTTCCTGGTGTCAGTGTTGCATGAGCTGTCCAATAAACATGCATTTCCAAACTCCAGCAGACGCTAAGCTCCTAGACCAGTGGTTCTCAACCTTCCTAAGGACGCGCCTCTCATTTACTTCCTTGTGTTGTGGTAACCCCAGCCCTAAAGTTATTTTCATCTCTAGTTCAGAACTATAACTTTTCTACTGTTCTGCATGTTAATGTAAATATCTGTGTTTTCCAATGTCAGAGATGACCCCTGTAAAAGGATCATTTGATGCCCCCAAAGGGGTTGAGACTCACAGGTTGAGAAACACTGTCTGTGAGGGAAAGAACCAGCTCTCCCTTCACTCCTTGTCCAGTTCTAGTATCTACCACACACAATGCTGGGTACCCAGAAGGCACTCGGTATTTGTTGAAGAACTAAATAATGGGTTTGATTTTTTATTGAGGGACGACATGCTGCCTTGCAGTCTGGCTTCATAGGAGATAGTTACAACACAGAGGCATTGCTGATGGCAACATACTCCTTCCGAGGAAGATTTTCAAGTGGGAGAAAAAACAACCTCCCCAAAACTGGCATAGAAAGCAAAGAGTAAAAGATGAGCTGTTCGTCCAACAGAGGAAATGCACACGATCGGAACATTCGCGAGCCGTCTGTGTGGAATGCGGGGAGATTCCACCCCCTCCACAAGCCATATGCCAGGGAGAACTGGGGTAGGAGAAAGAAACCCTTTCTTTCTCCACTCCGGAGGGGAGGCCTTCATGCGGAGAAGGAGTCAATTTTAAGTGAGCCCAGAAAAGGGCTAGGAATGAAGGGCTTTGATAGTACAGTCATATTCCCAGCTACCCCTCCTCTCGGTTGCTCTGCCGATCCCTTGGAGGGGTTGGGTCCCTTTGTGCTGTGAATGGCAATTTTGAGTATCCACCAGGCATCAACTCTAAGGTGATGGTTTCTTCACACTCAAGTTGGTCTGGCTGTGAGCTTACATCTGGGTAAAATGACTGCTAATATCAGTAGGCTCTCTCTACTCATCCCGGCACATCCTAGAGCCTACCCCCATGCAATTCTTCATGATCAGTTCTTCTCACTCGTCCACAAGGCAGGGCTGTGAACCCCAAACACACCTATCTGAGGATTTCCCCCTCTCAGTCCATCAGAGTCACCATGGCTGTCTGCTAAGCCAAGGGAGGCCTAAAAGCAAGTATTCATGATGAGATGGTATGTCCCAAGGAAACCCATTTCCAGGACTTGGGCCTACAGGCAGAAAGAAACTGAAGTGAAATGTGTATAAGACATAACAAGAGGCCATTTGCCTCCAAAGAATAGATTCCTAAAAACTATAACAATAGATAACAACAGCTTTCTTAGATGTTATGGTATGAATACACAGTAAAATTATCAGCATTTTTCTAGAGCTTTAAAAAAAGTCTAGTCATCCACCAGGCAGTGGTGGCACATGCCTTTAATGTCAACACAAGGGAGGCAGAGGCAGGCAGATCTCTGTGAGTTCGAGGTAGGCCTGGTCTACAAAGTGAGTTGTGGGACAGCCAGTGCTATACACAGAAACCCTGTCTTCAAAACAAAACAAATAACAACCAGCAAAAAGCCTTTTCAAAAGAAACGTCAGTAGCAAAAGAAATACACTAACTGCTTTCCTATTTGTCAGTTATGAATCATTAGAAAACATGGAAGGGCAGAGAGCTTGCTTGCTCTATGCAACATCCAAGGATAAGGTTCTTACGGAATAGTGCAGAGCTCATATTAGGAAGCGCACAGATGTTTACAGAGCATATGAGAGCAGATTCAAATAAACACAACCAGGAAACGAAGGCACACATTCCTGAAGGGGAAGGCTTAATATTGTCGGTAGGATGTCAATTCTTTATAAGTCAATTTAAGGCTGCCGTCTAATTCAGGCAGACATCATGTAACACTAACTCAACAAGCTATTTTCTTTTCTTTTCTTTACTTTGGGGAAAGAAAAAAATGGTTCTAAAGTTCAATTGGCCTGTTAGTTGTATCAGATACAGTAGCCAAAAATTATTTCTGGGAAGTAATACTGACAGAGATAGTCTGCAGTTCCAGATTATACACAAATAAAAATTCTGTAATTAAAACAATGTGGTTTAGTACTAAGTCAGAATGGAAGCAAATAAATGAGCTAAAAATACATGCTTGTTCACCCACAAGAATTTAGTGTAAGGGAAGTAGTGATTTAAATCAGTGGGGCCAAAAAAACAAAAACAAAAACAAAAAAAACAAAAAAAATCTTTCCCAATCAGAACAGCAAGAATTAGCTATTAAGGAAAAGTGAACATTTCTCTTATGTCTCAGAACAAAATGAGAAACCAGGACAAAAAGTTGAATGTGCAAAATAGATCCTCAAACAAGTAGAAGAAAATGCAAATGAACAAATATCTAAAGCCAGGAATGGGAGGAATCTTGTAGCACAAAAACAAGAGAAGCAGACGCACAGAGCTGGTGAACAGGACAGAGCAAATCATGCCTTCAGCATACCGGAGAAGCCATAAATGAATTGAAAAGACAAATGACAAACCAGAAAAATATTCCAGCGTTACACCAAAAGGTTAATATCCTCTTATGCATAAAGAGTTCTTATAAATCAATAGGGAAAAAAGATAAATATAAATAGAAGAAAAGCAAAGGACAGAAATGTCAATAAATGCTGAAAGAAACGCCCTAGCCCACTGGTAATTAAGGAAGAACAAAGTGAGACCACGGATACCATTACTCACCCACCTAACAGACTCCAATTTAAAAATTACAAAAGGCAGGAGCAATGCAAAGTAGTTGTTCACATGGTCATGGGAGGGTGAAGGAAACTAGCCTTTCTGGGACAATGTGCAATACAGATCTTCAGTATGTGCCTGCCTCTGCGCTGCCGTGATGACTGCTGTTTCCAAGAATTGATCCTAAATAAATATTTCAAAGTGTCCACAGATATTCGTTCAACACAGTCTGGCTGTAGTATATTTTATAGTAAATTTTTATACCATTAAATAACCACATTATCTGAATATCCAACAATAGGAAATTAAATAAAACCTAGCACATTAGCATAAGGAAATACAGTCTTCTAAAGATAAGGTTTCTAAATGAGAAATGACAAGGCAAAATCAATGCAAGATATAAAGGGGGGGCAGGACATAAAATAATACATAGTTTCATCCCAATTCTGCTGAGGGCAAAACATAGTAGATTGTAAAATGTTAATTGTTTTTATCTCTGAGTGGCAAGATTACGCTTGGTTTTTCTATCAAATTTTTCCCGTCAAGAACATTACTTTTATAATTGGAAAGTTACATAATTTTTAAAAGATCAAACCTTGGTGATTCTATTTCTAGAATTCCATCCAAACATGATATCATTTAACTCTCAACCATCCCGTAGCCTGGTCTGGTTATTTTCATATTAACACGTATAACCAGAGGTACTGGTGCATAATGTGATATGCCAAATATTGCCCTCAAAACTAGGTCTTGGCAGAGCTGCCTGTTACCAAAATTGTGAATGGAAAAAAAATATATAAGAATAGCCACCATAGCGCTGCGGGTGGGGACAAACATATATTTCTATGGGCATGGTTAAGTAACAGCTTGGAGGCATGATGAACTAGCACTCCACTATCCAATAGTGATTCCTAGGAATTACTTTTAATTGTAGGATGATATTTATCCTATACCAAATTAAAAAAGCAAGTTGCAAAATTCATATGCAAGCATGGTACCAACTGTTGTAAAAATACAAACCAGAAGACTGAAAGAAAATATAATAAAATATACTAATAATAACTATTTCCAGACAATAGGCTTACTAGAGATTATCACTTCACACCTGAAAATTCTACATAATAGGTATCGCTTTAAGTGTCAAAACATGCTCCACATTGATTTAAATGGTGAGTATTTATTTAGTACCACCCCTCTCTTCCTGATTCCTACCAATTCCTTAAGGTCAAATTCACGGCTAACTTCTCCCAGGAAGCGCTTCCTTGTTTTGTTCAGACCAGGAAGTTCCAAATAAAGCTTCAGGGTTGGACAGATGGTTCCGCAGGTAAAGGCAGTGGCCAGCCAATCTTGACAACCTGAGTTTGGTACGCAGATGGTGGAAAGATATAACTGACTCCTGTAAACTGTCCTCTTGAGTCCCACACAGGCACCATGGTATGCCTGTGCCAACCCAAACACAACATAAATTAATTAAAAACCAACAACAAAGCTTTGGCTCGTGCCTTCAGATCTCTCTCCCGTGTCTCTTATGACATCATGGCTCTTGGACTGACCTCCCTATCGAACTGACCTCCCAGGGAGCCTCCTATGTTGTGGCTTCGAACTATTCTGCAGGCTGGCAGACCTGGTGCCCACAGAAATGTCATTGCTGAGTGTGGCCTGCCTGGTCCTTATGGTGGAGGATGGCAGAGATGATCTCAAGAGTGGAAGCTGTGGGATCTGAATACTGGCTGCAGACTACAGCCTGCCTGTCCAGGATGAAGTAAGGAAAGCAAGTGAGAAATGAGAAAATTCCAGGCGATGTAGTCAATTTTCCAAAACACTAAATTTATCTAAGTATTCTAAATTCTAGGCTTACACCCTTCCTGCTCATCTGTGTTTTTAAATAATAAATACAGAAGAGAAGGTTTAGCATTATTTATCAAATGGATGCCTGACAATCACATGATTCTTTTCTCGTTTTTTCATGCACCCAGATCCATAAAAAGAATAAATATTAAGGCTAACTTTTTCTAATGGGAAGAGGGAGTTTAAATAATTCGGTACCATTGCAAGCTAAATATCAGTGCCAACTAAACAGGCCTGGAATATTTGCTACTCATCAGAGAAGCATCCCTAACTGCTCAATGCAACACACTTTTTTCTTTTTCTTTTGCCCGTCATATTGCCTTGTAACAATTACAACTATCCAAATTCAATCTGGTTAGTGGTTTTTTGTTTGTTTATGTAGAGTCTCCCTATGAAGACCATATATATATATATATATATATATATATATATATATATATATATAGGCTTAGTTGGACTCACTATTGATATGGGGTACATTCTCAATAAATATTTATTAAATAAATAAGGAAGAAACTGGAAGCTGGAGATGGTAAAGGCTCCTTGTTGACAGTCATTGCACAGACTCTCAAAATACTACGAAATCAAAATCATTGATAGGTTCAGCTACATAGGAGTCTGTGAGATTTTGGGCCTGGAGCTAACTTTTGAAAAGGGTTCCTTTGGGCTCCAGTCACTGTGGGACTAAGACATTTGAGAAAGAGTGGATAAACACAGAATAGCATTCCTGGCTGGTAGCACTGGTTTGCACACAGCGGGACATAGCAAGTGGACACAGACACACACCTCAGATGTATGCAGCTCTCCAACTCCCTTCCCTCCCTCTGATTAACACTCTCCTTACTCCACACCTCTCCCCTTCCCTTTAAAAATGAATCTCTCTTACAGTAGTTGATGAGAAAATGCCCTCTTGTGGGCGTGACAGTGGACCACCTTGTCAGCATCACAGATTTCTGAAAACGTAGTTGTTCAAGAGAATTCCTTCACTGGGTCTGAAGATGTCTATATGTATTTTTAATCCAAAAGTATCAACCCTTTGTTAAAGCACAATTATATTTTGTGGGAAGCCATTAAATGATCCTCAGTTCACGTCTGCCATGTCGAACTTAGCAAGTTCTGCTGATCCGATTCATCACAAAGATAATTATTCTCTTTTCTAAACTTCTGTGCGATTTGATAATGACTGGGTGACTTTTTTTTCTCTCCCCCTAATCATCGCCCAGAATCTGCCTCCTTTCTGCTCCCAGGAACCCATCACCTGAGATTGACAGGCAGCAATTGAAAATAATAAAATTATGTAAGATGAGCTTGTAATCACCTGCATTTCACAAGAAGCAAAATGCATTTTGCTCCGGCTAGGGAACAGAAAGTTTCTTCCTCATTTTAAATCTGTATCAGAGGTAAAGCCTTCTATTAAAACACAATTCTGGGTATACTCGCCGCTTCTGGCAGACTGCCAAGGAGACTATCATGGAGCTATTGCTGCAGAGAAGCAGTTTGTCAAAGGCATTGAGGATGCTCCCAAGAAATCAGGCAACCTCCTGACTCTAAGGAGGATTTTGCCTGTACCTACCCCAGCTCTGCTTGCCAGCTCCACCTGCATGCGCACGCACGCACACTCATGCACACGCGCACACACACACACACACACACACACACACACACACACACACACACCATAGCCATCTTTTTATGAGGAGCTACAGAAGGAAAACATTGAGATAATCCCCTCTTTGTCTTACACACACACACACACACACACACACACACACACACACACACACACACAAACACGTCAACCATAACCACCACATTGGGTTCCCCCTCCCTCTTTTGACCCCCTTTTTCCCTTTTACTGTACTGTTTCATTATGTTTACTAAATTGCAAACTCTGCAATCTAAGACCTGGTTAACTGCAACTTTTTTTTTTTCTTCTGGATATTATTTACAGGTCTGTGCAACTACGTGGGGACACAGCTATTTGAGAATACTGGTATGGTGAGAGGTAAGCTCCTAAGCCTGCTTAGCTACTGTTAGGTTGGTCTACAAACCTGACTTTTTTAAGAGCCCCCAGGTGGAAAAGGACCCTGGAGAATTAATTTTTAAGGGGAGTGTACGATTGCTGTGACAGACACATTTTATAAGGGATTATATGAAGCCAATTGGTCCTCCCCTGTCCCTCACAAAAAAACTGGCTGTTTAATTTTTTTCTCCTATATTATGAGCTGGCATTTCTGTTTCTGATAGTAGTCATCAGAATCTATACACAAACACCTATTGCTCACTCTGAGAGCAAGAAGTGGCAAAATTACCTTACTCTTACAGCAATATTTCACTCAGGCTAGGTAAGTCTTTTTTTAAGTATTGAAATATGAGGATTATTTAATAATTAGAAAACTTTAAGTATAGAGATGGCTTCTATTAGTGCATTATATTGTATTTTCAGCTTTCTGTGTGAAGTGTGTGCTTCAGTACCACCATAATTATGTTTCTGGTTTCTTTTAATTAACCTTGTTTCCATCAGAGTTGGAAAAAAAAAAAAACTATTCTTTCAACCAAACATATGATAGTCATGTTAACAGCTTCATTCTCAATTTTCAAAGAAGCATTTTATATTTTTCCTAGGGTCCCTAGAGGAAAAAAAAAATTCACGCTAATTTTAACACCTCACCTCTGTGCCCAAATACCTGAAAAAGAACACATTCTTCCCAGGAAAAGCCAGGCCTTATGCTCCAAGACCAGGCAGAACAGTACGCTGATGGGCACAAGGGAGACCGACATGAGCTCAAAGGAGATGAACATGGGAAGCCAAAGACAGGCTGGACTTTGACCAGGGTCTCCAGACCTTTACAACCTCAGGTTAGCATACTGAAGGACTTAGCCAAACTGTGGGAAAATGGACCAAATTATCTTTCATGGGTCAGAATAAGAAACAGAGTCATCTCACACCCTGCTGATGGGATCCGTTATCGAGTTACATGTTTTAAGAAGTTCTCCTTATTTGCATGTGACAACAGCTAACATGATCAGAGAGGAAATTCTAAGGGTTTGCACTTTCCCACCCGGGATGGCTGTAAACCATGCTGGGGGCTCGGGATTCAATCCCTGGCTGCTCCCTGGTTCTTCTGCTTGTTAGCTTGTAGGGAATGGTTCTGGCTCTAGCTGGTCCATCTTAGACTGGGGCAGCCTTTCCTCTGCCTTTGTGTTACACAAACTGTACTTCAAGGCAAACATTGGCCTAGATCTTTAGAGGAAAATCAACAAAAGATTAATATATACAAAAAGATGAGGCCGCTGTTTCCCCCAGGAGCACAAGGCAGGCCAGCAGGGGACTTCCATACAGCTGGGAAGTAGCCACCTGAACCAGGGAGTTCCTACCAGCCTAGAAGGGTGATGAGGACCCTAACAGGCAGACAGGCTAGCACCCAGCTAGCTATAGCCCCCACCCCCTTGCTCAGCAACGACTGTAGTGAGCTTCCAGCTTCTAAAGGAAAGCAAATCTTTTAAGAAGCAGGTATTTCTCTCTGTTCCAGGTACCTGGTGCCCAAGCCTTGGCTTGCAAAGCTGGGCTCTGTGCTTGAGTTCCAGACTAAAGGTATCAACATGGCTGAAGAAGATTATCATCAGTCCTAAAGGTCCAAGTCAGGAAAAAAAAAAAAAAAAAAAAGGGGCTGAGCTTGGGACTAGCCACCTGACCCCTCTGCGTGGAGGAGATGCTGTCTGTCTGGTCAGTTCTGTGGGTAACTGTCAGAGCTGGGGATATGAGGGTTCAGCAAGCTATTATAGTTTAGGAATGTCAACCTATGAGCCAAGCATCAAGTCAGCTCTAGTTCGGTCACAAAGTGTACTAGCCTCCTGAGTGTGCCTTAGCTTCCTGCATGCGTGGTGTCTCAGTAACCACACAAGTGCCTATTCCTCTGGTTGCCATCCTTCCAGAGAGAAAAAAAAAATCGACACGTAGCCTTTATCTCTGGGTAGGCAGCCAGTCCAATAAGTCAAATAAGGAAGTGTTTGGGCCAGGACAGAGGATTGATTAGAGAGGGCACAAGAGAACTTGTGGAGTGGAGAGAATCTTCTATTGTTTTGAATGATGATCACGTAGACATCTGCAATTACTGAAACTTGGTATAATGACCATTCAGATCTATGGATTTCATTATATTGCTTCAACTGTAAGAGAACAAATCAAATAAATACATGTCCAGCACACTGCTGGGATGAGGGAGGTACACCGCAAGTACCATAGAAATGTTGCTCAACTCTTAAACTTCAAGACTAACACAATTAAAGAGTTAATCTGGGGGGGTCGATTGGAGAGATGGCTCAGTGGTTAAAAGCAATGCCTGCTCTTCCAGAGCACCTGGCTTTGATTTCCAGCTCACAACTGTCTTTTAAATCTGGTCCCAGAGGAACAAACACCCTCTTTGGGCCCCCTCAGGCACTCCACGAAAGTGGTCACAGTTAAGCATGCAGACCGAACACTCATACACATAAAACAAAATAAAAAGTAAGCTTTAATTTAAAAAGAATCAGTTGGGAATATCTGGAAATTTGTTTGTCACAATAAAGCACAAAAACTTAAACAAACAAACAAACAAACAAACAAACAAAAAAAACCCAAACTAGCCTCTCAGCCATTTTTAAGTGTACAGTCCTGCATGCACTCATTTTGCTAAGGGTCACTACTAGCCATCTCCACACACATTTATTTTTTCTAGACGGAAACTGTAAGTCCATTAAACAGTAGCTTCCTGACTGCCAGTCTTCCTGTGCATATTTATATACCTCATACGAGTGGACCCACACAGCAGTTGTCCTTTTGTAGCTGGTATTTCCACTTATAATGCCCCTGCATCTGACACCTGTGAGACTGCCTGTCCTTCCCAAGGCTGGATGCTACCCCTCTCTATGCAGGGCCAGCATCTTGTTTGTCCATTTATCCACTGACAGACACAGGTTACTTCTGCCTTTGATAATCAGGGATACTTCCACAGGTATGAGTCCTACTGGTGTACTGGACCACACACCAGCCTTAGCTTTTCACTTCTATGAAGTACATGCTCAGTGTGTGTGTGTGTCTGTGTGTGTGTGTGTGTGTGTGTGTCTGTGTGTGTGTGTGTGTGTGTTACTTCTGAGAAAACACAAATGGTATTTTCTACAGTGTTTGCCCTGTTATACATTTGTACCAGCAGTGCATGAGGCTTGTAGTTTCTCCACATCCCTCCTGACACTGAAGTTCTGGTTCTGTTTGTTTGATAACAGCCGTCCTAATGTGTACCAAGTGATGTTTCACTGTGTTTCTGGCTTGCAATTTCCTCATCATTGAAATGTCGAATGGCTACTGACCTATCTTTCCTGGAGAAATAAGCTCTGGAATTCGTAGGTCATCCTTTAATCATATTGTTGTTGGGTCAAAACATTTTTTTCATCGTAACCAGAAGTCCTGAGAACAGAATCCTGCCCTCCTTCCTGTCATGGGGTCAATCTCTAGATAGCAATTGTCTATTCCTAATCCTTCTTCCCCTGTTCTTGATCTTAGGGGGCACATGGGTCACGTCTAGCATGGAAACAAGACAAGATGGTGAACTGCTTTCCCAGTTTCCCAGCATCTAGGAGAATCAAATGGCCCAGATATCTATTCTAGACAGGAAAAGAAAAAAGATAGGGTCTGGAGACCAGACATTCTAGGGGGTAAACCACGAATAAAAAATCACAAGCTCTTGAATTGTCACTTTGCAGGTCAGCGAGTGCCCACCTACCCCTGAAGTCTCTTGAGGACTCTTAAAGTCAGCTTTTTAGTGTGGTTTCTGCAGAACCGAATTGTGATCTTAAGTTCTCTGGTGGGAGCCAGACCAGGGGCAAGGCTCTGAATGCCCTGATGTCTCATGGCTTGAAAGGAAAACAAACCATGGTCTCTCATGGCTTAGAAGGATAGCCCACCATGGTCTCTCATGGACTGGAAGGGGAGGCCACCAGAAATAAGCCGAGAAGAAACTCATCACCTTCCTTAGCTGGAACCCAGGGCAGCACCCCTTGCCTGAGGACACAGCTCACAGTCAGTGTAGAGCTGCTGTATGTCCATCTCAGCCAGACCTCAGCGAAAGCTGCTTTGGGGATATTGGTCTGCCTGCTTCATTCTTTTCTGTGTCCCAGTCCATGGTGCCTGCCAGCTTCACTAGCCAAGTCTCTTCTCTCTAGGGAGCTCTGACTACTGTCTCGTCTGACCTCCAAACCAGGGCTGCCTGAGAAGACCTAGTCACACTCATGGGCTGAAGAGGAAATGCCTCTTCTGTCACAAGAGAGGCAGAGACTGCACAGAGGAAAAAACCAAAAAATGTGACTTCTTCAACATGGTTTCCAGGAAAATCATTTTTCTCCTCTGGGGGAAAAGGCACTGTTAAGTCTTTGTGCCATTTCACTGTGGAAAAAGCCAGCTGCCTCACACCGCATGAAGAGATCCACACACTCCTTTTCGACAGCATGCCGCATGGACTGGTGGATTGAGAGAGACTCTGGCATGTCCCTGTGGCACACCGAGGCTTCAGCAAGAGCTATGCTCCTTTCACAGTTGGAATATTTTTCCAGTTTTGATGATTAAAGCTGGTTGGAACAGCATGAACCAAATAGATTATAGCACTCCACTCACAGAAGGCTCTTAGAGGACAGGCTGACTATGGTGCAGCACGTGGCCTCCTAGTCTAATGAACCCAGCTTCTGAAGGTGGCCCTTTCACTTCCCAAACTCCATGGCCCTTGACTTTTGCTCAGAAAACCTGATTCGAACTCTGGGTGAGGTCATCATGCATTTCTTTCTGTCACTCCAATATGAAATTCCAGTGACGTAATAATCTACCCTTATTCCAAGACTTCAGGACAAGGCATTTTAACAAACTGTCTTCAACATGGAAGCGGATGGGTACGTTACAAGGCACCCAGGCTAGGACCCTTGAGGTTGCATTAGAGAAGTGCTTGAGCATGCATAAGAAGGCAGAGCACACAACCTCTTTCCAGTTACCAGAAATGCTAATCATGTGCTGGGCAGGAGACAGCAAGCAGCTGCCCCTGCTAAATCGAGTACTAGTGGACAAGGCAGAAGTCAGCCCACCTGTTACCCTAGCACTGGAAAATGTAGCTTTGACAATAAAAGATTCCAAGGCCCACGTCTTCTAAAATCCTGTCCATGCTTTGACAAAACAACTATATCTAGGATTCTACGCCGTTGTCTACCTCTGTCTGTGATAATAAAGTGTGTGGGTTTTCTTATTTTAATTTTTAAAATATATTTATAAAATATATTCATTTTATGCGTATGGGCATTTTGTCTGCATGCATACCTCATATATGTTTGCTGCCCTCGGAAGCCTGAAGGTGTTGCATGCCGTGGGGCTGGAGTTATACACAGTTGTGAGTCACTGTGTGGATGCTGAGAATTGAGCCTGTGCTCTCTGGAAGAACAGATAGTTCTCTTAATCAAGAAGCCATCTTTCTAACCTCTTTAATTTTTTTGGGGGGTGGGGGGAGGACAAGGTTTCTCTGTGTAGCTCTGGTTGTCCTGGAACTAACTCTGTAGACCAGGCTGGCCTTGAACTCAGAGAGTCACCTGTCTCTGCCTCCTGAGTGCTGGGATAAAAGGTATGTGCCATCACCACCCAGCTTCTATTCATTCATTCATTCATTCATTCATTCATTCATTCATTCATTCATTCGTGTGTGTGCATCTGTGCACTGTTTCTGAGTGTATTATGTTTGATGTGTTTGCTGTTTGTATGGGGGGTATGTGTTTGTTCAGTGTGTATGGGAGGGCACCTGAAATCTCTGTCTTATCCCTGGGGATAGAGTCTCTCCCTGATCCTGGAGCATATCAAGCTAGATTAGCAACTGTTTCCTCCCCAAGCCTTCTCCAACACTGAGACACATCTGGTAACTTATCAGCTTCTGACAAGATTACTGAGGATCTGAACTCTTTGTGCAGCAAACATTCTTACCCACTGAGCCCTCTCCCCCAGATTTTGATTTTTGTTTTAATTTCCAATCTGTTAGGGACTGATATGTGGAGTCAAGGATGTGGTTCAGTGGTCCAAGTCACATTTTGCCTACTATGTATGCACAAGGGCTTGGGTTTGATCCCCTGACACTGGAAAATCAAACAAACTTGAATGTGGTCCTACTATGCACAGCTAGAATACCATCTGCAACTATGTTTATGTGAGTTCCACATTGTTCCAATTGCTCTCTGCCTGTTTCAGTGAGAGGAGCCATTGACTGTGTTCTTGGCCACTAAAGCAATGTTAAATGCAATCCTAGTTTCTAATAGCTCACTCTCAATTTACCTTGGCACCAACAGTCTGGAAAGCCACCATTGCTGATACCTTTCCACAGGCTTGGAGAGACTGAGCAATGACAGCAGCTGAATGGACCCCAGGGGTCAAGGCAATACTGCATTCATGAGCCAAATCTCCTCACTAGAACATCTCTCAATTTCTAAGTACACTAGAAATTCTACTGTGTAGCTGACCAGTAAATATCAAGACATGCTAGGCCAGGCCTGAATCTAATGACAAAAGTACTCCATTGTCCCTTTAGGGTCACAAACACTACATACCCAGAAATAACTGCTTGTTTCTAATATTTAGCATATGCTGGTTCTAATATTTAGCAAGTGCTTTGCAAATAAGAATTCATTAATCCTAAAAAAAATTCAGTCCTCAGATATACAAGTGAGCATCCAGGGGCCTCTGACCTCAACGAAAAGGCACCAAAAGTACCAGATAGACCTAAGCCTCAGATGTAGACTCACACATAAACTTTTGCTCAATGCAAAACATAATGGTAATAAGTTTGTGTATGAAGGTATTTGAAATTGCAATTGTAGGTCTCTGTTCTTTTGAATTTATTCTATCCTTGAAGAGAAAATTAACTGAACCTCAACTTCTTATAGTGTCACCTGTGGTAATTATAGTTATAACTAACTATATAAATATAGTTAAACATGGGAGGACTTTTATTATACAATAGGTCATTTATAGTCCTTATAGAAGGCATATTGGCCTTACCTCTTCTTGATAGGCATGCAGTTGTGTAGATGACAGGCTTGGGTATCTTACATACTTGATCTGACCACGGGCAAACATCTGCCTCTCTAACTCATCCACAAAATGCGAATGACTTTACCTCCATCACAGGGTAAACAACAGGATGAGGAACCACAAGCCAAAGAGGATTCATTCCTTGGTGGCTCTCTACAAGCAGGGATTGTATCTATGCTCAAAGAACC
The DNA here is from genome assembly GCA_030556225.1 of Cricetiscus sungorus. Taxonomy (NCBI): domain Eukaryota; kingdom Metazoa; phylum Chordata; class Mammalia; order Rodentia; family Cricetidae; genus Cricetiscus; species Cricetiscus sungorus. The sequence goes on from JANBXA010000651.1 coordinate 74,711,487, forward strand.
AAACATACCAGTAAGCCTCCCTTGGTGGCTGGGTTTAACAGTGACTGTGATTCAGAAACCAGTGTCTCCAGCTAGAAGAGTTATCTGAATGGAGAATGTGAAAGAGAAAGTTAAAATTGTTTAATTTTTCTCACATCCAAGCATCACTGTTCATGGATGCTCATCAGTGGTACTAAATGACCAAAAATTAAGCAGCCACATCTTTAGTTCAGTCAAAGTCTGTGATTGGCATTTGGTTTTTCAGAAAACAGCTGCAGCATCTCCATGTGTGGTCATTTCTTCACCTTTCTTCTCAAACTTGGGTGCCTTAAGGGTTAAGAAGTCCCTTGATCTACCTTCTATCCACAGAGAAGGGAGGAAAGCAGAGATGGTGCTAACTGGACAGCAACATGAGAGGCCTGAGAGCCTAGAGATAGCCACCTCTTGCAATGGACACTCTCCCGCAACACTGCCTGTGTTACAGCTTTCTCGGATGCTTGACCTCAGGTCTGGAACGAAAGCTCCTCTTCCAGTGAGCCTGCATGCACCTGGGTGGGAAGCCTTAAAAGATGAAACAGAGACGATTCTAAGGTGTTTGCTCTATTCATACCCTTTCCCAGCTCACAAAGGACTAATACAAAAAGTAAGGCCACGGGAGAATCACACAGCAGACACAATGCTACCCTTCTCCCATAGTCTCATCTCTGTAATTTGTAGTGCTTTTATTTTTCTTTAGAAACAACGCTGTTTATGAAATAGCACAACTTTTAAAATCTGCACAGGAAAGACTCTTGGCAAGTGAGCCCATTATGAAAGACAAGACTCTGAGTCGGCTCTCCAGAGTCCCAGATAGATCCAGTTATCACTGGGAATGATGTAGTTCCAAGGGAAAATTAGTCTTCAAAGTCTCAAGTCATAAATCCTCCAAGATTCCATTTAGATTACTTAGAATTCATCAACAAGCATATTTAATAGATTTAGGGCCAAATATAGCATCGAAAATTCCACACAATGACAAATTCTGAATGCGTAACTACACAGTCAATGAGTAAAAAGACAATCTGAAACGTAGGCTTTGATATTTATATCACCTGATACCTTCTCCTGGGTAAAACGTGCCCAGACAAAAACATTTTCGCTGAGGAATTTCATACCAGACACGGACATTAAAACTGGGGTAAGTCTAGTTAACCTTTAGTAGGTCTAAATAGATCTAAGTGGACACTTGATTCTCTATTTATTGCTTTTTTTTCTTTGTAGTTATTTCATTTTACACAGACCCACTATGAAAATGGGTCTCATTCAAGCCTCTGAAAGTTGTCCTCATTTGTCTTCTAGGAATAAATGGAAGCAGGTAGACTGGTCCAAAACAAATAAGCCCAACAGTGGATGAAGCTAGACCCGGTTAATAGTGTAAACTCAGGTTCTTTCTAATGTCATTATTTACATAAAACATTAATTAGCAAGAGTGAGGCATAGTGGTACACACCTTTAATCTAAACATTCATGAGACAGACACAGGAGAATCTCTGTGAGTTCAAGGCCAGCCATTTCTATGCTAGCCAAGGCTACACAGGGAGACCTTGTGTCCAAAAACAAACAAACAAACAAAAAAACAAACAAAAAAACCAAACAAACAAACAAAACAAAACAAACAAAAAAAAAACAGTTAATTACCACGGCTAACGAAGTACATAAAGGCAGCATGGACTGCTACAAATACACTAAAACTCTGAGTGTACTATCAGCCTACAGGGCTAGGGATGTGGTTTAGTTGGTGGAGTGCTTAACTAGTTTGCATGAAGCCCTGAATTCCATCTTCAGTACTAAACACACACACACACACACGCTCAGCACGTGCTCACGTGCTGAAAAGAATTAGTAGCTGAAGGTTCTGTGTTCGAACTCAGCAGTATGATGTGGCTGGGCCTGTTCGTATAGGCTAGTTGCTTACCTCTGAGCTCCACCATCATTTGTAGATTGTGGATAATCCCTACTTCATGGGTTTGATATGAGGATTAGCTGTAATATATGTAAAGTACTAAAATATGGTGGGCAGCCATAACCAGAAGCTATTATTATTTGATTATTGGGGCTTGGGAAAGGTTTGCTGATTGAATAATAGGTAGATTAGCTGACCTCTGAAATCCATGGCAATGCTAAAATTATGATACTAAAAATGGAATTAAAAGTTCCTAACATCAAATCTAAGAAGGGTATTTTGAACTCTTGGAATTGTGATGCAAATCATCTTATGCTTCTCAGAACTCATATTATTATATGAGGTTCACAGACTGCAGCACACACACACACACACACACATACCCTGATGTGTCATTAAGATACTTAGGGTTAATGCCTGGAGGGTTCGGTCTTTCTCTCTCTCTCTCTCTCTCTCTCTCTCTCTCTCTCTCTCTCTCTCTCTCTCTCTCTCTCTCTCTCTCTCTCTCACACACACACACACACACACACTTCACTGGGCTCCATGACTTGCGGTCCACCTCTCTGAATGGCCATGCTCCAGAGCTCTGCTATGTGGGAGTCTCTCTGTAGTACAGGTTTCAAAAAGATTCCATCTTCATTTTGGAAAAAAAAAAAAAAACAGAATTTTTAAAATTAGTTAATTTTGTGTGTGTGTGAATCTTAAAAAAAAATATCAATTTTGCGTGAATGCATGTGCCGTGGCGTGCTTTTGGGAGGGGTGAGCAACTGGCAGCAGGAGTCACTATTCTCCTACCGTGTGGGTTTTGAAACAAATTCCCTTGCCCATTAAGGCATCTCACTGGCCCATGGGGGTCTCTTCTTCTAGCCCTAGACTGCTACTGTGCTTCCTTCCATGTTCAGGAACAGAGGCCTTGTGAGACGAAGGGTCTTCCCAAGGTGGCACAGAGATTGGACTTCAACTCTCATGTGAAGCCCCTCTAGCCACCCACTCTGTACTGCCACCAGAATTCAGCTAACCTCTGCACCCCCAAAGCCCAGCACCAGAGACTGGATAGACTTTCGAGGGAATGCACCCCCCAAATAAGAAAAGCAAATGTCAGTAATACCCTCTACATTTGATATTTGACATGATTTTGACTGACTGCATTCCTACCAAGTCCTTAAAACCGGAGGCCTGCATTTGCTAGTGCTAAAGTGGCAGAATGCAGTGGTCTTATTCCTGGGTATATGCTGTCAAACAATGAAAAGCATCATTTCAGAAGATACCTACTCAATCAAATTCACTGCAGCATTACTCACAGTAGCCAAGAGGTGGAAATGACCCATATACCCATCAACAAACAAAATATACATTTGCTTGATGGAATACTAATCAGTCTTCAAAGGGAGGAAAATTCTGGCATATGAGACTGTGTGGATGAAAACTTGATCGTATGATGCTAAGTGAGATAAATTCATTATAAAATGATAAATGCTTTATTTCATTTCCATGCAGTATCTTAGATGGTCATGTTTATAGAAGCACAAACTACAATGGTGTCTGCCCAGCAGAGGGAGAAGAGAACAAACATTGGCATTTAAGGGGTAGAAGATTTCCATACCACAAGATGAATACATTTCTGCAACCCCTCACTCAGTAATGTGAATAGGAATACCACTTATACTGTTCACATAAAAATGGTGAAGATGATAAATTCTGTGTTATTGTTATAAACCATAATTTTATTATGTAGCAAAGTGTGTATTTGTGTATATAAAGACAATTATATGTCTATATGTATTTGTATATATTTATCTCTAATTGGTCAATGATTTAAAGGTCTCAAAACTTTGTAACATGAATGCTAAAAAGAGACACCTGTGGTGCCAGCAGAGTCTTTAATGCCTGGCCTGGGGAAGCTGTTCTTTTTACCTAAACCGGATGCCCTGTAGTGCCCATGCTCCAGGCTTCTTGTTTAGGTGTCTGAGTCATCTGTGCAGCTGAAGCCTCAAGGCTGGGAACCATTTCTGTTTCCCAATGCTACTCTGCCTCATAAAAGGGGGCTCTCCTTTGCCACCTTGAAGGTGGAAACACCCCAGAACAATGAACTTCATTTCAGTAGCAACTCTGTTGCAGCTCTGGTGGTCAACTGGCCTGTTTCTAAATCGAAGCTTCAATTTTCCTGGTTTCAAATGGTTTCCTTAAAGTCTGTAGAGTTTGCCTTTTTGACCCCAGACATGAGCAGAGCAAGAGGATAGCTGTTGGAGAAAAGGCTTTGCAGTTCGATTTTAGGATGGCTGTGATCTCTGCATTTTTTGCTCCTAGATTCTGGTGACGAATTTTGATATGTACCTCTACTTATTGACCAAAGTTGTTATAACCATTTTCTACGGTAAAAGCAATTGCATGTAAAATACCTTACAGGGATTATACTACCTAATTGTTTAAACATACCAGGAGAAGACCTTCAATGGTTTTTGTTTGTTTGTTTTCTGATTTTTGAGAAATAAAAAAATTCCTCTTCTGCATCAAGTAGAAATTCTTTCCCAGTTTCCAAACATTTATGTTGAGATGTGCCTTAGCACTAAGAAGCAGGGGGGGGGGCATATCTGTCTCGTTCTCTAGTCATATTTCACTGTAACTACACCAGTTTGGTTTCATCCATAGCTGTCAAAGGCTGGGTTTCTTATTCGTGGTGTTTCTTCCTCCTCCTACCCCCAAGTAGGCGCTTAGTTGACTGATTATAGAATCATAAGGTTGGCTATAATTCCATTTCTCCTTCTGACTTTGAACTTAAGTGTTCCAATTACTTTGCCCAATCCTAATAAGTCGGTAGCGTGCAAATGCTTGCCTTGATATTGCTGAAATATACAGAGCTGTGATTAGCATGGGATTGCATCATTAGAAAGCAAAGTTGAAAGCGGATGAGTAAAATCATCCCTTGCAGTGAAGTAAAACTGCCTATTCCGAGAACTTACAGTGTTACTGTGATCCTAGAGACACTTGGTGCTATGACTAAATATATATTATGTTTGGGGGGAAAAATCCTCTGATGTTCTGGAACCTTCTGGCTTTATCCAATACTAGAAGAGAAAAGATCTTACAGAAGGACAAACCCACTCTAATACACAGCTTTGATGGCTCTTCAAGCCCGATGGAGCTAAAGACACAAAAGAATCCTTATACCGAAAAAGGAGGGGGAATGGGAAGAGAGTATAGGAGGGACAAGGAAAGGAAGAGAAGGGTAAGGTGGAAAAACTTTAGTCAATTCTGTTAAAATAAAACTGACATCTAGACATAAAGTTAGAAGGTGTTATAGTAAGCCTGTGAGAGGGAAAAAGAACAATCGTCTCTCTCTCTCTCTCTCTCTCTCTCTCTCTCACACACACACACACACACACACACACACACACACACACACACACTCACTCACACACACACACACAGACACACACACAAATGAGATACTAAAAAACGACATCAGCACTGATGGTGTTATCTGAACTTCCTTATCTCTCTGTGTTACTGGAAATCATGTAAACTTTTGGAAACAGGTAAGGGAGACAGGGAAATGCTTTCAATTAGGAATGAGATACAGACAAATCAAATGATAAATGGGAGGGGGAAATATGGTACAACAGAAATTGAGGCCAAAGACTTATAAGGTTGATTAAGTAAACAAAACCAGAGTGGATCGCCATGGAAATGTGTGAATATTGAAATAGGCAAGATTTGAGTAGACTAATGACACGCCTCACTTAGACTGACAGTGTTGGTAACAAGTATGACATTCCATCTACATCGACCTCTACACTTCTAACATGTTTATTCCTAGGAAATGGGGGCAGGATTTGATGATTCCTTTAGTAATAGCTTACAAGCAAAATACTTCTTCCAATCTAAAAAATTGGACTAAATCTAAAAATATGGACTCAATTCTCATCTACTTAAAAAACAAAACAAAAATGGCTTTGTGCATTTTCTTTCTGGATGTGAGGAGCTGCAGTTAGCACAAGTCAGTCTGTTGGGCTTCTCGGTGGTCTTTGTTCTAATAAACCCCTCACAAAACTGAATTCTGGTGTGGCTTATCTCTCATACTGAGTATTTGAACTGTGAACTCCATTCATTACACATAACTTGAAAGAGCCAACATTAGGTCCCCACCCCCCACCACATACAAGAAACCAATAACCCTTAATCTATTTGTTTCCATGGCTACCATAGGATGTTTTATTTCAGTAAAACTCTTAGGTATTTCGTTTGGAGTGTTGCCTGCAAATGAAAGTTGGAGGCCTATTCATTTCTACAACTATAGCGGAAATGGGAAGACTGGACCAAAGACAATGTTTTTCTTAATCATGGACTAACAAGATCCTTGTGATGCAAAGTTATTAAAATTGGATAAACACATCAGCCCATAAGCCAAGTTAAACATTATTAAATTCCTATAGGGTTTAAGGGCATACATGCTACTATTTCCTGATTTGTAGCAAAGAGATAAATCTAATCTGTAGAACAATATATGAGACCACAGACACTGTGACCCACTGCTTCATACATGTAGGAACATGCAGACTGTGTACCAAATGTGTGCATGACAACCAACCCTTAAATTATTATGCGCTTACCAGATATGTTTTCTTTAAGTGTCAGGATGAACACTGTATAGTTGTCCAACAACCACCCCCGTGAAAAATAATTAAAAAGTTAGCTCTTCATCTCCCCCTTTAATTTAAATTTAAAAAGTCAGGAATGAGGTGGGCTAATTAAAGGTGTTGTCATTCAGTCCGAAAGAAAAGAATTTTTCAAATCTGCCCTCCCCAGGCTGAGTTAGCAGTAAGACCACACGGAAGGGGAGAAACTCTGTAGTGACTAGACAAATGGCTTTAAAGAGAATGAAATGAGGATAAATACAGCTGTAACCAGTACAGATCTGTCACTGCAAGAGGAGTCCGAATCCTAGCCTTGCTCTGCTGAGGAGGGGCTGGAGCCTGCAGCGGCGGAGGAGCCTGAATGTCCCAGAGCTGGTGAGTGGAAGTTTCTCGGCAGCCACAGCCCGGCGTGCTCCACATCTAGTCCCTCTGGCGAAGAGGTCTCGCCTAATGCTACATAAATATCTGCGTTCACGATTTGCTCCGGGCGCGCCGCGTCGCAAACACCACAGGGAGAGAGGATATGCTTCGCAGAGCCGCGCGTGTGGCAGCAGCGGCTGCTCTTCACCCATCATCATCGTCCCTGGGGACCCACAGGAGATCTGTCAACTGACCGCCGCTGCCTTTCTGTTCCAGAGGCCAGCGATGAGACAGAACATGTTTCTCAGCAGGCAGACCCAGGCTTCCAAGACTCACGCTTTGCAGTCGCCCGCTCCTCTGAGAACAGCCGCAGGCAGACAGTGCGTCTCCGCCTTCCCCAGGCAAGGCACACCGAACCTGCCCCGGGAACAGCCTGGGACCGAAACTGGGCTCTGGGCTCTACGATCTGGGCTGGAGCGAGCACGCCTCTCTCCCCTGGGGCCTGGGGCCGACACTGCCCAGCGCGGGCATCCGCGCGCGACCGCAGATAACCCTCCTGCTTTCGGCCAGCTCCAGGCCATGGAGACCCAGACATGAGCCCGAGACCAGCCCGCACCGCCCGTGGCAGTCCGGGCGCGCGGCCACACTCCCACCTATGTATCTCCAGGTCCACTATCCCACACATAAACAACCCCTCCCCACTCGCCACTACCTCCCTACCCTTCGCATCCCCGAAGCTGTCCTCCCACCTCCAACCCCCACTGGAAACCACAAGGTGTCAAGGGAATGAACGTGAGGTCACAACACGGTCTGTGTGGGTTCCATCCAGATGATTTTCAAGCTCTTCTACCTCCAAAGTTACTTGGGATCTACTGAAGAAGCTCAGTCCCCAAATGCTGGATCCGAGAACGCGAGGGGCAGAACCCATCATCTAGCTTTCCTTGGCTCACAGGCGCGCACCTCCACAACCCGCAGGGCACACGGCCGCCCTGGGGACCAGCTCTCCAGTGTTTCCTGGGCCCCTGGCACTGCTGGGGCCCTGGGCCGCGCAGGGGGGAGGTGGCCAGGAGAGGGACTCACCGGCCCGGCCCAGCTCTACCCGGCTCCGGTGTCGTTTTCGTTTCTAGCACCTCCGACCACCGCGACAGTCCCCCCAGGCATCTCCTGCATAACACCCCCGGGGGCAGGAAGTTTTTCCCCCTTTTTTCATCCCCAGAGCAGCGCAGGCGCAAGGGCTTCTGCAGGCTTGCGAGTCTAGACGCGGGAGGCTTCAGCTCCAGCCGCCACTGCTGCCAGAGCCGAGCCCAGCGTTCCGGGCTCCCGGCCCAGTTCCCAAGTCCTGCCTGGCCCAGTAGCTTCCAGGACCCTGGGACACCCCCCTCCCCACTCTGCATCCTAAGAGCTCCAACCTGACCCGGCTCTTACCTGCGGCCGCGCCGCTCCGGCCCCGGCCCGACGCGCAGAGAGCCCAAGCTCGCGGATGGGTGCAGGAGGGCTGATGGATAGAGGACGGCGCCAGCGGGTAGCGGTAGCTGGGGCCGCTCGCGTCCTGGCCGGGAGAAACGGATCCAGGTCCACCTCTTCGCGTTCCTGCTCTCCGCCTTCTCCCCCTTTCCCTCCTCCTCCCCCGCCGCCGCCGCCTCCCGGCAGCCCAGGGAGGATGCCCGGGAGAGGGAAGTCAGTCCTTCTGCTTGTCAGCCTGTGCGGCTATGCGCGGTGCAGCGAGGCTCTCATCGAGGCGGCGGCGGCGGTGGCGGCTCCGGCAGCATCGCCCCCGCCCTCTCCCCGCAGCCGCGGCGGCCGCGGGGCTGGGGCTGACTCCGGGCTCGAGTCTCGGGCTCCGGGTGGGGGCTGAGCTCAGGCTCGGCGATAGCCGGGGCGGCGGACGTGCTCTGCGGAGCCGAGGCCGGGGCTGGAGCTGCGGCTAAATCGGTAGTGGCAGGGACAGCGGCGGCGACGACGGCGGCGCGGGGGTTGGCGCGGCCGCGGCGCGGGGACCATGCTCCCTTCTGGCTTGCTCCTCTCCGGGTACCGTCTGCTTTAGCTGCGAGGGAGGCGGGCTTCGGCGCGCAGCCAGGGGCGGGCGGAGCCAATCACGGGCGCCCGAGTAGGCGGGGGCGGATGGTGGGGGAGGCGGGGCGCCCCCGGCCCGGCTCAGCGCTTGGCTCCCGGGGCCCCAGGGATCCCCAGCAGCAGCGCGCCGGGCCCCGGGCTCAGTGCCAGCGGGTGTGTCCATCGTCGGTCCGCCGCACCCGCCCCCTGCGATGACTCCCGGCTAGCCCGGCTCCGTGGCCGCGCCCGGCAGACTCACGGCGCGTGGCGGGGCTGCTGGGCCATGGCCTCCGGGTTCCGAGAACCCTGGGTTGAATCCGAACTGAAAGGATATTCCCTTCTGCTCTCAACACCTGAGGAAACTGGTGGAAAGTTTGAGAAAGAGAAGTCCAATCGTCTTTCCGCTTCCGCCCTCCCTATGATATGACACTCCAGCCACGAGAAGGAGCAGGAAATGTCCACATCTCCGAGGGACCACCGCGAGCCACGCCAAACCTGTCTCCTTGCAATCTGCCCTGACTCCTGAGCACATGAGAACTTTGCTGTTTTCACAGACCTCCCTGGGTTGTTCAGACCACACAGGCCTGTCTGCCTACTCTGACACTCCAGATGCAGCAGCCAGCCAGCCAGACCTCCCAAGGTCCACCGCTCAGTTTTCCCCATCCCCTCTGCATGCTGTCTGTGCAGACCCTAACTGGAACACTAGGAGGAAACTTTGGCTGGAGACCTGTGGCTACCTGGTGTGGGCTTTATCATCTCTCCAGAGCATTTCCTTTTCTGTGCTTGTCTTCCTTGATTTGCTAACCCTGTAGGTCTGTTTCTTATTCCCAGCCTTCCCCGAGCCCCCACGCAACCCCCACCATCTGTTTTGAGATTCAGAGGAAAAGCCTGTGACTCAGTTTCCTTCCATCCTCCAGGCCAGTCTGAAGGTCACGGTCAGTGGGTTCATTTTTCTCCCTTCATTTCTCTCCACCTATAAACCCCCCCCCCCTTTCAGGAAAATACTCTGAGGTTTAAGGTCTGGTTAGAAATTGGGGGGGGGTGGTATGGTAGGGGAGTGATGTGGTTGGTTCTTAGATCTGATCGGGGAGGGCCGGCCTGTGGATCCAGCCCTGTCTACCAGGGAAGACTGTGGTCCTTCCTCTCAGGGGTCTCCTATGATGTCAGATCCACAGCTCTGCTGTCTTGGCTGTAAACTCAGAGCAGGGGTTGTATATTCTTTAATACCTTGTAGGAAACACAGTATAGTGTCATTTCTGATAAATAATAAATAATAATAAACTACTGAGGGCAGCAGTAGAACTGCCAGCAAAGAACGGAGACACTAGGGAGATGGCCCATTGGTGTTAGAGTAACTGCATTTCCTGGAATAAATATCAGATGAATTTTGGTGTACAAAGGCTTGAAAGGCTTGGGTTGGTAGTGTAGAGTGCTTGCATCCCAGAGGAATCTACCCCCATGGCAGGACATCCAGGACAGCCAGTGGTAGTAAGGCAGTGACAGAGAGAGATAGGGTGGGAGTTGAGGGAAAAACAGCTCCTAGAGGACCTCAAACTATACCTGAAGGTGAATGGTAGGTGTGGTTTGAATGCTAAGTTGTGAGATACTAAATGTGATGCTAGAAGAGCACAGATTGTAGAAAAGAGCTGGATCGCTTGGGATTTACAATAAATGCACAGACAATATCCCAGGCTACTCAATGCAAAGAGAACGGAGCCACTGTCCTGCCAGTTCCCTGGAAAGCCATCCCCTGAGATGATCTGTGTGTGCATGCCAACTGTGACCATTACAGGACTACCCCAGCTGCTTGCTGAGCACTTTCCTGTATAGTAGCTGCAGGCATTGCAGAATGTGGCCAAGGTTTGTAGGGTCTGGAATAGGTTAAAGTCTTGCAGTTTGGACATGTGTAGTTTCTGACCAATTGTTTTGAAGGATCCTCGAGTGAATAAAGACACAGTGCACTCCAGGAATCCTTCCTGGGCTCTCTAGGTGAGCATAGAAGAATTCTCCCAGTTGCCTTGCTGAGGATCATCATAGAAGAGAGGCAGACTGTAGCAATGCCGAGGATGTGGGGTCTGCAGTGTAGCAAAATCTCCAGGTTTGAAGCTTGATAACTGCTCATGAGGGTGTCGAAATGTCCCTGGATAGAGACCAGCTGAACAGATTAGAATCCCAGAGGGTGTGTCCACATTTTCCTCACCATACCTTCTTTCCACCTGAACCTGCATGCAAATAGGATTTCGAGAAACTACATTTCCTTTTATGGAACTATGTCCAGCTGTGGACTACTTGCAGTGAAGCACACTATTTATACAAAGGTCTGCCCTTGTGCTAGTTAGGGTTTTTGTTGTTGATTTGATGCAAGCTATACATTTGGTAAGAAGAAACCCTGACTGAGAAAGTGCTTCCACCTACATGGCCAGTAGGAAACTGTGTTGTTTGTCACATGTACAAGTGTCCCTAGAGAGTCCAGGAGAGCCTATTGGTTAATGTATAGCCTCAGTTTCAGTAAAAGACTCATGCAGGATATAGGAGATGCCAGAACCCTGGGTTAACCTCCAAGGACAGTGGCATGTGTGGAATAGACTGGCTCCAGTCTAAGAGAAAAGCTACATTTGCTGTGGTTGGCAGAACTGGAGAGGTGTGTCTATCCCAGTTGTTTGGAACCTAGAAGGTTGTGAGTTCAAGATGTTATGTTGGACACCATGTTATTTACAGTGTTGGAGTTTGGTTTTGCTTTGCTTTGATGATGTCAGTGCCCTGGCCTTCCTTCTTGGAGTAAAATAAAATATTTAAAACAGTTTGTTTGTTTGTTTGTTTGTTTGTTTTATAGGAATCCACAATGGAGAGGCTGTGGACTTCACCAAGAGAGCTTGGACTTTTAAAATGTTAAAAATTAAAAAAAATGGTTATACTGAGTTTTATATTATGATATTAATAGGAGATCTTGGGATAAACCAAAGGAAAGGTTATTGGTTTAAAGTGGTGTGTGTGTGTGTGTGTGTGTGTGTGTGTGTGTGTGTGTGTGTGTGTGTGTTTCAGATTGACAAGAGATCAATTGTGCTGCTTTTTGTTTTTGTTTTTGTTCTTTCCAACTTGACACAAGCCCGAGACACAAGCTTCTTCCCTTGACACAAGGGAAGAAGGACCCTTAACTGAGAAAATGCCTCCATGAGATTGGCTCATAGGCAAGTCTGTAGTGCAATTTCTTGTTTACAAATTGACACAGAGGGCTCAGTACATTGTGGGTGATGCTATCGTAGGGCTGGTGGTCCCGGCTTCTGTAGGAAAACAGTCAGAGGAAGCCATGGAGAACAAGCCAGTGAGCAGCACTCCCACATGGGCTTTTCAGTTTCTCTCTCTAGGTTCCTGTCTTGAGTTCTTGCCCTGATTTCATGGTCTACAGTGACTTTGAAACCTGGAGAGAATTGTTCCCTGTCCTCCCTGTCTGCTTTTGGCTATGGTGTTTATCACATCAATAGAAAGCAGACTAGGACAGCCGTGGACTATTCATGAGCTCTATTTTATCTGGGTCGTTGCAGCTCATTCCACCATCTCCACTGCACCCAGGGCCTGGGGTCCGTCTGTATTTTGTGAGGGATCTCTTACCTGCTTTCATAGATTTCACATATGCCTAGATCTCTTCTGGGTTGTTCACTCTGGTTGGTTTGTGCTCCCCAGGGCCAAGCTCCACATTTGGCATGCATCTCTCTGCATGCTACTTGGGAATTATTGGTTTGCATGTACACGGGGACCTCTCTGGCCATAGTTAAGAATGTCTCCATTGGCTCTATGTTCCCATAGCCAGCCCTCCCCATGCTGAGTAACAAGTTGGGTTCTAGGATCAGTATTAATATGCATTCATCTAGTGGGTGGCTTAGGAAAGAATGGGTTCATAATACATGGGGAAGTACATTGGAACACTCAGAACATCCATTTCCTATTCAGAGCCAGTGACATTCTTTGTGCAACCAAGCAGACAAAGGGCTTTGTTCTGGAAAGTCCCTGCTCTTATCTATAGGAAGCCACCATCAGTATGACCAGAGAGTCACCTATACTTTTTGTGCCAGGATGGGCTTCTCCCTTTATTTGTGTCTATAGCAACAACCTAGGCAGTATAATCACTTATTTGGTGACTACTGCATGCCGAGCACTGTACCAGTATCTCCTATTAATGATGCCTTGTCAGTCATCACAGCCACCTGTAGAATTGATATTATCAGCTGCCTAAGTCCAGGGAGGGTAAGATGAGCCCCTGCAGTCACACAGCAAGCAGCTAACAGAACTGGAATGTCAGTGTGCTTACTTCCAAAGCAATTGTGTGTGTGTGTGTGTGTGTGTGTGTGTGTGTGTGTGTGTGTGTGTGTGTGTGTGTGTGTGTGTGTGTGTCCTTTATTCATAGTCAGTTCTGAACTCAGAATTAGAAACAGTTTTAGAATACAGAGCACTCATATAGACGAGGGGCAAGTGTCTTTTTGATTAGTGAATGCTTGAGTTCCTTCGAAGAGTGGAAGCCCCGTCAGAACCCTCAGGTTTGACAGGACATCTGTCTCCAGTGGTACAGTGGATATAAACAGAGCAGCTGCCAGGCTCTGCTGGCTGGAGCTTGTGCTTCTATCACAAACCTGTTTTTCTAATATAGTGCTCTGCTAAAACCACCCCTACTTGGCATCAAAGGCATTAATAAATCCAACCTAACCAACTGTTCTTCCAGTGGCTAAATTGGTCTATAAAAATCAGTTTAGCACCTACTGTGTGTCCTGCAATCCAACCCCACACCATTGATTGAGACAGGAAATCCCAATTGCTTAAGTGTTCCCTGGGCTACCTTGCTCTGTGATGGGGTGGCCCCAGGAATCTGGGGACCATTTAACTGTAGGTCATCATTTCGCCCTGCTTATTCTCCCTGAGACATTAAGGCAACAAAATATATTTACTTGTTCTTGACAAGGGTTAAAATAGCAAGTGTTAGGGAGAAATATAACTTAGTGTTCAGATATGGGGGAGGGCCTCCAGATATAAAGGGGTCACAGGTATCCCTAAGAGAAAGGCTGCTCAGGATGGCTTCTTGGAAGGGGCAGGTTCTAGCAGAGCTGAGGTAGTAGGAGCATTTGATTGAGGGACTGATTCCAAAGACCGTTTCTGAAATATAACTCATTGCTCAAAGCCACCGGGAGGGGATGAAAATGAAAGTATAATTCCTATGTTGCCTAAATGGGTGAAATACTAGATTCTAAGGCTCAGAATGGAGCTGTCCTTTTTGAGGGATTCTTAACGGCAAGGATTCAGCTCCTTTTTTAGTACCACTTGTTTGCAGGTGGCAGAAGTGCTAATTAAACAGAGCCACTAACAATTTTCCTGGGTGGCTCTGACTCCCAAACTGGCAGGAGACATAGTCTGTGTTTCTGAGATCAGCTTCACTCTCCATTGATGCTGTGACGCATCCACGGGGGAGAGGGGTGGGGGAAGAAGGATGCTGCTCAGAACATAGTTATTGGTTAATGAATTATTTATAATGATCAAACTTCAACTTTACTTTTCAATGTTTAAGAAGAGGCCAGTGTTTATGAGAGAGAGTTTAAAAATAAAACCCAAATGATTGGTAGGATCCGGGAAGGGAAATTTAATTGCATTTTAGAGGATTCTTTTACTCACTGAAGCCTGTTCAGTAAGGATAAAATTCAGGGGTCTTTTGAGAGAGGATTGAGCCCAATGGCTCCTGACATTTCTGAGCTGTTTTTGAGAATAAAGAGGCAATGAGCTCTCCTGACCCCTGCTGTGTTCCTGAGTCCATTGATGCCCCTGTTTGTCAACTCCCTCTGGGTTTTTGGCAGGGCTGAAGGCTGGGATCCTGTCATTCTGAAGCCTAGAATTAGAACAGTGGCCTCTTATCTAGACCAGGGACCCAGAGTGTTCTTGTCTTATGTATCATTTATTTATTACTTTTTTTGACAATGTAATACATGTGCATAAAATAATTTGGTTATTTCTACCCTTTCCTTCCCACTCCTTCTTTCAAAGACTCCCTCCTTTTTTCTTGTCTTTTGTTTGTTTTGATTTTAGTGACCCACTGGGTTTAATTAGAGCTGTTTGCAAGAGTATGGGTGGTAGGTCATTTTCTGGAGCATGGATAACTAAGCAGTGGCTTCAGCTCTGAAGAAAAATAACTCACCCCCACCCCAACATAAGCATTAATTGCCAATTCTGGGAGGTGGAGGGCCTCGTGAGCATTCCCCCATCCATTCTTGAGTGTTGACAGATCCCATCTTGTGTGGGTCCTATGCAGGTAACCACAGCTGTTGGGAGTTATCAATGCAATGGTTGTGTCATGTCAGAAGACAGCTCATGCCAGTCTTTCCCATCTTTGGACTCTAGTAGTCTCTTTGCTCTCTTTATTTAGTAAACAAAGCTGTGGTTCTCAACCTTCCTAATGCTTCAACCCTTCAATACAGTTATTCATGTGGTGGTGACCCCAAACCATAAAATTATTTTCATTGCTACTTTATAGCTGTAATTTTGCTATTGTTATAAATAGTAATGTTAATATATACTATGTAACCCCTGTGAAAGGGTCATGACCCACAGGTTGAGAACCGCTGCTTTAGTGTTATGTTACATGGTCTTCACTGGGATTCAGGCTATCTGACTGTATGCCAAAGTCTCTATGTGCTTTGGAGGAATAAGAGGCAGAGGCAGAGAGATCTTAGTGTGCAGTATTAGACATTGAATCTCATTTCTATCAGCCATTTAACAAACAGAGCCTGGACAAATGCTTTGTCTAATGACTTTCTATTTGTCTACACTCCCAAAGCAGAGGTATCCTGTGGCATATGTACAAGTAACATGCAGTCCTTTCTCCAGGGAGTGCAATGGAAAGCCTGAGAATAAGATGCCTAATAGTCAATGGAGTTTTGAGATACATCTGTGTTTGCAGTGTCAAGCACCTAATGGTTTCTGGTGCTCGCGGATCTGTTGGAATGTGTAAATTTTCACTTCATCTTCATATTAATCTCTGTCAGCATTTCTGAAGCTGTGCCATGAGCTTTATATACAACAGAACCCAGAAGGAAGAATTCCTGAGTCCATGGCCAGTGGAAAGATGAACATCAACAACATTGTGCAGATGTTCCACTCTTGAACCAAGGGCGACAAAGGTAAGAAAAGAGATGACTTATGTAGCTGCAATAAAGGCCTTTGAGTGTCCACTGCATCTTACCAAGTATCCTAAAATAGCCCTGAGTCTGTGATCCAAGCCACCATCTGGTCTAAGTGTACCTTGCTGTAAGAAAACATGAGATGCGAATTCTAAATGATGAAGCAGAAGACTCCGCCAGCTTGCATCCCCAGAGGATGCATGAGCTTTCCTTACTAAGGGAGCTCTTCTCTTGGATGCTTAATCGGTGGCTGCTTTGCTGAAAATTCTGCTCACGTATAACTGCTCAGAAACACATTATTTTTATTTATTTAAGACTTACCACTTACAGACTTCAGAGAGGTCCAAAGCAACTCACAGGTTAAAACACACAGTGAAAGGAGGTCTTCAAGAGTGAAGCAGAGGAGATGGCACCTAAAAGGAAGAGATGGGGAGAAGCCTCAGGCCAAAGTATAAAAAGCACCGCAATTAGGCTGTAGGCGAATACAGGGCAGCAGTACCACATCATCTGATTATACAAAGGAAGGTGCATTTTTTTTTTAAATCATGTCATAAAATGCTCGGAGTGAGTGGAAACTGCTTAAACATGATACTATTGTCACTGGAAGAATGGGATATTCTTGAGATAAAAAGGTTTCAGCCAGTCCTAGCATTCTGAAAAAAAAAAAAACCATACAAACAAAACCAAAAAAAAACCGTGTTATGCTACCACAGCCCTACATCCATGCTCTTTATGACACTCGAAGCTTTGAACAATATTTACCAGAGCCTTTATAGGCTGTTTTGTTGCAGAATCAAGGAAAAAGGCAAATGAGATGCATTTCCTGTGGATGACTGTGTACCTTCCTAGACAGCAGCAAGTATGTTCTTACTGGGCTCTAAGCCCTCAAAAATGTTAATATAGTTTCAGACAGTTTCAAGATTATCTTGAGAGTTCTGGGTGGTATCAAAGTTTTGTAGAAACAATTAGAATTTAAACATGAAAATAGATTGGAATTAGAACAACTTGGACATAAGGCTCAAAAGTTGAATATCATTTGGGATCAGGAATCTTTGTAAACCGACCTACAGGATAAATTCAACTCAACAGAATTTAAGATTTCAAAATGGTGGCAGCTAGACTCTTAAATTATAATGGAGACTGTTTTACTGGGAATAAAGAATGACATGTGGTGGTACATGTGTATGTCTTGTTCAAAGGCAGCAAAGCTGTGAGTTCAGGTGAGAGAATATCAAATAAAGATGTACCAATGATGAAAATGCCAATAACAACAGACACTCACTTAGCACTTACTATATGTCAGACACTGTTCAAAACTCCTTTTTCGTTCTTTCCTTTAAATGTTAAATTGTTTTTTCCTTAATCCTTACGTCAAAAGATGTAGAAATCAATGAACTCTGAGTGTAAAATTTTCAGGGCTGACACACAGAGAGAAAGGAGATAGCTTGCTATTACCAGGGAGTGTGAACCATCCGATAGATGGAGGGTATAGTTGGTTTCTTGTAGACAAAAGTCTCAAATCCCCAAATAGAAGTTGGACTATACCTTGCCTCAGGTAAACTCTGGGTGTTTTTGGCTGATGGTTGCTCCTCTGGTGCTGATGAAGTCTGGCATAAAGTTTGGAAATTAATATGAAATGAATGTAAGAGATTCAGTTGTATTAGGCATCACCCCAAATTCTTAAAATAGCAAACAGTTTCTGTCTTACACAATTCCAGGAGTCCTGAACATAGCTGGTGGTTTGGGCCTTAGGGATACTTATAAAGTGGCAGTTAGATATCAGCTGGGGTTACAGAGTCAGCATTCCTGAAATCCAGGGAGTATACTGTACCATGCATGTTCCTCCACTCACTGGCCTCTAAGGATGTTGAGGTATCCAGCCACCAGGATGATATGCAAGGATTCCCAACTCTCTTCTTCATTCATTTTTTGCATATGAATGTGTGCATGCATTATGTGTATGTGCAAGCATCCACATGCCATGGCACATTTCTGGAAGTTAGAAGGAGAGTCAGTTCTCTTTTCCTACCACGTGGGTTCCAAGGATTCAAAAGGCAGGTCATGAGCTTTAGATACGGAGCCATCCCACTGGCTCAGGGATTCTGAACTCTTAAGGCTGGACAAAGGAATCATTTCCAAGTTCATGCATGAGACTGTTAGCTGTAGACCTTAGGTCCTTGTTGATAAGTATGTCTTTACATGGCTACTTCAAGGTGTGGAATTTTGTGTGTGTGTGTGTGTGTGTGTGTGTGTGTGTGTGTGAGAGAGAGAGAGAGAGAGAGAGAGAGAGAGAGAGAGAGAGAGAGAGAGAGAGAGAGAGAGAGAGAGAGAGAGAGAGAAGAGAGAGAGAGAGAGATTTTGAATATCCTCAAAAAATGAGGGAAAGTTAGACTTGAAACTTGAAAATAAAGATGGCTCAAGAAGACAGGGGTTACCTTAGTAGAATTTTTAATATGTAATTACCAGAGTTGGAATGCCTGTTGTTGCAATCATAATGGATCATAATGGCTCACGGGGAAGGTCACCTTTGGGTAAAGTGGAAAGGGGGGAAGAAGAGACATAAATACAACAGAGTCACATAAACCTTTGCTAATTAGGTTAATCAAGGCAGCAAAATTGTAAGTACAATGAAAAGCTCTTCTTATTTGAACGAGCAGCAAATTAAAAAAAAAAATGTGTGTGTGTGTGTGTGTGTGTGTGTGTGTGTGTGTGTGTGTGTGTGTGTGTGTTGGGGGGGATAGGTAAGTAATTGCAGAAAGTTGTCTAACGGGAAGGATTTCTGCATATCAAAGTCTTCCTGAATGCCACAATGTACCAGGCAAGGTGCCAGGTTCCGAGGATACAGACATAATCAAGAAAAGGACACTGCTTTTGAGAATTGCCCTGTCTAATGGGATAGCAAACCTAAATGAATCCCACTCAGCATGATCAACACCGCAAAGAGATGCAGTCCAGATAGAAGGATGGTTTGGTCAGCTCCTTCTAGGTGCGGGTGAGTCATGGAAGACTGACTTTGCCCAAGAGTCTTGGAGACTAGGTATTTGATAAGCAAATCAAAGCCGGGAAAGCAGAGAAAACAAGAGCCACCAACATGCCGGTGGAGCAGAACACGTGAGCAAGGGGAAGCTGCAGGTGCTTTATATGGTTACAGCAAGTCAGTCACCGTAATTTGAGAGGAACATGGAGGGCACTTTTCAAAGATCCCTGGGGACCTGAACAGAATTCAAAATGGGCAAAGCAGAGTTGTGCAAAACATGATCCACAGAAGAATCAAATACTGAAAATATATACTCCCTAACCACTCATCCACTTTGGCCTATTCTTCACCATAATTCTCTTCCTGTATTATACTACAGCCCCCAGCCTCCTTTGCAGCCAGACTACATTTCCCATCATCCTTTGCAGCTATGTCATGCTAGTTCCTATAGCCTCCTTTACAGTTAGGTGTACTCATGTGACTGAGGTCTAGCCAATGGCAGGCTAGTAGAAGAAACCTGTGCCATCTTCTGATCTGACCTGTTAAAATTTGACCTTCACCTTCTCCATTCCCTTTTTTCTCTTTTTTGTGTTGATGTAGACAAACACAGATGCCTTATAAGTTCAGTGCTGAAGACTAACAGATCATCAAACTTGAAGAAAACCTTTGGAGATGGCTGCTCACATATACAGGACAATTCATTTGGGTACTTTATGAGAATGAAAAATAAATTCTGTTACTGCACACTGGGATGAGTTTTAATGTCTACTCTTTCCTTAACACGTCTCTGAGAAGAGATCTGGAGAATTATTTATTTATTATATATATATATATATATACACACACACATATATATATATATATATATATATTTTTTTTTTTTTTTTTTTTTTGGCAAGTACCCCAGGAGAGTTTGAGAATCAGTTCTGGAGGGCAAAGCAGACCCGGGCCCTTGCAGATTTACAGTAGACCAATTAACACAACACTATTGGCCTTGTAGGATGGAAAGAGATGAATTTTGCCTCCTTATCTTTGCCAAAGAGAATGATCTGACTGAAAAAGAAAAGAGAACTTTGGTGAGGGAAAAAATTGAAGTTTGAGATGAGTAAAGATATTGTAAGAACACCGAGCCACTGTAATTGAACTGAAGTCTCTTGGGCAGGACGAATTACACCCTGGGGAGTAGAGAGAACTCACTGCTGAGGATGAAGTATAGATCTTCCACTGGGGATGCTTAAGGGAAGTAGAGACTGAGAGAAACTGGGGTGCTGGAGGTGGCAAAACAGCTCTGCGTTTTAAAGATGGGGAAAGTGCTTGCAAGCACAGAAGCAAGTTTCTCTTACCCATCTTCATTAGATTCCCTGATTAGATTATCGAGGATGATTCATGAGCATATGAAAAAAAAATAGAGCAGAACTCTCTAGATGCTAAAAGCAAAACCCCAACAAAGCAGCTGTATTCCCAGTTTTGTGGTAGGCTCATGTACTGGGTAGTCTTTTTGTTAACGTGACACAAACTAGGGGCATCTGGGAAGAGGGGACCTCAGCTGAGAAAAGTGCCTCATCGTGGGCAAGATTTGCTTAATGGTTGATGTGGGAGATTCCAGAAAACTGTAGGCGGTGACACCCCTGGGTAAGTGGTCCTACATTGTACTAAAAAATGAGCAAGCCATGGGAGCATGCCAGCAAGCAGTACTCCTCCTTCAGTTCCTACTTCCAGGTTCCTTGCCTTGAGTTTCTGCTTGAGTTCTGGCCTTGGCTTCCCTCAATGATGGACTGTGATTGGGAAGTGTAAGCTAAATAAACCCTTTCTTCCCCAAGTTGCTTTTGGTTGTGGTGTTTTTAGCACATCATTAGAAAGCAAACAAAGCTTGCTAGATTATTATGTCAGGGGGCTGTTTTAATTAGGTAGTCACAAAGTATACCAGGGCTGGATATTTATTAGGGTATCTCGTGATGAATTTGTGCACAAGATGAAGTACAGTGGGCCTAACTGGTGAGCAGAACAAACTGAGGATGATAACTAATGTGGGGAACTTGCATCTATGTTGGACATGAGTATAAAAATATTTTTGGTCAATATTTCCTAAACACTATCACACAGTGACATTACATTTATATTGTATTAGGTATTATAAGTGATCTAGAGAAAATGTACCACACATAGGGGCATGTTCATAGAGGGTATACAGCCATGTCACTTTACATAAGGAGTTTGAACATCCTTGGGTTTTGTATTTGCAGAGGTCCTAGAATACTTCCCAGGATATCAGCAAACAACAACTGTAATTTTAACTGCATACCAGAATACCCACTAGGCAGATTTAGTTGTTTTATGGCCATACTCAAATATGCTGACCAATGCCACTGTAAAAAAAATACATTTGATATCCTTACTAGCACTACAGACAATGATGACTTATTTTATTCTTAACAGAATTTTGAGATGAAATGCAGAAAATAATTTTATTGACACGATAAGGCCCAAAGAACATACTAGAGTACTAAGCTAAATCTAATGGTATGAGATGTGACAAAGAAATGATAGCATTAGACATCTCAGCCTTAAAGAGTCCCCTGTGAGGTCAGGGTAATAGCTATCAGCTACAGTACAAGAGAGAAGAACATCAGCTACAATACAAGGGATTACAGCACATGACGTCATGGTGTCAGTCATCCATGTTGTTTAGTTCCTCTAATCATAAAGCTGTTATACGTTTGATTGAGGGATGCCTGATGGAGGGGCTCTCTAGGTTCACTGGGAGTCCTGCCCTATGTGGAATTTAGTCATGATTTCCCTTTTGTAAGATGTTTAAGATGTCCAGAGGATGACTACCAGAGTATCATGTTGGGTGTCAGAACCTTTTCATTTAAAAAGCATTTAAAGAACTGAGAAAAAAGGTCCAATGCCTAGGAAATGCAGAGGTTAAGTGAAGCCTATGGGGTTACCTGAAACCTGTACATGCTTACGTGAAGGGATGTCAGAAGCAACAGGGCTTAGGAAAATGGCCTGGTGGGCAATTGTGGTGCCTCTGAGAGGGCTGTTCACAGAGAGAGCAGGAAGTAGATGGTCCCTTTGTGTGATGACTTAGAAGAAAAGAATGTCTGGCAATGTAGACATCAGTAGCTGCTGTTATTGGCTGACATTTCTAAGAACTTAAAGTGTGCCTGGCATTAGCTGAAGCAAACTCAAATGCTCGGCCTGGATTTCATGTGTGGCGTAGCAAATTTCCACAGGACCATTGGCTTGAAACACTGCAAATGTATTATCTTGTATGGGACTCTAAACTTAAAGCATCTACTGGCCTGCTCCTTCAGCATTCTCCAGGGGCAAATCCTTTCTCTTGCCTTTCAAGCTTTAAGGGTCTCCCTGCATTCAGTGGTTCCTGACCCTCCTTCTATCTTCTGGGCTCACAGCACACACATCACGGTTTTGCCGTCTCTGGTTCTGACCTTCCTGCCTTTGCTCAGATGGACTTTTGGTATTGTATAGTTAATCTGGATAGTCACAATTTATCATTAAATTTCAAGGCCTTGAAACATATCTGCTTAGTTCCTTTTTTATGTAAAGTAAGATGGTCTCAGCTTTGGGGGAGTTAGGAATTAACATGATGATTTAGTCTGTCCACCCCAGCCCTTTTGTATAGTGATTTACTTAACT
Organism: Cricetiscus sungorus; assembly: GCA_030556225.1. Lineage (NCBI taxonomy): Eukaryota > Metazoa > Chordata > Mammalia > Rodentia > Cricetidae > Cricetiscus > Cricetiscus sungorus. Next base: position 74,734,245 of record JANBXA010000651.1, read on the forward strand.
TAAGCTCTCATTGCTTTTGAGGGTTGGGCATCATTTCCACTCAAACAGAGAGAAGCAGCTTGGGGAATGTAGATGGACCCACAACAGTGCCATGTTGTGGCTGGGATTTGAACCTGATTCTAGCCCAGTGTCAGCCCCGGAACCACTGTAAGTTATACCACTGAGTTAGCTTGTGCTCAGCCAGAAATTTCAAGCATTAACAATCACTTTTCTTTAATAGTCTTAATTTACTCATGACATTATTGTGGTTTATTTTTTCTAAACTGTAATGTTAAGCCAGGCATGTCGGGCTAATATTAAATTTAACTGGTCTTCTCTTGCTATCTCCTTAGCATCTTCAGCAAGCAGCTTCTTCCTGGATATGTTTTTTTTTTTTTTTTTTTGGTCACTTTGGGCCTTCTCAGACACAGGAGTTTGGAACTGTGTTATTTTCTGAGTTAAGATCTGACAGTCTTTGCAGACTAAAGGTTACACAGTTGCAAATATTTGTTTCTAACCCAAAGTAACAGAGTTATCAGGGAGAGCATGCAAGGATCCAGAAGAGCTGGCTAGAGCCCAGAAGTTCTTCCAGACAGACAGAAGTTGCAATGTTGGCACCACATGCTGGGGTGGGAGATGTCCAAGCAATGCATCCAGGGGAAGCTCCTGCTTTTCCTGCATAGGCACTCAGGCTCTGTAGAATGGGCAGTGAGCAAGTGTCCTGCTCAGGCCCCCTGTACTGAGACGTTTATTCCCACATCTCTACATCAGTGGCCTGGTTTTCCCCCTTGCAAAGCAAGGAAAGATACATCAAGTGATGGCCCCATTGTACAGATGAGACCCTGAGGCTCACACACTGGTTGTTTGCATAACCACTTCAGGGTAGAGAGTGAGGCAAGTTTAGGGACCTGGGTTCTAGTCTGTCCCTGGGCCAGAGAGTATATCATTTTTCTGTGGTCTTCTTTCTAGCATGCTCCTTTTTGACTACTGGTGCTTTCATTGTCCACCTATAACCTAGATCTACCTATGGTGTGCTACTCTGGACCCTGGAACAAAGCAGAATCGCATGGAGTGTGCCCAGTTGCATGGAGACAGGCCTTCAGGCCTTGGGCACATACATGGGATGAGGGGTGGGAGGCAGGGCATTAGGAAGATTCTGCCAGCATCAGGCAAATGAGTAAAAGAGTTCACAGGGCTCAGGAAGAGATGGTTTGGAGTCAGGAGCTTCGTCCAGACTGTGGTAGGGAAGGGTGGTTGAGAGGCTTTCTACCCACTGGGTTCAGATCTTGTTCAACTATGGGCACTACCTGACTGCCTGAGCCAGTGACTTATAGATCGCTCTTCAGACAGCAGGCCATGGAGAGTTTGTCAAGTCCACACCATGGGCTCTACCATTGATGGAGGGCCTCAGAGTCTAGGAAGGAAGGAACATTTTTTAAAAATTACTTTAAAAATTAATGCTAAATACTGGGCTAGAAGGACTGAAACTGCTCTTCCCAAGGATCTAATTTGTGACACACACTGACTCTGGATACAAGGAAGAATTTAACACATCTCCCTCTCAGAGAGCAAACGTCACAAGACAAAGATTGCAATCTCAGACAATGTAGTAACCAGACAGGGTGATTTTCAGGGAAGATAAAGAGAGTAGCAGCACCTCTGTTTTTATGCCTTAATACTGGGGTATTAAGGGCATGACAGGTCTCTCTCTCTCTCTCTCTCTCTCTCTCTCTCTCTCTCTCTCTCTCTCTCTCTCTCTCTCTCTGCCAGAGCTTGAACCCAGGGCCTCACACATGCTAGGCAAACGTTCTTTCACTGAGTTACAGGCTGACCCAGAAGTGCCACTTTTAGAATTTGTCTCAGGGAGACTTTATTTCTTAACCTTCACACCCTCCTGCTTTATATCCCATTGGACTGTTGCTCCACAACACACACACACACACACACACACACACACACACACACACACACACACGTATAAAATGTATTTAGGTCATATCCATCCCTCATTTAACACTTCTAACTCCTTCCTAGACTATCCCTATACCCTTCTTTCCTCCTTTCCCTCTCCTCCCCAACCCCTACATCTCTCTTTCTGAAACCCACTGAGTCCAGTCAGCGCCTGCCATGTGTGCACAGGTATGACTGAGTCAGTTACTGGAGCATGGACAATCTACCAAGGGCCTAACTCTCAAAAAAAAGTTGACTCTCGCTTTCAAAGGCTAGTGATTCCGCCTTCCCCAATACTGGAGTGTTGACCGACTTGATCATGCAGGCAACCACAGCTACTGTGAGTTTATGAATGTAACAGTCCTGTCAGGTCTGGTAGACAGTGTTAGGCCTGGTACTGTTGAGTCTCTGGCTCTTAAAGTCTTTATGGCCTTTCTTCTACAATGTCCTCTAAGCCTTGAGCAAGGACAGAATGTGTGTGATACAGCCCACTTAGGACTGAGCACCCCACAGTCATTTGTTCTCTGTGCTTTGGCTATTCTACTTGTGAGTGTAGAATAGCCACCATCTACTGTAAGAAGCTTCTCTGATGAGGGGTGAGAGTTAGCACTGCTCTATGTGTATAAGGGTAAGCATTTAGAAGGCAATTTGATACTGTCTGTTTAGCAAAATAGTAGTAGTGTGTTCTTCCCTCTGGGACTCTTTAATCTTCCTGTGTGTGTGTCTAACCAGCCTTTTCTTGGTGAACATCACTCCCTGGAAGGGTCCCAACCCAACAGTCAGCAAATCTGTGATAAGATAGAGGAACGTGAAATAACTTCTAAAAATATTCAACTGATTTTCTTTTCTTTCTTTTTTTTTTTTTTTGTTTTTTTTGTTTTTTTGTTTTTTTGAAACAGGGTTTCTCTGTGTAGCTTTGTAGATCAGTCTGACCTTGAACTCGCAGAGATTGGCCTGCCTCTGCCTCTGCCTCACAAGTGCTGGGATTAAAGGTGAGCACCACCACCTCAAGGCTCAACTGATTTTCTTTGCAAAATACCTTATTAAGTTACAATTCATATACCATAAAATCCATTTATTTTAAGTATGAAATGAAATGAATTTTAGTAAAATTTATAGAAATGTGCTATTGTTCTCACATCCAGTTTCAGAACATTTCAATTATCAGAGACAATAATTTAAGTGCACAATATAGCAGGTGTGGGCTCTCTGGGCCTACTTGAACACACATTCCTCAGAGTGTTGCACCTAGGAAAAATCCGCCAATGAATTTTGAGTAGTTACTTCGGGGTATGCTTTTGGGGAAAAAAAAAAGTAAATTGAAGCTGAAGGGAGAAGAATCTGTGTGCTTGAAATCTTAAGAAATCATTATCTATTTTGTGGATCACTTCATTAATAAACAGATTATTACAAAAGTAATTATTTTAGAGATGGGAAGTGCCATTAGCCAGTGCGATGTTGTTGCCTATTGGGACATATAAGAAGTCTTTTTAATTTGCTCTTTAAAAATCACTTACACCCACAAAACCACTCCAGTCAATGAAGGAAATCTAAGTCTGGGCAACCCTTTGTTACCATGGTAAAAACAGCTTTACCTTTTTTCTTCTCCTTCTTAATTAATTAATTTATTTCCAGTCAGATTTTCTTCCTTTCCAGAAGTAACTACTTAGGTTCAGGATGTGTTTGCTGAGAAGGGCCCCAGTCTCGAGACTTTGGGAAAGTGGCCACTCACAGCACGGAAGGGGCCATGAAAGAAGCGCAGAATTGTGGGTGCTGCTGTGGTTTCTACACACACATTTTGGGAAAACCAACAGTCAGCTGGGCCCAGTGGTACAGTCCTGTAATCTAGGTTATTCAGAAGGTTGAGGCAGGAGGATCACAAGAGGAAGGCCCAGCTTGACTACAGATCAGGTTCAAGGTCAACCTGAACAATTTAGGGAGACTCTACTTCAAACTGAGAAGAAAACACAGGGCTGGGGATGTAGGTGGTAGAGCATTTGTATAGTATGCTTGAAGCTTTTGAATTCAAACTTTAATTCAAGTGAGGGAGGGAGGGAGGCATGGAGGGAGGGAGGGAGGGAGAGAGAGAGAGAGAGAGAGAGAGAGAGAGAGAGAGAGAGAGAGAGAGAGAGAGAGAGAGAGAGAGAGTTCAGAAGGACTTCCTTGCTGAGTGCACAACATGTCCCTGTTCTCCATCAGCTTCTCTATCATTGCAAGGCTGAAGGCTCATGAAATATGAAGTCTGTCTCCAGGTGAAATAGAGTCACTTTTCCTATCAAAACTGAGGAAAATACAAATCAAAACTGAGGAAAATACAAAATGCACGATCTTATGTTAGAAAGACTTCCAGTGCCCTGGAGATCTGCCTGTGAGGATATGGAGGGGTGGGCATTGTACTGCTGTCCACTCTAATGGAAAGACACAGGTACCCAAATTAAGCTTGCATCACAGACTACTTTTTAAATCGAAAACTGTATTTATCATTCAGTCAAAAAAAGGTTTACCCCCTTAAAGGGACAGCTCATCCCATTTTTACACTGAACAAACTCACTCAAGGTAGGGAGGAGACATACCCAGTACTTCTCTGACATCCCCCAGCCATTACTTCCACAAAGTCACCAACATCTGTTTCCTATCAAAACTGATTATTTTTTGCTGTATAAAATAAAATCACACAGTATGCTTTAAATTTTTTTTTTTAAAAAATCTGGCTGTTTTCATTTAATCTCAGTGTCTGTGAAACTCATCATGCTATTCTGCTATTCTCTATAACAGTGGTTCTTTGTTTTAGTTTTCTTTCTTTTTTTTTTTTTTGTTTTGTTTTGAGACAGGGTTTATATAGTCCTGGCTGGCCTGGAATTTGCTAGGCAGGACTTGAACTTGCCATAATCCTTCTGCCTCTGTCTCCTGAGTGCTAGAATTGTTAAGAGTGTGACACCATGATGGTAATAGCTCTGTTTTGACATTACTGTATAATATCCCACTGTAGAAACACACCTTCCTTCTAGTGCTAGCCATGTGGACAACTTGCAGCCTTTCATCTGTTTTATGGCCTCTTCAATGCACCATTATCCAGTAAGTGAACCCACCTTAGCAATTGTGTGAGATATTTTCTCATTGTTGTGATCAAATAGCTGACAAGCTACAGAAGTGGGGAGGCAGGGTTCATTCTGACTTAGTTTAAGAAGGGGACACATGGCTGGGACCATGGGCAGAAGCATGAAGTGGCTAGCTACATTGTGTCCCAGGAAGCCTAGAGCAGAAGAATAGTGGGGCTGGGCTGTAAAGCAGTACCATAAGCTGGGTACTAGTGTTCAAACAGATGAGCTTAAGGGGTCATTTGCACATCAACACAACCGTATTAGAAATGTCCTTTCCATCTAAATCACATATTTTATTATTGGCACAATGAGATAACATTGTTCCTAATGTTATCTCATTAACTGTTTACTATTTATGTTTCTAGGGATGAGAGTCTTTCATTATTTTTATTAGTAGTTTGCTTTTTCTCGTTTCTTGGCATTTCTAGGGACTTGTAAATTTTATTAGTTTTTAAAGAACCAAATTTTGACTATGTGGATTGTTTTCCTATTTTATGTTGCTTTCCTAGCTCCTTTTCTGCTAAGATATTTATTATTTCTATCCAATTTATTTGCCTTATATTGGGTGCTCTTTTCTAGTTCCTTGCTTTACTGTTATTCTTTCCTCCTCCCTCAAATATATGTTTAGGAGCAGAGTTATTTTTGTTTGTTTTGAGATAGGGTCTCACTTGGAGGCCCAGGGTGGTCTGGAGTTGGTTATGCAGCCTGTGTTGGCAACAAACATGACAATCTTCCTTTTTCAGTTTTCTAAGCTATGGATCATACATGTTAGTCATCACACCTGGCTTAAGGGTATCTGTTTTATCTTATGAGTTCTTTTTGGTTCTTCCCAAACACAAAATGTGTAGAGGTCAGGTATTGATGTTAGATGTTTTTTTTCTATTGCTTTCTACCTTACATTTTTTTTTTTTTTTTTTTGATACAGATTCTCTTACTGAACTTGGACTTTAACCACTGGCTAGACGTTGGTCAACAAGCCCCTGGACTCCACCTGTCTTCACCCCCTACACCTGTCTCCAACCCCCACCTGTCTCCACCCCCCACTTATCTCCTCCCCATACCTGTCTCCACCCCCCCACCTGTCTCCACCCCCCACCTGTCTCCACCCCACCTGTCTCCACCCCCCACCTGTCCCCACCCCCACCTGTCTCCACCCCCACCTGTCTCCACCCCCACCTGTCTCCACCCCCACCTGTCTCCACCCCCACCTGTCTCCACCCCCCACCTGTCTCCACCTCCACCTGTCTCCACCCCCACCTGTCTCCACCCCACCTGTCTCCTCCCCACACCTGTCTCCACCCCCACTTGTCTCCACCCCCCACCTGTCTTCATCGCTCTGGGCTGAGATCAGAGTGGGTGCCACTGTACCTAGACATTACATAGGTACTGCACAGCACTGATCCATCTCCCCAGTCCCAAAATGTTGCTCTCTCATTATCATTCAACCCAGAATTCTTTTCCAACGTCAATAAACATTTCTAATTCTTCACTAAAAATTAATTAATTAACCAATTTGAAACATAGATTACTTGGAAGTACTTAGTAATTTTCAAGCGTTTGGGGGCTTTAAAAGTATTTTCTATTGATTTCTAGTGTATTTTCTTTCTTGTCAGAGGCCATACTTTGAGTTTAGTTCTTTGAAATTTGCTTTGAAATTTCCTTTGTGGGATGTTCCCCACACACTTGAAAAGACTGCAACCCTATTGTTGTTGAGCTCACCGTTACATATGTCATTGGGGTCAAGTTTGTTTATCATGTCGTTCAAGTCTTTATCTTTCTGGACTTACTGTCTGTAAGTTTTTCTATCAGTCACTGAAGGATGTGTTGGAAATCTTCACCTATGATAATTGATTTGCCTCTCCCTTTGCTTTGCATGTCTTAGATACACGCAGGCTTCAGATGATCCAATCTCCCCGCTGAATTGACTTTTTGTCATTGTGAGCACTCCTCTTTATCTGCGGGAATACTTTTCGCCTCTTTTTCCTTTTTACTTCACAGTCTTGTTTTGTCTGATATCGGGCAGAGCTAAACCTTCTCTGGGTTAGTGTCTTCATGGCATATTGTTTTATATTTTTCCACTTCTGAATTTTTAAACTCTGTTTGAAATAACATGTAGCTGTTATTTTTTTTTTCTCTGACAACCTATTTAAATTGGATGTTGATTCCACTTAAATTGAATGAATTCCAGATGTTTTAAGAGTTCACTGTTAGGAATAAAGCGAGTGGGAACCTGGGTGGATTCCATGGCAGGCGAGGGGGGCCAAGGCAGAGAGACAAACATGCCAGGCAGACAGAGCTTTAATGAGAAGTTTTATTAGAAAGGAAAAGGAGTGGGGGCTGGGGGGGGGGGGGAGACAACACAGGTAAAGAGACAGAGAGAGAAGACAGAAGAGAAGAGGAAGATAGGAAAAGTCCTATCTGCCCCAGAGGAACCTCGGGAAAGTGGGAGGAAGAGCTTAAGTGGGCTGGGTTTTTTCTTTTAAAGGGGTCCTTTGTACTTCCATGGAGACTACACAACCATGGAACCCTGGGCTGACCAGGGCACTGCCTGAGAGCATTCTGCCAGATGACAGGGGCAGGGCAGCATGATGCCTGAATCCTTACATTTACTCTATCTCCTTATTTTATATTTTAAGCTTTGATGACCGCAGGCAACCCCTAGCTCTTTTTCCTCCTCCGTCTCCATCGCCACCTCTTTCTCCTTTTCCCTTTCTTCACTATTTTTTTTTTGACATGTAGAACTGTTTCTTAACTTCCAGGATGGATCAACAGACTGCGGGCCTAGTTTGTCAGCCTCTGCTGAAGAGTCATCTCATGTCTCAACAGAACTCATCCTTCAATTAATAATTTCATGCTTCTTAAACAATACATGGGCCTTGCAAACCCTAATCCCATTTCCCAACTCTCCTCCTGTTTTGCTATTTTGGTCCCGCACGTTACTTCTTTCCGTATTTAAGAGCCTCCAAGACATCGCAGTTTTAAATAGTCTGTACTCCATTACCACTGTTCTCTAGTTTACTATTTTGACTCTCATTGCGGCTTTCTACTTCACTATTCAAATTGGGATTGTTTCTTTTTCTACCCTGAGTGATTTCTCTAGTATTCCTTTTTTAAAAAATAAGATAAAAATGCAGTTTAAAGCTTATCCTTTAGCTCACAGGTGCATATAATGTATTTTGATCGTATCCCCACCCCTCATTGTCCACTCCAATTGCCCCTTCCAGTTCTGCTAAGTGTCTCCTTTCTATTTCAAAGTTGGCTTTCTATTTTCCTGTCTCCCCCTGCCCGCCAGTGTGTAGAGTGTTGATAACATATTTCTTTGCTTACTTCTATGCTTGAAAACATTTTTTTTTAAAATGTAAACTTGGGGGGCTTGGAACTGACTTTGTAGACCAGACTTGCCTTAAACCCATGGAGATCTGCCTGCCTCTGCTTAAAGGTGTGTGCCACCATGCCCAGCTGTGCTTTCATTAAGGGTATTTTCACTGGGTATAAATTCTCTCCTCTCCCTGGCCCCTTTATGTTGCGTAGGGGCACTGCTGCTCTCCTGTCCTCTCCCTGTCCCCTGTCCTCTGTGTGGGTAGGAACACTGCTGCTCTCCTGTCCTCTCCCTGTCCCCTGTCCCCTGTCCCCTGTGTGGGTAGGAACACTGCTGCTCTCCTGTCCTCTCCCTGTCCCCTGTCCCCTGTCCCCTGTCCCCTGTGTGGGTAGGAACACTGCTGCTCTCCTGTCCTCTCCCTGTCCCCTGTCCCCTGTGTGGATAGGGACACTGCTGCTCTTCCGTCCTCTCCTCTGCCCATTTAGAAGTTTTCCTTTGTCTTTGTTTATGGGGGTGGTACTCCCTGCTACATTGTGTTTGTGGATAGTCCTCTTTCTGTTTGAGTTTTCTCAGAGCTTCTTGAATTTGTAGATTGACATTGTTTTTGGCTTTTCTTCAAGTACTGTGCACCTTTTCCTTTTTTCTGTCCCGCTGGGTTCAGTTTTTGTTGCTTCTTTTTGTTATCTCTCCCTCCCTCTCCCCACCTCTCCTCTCTCCCTCTTCCCTTTCTTCCCCCACCTTCTCTACCCTCTCATTCTCTTTCTCTCTTCCCATGTCTGAATGTACAGGTCATACATGTTTATTCCTTTATCCTCTCCTTCTACCTAGGGGTTTTGCTACTGACCTAATTTCTGGTTTAGAAGCCCTGTCTTCTGCTGTTAAGCACATCTACTGAATTGTTAGGTTCCCCTCCCCCCAGCTCCAGAATTCATAATTCTCTCCTCCATCTTCTCATTTTGTTTAGATGAAAATATTTATTATTAACAAATTAAACTGTTAATTATAGGCATATAGAGTATTGACAGTGCAAGTATATGTCTCTTTCTAGTGTATGTTTTAAAACATGCTTTCATTTTATGTCTCTGGGCATGATGGGCAATGCCTTATTGAAAATTAGATATTGTGAATGAAAAATTGTTGAGTCTCTGGATGCTGCTTTCATTCACAGAGGACTTTTCTTTTTTTCATTTCTTTTCCCTAAGAGGAAGGGGAGCAGATGTTAGATCACCATGATCCAATCAAGAACTGAGAGACTTTGAGACTCTGTCAGGGATGGGCTGCACCTGGCTTACCTTTCCCTTTGGCTCATAGCCCTTCTGTTGTCTACACTCTAAGTCTGGGTTACCTGCCAGTACCCCTCCTCCTGGTGCACCCTCAGCTTTCTTCCCATCACATTGAGAGTACCTCCAATTCTGCCTTTCCAGCCTTCTGGAAGCTTCCTGCTGCTTGCTTTCCTGGCCTCCTTCTTTCACATGAGATATTCAGGAGTCAGGAGATTTTAGAGAGGAAACCAAAGGCAGTTGCATGACCCCTCTCTCTAGAGTCAGGGTCCTCTTCGTGGCTATGAACTCTAAGTTTGTCTGTTCAGACGGACATGACTGCTGTGGTTCTAGCCTAGCATTTTCTGTCAGTCTCATGACCCCAGTGGGAACTGGAGGGGAAGTTGTGAGGGAAATGGAAGGCTCTTTCCCTGAACTTCCTTTCTCTCCAGCATCTTGGTCCCTAAAGTCCTGCTTGCTTTTATGACTCTCTGATGACTCCTAACAGTTGTTTTCTGCAATATATTTAGCTTTTATAGTTGTTCTCTGCACGACAGTTAACCTGACACAAGCTACTCTGTCATAGACAGAAGGCAAAGTCTCCAGAGATTTATTTTTAAAAGTGGTTTTCAGGACATGTCCTGAGGCCATTGCACATTCAGCTGTATCTTCTGTATCTATTGGAGGCATCCCCAGTAGGGGGCTGGCAAGGTCTTTTGGTGTCTTCAGCATCATGGAAACATCTTAGTAAGCACTGCTGAGTGGGGTTTGCAAGTAGTGTTTTAAAATTGAGATTGATGTCCAAGTATGATTATTCTTCACCGAATCACTGGGTTTTCTGTAATACCTTTTCTACAACTCTCTGGAGTTCACAGTCTTTCCCTTTGTACTACTGTGTGAAGCTAGTTTGGTAACACACACACACACACACACACACACACACACACACACACACACACACACAGAGAGAGAGAGCTTCCTTCCTCCTGTGGGAATGTTCTGATTCCTTTTGATCACTGTCAAGCCTCTTCCAATCCCTGGCTGTCAGCATCTTCATTGTAAATAAGGATAGTGGAGAGGAAGTGGTATAACGAGGCACACCCATCAGCTCATTCTGGCTGAGTTGGTAAATCTGTCTTAAATTATTTGGTGGAAGAAATTTTGTGAAACAACAGGACACTTTAATGGGTCTTAAGGCCACAGAATTCTTAGGTTGGTTGGCCTTGTGACATCATGGGTCTGTTATCAGTGGGGGAAAGTGGACATATAACATGCCAATGGGTATAGGCAGATTTTTCTGTCCTATCTGCCAGCTCCCAAATAACCACATGGAGACTTCTTATTTATTATGAAAGCTTAGCCAATAGCTTAGGCTTGAATTTCTAGAAAAAGGTGTGTTGAAACAGACTGAATTAGGGGACAGATAGGATTGCCTAAGACAATCTGTGCAAGGAATATTACACAAAGATGCCTCAGTTTCCTCTTCCATGGAGGAGTACTCTAGTTCATGTTACTCCTAACATACTCAGATTCAGCCAAGAGGATGTTACCGCTTCATGGAATCATGTATGATGAAATGAGTTGCTAGTAGATAAAGAGACAAATGCCCAGAGACAAACTCACACTGAAGGTTTGTTTTCAAAAGCAGTTCTCAGAGTGTATAGAGACAGCAACTACCAAGAGACAGGTGGGCAGTAAGTGAGCCTGGAAACAAAGCAACAAGGCCTACGTTCAAAGCTTGTTTGCAGAAGGTTGCTAGGTGGGCCTCACAGTGGCTGAATTAAAATTCCCTGGAGAATTTTCCTGAAAGCCAGTTAATAGCCACTCCAACCTGGGTATGAGTGGAACTGAGAGACATCTTTCTACTTTGCTTGGTCAAACTGTCACTTCTTCCAGGAAGGACCACTGGCTTCTAGACTGGGCTAGATCTTCTTGTTACATGCTTCTTGTACTTCTGTCACTCTGATCACTGGCCTTCCCCACACTAACTCCTCCTCCTATTCTTTCCTTCTTCTCCTTCCTCTTCCTTTTCCTCTTTGCTAACATCTGTTGAGCACCTATCACATTGTGGACCTTAGATGATGACTTCTTATAGCTGAGTCAGGGTAGCTGCTGAAGTCAAGGGCTTATGTAATTCTTCCATAACTTAAGGCCCAAAGATTCTTAGAGGTAGGTGTGTGTGTGTGTGTGTGTGTGTGTGTGTGTGTGTGTGTGTGAGAGAGAGAGAGAGAGAGAGAGAGAGAGAGAGAGAGAGAATATTTTCAACTTTTTCACCAAAAGCTCAAAATATGTCTAGTGTGATTGTGTTAGCATTTTTTAAATTCTGAAGAAATGAATCTGGGAAAGGGCCCAGATCCCTTTCCTCCTCTTTGTGTTTGTTATTGAGGTGCTGGTGAGTGTGGTGAGTCATGGTGAGCCAGCCCTTCCTGCTGGGAACCTACCATTCTCTTGCCTTCCTAATAGACTACACTCTGGGTCCTCAGTGGCTCTCTTGACTCTTTGGATTTGGATTTCAATGAATCATTTATTTACATTTTATTCATAATTTTAATCATTCTGCAAACAATATTCTAATAGCATTAAACAATTGCAAAATCTAATAAAAGCCAGCCTTAACCTCATTGGAATCTCATTAAGAGGACGGCTGCTCTTTTTTTTTTTTTTTTTTTTTTGCTAAATTGTTGAGATTATTTTGCTGGCTTTTGTTTTGTTTGTATTACACTGGGGATTAGGGGCATAGATGGGATCCTAGAATTTGGGCTCACACAGGAACAATATTTTACTCACTTTGTTGAATTTTTGGATGAAGACACTGAAGTCCAGAGAACTGAGGGGGTTTATCCAAAGTCAGGTATTAAATTGTGGCAGTTCAGAACCAGAGCTGTGACCCATATCCCTTATCCCTGTATCTCCCCTGTGATATCTATGATGGGCGTATGTACCTGTAGCTCTGATATGAACACTGCAGAGATAAGGTACACCTCCAAAATGGTGGGATAGCCTCAGGCAGTGTTTACTCAGGTTATCCCGTTACTTACTTTCCTTACTAGTCAGGAGTGTTCTATTGAGTTCCAACTGTCTGGATCAAAGGCCTGTGCTCTGGGCTCTGAGATGAGCAATTCTGATGGGAGATGTTATCCTGTAAATATGTTTCTCATACTTGTTAATTAATAAAGCACCATTGGGCCAATGAGATAGCAAGATAGGCGGGGCTAGGAGACAAGGAGGAAAGAGGAAGTAGGAGGGAGGAGTCGAGATGTAGACCTGAAAGAAAGGGCTGCGGCTCCCAGATAAGATAACCACGTGGAAATACTTAGATAAGTAGAAATAGGTTAATAATTAAGGCAGAGCTAGCCCATTAACAATGATAGTCATTGGCCAACAGGATTGTATCAAATACAGAGTCTCTGAGTGTTATTTGGGGCTGGTGCGGCTGTGGGCCCAGACTGGTGGCAGGCGGGATGGAGCCGGCGGGAAGGAACAACCTGCCGTAACACAATTCTTTATGTACTAAAGAAAAATAAAATCCACACTGGAATGACTCACTGAGGTTGCAGGTCAAAGGAAAGAGAATGAAAGAAAGTGAGGGCCCATGCAGAACAAACCTTTTTTTTTAAATTGTTTCATCAACGTGTGCATGCTGTCATCTTTGTCTCTTGGAAGGAAAATCCACTGCTAATATTAATAATCATGCTGGCTTTCGTATGGCACTTTGCAGTTTATGCATTATTTCTTCTTTCCTGTGCTGTGGGAGATGGAAGGAGTGGGGGAGCAAGGAATCTGGCTTCTTTGGGGACTGAGCTATCTATCTTTGTTTCTCTAGGAGTGAAGCCCTCTGAGGTGAGTGGGCTATCAGAAGTGGGCACTACATTTACTTTTAGTGAGGCTGTATAGTAGAGGACAAAGCCTCCCCATCAGCAGTCTTAGCTTGAGACCCTCAGAGTATATCTCCATGCTGTTAGTCGGTTGCCTATGTTGATTTCCTGCCTGCGTCTTCATTTCCCCTTATGCTGACTGCTTGGCTGGACTTTGCAGCTGGTTCTGCTAAAGGCTGGGTCCCATCCTCTGCCTGTGGCCGATGCTAGAGTTCTCCTTCTACAAAACTGAGCTGCTCTGGAACAATGCTGCTGTCACCAAAGACACTTTGCCTGACAGTAAATCTTGAATTTCCAGTGGTGGTGTGTATCCCTTTGTAATAAACACTTGGACTATTGTAGGGAATGTACAGGTCTTAAATTCAAATCAAATATTGGTGCATGCAAGAAAATGAAGCGTTAGGAAATTTCCAGTACTGGCTTGATCTTGCTTTCTTGGGACAGTGATACCAAAGATGCAAACCATGCCTACCACACTTGCCACTCAGACCAATTAACTGGATTTCCTCTAGTTTTTCAAAGGCTCCAGAGAAAGGGTAAGCCAGTGATAATTCATATCTCCCCTTTGTTCTATGACTCCTTCCTCAAGCAGATTCTTGTTCCCCTCACCTCCTCTGTCCACCTTTCCTCAAAAGATGCCCAGGTTTCAGGCACGTCCACATCTCCATTCTTTAACGACTCATCTACTTCACTCACTGTGCTGTCTTCACTTGTCCCTAGGGCACCATGTCCAGCTCTTCTGATGAATTGTTTGTCCACAGCTGATGGAAAACCCGTGGCCCATTTTCTTGCCTGAAGCTAAGCCTGGTGAATGATTTCAAGTCCCTTGATGTCAGGTAACTTCTCAACTCCTACCTGGTACTCAAGATAGGAGACGGTAGTAGTGCCTTTGAAAACTCCCTCAGCCTCTTCTCATTTACCACGCTGCACACCTAGCCCAGCATACTACTTTTCTGAGGACCACCTAATTTCCCTGGGCTCTGCCTGGGAATCCAGGTGTTCTCAGCTGTGTACTGGGATTTTCTAGTGAAGCAGTCAGGCCAACCGTCGAGCCTCACAACCCTAGAGGTTCCAAGTGCTGAAAGGACCTGGGAACTCTTTGCCTCGGTTCTCCTTCACCTGCCTATGCTACTATGGCAAGGACATTTGCTTTCATTTTTCATTCCGCTGGGGGCACATCTATGGCATTCTGCTTACACGTTCTGTGACCTTCTTTCATGCCTCCCCTACTTTCAGTAGGCAACAAGCTTTTTAATCTAGAGTAGCAGAAGGGATGCAGGGCAAAGAAAAAAGAAAAACAAAAAAAAAAATGGCTTAGTGAAATTTAATTTCCAAAATGTAATTTCCCTTTTGTTCCCAATGTCATTTCCCAAATGCCATGGTATTTTGTAATGTCAGTGACAGCGTGGATGGAAGAGCCCCTTGGACATGGTCACTTGGTCACCTTTGAGTGTGCTTCCTGTAGCCCCCAACCTTGCTGGCTGATATATCTCCCTTCCCACGTGTTCATAGGAGGCTCACACGTTACGGCCAAACATCATGAATCAAGGCCACAGACCTCCCTTCTAGCCACAGTTTCCTTATGGACTTAGCCCACATAGTATAGAAATGCCTGCTCCAAATTGTACCTGTGAGTATGCTGAAGAGAATTTTGACATATGTAGAAGCTTTCATATTTACTGTCTTAATTTCTGTATGTCTCTTTGCATAATTCCAAACAAGAAAATTTTGAAAGTGTCCTCTGTAGATACATTTGAAAACAAAATAACAACTTTTTGCTCATTCTGAGTCAAGCCTTCAGTAAGCAAACAGCCCTAGAAGTGGCCTATGTCCTGTAATCTATCAACTTTCTATGATCTTTTAAAAATAAATATGAATTAATTGTGAGTGGTATAAAAGCAGTGGCTTTATGAGAATCCCAGGGGAGTTTGGCTTTGGAGGCCGGCAGAGGGGATCATCTTCCTTCCTTCCTTCCTTCCTTCCTTCCTTCCTTCCTTCCTTCCTTCCTTCCTTCCCTCCCTCCCTCCCTTCCTCCCTCCCTCTCTTCCTCCCTCCTTCTCTTCCTCCCTCCCTCCCTTCCTTCCTTCCTACCTTCCTTTCTTTCTTTCTTAAGATTTTATTTATTATGCACACAATTATCTGTATACATGCTTGCACACCAGAGGAGGGCACCAGATCTCATTATAGATGGTTGTGAGCCACCATGTGGGTGCTGGGAATTGAACTCAGGTCCTCTAGTAGAACAGCCAGTGCTCTTAACCTCTGAGCCATCTCTTCAGCCCCCAGCGATCATGTTTTACTTTGTGTTAGAAACACAAATCTGTCATCTTCCTTCCAGCATCCCTGGCACTTGTATATGCAGAGCTGAGCACCAGAGGGCCAGGTAATGATGTCTGACAAATTACATCACTGTTCATATCAGCAAAGCTGCTGTCCTGGATTTGAAGGGAAAATGTGGAGTTAGAACAAGTTTTATTGGGCCACTGTGGAGCTCCTGGGAGGGCAGAGTGAACCACAGAAGGAAATCTGCTATTAGACCCCTATCTGAAAGAAGATATTGGTTTTTTTTGTTTGTTTGTTTTTTTTTTGTTTTTTGTTTTTTTTTTTTGGTCCCTCCTCTGGGAACTCCCTTGTCAGTTGCCTTCTGAGTTCCCTTTCAGTGTCTACCCATGAGTGAAGGCTTAGAACTATGTTCTAACCTCTTCCCTGATAGTGGGGAGCCACCTCCCATTTCCTGAGTGCATCTTAAAGATATCTTCCAAGTTCAAGTTTCTCTGCTCAGAGCTGCCTCCACTGCCAAGGAAGTTGTAATCTCTGCCCCCAGTGCAGTGTGCTACTATTCCGGATGCAGAAGGGTTGAAATTTCAGCTCATGCAGTGGGCTCCGCTGCCTAGTCTTCACAGGCCTTGGGCCTTCCCTTCAACTCCAGTGTTCTTTGATTTCCTAATGACTAGGCCATCACATTTCTATCTTCCCTGTTCTTGTGTCATCCACCTTGGGTCTCGGTCCATCCTGGCGATCAATAGCTGACAAGTGGGTGATGGATGGCATCTTCCTTTCCCTCCATAAACTAAAACTCAACTGACACTAGTTCGTTTATATCTGAATCACTCTCATCATTCAAAGACTGATTGGACAAATCCAAATTGGAACGTGAGCTGGCTAATTCTTTCTCTCTGCTTGGCCTGTACTTACTGCCCTGCTCCCTCCCATGCAGGGTCCCTGTGGCTGAGAGAAGGCCAAGTCTTCTGCTTGTAGACAGTAAAGGTATAGTTGCTTTATCTCTGGATGGAGATTCTTAAAAGATCTCTTTTCCCCCAGATTTTTTGGGAATATAATGAAAAGATTGTGGCCATGTCTCAGAAATATGACAATATATTATCTTTCCTCAAGTGGAACCAGAGAAAATGATTATTCTTTTGGGAAAGAAAAATTTGGAATTTTCCCATAGCATTTAGAAAATACAGCACATCTTTTCTGTCAGTAATGACAGCAATGATGGTGGTGGTGGTGGTGGTGAGTGTGTGATAATTGATTGGACCTGTTTTCTTTTTCATAATGGAGTAAGGACATACAGGATTTTAGCCTCTTGTTTTCTCATTGTCTCAAATGTGTCATCCTGATCTGCACTGCTGGTTAGCCATGGTTGTATTTCGATAACTTCTCTGTTGCTGTGGTAACCTGTTGAAATGCCATCTAACTATGATAGGACATTTTTCCCCCATGTTGGGGGCTAGCCTACATGATGTCTGGACTCAGGCCAGCTGCCAAGTCCCCATTTCACTATCATTTAGCCAGGGAATGTGAATGTTTTATGTGTCCTGTATTGAAAGATACTCAAGACTGGAGGAAGAAAAACATTGAGATTTTCACAGCATCAAATAGCCAGATTCATCTGTGAGTCCCTCACCCTACCCCCCAGCCCCCACTGAGTGGATGGAAGTAGCTTATTGCTTTGGTACCTGAGAGGTACAACCTAGAAAATGTAGAAAAAGCTTCAGAAACTTCAGTCATCTCTCCTGGGGGAAATCTCATCTGTACTCATGCCTAAAAAAAATGTTTGCTTCATCCCTACTCCCTGCCCCCTTCCCGAGACTCCCCCACCCCCACAGACACTCAAGGTCAGTCTCCAGGAGGGCTTGCTCTCAAACCTCCAGTCGCCTGCATGCAGCCACCCGCTTGGAGTCTCCACATGATTGCTGCACCAGCTGTTAAAACAACCATCTCTGTTAGCAGAACGTTGGATGCCTCCTCAAATCATCCTTCCTCCCATCTTTGCACCAGGAGGGCTGGTACTCCACAGGCCAGACACTAGAAGCCTCCTGGGACCCTTCTATCCGGCTTCTACCCCATTTCCTCTGGCCCTAACAGTGCATCCACCAGCCAGTCCTTCTTGCTAATTTTTTCCTTTAATTTTATTCTATTGAGACTGAGTCTCATGTATCCCAGTCTGGCCTCAAACTTCCTATTGGAGCTGCAGATGGCCTCTTCCAGCTTCCACCTCCCAAGCACTGGGATTACAGGTGAACCCTAACACACCTGGCAGTCTTGTTGATTCCGCTTCCAGAATCTACCTTCTAGTTCATTCCCTACATGGAAGTCTGGAAGTCTTCTTAAAACTAAAGTTGGACCAAATCACTCACCTCTCCAAAACTCACCACCAAATTTCAGTTACACTTAGAACAACATCTGGATTCTCTGTCCAGATCTCTAAGACTCTGAGCATCTCTGGGACCCTGTCCTATGCTTCCTTCCTTCTTCTTCCTCTCCATCCTTAGTGGATGCCCCCTGTTCTTGGCTATTCTACCACACCTCCCTCTCATCCCTTTTTTTGCGGGAGATGGAGTTGAGGGCCTTGTGCCTGCTAGGCAAACATCCTTAGCCTTAAACTGTATTCTCAGTGGGAGAATTCTAATAGTTTCTATCTGCTTGAACTTCATGTGCTTTTCCATGGCCTTCTCTGCAGTGAGTACCATTCTTTCTCTCACAACATCTTCTTAGGTCTTTCTTGGCCACTCCCTGGGAATTTCTGCTCTGCCCAATGTGATAGACCAGGCTCAGCTTCCTTATGAATTACTCACAGCCCTCCACATTCTGGAATGACCTGCTTGTTCATTTCTCCATGGCCTGGCTCCCTGCCTGGACCATGAGATCCATGAAGGCAATGCTGAGTGAATCTCCACTGTGGCAAAAACAGTGTCATGAATTGAGCCCATGGGAAGAGACAAGCAGGTGACAGTGACACTTGGGAGGAGATGCCAGCATTGACAGGAAACACAAGACAGTTTTGCTGTCCTAATTCTAGAGGTGGCTCCAGGCACAGTGGTGACAATGGGCACTGCCAAGCTTGTCACCTACATTTCTCATGTTTCTTCTTCTCCTGCTTCTGTTTCTTCTTCTGCCTCAGCTGTTTAAAGATAAACATGGACTTAGTTGTCATGCAAAAATTAGCACAGTTTTCTGTCAGATGTTATCTGAAAATACTTGACACTCTGACTGGTACAGAGAAATCTCAAATTAAATAAAGTATTCTGTGACATAGTCTTATTTGTTAATGTATCCTGACCATTTTTTTTATGGTAGACTGCTTCCTATTCTTAGTGAGAGAAAGGAAACCATCAGTGTGTTCCTAATACCATAGAAATCCTCATTTGATTATTTGTCATTATATATGATAATTTGGTTCATAATAGCCTAAAGTAGAAGTAACCCAATTATCTATCAACTGATGAATCCATGAATAATGTGTATATGATATCTAATCCACACAATGGAGTACCATTTAGCAGTAAAAAATGAAGGGCTGATACATGTCATAACACTGACGGACCCTGAAATGTCCTAGGAAATAAGCCAGTCATATAGGGTGTCAGTCTATGACCCATAGTCAGAAGTAGACAGAAAGTAGATCACTGGTAGCCTTGGGCTGTGGAGTTTGGAAGGAATTTGGATTGACTGCTAATGGATGTGGCATTTCTATTTGGGGTAATGAAAATGTTCTAAAATGGATGGTGGTGATGGATGTTCAACTTTCTGCATATACTAAAAACTATGGAATTATATTTTCAGTGGGTGAATTCTAATGGTATGTGAATTATATTTCAATAAAGCTGTTTGAATTAATTAATTTATTGAATTAAAGTGAGAGAAGCCTGCTTCTCAGATGACAGCATGACTGAACAGGCAGTGAGGGGGGCTTTATGTTAAACACCAACTTTGATTAGATGTGGATAATCGATCATACCCTCCCTTCCCATCTCACATTTAAATCCTTTGGAACCTTGCTCCCGAGGTGGTTATCTTTCAAGAGCTGAGCTGTGGTGTGGCCAGAGTGGCAAAGAGTTATGTAAAGGGGTAGTCTGTTGCTCAGTGGACATAGACTGGGCATCCTGGACGTTCAGCTAGAGGAGAAGATGTGTCCAGAAACATCTTTAGTCACAGCAAATATGCTAAAATAATTCTTATGTGGCTTCAACAGACACCTGCTCTGTGGGTGATGGAGGTGTGGAGATGAACAAAAGAACCTCTCCAGGGCTGAGGGTGGGGCGCCCAGCAATCACCTACAGGTGCCAGAAGTCTGGTGTATCAGGCCCTGGTGTTGGGTAAAGCAAACAAGCAAGCAGACTAGATATTGGTCTTGGTAAAGCTGCTCAGATGTTTGTGTTTGATGGACAGCTCAGTTTAAGTCATGCTGGGCACTTTTCCTCATTCGTGACTTGCCTGACCAGGGTAGAAAAGGGTGAAGTTCTCTCCCAGGCCAGGGGAGCTAGGTGAAGAAACCCATTTTTGCAAATGCCTGTCTGTCTCCTGTGTAGAGCTAGGGGTGTGCAGTTTTTAACAGGCTGCCTGGTCCTGACTGGAGAGCTACTGAAGACTCTGTGAGAGACATTCGCCGCTAGAGGGAGCACCTCGACATTCTACATCACAGGCACTGGCTCTCTGGGGGAGCAAAGCTGACTGGCCAGTAGCCAGGCTTTGGGGAGGGGGCCTGGATGTTCTTGAGAAACTCACTCTCTTCATCCTTGCTCTTTCCATTTAAAGATTTCTAGGGAAGAAACAGGACCTGAAAATCCTTATTTTTGGGGGTGGGTGGGAGGGCAGGGTTTGCAGAACCCCCCATTTTGTGGGCTTAGAGTTTGGGGGTGCCCACTGCAGCCTGTGTGACCCTGGGTTGCTTACTAAGAAGACGGAAGACAGAAGAGTAAAGTGAGGCTAAACTGGTAGATGTCCTGCCAGTGTTAGAGGGCTGAAAAGAGCAAGGAGAACTGGCTGAAGAAAAACTGAAAAGGGGGATTGATGGCATGGTGGGGGGTGTGTGGAATAAGCATCCATGGCTCATCAGGATGCTCTGATTTGGCCTTTTAACAAGTTATTGGGTAAGGGGGAGCATGGGATAGCTAGAGCATGCCCCTGCTATTTATGTATGTATGTTTGTTTGTTTATTTATTTATTTATTTATTTATTTATTTATTTATGCACAACAGACTCCCCGCTCGTTCAGTTGTGCTAGCCTCCTATGGTGGCTGACCCTCTTGGGAGCATGGCTAAGACTTAAATGGTGGTGGGTGTTCAGACCAAGAGCCTTGGTTCTTGGCTACTACCTAGATGGTCACTGTGTTCTTGGACTACATCCTAGCCCTCTTATGACCCAAGTCCTACTCTAATAGCAGGAGGCTCAAAGCCCATCTTCTGCTTCTCACACCGGCTCTCGAATCTGGGAGACAGATCCCTTAGCAGCTACTGAACATAGGCAGCAGGTGTATAAGGGATAGATGCTGGATATGTGCCCGCCCACAGCTTTTGACAGAAGCTTCGGGAAGATGGTACCCCATCTGCAGCAGAGCAGGTCAGAATGGGCCTGCTGAGGCTCCTGTCACTGCCATTGTGAATGTCGGTAATCACCATGGTTACCTGGAGGCTGGGAGCTCTGACAGTTGGAGGCAGAGCAGGAGAAGATGGCCTGGAAACCTCCCCCGGTGAATAGGAGTACCTGGACCAGAGAAGATATTTTGCAAGGATTTTGATGATCCATGAATCAGGGGTCCTTTTCTCACCTCACTAGGTCTTAGATCCTAAGACTTAGGAAGGAGAAGAGAGGAGGAGAGGTGCTGGGCCTGAATGGCCCTGAGGGAGCTCAGAATGAAAGATGGTGGGTGGTCACAGAGCTTAGAGATTCAATACAGATCCCAGGGGACCCAGAGGAAGGCTCTGGTCCTTCACTCACCATGCGAGCACGGGGCTGTGATTGTCCCCTCCATAAGCAGGATGCTAGCCAGAGATATAAGACACCCACACTACCAGTGCTTGCAAGCTCCCTTTCCCTTCTAGGTCTTGGTTTTCCCATCTGCAAAATGGGGTCAATGATTAGTAAGCCCCTTCCCACTTCGTGTCGATGAGGAGGATTTCTTAAATGAATAATTTTGTGCATTGAGTTGAGCAGACAGATTTTGAGTCTCTGGAGAAAAAGGCCTTATTTATCATCAGCATTAACTCATGGAGCAGAAATTCTATTTAGCACATTTACTGCCTCTGCATTGCTGAGTGACCCAAGAGCTCCATTGCCTCTGTGAGAACATGGGGCTCTGCAGCTGTCCAACTCTGGGAGTTCCTAGAACCCAGGAGGGGAGGGAGCATTGTGTGAGCACTGAATAGATACTGAGATCAGTGGAGAATAATAGATCTGGAGGCTATGGCTCTGAAGGATAGTAGAAGACTGAAGGTTGAGTTTCACAAAAGGCCCTTGCTGAGTGGCAGAAGCTTGGGGAGAGTTGGGGGTGGGGCTAGGTGCTGAGTTCACCCCAGGCCAAGAAGGCCAGATTTGAAGTTGTTCTTTTGTTCCCCACTGTCATATGTTCACTCAAAGAATGAGAAACAGATACCCAGAAAATAGAAAAAAAAAAAAACCAAAACAAATCAGTTGCATGAACCAAACAATATTTGAACACATAGATTCTGTGCTGTGTCTAGTATAGAAGGTTTCTATGAGCATGGATATGGATGGATACACTCAACATGGAAACTTAGAAGTACTTGATACCTTTCACCCACTCAATGTAACATGCTCTCTGGTTATATTACTGCATAATTTCTGCTACAGTATATATTTAATATACACTACACTATCACACACACACACACACACACACACACATACACAGAAGGGAAACTTGTTTCCCCCTTTTAAAGAATATAGTAGAGTTTATAATAACCAAAATGATAGGAAGTGAGTGATATGACCTGAGACATTCTGAAATGGGGAGAAGAGGTGCCAAAGAAAGGCACAGAGTGACACCAATGTTCTGCCACACAGGGTAATCCCCACCTCTACAAAAGCGGGGTCTGTCCCTTGGTGTGGCTTCTGGTTATGACAGTCATTTCCTGGAGTGTCTTGATTATTGAGGCAGACCATATTCTAACAAAAAACAAAAGACAATTATTAGGGAGGATATACCCTCAAGCCATTCAGATCTGTGCTGTTCTCTTAGATGACTCTAGAGTGCATCCAGTTGGCAAGGGTAACTAGGCAGAAGGTAGAAGGCTTGGGATCCTTGACAGCTGCCCATAGATGCTGGCACATTGCCATATTGTAGAAAGAGATGTTGTAGTGTGTGTGTGTGTGTGTGTGTGTGTGTGTGTGTGTGTGTGTGAATGTGTGTAGCAGGCTTTGAAGTGATTGCCTCATAAGTGGAGGCAATACTAGGAATTTCTCGGGAGGTTATGGGGCTAGATGACCTTTGATTATCAGACTGAAATGTCTGCCCAACTAAAAATGATTCTGAAATATCTTTGGAGGGTGGTTTCAACCAGCAGGGGAAAGACAGTAGGACAAGTGAACAGCCCCTCCTCACAGTTTTATCACCTCTTGTCTTTCAGAAACACACCTAGTCCCTCTGGCATCTTTAGCAGACGGTCATTATCTTTTGTGTATACCTGTATTCATGTGTATGTGTTTGTACACACATCTGTGTGCATGCATATGTGGGGGCCAGAGATCAAGCTCAGATATTACTCATTAGGAATTGTG
This sequence comes from Cricetiscus sungorus, assembly GCA_030556225.1. NCBI lineage: Eukaryota > Metazoa > Chordata > Mammalia > Rodentia > Cricetidae > Cricetiscus > Cricetiscus sungorus. The sequence goes on from JANBXA010000651.1 coordinate 74,757,752, forward strand.
TACATTGTGTTCTGAGGCAGGACCTTCCACTGGGAGCTGGGCCTCACTGATTAAGCTACAATGGTCAGCTGTTGAGCTCTAGGATCCCCCCATCTTTGCCTCCCATGGCTGGGGCTGCTGATGTATCTGTGCCATCATGCCTGGCTTTTTGTGTGGGTGGTAGAAATCAAACTCAGAACTCTTTGCTTACACATTAGAGTGGTCTCCCAAGTCACAGACAATAATAACAATAATGATATTTAATAATAAATAGTTATTATTGAGGAAACACTCATGTTCCCCCTTCTTCCTCTTCAGGATGGTGTGTCTCTGTTGACCTTGTGTGAAGTACATGAATGTGAGAGTGTGCCCAGGCTTGGGATGCTGGTGTCTGCATTCTTCTGCTTTCCCCCTCATCATGAGATAACTGGATAAGCCACAGTTACAGAAGGAGACCCAAGCAGTGGAGCCAAATCAAGTTCAGCCCAGTGCAGCCAACTTCAGAGAATCTGCAAAGCTATGGGTGAAAAGAAAATCTGTTTTTGTAAGGCTCTGAGACTTGGGGCTTATCTGTTACACAGCATTATAGAAAAACTAACCCTAGAGTATGTCTAAACATGTCCTTTTCATGGAAAGACATCATTGCCTAGGCCTTTCTGTTGAGATCATCATGGAAGGGGTTAATAGCTTTGTGTCCTACCATTAAGATTTAGGAAATGGTTTCCTAAATATTTGCCACCCCCATGATCTTTTTCTGAAGTATGCATTGTTTACACTCACAGGGTTATCCACTGCATTTGTAATACACCCAGTGAGCCATTTTTTGACACTCAGTTTTGCCTGTGACTGACAAGGGCTTTGCCTGTTCTGGGACGACATCAGGTTCATGGAAACACTGAGGAAAAATCCAGAGATGAGGGATCTTTGGAAGGTGCAACAAAGGACAGAGACAGTTGTCTGGGCCTCCTGGAAGAACAGAGCAGGGGAGCAGCTGCATGCCCACCATGATGCTGGGTGTGGCACATATGCCGAAACTAGGGTGTCCTTTGTGCTGTGAGGTGGATGCCATGTAAAATACTCCTCCGTTCATGCCACCAGCCTTTGCTTCTTAACCGGCTTGCCTCCCTCTCTGAAGTCTCTAACAGCTGAGTGGGGTTTGATGTGGAGAACAGCAAGCAGAGGTTCAGAATGAGGCAGAAACAGAGCTGAAGGAGTCAAAGCCCCGGAGAAAAACATGAATGGGTTTGGAGAGGACAAAATAAAGCAGTGAAGACATCTATACAGGTCTCCCCTGCCTCTCAGAACAAAACAATTAGGAGATAAGAGCGGTATGGATGAAAGGAAATTCTTTCATTTTTCCACATTGCAAGCTGGAGAGATCCAATAGGCTGTGTATGAAGGACAATAAAGAAGATTCATGAACTCAGTAAAGGGTTTGTTACAAATATATCGGGTGAGTTTTGAAAAGCCAGGGTTTTCTCCCCGCTTTCGGATAAAGCTGTCAGCCAAGTATTAAAAGATTCTCTCTCTCTCTCTCTCTCTCTCTCTCTCTCTCTCTCTCTCTCTCTCTCTCTCTCTCTCTCTCTCTCTCCAAGCAATAACTGACACCCACTGGTTTTGTTACAATTGGCAGAAAAGAGTTATCATTTTTCTTTAGGATTTGGGAATGCAATCAAAGACAGGCAGATTGGAGCCGGAATTAAATGAAGCTTAAACAAACACAAAGAAAAATCTCGGCTCTCTCTCTCTCTCTCTCTGTGTGTGTGTGTGTGTGTGTGTGATTTTTTTTTTAAAACAAACAAACAGTGGAATTGCAGCTCCTTGTTGCTAATTTGAAGCTGTAAAGAATTTGACACTCACACTTGATAAAATGGTGCAAGCTGAGTGTCGGATACTTTTTGCATGTTAAGCACCTAGTGTTCTGATCATTTTATGAAAGTAAAAACCTATTGTTTTGGGGGGAACTCTCTAGTGAAGCCTGTCTGGCAGTCTAAGGGGGAAATCACAGGTGATTTTTCTTCTGTTGACTTGAGGACGATTAATTTTTTCTGGGGTAAATTAAGTGAACGAGGGATCTGGGACATGGGGGCGTCAGTTCTGTGTGGCTGATTTCACGTTTGCTATATTTTCGGTTGGGATCCTATGTACCAAATCCCCCCCTGAAGGTGTAGACACATCAGCGCCAAAGAGCGCCTTATGTTGTTACAATAATTTTGTTTTGATTCATCCTGATATGAAAAGCCTTCTTATACTCAGAAACCTCTTCTCCTTGTTAGCTTCAACCACCAACCCCATGAAGCCCAGAGTTGTCCAGCGAGTATCAATTTGGGAATTTCTTATGTCTGATTGGCTTGTGGGAATGCAGGTCATTTTCTTGATTGTTGATCAGTGTGTGAGAGGCCAGTCCTGGGCAGGTGTTCCTGAGTTGAATAAGAAAGTCAGTTGAGCATGGACCAGAAGGAGCAAGCCACTAAGTGGTTTTTCTTCATGGTTCCTGCATCCAGGTTCCTGCCCTGCCTTCCCTCAATGATAGGCTGTGACATGGAAGTGTGAGATGAAATAAACCCTTTCCTTCCCAAGTTGATTTAGTTATGGTATTCATCACAGCAACAGAAAGCAAACTAGAATGCTTCTACCTAAGAAAGAGGGTGGAGGTATCCCCCGAGAAGACAGAAAGATGTCTACATAGGTTTGCTTTGATCATTTTACTCACAGGCCTATGGACAAGATTCTGTGATTCTGAGAGCAGTACATTTTTGTGAAAACCCAGAGTGAATTTGAATAGAAAAGATGGCCCTCTGTGTGCAGGGGGCAGAGCACTCTGTGTGCAGGAGCAGGGACCTCTAGAGTTACCAGGTTCCAGTCCGAAGCACAGATGTTCTAGGAGAGAGTTGTTGTGGTTTGGATGTAAAATGACCTCCTCTGGCACATGTGTCTGAATCCTTGGTCATCAGCAGGTGATGCTTGCTGATGCATGTTTTCTGACCTGGTGGAAGTTCCACAGTCCTTAAGCCCCAAAATAAACATACAGAGATATATATTATGAACCTTTTGGCCGATGGCTAGGGCTTCTTGTTGGCTAGCTCTGTCTTAATTATTAACCTTTTTTTTTTTTTATTAATCTAAGTATTTCCATGTGGTCTTATCTTTCCAAAGAAGGGGTCCGGACCTCTAACACCTTTGGCAGCTACAGGTCAACTCTTTTCTGCTTACCTTTCTCAGAATTCTCCTTGTCTCCTAGACCCACATATCTTCCTGCCTGGCCAATTAATATTTTATTCATCAACCAATAGGAGAAACATTTATCAGAAGGACATCTCCCATCAGATGCTATTTTGTAGTGCTGTAAAACCTGTCAGAAGAGAAGCCTAGCTCCAGGCAGTAGGTCACTGGAGAGTGGATCTTGAGGTATATAATAACCCCACTTCCTGATTCATTGAGTTGTGAGGAAATAACTCCACATTCCAGTCACTGCAACTGTGACTCACTCTTTCCGTCATGCCTTATCCACAGGATGGGCCATACCATCAAACTCTGAGTCAGATTTAATTCTTCTTCTCTTAAGCTGCCCCTCTCCCTTTTTTACAATTGGAAATTTGGTTTCAGAGATGAGTAATGTAGTGATTGCAGAAGCAACACAGTGTCGTCTGATTTCCTCATGGACAGTTTTGTACTTGTAATTTGAAGTTTCCTTCTCTTCAGTATAAGGACTAAGTACATGCCAAGTGTTGCTTTGTTTAGCCTTGGGTTCCACAATGTAGAGGTTGAGGCACTCACTCTGTGTCACGAGTGCAGCCCACTCTGCTTTGTCAGTGTTGCCTTCTAGCTGGGCCTGACCAGTGCTGAACCTCCTCCTCATTTACCCCCTGTGCCCTGCCTAGCTGCCTAAATGCAGTTCAGGTCTCTATAGCCTCTAGAATGCCAGTTTTGAGGGGCCTTGGGTAGCTCCATACAGAGCAGACTGTCTTTTACAAACACAGATTGAGGCGTGGAGAAATGACTCAGAGGTTAAGAACACTGGCTGCTCTTCCAGAGGTCCTGAGTTCAATTCCCAGCAACCACATGGTGGCTCACAACCATCTGTAATGGGATCTGGTGCCCTCTTCTGGCCTGCAGGCATATATGCAGGCAGAACACTGTATACATAATAAATAAATCTTAAAAAATAAAACAGATTGAAACCAATGAATGTTTTTCTACCTTCCCAGTATAAATTGTTTAGGAGGTGTGGTGTGTGTGTGTGTGTGTGTGTGTGTGTGTGTGTGTGTGTGTGTGTGTGTGTTTGCCCACTCACACACAGATGGGGAAGGGAGGATCAGGAGTTGCTCTCTACTTTTGTTCACTTTATTTTTTGAGACAAGTGTGGTGATATCCTACTTGCACAAATAAAGCCTGTCTGGGGATCAGAGAATGGAGCTTGCTGTTAGCTAACTATAGAGGTCTGCAGGTCTGTACAGACAGACAGGAAGTGGCATAGCTGGGCAGAAACATACCAATAGCTAACCACAGAGGTCTGGAAGTCTGTACAGACAGACAGGAAGTGATGTAGATGGTCAGAAATCTTATATAAGAAGGGACAAACAGAAAATCACGTTCTTCTCTGTTGAAACACTTAGGAGGTAAGGTGCACTGTGGTTTGCTCCTTCTTGCTGATCTCTCAGCATTTTCCTCTCTATCTGACAATGGCTTTTATTATCTAGACCAATTAGGAACTCCTATTACCGACAAGATCTCTTTACTGAACCCGGGGCTCACCATTTTGGTCAGGCTGACTGTCTAGCGAGCTCCTAGTATCTTCTTGTCTTTGTTCCCTAGGGCTGGGGTTTGAGGCATGAGTAGCTATCCCAGGATTCTCTTATCTCTGTCCCTGCCCCACAGTACTACCCTGCCCAGCTTTTTAAAAAAAAATGGTGCCGAAGAGTTGAACTCAGGTTCCTTGTGTTCACAGAAAGCACTGAGTCTTTTCCTCAGCCCCAGGGTTTGGTTTTGATAGCTAACATTTTATGAAAGTGCTGCCATTTAGAGAGAAAACCCTCATGCTTTGGAAATGGTCATAAACCATCACCACCACCAGCCTATGTATGTGCTTTCACAGTCATACGCGTACTCAGGAACATTCGCTTACAGGTGCAGATGTGGTCTGAGGAAGCAGTGGGAGTCACATCTTTCTCAATGAAACTTTCTGACAAGGGCTGTATCATTTATTTATTCATGTTTTTTGTTTATGAGGCATATGCATAAGCCTAATCACATAGTCCAGATGTATATACATGTTCATGTGTGTGCATGCATGTGTACTGCTATGCATGTACTTGTGGAGGCCAGAGGTCAGTGTTGGGCATTGTCTTCTATTGATCTCCACAGTATGTTTTGAGATAGGGTCTCTCATTAAACCTATACCTGTCATTCTGCAAGACTATCTGGGCAACAAAACCCAGGGATTTGCCTGTCTCTGGCACCCCCAGTGCTGGGGTTAGAAATGTTCACCACCATATCTACCTATTATGTGGGTGCTGGAGATCCAAAGGCAGGTCCATATGCTCACATAGCAATCACTTTAACCCCTTAACTGTCTCCTCTGTCCCTACCTATACATAGTATATTGTATTGTCATTTTCCAGAGACACTTGATATTTAGTACTGAGGGTTATGTTGACTTGGAATCAGAGATGCTATGTGAAATGAATCCTGCTCAGAGCTGGAAGCTCTGTCATGGCCAAGTCTCTTCACCTCAGTTGGTCTCAGTGTCCCCACCGACTATATAGGGAGAAGTACCCTGTTTATGGTGCAGGTTAAAGTTGGTAATGTACATAAAGTGCCTTGTGCATTACCTGGCACATAGTAAGCACTCAATAAATTTTAATTCCACCTTTCCCTTCTCCTTTCTTCAGTTCAGTCAAGCATTATGATAGATGTGTTTCCCGTGCAGTGTAAAGCTTTTAAAGTGCATATAAATCAATTAAATAGGGCAACGCTGTAACTGATCATATAACGTTTATTTAAGAGATGCTAGGGAGAGTGAGTGAGAAGATTTGAACCTTGTAGACTCCCTGCTATGAACTCAGGGAAAAAGGGAAGGCTGGGGGCTGGGCTGGGTCTCCTGATTGAAAATGTGGAGATCAGAAGAATGGTCTCAGGATTTGAATTCTGGGTAGGCCACAGAGAAAAAGATAGATGACAGACAGATAGACAGACAGATGAGAGGACTCACTGCAGTGGCTTCAGTGTACCTACACGAGAAAGCAAGTAACTCTAAATTTGAGACGACCACTTACTCTTTGTGAGAGGCAGGTGCATTTGCCACACTTCCTCCTCTGGCTGCCCAGGAGCTTGGAAATCAGAATGCTTCAGAGTTTCTTATGATAGCTGGAATGTCTGGGTTGTGGCTTGTGGTGGCCATGGGAGTGAGGTTTTGCCAAAGACAGAGTGCAAAGAGATCAGGGTCCCTAAGGAGCTGCTCATTCAGTGGCCCAAGAATGACTTAAAATATGGGTCAGATTCTAGGTGACCCTAAAGTAAATCCTGAACCATCCTGCTCTCTGAGGAAGCCAGGAATTCTACTTACTCCTGCTGGCCCTTGCTCTGGCATCCTGCTGACCCATGCTCTAGAGTGAAATGCAGAGGAGGCATCTTTCAGAATGAGTTACACTTCCGGGTCAAGCTTCTGGAATTTTTTTCACCCAGCACCCTTATGTAGTTTTTTTTCTTTATTCTTTGCTCTTTGGGGGACCAACTCCCAGATCCAAAGTAAATACAAAGAGATTTATTCTTACTTATGAATGTTTGGCCTTAGCTTGTGTCAAGCCAGCATTTCTGACTTACATTATCCCATTTCTCTTTAACTACCTTTTGCCTCAGCTCTTTTTACCTTTCTTTAGTCTATACATCTTTCTTTCCTTCTTACTCCATGGCTGGCTGTATTGCTGGGTGACTGGCCCCTGTTGTCCTCCTTTACTCCTCCCCTTCTCCTATTTATTCTCTCCTGCCTAATTATTGGCCATTAAGCTGTTTATTAGACCAATAAGGTGTTTGAGGCAGGCAAAGTAACACAGTCTCATACAGTTAAACAAATGCAACATAAAAGAATGCAACACTTCTTTGCATCATTAGACAAATATTCCATGGCAGAAACAAACACACCACATCTTAAAATAATATTTCACAACATCTTGCTTTTTCCATCCTTGTGCTGAACTAGGGAAGGGAGAGCGTTAGTAGGACTCTCTCTTTGTGGCAAGTGCATGTGAGAGGCAATTCTCCATAAACTTTTTTAATTTTATTTTATGTCTACATATGTGTAAGCAGAGGCACTGAGGACCTTTGTTCACATAATTCTTTCTGGGATTTTTTTTAATAGTCAACAGCCTTGAAGGATAGAGATAGTGTCTCCCTCTGGGTTTAGCAGACATTTTATGTTACCATGTCTTCCTCAAAACTAAGGTCAAGTAAGTTTCCGTCCATACAGAGAGGGTTGGGTTTCCTAACCCTGAGACTACTCAAGTGTGAAGCAAAACCATAGTATATACAACATTCTGTTCTTTGGTCCTTTCTGCATGGCCACCTGGGACTTGGGGAGGCACGAGGAACCCATAAAATAGCACAGCCATGTTGCTTGCTGGACTGTGAGTGCTAATGTGCTCTGTTTCTGACCCAAAGTCTCATGTTTTTGTGTGCATGACAAACAGGCAGCACATCCCCCTTGATGGCTTATGGATAGGGTTGGAGTCTTTATGAAAGGCTCACTTGAAGGACATCGTTGTCACATCTAATAGTCTTCAGTGAGCTCTCATGCCATTTCTTTGTCTCCATATCCCTCTTTTTCTCTCCTGTCCTGTCCTCTACATCTTTCTGTTTATATTTTCTCCAAACTCTGGGTCTTGTTAGCTGTTTGGAAGTTTGATACCACCCTCCCCGTATTTTGGGATCGGGTCTTTGAGTTCCAACCTACTCTAGATGCCTCTGATGTTCAAGAAATAGTTTGTATTAAGCCCTCTGGGTCTGACTTCTCCCTCTCCTCTCTCTATCAGGCATGGCCCAGTGTATCTTCCTTTCTCTCTCTTGTTTGCTGTTCTACCTGTGATGATCCCTGTGCCCTCATGCCTGGCTGTGTCTCATATTTAGACTGATTATCACCCTCAGGAAGAAAAGGAAGTCCCAGGGGTGCCATGGTGGAGGGCTCCCTCATTGGAAACTTCTATTAAGTGTTGACACATTTGCTATCTTCCCTGGTTCTCTCTGACTTGCCCCCAATGACAGCAGCATCAATGTCTATAGTTAGCATTAGTCAGGCAGGGCTCCTTCCAGGCAGACTCCTGCCCTGTTGGCTATGTGCTCCACCACCTACCTGCCTTTTGCCTCTCCCCACTCACTCTCCAGATCTGTACCTAGCACACAGTGGGGGCACACTGTGATTCAAATGAACAAATGAAATGAGACCAGATGCGAATCTATGCTGACACAGTAAGGCTGGTCTCTAGTTTCTGCTCTTTGTTTCTAATTTACATTTTAGAAACTTTCTGTGTTAGTGAGAGCTTTAGTTTTTCCTTTCCTGACCCTATGCAGGTGATCAATCAAGAAACCAGTTAACCTTGATGAGCTTTTACTCCTGGTAACAATGGTTAGTCCTTGGATTTTGTCTTTTAGTGGACCATGGGGCAGAAGTGCAGTGAGACCAGTCCCCATTGTAACACAGTTAAGTAAAAAAGGAGCCCAGGAGAGGTGAGGTCAGTGCAGCTGTGGTAGTTGGGAGGGACTCTCAGTATGGGGGGTAGTCTATGGAACTCTGGTTGATAGCAGACTTTATGACAAGCGTAGCATGCATGGTCTTCCATGGATCTGCTTGTACCCCTCAATGTCTCAAAATACATTTTTGGATCCTTCTAATCTCAGAGCTCTTTCTCAGTTATCCCAAAGGATAGATCATTGCATTCTAGTGTGTATTTTGTGTGTTTTAGATGACAAAAGTGGACAATGGAATGGGTTAAGTGATGTGAAGAATTCTGGAAAGCTAGAAACTTTTAGTTTCTACTGTCTTGGTCCCCTCTTTTTGTTCATCTCCTCATTCATTCATCTCAGTGAATGTCACTTAATGGGTCCATGTTCTGTCCTGGAGCCTTTGCCAGCCTGTGTTGGGAGATGGTAGGCAGTGTTGAATGGAACAAGTGTGTCCCTGCTCTTGGGCAACTTGCAGGCTAACAGGGGAGATAACTGAGAAATAAACACAAACTACTATCAGGCTTTGCAGGGTGCTTTGGGAGTGAATACTGGATACTGAATGTGAATACTTAAACTAGGTGGCCAGGAATACCTTGGCTGCAGAAGTGACATTCCTACAGAGCTCTAAAGAGTGAGGGGAATTAGTCCGGGTGAGGAGATGGTGAAAAGGCATTCTGGGCATAATATAGCCTGCTTGGTGCTATAATCCAAGTATGTAGTTTGGTAGAATATAACTGGTTTTGACCAGTGGCTGAGAACAAGGGGGGTACCCAATACTGGGTGATGGAGTTTCCCAGAGTGATGAGGGCAGAAGTGAGTTCATGATATCCCCTTCCTCCTGTATTATACAGTTCTGATGATGCATTGTCTACCTAGATTTCCTGGAGCTGAGTTCTTCTGGATGGGCTTGGGGGTCTTAATCCCCACTGTGGAGATCGGAGATCATGGCTAGGTTCTGAGGACAGAAGCACCTGTTAGATGTTCAGAGGCCATAACACTCAGGATGCAGGGTCTTCCTGCAGCATAGTCGACAGCAGTCTATTGAACATTTTCTAGCATTTTCACAAGTGAGTGAGTGAGTGGTCTGTGGGTGCCAGGAACATGCTCATCTGTCAATTTGACAATACACAGAGAGTACATTATTTATGCTAAAAATAGTCTGCATAAAAGACAAGGCTTTGGAAATAGTACTCCTGAAGTCCTAGAGTTCTGCCAGGCCCCCTTCCCTGGAAGGTGATTGATAAAGTCATTTTCTGTTGTGTTTTAATAAAGCTGAGCACGTCACACACTCCAGCAGGCTGTGGCAAGGTCTTCTCCTACCAGGGCGGTCTTCTGAGCTGGCTTCTGTCAGGGTCATTCTTGGAATGGTATAGTTCAGACATGAGGATGGATCTTGATTTAGTGTAACACAACTGAAAACCAGTGGCTTCTAGTTTGTGATTTGAATGTGTGTATTTCTTATTTATTTATTTTTACATCCCAGTTTCCCCTCCCTCCTCTTCTCTTATTCCCTTCCCCCATATCTCCCCACCAATCCACTCCTCCCCTGTTTCTGTTCAGAAAGGGGCAGGCCTCCCATAGATATCAACAAAGCATGGCATATCTCCTTTTGGTAAGATTAAACACCTCCCCTTATATTTAGGCTGGGCAAGGCAAGCCAATATAAGGAATAGGTTCCCAAGAGCTAGCTAAAAGCATTTGGGACAGCCCTTCCTTCCATTGTTAGGAGTTCCACAAGTAGACCAAGCTACACAGTTGTCACATATATGTAGAGGGCTTTCATCAGTCCCCTGTAGGTTCCCTGGTTGTTGGTTAAGACTCTGTGAGTTCCTATGAGATAGTTTCGTTTTTCCTGTGGGTTTTCTTGTGATGTTCTTGATTCCCCTGTGTAGAAGGAAGTTTCTGTCCCACCTGGTCCCATAGTTGTTTAGTCCCAAACAAACACACAGAGGCTTATATTATTATAAACTGTTTGGCCTATTGCTCAGGCTTCTTACTGGCTAGCCCTCTCTTAATTATTAATCCTTTTCTATTAATCTGTGTATCTCCACATGGTCTTAACATATCAGAGAATGCTTGGAAGTCCTATCTCTCTTGTGGTTACATGGTATCTCCTCTGCAACTCACCCTTTGTATTTTTCTTTCCAGCATTCTCCTAGTTTGGCAGCCCCTTCTATACTTCCTGCCTGGCTACATATTGCCTGTCTGTTGGCTGAACAGCTTTACTCATCAACCAATAAGAGAAACATATATTTACAGCATATAGAAGGACATTCCCCATCATCCTGTACCTGTAATCCTTCCACCCTCTCTTCTGCAGAGTTCTCTGTGCTCAGCATAATGTTTGGCTGTGGGTCACTGCATCTGTTTCTATTAGCTCCTGGATGAAAGCTCTCTGAGGACAATTAGAGTAGTCACTAATCTGATCACAGGAGATGGCTGGTTCAGGCCACTATTGCTAGCAGTCTTAGCTGGTGTCATGCTTGTAGGTTCCTGGGAGTTTCCCTTGCATCAGGTTTCTATCTGGATTGTCTCTATTTCTGGAAAGAATGGAAAAGACAGGGAAACCAAGAGCCAGGCTCTGCACTAACTTCTGGCATATTCAATTCTGTCCATTAGGAACACAGCCATAGATACTACTTACCTATTTATTTATAATTGAAAAAAATAATTATTTATGGAGTGTGGTGTGAGGTTATGCATTGTAGAATGATCAAATCAGACTTTCAAACCTAACCTGTCACCTCACCTTCATTTAGATTTCCACTACAGTGTATGGAGTTCTCTTCTCTACACATCTTTACCAGTACTTGTCACCTCTCATCTCTTTGACAATGTAGTTGATGTTTAATGAAGACTTTCTCAGTACTGGCCCTGTGCTAAGTGGTTTTCACATCAGCCCCAATGTGTAGGTACCAGTAACACCTGAAGACACCCAGGCTTTTTTAACGATTCTGAGGACAATTACTTGCTTTTGCATTCACAAAGAGATAGGAGCTTTGAGATCCTAGTCTGTGAGCTGTGGGTGGGATGTTCAAAGTTGGAAGCAAGAGGCGATAGTAAGGATGGCTTTCTCAAGGAGAGGCAAATGCTGGGTGGCTAGCTGAAGATGCAAAGATACACGTCTTTGAAAGGCTAATGGGGGCCCTTCATTTGAAATGTAGTCACAGCAATCAAATTCCCCAAGGTGTGTTTTGGATATAGACAGCAAGGCAGTGTAACTTCAGATCCTTCCAGTCTGTGTGTGAGAAAACCAGCTCAGGCAAGCTGTGTCAGCCCTGAGACTGTACAGCACACAGAGTGGCACACAGAGATTACTAATTGGAGCCACTTCTTGGAGCCAGCTATACACCTGCCTGCAAGTCTGTTCTGGAAGAAGTCAGTGGCTTTTGTCTATCTCTGGCTTTCTTCAACTTCCTCAAGATTCCTTCTGTTATTTTTTTTTGTTTATTTTGATTTTATCAGTATGTATCTCAGGGTGGCTTTGAAATAACAATCTTCCTGCCTCATCCACCCCAGTGCTGAGATTATAGACATGCACCAACATGCCTGGCTTCTTCACATGCTCCTCTTAATTAGATGTCTGTGATCTGAGATCTTAGGGCTGGCCATGTGTCTTCCATTTTCATAAGAAACCTGCCTCTTCATGCAGGGGCTGTGATTGTGCCTGTGCCTCTGAGGCCCCTGGGCACAGGTCAGGAGTTTGAGCCAGGACTGAACCGGCTAGATATTTACTGATATTTGAGCTTCTCATTGTCTCAAGGGAGTCAAGCCTTCAGCATCTACCTAATGCTGTTTTTAGCAAGGGCAGGGGGAGTGGTGGTAGAAGAGAGGCCCTTTTTTACTGGTTGTGGGGAAAAATCCAATTGTCATTTTTGTTACTGCTTTCTGGAACTGAGCTTGTTTGAGGGAGCAGGAGGGCCAGGCTGACTCTCATTGCAAAGCTAGATCTACTGCCTTCACTGTGGTTTTGTCTGATGGCCACAGATCGCGGCCTGATTGGAACTGATCTTCCCCCAGGCGCTTGGCGCCTGGCCTAATAGGCTGACAGTCTGTAATGTGTCTAGAGAGCCTGTGTCAACGCTACTCCTGGGTCAGCATCTCTTCTGTCCCTCATCTGCTGCATCCAGGATATTCCCTGACACCCGTGATATACTGGGAACTGTGCCAGACTGAGTAGGGGCTATTGGCAGCCAGACGGAGACAGGGGCCATCTTCAGTGACCCTGGGCTTTAGAGAAGAGACCTACTTGGCAACAGAAGACTCTAGTTCCAAGTTGATATAACCTCTTGTGAATGGATGCTCTACTGCCCAGAACTATCTTAGCTCAGGTCCTGACTACCACAGGCTACCTGTAAGGGTGCCACTATGGACACAATCACACCAGGCTCCTAGGGTTAGTTTGTTTAAGCTGCCATTTTGCCTTCATTAAGAACCACTATGTACATCCAGGCATTGGCGGCACATGCCTTTAATCCCAGCACTCGGGAGGCAGAGGGGTAGAGGCAGGTGGACTAGAACTCTCTGTGAGTTTGAGACCAGCCTGGTCTACACAGCTAGTTACAGGAACAGGCTCCAAAGCAATACAAAGAAACCCTGTCTCGAAAAACCAACAAACAACAACAAAAAAGAACCACTATGTACACTTTAGCTGACCCCAGGAGAGGATAGTTAACTAAAAGGGGTCAGGAGACCTGTGTTTGGTCCTAGCTCAGCTTACAGCTAACTATGAAGTCTTAAATGTCTTCTGGGCTTCAGCATCTTCCATCTGTAAAATGAATTAAGTGGGGTTATAGAATTTTCAGACCAGGCTAGGCCCTTGGATGCCTTTCTTGCAGAAGCCCAGCACTGTAGGGAACACCCAGAGAACTGGCCATATCAACTTCTCTGGCTAGTCTTATGTCAATTGGACACAAGCTAGAGTCATCTGAGAGGAGGGGGACTCAATTGAGAAAATACTTCCATAAGATCAGGCTGTAGGCAATCTTGTAGGGCATTATCTTAACTAGTGGTTAATGGGGCAGGGCTCAACCCATTGTAGGTAGCACCATTCCTGCGCTGGTCCTGGGTTCTATAAGAAAGTAGACTGAGAAAGCCATAAGGAGCAAACAAGCCAGTATGCAGCAGTCCTCCATGGGCTCTGCATCAGCTTCTGCCTCCAGGTCCATGGACTGCTTGAGTTTCTGCCTTGGCTTTCTTCAATTAACTGCAACTCAGGATATGTAAACAAAACATACCCTTTCCTTTCAAAATTGTCTTTGGTCATGGTGTTTCATCACAGCAATAGTAATGCTAACTCTTAGACACCACCCCTGCTTTGCTAAGAAAGAAGTCCCATTCTCAGCCCTGGGGTGGGAACACATTTGGCTTAGAGGCTTTGGTAGCATTATACTTAATTGAAGAAACACTTCTGTCTTGTGGCATCCTGACAGAGGTCTGCTAGGACAGATGTTCCAGGTCTCCACTGGGCTTCTGGCTGGAGCTGATAAAAGCGTAGGTTCCTGTTGTTAAAAGCAGCACCAGCACCGCCCAGGACCTGGTTAGAAATGCAGGACTGCAATTGCAGTCCCAGGCTGAATCAGAACCTATGCATTAACCTTGGGTGCCTGCATGCTGGGTATTTCCAAGCCAGCAGAGCCTCTCAGCAGGCTGGAGGATTGAGGCTATCATAGCCCCTCCACAGCACATGGTCCTTGTTACTTATTCAGATGGTCCACCTGTTCTTGCTTAGGCCTGTAAGTGAGACAATTACATTTGCAGGCTCCTGTTGGAGTACCAGGATGGGGTGTTGACTCTTCATATCTGCTTTTGCTACGACTGGCTCACATGGAACAAATGTCCTTCTTAGACTTTCGCATTTTATTTGAAAGAAGACTTTTAGTGCTTCTATGGCCAATAGGTTTCTTGGAACCTTTCTCTTATAATGCACACACACACACACACACACACACACACACACACACACATACAGCTATACACATACACACACAAACATGAATACACATATACAAACACATAGATGTACATAGACATATAAACACACACATACACATACAGACACAGACAGATACAACTACACACATACCTACACACACAAGCATAAACACACATATACCTACATACTCAGACACACACTTACAGAGACAGATACACACATATAAGCACATTATACACATGCTTATACATATGCAGAGATATGTAATTACAGACATACATATAGACACACACGTGCATACATACACAGATAGATAAACACTCACATACCTATGGGGACACATAGGCACATTCAAAACACACACACACACACACACACACACACACACACACACACACACACACACATCCCAAGAAGGAAAAAGATTGTGTGTATCATGGCTTTCTAACCAGTCTGTGATTTGGCTTCTAGAAAGTCAATAAGCTGTGAATTAACATGCTGGACATGTTTATATGCATTTTTGTCCTGATGAATGAGAAAGGGTCTATGACTTTTCTGGATTCTCAAATGAACCTTTGACCTATAACAAAAAGCAGAGTACCATTGGTCTCAGTCCAAGTTGGCTTTTTGGGATTTACTTAGCACCTTGTGGTTGAAGATGGACCAGGGCCTAACTGGAGGACTCTTATTGAAAACAACCCCTGTATGCCAGTTAGGCATGGCTTTGCTCACCTCTCTCTGCTCCTCCAAATTTCTCTTTGTTCTTCCTATTATCTCTATCAAGGACTATTTTCCGGGCTGATTGGAAACAGAGAGTGGGCCTGGCGGCACAGTGACAGGGGAGATGGTTTGCCGGAAAAAGCATGGGCAGTCATTGAGAGCAAAGGCAATTAGCCTTCGGAATTGGCTGGTATTCCTTACTTCCCTTCTTTTTCTAAGCGAAGCCATTTTCTAGAAAATGGCCAAGAGCAGATTCAAGCCTGCAATTTCCTTGTCTCTGCCCAGATGGATGCTCTGGGACAGGAGCCATGTCACCATGCTCTCTGCTGTGCTGGGCATTCTGGTCTCTGAGACCGATTGTCTAGTCATCATTCCAGGGTTCTGCTGTGCCCATGACTGAGGGGTATCTCCTGGGTTTCAAGGCCACTCTCATTGCAGAGAGGGAGCTCACAGAGCCCTGTACCTGCCAACAAAGTGCCTGCAGGAAGGACTACACAGACTGATACTGAAGCCAGCAGCATTTGCAGGGACCTCAGCCTGGCTCCTATTAACCCGTTTCTGACCCCATGATGACCTACTTGCTTATTTCTGTGAGCAGATGGCCTTAAATGCTGATATTAACTTCTCTGTCTTTGTACTATGGCTCTCTCAAGGATGTGACACTTCTCTCCACATTCCCTATCCTTTCTAAGTTTTCCAGGCAGTTCTAATCACTGGATCCCTTAGCTGCACCCCAGCATCTTGCTAGGTCTTACCAATTGTGAGGGGGATTTGGTTAATGTAGCCCATCAGCTGTACCAAACAAACACATCTATAATTCCTAGTCTACATCTTTGCCAACCAGGCTACTTTTCCTTATTTTGGGCCTGTCACATCCAGTGTCTCTAGTGACACATCTCTCATTTGAATGAATTTGCCTAGTGTCCTCTTAGACTGGGTTTTTGCCCTGCTTGCCAGGTGGCTTCCTAGCCTCTGAGTTCCTCATTTATTCTGCACATAGCCTATTCCATTGTTGGGAAACCTGGGCCTTAGCAATGTTTTCTAGAAGTTTGATCTCAATATGTTCTTGAGTTTGACTTTCAAGGATTTTATTGAGCAGGTTTTGCATCTATATTCATGAGGAAAATTGGTATATAGTTTTCTTTTTTGTTATATCCTTATTCAATCAGCAAATGGGCCAATGAACCGTATAGATAGTATTCAAAGGAAGAAATGAAAATGGCCAAAGAATACTTAAAAAACAATGCCTGACATCCTTCTCCATCAGGGAAATGAAAATCCCAGCCTGAATGGTCATTGTCAGGAAAACAAATGCTGGTAAAGACACACACACACACACACACACACACACACACACACACACACACACATACACACACACATACACACACACACACACACACACACAGAGGGGAGAGAGAGAGACAGAGACAGAGAGAGAGAGACAGAGAGAGAGCGAGAGAGATCCTTGCACACTGCTAGTGAGAGTGTAAACTAGTGAATCCTACGGAGATAAGTATGGCGGCTTCTCAAAAGTAAGAAAGGAAAGAAAAATAGAAGTGTCACTGTATATACACCCAGAGGATGCTAAGTCAGCATACTGCAGAGGTACCTGCATATCAGTGCTTATTACTCCTACCCACAACACCCAAGATGAGGAATCAGCTTAGAATGGGTATAGCAGATATACCCAGTGAAGTTTTATCTGTCTATACAGAAGACATTTGTAGGAAAATGATAGAAGAGGAGATGATCATGTGAATTAAGCCAGACTCAGAAAGACAAAGCATGTTTTCCTTTCATATGTGGAATCTAGACTGAAAAATAAACATATATAATCTCTTCCTGTATATGCTATGCATAGGTCAGCCTTGAAAGGGAAAGGGGGCTATGCAAGAGGAGGAAGAGATCTAGAGAGAAGGAGAAGAGGGACAGGAGAGGATAGTGGAACACAAGTGACATAAAACAGAAGAGGAACAATTGGGGGCATGTGAGGGACCAACAGCAGGTGGGGGACTGTGAGATGGGGCTGTGTGTGGTTGGGGGGCAATAAGAAAGTAGGTGACCTATGTATGAAAATGTAACATGATAACCGTGGCTATACACATACTAACTTCAACAACATCATTTAGAAATTAATTAAAAACAAACTGTTTCTGAGTTCGCTAGATGGCGCAGAGACACTCCTATGCTTCATGTCCTGGATTCAGGCCCTAGAATCCCCAAGGAGAGAACAAACTCCTTCAAGTTGTCCTCTGACCTCCACACAGATGCTGCCACAGTGTTCACACACACAAACATACTTAATAAATAGTGTAAAAATATTCTTTAAACTGGGTGTGGGGGCTGGAGAGATGGCTTAGTGGTTAAGGGTGTGTTCTTTTGTAGAGGACTCACTTTTTTTTTTTTTTTTTCATAGCACCCATGTCAGGTGACTCACAACTGCCTATAACTCCAGTTCCAGGGAATCTGATATGCTCCTTTGGTTTCCACAGGCCTGGTACTCATTCTCACAATCCCATACTCAAATGCACACATACATACAAGTTAAAAAAAATGTTTGAAAGGGTCCTTGTGTCAGCTGAAGCTACCCGTGAGACCATAGTTTTCTGGGCTACTCAGGGGAGGGGAGCTGAAATGCCCAATTTCTCAGTGAAATTACACAACAGCTCTAGGCCTGGGCTGTGGAACAGGGCTAAAGATGCTCCTGAGTCCAGAAGGTGTTTGTGAAAATGAAAGGTCATTGACACATAGAGTGGGAGAACATTCGGGAAAAGCTATTGCTATAATTTTTTTTCTGCCTTCTTTAAACTTCTCATTTGGCTTTAAATTACTCTCATTCCATCTTGTTCTTCAGTGGTGTGTCTGGTCCACCCAGCTAAACTGAGCTCGTAGAAGGAAGCATGGCAGTTTCTTTTTGATTCTTACCCAGTTCTTAGGTAGGCTAGGCCTATCGTACATACTCACCAACAGGCGGTTAATTGATTCAAGTCAATACAGCTTACACTGTTTAATTAAGGCAAGCTTGCAAACAGTTCAAATTCAGCCTTGATTAGCCAAGCCTGTTGGGTTTGCACTGAGCAGGACAGTGATAATTGTTAACCAAATCCTCTCTTCTCTTCCAAACATTCAATTCCCAGAATGAGGTGGGAGGCACTTCTGAGGTTTCCTGAAAAGCATTTCATCCAGGACAGCAGGTGACAATACCACTAGTGTGGGAGGCAAGGAGGAGCTGTTGGGGTACAGCAACAACATTCCCAGAGCCTGTAAGGAATGTCCTGGAAGCTGTGTTAAGAAAATGCAGGAGGTAAAGTTGTCACGATGTATGGCTCATATCAGCATCAAGAGGCCATGCAGGTCGACATTCCAAACAGGTGCAGTGAGTCCAGGGCTCATAACCTGATCTGCTCCCTTCTTCCTATAGCACCATGCATTATGGTGTGGGGACATATAGAAAAACAGATTCCAGGAATAAGCTTACAGAAACCCCACTCCTTTCCTTCTTCTATGGCCCGGGCTGGCTGTGAGGCTCAAGAGTGAATCTCCAAGACTGAGGTCTCCCAGAGAAGGCTGGGATTTTATTTTCATATGATCAGGCCAGACTACGGGGAGGCAGAAAATGTAGAGATTAAGGGCTGGCTGCTTTAACAAAGAAAATGAATCTTTCATAGTTTAACGTGCCACCCTGGCCTCTCGCAGCGAGTGGGTTTGTATTCAGCTAAAATGTTTAATTTTATTTATTTATTTATTGCAAAGGAAATTGGATCACGGGAACATTAAAGGTGGAGGAGCGAAATGCATAAGGCAGAACTCGCAGCAAGGCACAACCTTGAGCAAGCACCGTTCACCAACCAAGCAGAAAAGCAACTAATTAGACTGTGGTTCTCCCTGGGTTCCTGGACGTGAATTCTAACTCCCTCCCCTGCAGGTCTGCCAAAAGTGCAAAGGGAACCAAAACTCCCATTGGGCAATTGTCCTGGGGAAGCAGTTGTGTTTTTTGGTCCTGTTGTGTACTTGCCTGGGAAGGGACTGTTTACATTTCCAGTGACATGTGCACTTGGTCCCGATACTGGATAGTTAGGGAAGGTATTTCTGTGCATGAAGTGAAGGACTCCAGCCAAGACGATGGAGTCTTTGCCAAAGGGTCACCCCGAGCCACAGCCCGGTGCTCTCCTTAGTGCTAGAGGTCCTATCCGTGACAATAGCTCATCTCATATCATGAGAGTATGTTAAGGTAGAGTGTGTGGGAAAAACAATGAGAAATATCATTGAATAGGATGATATCATTCTTCAGCACTCACAAGAGACCAGTTCCTATCAGTACCAAGTAGGAGAGAGCAGGAGGGATCTTGGAGGGGCATGTGATTCCCTAGCTCTCTCTAGAAAGAGGAGAGGGTACAAAGGCTGGCTGAACAAACATGTCAGGGCATTCTCTGTTATTGTTTCAATCTACCAGTTGGGTAGAAAATGCTCACAGGAACTAGCAGGGAGTAAAGAGGTTGCAAGAGGGAAGGGGCTTAGACATCTGAATTGCTATTCGAAAGCCACCCAGAGAGCAGTGGACAGTTGCATTGGTGGTAACTGAGGAATGTTTATTGTGCCAGGCTACTGGGAGTCTGAGTTGTTTGTTACACTGTTAGTTTATCTCGACTAATGGGATGTATGGGTACGAATTGCTCATGTGTGCTCAATTGTATGCTAAAGAAAACATGGGAGCAGCTAGATGACCAACCAGATACTGGCAGAGAAAACTCCAGTGTGAAAAGGAAGGTCATAGGGGTAGAGGTGGACCCCACTGAGTGCCATCCACACTGGTTCTCATTGGAGGAATAATACATTGTCCTTGCTTTGTGTAGCTCTAGGTTTGTATCATACTTTTGAGGGCAGCAGGGGCTGGACAGTGTGACAGTCTGGCCATCCAACTTCAAACTTGATCTCATCTCACACCCAGCAGGTCATTTTGGCATCTGGGGTCTTGGATTGCCCTGAGAGACCACTGGAGAAATGAGGGCAGCTTTCTTCATTTCTCAAATGATGAATATACTCTTTTCACCTTGTGGCACAAGAGAAATGTGCATTAAGGAAAGAAATGACATTATATCCTCAGTGTGCTTGATTGGAGCTGTTGGGGACAGGCAAGGGACTGTCAAGGGAAGTGATTCCAGCAGTCAATGGGGCCCCTCGTAAAATAGGGCTGGCAGCAGGCCTGGGAGGTATCAGGGTACCTTCCCCTCCCCAGCCATCCTCTGGCTTTCTCCTGGGGCCACCTTGGAGGTTACAGCACATGCATCTTTAATTTTTTTCAATTAACAACAATATAGAACAAATGGAGTGGAGTTTTAATTATTCATAATTCATTTAGGGATAAAATCTTTGTAAACTAAAGGAAGGGAAGGGCCATATTACCTTTTTCTTAAGCTAAAAATTACGTGGAGCAATGAAAGGGATAGAAAATGGATTCAGGAAGCTGATTTTGGTGCATCTTCCCCCATGGTTTGTGCACTTAGAAAGGAAGGTTGGTGGGTGATGGTGGTCAGAGGATTCCCTTCACCCTGTCCCATGAGACCAGTCATGTACTGTGTGACATACTTTATCAATGTTCCTTGCTGGGTTCAGCGAGCCCTTACATGATCAGATCACCAGTAAAGTCAGCCTGCATCCTGCATGTTAGTAACCAGTGACAGGACATCTCTTAATACCTGGATCCTAAGGTCTTCTGTCTACCTGGAGCTTACAACAGAGTTTTCCAGGAGGCATGTGTCCCTTCATGTGTAAATATGCATAGCACACAATCAAACAGAACAGTCAGTCCTCTTAGACTGGAAAGTATAACTATGACATCTTTGAGGTTTATTTTATAGTTTTAAAGTCTGCATTCAGAGAAGGGGCATCCAGCATGAACACAAGAGTTGAAAGTGGCTATTTCTGAAGTCGTCCTTGGAGGATAGATAGGGTTTAAAAATGTCAGGGGGCAACTCTCTTGAGTCTGTACCTATACTGTTTGGTATGTCTTATTTTCTGTGGATTTCTCTTAGCAACGCCGTTGCCCATGCTCTCAGATATGTGTCTTCTCCTGCCAACTGTTTCTTTTTCTTTCTTTGTGCTTAAGCCTGTATTAGAATATCATTATTAAACCCTGACTCTGGGACATGAGGGGATGGCTTAGTGACTGAGCATGAGGGTCAGAATTTGGATCCACAGAAACCTGTGGTAATGCAGGTAGGTGTGATGGCTCACCAATTCCATTCTCAGAAGGCAGAGATAGGATATCCTCAGAGCAAGATGGGTAGCAAGCCTAGCCATATCTGCCACCTCTGGGTTTCATTGAGAGACATTTCCTTATTGAATAAGGTAGAATAGCATGAGAAGATGGTTCCCGACACCAACCTTAGATAGTCATATGCACACAGGCATGCAGAAACAGGTGTATATCAGTATAACACACACACACACACACACACACACACACACACACACACACACAGACTGGAGAAAGAGAAAACAACCCCTGCTGTATGAAAAAAGTAAGGAGAAGAAAGGAGGGTGTTATAGGTGAGGTACCTGTAGGGTTACAATGCACTGCTGGGTGAAAGTGAGACTGGCCCCTAGAGTGGAGAAATGAGTCCATAGTAGTGAGTGTGGCTCTAGATTGGGATCTTGGTTCCAATTTTTTCTGCAGACTTCCTTGCCACATATCTTAGCTACTTTTCTATTGCTGTGACAAAACACCATGACTAAGGCAACTTATAACAAAAGCATTATTTGGGGATCCTGGTTACAGAGAATGAGTCAATGGTCATCATGGCAAGAAGCAGGACAGCAGGCCAGTGGGCATAGAGCTGGGGTGGTAGCTGAGAGCTTATGTCCATCTGATCCACAAGTATGAGAGGCAGAGAGATGGGGTGGGGAAAGAACACTAACTGGAAATGGTGTGGAATTCTGAGGTCTCAAAGTCCACCTTCAATGACATATCTCCTCTAACAAGCCCATACCTCCCAAATCTTCCCAAATAGCTTTATCAACCAGGGGCCAAAAATTCAAATATACAACCCTATAGGTGCCATTCTTGTTCAAACTCCATGTTGGCTCAACAGTGCTTTGTATAGACTCTTGAATTTCTTAACAGCCAAGCATATCTTTAAGTATCATGGCTTCTTTGATTAATGTCTACAGTTATTCTTGATACTATCCAGGGTTGAACGACAGCATTTACATAGGCAGCCCAGGCCTTCTGTGTCCTGTAGGGAAGGAACCTGGAGCATGGCTAGAGGAAGAGGATGTGCATTTGAGGTCTATTAACTCCTTGTGGGACAGGGAAGGGGCTACAGTGTTTCCTATGATTACCTGAGTGGGACTCAAGGGCCATGGGGATGCCAAGATGGCTATTCTTATAATTTAGTGATGGCGATGGGATGAAGACTAATAGGGATAAAGGGAAACATTACTGGCAACTAGAGAACTTTGGTGACACTTGTCACAGCTACAACCATCAACCAATGAAACTATCTGCAGGTGGAAAAAATTAGTGAGACCTACCCAACAACACAGATGACAGCTTTCTGAGGAGGTACTTGTCATCTCTGTCATACTAACTCCTCAATTTCTTTTTCCAGAGATATGGGCTGGAAGAGTGAAAGGCCTGTGCTTTTTTCTTTCCAGGAAACATCATCTTATCTATTGTTGGTTATAATCAGATGAGGGCCTGTAGGATAGACCAGACTACCTATAACTGAGACTGATCAGAAAGCAAGGAGATCCACTCAAGATATTGTTAAGGAACAGGGAGGGTGTTTGATAGAACAGGAATAAAGGTGGTAGTTGGAAAAAAACATCAAATCTATTTGTGATTATAACACAGAAGAGAGGCTGATTACCAGGCTGTATGAGCCAGCAGAAAATGGCCTGAGATAGCCACACCTGTTGTTCACAATGGGAATCTGTACTGATTGGTTGGCACTGGATCAGTTGTTAAACATTCGGAGAGTCACCTCTGTAGACAGGTATAATCACAATGGCAGGAAACAGACATCAAGACAGGGAAAATGGAAGTGACCGCAAGTATAATCAAACAATCATAATTTCAGGAACAGGCAGCAATTATGTAAAGACAAGCTCTGGACCTGGAAGTCAAGGGTGGGATCACAGAAACAGTCAGGTTTAGACAGCTGTAAGCTCAAAGCATAGGCATTGTCACAGGTTCTGGAGGCAAAGCACAGGGCAGGGGGCTGTGTATTCTGGGACTGGGCTCACTGCTGTGAGGAAAAGCACAGAGGAAGCCCCAGATTGACACATGTAGCAGCCTACCTCAGGCACAGGGAAGGCACATCTTAGGCTTTCCTCCTTGATGGTCTCTGAGGAGGGTACTTCTGAGGGATGAAGGTAAGTGCTGGGGCACGCTAATGGAAACCAGTACTTTAAGGACTTCTTGGCTTGCCCTGGGGAATCTGTGACCCAGTTTGCCTCACAAAGCATGAACTGGAGATGGTACAGACGTCTGTGCTAGAGCAGTGGTTCTCAACCTGTGGTTGCGACCCCTTTGAGGGTCAAAGGGTCTTTTTACAGGGGTCGCCGAAGATCATTGGAAAAAACATGTTTACATGATTCATAACAGAAGCAAAATTACAGTTAGGAAGGAGCATGAAAATAATTTTAAGGTGTGTGTGAGGTGTCACCACAACATGAGGTGCTACAGGAAAGGATGGTTGAGCATTAGGGTACAGCATTAGGGAGGTTGAGAAACCCTGCTCTGGAGAGGCAGGAGGGCTGAGGTGACATCTGGATGGGATTTCTCTCAGGTGGCGTCTCTGCTCTGTCACGGTGTGCCACTCTTGGAGAGTGGGTAATGAAGGGCTCTCAGGCAGAAAGCCTCCGTGATCAAGTAGCTTGTTCAGGCAGGCTACTTTTCTGGCATTTCTCAGCCTAAGACCAAGCCCTGAGTGACGTCAGGAGTCATGCCAGCTGCGAGTGGGTGAAGAAGTGTTTTCCACGAAGGTGCCGATAGGATCTGTGGAGCCAGCTTGGATAAGTGAGAGTCAGCAATGGCTACCTAACAGTAAACCAGAGTATCTCAGTGATGATGTCCTGGGTTCATAATAGCACAGTGATGTTGTCCCGGGTTCGCTGCTGATTTCCTAGGATATCGGTTTCTGCTCCAATCTAGCTAAAATTTCCCACTTCATGGGCCACAGAGATCGCTCAATAAACATTTGCTGCACTTGCAGAGGACTGGGATTTGAATCCCGGCATCCATATGGCAGCCCACAGCCATCTCAAACTCCAATTTGAGGGGACTAGCGCCATCGTTTGGTCTCCATAGACATAAGGCATGCACATGGTACACACACACACACACACACACACACACACACACACACACACACACACACACACACTAAATAAATAAATACAAATAAAAATAAACCTTAAAAATCCATATGTCTAAGGAATCCAAGCATGGTTCTCACCTGGCCAGCTTTGGATTTTACCATTTTGACACAGAGGCCATTCTCTGTTGTTGCTTCTATATTTGTGAGGGTTGCATGTCCTTAACATTTGTCCTTATACCACCAGGAGCTTTGCATTTGTTTATGATCTGTCCACTTTGGCCTCGGCCACCCCTGCTGTTTGGTGTGACATCAAACTGTGCCATACCAGAGGGCTGTGGGTTCACATAATGAATCTATCAGTGGGATAGATTCCCACTGATACGCAATGTTTCTTCCTTTGGCAAACAAATAAACTATGACTATTTTAGGTAGCATGACACAGCTAAGGTCTTCTAGTTTAACCATTTTACTTCCAGTACTACCTGGACCTATACCTCCTAGGGTCATCTGGGGGCTCTGTTTCACAGGACTTCCAATATGCTTGAGTGGCCACCAGTTAACTTTTATAAGGAAATGGAGGGTGCTCCTGCCTTTCTTGTAACACTGGCCAGAGCCTTGTTTTATTAGGGATTCCAAGACAGTCTTCCTTTTAACTCCAAATTGGTCCTAAATGCCATTTGCTCTTTGGGGTCAGAGTTATTCTAGGCAACTGGAGAAACATTAATCTGGGACATGTTTTGAATACAGGTGAGCACAGGCATGTGCTGGGGGATGAGGGTTACCACCGAAAGTGTGCCTGGGACCTGTGGGGCTTTTTCAGATATTCAAGGTCCTGTTGTTTAGTCATTTTTCTTGTTGCTGTCACCAAATCCCAGAGAAGAGCAGCTGAAGGAATGGAAGGCTTATTTTCACCTTCAGCATAAGACACTATCTTGGTGAGGAAGGCATGGTGGCAGATGCAACCGGTATCTGGTTTTTCCATCCACAGTCAGGCAAAAGAGAAAAGGCAGGGCGTGGGGCCAAACTATCAAACCTACCACAAGGCCTGCTACAGCGGCTCACTTTCTCCACTAAGGTCCCCCTCCGTAAGCATCCATAACTTTCCAAAAACAGAGCTTCCAGTGAGGGACTGGAAGTCTTTGGACACATGAGACTGTGGGGATACATTTCACATTCAAGCCACACCTTCCTAAACAGAAGAAAGTCTTTGTTCAAGGATGAGGTTACCTAAGCCATCACATGCCAGTGGCATGCCTGGACTGTGAGCAGCATCTCGAACAGCTCTGAGCTGCAGGCCTCATTGTACCAGGTTGTCTGTCTTCCATTAAAGAATTCAAAGCACCAGGGTTTCTGACCTCCGTCTTTGGCTCTCCCATGGCCCTGCATCTGGCAGAAACTCAGTGATGCTCTGAGGTCATGCTTTTCATCCAAATCTCATGTTATCTTGATCTTCTTTTCCTCTTGGTTTCTAAGACGCTCCCCTGAGAGCTGCCTCAGACTAGGCAATGTTATTTATTATATTGATCACCCATAACATTCCCCCAAGGCTCAATGTAGAGGGAAGTGACTGGTCCTAATGGCCCAATTAGCTTTATTATCTTCTGTCTCCTGATGTAATGTTTCTGCCACAGCCTCTGCAGCAAAGGGGACGAGCCAGGATGGGAAATCTGGAGTCAAGGTTGTAAGTCTTGCTGAGTTACTAGCGCTTCAAGCGACCTTGGATAATACTCTCTTTTCTTTTGATGGCAATATTTTAATTATAAAAATATTAGAAGCATTTATTGGGTCTGAGATAGTACACTAATTACTTTTGTGGGTTATTTTGTTGGACTCTCCCGAAAAACCTACAAAGTAGCTATTGTTTTTAGATGTATTTATTTCATTTTATGTGTATGAATATTTTACCTGCATGTGTGTATATGTGCCATGTGTGTGCCTGATACCTGCAGAGGTCAGAAGAGGGCATCAGATTCTCTGGAACTTAAACTATAGGTTGTTGTGAGCCACCATATAGGAGCTGGCAACAGAACCAGGACCCCCTGAAAGAGAAACAAGTGCTTTTGATGGATGAACTATCCCTCACTCCCCGCCAGTACTATTTCAAGGCATCTATTAGGCTTAGAGAGAGTAAGTGACATGGCTGAGGTTTTGTAGTTGGAGGTTTGAACTTCAGGTATATGAATTTAGATTCAGCAGTTGGAAACTTCCCATTCCCCTGCCTCTTCAGCTACCTTATAGGACAGTGGCTCTCAACCCATCCTAAAGCTGCAACCTTTAAAATAGTTCCTCAAGCTGTGGTGACCACCAATCATAAAATTATTTTTATTGCTCCTTTTTAACCGTAATTTTGCTACTGTTATGAATCATAATGCAATAACTGTGTGTTTTTAGTGGTCTTAGGTGACCACTGTGAAAGGGTTGTTTTTGATCCCAAAGGGGTTGTGACCAGTAGATTGAGAACCACTGTTCTAGGAGTACAGCTAACTCAGGTAAGGGAGACAGGTGCTTGCTGTTCATCCTGAAGCTATCCCAGCAGCTCCTATGCCTTGCAACAGGATATGTAAGTATTAATGCAGCCTTCAGTCTTGGGTCCCTAGAGTAAACAACTTTATAGCATGGTTCCTTTGAATTCAGACCCATTTACTTATATTTATTTATATTCCTCTATAGACATACTATTCACATATATAAGTACTTATGTATCTATTTGTCTTAGGTATTCTATAAGGCTGGTTTCCCCTCATCACACACCTCCCTTTTTTAAAAAAATGTTATTACAACTGTCCCTGCAGGAAGAATTACCAGGACCTGGGCCTGGCTAGAGAGGAGAATGGATTCTGTTTGTAGTGTGTGTGCTTTTGTGTGTGTGTGTGTGTGTGTGTGTGTGTGTGTGTGTGTGTGTGTGTGTGTGTGTGCGCGTGTGTGTGTGATCAGATGCCTTAATAAGGGATTTTTAAAAATCTTTATTTTATGTGTGTAGGTGTTTTGTCTGCATGTATATCTGTGCCTGTGTATGATGCCTGGTACCTGAAAAGGCCAGAAGATTGCTTCAGATTTCCCCAGAACTGGAGTTATAGATGATTGTGAATTTCTGTGTAGAAGCATACCCTGATCCTTTGCCAGAGAAGCCTCTGCCTTAATTCCTGAGCCATCTCTCTAGTGTCCCTTATGTGTCTCTGAAACACATTGGTGACATAATGACATGGGTGTTTGTGGAAGATCACTTCAGTGGCCATGAGGAAGAAGGCAGGAGCAGGGACAGTGATGAGAGGGAAGAGGCAGGGATATGTAGTTTCCTTGTGGACCAAGGACCAAGGCATCCTTTAGTACAAGCATCCTTAGTACAGGCAGACTTTTTGCCTGTTATGTTCTCAGCCCCATGAGGACAGTGGTTGAAAGGTTCACTTCGTTTAGGTTTGGAAACTGCTGTTTTGGTTTCTGCTTGTTCCTCTCTTCCCCAACTTTCCCACTCTATTTGATGGTTTAAACATTAGAAGCCCAATCTAAATGCATGAAGTTTGGGTCTAGCTCAGGCTTGTGGGGTTCCAGGGCATTGTATTTGCTCTTTGCTTTATTGTATCCTTGGCTGACCTTCTCTTGCATTCAAGAGGCACCTGTATCCACAGAAGGGTGACTTCTCAAATCAGAAGAGTCAGGAGTAGCTCTGATGATTAGTGACCACTCTGCCGGGGACAGCTCTGGAGCTCAGGGCTCTCAGGGGAGCACGTAGGCACTTTACCCCGAGGTCCCTAGAGGCTGGGGGGCGGGTGACACCAAGGGCTGCCAGGTGCACTCTAATGATTGTTTTCACTGAAGAATTTTGGACTCCACGCTATACAATTTTCATCCTTTTTGCAAAATGGATGATAATTTGGGTCTGTCTTGACTGCCGGTTTTGCATTGCTAATATTGGTGGGAGGAGGGTTTTGCCTAAGTTCTCTTAAAATATGAGAATTTCAGTCCAAAATATGTGAATATTTAATTGTAATCTTGGCAGCCCGGGGTGGGTTTTGTGTGAGCATCTGTCCCTTCCTCCTTGTCCCCCTGCAGCCTCTGCCTTGCCTCTCTTTTTCTTGCTAGGCTTTTCCTGGGCTAGGATTGCCCACCCCCCCTCACCCCTGCATTGAGCTTCCCTGAGCAGCAGGACCCAGCTCTGCTTTCTGCCCTAGGGTGGGGTCAGCAGCTGTGCATTACCAGGGTTTCTATTACAAATGCTATTTTCCAGGGGCTTCTAACCAAGTCACACACATTTGTTTGGGCTTGGAACCCAGCCTTCTGGGCAAGGTCTCAGACTGCACAGCCTCGGTGGTTCTGTGCAAAATCTCATTACTGTCACTTCGGCCATTTTCCTGGTTGAGAAACTAGACAGCAGACACTTTTAAATGCTGTTTAGTCCTCCTGTTTGTGTGACTGGGGCAGCAACTGTTTAAGAAACACACTCCACCCTGCCCACCTTATTTGTGATCAAACACTTCATGAGCTCGGGTCTCTAGGAAGCCTCAAAATATACCTTATTTCCCAAGCTCCTTAGCTTTACGCAGCAACATGGTTTGACATTTAAAATTAATCTATGTGGTAAAGTTATTAGCGTTCGAATGTTAGCACTGAAATATCCACAGTGACCTCTCCTCCCGGGCTGGTGTTTGTTTGATGAGGATTCCCAGGCGGTGTCAGGGCTGAAAGCAACACAGTCACACACGCTTTTTATTAATTCTAGTACTGGGCCTCACCTTGGGAGATCTCCAAGTGCTCCGTAGGGGAGCTCTGATTTCTCCAGGCAATAGTTGGAGGAATCACAAGCCAGCTATTGCAGATGCCAAATAGGCTTCTTCTGCCCAGGCAGACAATGAAGACCCAGAGAGAAGCCAATGGGTTGTTTAAAGCTGCTGGGAGCCATTGTTCTAGGACTGATGCAAAGCACCTAAATGACCAGGGTTGTCAGGCATAACCTCATGCTCACATGTTTATGGGTGTTTCATGTCATGCCTATAGTCTTCTCCTAACCAGTATGTGTCTAACCCCGGGGACCAGAGAGGAAGAACCCATCCATCTGACCATGTCTGTCCTCATTATGGTATATAGCATATACATGTTCGCTTCTGGGGCACAGAAGGCAGTATGCTTACTAACACCTTAAGTAGATAGAGCATGAAGCAGGAGAGACAACCCATCAAGTGGAACACCACCAATAAAACAGAACATTGTGGGATACTAGAGAAACAGTAGGAAGTGATTTAGCTGGAGAAGGGAGTTCTAAAAAACAACAAAACAGAAAAGCAATTCACAGAGGACTAGACTGTGAGTCCATAATGGAGAGTCCAGGTTGGAGGGTCTTTCTTTGCAAGCAGATGTCATGATCACAGGTCCAGAGGATTCATGTGACATCTGATTGGATAATTTGTGAAGGAGAGGAAGAGAAACTGGTTATATCCAAGTATGACTTCTTGCTAGCTTCTGTTTAGTCATTAAGCAACTCAGCCACCTAGTAGTCCTGCTACCCCTGTCATTCAAATTCTTTCACCATTCTCACCTGCCTGATCCAATATATTAGACTTTCCTAGGATTCACCTTCTGATAAATACTCACCTTGCTCTATGATGACTCCTTCTCTGTGGTGACAGCACCCATGTTACACTCCCATTTGCTCTTCTATGTGCCTGACATGAGTGCCTCACTGCTTGCCTACGCCATCCCCTGAGCATGAGTCTGTGTGTGTACCTATCTCATTTCCCTGAGAGACCTCAAGAATGTAGAGTCTACAGCTGTGAGCCTACTTGGAGGGCTTAGTGCGTAATTTTGTGACAAACCCACTGTGGTTTGAGACATCTCCTATCTTGGCTCCTCTTTTGATCTCTCCAGCTTGCTGAGTGTCTGTTTCCTTTGTGGATTCTTGTTGATACCTCTTGTAGTTTTGTCCCCATCCCTTTCTTCTTAACTCATCATCTCTCTCTTTTCTAAAAAAATTAACCTAAAAAAATTCTGCTTATAGAAATCCTTAGGTCCAAAGAGGATGTCAGTGTCCCCAGAAGCTGTCCCCTCCTTTGATCTCCATGGCCCTCAGTCACTTTGCTGTGACTTGTGACAGGTGAGGCCATGCTTTTGGAAATGAGCACCATCACTCCACATGTGTTATTGCCACAAGGGACATGCTGGCTAAGGCTCTCTATCTAGGACAGTGTGGTACTCTGAGCATCAGTTCAGTCCACAAATGAAAAGAGTGGGTTTTACCTAAGCCACACCCCCTTCTCATCAAGATTCTGTGAGGCAAAACCCTCAAAGAAATTGCCTGTCCCCCAAGTAGTTCACAGAATGAGTCTGTTCTAGTTTTGAGATTTTTTTTTTCAAGAACCAATGATACAAAGCATGTAAAGTCAGAAACTCAGACAGGCCTGTGAAATAGGTGTTCCAGGACAAAGCTAGAGAGCTGGAGTGTTCCAGGGCTCCTGTGTCTTCAGTGTGAATGAACTAGGTAAGGAGAGGACTCAATCCTAAGCCCTGTGGAAGGCTTCCCATCTCTCTCACTATATCTACTTCCAGGGTCTGTCAGACGATAATGAGTTGTTTTTCAGATGCAAGAAGCCAAGGGGAATGCTTGCTCACCTTGGGACACAAATAGCTCCTGGTACGTGCACAATGAGATCAGAGAGAGGACCAACTTGCCCTCACTGTAGACCCCTCTCAGGATACGCATAGAGCTAGGTGGCATTCCCAGACAAGCTGCCACTCTTAAGATACCTATCCTTTCTGTTCTCTCAGGGTTTCTTGGAGAACAGGAATTATGTCTTTGCCATCCCTATCTAAGCCCAAAGCGGGGAGTGGAGACTCTCTCAGCAGGCTCCACAAATACCCTTCATCTTCTCCCATCTTTCCTTTCTCTGCTTCACTCCCATCTACATAAACACACACTCGCTGTCGAATGAATATAATCTATCTATTTGAAAATGAGAGTTCTGGGAGAAATGGTGTATGCTTTTTACAGGCTGTGATTCTCTCTCTCTCTCTCTCTCTCTCTCTCTCTCTCTCTCTCTCTCTCTCTCTCTCTCTCTCTCTCTCTGTGTGTGTGTTCTAGTAGAAAAGAGATGCCTTAGAGATGAATTCAATGGCCACATGTCAAGGGACAAATCTTGATGGACAATACAGACAGACTCTCACTATCTGGTTTGTCTCTGACCTTCAGACCCTGTCTACCATTCTCTCAGCCATAAGTCCCAGCTTGTGATGGGGATTAATGTAGGAGACATCATCGCCAGTTCTTTTTAATTAACATATTCTGCATTTGTTCAATGGCAGGCTTCAGGCAGGCCCTTTGTAGTCCAGCCCTTTGTGTCTCTCCCTAAGATACTACCCATGGCCACAAGTGTTTCCTGGAAGGGGTGGGCTTCCCTCTTGGGGTAGGGATAAGTGATTCTACTGACCTCCGCTTTCTCCTGCAGTTGTGAGCTGTGTAAATGGCAAGGCCTCCCTTGCCAAAGAAAACAAGCAAGCAAACAAACAGAAAACAAAGATCTTCAATGTGAAATTCTCATCTATTTTCATGTTGTTCTGGAAAATGTTCAATAGAAATGACTTTAAGGTTTTAATACTTGAAACATCAAGACACTCCCTGACCCTGCCTCCCCACCTCCCACACCACCAGAAGAAAAAGGTTTATTGAGTATCCTGCAAGGGGAGGAGGGCTGGGAAAGAACAATGGTATTAACACTGTGGTTTCTCTTATGGTTGCTGAGGGGGGGACAGTGACTTTTGTATGATGTCCCTCCACGTACACTCATATGGGCAGCACTGATTGTAATTGATGGGTTATTTTTAAAAGATATATGAACTTGGGTAGAAATGGGTGATATGTTGGGGAAAAGGGGAACTGGAGTGAGGTAGTAGGAGATGGGCATGGCTAAATGTAATCGTCTAGCAGTGAACTTACGATGTTTGCCACACTCTCTTAAGCGTAGCCTCAGGTAGATGAAAGAGGAAAGAAGAAAGCTTGAGGTGTGGCTTTCCTTTGTGGTCTTTCTGGTGGGTCAGCTGATCCAGTAGGAAGGGCAGAGAAATGCTCCCGAGGTTCTTTGTATATTTCTGTGTTATTGTTCCTTAATTAACACCCATTTATCATTTATCTTGCCTTCAAAGATATACTGTATACATGTATGAAATTTAAAAAATGAATAAGTTCAATTAACTACATGATGTGTATGAGACTAGAGATAGATTTTTCTATGTGTGTGAACACACAGAGATACAGGACTACTCAATGAGACTTGAAGCCTCCAGCTGGTTATCCATCAGTAGGGCTGACAAAGCCCTGAAAAGAGTAGATGGGAGAAAGCCCCCGTTTTCATTTGGGGTGCCATCACCCATCTAGGGACTGGTTTAATTTCCAAGTTTTCTTTCAAAATGTGAGCTGTGGCTTTACAGTGCTTTTTCACTTATTGTTTCTGTATTGGCAGAGAATACAGAAGATTTTGTGAAACTGTACATTCCTAGCCAGTCAGGGAGATGTGTTAATTAGTTATTTAATACAGCCACGGTTATTCCTCAAAGAAAAAACATCTACAAACATGACAAGTAATGGCTATTAATCTTAATTATTATAATGACCTCCCTATAAACAATAACTATCTGGCTACCCTGTCACGTGTTTATTTCATTGCTGACTAGAGAGATCTTTAAAAATCTCATGGTAAATTAATGCTTGTACTGTTAGCTTCAGTATGCTGGCTGTGTGGAAGAAAAATGATAGGTCGGTTTATAAAACTGTTCAAATAAATTCTTTCTCTCTAGCTTCCATATTCCAGATTTCTCATCTTAACATAATTCCTAATTCTTTATTCCCCATCTTTCAAAAACTCCTTTTCTGTTTAAATGGTTTTTGTTTCCTAATTGACCAGAGTGAATGCATATGTCTGCTTTGCAATGAGGCTCCTAAGAATTATCTAACTGTTCAGTGACTGGCATCAATGATACAAATGCCTGTGCTGCTAACGGGTCATTATAATTTTGCTTCAGGCCACAGTACGTCATGCTTAGCCTTGTCTGAGATAGCTAGAGGAGGATGCATTTAAGTAGCGTCTCCAGATGTCTTTCAAGTCAACTCAGAGGTTAAGGCACTCTCCTTGAAATACCCAGTAAGTCAGTTGTAGAATCAGGACCAGAGTGTATTTAAGTGTGTATGTGTTCATACTATCTCCTTCAGGTACCATGGTAACAACCAATTGATAAAACCGAGTTTAATATTTGGCTGGGTCAGTTTGAATTGTATCTCAGTTGGGCTTCTATGACTGTGATAAAACACCATGACCAAAAGCAACTTGGGTGGAGAGCATTTATTTCATCTTACAGCTCCCAGGTCACACTCCATTATTGAGGAAAGCAAGGGTAGGAACTCAAGGCTGGAGCGTGGAAGCAGGAACTGAAGCCACTAACTGACTTGCTCCCGATGGCTTGTCCAACCTGCTTCCTTACATCACCTAGGACCACTTGCCTGGGGGTGGCATCATCCTCAGTTAGTTGGACCCTCCCACCCTAATCATTAATCAAGAAAACTCCTCAAAGGCTTGCTTATGGGCCAATGTGATGAAAACATTTTCTAATTTGAGTTCCCACCTCTCAGATGACTCTAGTTTATGTCAAGTTGATTAAACAAGAACAACAACATCAAACTAACCAGGAAATGTTGCTTTAACGAATACCATTAATAATACCATAGCAAGCATTTAGTTTTATAATTCTGAAGACTGTATATTTAAGATCAAGGTGTTAAAAGTGTGCTTCTGGGCTTGCATATGGCTAACTTGTCTTTGTATCTTCAAGTGGAAGAGAGCAGAGAAAGAAAAAGCTGGCTCTCCATGATCTCTTCATATCAGGGTGCTCATCCTATTCAAGACAGCCTTCATTATCTACACCTCCCAATCTCACACCTAAAATCCCATCACAGTAGTGGTTAGATGCCCATGTGGATTTCAGTAGGACCCAGACATATGGTCTGTGGCATTGTGGTAAGAGAATATAAGCTTGGCTGAGTAGGGCAGAGCCAAGCTAGCGTATTTACCAAGGCTAAAGTCAGCACCATGGTGGACCTCTCAAGGTAGAAGGGCGATTAGTAATAACAAGAGTTGTGATCTGATATATTCTGTCTGGAGACAATGAAAAGGCATTGAGAAGAGCAAGGGGAAGACTTTAAAGGATCTGAGGAGACAAATTGCCACTTGCTGTTTTCTGTTCAAAGAATTAATGAATCTTCCAACAAGTTCCTTGTTTGAACAACTTTTACTTCCCTGGGCAAGAATATCCTGGAAGATGAAGCCATTTTAGTGTGAGTACTATGTCTAGTTTGATTCTTAGCATGTAAGTATTTAGTTATTTATGCCTTTAGTTATTTTTATTCATCTTTTGATGTGTGTTGATTTTTGTACCTTCCACTACCACGGGCTGCTGTCTGTTTCATCTTCGCTGTGGGTACAGCAGTGGCTTTTGCCTCCTCCACCCCAGGGCACATGCCCCTCAGAAATAGCAACAGAGATTTTAACCCCTCTTCATCTTGAGCCATGAAGTCAAACTTGAATTTCACAGAAAAATTTCATATGTAAGTGAAAGTTAGAATTACTCTAGGTGAAATTACTTGAGCCCCCTCCCATCCCCTGGACTTGAAGAATCTCTTATGGGGGGGTGCTTAGATTAATTATTTACAGCCTTGGAAATTGCCATTCTCAGCTAGTGTGTCAAGGGACAATAGAGAGAGAACTGTGGATACTTACAGGTGTGTACTCAGAATATTGAACAGTATGTAAAATTAACTTTCATGTCAACTCTTTCTGATGAACTGCATGGGTCATGGGACATGATAGAGGAGAAAGAGTGTGTTGCAGGAGTGACAGCATCGCTACACATCTGGGCCAAAGGGAGATAAGTTTCTCACTGCCAAAGAGAACTTTTTCTTCTTTGCTTGTTACAGAGTAAGTAAATCAACTCATTCAGGCAGTGACTCAGAGCTAAAGGGAATGGTGTGATCATTTGTGTGGAATGTGGTCACTTCAATTGTTCTGGGAAAACTCTACCATTTGAAAGTGTGACACAAATGCTCAAATCTGGGGACAGATACTCCTTCAGATAATCCTGTCAGCATATTGGTTAGGGTGACTATAGCTCTTGACAGCTATTACCTAAATGTCAATGGCATAATATAATAGGTTTATGCTTCACCTATGTAGCGGTCTACTTGGGGTATTTCTGGATGGCAGATGAAGTTCCTCCAAAGGGTGATTAAGGGGATCAGACATTTTTCATCTTCAGGCTCAACTATTAGTGAAAATGTCTGTTTTTCACACCCAGGACACTGGAGGTGAAAATACACACTTGAAATAACCTCTGGCTTGGAAGTGATACATAGCACGTCTATGAGTATTGCTTAGGGAAGAGCAGGAACATGCATACATGCAAGAGTGAACATGCCAAAATGCAAGGGATGGAGTGGGAAAGGGCAGCCCTTGCCTGATGGCTGCCTCCTAGTGGCAGCTCCACGCAGTAGCATGAATTGGTGGACAGCTGATTGTCACTAGCATGCCATTCACCTGGAGACTCAAAGTTTATATACATCCTGCTTCTACACTTTAGACCACTCCCAACAAGTTCCATTTCACACATCAAGCTCTAAGTCCTGGAGTCTGAGTCATCAGGTCTGGGCATGGTTCACTGTGTCTCAGTAGCCAGAGAACCAGAAGCCATGCACCTGCTCTCCCCTCCATCATCCCAGTGAATGCCAGGGAGCAGAGGCTGAGTTACTTTTATAACCTCAAGTCTGTTCTGTGAGAGTAATCCTCTTATGTACTGTGCCCTTGTTCACTGACTCTGCCATCTGGAATGTCCTCCCCATTTTCTTTTCTTCTTTTATTGGCATATCTAGGGGGACAGTGTTCATTTCTTTCTTGTTTCTTTATGGTGTGACAAGTGTTGAGAGTAGTTTAAGATTCATACATTTTTTTAGAGGCTAAGATTATAGTTTCTTTGGTAATGCAATTTTGTCAAAATCTCAGCAAACTTCTCAACTACTTATACTGTGCAGGTAAAGACGTTCATAATTTCACCCAGAGTGATGAAGCCAGCCTAGTTTATTTGCTTACTTTCCTTCATGCCTCTGATTCTAAGCTTAAGGGAAGCTGCATTCTTGAGGCTATCTCAAACAGCCTAGGTGTGAAGACAGCATCCTTAGTCTACTCTCCACTGAAGGGTGGAGTCCCCGTGTTAACTGTGAAGTCCTCATGGACCTTGGTTATGCAAGCATTATTTCATTCAGATCTCTTGCGTTTGGGGGTCTTGTAGTTGGGTGTTTCCTTACCTTACAACCCAGCCATCATATTTCTATTTCTCAGAGAAATACTGGCTTTTCCCAACCATCACCCTCAGTCATTCACTCTATAGGCATGTGACCTGCTTTTTCCTATGATGGCAGATAATAGTTCTAAATGTTTCCCTGTAGCATAGTGTTGGATGCCCCCATCACTTCAGTCTGTGATATCTATAGATTTACTCAGCCATCTCACAACTGGGGGTGCAATGCATTCATCTTATTTTTGCTACTGTGGTTTGACAATTATTTTGCTATTTATATTGGTTTCTGCAAAAACCTTTCTGCTCTGTGTCAGTGTCTCTGGCTTTGGCCAACCTAGGTCATCTCCTCTTCCTATGTTGGATCCCAAATTTATGGGTTTTGTTGTGATCTCTCAAATGGTCAGAAGATTGTAGAGAGCCGTGTAGTGCCATGCCTTAAAGTGGCACTGGCTTCTACCTTACACCTTCCCACTGGTAAAGACTCTCTGGGTAAACAAGCCCTTAATTGGTTAAGTCTGTTCAGCCTGTCTGCTTCCGCATTAGAGTAGCCTATCTGCAGAGTCCACGTGGCTCACTGGGGTTGGTTAGCTCAAGGGTATTTAAGCCTGTGCAGGGGTCCCCCCCGCCCCCCTCTCTCTCCCTGCGGGCCAGAAGCAACATGTTTAAAGGATCCTGAATAAAACTGCATGAAGAAGATCTACCCGGAGTCGTGTCTTCCTTGCTGGCGAGGGTAGGCGCGTACAGAAGATGGGCAGTTTCTCAACAGATCTTAGCTGCTGACAAATTGTGCCATTCATTACTATTCCACCTAAAGTATTGCATTTTCAATATAAGTGTAGACAAAAGCTGTATGTGATCAACTCAGGCAGGGCATGCCTAAAGTTCTATGAGGATTGATTAATTTTAATATTAGTCTTTAAAGCATGTTCATAAGGAGAAGTGGTGTAGTAGCTATTTCCAGAAGGGACATCAGCTTGTGCATGATTATATATTCTGTAGCATGCAATAATAGTAAATAAAACTTTTTTCTAAATAAACACCTGTGCCCGCCTCGATCCTCAAATACAGCTTAACACAAAACAAAACACAGATATTCAATTGTCAAATATGGAGCATACTTTGGTAAACAAAGCAGGATTACATTCATATGAAAATCTTCATTGCTAGTATTTTATAGTTGAACTAAGAGGTGGCTAGTAAAATCTAACTTTATGGTTGGATTTCATATACTATGAAGTCATATTATAGTTTAACTAGCCAAAATTCAAACTCTGCTGTGATGGAATGTTTACTGGTGATTAGAGTCACTCAGACATGATGGGAAGGTCTGTATTATCCAGGAAATGTTACGCTCTGCTGTAACAATGAGTACCCATCAGATTTCAGCAATTTAGCCTACAAACTTTCCATTTCCTTCTTGTGAGTTGGGAGGCTCTTAGAGCAGGACTATTTTCAGTGGTGATTTAGGCTCTAGCCTTTGACCTTCGCATGTTGTCATGTTTCATAAGTGACCTCCATACTGGCTGTTGAAAGGAAGGAGGGATGTGGGCAATTATCTTTTCCAATTGACCTCTATAGTATGTCTAAGACTGAAAATCTGCTAGAATGGTCTCATCTTACCTTTGTATTTACTTTTAAATATTTTATGAAATTGAAGTTAATAAAAATGTTACCCCATAAATTTAAGAAATAATGCATAAGTTTTGTGCTAAGGATATGTTGGATTTAAAACTTTCTTTGATCTCCAAGTTATCTTCAATGCCTGAAATTCTCTCTTCCATCTTCTATATTTTGTTGTTTATGCTTGTATTTGTGGTTCTTGATCATTTACCCAGATTTTCCCTTTCCAGAATTTCCTTGGTTTGCGCTTTCTTTATTGCCTCTGTTTCAGATTTCATGGCTTGAATTGTTTCCTTTACTTGTTTGATTACTTTGTCTTGGTTTTCTTTAAGGGATTTGTTGATATATTCCAATTTTTTGTTTGTCTTTTACTCCATTTCTTTAAGAGAGTTTTAATTTCCTCTTTAAGGACCTCAATGATTCTCATAAAGTTATTTTTTTATTAATAATATAATTTAAAAATTTTACATGTGGATCCCAGTTTTCTCTCCCTCCCTCCTCCCCTTCCTCCCTCTCTCCCTCCCTTTCTCCCTTTCTCCCTTTCTCCCTTTCTCCCTTTCTCCCTTTCTCCCTTTCTCCCTTTCTCCCTTTCTCCCTTTCTCCCTTTCTCCCTTTCTCCCTTTCTCCCTTTCTCCCTCCCTCCCTCCCTCCCTCCCTCCCTCCCTCCCTCCCTCCCTCCCTCCCTCTCTCCCTCCCTCCCTCTCTTTTACCCTCTTTCCCCTGTGACATGCACCCTGGCCACCCTCCCCTCTCATCCCCCCCCCCCACTCCACTTGTAGGGCTATGTTATCCAGGTTAGGTCATGTAAATCTGTCAAGTCATTTGAAGTAGGGACTAGGACTTCTCTCCTGTCTCTAGGTTAAGGGGGTATCCCTCCATAGGTCCGCAAGGTCCTTTTGTGCACCAGGAATAGATCCCGTTTCTTCTGCTGTCTGAGGTCCCCCAGACTGCTCAGTCCTTCTAGCTGAGATCCATATTCATGGGGTCTGAGTCAGTCCCATGCTGGATTCCCAGCTATCAGCCTGGGGGGGGGCATTAGCTCCTCCTTGTTCAGGTCAGCTGTCTTTGTGTGTTTCTGCAACCTGGTCTTGTTTCTGCATCTGGATTCTAGTTCAACTCAGTGTTTGGTTATGATGTTTGCTTCTGTTTCCAACAGGTACTAGATGAAGGCTCCATGATGGTGGATAATTTAGTTGATGATCTCACTATCAGGGAAGGGCATTTATGGTAGCCTTTCCACGGTTATTTTTTTTAAGTCATTTTCTTCTATTTCATCTGTGTTGGGATGTTCAGATCTTGCTGTTGTAGAACCACTAGTTTCTAGTGGTGCCTTACTGCTCTTTGTATTGTTGAGTGTGTTCTTACCTTGTTGTCTACGCATCTCTTCCTATAATTGGTAGAGGTGGAGCTTGTGCTTCAGGGGTTCTCTCTTGTCCCAACTGGTATAGTTGGGGGGCTGTGGCTCCCTTGACTACTCCTTCAGGCACAAGTAGAGCAGAGCTTCCTCCTCCAATGCTGCATCCGGGTTTGAGGTTGGGACCTCCTTTTGACACTTCTTCTAGTTCTAAGATTCGTGGCTCCCTTGATGCCGCTCTGGTCCTCAATGGATAAGTTTTAAATTGCCTGCTTTTCTGAGTGTAATAATAGTCCACACCAGTCTGCTTCATCTTGCTTAAAATAACAATTTACAGTGTGTATCCATGCTGTACATTACTCACCCATTAGTCACTTCCAGGCTGACTTGGTTATTAGACTGAATCAAGTTAACTGTTACATTAGTAGCTTGACATTATATCATAATGCTTGTGTTATGCACCCCACTTCATC
Organism: Cricetiscus sungorus; assembly: GCA_030556225.1. Lineage (NCBI taxonomy): Eukaryota > Metazoa > Chordata > Mammalia > Rodentia > Cricetidae > Cricetiscus > Cricetiscus sungorus. The sequence continues at coordinate 74,798,195 of JANBXA010000651.1, forward strand.
TGATCATGAAGGCACTGGGTCATCTCACCTCGCAAAGAGAACAGTAAATATAGTACAGTAAGATATCCTAAAAGATAGAGACCTCATTCTTGTAACTTCTATTATAGTGTATTGTTATAGTTATCTCTTTTATGATTAGTTATTAATGTGCATAAGTTATATATATTGACTCTTATAAGAAGTCTATATATAATACATAAATTATAAGAAGTTTAGATTCTATATGTAATATATATGACCTAATTTACATTAGGCTTGGAACTATGGATGGTTTTAGACATTCACTGGGTGGGGAGGGGGGTTTCTTGGAATATATTCTCTACAGATAAAAGGCCTGGAGTAGTATACTCAGTTTCTGCCTACAACCCACATTGCATGGCTATAACTAATGCTGAGGAAGAATTATACCATGAGGAGTTGTTGTAAAGGAGGAGCATGAGTGACTAAAGAGCAGAGCCATCCAGGAGTAGTCTGCCCGTTTGGTCGGATGTCACTGTGACACAGTAAGAGAATGTGCCAAAGGTTTTATAAGTTACTCTACTTTGGGAAAGATAAGGAGCTGCTGATTGAGGTGGGAAGGGCCCATATAAACTCTTCGCATGCTCCTCCTTTGGTCCATTTCTCTTTTTCTCCCACCATGAGAATTTGACCTTGCCAATAGCCATACTGTTTTAAGCCTATGGAGAGGCAGCTTCAAAGCCATGGAGAGCAGAGGCTCTCCCAGTTGAATGAACTTGACTTTGTGTGTAGCATGTGTAGAGTAAAATTCTCCATGCTGCCTTTGGGTGAATTAATATCCCTGGATACTATTTCAACTAGTTTCAATTTTCAGAGGTGTTAGTAAAGTTGTTAGGTCTTCCTACCAGACCTTGCTTTCTCTGTATAACCTGATGTATGGAAGCTTGAAGACGGAAGTACTTTTACTGAGTGACCATTTACTGGTCAGTCTGATCAAGGTTGAGGACTGTCTTGAGGGAAGACAAATTGTCATGACTGTCCATTTGTGTCTGGCACTCACAAAGAATGCTGAGTTTTCTATAAACAGAATTCAGACCTTTGTGACCTCTGTATATAGAAGTCAATGGACTTTGAGTCTTCCTTTCATAAAACTTAATGTCACTATTAGATCTTAGTACGAAGTACTGCTAGGCCTACCTGGCCTTATGACGTGAAGGGTTTGACAGAGCCAAGTTTATGGTGTGTAGTCTTGTTACCCAGGGCCTTCTTATATCCCAGGATCATAGTCTGTTTTAGAGCAAGCACTAGTTTTTTAAAATGTGGTGTGGTTCTTTAGTGAAAGGATATGTCTTTATATAGAATTCCAGGGGTCCATGCTATAGCTTTCCCATTGGGATCCATGGCAGGCTTTATGTGTTGTCTTTCTGCTCTAACAGGGACTCAGGAATCTACCTCAGCTCCTGTGTATTAGTGTCAGCTTGGTTTGTGTCATAGTCTTGGAGTGTTGGAGTATGTTCCTTTCCTTGCGATATTCTTTCCCTGCCACTCTTTCTATTTAATGAGTCATTACTACATATACATGAAGTGCTATGGTTTTTAGTCCTCGTAACACATATTTTAATTTAGGAAAAGGGGTATGAGAACAGAATCAATCAAGTCTAGATGTGGATAAAAGGGTCATGGTTTTCTTACTGAGAAAGTTCCATCTTACTTACTCTTGTTTTCTTGCTACTCTACACATTAAAAAAATGTCTTATTAGTCTGCCACTTTATGCCCAAGAATGCTGAGGTCTCATCAGATCCCACCCACAGTCACAGGGGAATAAAAAGAAAGGGCTCTGTTGGAGAAGATTTGAGCTGTTCTTTATTGGCCACGCAGCTACACATTCTACAGCAGGCTATTCAGCTTTAACTTAAATGTAGCTGTATTCACCTACATTTTCCTTTATCCTCCTTGAAACCCAACTAAAGCAGGAGCAGGGGAGTAAGACAATAAGAATTGTGTGAGACGAATAGAAATGGAGACAATGGTGGGTGAGTGACTACAACAGACATTTGGAAAACAAAAATGAAGTGGCCTGGAATTTAATTTACCTAGGCAGAAGAGTTATAATTTTTAAGTGTTTGCAGAGGGCAATATTTGTAATATGTGGGCTTGTTTATTCTTCTGGAACAAAAATGCCCAAGAGCTGGAAATGAAAGACCACAGGGGTCTGAAAATAGAATCTGGCTGACAGTCATGCATGAAGTTTGAGTACCATCATTCACTCTTCACAGTCATGACACATTGTCTTAGCAGCAGAGGCTACTTACGAATAATGTAAATACTGTCAAAATAAAATTGAATAACATGTAAACTTAATGGAAAGATGGGAAGAGGAAGAACAAGGATTTGATAGCTTTTGAGCATTTAACCTTTGTACAATGTAACCAGAAACAAACATATAAGGTCTAAAATTGGTAAATCGAGGTGTTCAAAGGTATATTTTGGAATAAATAGGTAAACAAAGGCAGTGGTTATTTGTGTTTTGAGCATTGTACTGGTAGATGGTGGAAAGCAATGAAGGAGAGCATTGTCTTCCCTGACAGGTAAGATTTTATTTTAGATTATATGAATGCATTATTGAAAATTGTATCAAAATATAAATAAGCACCAGGTTAAGATGAGTATTATATTCACCTTCCTTCCTGTGATGGAAGCTTTCATGCATTTACACATACAAACATTCACACCAGTCTTGATTACCTGTTTAGTCATTAGACGTCTCTTGAGCTCTTTCCTCCTTTTGGGAAGTCACTGGATTGGGTGTGGAGGATGAAGTTTGGAGGATCCTGGCTTTCAAAAACACAGAGGGAGAATAGAGAGTCTTGGGCAGTCAATGCTGTAGTAGATACTAGAGAGAGTGGAGTCACTACTTTCTGGAATTTTCTCTTGATGGCTTATAAAGGTGTCAACTTGACTAAGAACTTTTATGGCTGGGGGAACCAAATGTTGACCATGGATACTGTTGTGAGTTCAGACAGAAGAACCTGGGCTGAAAGCTGCACTTTCCGGCTTAGTCTTAGACCAAAGGGGTTAAGGTCTGTAATGTGGAAAATGTCCCAGGCAGGGCTGGTGAGATGGCTCAGTGGGTAAGGGTCCTTACAGCTAAAATTGAAGAACTGAGTTAATTCTTGGCACCCACAGGATGGAAGGGCAGAACCAACTTCTACAGATTGTCCCCTGACATTCATATGTTCCATGATTTGAGCACCCATATACTCATACTAAATAAGTAAATACAGGTTAAAAAAATCAGATATTTAGGGTAAATGATGGTTTTAGTCCTCAGCCCTAAACAGGGCATGTCTTTTCTTTTTTCATCATTTCAAAAATTTATTTTACATACAAACCATATTTTACCCTTCTTTCTTTTCTCCTGCTTTCTTCTCCAACCTTCTCCCTACCCCCAATCACTCTTCTTCTATCTCCCCTTAAGCAGGGTAAAATCTCCAATGGGAATCAACAAAGCAAGCCACATAAAATTGAGACAGGACCAATCTCCTCCTCAAGGCATCCCACCATAGGGAATAGGTTCTAAAGAACCAGGTCATGCATGAGGAACAGGTCCCGGCCTCACTTCTAGGGGCACCCAAAAGACCAAGCTACACAACTGTCACCCAGATGCAGAGTGCCTAGGTCAGTCCCAGGCTGGCTCTCTAGCTGTCTGTCCAGAGTCTGTGAGCTCCCATAAGCTTATCAGCTGTCTCTGCAGGTTTCCCCATCACAATCTTGACCCCCCTCTTCCTCATACAATCCCTCTACCCTTTCTTCAACTGGACCCCTGGAGCTTGGCCCAGGGCTTGGTTTTAGATCTCTGCATCTGCTTCTATCAGGTACTAGATGAAGGCTCTGTGATGAGAACTTGGGCACTCACCAATCTGATTACAGGGGAAGGCCAGTTTAGGGACCCTCTCTACTATTGCTAGGAGTCTTAGCTGGGGTCATCCTTGTGGGTTCCCAAGAGCCTCCTTGGCACCAGGTTTCTTCCTAATCCCACCATGGCCCCCTCCATCAAGATATCTCCTCCCCACTCTCCCACTCCTCCTTTCTCACAACTCATGTTCCCATCCTCCCATCTCCTCCTTCTACTCCCCCCACTCCATCCCCAGTTTACCCAGGGCATCCCATCTACTTCCTCTTCTCAGGGAGATCCATGTATTAAATAGGACATTTCTATGGAAAAAAGAAGGAATTAATGTGGGAAAGGCATGATGATCTGTGGGGAGGGTGGTTAAAATTGGGGCAGGGAAGATAAGAGAGGAAGAGGAGGGGAAGGAAACAGAATGTAATTATATATATATATATATATATATGTATATATATTATATATATAGTTGTAAAAGAAAAAATTAACCAATAAAAAACAAGAAAATAATGGAAAGGTCCCAGGCAGAGGGGAAGGAGGAAAGGAGCTGAGACAAAAAGAGGGGGATGATGGTAAGGCAGGGGGAGGAGAGGAGAGCATTGTGCCACAGTAAATAGCTCTAAATAGTGACTTCCTAAGAGAGTGCTCTGGAGGAAACAACTGAGGAGTTTTGCTTAGATTTTTTTTCAAATACCATAGAGGGCCTTTCCTCATCTTTATTTTTCATCTTGATGGAGATTTTCTTATTTTTACACTATGTGTATAGCCGTTCTGGTGGCCTTTTGACAAGTCTATTGCATTTCTGACAGGTGCTTTTTTCTCGGCTGTGAAAAATCAGAGTGGGTGGTGACAGGCTTTCTAGATGTTCTGCCTAGGCTGTGTCCCAGCACAAAGGGACAACTGTCATGGGACAACTGCAGAGAGCCAGTGTTGGGTTTTGGGGGTTCCTACATTCTGTTTAATTTCACACCCACCCTGTCTTATCTTTCTTTCCCCTATTTTGTCCTTCCCTACTGGGTTTCTCATCAAATAGGAGGTGAGGATACAAGGTGTCTTTGGAGCTCAGGAAGGTCAGAACTAATACCAGCCTCTCAGCAGAAACCAGTGTTTGATTCTATGAGGGTTTCAGGCACAGGCTCTCTGACGACAATGGATGTCCTCCAAGGACATTGGTGCCCTCCCCTCTGAAGAGCACAGCCATTGGGGATGGAGCCTCCTCTGATGAATGGCTAAATACTACTAGTAGCTTTGGGCTCTGGTTTCCCTTATTTCCTGTGGACTGAGCAAGTGTGAGGCCTGGGACAGAGAACTCTCCTCATACCTGTCCATGCCCTTGAAATGCTACAGGGTATCAGATATGTAAGATACTTTCTGATCAACCTGCTCCACCTCAACTGGCTACCTTCTTATTTGAAGTCTCACTAAAATCCACACATGTCTCTGTGATATGTTATTGTGCACAGTGGAAAGCGGCCACCAATGATGAAGGGCTCACTCTGCATCAATACTGTCCTCCACGCACTGCTGATTGCTGTGGTGATAGGGCAAGGTGAGGGCTTCCTGCGGCTCACAGAGGTCAAGCACTTGGCTTTCTATCTGAGTCCTCTGTGTCGCTTGAGGCAGGCACAGACTGTGTCTTATCCACCTCTGTGTACCAGTGCGTGAAGCCACTGGCTTGTAAAAGACTGAGGGTGTAAGCGAATAGACTGAAGTCAGGCATTTGCTTTCTCTAGAGGAAAAAAATCATCCAATTTGATTTCTACTGGTTTCTACATCCCGTATGCTGTGTTCAAAATCCTTCAGGCAGCCTCCTGACCTGTGAGTTGGTCCCTGAGGCCTTGATATATCTTTCTAAATACCAGGATGAAATAGATTTGCCAGGTTCCTGGAAGGAGAGGCCATCATCAGCTGCAGGGCAAAGTGTTGAATTTGACCTGGAGGCAATGCAGACCTGGGCTGGTCTAGTCTAAATCCATGATAGAAATGTTACTGACTGTCCTCATGCCTCATGATACAGCTCTTATACAGTGGCCATTATGCTACCCATTGGAGGTGGCATCTAGTGGGATTTAGTCTACACAAGACATATATATGCTTTATATGTATCAAGCATGAAGGATTATACTTAGGGCTTTACGGGGTTTGTATTAGAGCTGGTGCAGACATGTGCCATGATACTTTCTTCTTCAAGGAGGTAGTATAGGACAGTCACCATGCTCCACATTTAAGGAGACAAATGATAAGGTTCATCTCAAAGACCTTTTTCAGGCCTCTCCACCCACAGAGTAACCACTCAATTGGCTTTAAATCCACTGGGACATTACCTTAGACAGTGAACTTCATGGGTATGATCATACAGATGTAGTCTTCTGTGTTTCATGGTTCAACATTATGATCATGAGATTCCCTCAGAACATTGTGGTATATATATATTTGTACTTACTTATTTACATTGAACTCGAGAACATTCTGTTATAGCAGTACTACAATTGTGTATGTGTTGTGATGCATATATACACACATATTATATTGGGTAGATACATTTAGGAATGGAATAGCTGGATCATAAGACATGTGCATGTTCATTGTCAGTAAATATTGCTGGCTTATTTCCAATAGTTTTACAACTAATGATGAGACAGATTTCACCTTTTCATGTCTACACCAACATGTGGGACATTTTTCTTTTGTGGCAGTCCTTCTTGTGGGTACAGAGTTGCATTGGGGATATCATTTTCACTGGCATCATGGAACTGTTTGGAGAATTAAGTAAATGAATATAAGTACTTATAACTTAAACAGAGTGTAATAGCTTATTACTGGTCTTAAAATGTCAGTGATGCCCCTGGATGCTACTTCCCTTCAAAGAGTGTCTACCCTACTTGCTGATTCCTTGTTTCCATCAGGAAGTGGCATCTTGGAGTTAAAGTGTTTTGTAACTACAGCTGGATTACTCAGAACTGAGTGGCTGAGGAGTTCAGGTTCCCCAGGCTGAATGAAGAGTAGACGGTGTTGCCACAACTGGTTCCCAACAAGCATTTCTTCCACGACTTTGTACCCAAACCAGAGCTATTAGGGGAAGTGACACAGTTGGTGTATAGTTAGGACTTAGTGCTGTCCCCTAACATTGTGATCCAAGAATGGGCCTGTAGGAAACATGAGGGGGTGGGGACTGTCTATTGGTATTATATAGCCTGACACATCTCATGTTGCAAAAGGCTGGAGGTTGGGAAAGGGCATCTACTTTTCAAGAAGGTCATTCGTGGGAATCGAAGCAGTGGCCTGTTTCTTAATGCCCCTTCTTCTGCAGATTTCAAAGGTAGCTTACCTCCACTCCTTCATTCAGTGATGCATGTGACCTGTGCCTAGGCTGGTCTGCATGGCCTCTCACTTCATCATATCCATAATGGTGTCTGTATTCTCACTGCTTCCTCCTACACACAGGCCAGCATGGCCTGGTACCTGGACTCTTGAGACATTCCTACTGCATGGAAAGTTCCTTCCAGGAGACCCTGGTTATGGTAGTTTGCTAGGACCCCCATAAAAAGCACTATAAATATGGGGTAGTTTCAATAAAAGAAATTAATTTCCTCACTCTCTAGGAGGTTAGAAGTCTGGAATAAAAGTATTGGCAGGGCTGATTGCCTCTGAGAGTTTTCTTCTTGGTTTGCAGATGGTCACCTTTCTGTTCCCTCATACAGTCTCCCCTCTGCTCATGCCTGTCCTCATCTCCCCTTCTTATGAAGGCAGTAGTCACTGCCTGTGGTCTCATTTTTCAAGAGCCCTCATCTTCCATAAGACCACACTCTTAAATGGTGAGGGTTAGGACTTCATCGTATGGATGTTTGAGGGGAGGGACAATTTATATGGTCCCTTCTGGGGACCATATATTTTCTCTACAGGTAACATATCTTGAACATGATTTTTGTCTGAATTTCTTGCACTTGTTTGTGCTTCTTTTCTCTAGCTGTACACAGTTCCTTTAATCTTCCCTGTCTCTCCACTGCCTGCCAGCTCCATCCCCACCCGCACGGAGCCTTCTGTCTTTGTAGCCCATGCTTGTCCAACGCCTAACGTGCTTCCCGTCTGTTCCACTTGGTTGAACACTTAATCCAGTTCTCTTATGTTCCCTGCTCTTCCACTTGACTATGTGCCTCTTGTGGACAGAAGCCCTGCTTTTCATTCCTTTTACATCTATTTAGTGTTGGGTATGAGGCTAGTGATACATAATATTGTTGATTGATTAGAAACTGACTTGCACGGGCCCTTGGAGGCGCTCCATAAATGCCTACCCCAAATCCTTCCTTGGTGGGAGGGAGGACGCTGTAATTCCCAAGCAGCTGAAGGAGCCTCTGGCACAGGTAGTTTTGCTTTAAGAGGCAATGAATTCAGGGACCTGGGAAAGGTTTAAACATGAGTCTTAAATTATTTGCTCAGCTTTGATTTTTATTTTACAAGATGCCAGGGCAGTGCTGGGAGCTATTTGCAGAAGGGGTGCGTGAGAGAGATGAAGAGAGACTACAAGTGGATTTACCCAGATGTTGCCTCATTTAAAAATATGTGTGCACTGGGCAGGGGCTTCTCCAGTTCCGAAGCATGGAGAACTCTGGGTTCTGCCCCTGGGCTCACTGGAGGGAGATTTGATTTCTGTTCTTGCTGTATTGTCCCTCTGCTGGAATGCATTGAGCTAAAGCCACTGTCGAGTATGGCCCCTCAGAGGAGAAGGAAAATCAGCTATTTATAGGCTGAAGTCAGACTCGACCCACCTTTTCAGCCTGTAATTTACAGTATATGATGAGAAAATGAACTTCTATTGCCGCAGGAATGCGAAAGGACAGGAGACAGATATTTTTTTTTTCAGGAGTCTGGAGTTTGGCTTAAGCGCTTATGAGCTGCCTGTGAAAAACGTCTTCTTTGCTTTGCCAGAAGACAGAGTTTTCTGGCTGCATTGACTGGTGTCCAGAGTGCCCATGTCATACACTCCTGGGGGCTGATGGCATCTTCTTAGATATGTGGGTAGAGGGAGGAAAAGAGGGGTACAGGAAAGAAGGTATGCAGATTCAGTGTTAGAATGAAGACAGCACTCATAGAGAAGTTTATGTGACAGCCAAGAACTGCTTTGTTGTGGGGTTTCAGGGTAATAGCATTACTTTGCATTGACTTTTGACCACAACCTCAGATTTTGTTTGGACTAAAGCACCTGGCCTTATTCAGAAACAAGTGTGAAGTCAGTATTTTGCCTCAACAGACTATTTCTGGAGCTATCAAGAGGACACATAGAATTCAGAGTACATGCAATTCAGGTACACACTTCGCCAACATTTGTTATAGGTATGTACTGAGCAGGCTGTGGAGGTAAATTAGGCATACACGGCTCATGCCTTGGATTTAGGGTGAAGGTGTCACTATTGCAGAGTCAGAATATATCCAGCTACAGTCTCTGGCATTGTACTTTGGGCTGCAGTTGCAATTGGACAACATCTAAGAAAACCCTTGCCCCCTAAGCTTGCAGAGTGGATATGAATGCAGAAACACTTGCCAGGAATATGTGTGGGGGTGTGATGGATGGAATGAGAGGAAGAAAAGATATTTGATGACTAGACACAGCTAAATGCCTCAAGGAAGTGTTGGATTTGGGAGGGAGTAGTGTGTGTACATACATGCACATGCGCACACGCGCGCGCACACACACACACACACACGAGGGGGGCAGGGACAGGGACAGGGACAGGGACAGGGACAGGGAGCAGAGAGGGATTTATGGGACATAGGAATATAGAAAACCAGGGCTACAAAAGTCAAATTATCAGAGCAGTTTCAGTCACTTTAGCATATAGAAAAATACAAATTTGGTCATTGGTCATTGGGAGATCCCTTCTTAGGAATGCTGGAGGGGAAGCAGTTAATTGACGGGTGAATGGGGCATGATGCAGTGGACAGAATATGGTTAAGGAGATTTCCCTATGTTCATTAGACCAACTTTTCTGTCATGTGGTGTGTATCTTTTTTATCATCACTAATTTCTGTGCTCAGGAATTGGTTAATTATGGAGCTCTGAGCTCCTGGAGATTCCCATTATGATAGCTGATCTCGTAGTTTCACATGGTTATTTCATCTTTGCTTTACATATTTTGCATTTTATCATCACATGAGAACATTCTTTAGGGTTACAGTACCTTCTGGGGAAATTGTTTCATTTTGGTTTGGTAGTGAACATCTTTGCCTCTAAGAACTTTTCCCCCCGAAATACCATTTTGTTAAGCTTCTTTTGATTGGTTGGTGTTTATCCAACATATCTTTTTTTCACCCTTTAACATACAATAACTGTTTTTAAGGTTGTCTCTTGTAAACAGCATATAACCAAATTTAGTTTTTCTATCCTGTCTGACAATCTAAATTTTGATGGCTGAATTTAATCCATTAAATTTTGCAGAATTACTATTATATTTGGATTTATGCTTTCAATTTTTCTTTGCCTCATATTTCTCCTCTACTTCCTATGTGTATGTATAGTATTCATTAATCCTTATGCCTTTTACTGATTAAAAGTTGTGTATTCATTTTACATTTACAAATGGCTACTTTAAAAACATTTTATGTAAACTTTGACCAACGACATTAATCAATAGTGCTGTAATTATCATGAACAAAACAAGGAATTTAGAAAGCCTTAACAGTTCCACATCACATTTATTTTGCCCAGTAATTATAGTTCCATCTTGATTTGTATGACTCTGAAATTTATCACATTTTTATTATTACATTATTATTGTTTAGAGCCACACACACTGAATATCAGAATATTATCCTCAATAGAGTTCAGCGGCCCTTCTCTCAGTTGTGAAATTAGAAGATATAGATTTGAATGACATGATTAAGAGCTTGATTTAATGAATGTAGGAGCTGGATGACTACATTCTGTCACACTTCATCTCCTCGTCCCCCTTGCTACATCCAGCACTGTTGTTTGACAACCTCCCAATGAAGACATGCGTATGCCTTTGACTTTAAAACTCCAGGAACTCACTGATAATTTGACTTCCAGGTACCTAGGTTACTGTGTCCCTAGCTCTCTGCTCATTTCTTTCTTGCCTTTTCTGTACACCACTACTCTGGCTTCAGCTTCTTTTGTCTTAATTTTTATTGTTTATGTTTAGAGGGAGAAAAACATTCCTTTAACAGAGGCTAGTAAAACTTAAATTCTGTACTTCTTTGTCAAGTGATACGTTAGCAAGGTATAGAATTCTATGAGAACAATAAAAGTCACATTTTTATTAAAGCTCTTTAAAAATGATATTCTATTGCCCTGTGACTCAAACAGGCTTTAGTAACAAGTTTGCTGACATTCTCTTGTGGAAGCACGCCTTCCAACTATGCTTCCTAGTAGGTAGTACAAATTGACCCTATAATTCTATTTTTCATTAATCTTAGAAGGACAACATACTGAATTGCATGAATGACTTTTTTGGCATCAGCTTATGAATTATGGCAGAGTTTTACTTGAATTAGTAAAGCATAATTCACTCATATTTTTAGATAAATAAAAGATTTGAATATTTTTATCCCACCTCCAACAGATCATCTTGTGACTACTCGAGGGGTTTAGAAGTGGAATGTCTACAAAATCAATGGATTGCTATCATTTTCAGGAGCTTGCCTGTGAAGAAAAGGGTGGGAAGTCTATGTAATTTGATTTTCTTAATATAAGGAATAGACTTGAGTATTTGTGATCTAAGGGGGAAGAACAAAAAGAGGGTGGGATGAGCTTGAATACATACAAAGAAGAGAGAATTTAATGGTATACATTGTGAAAACTTAGGTAGCAGAGATTTTTTTTCTGAGATGGGGATTTCTGCCACTGATTCTTAAGTGTCTAGATCTTTATTCTGAAAGTTAAATTAATTCAAGCCACTCCTAAAACCCCTAGCCTCATGACCTCAATCATACTCCTTGATAATTTCTTATTGCCTAACTCTAAACTCCCATGTGATAATACAAGTGCTTTGATTACTGCCAAGACATGATGGTAATTAGCAACTCTAATTGGACTTGCAACCTGCTCAACAAGAGAAAAACATGCCTGGTACTGGAAACCTAGCTAACTATTAAGTGCTAGTAAAGTTGGAGGAGAACCTATAACTACTATTTTACCAAACCAGTAAGTCCCTAACAAAAGTCTATAAACAGTTGCCCTTCTACATACAGATAAGTGTTGGAAACATCTCTTTGCAACAGAGACCACTGCAGAAAACCACAACCAATCAACATGCAGAACTCTAGAACCCAGTACCAATGGATATATCTATAAACACTGCTGAACCTAAGGCTCAGGGGATGCTGAGGAAGATTGAGCAGAAAGACTATAAGAGCTAGAGGATAATGGAGTTTGCTGTGAGATTGTATTGCCTGGTAGTATTGGAAGTTACAGACATAAAGTCTCACCAGCATGACTGTCTAAACATGAGCTTAACAAGGACATGGCATGCCAAAATGGACAGGGAAGAGCAAACCAATTGATTATCCAATACCAAATGATCAACCTTGTAAACATACACACAGGTAACATTATATAGAATGAGCAGGTTATATTTAGACAGACAGACAGACAGACAGACAGACATAAACACACACACCCTTGCATCCAATAAAAATTAAAGGCCTTTGAAATTTGAATGAACTTGAAAGAGAACAATGCAGGTATATGGGAGGGCTTGGGGGAAGAAAAGGGAAGAAAGAAATCATATAATTATAACCTCAAAAAAAAAGAATTTAAACATTTGTTAAAATAAAGTAAGAACAGTGCTTCGAAACTTAATTTTTTTAAACATCACCATTCCTTTCATGGTCCTATGTTCCACTAACCCCTTTACTAGATCTGACCAGTAAGGGTAGTTTACTTGCCATTTTCTGAGTGAGGCCTACATTTTTCTTATTTCTTTATTTTGGTCCCAAGTTCTTCTTCATAGTCTCACATATCACAAATCCCCTTTGCAAGGTTCAACACAGTGCCTCTTCTTCTGTGATCCTTTTTCTTCAATCCCTCCAGTTGGAGGAATTTTTTTTTGTGGTGTCTCAGGGAGACCCTGGCCAACAGCATACTTTGGTTATCAAACAGAAAATCTTTGGGTAGAGAACACATCTGCTTCACCTCTGTGGTTTTTAGGGTAGTTCATTCACTAGAGATTTCTTCACATAATCATAAAGGGACATGAAAAGGATTTATGTTTACACTGACATGAAAATTGCTTCAGAGAATTATGAGAGCTGTCTCTGCTAGCCAGGTGGCCTTCAAGTCTCCTAGCAGAGGGGCCAACTTCTTTAGCATGCCTGCAAAGATGAGGTGGGAATGAACCTCCCAGTTTAGTTTTATCTATGTGGGAGCTGAAGAACTCACTATGAACATTGCACAGCAGAGTGCAATAGACTGAATTGGAGAACTACCTGCAGGTTTATTGCAGAGTGAAGGTACCCTGAGATTGGCTCTTAGATTTGGTCATGGGTAAGACTAGACCAAGACTTAAATTCACTTCTATCTGGATATCTCCAGAGAAGTATTCACCAAAGGAGAGAGGATAGGCTAGAAGCTCTCCAAGTACTGCCCACTCTGATGATCTTTGAGTTTCTCCAGACAGGGCCTTCTGGTCTACCATCTCCCTTTCTTCCTATCACATGATCACTTGACTGCACCTGGCTCTTCCTGAGATATGCCAAGTGGCCCACCTGTTCCAAAGGAAGAAGGATTAAATGCCCTCAGCTCTGGGATTTTAATGTGTCCTTAATCACTTTGCAAATTTTCTCAATCTTCTTTAAATGAGTTATACAAAGTAATAGGGAGAAATCTGAGAATATTCTAGGGTTTGACAGATCAAGCTGGTGTCTGTTTGGAAGGCAAGATCCTGCGCTCTCTAGAGTTCCACTAACCCAGGCATGCTATGTTGTCTAGCTGAGATTTAAAGCTAATAACTGTGCAGGCTATTTTATGGAGATTTGATAATATCTGAAACAAAAGCAGGCCTATATCATGTGTTTGCAGACCTATACTATGCCCCAATAAGGGATAGTCAAGCAACCTGTGCACTCTCTAGTGCTCAACATGGCACAGCTCCTCACCAGCCTTGACTATCTCCTACCAGAGATGCTTCATCCTCTTGACAGCCCACATAGCATACAATTTGTTCTCCAGGGAAATCTATGCCTTGACCACCGCATATCCCAAATCTCAGACATGTCATTTTTTTTTTTTATTATGGTCTCTCAGTACAGTGGGGGAGCAGGATGTCCCTGTGTGTGTCCAACATACCCTATGAACTTCATGTAGTGGGATCTTTATGTGCTGTGTGAGCAAATGCTGAAGGCTCCGGTTCACCCTCCTCCCCTGAGAGTTCCTGATGGGAATGACAGTGTGAGAATGCTAAGCTTCCTGTCAGACAAATTAAAGGCTTTGTTCTATGGATGGCAAAGACCCTTGCCTGCAAGAGCAACTTCCAGCAGCTTCCTGGGCCTGGAGTCAGCATGTAGTGTGAACTGTCCACAGGGGTGCGGGAAGTATCAGCTGGGGAAATTTTCTGTGATTACTGGGGTGGGATCAGACCCTCAGCAGCCCAATGCCCTGCCAGGCCCACTGAGTAGCCACCCCTGTGTCTGGGCGAGGCTTTACACAGCAGCCGTTTTCTTCTCTTACTGAACTGCAAAGTGTGGCTGAATGACAGGATTGGGGAAACATTCTAGGACCTAGATTCTTTGGCTCTGCTCTGTGTTCTGAAGGGTAGAGATAGCCATCCAGTCAGTATCTGTGATCCATTTGGCTGTCACTTTCTGGGATCTTCTAGTGTATCATGCAGATCCATCCTGTGGCTATAGGAGCATTACTTTGCCTCAAAGATACCCAAATGTGCAGTGCACACAGAGAGAGGACCACAGAGAATGGAGGCAGAATGTGTGCCGCAGCATCTCAGTCTTTTTAACATATGTCTCTTTTGGAGAAACATACATCTTGAAAGTTCTTTTAAAGTTTGTGTTTCAAAAGGAATAGAGTGTTTTTAAAATTTTTTGGGTTTCCAAATATGAAATTATAATATTGAATATATTTTAAAAAACTGCAGATGTCCTCCCTGAGATGTTTAAAAATCTTTTTGAGGTATAAAATTTGCATACGTTGTAGTAGATGGATGTCCTCGCACACATGCATTTGCTTAGATACCACTAAGATAGCTAAGGAATATTTTGAGCACATCAAGGGGTTCTGTCACTGTCCTTCCAAGCCAGGGCCACCTGACCCCATTCATAAGGAATATAAGTGACTCTAACACCTACCTGTGCCAGTTGCTTTGTCTGCCCTTGAGCTTTATATTCACAAATGTGTGATTTGTGTCTGGCTTCTTTTGCTCTACTATGAGTTACAGCAGAGAGTAGGATAGATGATTCTAATCTCACAATGGGGTTCACGCTCAGAATCCCCATTGTGTTGAAAATATCCTAAAAAAAATGCCCTTTTACTCTTACCCATTGCCATAGCTTAGCTATGCTAACACAGTGGCTTCCCATTGTTTCCCTTGGAGGTCATGTGACTTACTGAAAGCTGCAACTCACTGCCTCACTGCCTGCCCATACTAGATGGAGACAATTATACAGTATAGCAACTGGACTGAAAAAAGTAAGAATTCTTCTGAGTATGCTTCACTTTTGCCCTACCATAAAGTCAGTGTGTGGGTTGGAGCATCAGAAATCATGGGCAGTCTGTGTGCTGAATTCTTCATCATGTGTATGTAATATTACAGCACGTGGGAAGCCTCACGGTGATTTATGTATCCATTTACTCCTTTGAGATCACTTCTATGGTAGAAAGTCCCCATTGTCGGAATTATGGATAGAACGTCAACACTTCTTTTCTTCATGTTTGTTAATATGGGAGCCTTGGTTTCTCTCTTGCAGAATGGGGTGGTGATATTTATCTCACAGGGTGAGCACAAGAGCCTGTGTAAATACGGCCGCTGTCACAGTTCTCAGGTGTAATACACATTCTGTGAATGAAACTATGGTTGCAGAGGGGTGCAAGCATTTTGAAATGTTTCCTGGGTCCACCAAGGTTGGATGAAACTACCTTTAGATCTAGGGTATCAGACTTGGCAGTGAGTTGCACTGTCCTCAAGACACTGTCACAGAATGTGTGGGAAGATAAAGTATGACGAGACAACAAGATTGGGATGTAGGGTTTCAACTGCTTAGAATAGCACACTTAAAGTTAGTGCCTAAGACCTGCATGTGTGGCAAGTGCTCACGACCAGATATTCCCATTCTTGGCTTGAGTCCTTTGAGTGTAGAGACAGAGAGATGTCTGTATTAGAAAATTGTAGAAAATGGGGGAAAAAGGATGCTAGAGCTGGCCCTAGATGGAGGTGTCTATATGGTATAGACAGGAAGAGCCAAATAAGACTATGGAAAAGCAAAAATCTAGAGCTGGCTTGGAGGTTAGCAAAGCCCCAGACTGCCACCATCTGCTGCCACCACTACTGCAGCTAATGAGCTTGAGCACAGTGCCAGGCACTATCCCGTGCATGAGAGGGTGTTCTCATGGCATCTCTGTGCTCTACAGTCCAGTTAGTCCAGTATTGTCCATCCTTTCATGTAAGGGTCAAGGCCATTGGCTACTTTGCTGGTGTTCTAGAGCTATTTTATCTGTTGTGTTTTATTTTGGAGGACTGGAGATCTAACACGTTGCCTGTAGTGCCCTGAACTGGGGAGCTGGTACCTCTGGTGGTAGCTAGTTCTCCCTTCTCAGTGCCTTAGCTGGACAGATTCATAGTTGAATGGACAGTTATGATTCAACATAATTGTCTAAAAGCCAGTGGCTGAGATAATGGGAATGCCTGCCTATGGCCGCACTCCTGACCTGTGCAAACTATTTTCACGTCTATGGAAGAAATTGGAAGCTATGCCTTTTTTTGTGTATGTTGAGGGGAAAATTGGAGGTAAGGTTTATAAAGAAATGAGTTATATTACCCCCTTTCTAAATTTGAGTGTCAAAGCCCTAAATGCTACTACCTGAGAATGTGGTAGAGTCATTAACGATGTTCTGATTATGGTAACATTTGTAAAAAGTGATTCAGACAGAGACACAAAGACAGAGAAGACCTTAGGGACACAAGGCAAAGGTGGTCATCTTCGAGCTGATGAGAAAGGCCCCAGGAGAAGTCAAGTGTGCCTGTCAATACCTCAGTCTTCTTCTGTGAAGAAGAAAATTCTGTTGCTTAAGCTATCCAACCATGTCTACTTCTGTAATATCCCCCAAAAACCAGTATAGCAAGCCACTCACATCACTTAAAGCACAGAGAAGAACATTAAAATTATAATAATAGCAATGTTAATATTCATTATCAATGTACCACATAGCTATCAATATTCACAGACTGTTTTTGGGTGAAACACCTTGTGGAGGTGGGGACCACAAGATGGCTTCTTTCTTATTCGGAGAGCTACATTTCCTTTTAAAATCCATGCCTGGCTTCAGGAATATTCATTACTAAATGCCGCCCAACCATGCTAGTTCACCGATACACCAGGCTAACAGAAAATAGCTCACCATATTTTACCTGTGCATTTTCCCCTAAGGGATACAGTTTCCCCTTGTCCTTTGTTGCTGTACTCCGTGGAAGGAGATGCTAGGAGGCAGGGCTACAGGAGGACTCTGGTTCCTTATTTCATATGCATTTGGGAAGGAGATGTTTTTGGAGTGCAGGGGAGCCTGCTGCTTCACCAAGGAGATAGATCACACAGATAGATATATATCCTGGGACCATCATAAATGTCTTAGCTCCTGATGCATCTGAGTGACTTACAGAGCTGATAGCTTTGATCAAGTACCCAGCTCTACTGGATTAATAGAAAGATAATGAAAATTGAACAGCAAGAGAGTGGGAGTATGTGAGGGAGATGGCCTTGGGGAAGGTGAGGCAGGAGGAGCTGGTAGCTGCTGTTTTGCTGCTCTCCAAGCTTGCTGGGTAGCCTGACTTTTCAGGGTTGTGATGTAGAGATAACCCTTGCCCAAGACTGGTGTTTTCTGAACATGAGGCTTCCTCCCTCCAAAGTGCTCTCATCTGTGTTGATCCTCTGCTTCTCCCAGAAGCCCCTCTGACAGAGGGTCAGTTAAATGTTTGCTCACTGATGGGTGATAGAAGCCCTGATGGAAGGGATAGGGCCAGGTGGGGCACACCTAGATTTTGCTTCCATAACCACTGGGTTTCTAGCCGTCAGTACAGGGGCACCCTGGAATCCACCTTTTGCCTGCATGGGTCTATCTACCCTCTTTGTCCATTTGCCTCTTCACCCATTTTCCATTTTATTCCTTTCATTCTTACTACCCATTGTTCTTTTGTTACAGTTATAAGAATGAAAGGTGGAGAAGGGGGGAGGGTGGTCTCGTGTGAGAGCCCCAAGTGAGTGGGATCCCAAGGTAAGGGAACACGTGAGAGAGCATAGCAGGTTCCATAGCAGGTGAGGGTGACTGAGGTGGCAAGGTGGAGGGAATAACACACCAGGCATATAGAGCTTAAATGAGGAGTTTATTTAGAAAGGGGAGTGAGGGAGAAGGGAAAAGACATAGAGGCACTGGGATCAGAAGAGGAGAGAGGGGGAGAAAGAGAGGGGAGAGAAGAAGGGGTTAGCCGGTGGCCAACTGAAAACAGAAGTGAGAGAGAAGGGCAAAAGAGAAAACAAAGGAGAGGAAGAGAAAGAGGAGGGCTTGCTTGCTTTAAAAGGGAAACTGAGTCCCTGTGCAGCCCCGTAATGAGTGACATAGCGATGACATGGCCATGCGTGTCCCGCCCATCATCAGGGGGCAGGGGCAGCAGACTGCTGGTTTCTAATATTCCCACCTCTTATTATTATTAAAAAGGTAGGCCTCTGCTTTTCTTCCTTCTTTTCCTCTCTAGTCTTTCTTGTAGCATATTTTCTTTCCTTATCTCATCTCTCCTTTCATTCTTCTATTTTTTTTCACTAGCATGCTTAATTTAATCTCAGTTTAAACTAGTTTCTTTTGAGGATGAGCATTCAATACATTGGTCATTGCTAGGCTCGGGGAACACAGAAAAGGAGAGATGGGCTAGGCCTCACAGAGCCAAAGAGCAGGAAAAGAATAAGGATGGTGATATCACAGAGGCTAGAAGAAAAGATGGACTGGTAGGCTGAAGACCCAGTAGACAACATTCTTCTATGTCTTGTCTGACCTGAGGCAACAGAGAAGCAGATAAAATCACAAGGTAAAAGGGAATTGAAACTGTGCTCAAAGTGCTGAAGGATCACTACGGTAGTATACCGCTATGTTCTAATCCCAGGCAGCTTGGGTAGGGCTGCTACTTGCATCAGGACTTGCATCTAGATAAAACCCATGGCCTAAAAGGTCAGCTATATATTGCAGGGGCTTGTTGTAGAGAAACAGTTTCAATGCCAAAGGGAAGAGGAGGAGACCTCACAATGCCCTGACTTAGACCAAATTCACCAGTGAATAGAAATGTGATTAAAAAGAAATGAGTGGTATGGGGAGAGAGGTTTGGAGTAGGTGACTACTTTTCATTTACACTTCATTTGGAGGAAAACCGTGTGGGAAGAAATATTTCTTCCAGCTCCTCTGTGTTTCGGCAGGTTCTTCCCGCCGGCTGCAGCTGGTCCTGCTGCCATGGTCCCGCCACCACGTGAGCCCCAAATAACATTCTGAGAGTCTGTATTTGATACAATCCTGTTGGCCAGTTACCATTATTGTTTTTGGGCTACCTCTGTCTTAATTATTAACCCATTTCTACTTATCTAATTATTTCCACATGGCTAGTCTTATCTGGGAGCCGCGGCAGGCGCCTTCCTTCTCTCAGGTCTCCATCTTGACTCTAACCACTTCCTCTCTCCTCCTCCTAGTCTCCTAGCCCCGCCTATCTTGTTTCCTATTGACCACAGTGCTTTATTAACCAGTATGAGAAACATATATACAGAATAACATCTCTCATCATCTCCTCTTTTCTGTATAAAATAAAAGAAGGGGTTTAACCTTAACATAGCAAAATATAACATACAACAGTTATCAAATAAGAATCACAGTTAACAATATTTAGTCCATAAACATTTTGTAAGAATTAAAGAAATATCATCTATCCTATCTTTGTGAGTCTAAAGTCCTATATGTAACTTATCTTTAATCCTAACTAAGGAAAACTGTAACCATAACTACCTGTCTTCAACTCCATCAAAGACCACAGAAGGATAATATATAAACTCTAGAAATGACAGAGACAACTCATTGCCTGGTCAGTCACCCGAAGTTCTTCTGTAATGTTCCATCTTCAGCCCATAGGCCATAGTGTGTGTCCAGACTCCTCAACAAGGCAGGAAACTTTAAACTGTCCGCCTGTAATGGCAGTTTGTCAGTCACTTTTCTCTGTGTCCTGTAGACTGTCTGGCTGTCTGGCAGCCTCTTCCATGAAGCAGGAACCCTGTAGCAATGTTCATCTTGCATCAGCAGTCATCTTTTTGTGGGTCCTGCATGTCCAGTTTCTACAACATAAAGTCAAACAGTCCAGAAGAGCAGTACCTTACCCAAATGACTAGTCTTGCCATATTAGAAGCAAACTTCATAACGAGTTTCTTCAATGTCCATCTTCCTTTTTGATGCAGGTGGTGTTACCAGGAGCAGTTGTGCCTCCCTGTCAAGAAAAACCCTAAACCATTTTAAATGCCATATTCTGTAGGTCTTTGAAAGGTTTGAAGAATGCCTATTCATCTCAAATACATCTCTGCATATCTAGAAATCCTAACTAACTTATCACCAAGTTTTAATTATCATAGGTAACTCTCTATAATCTGTATTAAATTATACATTACATTTTTCAATGAGCTATATAAACATAATACCTAAACAAGAGGAGAAATATACATATTACAAAATTGACCTTAAATTGTATCAATAAAAGAAAATTCATTTCAAAGCAAAGTATTCATAATTCCCTTTTTACCTTTAAAAAGATTGTTTGTGGTTATATCCATTTATAACCAAGCCCATTTAAATGAAAACAAACATTTATAAACAGTATTTGGGAATTTGGGCATCGTTCTTTCCAAACTACTTCCTGCTGGTAGAAGGCGCTGTAATGGGGATCCTAAGAAGAGGCAGAAATCTTGGCAGTAGTCTGCAAGGCTTTGTCTCAACTGCTTTGAATGTTGGATCACCTAGGGAGCTGTTTCAGGGGGTCTGGCTTGATCAAACCATATAAGTCTGGAAAGAATCCACAGCTTTTCATTTTCTGTGGAAACAAAAATAGAAATCCTTTCCCCCAGTAACATGTCCTTAGGCTTAAATTTTGGAGTCAAAGCATTTTTAAAATATATAAATTGAATTAATCCAGTAGCATTTCTTTTATCAGTAGTTATTTTCTCAGCAATCAAATAATTTAAAGACAACAGAAGCGCGTATAGTATCCAAAATTTCTCTGTGTTTTCCATCTTTACGTGGCTTTTTTATTACTCTATTTCTTCTATTTCCATTTTTACATATTTTGAGACAGGGTTTCTCTGTATAACTTTTATCTGTCCTGGAATTCACTGCATACCAGGTTTACTTTGAAATCACAGAGATCTGCTTGCCTCTGTCTGCCGAGTGCTGGGATTAATGGCATGTGCCACCATACCCATCCATTCTACTTCCTTTTTTCTTTTTTAAACCATTGTATCCTGTTTCTTTTTCTCTCCCAAGCCAGCGTATTTTTTTAAAAACACAGTGTAAACCTTCATTGCAGTGCTCCTACATACCAATGAATTGTTAGCAGAGCTCTTTAAAAGCAAAGTGGTTTATTGCAGCTTATGCTAATTTTGGAAACCTCCCTTAAAGGAGCTGCGCAACTCTCTGTCTACAGCAAAACAAATCCAACCAAGAAAATGCTGCTACCAGGAAGTCTTGCTAGTCTCTGTTCCCTTGTTTCTAAAACATTTTTTTTTTTAAAGTTTTTATTAAGTTTTAAGTGAAAATTCTCAGTTCCTCTTCTGACACCATTATGTTATGGCAGGTTTGGCGCCAATCTGTAGCATGTATGTTTCCCCCAGCCCGCCAGATGCTATTCTGTAAATATGTTTCTCATACTTGTTAATTAATAAAGCCCTGTGGCCAATAGGAAACAAGATAGGTGGGGCTAGGAGACTAGGAGTAGGAAGAGGAAGTAGAAGGAGAGTCAAGATGTAGAGCATGCCTCGAGGAAGCAGGACGCCAGCTGCAGCTCCCTGATAAGACGACCACGTGGAAATACTTAGATAAGTAGAAATGGGTTAATAATTAAGGCAGAGCTAGCCCATAAAAAGTAATGGTAACTGGCCAACCGGATTGTATCAAATACGGAGTCTCAGAGTGTTATTTGGGGCTGGCGCGACTGTGGGCCCAGACTGGCGGCAGGCGGGATGGCACCGGCGGGGAGGAAAAACATGCCGTAATGACGCCCCTCCCCTCACTCTTGGAATTTAGGGATAATATTCATCTTCATAGGGTTGGTTTTAGTTACTTGGGGTTGGGTATGGAAGGTGATATTTAGACTCGGTTATCTCTTTTAGACAGGAATAGGGTATGGTAAAGGTATGGTTCAGAATGATATAGGTAGATTGGCCTACCTTCTTGTGAATTGTTTAGTAAGAGTGAGATATTAGTATTTCAGCTTACACTGTTATATATTCTTATCCGTGGTAACCTATGTACTAGAAGAATTGTATATTATATTTTGTCATATTGTGTGAAATCTTTCCATTTATGTTTTATGCACATTATTCTCGCTATATTCTATGTATGTATACTTTGTTTGTGTTCAAGACATTTTGTATATTGATACAATTTAGGATATTTATCTTGCTGCCCTCTTGTCTAGACATTTCTACTCTACCTCTACTTTAGGAATTTACATGTGCATAATTATATTGTTTAGGTGTGTATCCTTGCTTTACTCAAGGAAGTTTTAATCAGGTTTTTAGCTAAGTTTCTGAGTATTACAGATTACCCTCACCCGTGTTTCCTTTGCCTATGAGATTAGTCAGAAATAGATGCTTAATCTCCAATCACTTCATAGACCTGCAGAACACGGCATTTAAATGTTTTAATATTAGTACTCCGTTGACATGAGACACTGTTGCTCCTGACAGCACCATGCATTTGGACACTGTTGTTGCTCCTTCTGGAGTTCACCCTCACTTCGGCCATGGCCTCTTGGGCAAGGAACTGCCCCTACCTTGACAACTGATCTGGACATGCGGTCCTATGTGCTTGCAGGAGACAAACAGAAGACTGCTGAACCTTGCCAAGTCAGGGTAAGACAGCCTTTCTTCCTCCCTGCTTTTGTTGTGATCTGTCAGGTACTCTTGGCCTTAGCCAAAACTGGCTGTACCAACATTGCTCTGAGACCTTGGGTGACTGTCCAGGTAGCTTGCTATTTCTGTCTTCGAGGCATCTTTTGGAAGTTGCCCATCCACACTTCCTGTCTACCCTAGTATTGCTATTTTCCTTCTCAGGTCTTGATGAGGTTGTAGATTAAACTATCACAACTATTATTCTCTCTTCCTAGTTAGATAGATTAGGTACTAGGCTTAAGCTTTCTAGCTTAGGATAACTCTATTGTAAACTCCGTTATGTCTTCACCCTAGGACTAGATATGTAGGTTGTTTTGTTCTCAATTTTCCTTTTCTTAGAGCACACTTGTTACTCACTGTTTTGTATATATTTTTGTATCAAACCCAAATCTTTTCTTTAGAGTAAAAGGGGAATTATAGCGAGATATTCACCTTGTCTGCACCTGTGGCTTAGGCCATGCCCATTGGGGCGGAGACAGGGCTGGATGGGAGCTGGGAGAAAAGGCTGGGAAAGGGTCGGGCCGCCCCTTTTGGTGGTGGATGCTGGAAGGCTTAGGATCCGGTGGAACCCGCCGCTTACATCTGCCTATGTTGTGAGTTATTTCTCCCTTAATAAACTTCTGTTCGGCCTAATTGTTTATCCTGATCGTTATTAAATCACAATACCTCTGTCTGGTATCACATTGGGGTGTGTGTGTGTGTGTGTGTGTGTGTGTGTGTGGTGTGTGTGTGTGTGTGTGAGAGAGAGAGAGAGAGAGAGAGAGAGAGAGAGAGAGAGAGAGAGAGAGAGAGAGAGAGATACATTATACAGGGGAAGAACTCAATCTAGTCTAAGGGCAAAAACTGGCCTCTCCTTATGTGTCAGAAATGACATTTAACTTGACACACTTCAAGAACTGCTACCACCTTAGTGTGATAAGTGCCAAAAAATTCTAGATAAAATTAGGTAGCCTTACTTCCTCTCCTTCTCTCTCTAACCTTCTCCTGTACAAACCAAAACTCCAGGGAAGTCTTTCATTCAGCTATTCAGTCAACAGATATATATTTAATGCCTATTAGATGCAAGATACTTTACTATGCAGGAGAAATATAAAGATTAATAGGAAGTGGCTTCTGCCCCAAGGATAGTATGCCAGGTGAAGTAGACTCATAAATAGCAGAGATGCCAGACCATGTCTAGCCTGTTGCTGTTGTTGAAGCAAGTAAGAGCTCTAAGCAAGCTGTATTAGGGCTTTATAGGGTCCAGAAGAGGAAGGGAAATTTGATTAGGGGAGGAAGTGGTGTTTGAGGTAAGCCTTGAGTGACAAGGAGGATACAAATAAACAGATACTGTCCTGGCCTTGCAAGTAGAAGGGATGGCATCATAGAGGACTCTCTGGAGATAAGAATTCTAAGGATATTTCCAGGTATTACCTAGTAGTCCAGTTTGTCTTAGGTACTGTATAAGAAGGAAGATACAAAAGGGTGAAATCCAGGCTCTTGAATGTCCTCATTGCTGTCTGTCCACACTTTGGTCACATTTACCAGGATAAATGTGAAAGTTGCTAAGACATGACTTTAACAAATGGCTATCTTAGAACAACCATTCTGAGCAGTGCTATTGAGTAGAGGGAGCAGAACTTGGTGATGGTAAGCTCATTAGGCAGCGTTGGAGCATTCCATGTCAGTTGTTCTGACTTTGAACAGTGGCAACCAGGTAGGAACAGGTACATAGATTCTAGGGCATGACCTCATTTCAGTCGTTTCACAACAATACTACAAGGTCTTTGTACACAGGAATGAAGAAAGACAGAGGCATTCCACTTACAAGTGAGACCAGTCAAGGCATGTGCAAAAGAAGCTCATGGGATGTGGAGATTGCCTCAGGACAGGCAATCATGGTGGCAGGTCCAACATGATGAAGTGTAAAGGATGGGGGGGGGGGGACGAGCAGGCCTGTTATAGCCCAGAGAAGTCCAGGACACTTTCTGGAAGAAGAGGGCCTTGTGAGTGCTCTAATGGGCCTTGCTGCCTTGGTTGGAAATGAAGTTCTTCTACTAAGGGAGGAAACTAGAAAAGGAAGATCACAGAGAAATGCTTCAAGACAAGACAAACTTGGTTGTGGATCAGCTAGACTGGTGGCAGTGTTCTGAGCCCTGCACATGGGCTCTGTTGTGGGATGCTGTCACTTCTCTCTGGAGGTGTCAGCATCCTTCCATTATTTCTTGGACTCCGTGACTTTCTTGTTTTCAGAAAGAAAAAGGAGCCGATTAAGTGAAGTGGCTGCCAAGTGTATTTTAAGATGGACAAAGCATAGATCACTTTTTTCCCCTCACCACATACCATACATAATTGTATGAAGGGCAGGATTTATTTGGATTGCATTATGATTTTTTCCCCCAAGCTTAATTACAGTGTTAAAAAGGCAACTCCAACTTGAAAGGAACAAGCTCCACGGTCCTGGGTACCAGCATGACCATTCTGGATTTGAAACACTATTTCTTTGTGAAAGGAATTAATTGTATATGAAACTTTGGGGCTTATGTAAAACACATTTTATGAAAATAAACTTGAACAGTCATTAAAATGAATGGTTGTTTTAAATAAGACTCTAACTCCATGGAAGTGCCAAGGAATTTTAGATGCCTCCTTTATGAGCTTTGTTTTGAGTTGAACTCTGCATTTACCAAGACAATATCAGGGTCCTGGAGCTAAATCTTAGCTTGTAATCAGGAGTCAAATGTATAATTCCAGTGGTAGATTGGTAGGGGAGGTAAATTGGAAAAAAGCTTATGCGGTGTTTAGGTCCAAATAACTTTACAAATAAGTAATTCTGTATTGGGGGAAATCCAATATGTCAGTAGGAAATGTTGTTTGGCCTCAGACCAAGGAGCTGATGATGGAGCTTTGGCTTCAGACTGGGACACACCCTGTACAAAGACAAAGTGTAAGTTAGAAGATGATCCCTGTGTTCTCACCCTCTGGAAGTCACATGGCATATCTCTAGCTTAGTACCCTTTGCATATTAGGGAGAGTCCAGAGCTGGAACAGGGCTTTGGAACTTGAGCTAGAATAACACACTTCACTGGGATTCATCAGGGCAAGGATGTAGAGCTGGACCTTTTCCTTGGTGTCTGGAGTCCACAGAGTTGAACCTAGAGGGGTGTGGTGGAGACTGTTTGGGTCAAATAGATTTGTTGTTGGTATTCTGTGCTTTCTACTGTCCACTGTTGGTAGGAAGATGAGGTTCAAACAACACCTCAGGGAGTGCAGACTCAGCTTCTGATCTGGAGCAGGTGAGCAAGTGACAAAATTTTGAATTGGTTGGAACCTGAAAGCTTGGTCCCTATTCCTTAGACAAATGCTTCTCTTACTTCCATGTCTCCCAGCACACACTTGTGTTCTCTTTTGCTCTAAATCATGAGTATTTCCCCTGATCTCAAGGCCATGCTTTCTTCTCTGCAGTGATGTCTTCACAGTTACACAGAAAAAGCCTTTGAGAGAGGGAGGAAGAGGGTCCATGTGAATATATGTAGAGAGGCTCAACAATCCATCCTCCTAGTGTTGCACAGAGGTCAGTGATTAGCTCATAGCCATTGACCTTATTCTAGCCTTGGCAGTGACATTTGTTTTCTGTAGTGATGCTCTAAGTTTTCAGCAAAGTGCTCCCCACCTCTTCCCAACACTGTATTGTAAGTAGAGAAATGGGGAACAGTAATCAGGATATATTTTTCGAGAAAAGAATATATTTTCAATAAAAAGGAAAAGAAACAATGAAAGAGGAAGCAATTTGGCAGCTCATTATTAACTTTAATAAGTCTAAAGTCTGACTTGCAACTGTGTTATAAATAATTCTCTGGGCACCAAACATTTGTAAATAGATGATAAGAAATAAATGTATCAGATGCAAAACAAACCAAACAAGCAAACAATCCAAAACACAAAAAAAAACCACCCAAACTAACCAAAATAAAACCAACCAACCAACAAAACAAACCCAAACCCAAACCAAAACACCCCCCAAACAAAAACCCAAGTAAATAGTAGAATTATTTATGTGTGAAGTTAATTGAACCTAAATGTCATATAAGTGCTTTCAATTTCTTACCTCCCCTGCTAATCTACCATTGGGATTATAAATTTGATTCTCGGTGTAAGCTATAATTTAGTGCTGGGCCTCTGATATTGTCTTAGTAAATGCAGGGTTGAATTCAAAACAAAGGAGGCATCTAAAATTCCTTGGCACTTTCATGGAGTTAGAGTCTTACTTAAAGCAACCAATCATTTTAATGACAGTTCAAGTTTGTTTTCATAAAATGTCCTATGCTTGTCTGTTCACCTCTCCAATTCCCAGATTTGTACCAGTGCTCATCTGGTATAGATGTTGAGGTCAATAGTAATCAGAAGTCTCCTGAACAATGACACAATTTGAATAGTGTGGAGAGAGAGCACCTGGGTAGCTAGTGCCTGCCAGGGCAACAGAAAGCCCATGGCAGAGGTCTCCTAGATGTTGGGGCCAGGTAAACACGCACTGTTCCTCTCCTTTGGGTATGTTCCTTGGCCAACTTGCTTCGGATTGTCCTCTGTGGAGCATGTGTTTGTACACAGTGGGCACGAGAGCATTGGGTTTTTTTTAGTCTTATAGCTGTTAGAACCTAGGCTTCTGGAATGACAGAACTGCAAGCTGGCTCGCCTTAGCCTGAGTCTGAGGCTCAGCCACATCTACTCATGTCTGCCTCCCTGAGAACAAGAACCAGGTCAGTCTCATCTTTTGCATTCCATAAAGAAGGACCTTCGGTGACACGCATAATATGACCTGCACTTGGAAAGACTGGTTAAATGACTTATTATTATTATTCAGCAGAAACACATTCAAAATTCAAAGTACTGAAGTGCATTTTGGTCTGGACCCCAAGGGCGTAGCTAGGAATACTGGGTCATGACATTCCTCTTTTTCAATGGCAGGGCTCAGTGAATCAATTCAAACCCATTAAGGTTTTCAGAATGACAGGAGAAGAAAAATCCTCCCAGCAAACACTCTTAGGGTACTGTGACCGAACACCATTTCCTTGAACCTTAGACTGTTTTCTGATTTTTTTTCAAATCCCATCAATTGCAATCCCTCCTTGAGGCTGAATATCTGTTTTTTCCTCCTTTCCTATTTCTTGACACAAAAGCCTATAGAACAGGCTTGTAGATACATGAATTGCATATCTGTTAGTAACACTGTGTGGCTTCATGTTCAAGAGGTAACATGGAAAGAGTAGGCAATTTTTCTGAGTTTGTAAATCTAAAGAGGTAATTGCCTTTAAACCAGCAGGAGTGGTAACCAAGTCAGGAACCCTGGCTTTGAGGCCTGGGCTTTTCTACCTACCTGTGTTATCCTTGTCTAAAAGCTGTTTAAAGAGAAACTGTGGTGTGTGTGTATGTGTGTGTGTGTGTGAGAGAGAGAGAGAGAGAGAAAGAGAGAGAGAGAGAGTATTGTGTATGTGCTGTGTATGTGTATGAGTACTGTGTGTGTATTGTGTGTGTGTGTGTGTGTGAGAGTGAGAGAATATTGTGTATGTGCTGTGTATGTGTATGAGTACTGTGTGTGTTTGTGTGTGTGTGTGTGTGTGTGTGTGAGAGAGAGAGAGAGAGAGAGATGTCTTAAGCAAACTGTTTTTGTGCAGACACAAAGTTGAATTTGAGAATTTAAATTAGCCAGGTCTTCTGCTTGAGCACATCTGTTGCACAGAATGAAGCCCATTCCATCCACACCATTGCCTGCAGAGCGATGAAGCTATCCTCATCCAATCCCTAACACAGGAATGAGGATAACAGCCCAGTATTGAATATTAAGGTCCTATTTTTTCTTCACATTTTGCTGTTCTCTGTCAGAGAACACAAAGAACACTGACATATTTTCAGGGGCTCAGGTGGGCAGTTAATGGTCTGGAGAAGCTTTCAAGTCAACTGGAGCAATACGTAAAGAGAAAACTTAATCACATCCAGGATTCAGCGGGTTAACTGGGTAATCTGAGAAGATGCCATGTCTCAGAGGATCTAGGAAGCTACTGATTTTAACAGCTCTTAAAATCATGCACCTCTAAGGGGGGGGGGGGTAGGGACTTCCAGTTAAACTACAGCCATGGAGCTTTCCAACTTAAAATTATGATTTTATGCTGATTGAAAGAGCTCTTTAGTGCTTGTTTAGGCCATTATAGTACATGGAAATGAACATATAAGTAAAATAAGCTGGCTATGATGTTTCTTTTTCCCATGACAACTCTTTACATGAGTATTGACTTGGAGTTGGTCTACCTGGTAGTGCTGCTTGCCATCACATCATCAAGAGCATATGTCCCTGATCTGGGGTCTTCTTTTCAAACCCTGACCCCCACTGATACTCTCCAGAGAGGACTCTTTCTTGCTCTAACCAGAAGGAAAGAACTAAGAATTCATATCCACTTCATTTTAAATGGCTTGTTGACTGGAAGATTAAAATATGCAATCATTTCATCTTGCAATTAGACCATCAATCAGGTATATTAAAGTATGGGTAATGACCAAGTCATGAGTTAAACACTGTTCAATGATGGTTCAAGATGCCATCACTCACACAAGCTACCTGATAATCTACTGCCTTCCCTTTTAGTTTCAGACAGTTACTATGTATTAGCTTGGTCTAAGGTATAACTCAGTTGTGGTGGTTTGAATAGGAATGGCCCCATAGACTCATGTGTTTGAATGCTTGGCTCATAGGGAGTGGCATTATTTGGAGGTATGGTCTTGCTGGAGTACGCATGGCTTTGTTAGAGGAAGTGGGTTACTGAGAGAGGGCTTTGAGGTTTCAGAATCTCAAGTCTGCCTAGTGTTTCTCAGTAGCTGCCTTGAACTCAGCTGCCTGCAGATCAAGATATAGGACTCTCAGCCCCTTCTCTAGCACCATGTCTGTCTGCATGCTGCCATGCTTCTCATCATGACAATAATAGACTAAATGTCTGAAACTGTAAGACAGGCCCCATTAAATATTTTCCTTTATGAGAGTTACTGTAGTCATTGTGTCTTTACACAGCAACAGAATCCCTAACTAAGGCCAATTAGATGTTTTAATAATGATGCCTGTAATTTTAGTGGTTAAATCCTGTATGAGAAGTGTAAGAGCAATTAATTGCACCCAATAAATAGCAAAATGTAGTTCAATGGATGATCCTATCTAAATTGCCTCTGTTTATCTTCAGTCATGGCATTCGACACCACATGACATGTATCTTGTTCTAGTAGCTACTGTGACTTTCTTGAAAATAACAGTTGTTGGACTTTGTAACTCCAGTGCATTGCAAAATGCTTAATCTTAGTGGACATTTGTCTAAAGGTTGTAGATGGAGAGAGAAGACTCAGGAATAGACATGGAAACAAGCTCTAGGAGTGATAGAATCATGCTGTGTGGCCAAGGTGAAGGATCTACAAAACAAGGGATGGAAATTTACAACCTTAGGGGAGCTGGTGCCATAGGGCACTTCTAGAACAATCAGAAAGGATATTATTTCATCACACAATACCTGATAAAGATCTATGTAGGACCCAGCATGGACACTGAGTCCCAGATGAAAACATGGGAAAATGAATTTGTTACTATTTAACCATGTCCCAGGTGATGTAATATAGAGAATCTGATATACCAGAAGCTTCAGTAAAGTTATTTGTTCTCCTTCTTGTGGATCTGTTCATCTGTTTATATATGGTTTCCAGTAAGAGCAATGAATGAAAAGCATGTTCTTGGCACTGAGGATACTTAGGATGAGTAGTACATCTTTGTCTCTCTTAGGAGGTCATATTATGGTAGAGGAGATATAGCTATGCATATATATATATATATATATATATATATATATATATATATATATTGTAAAGGAGAATATTCAATTTTCATTCAATTTTCAGAGTATTTCATAGATAGTGCTGTGGGCATACCAAAAAAGACTGATCAATTTTACATGGGTAAGTCAAAGAAAATTCCACATTGCCAGGATGATTTTTAAAATATTTATAATTATGACCAAGAAAAAGGTTATTGTTTTCTACACAGGTTGATCCCATGGAAGAGTGTTCTTTTCTGCCAAAAGGGAATGGTGCAGAGGTAAAGCATAGTTCCTAGAATTCACAGTGAATGAATGCTTGCACACTGAAGCTGTTCTAGAAACTAGTAGTAAAAAGAAACAGACAGACAAGCCCAGCTTATTTGCCTTGGTTTAATGTACCATTTCTCAAATGTGGCTGGGCATTGATCCTTTGTAAGACAGAAAGCATATTAATATCTTGATAATATAACATCTATTAGTATTTTGTACCTATTAAAATCTTTAGGAAACATGGTAGATAGCCTGAAATTAGTGGTGATTATCTGAAGACAAGAGACCAAAATGTTCTTTTGGGTTCTGAGAATTTCTGTATTTTTTAGTGTTCATACAAGAATTGATTTTGTTAGATGTGTCACATGGTGTATGGCTTTGGTTTCCAAAATTCTCTTGACAGACACCAAAAAAGAGAAAAACCATATAATTTCTGTTTCAAAGACTTATAACTTTGTGTGGGGATGTTACACTTGGCAAATGAAAATAACGTTTGCAGAATAATTCATAAACCATAATGTACACACACTAGATGCAATATCTCAGCAGTGGGACAAGAAGTTCTGGGACATCCGGCTTGTGGCTCTCTTAGACTTTAAGCGTTACGTTAATTTTGGTGCCAATGCAGAGATCACTTGTCAAATTACCTGGAGATGTTTTCATTTTAGCAGCAGAATATTCTCAAAGACACACACACACACGCACGCATGCACACACACACACCAAGGACACTATTGTTACAATGAAAAAGTTCAGCTTTCAGTGAGCTATACCAGCAAAAGCTCACCAATGAACCAATTCAGAGTGTCTGCTGTGATCGAAAGGACTGGGATGCCTCTGGTTTCTGAAAAACATTTTTGATTAATATGTATTAATGATCACATGTGGATGGGGTTCAGTACAATATTTTAATGCACATATGGGGTGTAACGAGTAAATCTGCTCTATTCTTATCCTTTCCCGCTACCTTTCCCCAACAGCTAGCAATCACTATTCTGCCTGGCTTTGGTTATTTGATCACCAGCCATGTGCACTGGGACAAGCCTGTCCAACATGTCCACAATGTGAAATCTGAAGTATTGATACCAGATTTCTAGATATGTATTATAATTTCTAGTCCACTAGGTAAGAGGTCAATCTATATTTACTGCCTGAGTACTAAGAGCATCTTTGATATTGGCCACTACCATTCCTCCTTTCCCGGATGTCCATTTTCTTCTTTTCTCCTCAGGAGGGAACCATGGGAAAGCATAGCAAAGCCCTGTAGCCCATCAGAACATCTCAGGTGATTGCTCAGAACTAGAGATGTAGTTCTAGGGCTGGTGTAAAGACTATGTCTTTTGTGTGTATGTGAAAAAGAGAAGATTTTAAGAGGTGTTTCTTAAATAAATGAGTGAGTGAGTTCTAGTTCACCTTGAGCAATAGCCAGACTTGGGCCTTTTACGTGGTTAAGGGAAGATCAATGGCATTCCGAGGCCAGGCTGTATGCAGCCCCTGGTGTTCAAACTCATTATAAATCTGCTTAGGTTCCACTTCACTGAATCTACAGGATAGCTAGACCCCAAAACATTTCCTTTCACCTTCCTTCTGAAGTGCTCCCCTTTGCAGACCCCTAGCCAAGCCCCTCTGTCTGGGAAAGGTGCCAAGAAGGAGGAGTCCATGAGCAAAGCTTGGAAGGCATCTGAGAGTAATGAGAAAAACACATCTCACTGCACACACAGCTCCTTCTGCTCAGCTTTGCCTGTGTGAACTTGTGCAAGAGGCTGAAAAGCACATTCTTTAAAATCCTGGCCCTTAAAAGGAATGCATCTTGGGGCTGAAATGTCAGCTTGGCTGTGCCTCAAGTGCACGACAGGTTTTTTTTTTTTTTTATTGCTTTATTTATTTATTTTGGACATGATAAAACCCAGCCCCTTCCCCTCCACTCTAGAGATGGTTCATAGAACTGATGAAATTTCAAGACCTCACCCAGCCAAACTGTATTGGATTTTTATCAGAATGTAAAGATTTTGCAAACTGTATTTCTCTCCCTTTTTTAGCCTCCTTCATAACCCTCACCTCAAAATCATGTCTTATTCAGAACCAGTGGCATTAGCTATATCTAAGGGAGTCTTTCTCTAGACCCTGAGGGTTAGCTGAGTCACATTCATTTCTCTCACCTTTTAAAAGCTGGTCTAAGTGTCCACCTCTTTTGCCCTCAGCAGGCTGGGTCAGCAGCTGTGGGTGGCCAGAGGATGAGCTCATCCCCTTGTCTCACTGCCTGGCTCACGCTCATTTTGCAGAACTGCCCCTTGCTGAGTTAAATCTGGGTTCCTGAAGCATCATTTTTTTTCAGTAATTTATTTTCATCTTTGGAGTCATTACACATTGTTCTTTTAAATGGGTTCCAATTTTGTTTGGAAGTTTGGCTTTGCTCACTTCTGACCTCAGAGCAGGCCCCTTGAATTTAGTTGCTTTAGTACTTTAGAGTTGACTGGAAATTATTTTTTTTTAACTCCTCCTTGTACTTGGAAAGACCAAGAGTCCCTTCTACAGAGAGGGTTTCGACTGGATTTTCTTACTTTATTGCAGAGTTTCAGTGTCACACTATGTGCCTCTGAGCAGGTGAAAACAACCACCCATGTGGTGGCTTTCTGAAAGGTAGGATTTCTGCATAAAAATGTGATCACTATATACTTTAATCATATCTGCTATATGCAGGGTACATCGGAGAGGATCTTCCATGGAGATAAAAGCTTCTGGTGCTCATTCTTTTGCTTGGGTGTTCTATGTTGTATGGATACGGGATAGGCACGGAGTAAGATTTGAGGAAACTGGGGACATCGTGTGTGTGTGTGTGTGTGTGTGTGTGTGTGTGTGTGTGTGTGTGTGTGTGTATGTAATAGCTATATTGCTGCATCTCCCAATGGTCAGATGTCCCTGTGGTTAAATATCCTCGAGGCTGAGATTAAGGTGTTGTCACTTTCCTGGAGACAAAGGTGCCAATTGCTACACATGCACACTAACAAGGGGTCTGCATCCTTAAGAGACCGTGATTTCATAGTCACATTGTGGTGCTGACCTCCTCTGACATTTTTGTGGGCTTTTCTGGATGATGATGGGAAGAAACACCTTAAAGCGAGGCATAGTCCATTATTGTGGGAGGTGGGTTACCTTACCCCAATGAATCCACTACCAACCTCATAAATATTCATCCAATTTTATTTAAAGCCCACACTGTGGAACCCACCTGGCTGCTTCCTTTCTTAGGACAGCCCACTCCAGGCTTTCCTTGGTTTGTGCGATTTGTGTTGCTAAATAAAATTTGACTTGACAGCCTGTGCCTCTCAACTGAATTCTTTCCCTGGGGAAGAAAAGAACTGGAAGGTCCCCCCCCCCCCCCACCCCAGACCCCACACAATGCATGACTGTACAAGGTCTCCTGAGCACCCAGCCTGGGTAAAGCCTTGTTCAGGGTTTGAAGGGACAGAGAGAAGAACCTCTCTTACTACAGCCTCAAGGGACTTCACAGCCAAGTAGGGGAGAAAAGGTTTTTGCAGAACAGAAAACATTAGTTCAGGGAGAGGCATGTTCCTGAGGTTGTGAGTTTGTGGCTATCTGTCACTGTCCAAAAAATCATAGCCCTCTGTCTCTGTTTCTCCCCCTGTGTGTGGGGAAGGTGGTTCTGGAAGTTACTAGGATTCCTGAAAGTCACAATTTATAGCCACTTCTGGCAGGGAAGACCAGAACAGACAGACAGACAGACAGATAAAAACAAACAAACAAACAAACAAAAACAAAAACCCAGGCACAATGCAACAAAACAATAACAAAAACAATAAAATCACAGCAGCAACAACCACACAACAGTGTCAAAACTCCTTGACTTTGGGGGGGTGGGGTGGGGTGTTCTACTTTTTGTTCTTGTGACTTTCTCTGAGCCAAATTCTAGCCATCTCCACTTTCTTTGTTCCTAAGTGACTTTGATTTTCAATACAGTTACAAGTGTCTTGGGTCTTTTAATGTAATGAAATAGCTTTTAAATAAGGGCAGAGACACTGGGAAAAAGGCCATGACAGATTTTCACCTTTTCTCCCTAGCCATTAGCCACTAGTCCTTGCTTGTGAGACCCCTTGAGTGTTGCTGGTGAGGGGAGAGGGGACAGGAGGCACATCTGTAGGGGACAACAAGGGACTTTCAGGAGCTTCATTCTACTCTGAGTGTTGGATTCCTTTGGGTTTTCTGTAGGAACAGTTTTGTGTCCTTGTGCCCATAGTAGGCTGTCATAATTTCTGTTCTCTTTGATCTTGGAGTAGGTGGGAATTGCCATGTGGGAGGGATGCTGGCACTATCTTGGAATTGTCCTCTGAGGATGTCCTCTGCAAGTTTTCATGTCTTCTCTCTGTTTTGGTCTTTTCTGCTGGATGTATGTGTGTGTAAGCGCGCGCGCGCACACACACACACACACACACACACACACACACACACACACAGCACAAAACACTCTTTCAAAAAAATCACCCACACCCATAACCAAAGAATGGGAGGGAAGGAAGGAAGAGAGAAGGAAAAAGAGAGAGAAAGAAGGAGATGCAGAGAGAGAGAATATACACAGGATCCTTGTGTGGTATGGAGAATGTGACAAGGTGGCCATGTGGCCATTTTCTAAGAACATGCAGGGCTGCATGTGGCAACACCCTAGCCTGGGGCTGGGAAGTTCCACTTCCAGTGCTTTAACTCAGTGGACCTGGATAAGCTACTCCCCTCTTTCAAACTCGTCTTTCTCCATTGTACTGCCAAATGCTTGACAATATAATTTCTAAGAACTTTCTGGGATTCTACAGTATTGTTGTTTCCTAATATGAAGCAGGAACTAGAGATCAATACCTACCCAATCTTAGCTTCCACTGGGCCTATGGCAGACGTGGAATAGAAGTGTATGGCAGGTAATATCTGGTAGGATGCCTGGGACTGAAGCTGAAAGTTAAGTCCAAATATGTGACCCACAATTAGCTAGCTTCAAAAATACCAATGGGAGTCAGAGTACAACACCTCATAGGGATGGGGCCTAGAAGAAATACATCAAGGACCCAGAATAAAAAAAAAATGAACACCACCCTTCAAGGACTTGGTCTCAGTAAGGCTTGTGACAAGCCAAGTTGTTAAGAACCAGTAGTGTCAACCTAAAGACCAATTTGAGATCAGACTTGAGAACCTCTTTATTCCCCTGGACTGGAATCCAGAAGCATCTCTGAGGTTGTGGGATGCAATCTGGTAAGAACCAGGAAATACCCTCAGAGGACTGATCCAAAGTCAGGAACGCTGGTTAGGTATCAAGGGTGAGAATGCAGGCTCATCTCACATTCTTCCTACCTTTGACTCAATTTTGTCTGTGGTGATATCTGTTTGGGGGGGGGGTCAGAGAGTAGAGCTTGCCACTAGCTAACCATAGAGGTCTGGAGGTCTGTACAGACAGACAGGAAGTGAGGTAGCTGGGCAGATGTAGGATATAAGCAGGGCGAAACAGGAAATCGCTTTCTTGTCTGCTGAGATGCTAAGGAGGTAAGGTATAGCAGTGGCTTGCTCCTTTTCTGTGATCTCTCAGCATTTCCCTCTATATCTGTCTTGGCTTTTTATTATCTAGGCCAATTAAGAACTCCATTTACATTTGTCTGTGGCTAAAATTTACTAAATTATAGAGGCTGCTACTGTCCTTTGAATGTTCAAACCAGTTTGAGATGGGTTCTTTTATTCATAACTCGAAATGTTTTAACAGATGAAGATGAAGTGTTTGTTTGGTAGCTAAGAGCCTTGGCTGGGATACATAAGGGACATGGATCTAGAGGGCAGACCACTTGGGTTTGAACTCTGTCATCATCTATCAATATATGATTTCTTGTGCCTCAGTTTCCTCACTCATGAAATGGGAATAATATTTCTGCATCATACTGAGACAGATAGGTATAAAAGAAATTATGACTAAAAATGTGAAAATGCCTAGAAAGATGATTGGCACACTGCAAGTGCCACCTTAAAGAATATTGAAAAAATGATTTAAACCACCACCACCGTGACCATTGGTTGTTATTCTGTAAGAGCTAATGGAATCCCTTCTGGATTCTAACTCTATGGAAATATGGGACCAAATAATGATAACACCAGCATCATGGCATCGCGAACTTGTCTAGAGTTCTCCGCACTTACTGTGGTGATTAATTGAAAAGAAATGCAACTTGTTTGTGCTTGTGTGCAATTAGTTTTCCATTGGCTCCACAGATCAGCTCCAGGTCAATTCTGTGTAACTTATGTACTATAGCTTTGACCAATCAGCATTCCACTGGTCATTTTCTCTAACCAACCCAGGGCTCCAGATTGTAGAAGTCCTCAAAGTGTATACTCTCTTCCTCACTTGTTGAGTCATATGTTCTTGACTCCTTAAGTGGCCTATATTATTGGTATCATTCTGAACCTTCTCCCCAACTTTGGGCTTGAGGATTACCTGAGTCACTCCATTGTTCCTGTCTCCTTTACCCAATGAATCACCAAGTATGTCCATCAGTTTTCTTTTCTTTATATCAGAATATCTGATATAAACAACTAAAGAAGAAAGATTTATTCTGATTAGGGGTTGGAATTTGAGGTGTTCTTTGCTCAGGTTACACAAGTGACATAGACTACTTCCTGTTGCCTGCAGGTCAAGATGTAAGAACTCTTAGCTCCTTCTTTAGCATCTT
The DNA here is from genome assembly GCA_030556225.1 of Cricetiscus sungorus. Lineage (NCBI taxonomy): Eukaryota > Metazoa > Chordata > Mammalia > Rodentia > Cricetidae > Cricetiscus > Cricetiscus sungorus. The sequence continues at coordinate 74,836,226 of JANBXA010000651.1, forward strand.
GTCTACCTGCATGCTGCCTTGTTTCCCACCACAACAATAATGGAATAAACCTTTGAACTGTAAGTGAGCCATGGTCATGACATTTCTTCATAGAAATAGAAACCCTAGGTATGACACTGCTTGACCTCTATAAAGTACCTACTACATGTTAGTTGTTAGTACTTTCATTCATCCTTTTCATCTTTCTTTTTGTATTAAATGCATGAAAAGTCCTGCAAGTCTTTCATCAATTAGTTCTTCAGTATTTGAGATTGAATTCAACACTGAATTGTCTCTTGGATTGTCTTTAAAGATCTGTTACATTTTTGCTTTCTTTTAATTGTTATCTTCTTTGTTCTAATAAACTGTCCATTATCAGAGGGAAAACATTTAGATGTCTTCTTTAGCACTCAGAATGATGATTAATATGAAGTAAGTGCTCAAGAGCTTTTTAATAAAGGAATCCATGATTAGTTACATTTTCTCTTTCAAACCGTAATGAACTGAAATTTGTGGTCAACTGGAAACATTCAACTTCAGATGCTCATGTGTAGTCAAGAGACTTCTGTAAGTCCCATAGACAAGGAATTAGGAAAAATTCTGATTCATCAGATGGCACCACCAACATGGTGGCCCTGGCATAAATATGCACTGACCCACTACTACCCAAAGCAACCCATGACAGTGAGGATGTTTGACGACACCATTGGGCACTCTGATCCAGCTGTCTTAAACAAACAAACAAACAAACGTATTGTCCCAGACAAGAAGGTTGAAGATAGGATCCTTCTTAGTAACTTCCGGTACTTGGCTTCATAATGCAGGACTCAGACTTAGACTCTTCTTATCTTCCCAGTTCCTTTTATGGGATCTGGCATTGTCTTCTGTTTTTTTTTGTTTTGTTTGTTTGTTTGTTTGTTTTGTTTTCCCTCAAGAGAGCCTCATAACATTTCTTGAGACAGAAAAAAAAAGGTTGTGTTTATTCGCACATGAAAGAAAACACTTCACCTAGAAGCCCCAGCAGATTTCGTCTTACATATTATAGGTCAGAAACTGGTTACAAAACTGTATATAGGAGCCACTAGCAAGGATAGGACAATCTTCATGTTGGGTTTTACCAATAAGGATTTATTTGCATCTAGAGGAGGAAAAATAAGCACTGATATAAAATCAAGTCTTTCCAAGCATGAAAGAAGATGGCTACTGGGTAGGTAATCAAAGATATCTGCCTTAGCAGTACTCATAAAAGGGAGAGAGATGGTTCCACATTATCTACAAAGACATCATACCTATTCAAATTTTATGTTAAAAACAAATAAAAAATAACATATTTACATGTAAATAGAACTGACTATGATCCAAGAGTGGGTTAGCCTTTGGGTGAAAAATCTTTGCGTTTATCATAGAGGGTTTCCAGCTCAGTACTTCCTAACTCTTGAAAATTATTCAGTCATTTGAGCCTTCAGGGTAATTGCTTATGATTGGAGATAAACAAACACATTTGCTCAAATAAAGCCTACTTTTTACCTATTATAAAAGTATAGTGTTAAAGCTCTCAGCACCAGTGTGTCTTTCTTCTCATGACACATGATTCAACCCTTCAGTGCTTTTCATTGTCATTAGGAACAGACAAAACCAACCTAAGAATATCAGCAGAACGTGGAAGCCCTTGGTAACCCGGCCTTCTCTGCCTGCCCCCCACCCCTCAGCACAGTACCTCCTGCCTCCACAAGTCCCAGACTCTGTAGCCATACAGATACACTTGCAAGCTATCAGACACATTATACTCCTTTTTCTTTGTTTTCCTTTTTTTCTGGCCTCTGGTCTCTGTCAATCTGTGACCTTTACTCATCCTTCAAGGCCTGAGTCAATGAGAAAGTAGATGCTCAAAGTATGAATTAAAAAAAAAAAAAACAAATTAAAAATATCTTTTAACTATAGGGCCTCAAAAGAGTCCTGTGTTGTTATTTTTCATCACTATACTTTGAAGACTCCCCATGGAAGGCCTCACCCTCTCTGGGGAACAGAAAGGGAGTGGGCTGGGGTTTGGTGGGGGTGATAGGGGAGGATGGGAGGGTGAGGGAACTGGGATTAGCATGTAAAACAACCTTGTTTCAAATTTAAACAAAAAAGAAAAATAAATAAATAAATAAATAAATAAATAAATAAATATGAAAAAAATTTAAATGAAGTGTAATATTTTCTAGGCTTCCTCAGGCAAGTCACATGCTTTTTACCTGTGTGTAGCCCCCAGCATCAAACTGCCCCTTTACTAGAACCTTCTTGTGTCTTACTGTAATTACCCAACATCTTAAAAAGTAGGGTTCCCAAACCAGCCAGATGGCTCTGTGACTGCCTGTTGTGTGTTTCTTGCCTAAACCAAGAACATAATGGGGGTACGGGTGGCCAGCAAATGGTTTTGCATATAATCTTATAGTTTTCATAATAAATCAGAGTTAACTTAGTGGATGCGTTACTTACTGCCCTCTCTTAAGGCACATCCCAATTTGAATCATAATCTGATCATTTATGAAGAGATTAGCTACTAGCAAATGGACACATTTCTGCATATTTACCTTGACATATACGTACTAATGGCAGAGAGAACCATTAGTGAATTCATTATTTTTGAATTCAACTTGCACTTCTACAGCTAAGGTTAATTATTGATTTGTTTTATTCTGTGATTAAAGCCATTAGCTACTATTAGCAAATGATGATGTTTATGCATGTTTGAATATTAGCGGGCTTGCTTTTCATAGCAGGGGCCCAGGCTAAATGATTGCTCTTTGGACTGAAGTCTAGAATGGGTGTGCACACATATTCACCAATAGTAACCAGTGATTTTTCCTTGTGATAAAGAATAAACAGAATCTGATTGCCTCCATTAATTATTCTTCTTGAGCCGGCACTGATCGGAATTTACTTTTAATTAATTCGGCCTCTGTCTCCATCTGATTTTGGATGACCAGACTTCTGAGCAGGAGATGGAGAGTCTGAGAACTCTTCTATCTTTGAGTACTGCAGACCCTGGTTTTAAATGGGAAGTGGAATGTGCTCATTTACTCTTTGAAATGCTTGGAAATGCAGCTTAAGGCTCACAGATTGGCTTTATTTGGGTACAGTTCTGCTTATGAATGGAAGGCATTGCGTGTTGACATCCTCTCTGCTTGGGTCATACTTTTTCTGGTTTATCCCTCACTGGGGGAAGGTTGACCTGAATCTACCTGACACCTCTGCAATTTGGTTTCTGGATGCTAGCTTTCAGGGAACAGTCCATACCTGTCACTCTCTGCTAGTCAGATGTCAAAGGCTTAACATCCCACATCTAATATGGAGTCGCCAGTTGCTAGGGGAGCAATGAGGGCTTCCCTCTATCTCATCTAACGTCGAGAGTCTTGGAATCATTTCTAGTTTTGTCTGGGACTACGGTAGCAGTATAGGGGAAGAGATGGCAAAGTTGTGTGGGAGGCTTTCTGGATTGGGTCCAGAGGAACATCTATTGTTTCCATCTGTATTTTCACTAGCCAGACTTCCATAGACACAACTGTATGGAAAGGTGGGAAATGTAGCCTGACAGTCTGTCTGACAAAGGAAGAATCAATTTAGAAAGCAATTTAGCTAGGGTGGGCTGTAGTCTCTTTTGCTCTTTAAAACCTGGGCCACTATCTCAACCTGTCATTTCTTTCTATGAAGTTAGAGGAACCACCCATCCCAAGATAATCCCTCTTGAATAGTCTTCAACTTTCTCTAGGAAATGCAGAGATGAGGGCTTGAGAGTAGTGACAACTACATGTCTCACTTGCTGTAGATTTAACACAGTGGGGGCCCATGGTAAACATTTGCTGAGTGAATAACTGTCCAACTGAATGATTTTTGGTGAACCTAGGGCTCCTGTCACCTGGCCTTGACATATATTCCTCTTAGAAGGCTTATCTCTTCACCCTTTTCACAAGCCTTCCTCATGGTTATCTACAGTTTATCTTTTCCTGGGAGACGGTTCAATTAAGACACCTCAAAATGAGTCTATGAATTGAAGGAACAACCGTGTGCACTGTGATTAACTCCCTATTCATCAGTCACAGAGATATATGATGGGAATTGCCAAGGCAGGCAGGAAGGAGGACATCCAGGCTAGAAGGAGAGAGGTGGCTGTTGGAAGATCAGAATTTGGGGGTATGGAGAAGATGGGGAAAATGATAGGAGAGGGACCTGAGTTCCCAAGAGAAGCCTCAGCCATAACGAGATATGAGGTCTTCTTGGAAATGTATTCTTGATGCCTTCATGATTCATTATCTGATTCTAAAGTTATGTTGAACTTTCTCACAGCACGGAAGAGAAGCATGTATTAGATGACAGAGAGGCTTTGCTGAAGTTTTAGCAGTTTTGTAGTAGGGCATCTTTAAGTTGTGTGATCCCAGCATTGGCTTAAAAGGACCGGTGTGATGGTGTTTCTCATGTGGAGAGGCTGTAGCTCTGTGGGCCTCTCTGGGCCTGTCTGGTTGATAAATGGACATCTCCCTGAGTGCTGTTTGAATTTTTGGGAAGACCTCATTCTCTCACTGATTCCTTAGGATGCTAATGTCTGGTGTTGTCCAGCATCTGGTGGTTGGCTGGAAGCCTAGCATTTCTTGACTTGTGGCTGTGTCAACCCAGTCTTCACCTTCCTGTCCACATACCATCTATCTTTGTGCACTCTTAGTGCCTCAGTTTTCTGGGTTTACTAAGATATCATTATATGGATTTATGGCTACTCCAATGACCCCACCCTAACTGTCTGTCTGAAAAGACTCAACTTCCACAGAAAATCACATTCATAGGTCCTGAGGTCTTTTGGGGAGAGGGACATAGTCTTACTGTCATTACCAAAGGTATGCTGGAAATACTGAACCCCATGAGGCTGAAACCTGTTGGTAGTGAGATGTCCATCTTGCCTGCCCCTGTTGCATCGACCATGTCCATTGAGCCATGGGGACAGGTGCAGGCATGACCTGGTGGGACTAGGTCTGGGGTCCCAGACCCCAGTTTACTCTCTTACTTCCTGGAGAGCATCTGGAGATATCCTTTGGACAGGAACCTGATGTGGTCATCTGTTTCTGGTGCACATGATTTCTTCCCGAATAAACATACATGGTTTCTCAGCCTATGGTTTCCCAGATTCTTACTTACCTTGCTTTACCTGTTCCTTCCTCTATGCCCAGTGCCTTCATCCTGACACTTTCTGAGAAATTCCCCAAAACATGAGGAAACTCAGCTTTTTCCTCCCTTCTTTCCAGTCCACTCCTTGCCCTGTGGGCCCTGGCCCAGGAGACACTACCATTATCTTTATGGTCTGACAATTCCTCCTCTCTCCTACTTGTTGCCTACAATTGCCTGTGAGGTCCTGTAACTTTGCTTTCTGATTATCTCACCAACCCCAATGACAGTTTCCTTTGACTAGAATATCTGCTTGGAGTTTTACATCAGTTTCCTTGCCACCTACCCTGCTCAGTTATGATCCACCTGCACATGTGGGACAGTGATCTTTCCAAGGTGAATTTTGCTCCTAATTTTAATCTCAGATCATCATAGTGTTTCCTTCTCTTGCTTTTGAAATACATTTAAACAATCCATAATATGTTTTGTTTTTATTGTCCTTTATGGTCTATCTCATTTTCCTTTCATATCTCATTTTCAGTTGCCCCTTTTTGTTCTAAAATTGCTTTGAGTTATAGCAGTTGAAAGTTGCCCAGATATACTCTGGTTTCCCTTGCGAGACCTTCCTGCATGCAATTCCTTCTGTTGGAAGATTTCCTCTCTTCCCCATTCTCTTCCCCTCAACAGTGAATAAATGTTTCCACAATTACATCTTCCATCCAACCTCTCTTTAAGTCTTCAGGATATTCTAATATTTCCTTGCCTGTCACAGGGCCCAGGGGGAACTGAACACCATTCATTCTCTCCTCACAATGTCTACTCCAGTGGGCAGCATCAGAGCCAGATGCATGGTCGTGGGAGCAGTGTAGCAGCAAAAGGCTGTGCTCAGAGAGGCCCTGCAATTGGGATTTGATGCTCTGTAGTTGTTGACTTGCTTAGTCTTACTTAGTAATTCTACCTTTGCACCTGTGTTTTCCATGAAGTCATGTAGATGATGATGGTACATGAGGTGGGGGTTCTCTCTCTTCCCAAATCACCAGGGATGGATTCATGAATGTTTACTCACTCTCCTTCTTTGACCCAGAAACTTATACCACTCTCTTTGCCTAGTAAAAACCTTAGTCAGAGGGGGGCATAGAGCCGCACTGGCGGGGACCAAAACATCAGAACAGTTTGTTCTCAATTCTGGGCATTCTTAAGTTATTTCGATTCTAGGAAGATGAAGGTACACTATGGTACCTGACTTTGGCTTGGGAAGTTGTTGAAGCTCAGAGAGACAAGTAAACAGAGTAAGGAAAAGGAGAGGTTTTTTTTTTTTTTTTTTTTTTTTTGCCTCTGGAGAAGAGACCACATATTCTTGTGTGGCAAGAGTGCCCACTGGTTATACAAGTTATGTAGTTGACCCTGCCTGACTGCCTGACACATATGGGCAGATATGGTAGAGTCTCAATACACTCAGTCATTTCTTTAACCCATTATACTCCTAAAGCTTCCCTTCCCCTCCCTTTCTGCTTCTATGGCTCCTACCCAGAATCCAGCTCCAAGACTATTTAATAATGCCTCATTATTAAATGAGTGAGATTCTTGTCATCTGGGTACCCAGTGAAGGGTTTGGCACTGAGAAGGTATATGATGAATACATGAACCAATCCAATAAGTAGGAAAGCTAGTCTTGAAAACATTGTGTTGATACTTCTGTAGATTTTTAAAATGCCTGTGAGGTATTCCACTGAGAAGTAACCTTGGGGATTATTTAATCAATTCTGCCCTGTGGCCTTTGCCAGGAGTTGGTCAGAGCCCTGGGCTAATCTGTATGGGCAGGTATGTCCCTACTGTCTTTACCCTTCACCTTAGGAGGGCCCAGCTGCAGGCTGAGGATGCACAGCTGGAGAACCGGAGAGTCTTGAAGGGCAGAAAGCTGTTACTAAAGCATTTGAATGACCAAGAGGCAGAGCTCAGTACTGGAAGTGGAAATAACTTAGGTCTCCAGCGATGTTTGTTGAATGGCTGATAAGTATCAACATGGCTGAAAGTGTTAGCAGTGTGGTCCTGTAGCTCACTCTAGGAAGGCAGGGTGTGCAGAAAGAGTGCCTTTGCTTTCAGCTTCACTACCCTGCCTCAGTTTCCCCAATAAGACACAGACTCTAGGAGGTTTTCTGAACTACCTGAGAAATCTTCCTTAAGAAGGGCAAGGATGGATGCCTGTGCTCTGGCTGGTTTGGTCTCTGCCACTTCGGCTTCCCTAACTCTTGGTACAGCCTGGAAAGTCCACTGGGTTAAATCAGCTTTACCTGCTGTTTCAGTCCATTTGAGCTGCCATAGCAACAGAAAATATCAGAAACAGAGTAGCTTGTAAATGACATTATTTATTCTTTAAAGCAGCAAAATACAAGATCAAGCCACTAGTAGAGTTCATGTCTGCCAAGGGCTCACTCTTTGCTTCTTAATGGTGCCTTCCTGTGACCTCACATGGTGGAAGGGGCTGGCTAACTCTCTGGGGGTATTTTTATGAGGATGCTGATTTGACTCATGTAGGCTCTGCCCTCATCACCTGGTCCTCTTCTAGTAGCCACACCTCTTAACTCCATCATTTTGGGGAAAGAGGATTCAAAACACAAGTTTGGGTGGGACACAAAAACTCAGGTGATGCAGTACCATCAAGGACCTGCCTGCATCCATCAACCCAGGTTTCCATCCAAGCAGACACAGAAATCATGCCTCCCCATCACTACAAGGTTACATTCTTATGTTCCAGTGCCTCTCATTACTAGACAACATTGAACTTCGTGGTTACCATGCATATGGGAGTGGACACAACTCTAATGAAAAGTGCCTGGAAGCACATTAGGAGCCGTCCTTGAAATATTGAGAAGGCAAATCTTTTTGCAGTTTGTTTCAGAACAAAGAGGTATACATGGCAAATATTGTTTGTTGTGTGGTTATAGTCGTGGAGGGTGAACCTGGCCAAGTGGGAGGAGGTCTTTGTAATGGCATCATTGGCGTTGGTGCTTCACCAATAGTGAGGTTGCATTTTGGTTATCATTGCAGCTATAAATCAATAGACAGTAACAGTACAGATGTTTTCCCCATGAGGGGGAATGTTTTAATAGGAGGTATAATTCAGAGGCTCTGGGTAATTTGGAGGTTCTTTATGAGAACTTTCTGGGGTTGCCCACTGTACTGACACAAAGGCAGTCCTCCAGAAGGCTCTCCCATAAGGGGGCTGAGCACAGGACACCAAGGCAGCTCATTCTAGTAGAGACAGAATGACTCTGGTGCATGACTTCAACTTTGAGGCTTTCCAATGGCGTTCACAAGCTTCTCTGGAGACTATGCTACAGTCTGGGTCTTTTCTTTCACCTCTTTCAGATACATCAGATCCAGGCTGAAGGTTGTCCCATATTCTGCTTTTCCCTACAGATCTCTTGAATGTTTTACTCTGGCTTGATGCCTACTTCACACAAATCCAAGCAAATGTACATACTTTTCTCCATTTATCCCATCTATCTTCAGGTATATGTAAATGACTTATGTTTCATATTAGTAGCTGATGATATTAAGTATCTTCCAGAGGAGGCAGAGTCAGAACAGAGAAACCAAGAAGGAGTGTGAGATTTTGACATCTGTGTAAATCATAGGACCTGACATAGGCTCACATTCAGGCTCCAAAGAGGGTATAATACAGAGGCTTTGATACCAGCAACAAAAGTGGGTCTAATGTGCTCTCTATCATTTTGTGAAATACAGTAAGGAAGATTTCAGAGCCACAGATGTAATAGTGATTAACAATGGTGGGCACAAGAGCCATTGATGATAAACAGACACTCATCATTTTCCAAACACCCTGACAGTTCCAAGTGTACAGCATTAATGAGGGCGTAGATTTTAAAATGATTTAGAAAAGTAAGGTAACACACAGTTTTTAGATCTCAGTGTTCTGGAGGGGCCACTAAACATGTACATGCATATAATAACTGGAAGGCCCTCCAATGAGTGGGCAGGGCACACTAAAAGTAAGCATATTTTCTAGGACAAAGACTGTGTCAGGAGTTGGCAGTCAAATGCAGAGTATGACAGCAGGACTCTATTTCTTTATAGAAATATCAAATCCGTGTAAGACAATAACTCTTTGAAGCTGAGAGTATTAATTAAGGTCCCAAACACAACAGGACTCACTCTGTCCATGTTAGACCTGGACATTAGAGGCTGTGTGGGCAAAGAAGGCAGAACATGACTAGGGCAGGTCTCATCAGTGGACTCCATGGTGATCAAAAAGTGTAAATAGGGCTATATGTATTTTCTAGTAAGTCATGAAAGAGCATAAGTCTTTTCATCTCAAGCTTCTCAATTGCCCCTCTAATGATAACAGAAGGTCTAAGGATAGAGCGGGAAGCAACCTGCACTGATACACATATTGTGACTTTATAGATTCCACAACCTGTTTGCATGTTTTATTCACTTGTTGAATAACAAAATATTTGTGAATAATATAACAGAACTATCTATGAGGAAGGTCACATTTCAGTTTATGAAATGGTATCACTCATTCAACTTTTAAAGTATTGGAACTATTACCCATAATACCAACAGCCAGGCAATCTTTCCTAAATTTTTAAAGAGAAAAGTCAAAGCGATGAATGAATAAAGCATAGTGGGGAGCTATGAAAGTGTGTGTATCAGTGCAGACTCCATCTCTACCTCAGAATACCTGAAGCAAGACTTTGCCACTGACCAGGATGGAGAAAAATAGATCAGTTATAGCAGCTTTCTTAAAGGAAGTGGCAGAAGTACAAAATGGTAGTTTTTAGACACTGGACAGCAGGCAGTGCTGAATATTGACCTTGAGTGACAAGCATCGAAGGGCAGTATTGGGACTGCCTTTCTCCTGCCACAGAGACATTTCTAGTTGTAGGGAAAGGATGCTCACATTGATTGTAGATTTTTTTCTGGAGTCGAGGAGGTAGAATTCAGGTTTTGGAGACACTGAGATAGCTATACTTAGAAGAATCCTAGGGAGGCTGGAATAGCACAAAAATGAGAAAGCTGCATGGCAGGAGAGTTTGAGAGCATTCTAGGGGGTTCCCTTCAGGGCCCTAGCATAGTAATGGTCTCCATATGCCTCCAGAAGGAGCACTGAAGAGCATGGGAGGATGATCACAAGGAGTTAGAATAGATTATATTCTTACCAGATAGAGCGTAAAAACATTTCAAAACACTGACATCAGTTGAAACACCCAGCTTGTGAAATATCTATTTATTTCCTCCTTGGTATACCCAAACTGCCTCTTGATTAAGCTACCTGGTTCATCCTGAAAGAGAGAAAGCCTTCAAAGGGTCACACTTTCCCCAAATAATTTATCTGGGTCTCCTCAAAATGCTCAAGGTAAATTCAACCCCCAAATTATCTTGTATTCAAGAAATAAGGAAAGCATGAATACAATTAAGAAATCAGTGGATCAATCAATCAATCAATCAATCAATCAATCAATCAATTAGATCATAATGAGGAAAACAATGAATCACTCAATCCATATATATATATATATGTACTCAGAAGCAGCAGATGCCAGAATGAGCCATCTAGGACAGTCATTAGAAATCTGCCCATCACTGGGTGTGACCAGTTCATCCTGCATGCAAAAAAAACCTTTGGATTTGAGCCTTAACCTTACTACTAAGGAGTAAAGATATATAAAAAAATCATGTATGTTTAAGAAATAAAGATTTCAAAAAAGGCCTGTGAGCCAAATCCAGCCTGAAGCTTGTTTTTTAAAATTTTTACTGTCTTTATTTTACCTCTCCCCCTTTTCTCATTTCCTTTTATTTTTGAGATGATAATATAATTATACAATTTCTCCCCTTGCTCTCCTTCTTTCAAACCCTTTCATATTCCCCTTCTTGATCTCTTTCAGATTCATGAACCCTCTTTTCATTGTGGCTACATGCCTATATGCATAATATATGTATGCATATATGTATATACATATATTCGCAGACATGACCTGCTCAGTCTGAACAATGCCACTCAAACGTACATTCTCAGGCTGATCATTTGGTATTGGACAACCAGCTGGAATTTGCTTTTGTATGATAAGAGTACCAAGAACAAGTATTTCCTCTTCTCTCTTCTTTCTTTTCTTCCTTTTATTCCTTCTTTACTTTACTTCCTCTTCCTTCTTCTACTTTTAGAAAAAAGTCATAAGAGAAAAAAATGTGATAGGAAACATTTATTTGTAGGTTGAGCTTTGAGACAGAGTGAGCAATAGATAAATGGCTGAAGAAAAAGAGGCAATGGGATTTGAAGACACAACCATACACCTACTGTTCCCAATGCAGCATAGCAATGTGATGGGTTCAGAGAAAAGACTCTGAACACCATCAAAGTGGGGCCCGAGCATACACATGCCTGGAGCCCCCAAAAGAAGGCGACCCCAGAAAAATATTTCAAAATATAATAGAAAAAGCTCATCAACTTCGATTAATTAAAATAGTAAGGACACTGTTTTCAGACTTTTAATGAACCACAAATCCAGAGAACATGAAGAAAACTGTGTCACAGTGCACAAAATCAGAACCAGTAGCAAAGAATGTCCTTTTTTGTGTAGTTCTGGAATCAATGAAGAACATCTTTAAAATAGCAAGAGACAAAAGACTGATTACCTACAAAAAACTCGAATTAGACTGTGACAGATTTCATAGTAAAAACAATTCAATTTAAGACACAGAGACTCTATATTATTCAAGTATTGAAATGAAAGCAAAAGTCACTTAGAATTATATGCCCTGTAATAATCTATTTCCCAAATGAAGTCCAAACACTTACATAGGCTCACTAAAGCAGAAAGATGTCGTCATCCCTAACAAAAGCAGAAAGACATGATTGTGACTAAAAAAAGCAGAAAGACATCATTGTGACTAAAACAAGCAGAAAGACGTCATCACCACTAACAAAAGCGAAACGATGTCATCATCGCTAGCCAAATTGCTGCTGTGTAAAAGCATCCTCCAGACAATCTAAAAAATCTGAATCTACAAAAAGCAGTGCAGTGTATAGGAAATGAAAACTGTGTGGGCAAAGTTGAAAAGACCTTTTCTTATTTAAAACACATCTTTAAAGGGTAATTGTTTGTTCAAAGTAAAAATAATGAAATGATATTGGAAGGGGTTATAGCTTTCAGATGTAAAATAGTACCAAGCCTAGGAGGGTTAGGGAAATGTTCTTACATTATCTGTAAAGTAAATGTTACTGGAAGTGATGATGTTTCTTGATGGCTGTAACAAATTAAAGATCTGTACTACAAAATAGGAAGAAATCACAAAAAAAAAAAGCCACAGCGAAAACTAAGAGAACCAGAGCTAGAACTGTAACTATGAGAAAGTAGAATCATAAAATGTAATTTAAAGTAAAATTTAGAGAAATATGTCATGCTAACTAACAATATTCAAAAGAAAGAGGGCCAAATGGAAGAAACAAACAATAGTATCAGGGATAAATGAGATCATTTTTTTGATGAAAAAGAAATAGGAAATGGTAATGATGATGTCCATGCATCTAAAAAAAATCTTTTAACATAGGTGAATCAAATATTCTTAGAATCAGAAAAAACATCAAATAGATCAGCTATTATAGTTTGACATTTTATAACCCTTTTAGTAATTGACAGGAAACATGGACATAAAATCAAGAATGACATAGAAGAATTAAATGACACCATCAGTCAGCTACCTAATTGACATTTATAGAGCATACCACTCAATGAGAGCAGAGTAGAGATTCATTTCAGGTGTCCTTGGCACTATTAACAAGGTAAACTAGAATATGGGTCATAAAACAAATCCAGAAAAAGTTGAAATTCTTGGTCTTAAAAGAAATCCCAGTGTATTTAAGAGAATTAAAATTATGCCAAATATATTCTGTAAACAGGCTGGGTTAAAATTAGAACTCAACTACAGCAAGATATCTTGAAAACTCCCCAGATATTTAGAAACAAAAGGGTACATTTAAAAATATTCCTTCAGTCAGTGAATAATCAAGGTTAACTAGAAAATATTTTGGATGGGATTGTAATTAAAATTGACATATGGTGATTTTTGGAATGCATCTAAAACAAAATTTAGAGGGAAATATATAGTCCTAAGGGCCTATACTAGAAAAGAAGAAAGTCGTTAATGCAACTCCATGAAGTAGGACTTCAAACTTTTGCTGGTAAGCCAAGTTCACTGTTTATTTCTTGGGAATTAAAGTTCATGTGTATCCAATTATGTATTAGCTGTGGTTGCTTTCAATGGGATTACAATAACATTGATTAGAGGTTTGAGTATCTCTAACCTCTCAGGAAAATATTTGCTGACCCATTATTTGACAATCTAGAGAAAAGAAAAGGAATTGAAAGCTAAAGTAAGTAGGTAGAAGGAAATATAAACACAGGATTAAAATGAATGGAACAGGAAAATAAAACTAATAGAGATAATAAAAATAAACCACAATTCTTTAATAAAATTAACAATCTCCAAGCCACATAGAGCAGAAAAAAGGGGAAAAAGCACATGGCCGGGGACATCAAAACACAATACAGAGCTCTGTGTTGGGATACACCCTTGTCTCAGAACTTGGGAGGTAGAGGTAGGAGGATTGCTTCCAGATTAAGGCCAGTCTGGTCTACACAGTGAGACTTTGTCTCACACCTCTTCTCAGATAGATAATACATAGATATGTTAATAGTGCTATGTAATAAATTGGCAGTTAATTAACCCATCTTTAGTTATGTTGTAATTTTATGTGTATGAGTGTTTTGCCTGCATTCACATGTGTATCACTCATGTGCAGTGCCTGCAGAGGCCAGAAGAGGGTGTCAGATTCTCTTCAACTGAAGTTAGACTGCCTTAGACTGCTGTGTGGGTTCTAGGAACTGAACCCAGCTCCTTGTGCAGAGAAGCCCGTGTTTAGGCATGGGTCCCTCTCCAGAACAGTTGTAGCATGCAGAGAAATGAATGTTGGCCCTTTCTTCACTCCATATACAAAAATAAACTAGAAATGGCTCCTAAATTCAAGCACTAAACTACAAACTTTGGGAGAAAAAGTTTTAAAAAGTCTCATTGCCTTTAGCGTTGGCAAAGAGTTTTTAAATGCGTCCAAAGAGAACAAACTATAAACATAAAAAAAATCATCAATGGCAAATGACCAAAATTAAAATCTTTTATTTTTCAAAAGGAAAGCAAACTATAGGAAGTATTTTATGTGATGATATTTTGCTTGTATAAAAAAAGTCTGTCTGAAGATCAGAGGATGAAGCTTGCCACTAGCTAACCATAGAGGTCTGGAGGTCTTTAAATACAGGCAGGAAGTGAGATGGCTGAGTGAAGAGAGGATATATGTGGGGAAACAGGAACTCACAGGAGGAAACAGGAACTTGTTCTTTCTTCCCCACTGAGAGCTAATGCGGTAAAGGTGATTTTTGTTTACTCCTTCTCTCTGATCTCTTAGCATTTTCCTCTATATCTGACCCCAGGTTTTATTATTATTATTATTATTATTATTATTATTATTATTATTATTATTAATTTGGAAAAATTAGAATTCTATTTACAATTATGCTCTTAGAAAGTATTTGTGAAGCATGTATCTCATAAAGGATTTATGATGGGTATGTGAAAACACCCCACCCTCAATTACACAATGCTACGGAACCATTTTTATACACTGTAAATACATATTGCTCTCATTGTTAATAGAAAGCTGATTGGCTGATAGCTGGGTAGGAAGAAATTTGGCAAGACGGCCTTACACAGAGAGAATTCTGGGAGAAAGAAGGACAGAGTCTGAAGTCATAAGCAGATGTCACAGAGGCAACAGAAGATGGATATGCCATACTAATAAAGGTACTGCCACATAGCAGAGTATAAATAAGAAATATGGGTTAATTTAAAATACAAGAGTTAGCTAGTAAGAAGCCCGAACTATTAGCAGAGCATTTATAAAGAATATATGTCTCAATGTGTTTGAGAACTCCTGCAGGACAGGAAAACATTACCTACAGTAAAAGATATGTGTCTCAATTCAAAAGCAGACAAAAGATTTACCCATTATTTCCTAAAGAATATGCATAGATATTGCAATGTGATTTTATAACACAACCACTATGAAAGCTAGAAGTAAAGACCAACTACTAATTATTGGGCAGGGAAAGAAACAATTGAGATTCTGGTAACTGTTGGCAAGAATGTGAAATTATATAAATGTTTTGGGAAAGTGGCAGTTAAAACTTCAGGCCTTATGAATGTGGAGGTCTTTCTTTTAATAGGTTAAATGGCCATGCCTGTTGTAGAAATTTGGTCTGATAAGCCAATGAATGGTATTGGGGTGGCTTAGGCTAATGGGCATGGTCTTCTCTGGTGGTACATGACCAGATAAAATCCCCCAGAGTAGGCACGCATGCTCTCTTGGGTGTAAGCATGCTGGCAGCAAGACATGCTGGCAGGAACATGCATGGCTGAGGGCTTGGTTCTGACCCTCTTTTGTAAAAAGTGGTGGCATAAACAGCAAACGTATATCAGCTGGATCCGTAGTCCCAGCAGCTTGACTCTGTATTGTGAGTATACTTTATTGATTGGCACATTTTAATAAATCTGACTTGATCCCAGAGTTTCCGCCATTTTTACCTGGTGCCCCAGGTTGGACGCCAAATACAAATGGGGGGAGGCTTCTGTGTCCCACCCGGTCCCACAGCCACTTTTAAAATAATCACTCAGAGGCTTAATATTAGTTACAAACTGTCCTATTGCCCAGACTTATTACTAATTAAGTGTTACAACTTAAATGGATCCGTTTCTATTAATCTTTATTTTGCCATGTGCCTTCATGATGTACCCATTTTCTAGTACATCTTTTTCCTCTGGTGGCTTGCTGGCATCTGCCCCTGACTCCATTCTCCTGTATCTCTGCTTGGATTTTTATGCTTGGCTGCATCCTGCATTTCTATAGGTCAAATCAGCTATTTTATTAACCATTGGGAATAAAATATATTCACAGCATGCGAAGGGGTTATCCCACAGCACCTCTCAATTCTTTTTTGTATACTCCCCAAATGCCTTGAAGATTTTTTCAAGACTGTCTATAGTCATTTTACTTGCTATAGATCAAATTTAGAAACAGCCTAAATGTCTATCAACAGGTGAATAGTTAAGTAAATTGCAATATATTTATGTAACAGAATGATACATCCTATTATCAAAATGAACAAACCACTAGTAGTGCAACAACAAGAATGAATCTCAAAAGACTTTTCCAGAGTATAATATTCCAGAAACTAGAGAGGTCAGTGTGTATTTGGATATGGAGAAAGACTGAGTGAATTCGGCACAAAGGTATCTGAGAAAACTTTGGTGGTAATGCATGCACTAATTACCTTGATTTTGGTAAAAATTTCCCACACACAGACATCTCAACTATGATCAAGTTTTATACCTTAAATATATCCTACTTGGGCTTCATCAGTTATATCACAATATTGCAGGAATAACTTATTCCTGCAAAAGGAATAAGTTACTACTGGTTAATCTGAAAACGAAAGACCTGAACCAAAAATTGAGAAAACAGAAAGAATCAATAGTTAGAAGCTGAGGCTTCTAACACCACAGTTTATTTATTGATATAACAAACAAACAAAAGTAGTAGCTAGGCCAACAATTTTATCCAAATTTACCTTGTTTCATAATCAAAGAAAAATTTCTCCACATTCTTCAAATGTATATGGAATTTTCCTTAGGTCAAATCATATCTGGGACCATACAACAAGACTAATTCTAAAGGTTTGGGATTAAATATGTAGAAGGTCTTATAGGAAAAAAAATAACAGGAGAAATAAGAAAGCATTTCAAATAAAACGAGCATGACAATATAAGGTAACAGTATCAGCGATGTAGCTGAAGTAGTTCCAGTGGGGGGAGATTTCTACCTTTAAATGCTTGTGTTGGAAATAAAAGTGTTTAAAATCAATGATTTCAGCTTTGGCCCTGTAAAGTTAGAAAATCAGCAAATTTACATCAAACGAAAGTGAAAGGATAGAAAAGAGATAAAGCAGGGGTCAACACAACATAAAACAGGCAGTAACAATGAGCTGAAGAGCCAAACCTAATAGGGACAAAACAAGAAAATTATAGACCAGTATCCTTACATACAAGGAGATAAAATACATCAGCTAGTTGCTCACAGATCAAATACGGGAATGTATAAAAGCACCAATTGTGACTTATCCCCAAAATTCAAGACTTGTTTAGTGGTAGCAAACCAATCGATGTGGCTGGCTGTGTCATCTAAGTAAAAAAAAAAAAAAATCTCACATGATCCTCCCCAGAGATGGAGAAAATGAGAAGCTGTTCATGATAAGAACTGCTGACAAATTAGAAATTGAAGGGAACTGTGTAGCACGATGAAAAGAATCTGTGAAAACCCAACAGCTACTGACATACATTAAACACTGAATATCATACACTAAACCATGAACACTTGCTTTCCACCAGGAACAGCAGCAAGTTATCTACCCTCATCTTCTTGCTTCCTTACTGAACTGATCCTAGACAATCACTCAAAAAAAAAAAAAAAAAAAACCCAAAAAACAAAAAAACCCAGAAAGCCTGGGAAGGAATAAATCAAACTTAAGCTTAGATAATGTAATAAAGTATTATAGGGAATTTCATAAATTTTGTAAAACCCAAAGGGCAATACGTGAACTTAGTAGTTCTGCAGTGTGAAAGTTCAACAAACAAAACTTAGTTATACTTCCATGGTTTGACAATAAATAATGAAAATGAAATGTAATAAAATACCATTTACACAAAATTAAAGGCAAAGTACATCAAAACAGCCTTTCCCCAAGAGTGTTAGATTTTTATACCAACTTTTATATAGTATAGGACAGACAAATTAAAGAAAGGCCCAATAGTATTATAGGTCATGGTGATACATTCAAAGACCCAATGTTACTCAAATCTTTATTACTAAATTTACACAATCCAAAGCTTATCAGCCTTAAAAAGTAAATTGACAAGCTCAGTTAGAACTTACAAGGAAAATGCTAAGGGTCTAGAGGAGTAAAAATGTTCAAAAACCTAGAACAAACTTGGAAGACTTACTGTATTTGATTTCAGCACTTTATGAAGGTATTAGAATTGAAGTTATATTGTGATTTTCCTGTAGACAAAATGATCATTACTATTGATTTTAAAAATCTCAATTTTATATGAACATTGATGTCAAGCAATGATGGTGTGACTTAATAGAGGGGGATTTCTTTTAATAAGCAATACCATGACAATTGAATAGTCCTATGTTAAAAACATTCTGTATACTTTAACCCTTAACTCATTCCATTCACACCAAACTATTCTTGATGCCCATGTATCTAAATCACACAAGGTAAAGTTACCATGTTCTACCATCTTGTTCTCACAGTGAGGACAAATTCTTCAAGGTGCAGAAACAAGGTGCAGAGAGAAAAATAATATGCAGGAGTATATTAAAAATAAAAGACATCTATTCTTCCAAAAACTTCTTTAGAAAGTTCAACAGTATAGCATAGGTTTGGTGAAAGATTTGTGAAGCAGAATTGCATGATTTCTTTTTCCAAAGGAAGACATGTAGATGGCCAATAAACACAACAGGACTAGAAAACTCAGCACTATGAGTTAGAATAAAACACCATAAAATTGCAATTGATAGAATGGTTGAAGTTAAGGACAGTAATGACCATTGAGCCTGTAGAATTCTAGTACAACCATATGGTCACTATTAATTTTTTTATGTGGCTTCATTTAAGGTTATAAATAAAAGGACCAACTGGAACATATCTTTAGGATGCAAGGTTGCTTTAGTGTTATAAAATCAATCAATCAATCAATCAATCAACTCTCTCACTCTGCAGTCAAGCCAAGACAGGAGAATGTATAAAAACACCATATATCCATGGAGTATTACTCAACAGTAAAATCAAACTACTGATGTATAATGATGTGGATGACTCTCGCATTTGTGTGAATTTCTAGAGAATGTGGTCAAATTGTAACAGTGCTTGCCTCTGAGGTCTGCACAGTTGACAGAAAGGAGAATGAAACAATTTCCTGGGTAGAGGGAAAATGTCTCTCTTTTCGTTAGGACAGTAATTACATGTTTATACATTTATAAATAGTGATGGCAACAATTTAAACTATAAGCTTAAAATACATAGGTCTATTACATCCCAATTAAAAATAGTATGGAAGATAAAAAACCTATGCAAACTTGCTTCTTCCCATTGTGTTTACTTCTATCTTTAAAGACAATATCATTAGCCATATGGCTCATCTTGATTTCCTTTACAGCACTTCACCAAATATATACATACATATATATATGTATATATGTATACATATATATATATATACATATATATATAAATTTCAGAGAAAGAGAGGTAATTAGATATGTATATGGCTGTTTATATAGATAGAACACACCACACACATACAATAAACAGGATGAAAGGAAGCAGAGGAGAGGGGAGTGAGAATAGGAATTAGCACATACAGTTATGGATTCTGAGAAGTGTCATGATTTGCTTTCTGCAAGCTGGAGACCCAAGAGAAGAGTTGGGGCTGTAAATCGGCTCTGAATCTGAAGGCCTGAGAACCAAGGGAGCTTCTAGTGTAAATCCCAGTCTCAGGGTGGGGGAGGATGAGATGAGATGTCCTAGCTCAGGAGACAGGCAGGAAGCCAAAGCAGCAAATTGCTCCTCTTTCCCAGGTGTTTTCATTTGCTTCAGCCCTGCAGCAGATTGACGCTCCTTCCCCACAGTAAGGAGGGCTGTCTACTTTATAGAGCCCACAACTCAAATGCTGACCAGTCTGAAACACCTTCAGAGACACACCCCAAAGCAGTGTTTAATCTGGGTACCCCAAGGCCAAACTGACTTTCAGCTGCACTGAAACACCCAAGTTCAGTGTTGCTGAAGGGTTCTTTTTATTCCATCTCTATTCACTCTTGAATGCCTGGATTTTGTCATCAGTTTTTCCCCCTTTCTTTCATAAGGGACTAAAGAGCGTTGTGTTTTCTGAGCTCTCACAGGTCTGTGAATACATGTCTGACACCTTTATACTTGAATAACCCCTTGTTGGGTCTATGATTTTTGTTTCACACTTTTATTTTCTCCCCAGAAACTCACAGATAGTGTCCCAGTTTAGTTCTAGTGTTTAATGTTGCTGTAAAGAAGCATGAGGCTAGTCTTACTTTCTGCTTTTTAAATAGTGCCCAAGGAATCCCCTTCCCTCTTTCTCCTCCCTTTTTCTTCTGTTCAATAATTTTCTAGGACCTGTCTTGCTCATATTTATTCTGTGTTGAATTTCCTATAACATGGTCTATTTAGAATGTTCTCCTGATGTGATAATTCGATTTTTCATTCATTTAAGGATAAGTTCCCTGTAATGTAGTGTGTGTGCATGAGTGCGTGCGTGCGTGCATGCATGTGTGTGCGTGTGCATGTGCATGTGTGTGTGTGTGTGTGTGTGTGTGTGTGTGTGTGTGTGTGTGTTGTGATGCTGGAGAGTAAGCCAAAACCTAGGGCCTTTCATGTTAGGCATGTCCTCTAGTATTGAGCAATAAGCCTAACCTGTAATACATACTTATTTATTTAGTGTTACTCATGTCTCTACTTGAATGATGCAAATTAGCTCTTGGTCTATTAGTATTATTTTGACAACACATATTTTAACATTATTTGTCCTAGATACTGTTACTCAGCTTATTTTTCTGCTCTTTCTGTATGTTTCACGGCTTCTGAAGGAGACCTGGCAGATAGTGCAGAGTAGTGTCAGTTCAGGGCATCATCATGCTGTCTTCAGAAGGACCAGCACCCCCTCCCCCTGCTCCCACAGGGAGCCAGCTGGAGCTCTCAGACCAGCTTTTCAGCATCATCACAAGGCGCTTGGACAGATATTGCTATATCCCCTAGTACTTCATTTCAGTTCCTTTCCCTGATACTTCCTGTCTGCCTTCATCCTGAATTCAATTCAGATCTCAGGTAAGGTCACCAAGCTTCCAATCCCAAGGCTCTTGTTCCCTAATCACAAACCATTCCCGGGGTCCAGACCTCAAGCCTATGACTTCACCCTTGATTTCACCTACAAGCCCACACTAGCCTCTCAGCCCATCTCTTAGCCTCAACTCCCATGGTTTTGCTCCTTACAGAGCACCTGTCTTTGATCCCAAGGAGGGGTCCCTGGGGTGTGGCTCTTCCTACCCATCCACATTCCTGGATGCTGGATCAGAATAGCTCCCATTCCTTGGGTATCTGGGTTTTCCTCGAAGCCAAGTCACACTGTGCAGAGGACTCCTCTGGCTCCCAAATGAACTGTAAGTTTCTAGTGCATTGGGGACCTCTAACATTCATATGGTGCTTGATAAAGTGTTAAATCAGGGAAGGAAACACCGATAGACAAGTCGAGAGCTTTCTCACGGAGGTGTAAGTGCTTTTTATCACCTTTATGAAAAACGGAGATTATCAGAAAAGCACTCTACCCCCTTTGATTTATTTTAGATATCATCAGGATTTGAAAACACCCCTTGTCATGGTTATACACATTGAAGTGGAGAGCTGGGTAGACTTGATGAGCCTTGCTTCCTCTGCTCTCATGCAGAAAGGTAGCCTTGCACAGAGCTTCTCCTATCTCCTGTCAGTCGGCCACGGCATCACTGTGCTTACAGTGAACTTTCTCTTCTTTCCTTCCATCCTATCAACTTCAGCAGAGAGTGAGATAGCTGTCCACTGTACACCTCTGCATTCACTCTGTGAATGATGTGCAAACACATGTGTCTAATTTCACATTCTTACCAGTACCAGGACTGCATGGGACACAAGGGAGCCCCTGATGTTTGCTGAATGCTCAGTGGCGTGTGTGCGGTGTGTGTGTGTGTGTGTGTGTGTGTGTGTGTGTGTGTGTGCACGTGTGTGTGTGTGTGTGCATGTGTGATGTGTGTGTGTGTGTGTGTGTGTGTGTGTGTGTGTGGATAAAAGCAAACAAAGGTGATTGTGCTGTGGAAGTGTTTAGGCTGCCATAGACTGGTTATTTCAACCTGATTCCTGGTCCCCACCCTTGAAAAACAAAGCTTTGTTTCTCATCAGTGGTTTCCAAACATAAAAATCTCAGCCTGTGTGATCAGGCAGGCAGTCTGACCTTCAGACTGAATATTTCCTCTTTTGTATGGTTGGCTTGTTGAGGCACATTCCAGAATTTACGCACAGTTCTACTGATTCCCAATTGGAGGGGGCCTTTCACACCAATGCTTGACAGAGCCTGGATATTAAGTGTCACTCAAAGGTAACTTGCAAAGAAGATAGATGACCATTGCTAGGTAAACCGGAACTTTCCATTCCGAAGCTGTGCTACTTTGAAATTCAAAGCCTCCATGTCACCTCAGTGCATTGCATTAAGTGAGTAATAATTTTATTTCTCACAGGACATTACCAGATTTTTTTTTGGTATGACCTGCCTGGTCCTCCCTCCTCAATTCCTTCCTCAGAGGAGAGGACCCAGGAAAGGTGTGTGCTTGTCCTGTTCTCCAGCCCACTGCAAGGACAATTCAATGCAGCAGGGAGCCTGATTAGGGCAGGAAATCTGTTTATTGCATCAAGCAGGGACTTATCTAGGGTTGGGGTAGGGGGTGGGAATCTTAGCATGGGGTAAGGTGATGTGAAGAGAAAGGGCTAATAATATTCCACCAAGCTAGCAATTAGTTAGGCAGGGGTCAGTCTTACATCAGGCCTTGCTAAGTCACTCCCATGTGGAGGTTACAGGCCAAAGACAGGTTGCCAAACTTTAGACAGGCTCACGAAGTTCCACTAGGTCTTGTGCCCAGACCTCTTTAGGCCCAACATGACCTTTGAGAAGAGCAACTTTTAATTCCAATCAATGTTTCTTTTGAACCTTAAGGAAAATATACTGATTTATTCCTCGGAAGATCTTGATGAAGAAACATGTCTAGCAGAGCCAAAGATTGTTCACTGTTTACTAGAGTAGGTCTCATTCTGGATCTCAATGAGGAGGAGACAAATGTGGAAAACTTGATCCTTTCAGAATTTGTCAAGTGAAGTGTGGCTGGCTGAAAGTGTCACTCTCAGATAGCACTGTTCTTGGTGAATTATATGGAAGTTAGCCAAAGTCACAAAGTTCCCTTTCAGGCTGGGGGATATTGACTGTCACCTGGAGAGGAATCTGATCTAATTTCTATGATGGTGTATAGCAAATAAAAAAGTGATTTATGATGTTACTCTTAACTCCGTTAGAATGAGGGAGGCCTCATTCCCTGTCCCGAAACTGCAATATGATTTAAGCTAAGAAGCAACATTAAGAATTGCTTCTGTAACCTTAAGACTGGGATAGCTGCACATTTATCCCCATGGAGAGAGAGTCACATTATGTTAGTGTAAAGTACGTTTCACAATATGAGATAAAGTATGATCCTGTTTTTGTTTAAGAGAAGTATGTGTATTTGCATAGAAAAGCCTGGAAAGATATACTTGCATAATCACATAAGAAATAAACAAGGAAAAAAGGCGAGCCAAGAGAAACGAGCAAAGCAGGCAAGTACATAATTCCTCAAAAGAACCACAAGGGTAGAAAAGCAAACATTTCAAAATTCATTTGTAATCACAGAAAGGTAATTTAAAATGACAGTGAGAAGATATCTTAACTTTTGCTTATCAGTTGTCCAAAGGTGCTTTAAATAAAGCAATAAGGGGTTCCCGTACATACTCAAAGGTGGAAGGTGCTGTTATGTATTTTTAAAAGTATGTACTTTCAGAATTTTATAAATGTATAACTAATACTTTTAAGCAATGAACTCTGCACAGTGCATACTATTTGAGTAATCAATTGGATTCAGCTGGACATAGGTATGCACTTACAATACCATGGCAATATTTAGGGTCCTGATGTACGAATCACTTTCCTAAGTGTCCCTTCCCTTCCTTTGTAATTCTTTCTTTCTTCTCTGTGTTCCATTGAAAGCTTTAGGTCATTTTGGATCCCATGACATTCTGTAGAACAGTAGATAAATGTAATCACATCATAGTATCCTCTTTACATTCAGTATAAATATCTTGAGTGGCATTCATGTTGTTGTATGTTCCTATAGCTCATTTCTCTGCTGCACCCATGTTGTTGTATGTTCCTATAGCTCATTTCTCTGCTGCATCCATGTTGTTGTATGCTCCTATAGCTCATTTCCTTGTGTAACTGGATGCTATTTCATCACACTGATATATTTGGATCATTTCCAGCTTTTGATCATTACAAATAAAGCCACCACAAACATTTGTGTACAAGTATTTTTGTGGAAATATGTATTCCTCTTTGGTAGGAGAATGGATAGCATATGCGGTAGGTCCTTATTTAACCCAGGAAAGAATTATTAAGCTGTCTGCCAAAGTGTTTTCCATTTCTGCTTGCTTTCTATTTGTCCCACCCTCTTACCAACAATCGGATGGGTGGTCCTTAAACATTAGCCAATCTAGTATCTGTGTAATGATACTCATAATTTTAATTTGCATTCCTCCACTAACTAATGAGATTGATTGTGCCATTTTATGTTCAGTTGCTATTTGTATGTTTTCTTCAGTGAAATATCTATTTAAATCTTTGGCTAGTTTTAAATTGGGTCATTTGTTTCACTCCCATTGAATGATAGGACTTTATGTAATTTTCGTGTGTCTGTAAGACACATTTGTAAGTGTTCTCATGGTTTGTGACTCTGCTTTTCATTCCCATAGCTATACCATTTGAAGAATGAAAGTTTTGACTTATGATGAAATGTAATTTGCTGAGTTTGGGCATTTAAGAAAATATTCCCAGACTTTTGGATTTTTGGACACTGATATTTTCTCACAAAAGTTTTGTTGTTTAATTATTTATTTTTGAGATGGTCTCAAATTCATTATCCTCCCAACTTAGCCTCCGGAGGCTAGTGCTACTAGAGTGCTCCATCACTGGCCATAGATTGCGTAGTCTGGGTTCTTTACACCATAATAGCCATTCTGGCTGAGGTGAGATGGCATCACTGTGCAGTTTTAATTTCCATTTCACTAGTTGCTAAGGATGTTGAAAAATTTTCATGTATTTGTTGACCATTTCTACTTCTCTCAGGAGTTGTCTGTTCAGCGCATTGTCTTACAGATTGATTAGATAACATACTTTCAGTGTGTATTTATCTATTATCTCTGTATATTTTTCTGAGTTACTCAGATGACCTTAACATTAAGTTCTTGAATGATTGGCAATAATTTTCTGTGGTCCGTAGATTATCTTCACATTCTGGTACCTGTTTCCTTGGGTTATGTGGAAGCTTTTAAATTTGATGTTCTATACATAGAAGTATTTTTTAGGCTATGAGAGTCTTACCCAGAAAAGTATTACCTATTTCTATATATCAAAATATTTTCCTTCAGTGGTGTCAAAGTTTCATCTTTGATACCTTTTGAGTTGAATTTTGTACTGGGTGAGAGGTAGGGATCAATATCATTCTAATTTTAAATCTCTCTCTCTCTCTCTCTCTCTCTCTCTCTCTCTCTCTCTCTCTCTCTCTCTCTCTCTCTCTCTCTCTCTCTGAGAAGGTTCTTATTCTGCAGCCTAAGCTGTAATTCACTGTGCAGCTCTGGGGCCTTGAGGGCATAGTGGTCCTTGTGGTGGTCTAAACCTTTCAAGTGCTGGCATTACGGGTATAAGTCACCATTCCTGTCTGTCAACTATACAACTATAAATGTTTGATATACTGTGGAGTCCTCTTGGAGCAGACATCTCTTTGGTGTAGAGAGAGAGTGGGTTGAAAACCTATTAATTATAAATTCAATTTCTTTGATAGATGTATAGTTTCTAATATATTGGCTTCATCTTGAGTGTGCTTTGGGGTTTGTGCCTTTTAAGTAATTCATTCTTTTCATGTATACCATTAAAAATTTTAGTATAAGGAAATTCATAATATCCTCTTCTTCCCCTTTTAGAACATGTTGAAGTTGTAGTGATGTCACCTGTCATTTGATATTGGCAATTTGTCTCTTAGTCTTTTCCTGATTAGTCTTGCTAGAGGTTTATGAATTTTATTGATCTTCTCACATAACTAGATTTGGGTTCCATCAATCTTCTCTATTGATTTTCTGTTTTCTGTTTCATTGATCTCTACTTTTTGTGTTTTTTTTCTGCTTAATGAAAACTTTAATTGGCTCTTCTTTTTCTTAATGTGGCTGTTGATTTGAGATGTTTCTTCAGTTCTAATGAAAAACAATAGTAGTATGAAATACTTTTATCTGTGTAGCATAAATTATATATTTTATTTTCTAATAATTTTTAAAGAATTTATTCTTTATTTTATGTTTTTATCTGTTCTTTATATCGTCTAACTATTATTAAAACCTCATTAATGAAGATACTCTGTCTTACACAAAATTTTAAAAATTTATTGAGATTTTATGACACACTGAGGTATTATTAGTACTCCCCAATTAAGTTTATTCTGTACTGCAATACAATGCTCTGTAAATGTCAGTTGCTTTATATATTGAATGGTAATATTGTTCAAATCTTCTAAATCCTCTTTCAAATAGATATATAAATATACATATTTATGCATGTATATAAATTTGTCTATTTATAATTAACACAATTTTTTCTTGAAAATTTTTACTTCAAGATGCAGTGATGTAGGCTACTACCTCTCCTTTCTGAGTTGACCACATTTCATGTAGTAAGAATCCCTATTTATACTTTGTAATATTCTTGGTTATAAAAATCTTAGTTTTATATTGACATTGTGATACTACTGTTTTTTCATTTGCCATAACATGGATCATTTGTTTTTATACTTTTAGTTTTAATCTACATTACTTGCATTTACACTGAATTTCTCTAGTGCTCCATACAAATGAATCTTACTTTTTTATTCACCATATAATTTCTGCATTTACTTGGAATGTTTAGGCCATTTACATTTAGTGTACTCATTCTAGTTATGTCCTGTAATTTTCCTTCTTTTTTATATCTGTTTTTTCCTTTCATACTTTCTTGCTTCCATTTCTGTAAGTGTTTGTAGGTATGGTGTGTGTGTGTTTGTGTGTGTGTGTGTGTGTGTGTGTGTGTGTGTACATGTGTATGTCCATGTATGTACACATGAAATCCAAAGGTTGATCTTGGATTTCTTTCTCAGTCACTCTTCACCTCATTGTTTTTAAAGACAGAGAAGGCAGAGTCCCTCTGTGAACTTGGAGCTCACTGGTTCATCTAGGCTGGCTGACCAGTGAGCTCCAGCAATCTTCTGGTGTCAGCACTAGCATTACAGATGTGTGCTGCCACACACAGATTTTTATGTGGGTGCTGGGGAGCTGAACCCAGGCCCTCATGTTCACACTATATCTTACTTTCCTTTCCTGTAAGTGAGATAAAAAATATCCTGACAAAAATCAATGTATAGGAGAGAAAGTTTATTTGGTTAACAATTCCAGGTCTAGTCCATTGTTGCATAGAAGTTAGGGTGGCAGGAACTTAAGCAAATGGTTCTATCACATACAGAACAGAGACCAGAAAGACAACAAATTCATGTATTCCTATACTCTGCTAGTTCTTTCCTTTTTATTCAGGCCCATTCCCTGAAATAATGCAGCACACATTAGGGGCTTACCTCATTTAAGATAATCCTTCAGGCATGCTCACTGACCAACCTATACTAGACAATTCCTCATTGAGACTTATTTCTCAGATAATTCTAAATTGTGTCAAGCTGACATTTAAAACTAACAATCACAGGCAGGGAACACTTTACCAATTGAATGTCTTCTTAGAATTCTTTTTGGATAATTTGATATTTAGATATAACTTAATTTCATTTTATTTGTTGTTCATGATCTCTTGGTATTTAAATGTTAGTTAAACTTTATAGCAGGGATAATAATTTTTGTAAGAAGCAAGATACTAAATATTTTAAAGTTTGTGGACTTTGATTACTACCAACCTCTGATATTGTAGCCTGAAAAAGTAGCCACAGACAATAAATAAGTGCATAGTTGTAAATAAATTTATGTACTTAGGTTCTGATAAAATGTTATTTATAGAAAGAAGTGTCAGTTAGCATTTTTCATGTAAGCTGCAGTTTGCCGACCCTTGTTTGTAGTGCATAGCCTTTTCTCTTATAGCCTTAGAAGAAAAGCATTATTATCTTGTATAAGAACTTAGATGATAGTATATGTCTACTTCCATTATGTAGTATGCATGCTGTTTTATAATTCATCTCTAAATGGGCAACAGGTTTGACAACAGAATATTAGAGTTAAAAGTTTTTTTTTGAAGGAGATAGAAAGACAACATTTTCTAAGTGTATTGCTTTAACAACATATTAATTAACCACGTGCTTCCTTTCTTTGTCCTATTAGAGATTCTCTGAAGCATTGTTTTCCTTCGGCTTGAAGGACTTTCTTTCATATTTCTCATAGTAAAGGCTTGCTGGTGACAAATTTGTTCAGCTTTGGTTTATCTCAACAAGTATTTTGTTTGCATTTCCAAAAGATACTTGGGTTATAGAATTCTAGATTGCCTTTAAAAACCATATCCATTTTTATCCTTGACAGTTTCATACATGTGCGTAATGAATTTTGGTTGTTTTCACCATCTCTCATACTCCTCCCCTCTCTTGCTGAAGCCTTTTTTCCTATCAAGCCCTCCTTTTAAATTTTATTCTTTTTTTTTAAAGTGACCCACTAAATTTAATTTGGGTTGTTTACATATGTATGGGAGTCATTCATTTACTTATTTTCAAGGTAGGATTTACACATAGCTTGGGCTGGCCCTGAACTTGCTAAGTATTGAAGGCTGGCCGTGAACTTTTGGTCTCTTGCCTCTACATTTAAATCATCATGATTAAAGGTCTGAACTATAATATCCATTGAAAACTGGAAATCTACCAGTTTTATATAGATAATAATTAAGTAATGAACAAGTGAGAAAACCACCTCTGGGGAATCATAGCCACATTTTAATCAAGTTACTTCATGTCTATGGATTGTCACATGTTGGGATAAAAAGGGAAATGATGTCATTTTCTCTTTGAGCAGGGATTTCTGATGACATTTGGTTGGATATGGTCACTGGTGTTCAAATGTGTCTCCCCAACTTGATGATGTCTTTATATACAAAGGTTTGTTCAGTGGTGAAGATACCAACTTAGAAAAACTGATGTCTGGCATAAGGTGGCAGATTAGAAGTGATCTCCATGTGATTCAGGCTATGAAAATATGGTAATTTCTACCCCCAAAAAGACAGAGACTGAAAGAGTATGAGAATCACAAAGGAAATGATGTATGGTTGAAAAGTACAGGGAAACAAAAAGACAAAGCAGCATGAAGGACAGGCTGCAGAGCTTCCATTCAGATAATTCAGACAGCGCTAGTGAAAAGAGCCTGGCAATTCCACAGGGCTAACCCACAGTTCATACAAGCCATGGGCCCAGCTGGGGGACCTGGTGAGTATGTGACACGGGTTAGCATTGGAGAGGGAGTCAGTTTTGTCACCTCTCATGTCCCAGAGGGCCTGTGGGGATCACCCTGACAGGAAACCTGTTTTAGGCTGAGCTACTCTGGGGTCTAAGAACAAGCAGGGAGGCCTATGGGAGACTTGACATAGCTCCTGGATGGAAAGTATCTGTAGGTGATGGTTGCAGAGAGGCTGAAAGCTGGATGTGGACATACTGTGACATTAAAGGGCATAGTGGTCAGTATCTCCACTCTAGGTGGTGAGAATCAGATACCATCATTTAAAGACAGTATGAGAACAGAAAACCCTGAGCTCAAGGTTGACGTGGGGCCCAAAATTTTGAGGCCTTGGTCTATCATGTACCACTTTCAAACACCAACGCTTAGGTCTCAGGGATTACTATTGCTCTCTTCCCTTCCCACGATATTTACTAATCTATGGAATTTGAAAGCACTGAGACTGGTCAGCATAATTCTCAGTGATGTGTTTTATTCTTCCATTTCCTAATGCACCGGGGAGGGACATACTTTGCTATAGATATTAGCCAGCCTATGCCATACAAACTGGGGAGCTTCTGGAGCAAGGCAACTCTCTACTGGCTTGTAGTCTGTAAAACTAAGGGTGGTTAGTAGAGGCTCCTGGTGTGCTAAGAAGGGAACTACTACAGTGAAGACAGCCCTTTCAGCTTTTTACTTGACCAGCTTGGGCTCAGCATGAAAGACTCTAAGTAAAACCAACTCCCCTCCATGCCCTTCAGACTTGGGTATCAGAAGAACTGGAAGAAGTCACTTCAAAACTTAGAAGTTTTATTAAAAAAAACTCTCTCTCTCACACACACACACACACACAAATTGAGAGTCCATTTATAAAAAAAAAAAGTTGATAATTGTTTGTTTGGTCTCTCTCCCTCCTTTTCTCTTTCTCTCACACACAAACATATACACACAGTTCCATATATATGTATATATATATATATTCACATGTATACATACATTTACACACACACACACAAATCTAGATTCCACACATGAAAGAAAAAAGGTGAGAATTACCTGAGTCTAATCTCTTAGTTACAAACACACACACACACACACACACACCTAGATTCCATATATGAAAGAAAAAAGATAATTATCTTTCTGAGTCTAGTTTGTTTCACCTAACAGAAAGATTTTTCATTCTATAAATTTCATTGCAAATGAAATAATTTCATACTTGTTTATGATTAAGTAAAATGTGATTGCATATATGTATCACACTTTATCCATTTATTTGACATTTGTCAATGGGCATCTAGGTTGGGTTCATATTTTGACTATTGTAACTGATAACCCAATAAAAATGGATGCGCCGTTTTTCTGTGGTATGTTTACTTACATTCCTTCCAATACATGCCCAGGAATAGTATAGCTATATCACACATTATTTTTGTTTTCATTTTGAGGCATACCCAGATTGATTTTTCATTGTAGCTGCTAACATTGCCATCAGTAGTGGATAAGGTTCCTTTTTCTCAACATTCTCATGAGAATTATTTTTTGATTTATTGATGATAGCTATTCTGACTTATGTGAGATGTAATTTTTTTACTTGCATTTCTCTGATTGTTAAAGATAGTGAGCATTTGTTTTCATATTTGTTTATTTGGCAACAATGGTGTTGTGTGAGATCAAAAGGGTCTGTGCAGCAGGGAAAATGATTACTAGAATGAATAGGCAACCTTCAGAAAGAGGCAAGTGTGGTCAGCTGTACACTTAGCAGGGGATTATTGTCTACAATATATAAAGAACTCAAACACCTGAACACCGATATAAATCATCCAATTAATAAATAGACAAATCAATTGAAAAGAGAGTTCTCAAATAAAAAATTCAAATTGCCAAGTAAACAAATATGAAAACAAATGCTCACTATCTTTAACAATCAAATTTTTCTGATCTACTGGAATTCTTTCTAGAAAGTCTTTGCCACTTCATCCCTATGGTTTCCTGCTGCAGGGTTTCAGGTCTTACATTAAAGTTTGTACATTGACATTTGCACTATGCAAGAGAAAGGGATCTAATGTCATTCTCTATATGTGGTTATTCAGTTTCCCCAGTAACATTTATTGAAGCTGTCTTTTTTTTCATTCAGTGCATCTTTTGGTACTCATAAACAACAACAACAATAACAACAACAACAAAGTGTCTGCAACAGTGTGGTTTTATTTCAAGGTTTATTGGTCTTTCACAATGGTCAACATCTGTTTTCATGCTTGTGTCATGCTGTCCTGTAGTGTTATCTGAAATCAGGCATGGTGGTATCACCAGCATTACCCTTAGGGACGGCTTAGGCTAGTTGGTGCCTAATGTGAATGTGTGGATTGTTTTTCCAGTTCTGCAAGAATGCCTTTGGGATTTTGATGTGCATTGCATTGAATCTGTAGGTCACTGTGACCATGTAGCTAGTTTGACAATATTACTTCTGTTGATACATAAATGTGAGATGTTTTCCACCTACTAGAGTTTATTTCAATTTCTTTCTTCAGTGTTTTCAAATTTCTACTGTAGAGATCTTCAGTCTCCCTGTTTAGGTTTATTCCTAGGAATATTTTGAAGCTATTGTGAGAGGGATTGTTTTTCTGATTCTTTTCTCAGCATGTTCATTTTTAGTATATAGAAAAGCTGCTATTTTTTTCTGTTGATTTTTTATCCAGCTACTTTGGTGAGCATATTTATCAGATCTTAGAGTCTTTAGGGCATTTTCAAGTATAGAAGGGTTGATTTGACTTCTTTTCCTATTTGTATCTGTCTTTCCCTCCACCCCCTTACCTTATCACTCTGGCTAAGACTTCAAATAGTACATTGGATGTGACAGGGAGAATGGATACCTTTGACTTGTTCATGATTTTAGAGGAAATGCTTTTTTTATTTTTCAATTTAACCTATGTGGGCATGAGGTTTATTGTATGTAGTCTTTACTATGCTTATATATGTTTCTATAATTTCTAGTGTCTTCAGGACTTTTTGTCATGAAAAAAATATAGAACTTTGGCAAAGGCATTTTCAGCATCAATTGAGATGATGGTGTCACTTCTGTCCTTGAATCTTCCTATGTGCTATATTATCCTATATTGATTTGTGTATGTTGAACAATTGTTACATTCCTGGAGTGAAGTCAACTTGATTGTGGAGAATGGTACTTTTAATGTGCTATCAAGTTCACTTGGCAAGAATTTATTGAGAGTTTCTATCTATGCTTGCCACAGTATTCTTTGTTGTATTGTTGTCAAGTTTTGATATCATAGAAGTACTGGCTTCATGGAATGAGTTAGTATTCTTTCCTGTTCTGTGAAATAGTTTGAACCTCATTAGTTCTTCCGTAAGGGAATTTAGCAGCAAGTCCACATCACCCTGGGCTTTGGTTTATTGGGAGAGATTTTATTACTTATTGTAATTATATGTATGTGTAAGTTTTTTTTAATTTTATTGTTCATTATACCTCTGTTTAGGATGTCTACTGTCCCCTTACTTTAATTTTGATACATCATCTGTACCTAATAACTTATTTATTTCTTATAGATTTTCCAGTCCTTTTATTTCTTAGGATTTGAGAAAATTTCTGGTCTTATCTCATTAAATAGGTTTTATAAGCATTTTGTTTTTAATTTAAGTGCCATTACCCCATGGATTCTCAGCCTTGGTGTCCTGCTCATTTCCCAGAGTTCTGGAAAGCTGTGGCCAATCTTGATATGGTCCATTGGTTTTACTTTCCATTGTGTTTAATTTGATTTATTGAGCCTTTCCATTTCCAGAGAGATTTTTTTTGTTATTGTTGGTTTGAATTTTCAAAAATTCATTTTCCTTGCTGGCTTTCTCATTCATGTTGCTAACTTTCTCTTTTGAATTTTATTTATTTATTTATTTATTTATTTATTTATTTATTTATTTATTAGTGTGTGTGTGTGTGTGAGTGTGTGTAAATAAAAGGGGAGGAGGAAGGGAACCAGTAGAAGGTGTTGGGGGGGTGAGAGAAGACAAATAAGGCTAAATATGAACAATGATATACAAATATGAAAGTGTCATAATGAAGTTCATTTTATATAATAAATAAAAGAAATTAGTTATGTAAGCCTGCTGTATATACAAGGATCAGATTGCACATGTGAAATGGTAAGTTCCTATATGGTTCCTAGAATACTTTGTTCTGTCACCCAGGCCAAATCAGGTCCTTCTCTGAACAATGTTTCTAGAATAGATTATTACCTGCAACTTCTTAGAAATCAGGGATTTCTAAGGACCTATGGTAATCTGATGGGCCATTCCTAGCTGGCAGGTAATAGCCAGATATCCAACCCAGATACTGTGTATGTGTCTCTCTCCTTCAAGCATGGAGTCACCTTTGGCTCTTTGAGTTGTTATGGTTAACTCTGGATCCCTGATCTATAGACACTCCAAAATCTTAGCTTCTACATAACAAATCAGGTCATGGTTTACATTTCTGGCTGAGCTAACTGTTCCCTAGTGAAATGATTCATTTGCACTTGGAAGTTTCTTTTGTGTATAAGTTAAGGATACCAAGACCACTACTCACAGCACAAAGATTGTAAAAGTAGGAGTGAAACCATTGTGACATTGGAGCTGTAGCAATGTGGAAGAGTAATACAAGGCAGAGACTGCTATGAAAAGAGGGCACACAAATGTAGAACCATAATACAGCTTCTAAACAATGTGTATATGAGGTTGAGAGAGAGATGCTATGACGGTGCACAGTCCCAACACCATTAGTGTTAGGAGGTAAGAGTTTGGGGTTTGGGAATCATGGGAATCATAACCTATGCTGACAATATAAATGTAAGAAGATGTCTCATCCTCCATATCCATGAGCTCTCCTCCAGCCCAATATGCAAGTAGCCTATTTGGTTCAGAAGAGGTAGGTATGGTCACAAATGGAAGAGGCCTTTCCCTTGGATTCTGCCTCTGTGATAAGTCTCCATTGTCTATATCAATAGAAGACCCTTGTCTTGTCCAGCCTTCTCAGAAGAACTGCAGGATTTTTGGATCTTTGGGATCTCTGGGAATTTTACATTTGGAAAATCCAATGTTTGTAACTCTGAAAAGCACAGTCAGATTCTAGAAGTTTGAGATTATTCTGCCTCAAATAGGTGCTCAGCCTTGAATTCCTTAAAAATCTTTTGATAACTTATACATGTACATTACATGCTTTGACTACACCTCTCCCCCAATGCCCCCACCCCAAATCCTTGTATGTGCCTTGCCACTTTTCCCACCCAATCTTATGTGCTATGTTTTTAAACACAGAGTTCATTTAGTGGTGCCTCTGGTGCATAGATTTACAGCTGTCTATTGGCATGTGTAGCCTCTCCAAGTTCATATCCCTAGAGAAAACTGACTCTCTTTTCGCCAGTGGCCATGAATTGTTCATACCCTCACAACTAGGAGTGGATCTTCATGAGCCCATCTCCCTTTCATGCAGGGATTTCAGCTGGTCTGATCTTGTGCAGGTCTTGAACATGCAGTCCTAGTCAGTTCCTGTTTGCAATGGTCCTGTCAACCATTGGCAAAAGTTCAATTGCTACTCCAACCATTGGCAAAAGTTCAATTGCTACTCCTTTTGGTTCTTACCATCCTATTCCCTCCTCTACAATGATTCTTGAGCCTTATGGGGAGAGGGCTTGAGCACTCCACAGTCTCTTACTCTCTGAATACTCACCAGTCATGTGTCTCTGTATTAATCTCCATCTATTGCAAAATCAGTCCTCTCAGATAAGGATTGAAAGATGCCCTAAAAGGAGCTATGAGGGGGGAGTAACAGAACAGGAAGTGTTAAATAAGGTGGGTGTGGATGGACTGGGTAGAAGAGGGAGTTTGAGGAAGAATTACTAAAGCTAAAAACACTTGAAAAAGCTGTATGGAAATACTACAGCAGAAACTTCTTAAAATATATACATGTACAAAGGAGTTCAAGAATTAAGGCTGTAATGGAATAATGCCTCTCCTAGATACCACAGTTCATCAAATAAAAAAATACCTGTGCCAGGTATATATTACCTCTTATCATGACTCTCACCAAACATTGTGGGCTATTGCTATTTCCTTTGGTTAACTTTTATAACTTGATTCTAATACTTGACTACTGAAGGCACAAAAGATTTGAGTCATAGGGCACAAAGAAGTCAAACCCACACCAACCTGGAAGCCTTTTTCCTACTGGCTAGCCTTCATAGTGCTGGAAGGATCTGTGTATGCTACCAAAAGAGAAAGACAATGAACAGTTTTACTCAGTAGTTAACCTTGGGAGCTGCAATAATAACTGACCTATCAAGATATGCCTACTAATCTAGTATTGGCATGAACCTTATGGAACTAGCCACCTGCTTTTTGATTGGATTTAAAGCCTTTTCCACATAAGAGAACTCATGCCTGTTACTTTTAACTGGGCTCCAAACTTGTGGTCGACTAAATCATTAAGAGAACCTAGTTATGTTGTTCTCCAAAATGAATATAGAAATAAATGGTCCTCTAAGTTCTTATCCTTACAGCCACAGATAGGCCATCTTTCAAGCCTTGAGCTCTTAAAGAGAGCATGAAGAGGAGGTGACCTGAGCCTTTTTGACCTCAAAAGTCCCCAAATAAAAAGTATATTTTTGTAAAGGCCCATCCATATTTTTACACCTTTTTTTCTTAATACCTAAAGGTTCATTCTGCTCATCTGCATTCTTTCCCCTGTCCATGCTTTATCCTCTAAGCAAACAAGCCTCATGTTTACTCACTTGATCAGATGAGATGCTGTCAGCGGGTGTTGTGTAAAATGCAGAGGGCTTTGCAAGGCAGAGGGTTACTTGGTGTTTATTGCACCAGCTTCAATTTGAAAGGCCATAGCAAAGACATACGTTTACAAAGTAGTTAACTCATATAATTCTAATGTGAGCTGTTTATCAAGCAAAGTGGGGAGTCATTGAGAGCAGAAAAAGAATCAGTGTTGAAAATCACTTTGGCACATTAGAGTTCTGAGCATGTATTGATGAGATGAAAGATTGACATTAGCATGGGAGTAGAAGACATCATGGTGCAGTCTAGAAAACAGAATCACAGCAGACTCCTGGGATCCTTTTTGGTGTAACAGAAGGAATGTTTGCTAGAGTGACCTGCAAAGGTACTCTTGGGCATAACACTTGTGACTCCCAAATCTTACCTGAAATGTTGACTTTTTCCTGTTGTTCATGGGAATTTGGCTTAACAATTGCCAGTGGAGAGTGAGTTGCAGCATGTTGCTGCTTTAGTGCAAGAGGCTGAGAATCCTGGGGAGAGTTAGGTGGTGAGTGGTGTCTGGTGTTTGTGGTTAGTTTTCTAGTGGAAAGCTTGGATTACAAGTAGAAGTTCATAAAAGCTTGGGTATGCATAACACATAGAATAGTTTATATTCCATGCCTGGTCAACTTGTGGGATGATGCATGAAAGATGAGGGGGTCAGTTAGAGACAGCTAGCTGCAGTAAACACAGTGAGGGCCCAAGTTTCTGCTAGAAGAGAGTTTGGCCTCCCAGGATGCATACATGGCCTCAACCCATAAAACGATCAGAGAAATCTAATTTCTTTTCATGGGTCTGAGCATGTAATGTCTCCTCACATAAAAGGATACCCTAGAGGAGAAAAATCAGGATGAGACATTTTACTTTTATGCTTTGTGGGTCCTCAGCTGAAGGAAGCCAAAGAAGTTATGGGGTTGGTTAAACTTAAATTGTGGTTAGGAATTACCCACAGATCAGAACATTAACCCGTGATTCAAATTCTTTGGTATCCTTCTATGATATTGGAAATGGGTCTGTGATGGATATGGTCACATTCTGATATGTCTTATTCCTTGCCATCTTAAAGCCATATCTGTGCTTTATATAGAATGTTAAATATGCTAAAAATTATATGTAATCTTGTTCTATGTGTCCATAAAGCATTAGTTAATATAACTTGGTATGCATACATGTCTGCACCTGCATATGCATACAGCAGAAGTTAGGGGAAAGTTAGGTACCAAGGGTGAAGTTTTTAACTAATGGGTAATGGCAGGCTTGCAAATTATGGTCTGTTCTTCTAAACAGATGATGTTGAGCATTGCAGGGTTGAGTCATTGGTTAGGACAGCACATCTCCTGCCTAGTCTCAAGCCTATATGTGACACCGAGGAAGGGTCACCTGTGTTTGAATGGATGAGATATGACATAGCCTTCTCTTTCTAAAAGCTGGCTTAACTTGAGCCATCAACATAATGCCCAGAGTCCAAATCAGGGCTTGTTGGATTGCAATACTGCTCAGATTTTATTGTCTTTGGGTAGTATTGCACTGTTTCACTGAAAGAGCATTGAGAACTTTCTAGGACCGTGCCTAGGAAAGGTATTAAACAAATGTAAGCCATGGCCTTTGCTTAGATAAATGAATTGATTGCGAATTCTGGAGCTTGCTGCTGATTTAATTACATGTTGCATGATTTTTGTAAACAGAATTTATTGAAGGAGAAATGTAGCTGAGTGGTCATTGGAGAAAGGAGAGGAGAGAAAGACTGGAGAACAGACAACCAGGAGTCCCACACATGCTGCTGCTGTATAGGGGAAGGTGGGACATCATTCACTAAATCAGTTAGCAAATATTCTTTGCATAAAATAAGGAATGTCTCTATGAAAGATATAGATAATATTCTCTGGCCACACTTCCATGTTCTCTTCTATCTTTTCCACTCTCTGTCTTCTTTCTCTTTCTAAATACTCCATTCAACTTCCAATTTTTAAACAATCTAGACTCTGCCCATGAAACAAAGCATACTATTTATCTCACTGAGTCTGGCTTATTTTACTTGCTATGGTGTTTTGCAAATGGCATAACCTCAGTCATCTTTATAGCTGAATTTTATACAAATACCCATATTTTCTTTATCCCACCGACACTGATTACATCTTGTTTTCTGTGACCTCATGCCCATCAAGAAGCAGTATACGGGAGGAAGGGTTTGTTTTGATTTACAGTTTAAGAACATGCACATACAGTTCATCGTGGCGGAGAAGGTAGAGAGTAGGAGTGTATAGGCTGCAGAGCACATTGTTTGTTTTATATATATAGTCAGAAGGCAGAAGAACCTTGGTAATGAGCTAACTCACTTTCTTCTGTTCATTCAGTCTGGTACCCCAGCACATTGGCACACCCAGACATGTTCTAAATCTTCTCCAGCTGGTAGTGAAGATTAACCATTACAGGTACCTAGATTTATTCTATAAACCAGATATTTTTTTCAAGACAGAGTTTCTCTGTAGCTTTGAATGCTATATTGGAACTCACTCTGTAGACCAGGCTGGCCTCAAACTCACAGAAATCCACCTGCCCCTGCTGCCCGAGTGCCAGGATTAAAGGTGTGCACCACCAGTGCCTGGCTAGACTGGCTAGTCTGAATAGTGCCAGAATACACATGGGTGTAAAAGTGACTCCTTGATCCCTTTGGGTTTACACTCAAGAATGATGTAGTAAGTAATATGGTTGTTCTATTTTACTTAAAGTGGATATTGGGGATCTAAACATAGTGGAAGCAATGGACATTCAGGAATACCAGTGTTTCCAGGGAAAGCTTTTGAAGTTATCTGAATCCAAGCCCTTCCCAGACTCTCAATTTTGATTGTTCTCTGGGAGATGTGGGCCATGGTGACATGGAAGTTTTATCCATGGTGATAAAGGGGCTGTCATCCAGATTATTAAATTAGTATCTGGAATCTCATTTCTGTTTCCTTTAAATAATGCCATATGATATTATCATCTGAAAGAATCCTTCACATTCGTTATTATTTATTTCTCAGTAGCCTTGGCAATGGAAGAGTAAGGATAAACGAGAATGTATAGTCTGTTTAGCAATGAGGGAAACAAAAGCTTCAAACATTTACCAAGCACCCACCATGCCAGGTACTGTGTATGTGATGTGGATCAATCCTTGTAATTATGCATGTGGCATGTGTGAGGTATGTATTATTATCCCCCTTTTATAGATTAGTCATTAATTAGGACAGCGGCCAAAGTGGAATGCATGGTTGAACAGGTTGGGAGCCGAACTGTCAAACACGATGCCCTGGCTAATTGGCGGGTTGTTGATGGAGATTATTTTGCCTGTGGGTCTGCTAATCTATGCATTGAATTTGGCTCAGAAGAGATGACTGGTTAAGATAAATTTATTTGAAATAAACATCACAATATTATGTTTTAAATCTCATGTATAAAAATTCAAACCTAGAGTACATGTATAATTTTCCCCTTCCTTTTAGGTCTCTTTGATTTTAAAACTGCTGTAACAATCACAGTCAATTTTCAAGTGTTGATGATAACAATACCTCCCTGAATTTTTATACAGACTTTTTCTTCCAAGGACCTTGAAGTGCTAAAAATGTTGTCATCTATACAGGCAAACCTCGAGAATATCTAATTTAGCAAATGTCAGTGATAAATTCTGCTGGTGCCATTCTCCATGCCTTTGAATATATTAGAACACCCTGGAAATAAGAATGTTTATCCTATAGCAATTGACTGCTGGTAATACGAGTAGTTGGTATAATTTCATGTGTATTTACTATTTATCATTTAAATAGCTGCTTGAATTAAAAAAATCCTTCCTGTTTGTTTTCTGTCTTGAACATGGTAGGTATTACCTGTGGTCTAGTGCCTTCTCCAGGTTGCCTAAAGAAATACTGGTTGTCTTTATCACTGCTAAGACTGGGCGGGCGAACTTGAATACAGTGTGGCATTTGAAAGGTCGCTAAACCACAAAGATGGTTCTTGAATAAGTATGAAAAAGTGGACACTGTGAAGGAGAAAAGAATGTGGATGGATCTCTGGAGCAAGTCTGTGCAAGCTTCCCCAGGCAGGATTAAGGGCACTCACCTACTCCCTGAACCATCTAGCCTGAACCTCCAGGGAGGTGACCAAGCAGGGCTTGGGTTTGTGCAGATTATGAAGTCATTCTATCTCACTGAACCATTGCAAGCATTTCCATCTTTGCTCTTTATTTCAATTTTCAAAGACTTAATTAGCTAAGACTAAACTGTCCACAATAGCAGCATTATGTTTAAGAGTCAATTAAATTGCAGGCAATGTCATTACATGGACTAATGCAGATGGCAGGATCCAAGGGTGAAGAAGAGTGAGTGCCAAGCATCCTGGACCTTCAAGATGTGTTGGGGGGCTTGGCTCCCATGGGCCTCTCTGCCCTCTCTGCATAGTCATGGTTGTCTGGGTTTTACACATCAGTGCTACTAAGCTCTGTTTGTCTTGTTTGGTACAGCCCCCTCACAGACCTAAAACATCCTTAATTCTTCAAGTCTCAGCTTAGATCACTTCATTCATAAAAGCATCCCTTATTTGCTGTCTGTAGCCAGCCCTTGGTAATAGCAAGAACTCAAGGCAAGTTTTGGAAACATCTCCTCATCTCTGTGTCTCAGGGTAGCTCCATGAAGCCAGAACTCTAGCAGGATATGAAGACAGAGAACATCATGATATTTGGTGATTGTACTTAAATTATAGGTCCTTGGAACATATAAGTGAGAACTTGGGAGTGGGGTTCAAGTAGGAACTTGGTCAAGCTTCGTTGGCTTGTTCAATGGACTTATAGATCCATATGACACATCAAATCATGTTTAGCATGACTCATGGGTTAGAACAAAGAGTGACATATTTATATCCACACCAATCCACACATTATCTATGTATTAAAAATTCCAAAAGAGAGGACTCTCTAGCATTATGTGGTAGCCCTTGATCCACAGTATCTTTTCTAGACAGAGCTTGGGCCTCATTGTAAGTGTCATGGTAAAAAGGCATGGAAGAGGGGCATGTGTCTTTAAATATTCCAAACAATTAGGATATGTGTTTGAGTTGTTATTCATTGGACATACTCTGGATGTTTAGTATTAGTTGGGTCCATATGTATAAGCTTGGGACATCTCAGGGAGATAGTCCACCTTTCCCAAAAGCTGTCTCTTGTGATGACATCTCACAGTTTCCAACCCTCTCTTACCATAGCTTCCCTGACTCTGTTCCTCTGTTTTGAGTTATCACATGCTTTCATGATCCATGGTTTGAAGGAGGAAATGGAAAGAAAGGGCACAGGATGTGTCCCAAGGATGATTG
Organism: Cricetiscus sungorus; assembly: GCA_030556225.1. Taxonomy (NCBI): domain Eukaryota; kingdom Metazoa; phylum Chordata; class Mammalia; order Rodentia; family Cricetidae; genus Cricetiscus; species Cricetiscus sungorus. The sequence continues at coordinate 74,878,027 of JANBXA010000651.1, forward strand.
GCAGCTATAGGGGCACTGTGTACCTATTCCTCTGCCTTGTCATCTACATGGTGCTGTGTATACAGGATTACCCATATTTTAAACTCAAGCCGGACACTGCAAAGACACTGGTCCTAGAGAGGGCTGTGAGCCTGTCAGAGCCTGGCCGACTTGTGGCTCACAAATGCAGCAACTTGCATGTGTGGCAGAGGGTCCAATCTGCTGCCCATTGCTCAGTCCACCAAAATGGCCTCTGGCCTAATAGCAGCATGCAGCCTTTTCTCTCCAGAGGAACCCCTGCCCTGTGGGGCCTTCATGCTGTTATGCTCTGAATTCCAACTACACATGGGGCACACACGTCACTGGAGTCATTTTCCAAATGAACAAATTGTGTTTTCTTCTTCGTTGAGTTTGATATTTGAGCCAATCTGTGCAGCAATTTCCTCCTCTTTGTTTTGCTGACCCTGAGCGCTTTCTCAGCCCCACTGTAATTACGGCCTCTCCTGCCACTGGGAGTGTGGCACGTTCAGCCACAGGAATGATTTAGCTGAACATGAAGAGGAAAGAGGCCAGATTCCAGGGCCTTTGTCTCCATTTCTGATGCTGGTTATTTACAAAGTTAGCTCTTATGTATTGAGTCAGAGAGAATTTCCTGGTGTCATATGGGAAACAGGTCTGTCGGGACACTCACCTGCAGGCCTCTCACTGTGTGACACCCCCATGACACTCAATGCTTACCTGCCTCTTCAGCTCTTTTCTCCAAAGAGAACAGGGATATTTCCACGAAGCAGTGGGGATTTATCTCAGATGTCACATCCATTGTCATTGCCTTTCCTTGTGTGAACCACCATGGTACCTTTGCCCTTGACCTACAAAGGAGTAAAATGAATTGTCTTCTTAAAAATATGTACTTACATATTTTTATATGTAATAATAATAAATAGTAAATAGATAAAGGATAGAATATGGCAAATATGAAAGGCCCAGGACAGGCTGAACCTCATTCAGTCTGTTCATCCTATTTCCTTCTCTGTGCCCAGCAACCCCTTATCTAGCATGCTTTCTCATTTTCTATCTATCTATCTATCTATCTATCTATCTATCTATCTATCTATCCATTCATCTATCCATCAATAATCTTCCCATTCTTTCATTCAACACATTCATTAAGCACTTTGACTGTCTATTAAGAGACTGGATTGTGCTTCTCTCCAAATTTGTATATTGAGGTTTTAATCCCCATAATCTCAGAGCATAACTATGTCTGAAGACAATGCCTTTGAAATGATAATGAATGTGAAATGGGGTCACATGGGCAGGCCCTAACTCAATATGACTAGTTTCCTTTTCAGCAGAGGTTAATGGAGAAAAAAGGCAGTATGAAGACACAACAAAATGATGAACATGATGCTGGGCATGGTAGCTCACAACTTTAATATCAGCATTCAAGAGACAGACACAAACATACATCTGTGAGTTTGAGGGCAGTTTGGTCCTTCTAGTGAGTTCAAGGATGTTCAGAACTACATAGCAAGATCTTATCTCAGAGAGCAGGCAGATGGGAGGGAGGAAGGGAGTGAGGGAGAGTGTAAGAGAGGGGGTATGGAGAAGAGGAGATATATTATGAAATTAAAGCAGTGATGAGTAGGCCTTCCCAAGTTGCTCAGAGCCTAGTGTGAACCCTGAGTGCTATAGACTTAGGTGAGTGGGGCCGCCCTGACTCTGTTTCCTTTCCACCATCCATCTCACAAGGCATGAACAAAGGGATGGGCTCAGCACGGTCCCCAGTTGGCCAATGTGGCCAATAACATGTATCTGGTGACTTGATGATTCAGAGAGGCAGGAAAACTCATACAAGGCCTTTCCCAGAGAATCCCACAGATAGTGTGGGGATATGCTAAGTGGCCAAGGTAACACAGCAAAATTGACTACAAATTTGGGAGTCTGGTTTATGCTTTTAGTCATGCGCACTTGACACACTGGCTACGTGAATACTGTTCCATGTTTCTGATGTTAGTCAGCAGTGCCTGTTACAAAGGATCTTATGCTTTGGACAGGCAGACTTTGCTGGAGCAAATAGAGGAGCAGGAACTCAAGATCTGTCCTCATCTTGTGAAGAAGCAACTACCTTTGCAGGCCTTTAGTCTTGAGAGGGGAGACTTACACAAGACAGACTCAGGGCAGGTTCTGGACATGGTGTGAGTGGCCAAGTCAGTGGCTCAGACCATGGCTGCTGCTTGAGGAGGTCAGAGCTGAGGAAGATCAATGTGGGCTAGAGCAGTTCATTTAAGTAGCAATTAGTTATAATTAATCAATTATGTAATTGAGTAGCACTTAATTATTTACTGCCTTGTTCGGTTTTCCAACCGCTCCAAGTGTCAGCTTTGTTTCCCCAATCAGAGCTGGAGCTCCCTGAGAACAGGGACAGGGTCATTCATTGGAGTCTAGTGGGGCCAGGGTCAGGTTCTCACATGGAAGGGCTGTTATATGAGGAAATGGGGACAATCACTTTGAGGTCAAAGCAGCATGGTTCTGCCAAGATGTAACTATGAGTGAGTCAGCTGCTGGGATAAACACAGAGCAACAAGGGACCAATGTGGCATATAATGAAATGGGGAAGAAGGTCCCTTTGGTATGAATGGGGACAGGGACACGCGATATGTTTACACAATGTGAGGGATGTGTCCCAGGATGTCACCATGAAGTGGGGATTTGGGCCTTCTGGGGGACTTCAAGCTGGCCCTCTGAACCAAACTCCAGCAGAGCTATGTTGAGGTTGCACAGGGCTGTGGAATGTCATGTGAACACAGAAGACAGCTAGTTCAGCTGCAGGTGCTGGTAGGGTTCTAATGGGGCTGTGCTTTGGGAATAAGAGCTGCCTCATTGACACCCTTTAGGAAATCAAGGATAATGCAATGATGTGCCCCTGGAAAATCGACATAGGATGCCTCAGGACCAGTCTTGTGGGAAGAGAGGCACAGCTAAGCCCCAGCCATAAGACAGCCAGATGAGTCTGAAGTCCCATGGAAGACAGATTACCACAGTTAACACTTAATGGGATCTTGAGCTTGGGTGGGGGAATGCCCCAAACAGGATAACCTCTTAAGTTCCAGGTTTCCATTGCTGGCTCAGGTCTGGCTCATTTAAAGAGAACTATGGTGCTTCCTCTCTCTCTGTGAGGTCAGCGGTGTTATTACCTCTATTCACAAACGGGGCAGAGCACCCCGAGACTTGCAGACTGATTGCTTTCATTAACTTTAATTGGATTCTTTCGCACATGGAAAGAGAAGTGTAACCAGGGTTTAATTGGAAGAACATCTCAGACCCAGGGTGACACTGGATTGTAAACATTAAAAGTGCTATAGCTGTGGTGGTGGAAAAAATGTTGAAGTCACTTACGGTGTTTGTAAGAACAGCTCCCAGATTTGGAAGTTGGCTGGAAAGTTCTGGGTGTGTCAAATTTGTGTGTGTGTGTGTGTGTGTGTGTGTGTGTGTGTGTGTGTGTGTGTGTGTGTGTGTAATGAAAACAATGTGGAATCAGATGCTTGCAAGGAAATGACTGAGAGTCCAAATACATCCCAACTCCCTCTTGTGCCAAGAGAAAGCAGCTCTAGCCAGGAGCCCCTCAGTGTCGGGCCATTCTCTGACATGCCCTGGAGCTGTGTGCGCAGCCTCTAGAGTTGAGTGCAACCTTGCTAACCCATCTTTCTGCTTTGTTGAGTTACAACTCATCATGCCTGAGATGTGCCTCTCCTCGGAGTGGGTGAAGTTTTGCTCAGCTTTTAAGACCCAGGTTTCATGGTCCTGCTGTGAAGACTTGGTCAACAGCTCTGGAAGTGGTAGCTCTGTGGTTTCACAGAACTGTGTTTGTACCACAAGTCCTGGAGCTGAGGAGGGAGAAAGAAGGGCTCCCATGCCCAGAATTCCCAGCGTCAGCTAACACACAGTCACTTGTGGGTAGTGGAGGAACTTCTTATGGAGATACTATGGGACTAGGGGTTCAACAGACATTCGAGGAACATGTGCTTAACTAGGTCAGTGAATGTGAGGTTTATTCAGGTCTCAGCCAGGAGTTTGTCAGTTAGTGTTGACTGTCATCCTGTAGTGGATGGTGCTCACTTTACCTGTCCTCAGAGTCTGAAGAGACCTAAAGACTATAGGTTGTCACCTATAGGATTACCTTAGCCATTTGCTGCTTTCCAGCATGCGTAGACCTGAAGAGTGTGCCTGACATTACAAGGGCACCCAGGCAATGTCTACCTGTTACACACTGTCTGCCTCTATTTCCTGCACATAGATTTCTTGGAGCTTCTGCCTAGATCTTTCCTTTCCTCTGGGTGGAAACACCTGACACCTCTAGGGGGTCCCTGTCCTTAGGTTTAGGCAGAAGTGCTATTTGAAGTACTGGTGATGATAGTGGCCACTGGATCATTTCTGATGCCTAACAGCCACTTCTAGGAATGTCTCAGCCATTTAGCCTGTGAAGAACCCACCAGATCTCTTTGCTTACTCTGGAGTCTCCTCTCCCAACCTACAGCAGCTTGGCCGGTCAGATGAGGGCTTGGCACTCATATTCCCTAGATGTACTGAGGGCTCCTTCCAAAGGTCACTGAGAAGTGTGCTAATGGGTCACATGGTCCTCAGGGGCTTGCTTTTTCCTACCAACTGATCACTCTTTGATGTAAAATATAGTCTTTTCGAATTCATGCAAAGAAGTTAAGTTGCCCTCTCATTTGTTTTTAAGCAGAGGTAACTATTTTAGTAGCACACAGGCTGATGGTTCCAGCAGGAGAGTTGAAATAAGGAGAACTAAGTTGCTGGGCTGAGGAGAGACTGGGCTCTGGCCATTGGCCAGATTTTCCTGGCTCAGTTTCCTGTGTACCAGTTTGGATGTACAGGTGTGTTAGTTACTTTTGCATGGCTGTGACAAAAATACCCAACAAAAACAACAGAAAGGCCTATTTTTGCTCATGGGTTCAGAGGGTCCCTAATTTGGAAGGCATAGCATCACTCTGTCCTAGAATCTCCTCATATCTAGAGGGAGCACTGGTGACCATGACCAGAATCTATGTGGGAGTAGTTTTCCAAGCAAGGACCACCCCTGGTGACCTCCTTCTGCTAGCTAGGTCTCATGTTCAAAAATTCTCTGCTGCCTTCAAAATACTACCACCATCCAGGAACCCAGCACTGGACACACGATCCTCTAGGAAACAGTTCTGATTCAAACCACAAGAGCACAGGTGAGGCACTTGGTATTATTTAATACCAGCCAGGGTAGGAACACGTAGCCACTTAGCACACAGGATGTGGTTAGTCTCAGTTAAACTGAGACTAACCCCTATGTACAGAATATATACTCCAGAGTTTGATGACATAGCAGAAGAGAATTACATAAAAGAAAACTTAATAGTTTTTATATTGATTATAAGCTAGATGGCAGTATTTTGAATAGACTGGTTAAGCAAAAGACACTGTTCAGTGTTCATTGTATTGTCTTAAAGGAGAGCTACTGGAAAATTTGAAATTTGATATGGCTTGCACTTCTTTGCTGTAGAATAACACAGGTGTGAGTCATTTGACATAAAGGGAAAGTGAAGGGGGGTGGGTTCCATGATAGAGGCTGCTTTTGACCTGGCATCAAATCTTAGAATGTTGCTGGGACCAAAGACCTGGAAGAACATTGCCTTAGTTTGTTTCTACTGCTGTGACAAAGACTATGACTGAAAACAAAAATCTGGAGAAGAAAGGATTTATTTTAGTTTATAGGTATAGTCCATCATGAAGGGAAGTCAGAGCAGGAACTCAAGGCAGGAACCTGGAGGCAGGAACTGAAGTACATGCCATGGAGGATGCTGTTTATAGGCTTGTTCCTCATAGCTTGCCCAACCTGCATTCTTACACATGTCAGGACCACCTTCCTAGGGTGGCACCACCCACAGTGGACTTGGCCTTTCTACATTAGTCATCAATCAATACAGTGCCCTGCAGACTTGCCTACAGGCAAACCTGATGGAGGCATTTTTATTCTTCAATTACGATTCTTTCTTCCCAGATATGTTTAGATTTGTATCAGGTTGACACAGACAACCAGCACAGTGAGTATCTTCATAGGATGGACATCCATCTGTGGCATGTGCTGAGACTGACTGTGGTAAAGTTCCCCTTGGAATATTTACCCCCACTGTAGATCAACACTAGTGTTAGGTGAAATATGCATTTCTAGACAATACTGGACTTTCTTCAGACATTATTAGGGAGAAGAATTAAGTGAGTTGATTTCTCTACTGGAGACTTTATGGTCGCAACTACTGTTGCAAGTTAGGTTTCCCTTATTGAGATGTCTAGCTGAAAAAATTCCCCATCTGGTTTCCCAAGTCTGTGTATATGGCAACAAACAAGCAAAGCAAAACAAAGCAAAACAATCAATCAAACAAACAAAAAACCCTACCATCAACAACAAAACAAAGCAAAACAAAAAGCCCTATTGTATATAATTATATAATGACAAAACCAGTGGTGGACTGGAGTTCAGTGGTAGAATGATTGCCTAGCATATGCTGAGGATCTAGGTTCAATCCCCTGTAATGACCAGAAAAAAGTGATGGGAAATGTTTATACTAATAAGAAGCAGACAGTGTTTAGTAGTTCATGAGTCTTACTATGCAGAGCTGCAAATCCTCTATGATTTTTGGTGTCTGATTTAAGGTCCATTTTCCATTTGCAGTAGAATGAAGGAATCTCTTAGAAATGCTTGATGGAGACACCTTTCTCTCAGCATCCCATTGCTCTGTAGTCTAATGCCTCAGCTTTATTTCCACTCAATGAGAACTTTTTCTACATTATCTGATGCTGTTCCATGTTCTATGGAAGTCTGCTGGAATAGTCATTTGGAAACTCCCTGCTCTCACCCAGTGTGATTTCTCAGGGTCATTGTTTACACTGTGTCTTTATCCAGTTTTCTTGGCCAGGTCTCCTGGCATGGGCTCCTCATTGAGACATCACTAAGACATCAGCAACATGTTCCTTCTGACTTGGAATTTAGAAATGACTTAGTCCCTTTGCTTTGTAGAGTCTCTTGTTTTGCTGTGGCTGAGCCCTGGCTTCTATAGTCAGTCCTGGGTTTGAATGGAAAGGGAGCAAGGGACAGTTGAGCAGATCTGAACTTTCTCTTCCACTGAAAGGAAATCATTGGCACATCCCTTCTTCTTGGCTTCTTAGGTGCATGAAAGAGCAGTTGTCATGTACATATGATCTGGGGACTTCTGCTCCCCTTGTGTGTGTTCATGCACATGTGTGCATGCATATGTTATGGATAGATGCAAGTGCCTGGACATGTGCAATGTGCATGCAGAGACAAGACAGTGTTAAATGCCTTCTTTATGTTCTTTTTGTCCTTATTTTTGAGACTGGGTCTCTCTCAATGAAGTGATAGCTCACAATTTTGGCTAAGTTGCTTGGACAGTGAGCTCTGAGCTCTGGGGAGATTCCTGTCTCCATTCCCTGCCCACCCAATCCAGATGGTCTTGTAGATGAGCGCTACTGGACCTGGTTTTTATAAGGGTTGGTTCCAGTCAAAACTCTTGCCTGTTCAGAAAGCAGTTTACCCACTGAATCATCTCCCTGGTTGGGAAGGAGTCTGTTAAACTACCTATTAAAAAGATCTTTCTTAGGGATCTATTTCAAATATATGAATATATTCCAAAGTCCAACCATACAAACATGTTTTCCTTTTTAGTAGTAGACTTTTCCTTGACAGAAAGATGTCTAAGTGGGAGAGTGTCAGATACAGCAAGCATGATTAGATAGATATTCTTTTCTTCTGCTCAGGCAACCTTTAGGGGATCAAATGCTAAGCACACATAGGACCCCTTGCTGTGTAATACAAAATAAAAAAGTATTAAATTTTAAGCATTTACTTTAAAATAATGACCCAGATAGGTTTTTAAACATTTCAAATGCGGATTTTTTAAAAAGCATATATTTGGTGCTCCAGTTTTGTCTGTATCCTGATTGTGGCTTGGGTTGGCTAATGGGAACCCCATCAGAACTGCAAGGCAGGGTGTGGGTGACTGTTATATGTTGACTGCTTGGCCTACAGCTGGACATGCTCTTTTGTGAGATTCTGTAATCTTTCAGAGGTGCTGTGGGAAGCAAGTACCAGGGGACCTCCAGTCTTTCTCATTCTCTGCTGCATGTCCTCCGTGAAGTCATCTACTCCCTCTGCCACACACTCATGGTACTGTGGAGTTCTTCCTTACTGTGGGCTTGGAATCAGTGGGGCTAAGGACTACAGACTGAAATACTTCCTCCTCTTCTTTAGCTTTACAGAAGTAAGACACTTGGTGCCTTTAGTGATAAAGTCTGGTTAACACAGTGACTGAGAGAGACACAGGGATCCAATGCAGACATCAAGAACCTCCCTGGTCATCTCTGGCCCTTATACTCCAAAATTCCTGGCCTGAATTTTACTGCCATTACAGGTAGAGGAGGAAAACTTTGTGGTTTGGTCTCACTCAATTTTGTTTTTAGTGACACACATATTGAAGTACTTATTATGGATCTGGCATAAAAAAAAAATAAAAGAACAGAGTGTCAGTGTACCATGGCTACTGTTCAGATATTCATTAGTAAAGAGAAAGTTTATCTCAAGAGTTCCTTGCATAGTGCTTGGCATGAATGAGTGAGTGAATGAATAAATGAATGGTGTCACCCATAATGGTTTCAGAAATACAGTATTATTTTTAGCCACATACTGGGATACTCAAACCTTTTAATGATAGACTAAATTTCCCAAAATGAGAGTAGATGCCAAATATTTATTTATCTTGTAGATTCTTAAAGCATCATCCTTCATCCTTAAACCTCAGGGTGCATTCAAATAAAATTACAAATAATTAAAATCTTTAGAAAAAAACCCATAAAACCTTAAAAACAAAAATGATATTTTATGGTTAATAAAGCTAGAATATAGGCATGATTACAATGCTATGTAATCATGTACATAATTATTACATAAATAATATATAATCATCCTAATAAACCATGCAATTCAGCCACTCCTTCCTATGAAGCTTCTCTATTTATAGCCCTGATGTGGTTGGCAGGGAGGGCAAAGAAAGATTTGGGGGATGCTCAAGGATTAAGCACAGTATGTAACTTGGAAGAGCCTATGTGGTTTACTAATTTAAGAGTCTATCTCTTAACTGAATGCAGAAAATTAGCTTCAGGCTCAGAGGTGCCCTGAAAGAAATAGCTGGGGACCCGTGAGCTCGTTTTTCTCTGTCTTTTGTCCCACCCACTCTACTGTCTACTTACAACCTCCTGTTTACTTCTCTGTTCCTAAGCACACATGACATTCCTTTGCCTTTCCACGTGCAACTAAAGTTCCCATAGATCTATTGTTTGTTCCTTACCCATCAGCCTCTGCTGCAGTGTTAGTCTCGGTAAGACAGACTGGCACACAATCTTGTGACCTTTGGTCATTTGCTTATCCTCCATGGCTGTCCTTCACGCTTCCATTTAATCTGTATTCCTCCCCAAATGGGGGAAGATGGTGGCCTCTCTTGTCTGTATCTCCACCATTCTTCATTTGTCCCCTAATGAAAGATGCACAATGGACTAAATAAGGCAGTAGAGGTCAGATCACAGAGGAACCACATGCAATACATTTAAAGTCACAATTTCCTTAAGGAAGAAGTTCTTATACTTCAGTGTATGGAGTGGAACCCTCAGAAAGGCTGAATATACACTGATGTATCCATCTTTGCACTCTTCCCTTATTAAGCACTCTGATTCAGGGGTGCAGGCTTGATAGCCAAGCTGCTGAGAAGACCACTCTTTGAGGAACACAAGTTTAAGGAAAAATCTTAAGTATGGTTTCAAGATCATGACAAGTTTCAACAGAAAAAAGCTATATTCTGCAGTTGTTTACCATGTTGCTGTAAAATAACAATAAAAACTACTTTTATGTGTTTATGCAATTGCCTGTATATACGTGTGTACCACATGCATGCCTGGTGACATCAGAGGCCAGATCCATTGGAACTTTAGTTACAGGTGGTTATGAGTTGTTTAGTAGGTGCTGGGAACTGAACCTGAGTCCTCTGCAAACATTGCACATGCTTTTTATCTGCCGAGCCATATCTCTAGCCCTAAAACACTGTATTTTTATGGAATGTTTGTTTAATTCTGTTTACCACATGTTTGTCTCACTATAGAAGATTTTCCCAAGGCTCCATGTGACAAGCAGAGGAGCTGGAGTTCCTCTCTTCCAGGGCTTCCAAGACCTGGCCCATTCCATCTTTTGTGTGTGTATGAATGGGGCTTGTTCTGCTGGCTTTGCTTCACAGAGACCCCTTCACTCAGTAATGCTGGCAGTGGAGTGAAGTGTCCAGTACTTTCCAGGAGGATTGGGTATCCTGTGCATGTTGAAGAATCTGTCATCACATCTCTCTTCTGTGAGCCATACAACATATTCTCATGGGAAAGGAAAGCAGATAACAAGAGTGCAAGATGAAGTATCATTAAGTGTGGGCCTATCTCTAGGCCATTGAGCAGCATCCCATCACATTAGGAGACAGGTGATACAATGAATTGTACTGTGGTCCACTCTTTCCAATTTAGAGTCTCTATGCAGTGAGGTCAGGCTTGGCTCAAGTCAGACAGGGGAGACCTAGGACTCAAATTATTCACACAAATTAGCAACAGTGCATTTGTCATTTCTATCTGCATAACTAGCACTCAGGTTCAGGAAGCAAAGTCACTCCCATTTCTATGGCCCTCAAATAATGGCAGTGAACTTGAGAACAGATGCATCATCACCAACATCCTTTTCATTTTAATTCTAAAGTCCAATTCTGTCTCCATAAATTTCCCATTTCTTTCCAACTACATTAATAAAATTTGAGTGTACTTCAATTGTGAAGTTTAGACAGATTTCTCTGTCCCGTTAGGTTAGAAACATCACAGTTGGCTGGAGTTCACTAAAGATCACTTATAGACCATACCATTGTATCCTAACCCCAATGTTTTTACATTCTGAGGTACCCATTGCCTTCCAGATCATGGCAGATGCCTAGTATTCACATCCCAGGGTGACACTCAGCAAAATGAGAACAGCTGAGATCTGAGATCTGTGTTGTATGTCATGGCTCTATTTTGTTCTATTTGGAACATACCAGGACTGAGTGTCTCAAGGATGTCTGTATTTTCAACAGCAATTCTCATACTGCAGGGGGAAAAAAATCTAATCAGCAGCTTCTAGGTGAAGATAGTCTGGGTTGAAAATCATTTGCAATGAACTACCCAGTCTGAGCCCTCTGCTATGAAGGGGATTCACACATTGTTTCCTTGGCATTGATCATATCTAGGACTTGGAGGTGGCTTTAATTGTCACTGTCACATTGTCCCATCTTGCCTTTCATGGTGCAATGGATGCTGAGCTGTCTGGGCTCGGATGATGTCTTTTTTGTAGGGCTTCCTTATCTTTGTGCTCTGCAGGGAACTGATGATTCTTCCAAGAGATGCAGATGCCTCTAGCACCAGTTACAAGGGATGGACAATTGATGACCTTATGGTGGCTGCTGTCCTGTAGAGGGTGAGACCAGGGTTATTCACAGCTTGGTAATTGGCTCTGATCCTGAGCTCTTCATCCTCAGCAAATACAGGCATCAGGAGGGCAGCTCCCGATCAATGCAGGGGCATCCAATAGACAGAACCACCAGGAAAAAAATGCCAGAATCAAAAATGGATTTGTGTTTAGCATGCCTTGTATGTCCTGGTCTGGTTATGAATAATTTAGCCTTTTCTAGGCTGAATAGACTATATTTAGCAAGCCCATTTTGCTTATAATACATCCTGTCCTTTTATGAAGAAGCATAAAGCATGAGAAACACTTAGAATTGGGGTGGCTTCATTTTGTGGGATCAGGAGTGCAGAGGGATCTTCATTTGCAGTCTCATGCTACCATCTACCCAGGAGAACAGAGATAGAAGTCCTCAGGGTCCATGCAGCTGGAAATATCCTGGAGAATGCATTTTCTCTATTGACATAGGGCAGGAACACTCTGCCTATGTGTTGATGACTCTTGGCTATGTCATTTGTTTAAGAGAGGATGGCCACAAGATTTAAGGGGCACCAACAGTATTGCTTCTTGTTATTGGTCCAATGGAAAATAATGGCAAACAAATCAAATAACCCGAGGGAACTTTATTATAGTCCTGCCAAAGGTATAGGAAGGCTTAAGGAATTCTCATGGGATAGTTCCAGAATAGGAGGAGCAAGCTCAACCACTCCCCTGGGTTTGTAAAAGCAAAGGCAGAGAGCAGTTTCCAGGGCCTGAGAAAGAGAACTGTATGGGCTAGCCCTATAGATGAGTTCAGTCTTTGCTTGGAGTGGGGGGCTGTCCATGGTGGCATCATGGAGAGAGCCGAGAAGGTAGCTATCTTAACAACCTCTCTTCCTCCTTTTCATGTCTTGAAGATACACATATCCCCTTCCACACTGACTAAACTCAACATAAAACTAGAATCCAGGGAGTTCTTCCCTAATCCACACTCCTGGAGAGTGAAGAGTGGAGAAAGGACTACTGAATGGTCTCAGTGCACCCTGTCAGTGCCTCTTGTGTCCAGAAGCCCCAGAAATGCCTTGCTGTGGGTTGAGTTGCATTATATCTAGCAGGTTCTTGTCAACTTGCAGATATCAACTTTGGGAAAGTGACATATCACTTAGTAAGTGGTTCAGGCTGTTTCACCGAATTGTCTGTCTATCATTTGTCTTGAGGATGTAACACTGAACAGGCATAGTGATACAAATGCCTCAGACATGGGGTATTTCAGTGGGAAACAGTGCACCGTTGGGGACCCTGTGTAACTGCTATGTCCACCTGGATGGTGAGAGAGGGGAAGGCTATAGAACTAGCAGATGGACTCTTTGACCTGTTTTGGAAGCTGCTGGAGGAGGACCTTACATCCTACCGCTGAGTGTCAGGGGTCTCCCAGGAATTTATTAGCCATGTTGGTTTTTCAGAAGGTAGAACATACCCATAAATAGTTGAGACACTATGAAAACTGATTAAGATTCTTAGCTACTCTTCAGCAGTCTATTTAAATGCTGGGTGCTAAGTATGAGAGCGTTTGTTAAATTGTTTTCTGTTATTTTCACTATATTTGAGATGTATCACATGTAAAAATAAAGTAAACTCTTAAGTTCATTTTAACACATAAAACTGATCTCCCTGGGCTTTGGGAGCTGTGGAAGGCAATGAGGGAAGGGGAACTTGGAGAGGGGGAAAATGGGATCCCTTCCTATTTTTTTTTCCTGGACAAGAACAAAACACCTGGAAACAGCAGACATGTTCTTGGCTTGCCCTGTGCTCCCTCCTGCAAGACCCATCCATTTCTACCCAACTTCCCTGTCTCATCCATGTGACAATTCCACCATCTCCAAGACTCTCTGGCCCCACACATCTGTACTCTGGATGTTCAGCCTCCTGGATCACTGCATGACTTCTCTTGGGAAGTAGTTAGAAAGTATTCCTGTCATCTGCTAGTGCTTAGTAAACCGTCTTAAAACTAGGTGGTTTAGAATGACCAACCTATTATAGGGGCTTGCTTATGTGTTTCACAGTGTCTGGGTTTAACTTGAAATGGTATCATGGGCTTCCTTGATTTCTGTTTGCTGGGTTTCTTTTGGCTCTGCTTCTGGAAATTGGCTGAGTTATCTAACTCCCTTTCCTGCTGCCCCTTCTTAGGGCTGACTTAGACTTCCTCACAGCATGTGGTTTCAGGATTGTTAGACTCACTACATGGTATTTGTTTCCTCTATTGAAGTGGAGGCTGTAGATCCTTCTGTAGGGTAAACTAATAAATGTGGAATCACTGTACCCTACCCATATCGGTCAAAGCAAGTGCTATGGCCAATCCATTCCAAGGGAGGGAAAAGAGCTATCACTTTCTGATGAAGAAGGGGCATACATTTCACAGTGAAGGAAGGAATCAACAGGGACCGTCTTTGAAGACTTTTTAAATTTTTTTACCTTTTTAAAAGCACAAATGAGTCAGGCTGACTTCAATTTACACTGTGACAGATGATCAATAGGAATTACTAAAAATGTCTGTGAATTCTTTGATGGCCTATCTATAGAGGTGTGATTATTTCTCCTTGAATCTAGGCAGGTATGTGGCTGCTTAATGGAACATAGTGGAAATTACTCTGGGTGGCTTCAAAGGCTAAGGCTACATCCCATGGACCACATAGCTTCTGTGTTGTTCTCTTGGGATATAAAAGATGGATAGCAGGTAAGAGACATACCACCAGGTGGTACCTTGCTGGAGAGACAAGCTGAGCTTTCAGATAGTTCCTGGCACTGCCTGCTATCATATGAGTGGGCTAGCTTAAATGTCTAGTTCACTTGAAACTTCATGTGGCATACAGGTCCAGCTGACATCTCCCTACCAGTACTTGAGAGACATCTGATAGAACATCAAAAGTATGTTCAGAGACATACTCTCCCCAGTTCCTCACCCATGCGATGGGGAGTAAGAGCATTATTTTAAGTCACTAAGTTCTGAGGTGAGTTGTTATGCAGTGATGTTCCTGGGATACTTCTGAAGTCTCCTGGAAGTATTTCTGTTTAGGGACTTGAAATACAACCGTGAAGTAAGGAATGGAGGAAGGGCATCCCTGTGGATGGATAAGTGTGGCTGTCATGATCACAGGTGACCAGACAAGCTGCGCCTGTTGGTCAAGCTCCTTGAAGAACTTCTACTTTCACAGATTCTTTTCTCCTTTCACTTAGAAACCCACAGGTGGAACCCAAGTCACTTCCCTTCCTGACTCTGATCACATCATCTTAAAGCATGGCAGGAATACTTTCTTATATTTCTGGGAGACTTCAGTGACGTCCCATCCAAGAAATCACCCAGCCTGACAGCCTGTTGGCTGGAATGTAAGTGGCCACTGATTCTTTCATCTAGCACGTATTTACTGAGGAAGTAGTTTGTGGAATCATGTGTTAGTTCTCAGGACCAGAGATTGTTTTTATGTCTTGACTGCTTTTCATACAGCTGATATACACAAGGCTCCCTCCATCTTGGGTCTTAGGCCTAGGATGTGGAGAGGGAGTTTCATTTTTAAATGGCAACTTGTTCTGGCCTTTAACTATAAGATACATACATACATACATACATACATACATACATACATACACACGTACACACACACACACACACACACACACACACACAGATATTTTCTTTAAGTCTTACAAAATGTTAATGGACTAAATTGTTTACTGTGATTCTTATTTGATAACTGTTGTGTGATATATTTTACTATGTTAAGGTTTAATCCCTTCTTTTACTTTAGACAGAAAAGAGGAGATGATGGGAGATGTTAGTCTGTATATATGTTTCTCATACTGGTTAATAAAGCTCTGTGGCCAATAAGAAACAAGATAGGCGGGGCTAGGAGACCAGGAAGAGGAAAGAGGAAGTAGTAGTTAGAGTCAAGATGGAGACCTGGGAGAAAGAAGATGCCGGCGGCGGCTCCTGGATAAGATGACCACGTGGAAATACTTAGATAAGTAGAAATGGGTTAATAATTAAGGCAGAGCTAGCCCATTAACAATGATAGTTATTGGCCAACAGGATTGTATCAAATACAGAGTCTCTGAATGTTATTTGGGGCTGGTGCAGCTGTGGGCCCAGACAGGCGGGCGGCGGGCTAGCAGGATGGCTCCGGTGGGCGGGTAGGAAAAACCTCCCGTAACACACACACACACACACACACACACACACACACACACACACACACACTCCTGGCTCGAAAACTGGGAGTCCTTGTAAGCCACACACACACACACACACACACACACACACACACACACAAAGACTCACACACAGATGTGTGTGTGTGTGTGCGAGTGTGTGTGTGTGTGTACGTACATATATACAGATATATGTATGTATGTATGTATGTATGTATGTATGTGTATAAATGTAAATATGCACAGTGTGCAAGCCATGGGAAGCAAGCCAGTTAAGAATGTTCCTCCATGGTCTCTGCTTCAGTTCCTGTTTCCTGGTTCCTGCCTTCCGTTCTTGCTCGAGCTTCCTTTGATGATTGACTGTAACCTGTAAAGCCAAATAAACCCGTTCTTCTCTTCATTTCCTTAGTCTCTGTTTTATCACAGCAACAGAAAAACTAACTAGAAACAGGCCTGGATTCCAGATTTGACACTTAATAGCTAGTTGAACTTGGGTGAGTTATTTAACCACTCTGTCATATCCTCCTCACTGCAGTAGTAACAACAATAGTAACTGTCTCTGTAAGACATATTACAAGCCTTCAAACTGAGCATCAGGAACATGCTAGCATTTAGTCTGGGCCTGCCCAGCTCTGAGGATAATGATGATATTGTTATATTATCATTGTCCATGTACTTGACCTTGAGAACCTACACAGGCAGGTTCTCGGTCCAGAATCTTAAGACCCTGAACAGAGTGAAGTTGTGTGTGTGGGGGGTATACTAACATTTCTGTGTTCTAGAAAAATGGGAATTTCTAAAGTGAGACAATGGTAGGATCAATCCCCTTCTCTCTCTCTCTTCTGCTCCCTCTGTTCTTATTTTCTCATTTCTCCCCCTCTCCCCTCCTTTAAAATGATGACAGTATGTTCAAGTTGTGCAAATCAAAGGCATAGATTAGAAACTGGAGAATGAATGCGCTTAGCAGACCCAGGAAGTCTCCAGGGGACTGGAATTGATTACTCAGAGTGTACCGCACAAAGTGATTATTATTTTTTTTTTTCTGCATGTGGTGAACAATGGGAATGAAGTTGAGGGTTGGAAGTACCTCTCTACGCCAAATGGCTTAACCCCATGGGTTTCCAAGTGATGGAATAGAATCACAGAGTGCACAGGCAGAAACAGTCTTAGAAGCCTCTTTCTTGAAGAGTCTATGTAGAGGAAAAGCAGGATGTTTTCCAATAATTTGGAAAGGGTACGCTATCTTTCTGGGGGAGATTCTGGGATTTAGGGAAGGTACACAAGTGAGGGATTGACCCTTTATCAAGACTTGTAAAGTAAATGCTGCTCTCTTTTCCTAGACAGCAAAGAACCCCCTTAAGTGGACCCTGTGTGGGACTTGCTCAGTTCCGTTGTCATGTGGGCTAGTTTCCAGCCTCTGGATCTTAGCAGAACTTTGCAGGACCATAGTTGATTTTGGAGAACCCTGACTCTGGATTGAGCACAGACTGGAGGATGCCTCCCAGGCTACAGCTTGTTTTCTGATTGGTTTTAGATTGGTCCTGGGAATTTAGGCTTGAGTGAGCTGAAGTCACTGTGGGGGATGAAGTCACCCTTCCTGGATAAGCTGCTTATCCACCCATCTCAAGAGGTAGGATTCTGATTTCCGCCTGCGGTTCATTTCTTTTCATCACAAAGGTCGAGATTCATTTGAATAAAGAGTGAAAATAAACCCAGCTCTCAGCTTATCTGATTCCTTGACCCACATTAAGCAAGCAGCACCCCTCCAGGACATATGGAGTTCACTGCCTAGGAGCAGGCAAGGCCTATATATTACCTTTGTAATCATCTCTTGATCATGGATAATTTACAGAGGGCTCAGCTTGGGCATCCAGATGATAACAGGTCTCCATGGAGGGGAAAAAAACCCCATAATAATGCTCTCAGAGTCATACAGACCTAAGTATCTGATTCTGGGGTCCTTTCAATTCTGACAGGACTTTCCTATTTCTTTAAAGTAATGGTTCTTAAAGTGAAAGATGAGTCAGAATTCTGTCTCTCTCTGTCTCTCTTTCTCTGTCTCTCTCTATCTCTCTGTCTCTCTGTCTGTCTCTGTCTCTGTTTCTGTCTCTCTCTCTCTCTCTCTCTCTCTCTCTCTCTCTCTCTCTCTCTCTCTCTCTCTCTGTGTGTGTGTGTGTGTGTGTGTGTGTGTGTATTCATGTACCTGAAACAGACTAACTCCAAGTCATAGAGTTTAGATTTCATGGAACTAAGGTGCAGTCTAACATGTGAATTACTAAGTTCAAAATGATACTGATGCTCTTGGCCTAGGCATGTGTTTTGAAAACCTCTTAGCTGGATGCTAAGTTTTCAAGATGGGATGTCCTGCATCTAGGCATTGGTCACTTTGCCTATTGAAAACCAAAGATGTTTTATATAGTGCTACAGGTTGGTTCCCAGATCTATGGCATTGCTAGAACGCACTGAAAGAGGTTCTTCCTGATTTTCAAAAGAGCACTTCTTTATGTTCTGGGAGCCTGATAATGGATTTGTAGAGGGTGTGACACCTCAAGCAGCAGAGTGGCATGGAATCTTGTCTCCTCCATACCCTACAGGCACACAGTGCTTTCTTTCTCCCAACATTGCATTTCGGACTGATGTATCACAGGCTTGATTTTAGTCTAGAAATCTGTTTTTTGTTTTGTTTTGTTTTGTTTTTTGTTTTTTGTTTCTCTAACAGTATGCAGAAAATATATGCTCTTCTATTTTTTTGTTAGAGTGTAAAAACTCACAAAACTCAGTGTGTTAGAAATTCTATAGAATCTGATAGTATACAGACAACCAAAATTAAGCAATCAGCATACCCTTACACACACACACACACACACACACACACACACACACACACAGGCAAAAACACACATAGGACATACATACTCTGTGTTTTGTTGTTAACTTTTTCTGAGCCACTGTCACCCCAGATAGGGCAGTGATGACAGACTAAGGAAACAATACCATTCATGTCCAGTTTAGTGACAAATAGTTCATCAGGCTTACAGAGGTATGGTGCAGGAATATTTATAGGAGTGTGGGTGACCCCATCCATCTGTACCACTGCAAAGCCACCTCAAAATGGGTGACAGATTCCCTACAGTTGCAGATATAGCCATCTCTCCTTCAGTTAATCTCCTATATGTTCTAGCACCTCAAGACTACATGCAGAATTATGTGCTATTGAAGGGATGTAGGCGGGAGGGAGACAGTGGCTATAATCTCAGGTGAAAGTCTGATGGTCCCCATCCTCTTTCCACGAAGAAATGTCAACAGACTCAGCCTCATGAAGGTCTTTGGTAGCTAAGCACAGTTTTTCTGAATTTTGGAAGGCAGAGCCTGTAAAACAGAGTTTCATAGCACCCAAACAAATGTATACATAGTAAACACAACCTCCTTATAAGTACATGCTTGCCTCCTACACCTGTGCCTGTACACATGTCATATACACACAGCTGAGCATACACATGACAACCTGTGATGCACATTTATAACATGTAATATACACATCGCAAACACATGCCCATATAGACATGATAGACACACCCTCCATGCAATCATACATATAACACCTCACACACGTGCAAAAATTCACACATACTAATATACACACAATACATACAAATATATCCAATAGGTGTGCAGGTACATAAAACATATCCATCATGCACATATACACCCATACAGAGACACACACAAATAAACTCACATACAACACTAACTTGTTTAGAGGCATTTATAAGTGAGGATGAATGAATAATGGGCTGTCTGGGCATTTACAATGCAGCCAATGAAATTTGAACTCACTGGAATTTGGTTGTCGGCATTATAATTCTCCCTCTGGGCTGTCAAGGAGTGAAACTGGGACACTTGTTTTTGAAGTTGTTAGGATTTCAAGCTCCTCTGTGGTCTTGATAGTGGCTTGGCATGCGTTCAGTTGTGGATGGCTTTCCCTCTGGCTCTCATGGGTCCACAGGACATTTTTTAAAAGGTTGACCACTGAGTCACCATGTCTCGTTAGTGGCAGCAGTTATTTTATCTGTGAGAATAACTGTCTTTCTTAGCTTCTCAAGCTGTCACCTGGGTGGTGATTTATTACCTTCCAAAGCAGCAGTAATTGTATAATGATGCAAAATAATGACAAGCCGTTCTGATAAACTTTATTACCTGCAGCATCTTGCATTCTAACTGCATTCCAGCATGCACTATGGGATTACAGAGCACCCACAGGGCTGACAGGCAGTGGGAGGGCAGCTTTCCTGGCTTGAAGAAAGGAAGGGGAAAAAGGAAATGGGATTCAGACCTTGTGAATGGAAGAGCAGAACTGGGCTACTGTGAATTGATTCTGTTTGGGGCACACATGCCAGATGTGATTGCCTACAGTTTTTATTTTAAAAAGACACACACACACACACACACACACACACACACACACACACACACACACTGTACTTGTTTTCTAGCTTTAAACTTGGAAATGGAATTAGCCCTTAGCAAATTGTTAGTGAAATACATGTTCAAGACAATGGGTATAAGTCATGAACTGCTGGACATCAGTTTTCATCTTAGCCCTCACCCTTGGCATTCCTTTATGAGATGACCAAGCTCCTGGCAACAGCAAACTCAGACCCAGCTTCTCATGAGCTGAGAGGTCAGGCCCGTTGCAACTTGCCAGTGCTGAAATGTAATTGACTCAAGAAAGTGATGTTATAGAGTAATGTTCAGATTTACTTCTTGGTTATAAAATATGTGCAATTCACAAAGCCATTCCTATGGAAAAGGGAGACAAAGTCACAGTCAGAAAAAGGTTTTTGCAGTTGTCACAGTTTGTGTCTGTGGTTGTTGGAAATTCTCCTATTATCTTCTTGAACTACTGAGCAATGGCCTTGGGCAACTAATTCACTGTGGAAGTAGACCATGGATAGGATCCCTGCCTGCATTTTTTTCTGTTCTTTGTGGTCCCCTGTCAGTAACTATGGGCAGTGTTGAGAGTTCTCTTGGGAGTGTACAAGTGGGCATATTGTGTCTTGATGTTGGGGCCTTAATAGTGAGGGTAAGAAAGGGAACTAACATAGAGTATTGATGTTGTTAGTACTTCTCTGTGTCCACTCCTTTTGTCTGTATTGGCTTATGTTTTGATTATATTTCCCTGTGTATGTCTCTCACAATGCAGTCCAGGCAGCCACCCAAGTTTTGGGATTATAGGTATATGCTGCATGTTTATATGTCAACTTTACACAAGCTAAAGTCATCTAAGAGGAGTTAACCTTAATTAAGAAAATGCCCCCATAAGGTCAGACTGTAGGCAAGCCTGTAGGGCATTTTCTTAATTAGTGATCAGTGTGGGGGGGCATCCCATTGAAGGTGAAGCCATATCTGGGCTGGTGGTCCTGGATTCTTGTTAGGGCCGGTTTTTCCTGCCGGCCGCTAGCCCGTCAGCCCGCCAGTCTGGGCCCACAGCCACACCAGCCCCGAATAACACACAGAGATTCTGTATTTGATATAATCCTGTTGGCCAGTTACCCTTATTGTTTATGGGCTAGCTCTGTCTTAATTAACCCATTTCTACTTATCTAAGTATTTCCACGTGGTCGTCTTATCGGGGAGCTGCGGCGGGCATCTTCCTTCCCGGGCTACATCTCGACTCCTCCCTACTACTTCCTCTTTCCTCCTTGTCTCCTAGCCCCGCCTATCTTGCTATCTTCATTGGCCACAGTGCTTTATTAACCAGTATGAGAAACATATATACAGAATAACATCTCCCATCAGGTTCTATAAGAAAGCAGGCTGAGCAAGCCATGAGGAGCAAGTCAGTCAGTAGCATCCCTCCATGGCTTCTGCATCAGCTTCTGTATCCAGGTTCCTTCCCTGCTTAACTTCCTTTCCTGAGTTCTTCCAGTGATGGACTATAATATGGAAGTGTAAGCCAAATAAACCCTTTCCTCCTCAACTTGCTTTTTGGTCATGGTGTTTCATTACAGTAATAGAAACTCTAAAACAGATGTCGGTACCAGGATAGTGGTGTATTGCCATGAGAGACCTGACATGTTGCTTTTGGGAGGATTATGGATGGAAATTGGAACTTTGGGACAGAAAAGCCACTGAGTGTTAAGAACTTGGTGAGCTGTTCTGTAGGAGCTTGGAAGATAACATTGAGAGCAGTAAAAAATGATGGAGGTTTGGTTTGTGAAGTTTTAGAGGGAAACAAAGGCTACCTGGCCGTCTGAGTTAAAAATCTGTTGTTCTGGTTAGCTGGAACTATAGAATTGGGTGTGATTAATAGGATACCAGAACCCTTAAAGTGAAACCTTTGCTTTGCTGGAATTATGGATGCTGGTTAGCTAGGGATGAAGAATCAGCTATGGTTAAGAAGAGACCAGCATCACTGAGGTGATGTCTTCTGGAAAGTGTGCCCTGAGGGTCAGCAAATGGAAGCTGTTCTCACGAGATGACCAAGGTTATACCTCTTGCTGGTAGCTGAACTTGGTAATGTAAGTGTCACCCAGGTGCTACTGGGTTTGAAGGCATGAAGAGGGCCATGAAGAGAAGCTGAGGCTTTCATCATGTAGCAGGGTTGGAGTACCTAGGAGATGCTATTAGTGAAAGTGCAGCCCAGTTAGAGCAGAAGACCCCAGTGTTTTGGAGATGCCTAAACAATGGGATGACCACCAAGATCAGCAGCAGCAGCTATGGAGTGGAGCAGCTGGAGCCTAGAAGATAGCTGTGTGTGCTGCAGAGGGCAGAGATGGAGAAGTGATCCAAGCCATTGGAGGAGCCCAGGAAACTGTGAGCAATCCCAGATAATTGGGCATTGAGTTATTTACACTTTTGGAGTGTGCTTTGCTTTGTTTGGATTGTAACTATATCCTGGTTCTTCCCTCTTGAAGTGAGAAAGTGTTTAACTTGATTTTTACAGTAGCCCACTGAGGGATTTTAAACTTTTAAAAGAGATTTTGGAATTTTAAAGAGATGATATTGTAAAGGGACTTAATTTTTAATGTGTTTGAGACATAAAGACTGTGTTACTCTTAAAGTTACTTATGTTTTTAATGTGAGATCTTAGGGATGAATGAGAAAGGGAAGTTTATTGCTTAACAGTGATGTGTTTGTGTGTGAAGTTGACAAAGGGTTAATTATGCTATCTAGTTTTATGTCAGCTTGACACAGCTAAAGTATCCTGAGGGGAGAGGACCTCAGTTAAGAAAATGCTGCTATAAGGTTGGACTTAGGCAAACTTCTGGAGCATTTTCATAATTAGTGATTGATGGGGAAGGGCTCCTCCCACTGTGAGCTGGTGGCCCTGAGTTCTGTAAGAAAGCAGGCTGAGCAAGCCAGAAGCAGCATCCCTTCATGTCTTCTTGCATCAACTCTGGCCTCCAAGTTTCAGCCCTGCTAGAGTTCTTGTCCTGACTTTCTTCAGTGATGGACTATGATATGGAAGTGTAAACCAGATAAACCCTTTCTTCTCCATGTTGCTTTAGACCATGGTGTTTCATCACAGCAGTAGTAACTAACAGTAATAACCATAATTAAGATCAGTTAGATAAGGTATGTGCCATCATAGCTGGCCCCAGCCTCTTCTGCAGGTGGATGTGGAACCATGTAATTTATTTATTCTGGTAAAATGATAGGCATTTTTAGGATTGGCCAGGTCACCATCCTACCACTATGCAACATGCACTCTCTGTCACCTTACAGGCTGTGATGCCAATATGACATAACAGAAATAGAACATAATAGAAAGACAACACATAGGCACATCACACATGCATGAACACTCACACACAGAAGAGGGAAGTGTTTGAGAATGTAGTCACTGCTATAGGAGACTCTCTTGAGATCCCAGGATGTGAAAGAGGAAACTTTTCTTTGGAAAGGGCCTGGAATCTCTGAGCTAATTCACTGACACATCACACTCTGGCCCATTTGGATGTCTTTGCTTCAAGAATTAATTTGAGCTGGGCAGTGGTGGTGCCCACCTTTAATCCTAGCCCTAGGGAGGCTGAGGCAGGCGGATTTCTGTGAATTCCAGGCTAGCCTGGTCTACAAAGCTGCACAGAGAAATCCTGTCTCAAAAAAACAAAACAAAAGAATGCATTTGAGTGGCTAGTCCTATGCCCATAGCTGAATCTCGGGCTCCTGGGAACTCGCTCAATTCTTTCTGTCTCACTAAAGCTGTCTGCCTCTCTTGGAGTCTTCAAAGTGGAAGCATCTCAGAATGTGAGGCAGATGATCAGTATTCCAACCCAGGGTCTCAACTACAGGTGCTTTTTGGGGTGGGGGTAGCTCTGAGGCAAGACACTAGGATGACTTTCTTAATCTTAGATTCTTGATAGTTTGGGATAGTTCCCTTATGTGGAAGTTAAAAAGGATTGTAGGAGATCCAGCATTATCCTGAGTGTCACTGCATGTCACTTGAGCACTCTATCTCCAGTTAAGAGAATCAGAAATGTCTTGAGGTACTGATAGAAGCCACTGGGGTGGGATGCAAAGTCACTGATCATGAAAGACTATTAAGATGGAGATGTGGACTCCAAGGTTTTTTTTTTTTTCATCTCTGTGATCAGAAAAGGTTTTCTGTTCATACTTTCTGTCTTGTATTGAGAGGTCCTTCATCAGACATGAAGACTTGTTGAGCTTTAAGTTTGTCATGAGGGAAAATATACTGCTTAATATTTCTTCCTTCTCCCATCTAAGTCATGGATAGATGGAAAGCCAGTTACCCTCAAATTCAGTGACTTTAGCTAATTTGACATATTATATTTTCCATGGATGAGTGAGTCCAATGGCTTTGCTGGGTGGCTCTGTCTTTTTGGGATCACAGTTGGGATATTGAGGTGACTATATCTGAAAACCTGAGCATGGCTGGGAGGGTTTGTTTCTAACATACCTTCATTTTGTCACCTTCCAGCCTTCTTCATAGGCTGATTGAATATCCCCACAGCATGGCAGCTAACTTCCTGAGGATGTGTCATGATAGTTAATGTTGAATGTCAACTTGACAGACTCTAGAATCACTTTAGAGTCATGCCTCTGGGAAGATATGTGGATGATTCTTTAGATGATGTGAACTGAGGTAGAATGACCTGCTCTTCCTGGGTAGCACTATTCCATGGGATGCAGGTCCAGCTTGCATAGAAAGGGGAGGTTAATTGAGCACTCAGTGCTCTGCTTCCTGGCTTCAGGTGGCAGTGTGACCAACTGCTTCATCCCCCTGTCACCACCATGGTGCACTATAGCCTTGAACTAAAATGATAAACCTTTTCCATCTGTAGTTCCTGCTTTTGTCAGGTGTATTAGCATAGTTATGAGAGAAGCAACTACTACATATGAGATCTAGGAGAAAATGAGGACAATAAATAAACTTCAATGCCTTCCATAACTGAGTCTCTGAAGTCATGTGCTTACTCTTACTCATCAAAAGCAAGCCACAGAGCCCAGGCCACACTCAAGAGAATGATATCTGTACTCTACCTCTTGAAAGCATCCAATAATCTTTCCAAACTGTTGTGAATCCTCCTCCCAAATAGCACCAAGGTATCACTTTGTACAAACTGGCTTGCTGGCCAGTGCTATATGATTTGCCACCCTCCAACTTTGCTTCCTACAGAAATGTCATACAGAGTCCCTGGACTGTGGCTGTGGCTCACCTCTTGTCCCTTCAGAAACATCATCTGATAAATGTGGATAGTTACACATTTAGAAAGTTTGGAAATTGACCTCTCCCAGTTTTTTAGGGCGTTTCTCCAGAGCATTTCTGAGCCCAGTTCCAAGGCTGACAGAGGAACCTTGGTTTGTGTTTCCCTTTCATAATTTAGAATGGTGACTGGGAAGCGACTGTCCAGCTGGGACCAACATTGTTAGCTCTTGCTTATATCTCAGAATATGGATGAAGTGATTTGTATCTTTCCTGAGTGTAGCTTGAAAACATGGCCCCCTACATGTTTGCCCCTCGAGGTAGATGCACCAGAGGCTACCAAGTGGGATTAGGAGGTGGAGCTTCTTTCAACAGAGTGCTGAGCATTGACTCTTCTCAAGCACCATCAGGGTTTTCATGAGTGAGACACAAACATCTACCCTTTCAAAGCTATACAGTTTTAGTGTTTATTTGTTACAGCAGCTACCATTATCTGATACTAACTCTTGATTGTATGGCTTTAGGGAAGTTACTAGTCTTCCTTGTCTCCTCTAAAACTTGGAGATAAAAGAGGCTACTACCTCTTGGGATTATAATAATGGATAAATGCATTCAATCACAATAAAACATATCTGGGTCACACTTAGTATGTACTCAGTTAGGTTTTTAATTCCTTTACTTATTAGCTGCACTAAAATGCCATTTGCCAATTTGTCACATGGGAAAGACTTTTGCTTCAAAGAAAGTCACTTGTCCTGATATGTTAGGTTCCAGTGAGGGTTGAGCTACAAGGCAAAGCTGTTGTGTAGTTTGGTTTAGTGAGAGTAGTGGGCCTGGGTCTGTGTGATTTTCCTTTGGTGTCCTAGCTGTCGCAGACTTGAGGGGTGTTTCTTGCTATGTGCATAGGAGATGTCCTCATTAGACAGATGTCTCCTGAGACCCCATCTCTGAGGGGACAGCTGGCTCCTGCAGGTCTGCTGATGCCACAGAGCCCCGTAGGAGCCCTTGTTTAACTTACTTTTTCACTTCTGGCATGCAGAGGCTGAAATCACCCTTTGCCCTTTCCCTCTTCCACAACCACCGTCGCTTAGCTTAGTCTGAGCCCCTACGAGCCCAACTGTTGAATGGCCATTTTTGTTTTCCATTCCATCTGGGTGTGGGGCTGGGTACCAGGGAGGCAAGCACTCAGTTAGATCCATTTCCACTCAGCTGGGTGTATCTAGCACTCTGCTGCTTATTTGTAGTATTGAGCTTGGAGAGACACTGGGGAAGTGTTTGCTACCTCAACATTTTGGCTACTTCTAAACAAGCTGGGGATTTACCGAGGTCAGCAATGGCTGGATGATCAATAAGGCATTTCAGATAAAACCCCATTTTTGCCTCTAGCAAATTCCCAGCATTACTTTGCCTTTGTAAACAACTTCTTAAGGAGTGCTGATTGTAAATCATCTCAGATGTACCTTTATACCCCTTATGCCATATATTTCTCCTGATAATTTTTCATGGCGGGCAAGAAGAGATACTTGTACTAGTGAAGGCACCAAAGCCCAGAGGATGAAGTTGATTCATCTGAGGTCAGTGCATGTTTGTGGGGGGAAGATTAGGATCCCAGGCTTTCAGGTCCAGGACCTGCCTGGCATAATGTTCAGCATCTTCCTTAGCAATACGCTCAGAAACCTTCCTGACCTGGGTCAGTGCCATCCACCCTCACAACTGAATAGCAGTGTTTACTGCTGGGTGGGCTGCAGGCAGCCACATGTCCAGTGACGTTCTTGGGGCTGGGGGGTTATCTCACCTGCTGTCTGAGCAGGCTAGTTGGTGATCACATTTTCCTCTGGACCTAATTACTTGAAAAGAAAAGACTATCTCACTGTGAATTCATTGAGCTGCCCTCTAAGCAGCCTGCAGGCACATGCAAGCTGAGTCCGAGACTTGCCCAGGAAAGAAAAGAGCAAGCATGGATGGTCTGCAATGAAGGACCTAGTGCTAACTGTGTGGGTCCAGAACATCTTTGCATGTTTCTCACCTACCCAAGACAAACATCCTCTGAACTGTGGTCATCTGGATTTGATGATGATGGAGAAAGGGTTGGACTCATTCCTGGGACACTTGGGGGGGGTGAGAGCTCAGGAAACACTGATATCCTTGGATCTGGCTTGAAGCTTTCAGCACAGTGGATCTGCCTCTCAACTCTTAGTTTCCTGTGTCTGGCAGTGGCCCTCTCCGTACCTGCAGAGCCAGGCTGAAATCACATTGTCATTAAAAGCTATGAATTCACCTGTGTGTAAAAAACATGGCTAAGTATCAGGGTAGACCAAGTATTGAGCAGAGGACAGATATATCTTCTAACCTGCTGTGGCCAGGGAGGGCAGATATGGGTTGTAGACAATGAGTATCACCTATTGTGGTTTGGATGCAAAATGTTCCCCAGAGGCTTATATGCTTGAACAGTTGGTATCCAGCAGATGGTGTCATTTTGGAAGGTTGAGGCACTTCCCTGGAAGAAGCCAGTACCTACCTTGAACTTATGATTGGCCCCACTTCCTATCATACTCTGCTTCCTGAGTAGAGGTACAATGTGACCAGCTACCTCACACCCCTGCGGTCCTGGTTTCTCCTTCATGGTGGACTATACTCAGCCAGCCAGCCAAACCCTTTCACTAGAGCCCACTGTCTTCTCTCCTGTCAATTACCATTCAGCATGGATTGGAGCTAGTTCCTAGGCTCACAAGAATTTACTTTTTAGGAACTTGATGAACTTCCCTTCCCTCCCTCCCTTCCCCACTCTCTTTGCAGGGCTTTGAGGATGCTGGGCAAGCACTGAGCTATATCACCAGTCCCTTTCTACCTTTTAGTTTTGAGGCAGGGTTTCACTATATTGCCTAAGATGAGCTTTCTAAAAATCTGAAGTATCAGGCCCAGCAAACTAAGTTATTTATTTCCCCTCCCCACCACACATTGTTTTCTGATCAGGATAGTTCCAGGGACTGAACCCAGGGCAAACATTCCAGCTGAGCTAACTCCTGCCCAGATATACTCATCGTAAGTTCTAACTGGTTGCAGTAGGAATATGTGCACCAGGGTACTGATAATGCCTCTATGGGTCAGTTGCTAAACAGCAGCATAGCACTAAGGGTTGCCTGGGAGGAGCCTTTCTGAGCTCAAAGCCAGGGAGCTCTAGATGCTGCTGGCTGAGCCTTACATTTACATATGTCCTATCAATGACTTCCAGGAAACCTCACTTCTGAGTTGGGGTGACCTGTGCTCATTCTCTCCTTTACTCTGCTCTGGCAGGTGCACGGCAGGTTGCCATGTCTGCCCTGCAGGTTGGGAATTCTGTGTCCTCTCAGTTAGGGGAGAGGCCCATCAACCTTCAGATGACGGTTGTTATTTCTCTTGACACTGCCTGTCAGGCATGTGCAAAGCTGCTTACTCTGACCTCCAACTTTGCCTTTTCTTCTCATCATGAGCATGTTGCCTCCATCTCAGCCCCATGGCTGATTGCCACCATCTGCTCCCTCCCCTCCCTTGCTCTCAGGGCGGTCCCTCTGCTGGGCCAGCATACGCTTCCAAGGACCCATAGGGATGTATCACTAACCAACATTAGTTGCATTTTTTGGACATATTTATTTATTTTTATTCCAAGATTATCTGAAGGAAGTTCTCTAGCTTTGTTCTCATTGGTTCTGGGTCAGGGACTACTGAATATGATCTCATATTTGGGGACAACTCACTGTGGGTAATAATGGACATATACCCCCACAGGTATTATCTTTCATTCTTTTCATAAAGACTCATGAAGGAGATGTTCCTCTTAGCTGCCCATTGTTGAGAGGGATCAGTTGGCAGCTGTGCATTGCTCATTGGTGGTGAGATGGGGATTCCAACACAGGCCTGTATGATTTTACAGCTCATACTTTTCATACCTGTGCCATTCTGTCCCTTCACTCTTTCCATGAGATGGCATGATGATCAGGAATGAGGCAGAGAGCTGACTCTGGCTGCAACTGCACCTAGAAAGCTCTTGGTAACTAGAGGAATGTGGTACCCATGAAAGATTTAAAGGGGGATCAGAAGGTAGCTTCTCTGGGGTTAAGAAGGGCACTGAGTGGAACAGTTTCTGAATCTTTCCATTGCAGGATATAATAGTTATGTGGCAGTTGTAACAAAGTTTCATAAACTAGGTGGTTTCATACACATAAAAGTGTCTGCTTATGGTTCTTTAGAAGTCCCACATTGGGGTGTCAGTAGAATTGGCTTCTTGAGGGTTATGTCTGCTCCATGTCTCTCCCCTGGTGGTAGCTGCTGGTAGCTTGGTGACAGCCTGTGGTCTTCCATGGCTTATAAAACATTGTTCTAACCTGTATTAATCTTCTGTGACATTCTCTGTGCATCTCCGTATCTTCATCTAAATTCTCCCCCTTTTATATCGACATTGTTTATAGGAGATTAGGACCAACCCTACAGTTTTCATCTTAATTTATTGTATCTTCATTGACTCTCTCCAAAGAAGATCACATTCTGAGGCACAGGGTGTTAAGTCTTCAACATACAAATTTTAAGGAGACATATTCCAGCTCAAAACATGTTTCTCCATGCGAGCTGTCAAATGGGGAGAAATGATTTAAAGGGAATTTTGGCTTTCCTATTTCACATTACAAACATGTTTATGCATTGCAAATTATGATCAAAATGAGGTGTATACATGTTCTGTCTTCTGGAATAATTCCTGTCTCCTTAAAGTCACACAAAACAAATCCTTAGTTGTCTGTCATGTCCTTTGAGAACCCCAGGCCTCATTTCTGAGGGAAGAGCGAGACATATATAGGCAAAGCTTGACCCTCTCTAGATGTATGTATATTTTCCTTCTCCATACTCTCTGGGTTTTATTTTGACTCTTTCACTTTGAATATTTCCTGTCTTGCTGGCAGATTGCTCATCACAGTTGAGGTCTTGGTAACTAATATGCAAATTAGCAAAACTCTGGTGGCTGTTAGGAGCCCTGGCTGTGTGGCATGGTCCCACTGGTGGACTAGACATTCATAGACCTGGTAGGGTATGGTCAGCAAGGGAGAAGAGGAGAAACCTCAGCTAAGTAGGAATGCTGCTTTTCCACTGGGACTGAGGGGGCTTAAGATGAATGGGAGCCAGGGAAGAAATGGAAACGGCTTACTTAGCTCCTTGGTGCTTCTGGGAACACACCCTTGAGTCCATGACGACCTTCCCATCTAGCAGATTTCTCTTCCCATCATAGGCTGAAAAACTTAGGAGCCTGGTGGAGACTCTCAAGCTCTGCGAGAAACTTTGTTCTTTCTCCCAAACACTCAGAAGGCACATTTCCCCTGACCTCACCACTTACTCACCCATTCTGCAGTCAGCCAAGGACAAGTTTGGCCCAAAATGGGGTGAAGTGTGGGAGGAGAGACCTCTGGACCAAGGTGCAAGTGTCAAAGGTTGTAGAAAACATGGCAGATGCCAAAAATGAAATTGGGTAGCTCTGGATGAGTTGAGAGGGAGGGAAGCCCCTTCAGGAAAGCCAGTCCCTGAAGACTACATCTACCCTGAAAGAGTGAGGTTTTCATGTCTGAGAAGGGTGTGGTGGATCCCTCTGGATTTGAGGCAGGGAGTAACTGGGGTGGAGATGGGACCACAGTCAGGTGATGATCCAGGAGATTGTTGCAGTAATACAAATATTGACCTACTCACTTGTCAGTTCCTAAGTCTCCATTCTGGGTCTCTGGTGGGGGAGGGGTCAAGTGAAGTGGAGGGGGTAACCCTGTCCATTGCTTGTAGGATAGCTCAGCCTCTCTTTGGATAGGGCAGCCTGCTTCAGGCTGAGCCCTGTGCATTTTTCTCATCCTAGCAAAACCATTGGGGGATCAGGAGGCCGTTGGCTGTGTTTCCTGCTTCACAAGGAGAGCTTTGTTTGAAGAAGTTTCAGAGTGCAAAAGTCAGATTGAATACAATGGACACACAAAATGAAATTGCTCTTTACAAGAAATACAGGTGCAATAAAATGGAAATACACTTGTTTTAACACGGCAAATGTCCTGAGGATTTCTAAAGGCTACTGAGCGGGTTAAGCAGAGGTGGATGGGAAACAGGAAGGCTGTTTGCAAAAGGTGTGTGAAGATTGAGTGTGTGTGTGTGTGTGTGTGTGTGTGTGTGTGTGTGTGTGTGTGTGTGTGCTGGGGGAGGGGGAGGGTTATGCTATCTGGAAGTGTGGATGCCCCTTACACCAGTTACAACAGCTATTCCAGCATAGGGCTGCACTGGGGTAAGAGAACCACCCATCTCTCCACTCTGAACAGCTGTACCCCTTCCTTTGGCATTTGTACTCAGTTTGACTGATGAGTGGCTTTATGGACATCTGTTCTCCACCCCCACCCCCCGGACTAAGGGTCATGGAGAGAAAGCAAAAAAATCTACACACTGAACATGGAAATAGGAACACTCCTCTCTGAAATCGAAGACTTTAATAATTGGTTAAGGCTTCTTTCTGAGACCTGAGTGAGGACTGTATGCTAGTCTTTGAATGTTAAGAGGCATTCATTAAGTGCCTGCTGTTTTCCCACATTGCTGGAAGGCTCATTTTGCAATCAAGACTCAAGCTGCAAACTGGCAGTTTTCAGGTGGAGAGTGTTTTGTTTGAGTGGAACAGTGCCTTTTGTATTTCCTTATTTCAGTCAAAAAATGCCGTTTGAAGAAAAATGCATTTGCCAGCAAATCATAGCCGTCTGACCCCAGGCACTCTTTTGCTGGTAGTTTGTGTGAGGAGAAGACACCCAGGTCTATGAACAAGTTGTATCCCTTCTATTCAAAGTGTAAGTCAAGGTTCTGGGTAGAATGAGTTGGCAGCAGGTACCCGAGAAAGCCTCAGGGTGAGGCCGGGAGACATGGGCAGTGTACTTAGTCTCTGAAGTCAGAGTGGGTAGAGAGCCACTGAACTTGTGTTTGTGCTTGATGTAGCTTTCATTTCAAGAGCTTTGGACTTTGGTCCCTAGACAAGTTGGAGTTTAGAAGTGATAAGTGATTGGAATGACTAAACAGGATGCTTGTGAAATGAATTTGGGTCTATTTTGGGAGGAGGAGGTGGGGACTAATTGCTCAGCCTGAGCCTCATCTGAGCTCGTTTTATCCTTCTCATTCATTCTCGGCTTCATCCTATGATGAATGATAGGAGCTGGTGTTTTAGGCAGCTGGGTCATGTACCTCCCACTCAGGAGTTCTTGTGTCTTCTTATTCATTCAGTCACTCATTAAACATATGTTCATTGAGCACCTGCTATGTGCCAGACACAGTCTCAGATGCTGGAGTACAGCAGTGAATGAAACAAAACAAAAACAAAACAAAATATGTATGTATAGAAGGAGGGGCGGGGTACAGTGAAAGAAATTAGGAAGTCATGGAAATGTCATGATGGAAGGGTTTATGTTATTTCATAGTTATAAGGAATGCAGCCCATGGTGGCAGGAAAGGCACAGCAGCAAGAGCATGAGTCACATTGTGTCTGCAGTCTCAGGAAGCAGAGAGAGAAGTGATGTTTAGTTCATTTTGTACGTTTTGCTCAGTCTGGAACTCCAGTGCATGGAGTGGCGACTCTAGCAGGTTGACAGTCAATACTAGCCATCACATATGTGGAAGCCAGGAGTCAGTGGTGGCTACTGCAGCAGTCCAGGTTGGAGATGAGGATGACCTAGATATGAGCAGTTCAATGCTTCTAGGGAGGAAAAACTGAGTTGTTGCTGGATGTGAAGACGGAAGGACCTTGGACTTCCTGCTCAGTGAGGTAGGTAGGAATCTAGGTGCTGCATTTCTGCACTCTGAATACTTTCCTGGACTCCAAATATAGTATCAACCCATTTAGTCATCAGACATCCCATTGAGTTCTATTTGTTCCTGCCCCATTGCACAAGGTTTGAAGTCCCCCCCCCCCCGCATGGTTACTGAATGGGTCACACAGCTTATGAAGGGTAGGATTGTGGGGCACTTTTGCTCTAACTCAAGTTGAAGCAGGTTCCATGGTGTCTAGTCCCAGTGAAAGATATGAGTGTGATGCTGAATGAAATTCAAAGCCACTCACCCTGGCAAGGTTGGGGTCATTGTAGGCATGGGTCAAAGTCCTGAGGGTATCCACCATCATTCCCAGGTTCTCATGCCCTCATAACCAAGAATTGGACCAGGGATAATATGGACAGTGGTAGAAACAGGGACTTTTTATTAAGAGAGAAAAGCACTCCTAAAATGAAATGCAGGTCAGGAGATAATGAATGTTGCTGGGCCATGAGGACCATGCTCTGCTACCTCCTGCATTTGGATGCTGGGTGCTTTCCCCCGAGCATGTTTTACAGTCCAGGTAGGAAGGGGTTTCCAGTTTTCCTGGCATCGGGTTTCTTTTCTGTTCAAACCTTGATGCATCTCTTCACCCTACTCTTATGCTACAGGATGAAGCCTTGATGGGGACCTAGATGCCTGTACTGTACTGTATTGGGGACACAGATGGGGCCCCTTATATTCTCCTCTTCCCCCACACCCCCATGCTATGCCCATCCTCTGTAATTGGGCTCTCAGTGGACTTTATTTGGCACTACTTTTTCTTTCATTCTTTTCTTTTCTATTTCTTTTGTTGGTCTGGGAGTTTCACATTTTCACAAAGGCCTGGACCACACGAAAGCAGAAGTAATTCTGGTTGTGAACTAAAAGAACTAAGTCCAAAAGAAATAGCTGTTCCAATTGGACAAAGTAGTCTAAATGCATACAGATGACAGAAAGCTTACTGGATTTTCCCACTGGTCCAAAATTGGTGCTCAGGGCTAAAACAGGATAGACAAGTCCTGTGAGCCAGTGAGCCTGCTAAAACTAGGGTCAGCTCTCATGTTGCTGCCACCAGCCTCATCCTATGCCTCTCCTCTACCTGTATGCAAGAGATGGGAGGGATGAGAGGGCATGAGATCAGTGCCACCACAGCAGGACAGGAGAATCTCTCACCTTTCAGTTCCCATCACCAAATCAAGAGGCTTAAGACAACAGAGTGCCTCCAAGCAACATAGCAGCTAGTCACCAGCATTTTGATCAGGTCTCCTGTTGTTAAGTGGTAAGAGGGGAGGAAAGGAAGCAGGGGTGGGCAGTGGGAACACAGAGTGTCTAGAGAAGGGGCCACAAGTTTGTGTTTTTGTGGGCATTGTGGAAGGTGAGTGAACTGGCCATGTTCAACCTATGATATCATCTGCTCCCTGGGGGTTGTACACCCTGCCATAAGGGACTAGAGTGGGTGGTTGTATGTAGAGGCAAGGGCAGGAGCCTGTCTAGCATGTAGGGACATATGCAGGGAGGGCAATAGACCTTCATAAGTTCCTTGTTGACAGCTGAGGTCAACAGAATGAATTAGCAAAACTTGGATTTCTTTCCCTGGCTCTCTCTCTATTTTCATACTAGAACATCCAGATCTTGAAAAGGTAGTAGGACCAAGGGACCAGAGTCCCCAGTTCAATTGCCAGGCTCACTATCAGCCTTGGAAGTGGCAGAGGAGAGAAGTTGAAATTGAAATTAAGTTTGAGGTTAAAATTTTAATCTGTATATGTGACTTTTAATAACCACAAGTGATCAGAAAGTTATGAAATTTGATGAAGGTGCTGTTAAAGGATGGGAACAGGAGAGGTGTTTGATTAAAAAGGGAGAATTGGGAAGGTGTCTGTTTGCATCCAGAATGCTCTGAGAGGCACTTTATAACTCTGTAATGTAACAAAGATAAAGTATTCATCATTCTAATCTATCCCAGACTGACCTCAGTTGCCAGTGAACCGTCTGGATCCCCTCAACTGCATCAGCTACCTAAAACCCCCAGAGTGCATCCTGCCAGGATGTAGTCTTCAGCATCACAGCATTCAGGACACAGATAGAGTGGGTCATGATCTGCACATGTGTTCACTGAACCCTGATTGATTATTACATGAGTAAAGTATATCCCACAGGGAGGATCCAAAGCCAGGCTTGCAAAAGCATCTTGCAATTGGGAAGACTCCAAAAGAGGAAGCAAGCAGCTGCCACCTGACAAGAAGAGCCTTCTCTACACATGAAAGTTTCCTGGGGACCCTGTTAGGACTGAATTTTATGGACTGTGTAGAAAGTGACAGCTAGTGGGAGTTGTCTGAGTTCTGAACCTATGGTATCAGGGAGTATGTGTAAACAGCTGGGATTTGTCTATGAAAGAGGTCTAAAGACACAGCTCTTCCTAAGGAAACTGATGGATTTTTAAAGATGGAAAATATACTTTGAAACCCATAGTCCTCCCCACCCCTGTTTTTGATAGAATAACTGGATTCTTGGCATGTGGTATGTTCTGACCACAGTGCAATCATAGCTGCCGGTGTAATATCAGTCCCTTTATCCATGTGTGTAGACTTATGATCATTCCTCCTCATAACTGAAGGATATCCTGCTGTAAATTGCATGCACACCAAACAGTCCTCACATGACTATTAGGATTTTGAAGATGATACATGCCACACTGCACAAAGTCTCTTCCAACCCATGGAATGTCTTCCTTTTGAACCATCTCATGGAGATTCTTTCTGGCTATGGAATTACAGAGCCTGACTGGGTCACTGTGGTTACCCACAGTGGCACTTTGTAGTGGTCATGACCCAAAACATGTTCCATGAGTCAGACATCCTACTGAAGGTGTAGGTGGGATGTCCTGTTGTGACATTTTGTGGCCATAAGCACACCATATTAAAGAAGGAAATGCTCAGATCTTTGTAGACAACTTGGTCACCATGATGTACTTTGAAGGAACTCTTAAGGTTCCTGTATCTAAGTAGGTTGGCTTTTAAGTCTTCTTTGGGACATTTATCCATTCCTTCCTCCCACCTGTGATCAGTTATAGTTAAACTCTGTAGAACTCACTTTCTCTTTGTCACGGAAGAAGCCAATACCCAGTCTAAGTCTCTCATTTACTTTAAGTCATATTTAAGAAGCAATTCTTGTGCCTAGAGTTCATCAAAAAAGTAAGAAAGAAAGAATGTCTTTT
The DNA here is from genome assembly GCA_030556225.1 of Cricetiscus sungorus. Lineage (NCBI taxonomy): Eukaryota > Metazoa > Chordata > Mammalia > Rodentia > Cricetidae > Cricetiscus > Cricetiscus sungorus. The sequence continues at coordinate 74,914,468 of JANBXA010000651.1, forward strand.
GTAGGAAAATTGGTGGAACTAGAAATCATGTTAAGATAAACAAGCCAAACTCATTTTTTTCTCCTATGTGGGTCTTAGATTATACAGATGTATAAGTCATACATGTTCATTCTTTCTGATAAAAGAGAGTTGAAAGTGTAATAGGGAAAAAAGTCAAAGTGCAGGATATACAGGAAAGAAGTTATCTTATAAAACTCGCCACTAAGTAAAATGAATATCAGATAATTTATTAAGTACAGATTAATGTGATACAAAGACATGTTATCTTTTGTGTTTCTTTGACAGCTTTCAGAAGCAGAGTGATACATACTACACAAGAGGTGATACAGTGTTCTAGAGTCTGAGAGAGCATCATTGTGGAACCATGTGTGGTTTGGCTTGGGTTATACCACTCAAGCTACTGCACAAAGCCCCTCAATTAATACCAATTCAGGTATCTATGCCAAGAAACAGCGGGCATGTCACCTCCATGGTACTGACTTGAGCCCTGGCCAGTGGCATCTTAGAATTAAAGACCTAGGCTGTTGCCTAGGCCTCTAGATCACATTCCTACCATCTCTCACACTGTTCCCAGCTCCTGAAACTTTCACCAGAAGCTGTCAGGGTCATGGGTGGCCTGTTTGCACTGTGTCAGGGACACCTTTGCCTCTCCTCTTGAGGATGCATATCTGGACTACACACACTGTATTTTGAAAAGAAAGTATTATTTTGTGCCTTATTTCTATATTCTTGTAAGTTTTAATACAGTGAATAATGAAGTAGAAGTTTGAGCTGCCTCTGGATCAGGCTTTGCTTCAACCTGTTCTTTGGTGAGTGTCTCTAATATAGATCCATACATCACATGCATTGCTCTTACATTGTTTTCACATAACTGTACTTGACACTTCATTTGACAATGTCAACATTCACAGTGGTTCTTCAATATGTTTGACAGTATCAGCCCTTAAAATGCTTTCACAATACTTACCCGTGAGCACCTCTGACAAGATCAGCATTTGAAATGTTCCACAGAGCTGTGTATTCAGTTTCCGATGCCAGCAACTCCTGCTTTCATGGCATCCACACACAATGCCTGCCTGTTTATTTAGTTAACTTTTCCTTTTGAAAGCATAGGAAACATACTTTTTTTGGGGGGGGGGGCTTTGGGCACAAAGATCAAGTTTTAACCAATACTTTCATAAAATTTTAAGCACACTCAAAATCAAATAACCACTAACCAGCATTTACTGGACACTCACTATGTGTCAGGCAATGAGCCCAGGTGTTGCCATATAACAACTCACTTATTCCAACTCTCCCTGGACAGGCCAGATCCTGTTAGAGCCAATGAACTTCAGCTACTGATTGGTTTAACACTTCCAGTATACAGTTAGAATTATACTTAAGTCCAGCCATTTTTCTTAGGGCTTTGGGACTTTTCCTCCTATTGTGGACTTTAGGGCATGCATCATTGTGACAGTACATGAGCAAAGAAGTACTTTATTATTATTATTATTATTATTTTACATATCGATCCCAGTTCCCTCTCCCTCCCTCTTTTCCTCTCTCCTACTGTCCCATTCTCCCCCAACAACCCCCAATCCACATATAGAGTGATGCCTTCCAGGAGGGGTCATCTAAATCTGTCAAGTCATTTGGTACTGTAGGGACTAGGCCTTCACTCCTGTCTTTAGGTTAAGGAAAAATCTCTCCATGGGGAATGTGCTTCCAAAGTCCTTTTGTGCACCAGGGATACATCCTGGTTCCACAGTCCTAGGTCCCTTGGACTGCCCAGGCCTTCTAACTGAGACCCATATTCAGGGGGTCTGAGTCAGTCCAAGGACAGATTCCCAGCTATCAGTCTGGGGCTCATTAACTCCTCTATGTTCAGATCAGCTGTCTGTATATGTTTCTGTAGCATGATCTTCTCCTCCCTCTCTGCATCTGGATTCCAGTTCAGCTCAGTGTTTAGTTGTGGGTGTCCGCTTCTGTTTCCATCAGCTACTAGATGAGGGCTTCATGATGGTAGATAAGTTAATTGATCTCATTATCAGGGAAGGGCATTTATGGTAGACTTTCCACTATTGCTCAAATTGTTAGTTGGAGTCAGTCTTGTAGGTCTCTGGACATTTCTCTAGAGTCAGTTTTCTAGTCAAACTTATAATGGCTCCCTCTTTTATGGTCTCTCTCTCTCTATCTCTCTGTCTCTCTGTGTCTCTGTCTCTGTCTCTGTCTGTCTGTCTGTCTGTCTGTCTGTCTGTCTTTCATCTTGTCTATTCCTCCCCTGGCTCAATCTTCCTAGTCTCATGTGCTTTTCTCTTCTCCCCTTCTCTTTCTCCTAGCTCCCTCTCCACTCACTGCCCACCCCTACTCCCAATATGCTCAGGAGATCTTGATCCTGTCCCCTTTTGTGAGGGACCTTCTATGAATCTCTTAGAATCCTTTTTGTATCCTAGTTTCTCTGGCAGGGTGAATTATAGGCTGGTGATCCTTTGCTCTATGTCTAAAATCCATATATGAGTGAGTACATACCATGTTCCTCTTTTTGTGACTGGGTTACCTCATTTGGGATGGTTTCTTCAAGTTCCATCCATTTGCCTGTGAATTTAAAGATTGATTTTTTTCCTGCAAAGTAATAATCCACTCTGTAAATATACTACATTTTCTTTATCCATTTTTCAGTTGAGGGGCATCTAGGATGCTTCCAGGTTCTTGCTATTTCAAATAATGCTGCTACAAACATAGTTGAACACATGTCTTTGTTGCATGGATGTGGATCATTTGGGTATATGCCTAAAGAGGGAGATTGCTGGGCCCTGTGGTAGACTGATTCCCATTTTCCTAAGGAAAAGCCATAGTGATCTCCAAAATGGCTGCACAAGTTTGCACTCCCACTAGCAGTGGAGGAGTGTTCCTCATTCTCCACATCCTCTCCAGCATAGTTGTCATTGGTGTTTCTAATTTTAGCCATTCTGGCAGGAATAAGATGGTATCTCAGAGTTGTTTTGATTTGCATTTGCTTGATAGCTAAGGATATTGTGCACTTTCTTAAGTGTCTTTCAGCCTTTTTGGTTTTCTCTATTGTGAATTCTTCAGTTCTGTACCCCATTTTAAATAGGGTTATTTGGTGTTTTGTTGACTAGTTTCTTGAGTTCTTTTTATATTTTGGAGATCAGCCCTCTATCAGATGTAGGGTTGGTGAAGATATTTTCTCAGTCTGTGGGCTGCTCTTTGGTCTTGTAAACTGTGTCCTTTGCTTTATAGAAGCTTTTCAGTTTGAGGAGGTCACATTTATTAATTGTTGATCTCAGTGTCTGTGCTACTGGAATTATGTCCAGGAAACAGTCTCCTGTACCAATTTGTTCAAGGGCACCTCCCACTTTCTCTTCTAAGAGGTTCAGTGTGGCTGGATTTATGTTGAGGACTTTGATCCATTTGGACTTGAGTTTTGTGCATGGCGATAGACATGAGTCTATCTGCAATCTTCTACACACCATCATCCAGTTGTGCCAGCACCATTTGTTGAAGATGCTTTCCTCCTCCCATTGTATACTTTTAGCTGTTTTGTCAAAAATCAGGTGTTTGTAGACGTGTGGGTTAATGTCAGGATTTTCTATTCGATTCCATTGGTCTACCTATCTATTTTTGTGCCAATACCAGGCTGTTTTCAGGACTATAGCTCTATAGTAGATCTTAAAGTTAGGGATGGTGATGCCTCCTGTCGTTCCTTTATTGTGCAGTGTTGTTTTGGCTATTCTGGGTCTTTTTTTCCCCATATAAAGTTGATTATTATCTTTTCAAGGTCAGTGAAGAATTGTGCTGGGATTTTAATGATGATTACATTGAATCTGTAGATTGCTTTTGGCAAGATTGCCATGTTTACTATGTTTATCCTACCTATCCAAGAACATGGGAGATCTTTTCATTTTCTGGTATCTTCTTTAATTTCTTTCTTTAAAGACATAAAGTTCTTGCTATATAGGTCTTTCTCTTGTTTGGTACGTTTTACCCCAAGATACTTTATGTTGTTTGTGGCTATTGTAAAGGGTGATGATTCTATGATTTCTTTCTCAGCCCCTATATCATCTGTATAGAGTAGGGCTCATGAATTTTTGAGTTTATCTTGTACCCTGCTTGTTTGCTGAAGATGTTTATCAGCTGTAGGAGTTCCCTGGTAGAGTTTTTTGGGTCACTTATGTAAACTATCATATCATCTGCATATAGTGAAAGTTTGACTTCTTCCTTTCCAATTTGGATCCCCTTGATCTCCTTTTGTTGCCTTATTGCTTTATCTAGAACTTCAAGTACAATATTGAAGAGATATGGGGAGAGGACAACTTTGTCTTGTTCCTGACTTTAGCGGAATCACCTTAAGCTTCTCTCCATTCAGTTTTATGTTGGCTGTTGGTTTACTGTATATTGCTTTTATTATGTTAAGGTGTGTTCTGTTATCCCTGATCTCTCCAAGACCTTTATCATGAAAGGGTGTTGGATTTTGTCAAAGGCCTTTTCAGCATCTAGTGAGATGATCACGTGGTTTTTATTTTTCAGTTTGTTTATATGGTGGATCACATTGTTAGATTTTCATATGTTGAACTATCCCTGCAATACAGGTTTGAAGCCTACTTGGTCATGGTGGATGATTCTCTAATGTAATCTTGGATTTGGTTTGCCAGTATTTTATTAAGTATTTTTGCATCAATGTTCATGATGGATATTTGTCTGTGGTTTTCTTTCTTAGTTGTATCTTTGTGTGGCTTGGGTACCAAGGTGATTGTGGCCTCGTTAAAAGTGTTTGGTAATATACCTTCTGCTTCTATTGTGTGGAACAATTTGAGGAGTATTGGTGTTAGCTCTTCTTTGAATTTCTGGTAGAATTCTGCACTGAAGCCATTAGGTCCTGGGCTTCTTTTGGTTAGGAGGTTTTTGATGACTGCTTCTATTTCATTGGGGGTTACAGGTCTATTTAAGTTGTTTATCTGTTCTTGATTTAATTTTGGTAAGTGGTAGTTAGCCAGAAATTTGTCCATTTCCTTTGAATTTTTCAAATTTTGTGGAGTACAGGTTTTCAAAGTATGACCTGAAAATTGTCTGGATTTCCTCAGTGTCCATTGTTATGTCCCCCTCTTCATTTCTGATTTTGTTAATTTGCATGTTCTCTCTCTGCTTTTTGGTTAGTTTGCATAAAGATTTGTCTATCTTGTTGATTTTCTCGAAAAACCAATTCTTTGTTGCATTGATTTTTTTGCATTGTTTTCCTGGTTTCCACTTTATTGATTTCAGCCCTCAAATTGATTATTTACTGGTGTCTACTCCTCTGGGGTGAGTTTGCTACTTTTTTCTAAGACTTTCAGTTGTGCTGTTAATTCTCTCATGTGACTATCCTCCATTTTCTTAATATAGGCACTTATATGGGCACTTCATATGGGCAATGAACTTCCCTGGTAGCACTGCTTTCAAGGTGTCCCATAAGTTCGGGTATGTTGTGTCCTTATTCTCTTTGAATCTTAGGAAGTCCTTAATTTCTTTGTTTATTTCTTCTTTGACTCAGGTATGGACATTGTTCAGTGTCCATGAGTTTGTAGGGTTTCTGCGATTTGTGTTGTTGTTGATTTCCAACTTTAAAGCATGGTGGTCTGATAAGATACAGGAGATTATTCCATATTTTTTTTTTGGATCTGTTGAGGTTTGTTATGTCACCTTGTATGTGGTCAATTTTAGAGAAGGTTCCATGTGGAGCAGAGAAGGAGCTATATTCTTTTGTGTTTGGATAGAATGTTCTATAGATGTCTGTTAAACCCAATTGAGACATAACTTCCGTTAGTTATTTTGTTTGTTGTATTTCTGACTGATGGTCCTGTCTAGTGGTGAAAGTAGGGTGCTGACGTCTCCCACTATGAGTGTGTGAGGTTTTATGTGAACTTTGAGTTTTAGTATGTTTATTTTATGAATGTGAGTGCCTTTGTATTTGGGGCATAGATATTCAGAATTGAAACTTTGTGCTGATAGATTTCTCCTGTGATGAATATGAAATGACCATCTTCATCTCTTTTGATTGATTTAGGTTTGAAGTCTAACTTGTTAGATATTAGGAAAACCACACCTGCTTGCTTCTTGGGTCCATTTGATTGGAAGATCTTTTCCCAGCCCTTTACCCTGAGGTAATGTCTGTCTTTGAGGCTTAGATATGTTTCTTGTTTGCAGCACAAGAATAGATTCTGTCTTCATATCCATTCTGTTAGTCTGTATCTTTTTATAGCCAAGTTAAGACAATTAATGTTGAGGAAAAGTAAGGACCATTGATTGATTGCTAATGGTTGTTTGTTTTAGACTTGTTGTTGTAGGTGGTATTGTGACTATATTTGCCTTGCTTTACTCTTGGGTTCTGGTGAAGTGGGATTATCTATTGTCTATGTCTTTGTGAGCGTAGTTAACTTCCTTGGGTTGGAATTTTCCATCTAAAACTTTCTGTAGGGATGGATTTGTAGATCCATATTATGAAAATATAGCTTTGTAATTAAATATCTTGTTTTCTCCATCTATAGTGATTGAGAGTTTTGCTGTTTATAGTAGTCTGAGCTGGCTACTATAAGACTCTTAGTACTTGTAGAACATCTATCCAGGACCTTCTGGCCTTGAGGGTTTCCATGGAGAAGTCAGGTGTAATTTTGATAGGTCTGCCTTTATATGTTACCTGGCCTTTTTCCTTTGCTGCTCTTAATATTCTTTCTTTATTGTGTAAGTTAGATGTTTTGATTATTATGTGTCGAGGGGTCTTTTTTCTTGGGTCCAGTCTATTTGGTGTTCGGTATGCTTCTTGTACTTTAATGGGCATGTCCTTCAGATTGGGAAAGTTTTCTTCAATGATTTTGTTGAATATGTGTTCTGCACCCTTGAGCTGGGCTTTCTCGCCTTCCTCTATGCCTATTATTCCTAGGTTTGGCCTTTTCATGGTGTCCCACATTTCCTGGATGTTTTATGTTAAGAATTTGTTGGATTTAAGATTTTCTTTGGTTGACGAATCTATTTCCTCTAGTTTATCTTCTGTGCCTGAATTTCTGTCTTCTATATCTTGTATTCTGTTGGATATGCTTGTGTCTGTAGTTACTGATCGCTTGTCCAGTTTTTCTATTTCCAGCATTCCTTCAGTTTGTGTTTTCTTTATTGTCTCCATTTCAGTTTTTCAAGTCTTGAACTGTTTCCTTCCTCTGTTTGTTTTTTCTTGGCTTTCATTAAGAGATTTGTTCATTTCTTCCAATTTTTTGTTTGTTTATTTTTCTTCCATTTCTTCCATTTCTTTAAGGGATTTTCTCATTATCTTTGAAGACCTGTATCATTTTTATGAAGAAATGTATTAAAGTCGTCTCTTCTGCTTCATCTGCTTTGGGGTGTTCAGGTCTAGTTGGTGTAGAGTCCCTAGATTCTGGTGGTGCCATGCTTGTCTTTTTATTGTTAGGTGTTTCCTTGTATTGCCCTCTTCCCATCGCTTCTCCCAGTGGGTGCAGGTGGGGTCTCTCTCTCTCTATGCTACTCCCCTGGTGGGCTAAGTTTCAATATCTGTAGCTCTGGGTGGTCCAATCTCTCTAGGATGTCTCTCCTCAGGCAGGGGCCTGGCGATGGGGGTCAAAGATCCAGCAGGCAGGGACTCAGGATGGTCTAGTGGGGATAGGCGAATCTCTGGCTTGGGCCCAGAGCTCCAGCAGAGGACCAGGGGTGGGTTCAGAGATCAGGCAGACTGGGACTCAGGGTGTATCTGCATGGATCATTGGGTCTAGTGTGCTCAGAGCAGCTGCAGGAAGTTCCTAGAAGGTGGCGGGATTATTGGATCCACCCTCTGTTCCTGTGCTCAACAAGAGCACTGTGACAGTGGGCTAGGTAGGGCACAGGGTGAGCGGAGGGCAGGCTCTTTGTGGGAGTGGGGTTGTGTATTAGATGTATTAGAGCACCAGGAGTGCTCTCGTGGGTGACAGGATATGGCCAGTTAGCAGTGGGGGGGGGTGGGGAGTGGGGTTTGGGAGGTGGGGGAATGGGGGAGTAGGAGGGTGGGGGAGTGGGGGAGTAGATTCGGGTCCAATCCAAGGAGTTCCCAGGGAAGGGTGTGGGGAGGAACCTGAACTGGTCTCGGACTCACCTCCAGCAGGGGCCCAGCCATGGGGGTCAAAGATCCAGCAGGCAGGGACTCAGGATAATCCCGTGGGGACAGGGGGATCTCTGACCTGGGCTCAGAGCTCCACCAGAGGACGAGTGGTGGGGGTAAAAGCATGAAGAAGTGTTTTAATGGCAATAAAAATAGCCATTTCTTTCCTAGGGTATTGAAGGAGGTTTCCGGGAAAGGGAAATATTTGATGGGACTTCAAATGTTCAGTATAAGTTGTGCCAAGCATAGGAGGCAGCAAAATGAATGTATACATATTTCAGATAACAGTTAATAGGTGACATTATCTAGGTCATGAACACATGTGTGGAGAAAGCAGAGAGTGCATGAGCTGGAAACAAGTTTGGGAAGGGTTTTGACCTTGTTAAGGCACTAGTCCTGCGTAATAAACTAATAAGAGACGGGTTTACAGGCACACAACTTTTATTGATACTGGCACGAGCAGAAATTCTCAGAAAAGAAATGAAACCCAAAGAAGCCTGAAGACTCTAGGGCTCAAATATTATTTTAACAAAGGAAATAGAATTTGGGTTTTGAAAGGAAGACAAATTGTAGGGGAAACGCCTAGCAAATATGTTGGGAGGGGCAAGTAGTGGGTAGGGGCTAATTCTGTTTATAAAAATGTATCTTTCTGTTGAGTTCCTTCTCCCGGGATGAATCCCTTGACCCTTCTGTAACAGGATGGGAAAATTGGTGCCCTGTTTGCAAGAAGTTGTGGGAGAGGCAGAGAACTCTTTCTGCCTGTGTAGGTTCCCTCTGCCTTCAGTGGATATCCTTATGGGAAAGTGGCCTGCCTATTTTGGGGGTGGTGTACTGTGATTCACTTCAAATACCATGTTAAGGAATCAGGATTTTATGATACAACAGTGAGATTTTTAAGCTTTAAGAGGCATGGTCAGATTTGTGTGCATGAAAATGCATTCTGGCTGTAGTCAGAAGGTGGCAGTCCCTGAGATGCTGAAAGTCGGGAGGACACTTACAGTCTGGGCTTCACCCTGAAAGTGTGGCTGGGGAAGAAAGAGGGAGATGAACACACACACACACACACACACACACACACACACACACACATACACACACACACACACACACACACAGAGAGAGAGAGAGAGAGAGAGAGAGAGAGAGAGAGAGAGAGAGAGAGACCTGCAATTCAATTTCCTGTAAGGCCTCTGTGGCCACACTGTGTAGGACTTTTCACTACGACTTTCCAGACTCAGCCTTGGAGAGGCTCTTGGGCTTCTCAAAGCCTGAGTGCAGAACACAGTGCACATTCCTCTTCTCTAATCCTTTGTGGGATCTCAGCAGTTGCACACCAGAAGCTGCCACTATTTAGAATACCCTTTCTGCTCCTCAGCTGGCCTTTCTTGCTAAGCGCTGCACTTAGAGTTCTTTGTTGCTGTTTTGCAAATGTTTAACACAAGAGAGAGATGGCTATGGGTGACAGACAGTGACAACTTCAGCTTTGTTCATTTCAGGCCTTGGGCTGTACCCATAGATACATGTGGGAAAGAGCAAAATGGGAGTCCTTTACTCCTTCTTGGCTCAGATAGGCAGCTAGGGCGCCCTAACCCTTGCTTGGTTCTAGGACAGCACCAGAAAGTCACACTTCTTGGATCTACCTTCTGCCTTTCCTCTCTTCCTTCAGCTCCTGGGAGACTGAAAGCCCAGCTTAGTGCAGTTCTCTGGGGCCAGCTGTTCTCCTCCTAGGGAGAATTTCTCTCTAGAGCTGTATTATAACTTAATGATGTTACCAATAAGGAGAAGGTAATTGATTGTTAAGTGAAAATATAAATTGTAATTAAATCCGTCACATTTCAGTTTTTCATTATCCAATGACAAGTCTCTTAGTGCATTGGCAAAGGGCCGCAGGGATTGGAGAGGGGATTGAGAGAGACATTGAGGGATGGGGACATTTGACTTCTCTTCCCACTCCCAGCACATGACAGTGGTAGACATGTCCTTTCTAACCATCAGCTGCAGCACTGTTATTCTTGTACACTTGAGTGTACGTACACAGGCACACCTATGCCATGTGTGAGATGGAGACATAGAACAGAAGTGAGGGCTCTTGCAGCCTATGGTTGTCACATGTAGGCTTGGTCTGTGCTTTGGATTGCTGTTTTTAGCTTTCTCTTGGCTGTAGAGCCTTTCACAAGGATATGTGGTCAGACGCTTTGTGCTGCCACACGTATTGATTTTATCTTATTTAATATTAAGGAGAAAGTATAGCATGGGCATTAGGAAGTAAATAGGAACCAAGCTGCTTGGTTGTGTTTTGTTATTTTCTTCCTTACTGTTGCAGCCTGGGACATATTAATGGCCTTTCTGGCCTCTATTTTGTCACCTATGAGGATGATAATACACATTTACTGTTTAGAGCTTCATGAGAATCACAGAGTTAACTTATGTAGAGCACTTGGAGAAACACATATGGCAAAATTCAACAGTAATGAAAAACAACTCTTGTCGTTGATTCCAATACCAGGTGTTCAGTGTTAGTATGAGCCTAGAAGACAGAGCTCGAGGCCAAACTTCTCATTAAGCACAAGCTTGATTGGGGCAGACAGGGTTCATCCCTGGGTAGCAGAGGGAGACACAGCCAGTGTTTCTGTCATCAAGATTTCTCTGGAGGGGCCTCATGAAATGAGGGCCCCTCTGAGTAGACATCTAGGGTCAGAAGGAAGGGTTAGAGCTGGATTTTGAGGCTCTTTTTTGTTTCTTCTCCTTTGATAGCTAACCATTATTACACAGGGTTTTGGATGTATTGAATTTCTGGAATATAGCATCTGGCTTCTGATAGCTGCTAGAAGACATGTTAACCAGATCCAGTGCTATGTCTCCTCATGCCACTTAAAGTGACTCAGATATTCTTGTAAATTTGTCTTCACTCCTTTCCTTTCTCTCCTTTAAAAAATCATATGTGATAAACAAATATTTACTCTTAGTCTTCAGATTAAAGAGAAGGAGCTAACACATTTTCTCAAAAGGATGACATCTCAGAAAGAAAATATACTGCCCTACACACACACACACACACACACACACACACACACACACACACACACACACAGAACAAGAGAGAGAGAGACAGAGACAGAGACAGAGAGAGACAGAGGGAGAAGTGTACAGAGAGACATAGAAACACACATGTAAGAGTCTGTTTTTAACTTTATTTAGTATGGTATCTGTCATACAAGATGTCCAATAAATGTGTTGAATAGTAATATTCTTCATCATTTCCACCCACTCGTAGCAGTTTGAAATGAAATGCTTACACCTTTAAGTTCGAGTCAATGCATGCTGACAATGTTACACTCTTGCAGAACCACCATAGTAAACATATGTAAAAGTGTGCTATCATTCTGGAAGCTTCTATCATTCTCCTACTCCAATATTCTCTGACCAAAGCACTCTCCTCCTGACGCCATCATTCCAATCACCTTTGATTTTTATCCATTCTTGTAGTTCATGTAAGTAAAAAGATACGGTAGCTGTTCCTTTGTTTCTGACCCATTTTATTTATTGTGATGACATTTAATATTCATCTGTGTTATTGTGAGCATCAGTAACTTGCCATTTTTCTCATGAATAATATTCCATTATATGACTATTTTGGACTGTGTTCATTCAATCTTCTGTTGATGGACATTTGGCTAGTTTTCAGTTTTAGGCTATTATGAATACAGCTGCTATGAAAATTCTTACATAAATCTTATTGTACACATATATCTTCATTTCTTTTGAGTGTATGTATAAGAATAGAATTGCTGTGTCTTAGGGTGGAGACACACTTCCTTTTTATGAGAAATTGGCAAACATTTCCTCAAAATGGCAGTGACATGCTATAATTCTTCCACAATGTGTGGGTCCAGCTGTTCTGCGTGCTCCAGAATGTTTGTCCGTTTTACTTTCAGCCATCTTAGTGGATACAATATGGCATCTTATTATAGACTTAAATTGTAGTTTTAATGGATAATGATATGAAGAACAGTTTCATATGCTGGTTGGACATTTTTATATCTTTTTCACATCTATAGTACTTTGTTTTTCTATGTAAAATTACCATAGGGAGAGAAAAGGAGAGAGGATATATCTTCACTGTGGAGAAATAGTAGGATAATAGGCTAAGCCTCAAAAGGAGGGTAGGGAATGTTGCTTAAAGTTTAAAATATTCTGTGTGAAAGTTAAAGGAGCCTTCACAGCTTCAGAGGCAGGGAGAGGTCATCTTTTCAGCAGGACTCTTTCCAGTCAAGTGTGCACAAGTCGGAAGGGCAGTCATTTTAATACTCGCTCTGTATAACCTTCTTCCTTAGGCAGATAAAGAGTGCCAAAGGGCTTGAAAGGCAGAGGTTCTTTTATGAGAGTTAAATGTCAGCAACAGCAGAACCACTGTGTGCCAGACTCCTCTATGTCCATTGTCACCTAACACTCCAAGTCTGCAGGTGTTACATACAGACTGTGGACATTAGGGGCTTGGTACCAGACTGTAATAATCACAGATATAAGAGCCATCTGGTAGCTGTAGATTCACAGGCCAAAGCAAGCCAGCTTGACTCTCCCATCACTTGTTGCTAGAATGTTCTTTGGCCCCATGTCTTGGTGGAAATTGCAATTTGCATGGAGGAAATCTGAGCCTCTTAGAAACTGGCACACCAGATCCTTGATGGGTTCATCTGGAACACCTGGTATAGGTGTCTTGTGTAGATCTGGAATTAAATGGCCTTGGTCTGTTGATCAAGCAATAGATCATCTATCAGTGTGGCATCACTAGGATGCTCAAAAGTTCTAGCCACCTCAGTAAGATCACTTCACAGACCATGGTCTCTCCAGCTCTGACTCTGTGGTGAACCCTTATACTCTTGAGAGCCACAAAGTGGCTGGTTTTCTTTGTTGCATACCTGTTTCCATTGTATTGTCTTTTATTCTCATCTATCATTTTATTTATATTGCCTACTTGTGGCTAATCCACACTTTTCCTAGCTTATGATGAAGGCTTAGATCTTTAACACCGTCTACCTTTTAATTATAGGTTTCTAAAGCTATATACTTGACCTAAGCAATATGTACATATATATATAGTTATATAGTGTGTGTGTGTCCTATATATTGACACTACTACCATTTCATTTGGAACACTTTTTAATAATTTTCTCCTTTATTTTGTCTTTGACCACTGTGTTGTTGTCACCTTAACATTTATTTAGCCATATCTAGAAAGAGAAAATCATTTGAAAAAATTCCTTCCTACGATTGGCCTGGAGGCAAATTTGTGGGAGTATTGCCTTGGTTAATGGTTGATGTAGGACGGTCCAGCCCATTGTATGTGGTGCCACCCTGGGCAGGTGGTCCTAGATAGTACAAGGAAGCAGGCTGAGCAAGCCACAAGAAGCAAGCTAGTAAACAGCCCTTCTTCATGTTTTCTATTTCAGTTGCTGCCTCTGGTTTCTATGTTCCTTTTCTGACTTCCCTTCATACTGTACTGTAACTAGAACATGTAAGATGAAATAAAGCCTTTCTTCCAAAGTTGATATTGGTCAGAGTGTTTTATCACAGCAATAGAAACAATAACTAAGACAACTACCATGGCTATTAAGCATTTTTCCAAATATTCAGAATTTTTCTTGATTAGTGATTGTTATTAGTTTCAGACTTAATGCTATGCTTATCAAAGAGCAACTCTTAAAGCTATTGATATCCTTAAATTCATTCATTGAATGTATTGCCCAGTAGATGATCATTTGGAATATTTTCTATTTACTTAAAACATGTTGTGGTGTTTTGGATAAGAATGTCCTGCATAAGCTCATAGTTTTGAATGAGTAGTCACCACGGAGCAGGACTGTTTGAAAGGCTTAGGAGGTGTGGCCTTATTGGTGGAAGTGTGTTACAGGGAGTGAGCTTTGTGGTTTCAAGAGACCATATCAGGTCCAGGGTCTCTCTCAGCCTACAGATCTTGATGTAGCTCTCAGAAACTGTTCTACTGCCATGCATACCGCCATGCTCCCTGCCATGATGATAATGGACTAAACTGCTGAGATGGTAAGGAACAAAAATCAAAATAATTCTCAGTAGATGATAGGAAAAGATGTTATGATGTAGCAATTTTGTCACTTTTATAAATGAATTCAATGCATTGTGGTCATATTTTCCCCCACCAATACCTGCTGGACCCCTTCTTCCTCTAACTAGTCTCCTTCTGACTTTTATATATCTTTGAGCATGTTCAGGTCTTGCGCAGGTTTCCACAGCTGTGGGGCTTTCATAACCTGAATGGCTACATGTTATCAGGTGACAGTATTTCACAGCACTCCTTCCGTCCTCTGGCTCCCATGGTCTTTCCAACCCCTCTTTTGAGATGTTACTTGGGCCTTGGAAGGGGCCATATAAGATTATGGGATATCCAATTTCAGACTGAGAATTCACAAATCTCTTCTTACCCTCAGAACTTTACAAGTTGTAAGTCTCTGGATTAACTGTTGCTTCTGAATAAAGAAGTTTCCCTGACCAAGGGATCAGTCTATGGGTATAAAATACATATCTAGAAGGCATTTGCCTTCATGTCCACTTAGCAAAATATTAACAGTACATTTCTTCCTAGGGCTTGTGAACCCCCCCCCATGTATGAACTTTGATCAAATTTATAACAAGTATGTTTTTTCTCCCAGGCAATGGTCTTCAGATATACCAAGAAAGCTGTTGATTACTCCCTTATCAGTCATGCCACTATTGCATTGGCAGGTACATCTTGCCTGGAAGTTGATGTTGTAGCATGCTGGACACAGAACTGGGTAAACCATTGACTAATTTTCTCCCACAGCATAGAACCTTCTGGAATTATGAAGGCTAAATGCCTGAGAAGAAGCTTCCAGCTCTGTTTTAGCTTGGTTTCTCCTTATCCTACATCCAAAGGACTTGTGGAGCTCTCATGAACAGTGTCTTCTCTAGTTCTGGTGGGCAAGCAAGAGAGAGAATTTATTCTATTTATCACTGTGGATTTGTCTGTTTATCTTCTTTGTACTTCCATGTTTCCTGGTATTTGAAGCAAATTTTTAGGTGAACACACATTTAAGATGCCTTTATTTTCTCAGTGAATTGAACTATTCATGATGGTAAATGTTTTTTGTGTCTCCATTAAACATTTTTATCTTGAAGTCTACTTTTTTTTCCTATTCATTTAGCCACACCATTTTGTTTTGTGCATAATGCTTCTATGGTATATAGTTTTCTATATTTTTACTTGAAACCTATGTGTATCTTTAAAATATGTTCACATGTGTAAAATACAGCTTGTTATGCTTTTTATTCAGTCTTAAAGATTTGGGGTTTTAGTATTAATTTTTCATTAACTAATCTACATACTGGTATGGCTGATTTTAAGTCTATCATTATGTCTTTTATTTTGAATTTTCTATTATCTTTTTCTCCTTAACACTTTTTTCTGTGTTTTGTGTAACTGAAACATTTTTAGTATTCCATCTTATTTTTTCTGTTGACCTTTTAATTATTCTTGTTACTAGTACTTGACGAATAGTTGTCCCAGATATATCACTATTCATCTTTATCTTGTTATCAGTTTACAGTCAACTAATTATTAAGTCCTGAATAATGCAAGGAACTCACAAGATTAAATTTCTTTTCTCCTTCCTGCTATTTGTTTATGCACATAGATGTATATATACATCTATATCTATACCTATATCTATATATCAGTGTGTGTGTGTGTGTTTTACATTCATGTAGGTTATAAGTCCCATAGTACCTTTGAAATAGTCTATGGATGTTAAAATTGTATATGCTTATGTATGTAGGTATGCATGTATGCATAAATAAATGCATGGAGGAAGGGGCGAGAGGAGTTGATAAGGAAGAGGAGAAAAACATTGGGGAAAAAAACTTAAAATAATAATACATATTCTTAAGCTTTTCTGGTCCTTCCTATGCCCCTGAAAAGACATGGGCTTTTATCTACTATCATTTCCTATAGCTGTAAATATTCCTTTAAATATTGTTTTTACAGTACAAATGCGCTAACAAAATATTTTCTCAAATTTTTATCTATCTAGAAAGTGTGGGTTTTGCCTTATTCTTAAATGATTTTTTTTCCTAGATATGGAAGTCAAGGTTAACACCATTCAATTTTAAAAATAGTTTAAGATATGTCATTGCCTTGTTTTATGAACTCTCTGGCTTCTATGTAAACAGCCACTGTGCCTGTATTGGTGATGTATGTGTGCACTGGGTTTTCTGTATCATCATTGTTCATTTTGGGCTGCTCTTGTTGACTTTGACTTTTGGCAATATTTCCAGGTGTCAGGATGATGATATTCTGTTTTTCACCATGAACTAGTTAAGTAGGCTCTTTGGAATTTTCCACTTGATAGCTGTAGTCAGTTTTATAAATTTTTTGACCATTATCTTTTCAGATTATTTTGTTTTCTTTTCTTCTGGGACTCTAAGTTTCATATATGTTGTGTCACTCAGTTTTGTCTAGAGATCTCATGTACTCAGTTCCTCTCACCTTCAGCTTTCTCTCTCTACATTTTAGTTTGGATAATTTTTCTTGTCTAGTTTTCAAGTTTACACATCCCCCGTTATAATGAGTCTAATTTTTAAAAAGATTTTTTTTTTATTATGTATGCAGTGTTCTTCCTGCAGATATACCTTCAGGCCAGAAGAGGGCACCAGATCTCATTATGGATGGTTGTGAGCCAACATGAGGTTGCTGGGAATTAAATTCAGGACCTTTGGAAGAGCAGTAAGTGCTCTTAACCTCTGTCCAGCCCCATAAACCTAATTTTTAAGCCCACCAAATGGATCATTCATTTCAGAGATTGTATTTCTTATTTATAGCATTTCCACGTTGTTCTCATTTGTACTTTCCATTCAATAATGAAATTCTCCATCTTTTCATACATTGTTCAGTTTTCTATAGCTTTTGAAAACATGTTTATCATAGTTTTCAATTCCCTATATAATAGACACAAGCTCTGTATCTTCTCTAGATCTCGTTCCATTGCTTTTACTTTGACCACAGTCACATTTTGTGTGTGTGTGTGTGTGTGTGTATGTGTGTGTGTGTGTGTGTGCGCACGCGTATGTGTGTTCTAATTTTCCACCGTGTGCAAGAACATTCTTGTCCAGGACATAGGAAATAAGTCAACTTTCACCCAGAGTAGAGCAAATGTCTTTGTTCATTGATCTAGTAGTATGGAAAGTTGAGTTTCTTCACTATGTAGTTGAACAGTGCCAGAGCTTTGCAGTAACCTTGGATAGATTGAGTTCTTGTATACTGATATTTTTCTGAGAATATGATTGAAGCTTTCCCTGAAGCAGTGTTTAGATATGTGAGGATATGAAACTTTAGAGCTGTCTAAATTTTATGGCTTTCTAAACAAGATAGTCTTTTTTTTTTAATAGTCTTCTTGCTGTATTAGGGGTCATTTTGAAGAATTCTCTACCTTTCTAGTACTCCTAGCTTTTTTTTTTCTTTGAGAAGTCTCTTTCCATCATGCTATCTCACTCCCAGCTTTGAAGGGGTGCTGTGTATGTTGTGCAGTCTCTGAGAAGATCTGGAGTATTTCCCCAGATGTCCTGCCCGCCTTGTTTCAATCTTCAGCCAGGTGCTTTGGGTACTGGATATAATCTGTGGTGTCCCAGGGAATTTTTGCTGGATTTTTCTCCTTGACTCTCAACACCTTCACCAGGTCACAGTGTGCCTTGTGATAAGGAACCTCCTTTGTACTACCCCTGACCGTTGGTCCACCACTCCTATTAACTTGATGCAGGTCAATCAGGAGGTCTGAGTTATTAACTCTGGAAGTGATATTATGGACGATCCATTTCCCACATGGCTATGGAGATGAAATGACCCATTGGTCCTTCCTTACTTTTGTTGAGTTTCTCCTTCTACAGTTTCAATAAGGATGAGAATAGCTTCTGATCTCTACCCATAAGAACTTGCTTTTTCTCAAATGTATTTTATTTTGGCTTATTGATACCCTCAGCTCTCCAATGGGCTTAAAGTTATAATTTTATAACTTATATATGTTATATTCTTCTAATGTCATGATGGAATGGCACACCCTCACAACTCTAACTCCTGGACAACTACACCTATTTTATTGTTGTGTTGACTATAAGCCTTCATTGAGGACAATAAGTAGGTTCTTATTTGAGCAACAAGAGATTATTTGATTCTAACAAGTGGCCCCTTTGTTCTTCTGATATCTGAAAGTCCATGCATACTGGTAAAGACACATTTATCCTTGAAATAAAAAAAATTTACTTTTCCAGGTCATTGATTGTAACATTTGGAAAGCAATATTAGGAGATATGTTCATTTCAACCATCTGATGTTTGACTGTGTGACATTTAATACTGCAATTTTTTCTCTTTGGTTTTGAGCAGTGACTTGAACTAGTTCAGAAGGAACATAGTGGAGACCAAAGGGACCAAAGAATTCCCTGTTTTTTCCTGCCAGGGCTACACCCACTTTCTGGGGGAAAGAAGAACATTGCCATAAAGCACAAGAATGCTCTAGGTCATCTTCTATTATTCCTGTAGGCACTGTTAACTTTATTAAAGACCCCCACTCACAGCCAACCATCTGCCTTAAAAGCTAGCTTTTTTCTGTCTGTGCTTTAACTTCTTCTGAAGGTTTATTCTGCCTTTGTTTGGATGTAGGGCTTCACTTCTCCCTTGTTCTCTGACATCCCATGTCGTCTCTCGCTAGTAGTGCTGCAGAGCTATCACACAGGGCAGTTTGAGAGACAACTGGGCTCAGAAATTTAGGAGGGAAGAGTATGTGTACACTGTCAAAAGTCATACTTTCTTCAAATAATGCTATAGATCCTTGAGCTTCATTAGGAAAACAAAACAAAACAAAACAAAATTAAACACACTGACAGTAGGCATGGTTACAATGCCAGAGATAATGAGATACTTTTCATAGTGTGGTACTAATAACTTTAATTAATCAAGGTGAATGCATAGCTGTTCACACTTTGGGATGTGACCATTCACCTAGGATGTGCTCAAGAGGACTTGTGTCTGAGCATAGGCAGACTGAGTTTTTGCACTTTGATTGGCTATGCATCAAAGTTATCTTCTTTTTATTTGTGTTTAATTTGTGACAAAGCAGGGGACACTAACTCCTGGGCTCATTCCTAATAAAAGTTAGCAACAGTTTCTTCAGTAAGATACACAGACAGACCTATAAAAGCCTAAACAGTCACAGCCCCTACACTCATCATAAAAGTATGATTGTCTTGAGATAATTAGCATAATATTATTGTTGGTAATAGAGTATGGATTCTGACTTCTGCATTAATTTTGCCACCAGACCTATTAATTGTTGAGATTATTGCAAGTAATTGGAGATTCTCCATTCTGTTTTCTTTTTTTAAAGTCTATGTATATGAATGTTTTGACCATTCCATGTAGTACCATGGGAGTCAGTGTACTACATGTATGTATGATGCCTGAGAAGGCTAGAAGAGGCCATGAGATACCCTAGAATCAGAGCTACAGACAGTTGTGAGTTGGCATGTGGGTGCTGGGAATTTAATCTTGGTCCTCTGGAAGAGCAATCAGTGCTTTTAAACACTGAGCCATCTCTCCAGCCTCCTAACTTTCCTGGACTTTTAAAGAAGTGTCACCTATGTTTTTGTTATCAGAGCCTTTTCTTCAGAATTCTACCTGATGTTCTCACTCTGCTATACAACCAGCTTTATTAACTTAATGTAGAACTCGCATCCACCTCTAGTCCCCCATCCATCAATTTTTCTCATTCTTGCATCCCAAAGCCACAAATCTAAGAAGACTTTGGATTTTTCTTCTATTCTCCATATGTAATATGTAAATCTTGTTGGCTTTACCCATATCCGCTGATGATGTGAATTCATGTGTGTTTAATAAATATGCGCTCATGCATATTTGTGTTTGTGATTACCTACTTTCTATCAGTGTAAGAGATACATAAAGCTATCAGCTTGCAAACTGAAAAGGTATCCTTTAGCTGACAGTTTGTGAGGGTCCAGTCTGAATTTCCTTGGTTCTGCTGCTTGGGCTTATGGTGAGGCCACACATCATAACAGAAACACATGGTGGAGCAAAACCTCTTGCTTCAGGTTTGGATGCAAGACAGAAAGAAGTTGGGGTTGAACCTTCACTATCCCCTTTTGGTGTTTCCAAAGACCTAAGACCTCCCTCTTGGCTACTCCTCTAGAATGTTTGCTAAACTTGCCAATGGCACCATTGTGGGGCTGGGAACCTGTAAGACATGGGCCTTGGGGGCAATATACCATATCTGAACTGTAGCAGCACTGTAAGTCAATATGGATATATATTTTATGTTAGTCTTCCTCTACCAGCCTTACTAGAGTGAGTATTATGAAAGCAAGAACCTTGAAAGTGTGTGTGTGTGTGTGTGTGTGTGTGTGTGTGTGTGTGTGTGTGTGTACGCACATGCACACATTTATGTTTGAGTGCGGAGCTAAGAAAGCAGTATCAGTCTTCTTTCTCAATTGCTCTTTACCCTTTATACATTTATATTTTATTTAATTTATTTTTGTATGTATGAGTGCTTTTCCTGAATATATGTCTGTGTACCATGTGTGTACAATGACAGAGAGGGCATCAGGTACTCAGAAATTGGCATTACAAATGGCAGTGCTATGGGTGCTGGCAATCAAACCCAAGTTCTCTGGAAGACAGACCAATGCTTTTAACCACTGAGCCATCTCTATAGTCCTCCTACCTTGTTTTTTAAAAAAATACACTTATTTATTTATTATTTATTTTTAGGTGGGTATGTGAGTAGATCTGCAAGTACCATAGTATATATGTAGAGGTCAGAGGGCAACTCCTAGAAGTCAGTTGTCTCTTTCTACCACTTGGTTTAGGATATCAAAGTCATATCATCATATTTGTTGTAACATGCCTTTGACTGCTGAGCCAATGGCAATCCCTACCCTCACCCCCTGCCACTTTAGTTTTTGAGATACAATCTCTTGCTGACTCTAGGACTCACAAATGGCTGTACTGGTTAGTTAGCAGGCTTCTGGAATCCTCTTCTCTTTGTTTCTGGGTGCTGAATCTTAGGTGAGTGCTTCCACACTCTGCTTTTCGTGCTCATTCTAGGAATGTGAACTCTTCAGGTTTCAATGCTTGTATAACAAGCACTCTACTCACGGAACAATCTCCCTAGCTGGAGGTCGAGGGCCCTGGCAGTCAATTCTGCATCCCTAAGTGCTTAGGACCCAGAACAGCTGAACAAACCTTACCTTGAAATGTCTTTGTAACATTTGCAGTTAGGAATGAAATATTTTCCAGACAGGGGGTACCATGTACTGAGAGACACAAGTGTTTATCTAATTTCAGTGAGGACAAAAGTTCTTAGTTCAAATGGAATCTGGTTGGCAATGGTCAAGGTCATGAATTTAACACACATTGGATCAAGTTGGCCTATTGAGGTCCCTGTCTGCGCAGTACTTTATTGTTTTAATTACTTGATAACATTAAACAGACAAGTTCTCTGGATCTCCTGAGAGCCGGAGCCATTAGGCAACACAGAACTCACATTTGTGTTTTAATAGCACATTGATGTTGCTGCCCTAGGGCTGGATCCCTGCTTTCCAGTTGGCTGAGGAAGGACCTTCTTCAGCCCATTTGACTTCTTTGCCAAGATAACTGCCTGGCTGTTGAGGACCTCTGAGCCCAAGACCTTGGCTAATCTGGCTTTCTAGACTATCCTGAACAGTCAAGTTCTCTAGTCCCCACCAGCCTGAGGTCAATCTCCAGTCCTACATGGGCCCATGGAGATTATAGGGATAGTAGTACTTTGTTGCCATTTCAGCCTTGGTGTGTAGGGTATAGCTTAGTTTTGTTTTGTTGTTTTCTTCTTCTTCTTCTTCTTTTTTTTTTTTTTTTGTCTTCTGTCTATGTCCAAGACATTTTCAGAGAATCATGTTAGAGAAAACAAATTGCAGATGTTAATTAACCACAGCCTCTACTCTTACAAAAAAGACTCAAAATTCTGTCTAATAGTTATTGCTAGGACCCATTGACTAGAAGAACTCATGGTCCAAGCGTTACCTTTCACCAGAAAATTTCTCCTTCATGACTCTGGACCAAGACAACACTAGCAACACACATGTGAGCCTTTGAACTCAATTGTCCTTCCTGCTATCCATTTGTGCTCCAGAGGTTAGGATCTTACTGGAAAACATTGTAGCCCATCCAGAGCAGAACTGGGTGTCACTCATGTCATGTTCTTGTTCTCTTCAATGTATATGTAGCTGATTTCCCAGATAGTTTTATATTTCTCAAGGGTGGCAGGAGGTCAGCCTTCTGTGAGAAATTACTCTGGAAGATGAAGTTGCGAATCAGAATTTTTCTCAATGTTTATACAGCCATAGTGCATAGCTATGAGGTCCGGGAGATTTCCCTTGGGTTAGAAATGCCTATTCATTTGTTATATTTGGAGGTGGTTTTTAAGGCACAGAAGGAATACAAATAGGCAACACAAAGCTGGCACATGCACAGCATAGAACTGGGACTCTGACGTCAACCTACATATTCCATGCTGTGGTCACATCTCACTTACCGAATTGCTGTTTTAGAATAGCCCAGTGATGAATATGTCTAGTGTCTGTCTGGGAGCCTCTGTAATGGATGCAAGGCATTGGCTATGGAGACAATGAGTCATTTGTTGGTTTTCTCAGAAGAAAACTTTTAAGAGGGTTCCATGAAATGTTTTACTCCCTGCTCCAGTATCCTTAGCCATCCATGAAGCTCCCCATTTTCCATTTTTAAATTTGTTAAAAACTCCAATCACATGGTAAATGCCAGTGCTGACTACAGGGATGCCATAGCTTGAGTCCGTCTGGAATGTGCTCAGTGTCCAGCTCTTTGGAAAGCAGCGCTGATTAGGAATGTTTCCCTACCTCGGCTCCTGGATTTCTGCAACAGCTGTATGTGTGTCACCGGCAAGGCTCATCTTTTATGTTGATTTCTATTAGTGAATGTATAAATACAGCCTGAGGAATGCTACCTGTCCCCCAGCTCTTGAACCATCAATACAATCCAGAATGGTGAATTCTTTGTAGAAGTCACCTTGGTTCAGTTGGGAAAAAAAAATTACTGATGTTCTTTGAAAAGGTAGAGTTTGAGTTTTTTTTTTTTTTTTTTTTTTGGTAGCTGAATAGGATTTTAAGAAAGCAGAATTATAATGTGGAGTGAAAAGAAAAGCGAGAGGTTGGGTCAGAAACTGGGTTATCAGTACAATGCAGAAAGGCAAAATAAATGCTAATAGACTGCACATGTGCCCTTCCTGCTAGATTAGAGACCAGGAGGGCGCCTGCTGAATGCGGACCATTGTGTGGCCGCACAGAGCAGAGGGTCTGGGCTATTATCCCCTGCTCAGCCCCTTGTGCCACAGATGGTTCCTCTTGCTTCTCTTATCAGGGCCGTGCATTCAGTCTCTGCAGCTTGATCTCTTCCTCACTCTTCTGCTCATACAAAAAATGGATTGATCTGCTGAAAGAGAGGGGCTAGGAGAGGGGCTGTCTCTGAGGAAAAGGGGAGGTTTGGGAAGCAAAAAGAATGGGAGGCCAGGTGCAAGGATTGGGTCGGGCAGCAGATCCAGATGCTGTCTGAGGTGATGGGGACAACCCCCTCAGCAGCTTCCTGTTCCCTAGGCCTTTAAGCTCAGCCACCTGGAAAATGGCCTTGCCTTCTGTACTCTGGAGTCCTAAAGCTCTCAGGTATCGGACAACCGGTGCAGGCTCGCCTTACTTCCCTAGGGATAAGTAGCTGCCGGACCAGTCTTGCTGTCTGTCTTTTCTGCTCCTGTCCCAGGAGAATGCTTCTGAGCTGGCAGATGGAAGCTGCAAATTCAGCGTAGATGAGCCAAGGACGAGGCCTCTGAGAGCCACTCCTCCTAAGACAGCTGACCGGGAAGAACAGAGCATCCATTCTCAGGGTTGAAAGGGTTGAATCCCTTGTTCAGGCTAGGCTTCATTTGGCGTCTTCTGGATTCGAATCCACATGAGATGGTATGGCTTAGGCACACTCAGGCTTTGCCATCCACCAATGGTGGAGTCTCCAGAAAGCCACCTCAAATTTCTTGTGGCTGCTTTTTCAAATATAAAATGCTACTTAATTCATAGTGTTACTGGGAGGGTGGTACAAGTTATCTCTCTCACACACACACACACACACACACACACACACACACACACACACACACACACCATTAGGAAAACTAGTGGCTTAGAAATGATACCATAAGAAGATAGCTATTTCCATTATTATTGTTATTATTCCAAATTAGTTTTATGATGATGGGCCACATTAAGTACATACTATCATCATGGTAACACAACCATCAGACATGATTATGCATTTGAACTTGGACTTTGAGGTCAAGGCCATTTGAAACTTCATTCTAACATACCTGTACCACAGACTTTGTTTGATTTGGGTGTAGTATTATTTACCATTCAAACTTCAGTCTCCCAACTGTGAGTGTTGTGGTTGGAGGGATGAGATGATGAATGTACCTTATTAGACACAGGGTGTGGTCACTGAAGAAGCTCAACAAATAGAAGCCGTTACTATTTCTACAAGCCTGTGTAGTCAAATATAGTGCATGCCTGTGTGCTACGTGGGTCTGGTTGATCAGTTTCTGCTTGCCTGTGTTTTATGTATGTGTGTAAGCTGTGTGTATGCATGTTGGAAAGGCATTTGGAACCATGAGTTTTAATTAGCCAGGTCCTTCCTGCTCATGGCTCCTGTGTATCTTTGATTAAGCTTTCATTTCTCTCAGAACAAGCTGCCTTATGGAACTTAAAATTCCATTATCTACTTCTCAAGGGTGAGCCTTGGTCAGGGCTAAGAGACCTGAGTCTGTTCTGGCTTCCCCATCAGTAAGGAATAAGATACTTATGTCTTATTTTCACACTCTGTAAACCAAAAGTCTGGGCCAGATGAATCTCAGCCCTCACTTTCTGTTTTCTATCAAGATCTAGGATGTTCTGTTGCCATTGTTGTCTTCATCATCATCTTTGTGCCTTTGATGAATTATTCATTGTTTTATTGTGATTCCCCCTAACTTCCTCTTCCTAATTCTTTCCCCCTCTTCTTCATTTTCTGAGACAGTCTTACTCTGTAGCCCAGGCTGGTTTCAAGCTTTCAGTAAATCCTCCTGCCTCCATTTCCTGAGTTCAGTGACAGTAAGCTGTAAACCACCAAGTTCATTTATTTGGTCTTTCAGACACTCCTTTAGCTGTATTTTATCAAGGGAAATTGTGTCAGATGGAGGGAAGGACCAATCATCTCTATTAGTAGATCATGATGGGAGGGGAGTCTGGTAAGAACCAACACACTCAGAGACAAAGAAATCCATGCCCCTGCCCATTGTGTGGATCCCCCCCTTACCTCCACCCCTGTGGGTTAAAGTGCTCATATCCTCAAAGATTCCTTTCCCAGTGGGAAGGCCTGACCTTCCCTAGGTCCCAGATGCTGTCCTCTTGATCAGCTATGGATCTAGTGCCTTGGCATGATGGACTTTCAGAGGATGGGCTCCATCCCTGGTCATGCAGTGCATCCATGTAACCCCAGGGAGAAATACTCACATTCACATTCATCCTAAATTTATCATTATTACAACAATTTCCAGCCGATTGTGATGAAGAGTCTTGAGAAAGCAAGGCCTCATTTTCTTTTTCTTTTGTGATTTACAGGAGGTCACCATGTTGGCCAGAAAGTGCCCTGGGAGCCTCCATTGCTTCCTGTGGTAGCCTCAAGCTAAGCCTGCTGCCTCTGTGCTCCCTAGCTCTTCTTATCTGTCCTATTCTTACCCATAAACAATAATGGTAATTGGCCAACAGGATTGTATCAAATACGGAGTCTCAGAGTGTTATTTGGGGCTCACATGGCGGCGGGACCATGGCAGCAGGACCAGGAGGCCGGCGGGGAGGAAAAACCTGCCGTAACAATTTTGCATTTCTCTATTGAGAATTCTCCATTCAGTTCTGTTCCCTACTTTTTAATAGGGTTATTTGGTGTTTTGTTGACTAGTTTCTTGAATTCGTTGTAAATTTTGAAGATCAGTCCTGGAATTTACTGCATACCAGGTTTACTTTGAAATCACAGAGATATGCTCGCCTCTGTCTCCCGAGTGCTGGGATTAATGGCGTGTGCCACCACACCCACCCATTTTACTTTCTTTTTGCTTTTTAAACCATTGTATCCTGTTTCTTTTTCTCTCCCAAGCCAGCGTATTTTTTAAAAACACAGTGTAAACCTTCATTGCACCTCTCCTACACACCAATGAATTGTTAGCAGAGCTCTTTAAAAGCAAGGCGGTTTTTCACCGCTTATGTTAATTTTGGAAACCTCCCTTAAAGGAGCTACACAAATCTCTGTTTACAGCAAAACAAATCCAACCGAGAAAATGCTGCTACCAAGAGGTCTTGTTAGTTTCTGTTCCCTTGTTTCTAAAAACTATTTTTTAAGCTTTTGTTAAGTTTTAAGTGAAAGTTCTCAATCCCATTTCTGACACCATTATGTTACAGCAGATTTTTCCCGCTGGCTGCCGCTCTGGGCCCACAGTTGCACCAGCCCCAAATAACACTCTGAGACTGTATTTGATACAATCCTGTAGGCCAGTTACCATTATTGTTTATGGGCTAGCTCTGTCTTAATTATAAACCCATTTCTACTTATCTAATTATTTCCACGTGACTCATCTTATCCGGGAGCCATGGCTGGCGTCTTCCTTCCTCCCTTCTACTTCCTCTTTCCTCCTCCTAGTCTCCTAGTCCCGCCTATCTAGTTTTTTTATTGGCCACAGTGCTTTATTAACCAGTATGAGAAAATATATACAGAATAACATCTCCCATAACAAAATAGCTGAAAGAAACTTAAGAAAGTGCTCAGCATTCTTAGCTATCAGGGAAATGCAAATCAAAACAACTCTTACTCCTGTCAGAATGGTTAACATCAGAAACACGAATGACAGCTTATGGTGGAGAGGATGTAGACAAAGGGGAACATTCTTACACTGCTGATGGGAGTGCAAACTTGTACAGCCATTTTGGAGATCACTATGGCGGTTCCTCAGGAAAATGACAGTCTACCACAGGACCCAGCAATCCCATTCTAGGCATATATCCAAATGATCCACATCCATGCAACAAAGACACGTGTTCAACTATGTTCATAGCAGCATTATTTATAATAGCAAGAACCTGGAAGCAACCTAGATGCCCTTCAGCTGAAGAATGGATAAAGAAAATGTAGTACGTTTACACAATGGAATACTACTCAGCGGAAAACAAATAAACAAACAATGAAATCTTGAAATTCGCTGGCAAATTGATGAAACTTGAAGAAACCATACTGAGTGAGGTAACCCAGTCACAAAAAGAGGAACATGGTATGTATACTCTCTTATATGGATTTTAGACATAGAGCAAAGGATCACCAGCTTACAATTCACACCGCCAGATAAACTAGGATACAAGGAGGAACTTAAGAGATTCATACAGTGTCACTTACAAAAGGGGAAAGGGACAAGTTCTCCTGAGCATATTGGAAGTTGGGCAGAGGGGCAGTGAGTGAAGAGGGAGTTAGGGGAGGAGAGGAGAACATGTGGGACCAGGAAGACTGAGTTGGGGAATGAATAGACAACAGAAGAGAGAGAGAGAGAGAGAGAGAGAGAGAGAGAGAGAGAGAGAGAGAGAGAGAGCATAATAGAGGGAGCCATTATAGGTTTGAAGGGAAACTGACTCTAGAGAAATGTCTAGAGACCTACAAGGATGACCCCAACTAACAATCTGAGCAACAGTGGAGAGGCTACCTTGCATGCCCTTCCCTGATAATGAGACTGATAACTAACTTATATATCATCCTAGAGCCTTCATGTAGTAGCTGTTGGAAACAGAAGCAGGCACCCACAGCTAAACTCTGAGCCGAACTCCTGGAATCCAGTTGCAGAGAGGGAGGACTGATAAGAAAAAGGGTCAAGACCAGGCTATAGAAATTCACAGAGATAGCTGACCTGAACAAGGGGGAGCTCATGAACCCCCAGATTGATAGCTGGGAAACCAGCATTGGACCTACTCAGACACCCTGAATGTGGGTCTCAGTTAGAAGGCCTGAGTAGTCTAAGGAGCCTCTGATAGTGGAACCAGGTTGTATCACTAGTGCACAAAAGGACTTTGGGAGTCCATTCCCTATGGGGGGATACTCCCTTATCCTAGATAAAGGAGGGAGGGCATAGACCCTACTCCAAATGCCTTGACAGATTTTGATGATCCCTCCTGGAAGGCATCACCCTCCTTGTTGAGTGGGTGGGGAATGGGATGGAAGGGGGGTCGACAGCCATGGGAGGGAGGGAGAGGGAACTGGGATCTATATGTAAAACAAGAAAAAAAATAAACAAAAACTGCAAAAAAAAAATAATAAAAAAAGAACTTATCTTATTCACTTAGACTCTGACCCAGGAGATTCTTAGATATGAAGTTATGATACCCATAGATAAGGGACTATTGTTAAAATCAGTGCCCCAGTGAGTGAATGTGCAGTTCTTGGCTGAGCTGTGCCCTGGCTCATAGTTCTTTTAATAATTTCTTTTGGAAAAAAATTCTTCAATTAGGAGCTATTGAGTTGAAATCTGAGTATTGACTTAGTTACTTCCTCCCCTTAGCTACCTTTGGCATCATAATTTTACGTTTTGAATCTTACAGTTTTTATCATCTGCAAACTGGGGATATAGTGTTTATTTTGCCCAAAGAACGTAGTTTTGTTGTTGTTTGTAGAACATGTAGGCAGAAATTACAAGGGAATTTGGGGGATTATGGTAGGTGAAAATGTCATAATTGTGTCAGGAATTACTAACCTATCCCCTTCCTTATTTTACATATATAGCAATATAATTTTGAGTCCTAACAGTCTTAGACTGGCTGTATTCACCAAGAATAAGCAATAATATTTATATTTGATCATTTACACCTTTATTTATTCAACATTGGTAGTAGTCTTCCGTGAAACACAGTTTGTCATAGAGAAATGTCACACACACACACACACACACACACACACACACACACACACACACCATGCCTACTGTAGATATTGACCCTTCCATTTGTCTTTGACCAATGTAAAGATGAGCCACACATAAGGTGCAAGTCTCTGCTTTTTGTGTGGTGCCACTGATTTCCCCCTTTACCCCAGGCAAATGCTTCTTCTCTGTACCATGCAGTCTATGCAATTTCCAGTTCATTTTCACAGACCAAGTCTCTGACTGAGAGATAAAATTCAAGCATTGCAGCCCATTGCTTTCCTTCCAACCTTTCCTCTTCAATTAGTTTACCAAGCCATGAATCTAGAGATGATCCTTTTTCCATATCCAGAGCCCAACCTTAATGAAACTGGACATCTTATTCATGCCACTTGGCTCTGCTGGGGGATTCCTTTGAAGGGTAGAGACCTTTGCCTAGAAGAACCAGGAGGCTGTACCATCAAATGATGACCTCACTGCAGGGCAAGCCATGAACCTACCTGTATTACTTTTATCTTTGATTTTTCTACAGGATCACTTGCCAAAGCGAAACATACTCTGTGAAAAAAAGTTCCCCAGAATTTTGAACATAGGTGAAACAAATCAGTCTCAATATTCTTTACACTTCCAACTCTTTATTTCTGAATAATAATAAAAAAGTCCCAGAAGCAAATACTATTTTGAGACTAATTTCTGGAGATTCCTAGTGGGAAATATCTCACTTCTCACCCTCATGTTCTTTTTAGTCTAAAAAATAAATGTCTTAGGGGAGGATGATAGCTTTTACTCTTCAAACGTTGAGAAGATCTTTTCAGGAGGAATTCTGGATCCTTTGGTAGCTACAGTGGGCAGAACAGAGAGCAACAGGTAAGAAGGATGATAGACATTCCTTGGAAAACAGAATGCTCCAATTCAGCAGTTCCCAGCCAGGCTGGGAGCAGTAAAAGCCCTTGGGAACACTTTATACATTTCAATTCCCATGCCTCTCTGATTTAGCTTGTTTGGTATAGGGCTTGGGAGCCTGTGGCTGTATAGAACCCATTCCTATACCTTGGGAATCATAATGGCTACAGAGGAAATACGAGAAACTATTTAAAAACTGATCCTAGTGATTCTAGGACAGCCTGGTATCTGCACACATAGGCATTTTCTAACGATACCTCTGCATTTCCAGATACTGTATAAAAAGCTTTCTTGTGTGGTATGCTCCATCATAGGACTCTAGTGGGCACTTATGTGTGAAGCTTGAGAATGGAGGTCCATCTCACTCAAGGTTGGAGCTGAATGTGGGATTTCAGAGACCTTATCTGAATTTGCATTGATACCCATAGGCGCCCCTCTTGTTCTCAGAACTTTAATTTAAAGCCATGTTCAAGTTCATGGGCGAGGTTAATGGAAGACATGTAATTTATCGGAAAGGAAAAAAATAGCATAGTAGAGAAGGTGGTAGTGGTCTTTAGCCCACAGCAACTTTCACTTATTCTGGTCTGTCAATACTGGGAGTTAACTCTGGCTTTACACCACAAACAATTTTGTTTTACAAAATCTTTCTTCATGATGCAAGCACAGTGCCCTTCACTCCTGGGTTTACATTTAACTACCCTTGAAGACTCACCTGCCATTTTCTCTCTCCTAAAACCACTTTTGTCATCTGTATTAAATAGGATCCCAGTGGAAGAATGAACCAAAGGACAATCCACAATTACTGTTGTTCTCTCAAAGCCTAAGAATCATACTGGTACTAGCCTTATGAGAAGGGACTAGGTCCTAGCTGGGGACTTTGGATTTAGGTTAGAGTTGGAAATCCCTAGCCATCTGGATGTTGTCACACTTAACATACTTAGTAGTGTTGATTGTTTATAGCTGATAATGAAGTACTCACATTTTTACCCATCACAGACAAGCAATGGAGCCTCACCAATACCAGGTGGCCGGCAGTTTAATTCCTTAGACTTCAGGAGTATGAAATGTTTAAAAACAAATAACAGGGAATGAGGAAAGGTCACAAGTTGAGGTTCATCCCAGGCCATAGTATTCAGTCTGAGGCTACTGTGGAGGGGAACTTAGTGCGACCACGCGCACGCGTACGTGTGTGTGTGTGTGTGTGTGTGTGTGTGTGTGTGTGTGTGTGTGTTTATGTTTCTATTTAACCACAGACCAGAAAAAGTCTCAATTTTCAAACTTTTTGCCTTTAATATTGGGATAACACTATGTAAGCAGGATGTTGAAAGATGTGACATTATATTCATCATTCAGTAAATGATACAAGTCACAGGGCTTTAAAAAGTTGTTTTTATTTACATCCCCAGTCCTGGAAGAACCCTGGAAACCTGGCATCTGCATCAAAGGAATTCATAACATGTTTTGGATCTTTAATTTCAAATACAAATTGTCTAAATTGTTATTTGTGCCATGGCAAAAGGATGCCTTGCATTCAAGGAATGGGCAAAGGATGGAGTGGCTGAGGGTAGGAATTTTGAAGGAATTCTCTAGGAAGATATGGAGAAGTGAAGGGCATCTCTAATAGAAGAGGCAGGATATTTGGTTCATATTGGGGAAATAATCTAAGCATGGATGGGCCGAGGTTAGCAATTTGGGGCTGGAAACCACCATTGTGTACTTGAATTATTCATATCAAACAATATGAAATGACTAGGGTGAGGAGGTGAATCTGAGAGAATTTTGACAAGGAGAGGTGTTGACTGTAACAAAATGGGATTTGACACAGACACATATAAGACTGCTTTTGTATCCTAAACCTCAGTTGCCTGTGACTAGGGTGGAGGAGACAGTGCTAAGCTGAGGTATACTGAAGAAAATATAGTACTATACCCAAAATAATGATGTCACCTAAAAACAAGATTTACCATCAGAAGTCATTATCCATGTAGTTCTTGTTAAAAAATCTTGCCACAGGATTTTAAGATGTGGTCATTGTGGAAAACCATTGTTTTATAATTCAAGTGATCAGCCCAGTAGTGCTTATTTACAAATGATTAGAACTGTCAATTCTCTAGTCACTAATGTATTGTTGCATAGACTAAGAATGACTGCCCATCTGAGTCCCTTCTAGATACCTGTGCAGGCTGCTTCCTAGTGGAAACAATGATATCAGGGAAGGCAATGGATTGCCTATCATCTAAGAGACTGTGCTCGGAATGCCCCATATGTAATTATGGATTTTTTTCCACTTCTTCCTTTAATTATAACAAATCTTTTTGTTTTGTGTGTTTGAGACTGTTACTGGACAGAGGATTATTACATCCTCCTAAAAAATGATTGTTTGTGAATTTAAAATATGTGTTTTAAAATCAACACCTGCTCTTAATCTATACACTCTAGTCTTCGTATGCTCAGTGAAAAATACTTTGTCAGCCATTTATTTTCAATCTGCTTGTGCAGATTTCTTTTTTTTTTTTAAATAGATTTATTTACTTTAGAAACAATCTTATTTCACATGTCAATCCCAGTTTCCTCTCCCTCCCATCCTCCAATACCCCACTGACCTCCCCATCTCACACCCCATTCACTCCATGGGTGAGGCCTTCCATGGGAGATCATCAAAGTCTGTCACATCTTTTGGGGGAGGGCCTAGGCCTTCCCTCATGTGTCTGGTCTGAGAGAATATCCCTCCATAGGAATGGGCTCCTAAAGTCCATTTGTGCACTAGGGATAAATACTGGTTCCACTGTTAGAGGTCCCATAGACTGCCCAGGCCTCCTAATTGGCACTCACATTCAGAGGTCTTGGTTCGGTCCAATGCTCATTTCCCAGTAAAGCCAATTTCTTACACATAGTAGATGGTTGAGTTTTGTTTTTTAGCCATCTTTATTGATTTGCTGTTTAGTTGCATGTGAAATTATCAATGTGGCTGTATCTACATGTAACATTTTACTATTTTATGTATTTGTCTGATTAGTTCTTGAAGTTCTTGGTTCATATGCTTTTCTTTTCTTAATTATTTTGAGTTACTATCTTATAAATGTCATTTTAAGTTGATTTCATTGTATCTTTAGCTTCCCTCTCTATATGAGGTTTTAGAGAATTTTGTCTTTTAGGGAAATTTGGAAATGTTTTGGTTGACACAGGGTCAATGCTACTTGCATCTAGTGGGAAGATACCACAGACAATGTAGAACATCCTCTCACTGTGGAATAATCAGTAGTGGTGAGGCTGAGAAATATTATTTCACAAATGGCAACACATATCTTTAATTTTCATAAATTATTTAAAGTTACTATTTGTTTCATGAAAATAACCTTGACCATGTAGAGGTACGATACTCCTGTAATTCTTTATACCATGCACACTTAATAATTTTTGCTTTACATTATTAAATGTATTTTGAAGAAATAAAAATGTGTCATTATGTCTATTACCATATTGACAATTCACAGTGTTCTCTATTAATTAAAGATCCAAATTTTCATCTGGTGTTTTTTCTTCTGGACTTGAAGGACATTATAACAATTTCTTTGGTGAATGTCTTCTTTTTTGGCTATACATTGTTTTGGTTTTTTTTTTTAAATCTGAAAATGTTTATTTTGGTCAAAATACACTATGGGATTCTCAAAGGATCAGCACAAACATATTTTCAAATGTTTATCAGGCTTCTACTCTTGAGTGATATTTTGCTTGGTATAGAATTCTGTATTGGAAATTTTTTCTTTCAGCATTTTGAGGATGCCTCAGTGGCCTACATGAAATGCTGGCAGCCATCAAATATTCCTCAGTGTGTGATGTATCTTGTCTTTTAGCTACTTTTGAGCCTCTTCTCTTTTTCTTTGTTTCTCACAAACATAACTCTGATGTACTTGCTCAATTTTCATGATATTTATTATATTTGTTGTTGTTTGTCAAATTTCATTCCTTTACCCAGCTTCATTGATATTAAACAAAAACCTCTGCATATTTAATGTTTATGATTTGGTAAGATTGAGTGTGTGTATCTATCCATGAGTTCACACTGTAGCTAAATGTCAACACACCCACCTCCTTTAAAGATTTCCTGGGTCCTTCCCGTCCTTGTCTGTGGGAAGACATTGCCTCTAGTTATTCTGCACTGTGTAACAGACCTCTGGAACACAACCATCCTGTATAGGCAGAACTTTATAGATACTGGACATCTCATTTATTCTCTCCCTAGAATCTGATCATTATTCTATTTTTATAAGAGTCATCTATAAGTCTGTTTTCAATAATTCATATGAATGAAATTTTGCAGTATTTTTCTTCTGTAACCAACTTAGGATGTCTTCTTCATCTATCCATGGTATTGCAAATAATACCACTTTTCTTTCTTTGTAAAAGACTAGATAATACACCATTGTGTTTATTCCACACTTCACATAATCATCTGGGCTATTTCTGTATAGGGATGATTATTACGGCTAGTGCATCAAATACAGGAGTGGGCACTTCACATCACTACCAATGGTGGATCAGTGTTCTAATTTCTGCACAAATGTGGTGGTACTCATCTTTGTAATTAAACAACTATCCTAAGAAGTTCAGTAACTGTGGTCTGGGATTTCATTCTCTTTTTGGTAGGTGTGCTTAGTGAGTGCATTTTCCCTGTATATGTCCATCAAATTCTATGACCTTCTTTAGAGAAATGCCATTATACCTTTTAGCCTTTTAATTTTTTTCAGAAACATTTGTAGCTATTGGTTAATAGGCCCCTTATATATTTTGAAAATTAATCTTTTTCCTGATGAATAATATTTGCAAAAATCTTCTAATATTAGTGATTTTTCTCTGTTATCCCCCCCCACACACCAGGATGAATATTTTTCTTGTCTGCATTAGCTTCTTGAGCAGAGAAAGAATACTTGACAAAATGAAGTAGATTTTGCAACAATACTTCTTTGAACCGTTCTTGGTCCCATTAATTCTCTCCTGATTTTTTGGGGGAGGGAGGCTGTGGATAACATTTGTATGGTGACTCATAGATCAGGAATGTTTTTCTTCATCATTTTAGTAACTTTACCCCTATTTCTTAGCTTGGATAATTTCTGTTGATTTATCTGTGGATTCTTCCCCCCTCCTCGATTATATCTGGCTAAGTGCTTTTGGTGACTGTAGAATTGGTTAACAACTATATCGAGGAACAGATGAAACACAACAGACTGCAAACACATAAAGTGTATACTTTGATAAGTTCTGTCATACAAACACACCCACCTATGCAACCATCAAATCATGGATGAAATAATTAATATAATGGTCATTACCCAAAGCTTTCTTATATTCTTCAGTCATGCCTCTCTTTTATCCCCTCATCAGCCCACTGCGAAAACAGCGATCATTTTTCAGTCACTATTGATGAGTTTCCATTTTCTTTATTTCATAATATCTTGAGAAAGTTTTCTTCTCTTGCTTTTGTCTTTCTCTCACACAGTTTTATATAATCCTTTCATATATTTGTGTATGACTACTTCATTCACTTGCCATGTGCAGTAACACTGTGTTGTGAGAATACAGCACAGCTTGTTTATGTGTTCATCCCATAAGCACTCAGTTACTTTAAGTTTTTGGCCGTTCCTCATGAAATTACTAGAAGCATGCTCAAGTCCTTGAATGAAAGCATGCTTTTCTTTTTCTGACACTTTACTGAATAAGACATTATTTCACACAGAGTACCAACTCCAATTAAATAATTGTTAAATAAAACCAAAAGGATTAAATACACTTTTAAAGGTTTTAGATTTGCTAGGTTTTGTTTCTTTGTGTTTTTGTTTTTGAGATGAGTCTCACTATGTAACCCTACTGACTTTGAACTCATAACTCATAGAAATCCATTTACCCCTGCTTCTCAAATCCTGGGATTAAAGGTGGGACCATCATGCCCAGTTAAAATCCTATTCTTAATGCATGTGTGCATGTGTTTAGACATATTCATATACACACTGTGCACATAAAACACTGAAGAGAATGTTAAATATATATTGTTGTAACAGATGCTATCAAGGGAATAAGGTCAACATTATGATAGAAAATACCTGCAAGTCATGTTGCTAATAAGGATTATTATACAAGCTCCTCAGGAATGGCAAAATATACCTGTAACTTTAGCACTAGAGAGACTGAGGCAGGTGAATCAGAAGTTCAAGGTAACCCAAGAAACAGACTCTCTAATATTTACTTATGAGTGAGTACATACTGTGTTTGTCTTTCTGGGTCTGGGTTTCCTCACTCAGAATGGCTTTTTCTAGTTCTGTGCATTTGCCTACAAATTTCAAGATGCCATTAATTTTTTTTACTGATGAGTAAAACTCCATTGTGTAAATGTACCAAATTTTTTAAAATCCATTCTTTGGTTGAGGGATATCGAGGTAGTTTCCAGAGTCTGGCTATTATAAATAATGCTGCTATGAACATAGTTGGGGAAGTGTCCTTGTGGTATGATTGAGCATCCATTGAGTGCATGCTTAAGAGTGATATTGCTGGGTCTTGAGGTAGGTTGATTCCCAATTTTCTGATAAGCTGCCATAGTGATTTCCAAGGTGGCTATACAAGTCTTCACTCCCACCAGTTGTGCAAGAGTGTTCCTCTCACTCTCTCACTCTATAGCCTTTCCAACATAAGCTGACATCAGTGTTTTTTATCTTAGCCATTCTGACAGGTGTAAGGTGGTTTCTCAGTGTCATTTCGATTACATTTCCATGATGGCTAAGAATGTTGAGCAATTCCTTAAGTGTCTTTCGGCCATTTGAGATTCTACTGTAGAGAATTCTCTGTTTAGATCTGTACTACAGATTTTAATTGGATTATTTGGTAGTTTGATGTTTAGTTTCTTGAGTTCTTTATATATCTTGGAGATCAGCTCTCTGTCAGATGTAGTGTTGGTGAAGATCTTTTCCCATTCTGTAGGCTGCTGTTTTGTTTTATTGACTATGTTCTTTACCTTACCTTACCTTTAGCTTTTCAGTTTTAGGAGGTCCCATTTATTAATTGTTGCTCTCAGTGTCTGTGCTACTGGTGTTGTACTTAGGAAGTGATTTCCCATGCCAATGTGTTAAGGCTACTTCCCATTTTCTCTTCTGTCAGGTTCA
Organism: Cricetiscus sungorus; assembly: GCA_030556225.1. Lineage (NCBI taxonomy): Eukaryota > Metazoa > Chordata > Mammalia > Rodentia > Cricetidae > Cricetiscus > Cricetiscus sungorus. The sequence goes on from JANBXA010000651.1 coordinate 74,951,729, forward strand.
GTGTAACTGGATTTATGTTGAGGTCTTTGATCCATGTGGACTTGAGTTTTGTGCATGGCAATAGATATTCATCTATTTGCATTCTTCTACGTCTAGACTTCTAGTTATGCCACGACTATTTGTTGAAGAGGCTTTATTTTTTCCATTGTACAATTTTGGCTTCTTTGTAAAAAAAAAAATCAGGCATTCATAGGTGTGTGAATAAATGTCAGTTTCTTCAATTCAATTTCATTGATCTATGTTTCTGTATTTATGCCAATACTAAGTTGTTTTTATAACTATAGTTCAATAGTAGAGCTTGAAGACAGGATAACCAAGCTACAATCCCCAACCCCAGAGAAGCTAGGACCCTAAGAGGAACACATATGGAGGGCTCCAGGAAGGGGAAATAGTTAAGATCGCTTGAATAAACTGGAAGGGTGGTAGAAGGAAGGGGTTGGGGATGGGAACATGAGGGATAGAGATGTTTGAATTGGGGAAGGGACAGAGAGGGAGCCATTATAGGGTTAGGGAGAAACCTGGTGCTTGGAAAATTCCCAGGAATTCACAAGGATGACCCCAACTAAGACTCCTAGCAATAAGGGACACGGTATCTGGAGGGGCTTTCCCCTTTTCTCAGGTTAGTGACTGTCCTAATAGTCATAGAACCTAACATTGAGTAACTGATGGAAGCAGATGTGGTGACCCACAACCAAGTACAGGTCTGAGCTCCTTGAGTTCAGTTGAAAAGAGAGAGGAGGGATCATATGAACAAGGGGGGCAGTTTGGAGGGTCAAGTTCATGATGGGAAAAACCACAGAGACAGTTGACCCAAGCTAGTGGGGGAGCTCAAGAACTCTGGACTGACAGAGAACCTGCATGAGACCAAACTAGACCCTCTGAATGTGGGTGATAGCTATATGGCTTGGTTGGTTGGGGGGAAGGTCCTGGCAGTGGGATCAGGACTCATTTCAGGTGCATTAACTGGTTTTTTGAAGCTCATTCTCTATGGTAGGATACCTTGCTTAACCTTGATACAGGAGGGAGGGGTCTGGTCCTGCCTCAACTTGGTATGCCAGACTTTGTTGATTCCCCAAGGCAAGACTTTTCCCCCTCTAAGGAGTGGATAGAGGAGTGGAATGGGGGGAGCTAGGGGTGGGAGAAGAGGAGGGAGAGGGAACTGGGGTTGGTATGTAAAATGAAAAAATAAAAATGAGAACATTTTTCTCTATTTTCAAAAAAAAAAAGATAAACACTCTCAAAAATAAATAAATAAATAAATAAATAAATAAATAAATAAATCTGTGTGTCACAACACCACCCACACCCTCACATCTGAACTGTCAGCTTCAGATGTATCTCAATGGTAGAGTGCATGTTTTGAGTGCATATTTTCATTTGTCATGGTCACGAACTAGAACTGCTTAAGTGTGCTGCACATACATATTAGGTGTGTGTTTACATTTTTCAGAAATAGCAAAAGGGTTTGCCAAAGTGATTGCAGCATTTTACACCAGTCAGCCCTCTATGAGTTTCAGTTGCTCTATATACCCACTGTCATATGTTACTGTAATGGTCATTATTTTTAATTTTAGCCATTCTTGTTGACATGTAACAGTATCTCATTGTGGCTTGAATTTGCATTTCTTTAACAGCTAATGAGGCTGAGCTTCCAGAATGTGCTCTGTGAGTTTCATATATCATTTTGCTGAATTGTTGGCTTCCATCTTTTGCTATTTTTCATTATTTTGTTTCTTATTATTGAGTTTTGAGAGTTCATTGTGCATTCTGATACGTCTTTTATCAAAATCTGTGTTGCGAGTATTTTCTCGTAGTCTGTAGTTTGTCTTTATATTCTTGTAATAGCAGCGTCATTCATTGAAAGGTAGTTGTTTTAAAATTTTGATAAATACCTATTTATCAATTCTTTTTCTTTAATGGGTTCCTTTTTTATGTCATTACAGAGGTAAATAAAACCTCTTGATGCTTTCTTTTCTAAGAGAATTATAACTTTAGATTTTATACATATGCCCCATGTGTATATGATTCAGTAATGGTTAAAGTTATAAGACTGATGGATTGAAGTTAATTACCTACTTAATTGAAGCATGTCTAGTTCTAATAATATAGTAACATTTGTAGGGTAGACTATCTCTACTGGGTTTACTTTAAAGTTTTTCTGTACTATGGTGATAACCAATGGGTAGATCTCTCCCTGGATAACCCAGTGCATCTTACAAGTCTATTTCTTATGCTACAATGCCTCTCAAACAATCATGTATTAAAGGCTTTGCCCACAGCTTGGGACTAGAATGGGTAGAAGTCTCTAAGGGATAGAACCCTTTGAGGGGTTTAAAGTCATTGTACAGGGTCCCACTCTTGGAAGAAATGTGGTATGCCTGTCTATTTCCCCATGGCTTTGCTTTACCATGTATTTCATATCATAATGGGTGACTTTACTGAAGACCCCAAAGTAATGGGGGACACGGACTGTGTACTTTAGATTTCAAAATTGTGAGACACAATAAATCCTTCACTCCTTTAATTTGGTTATTTTAGCTATTTTGTTCTAGCAGCAGAAATCTGAGTTCTATACTTCAGCATAAATTGTGGCACCCGGTAGTATGAGCCCTTCAATTTTGTTCTTTTTGAAATTATTTTGGCATTTTATAATCTTTCAGTTCTTATTTGAATCTTAGGTCACCTCTCAACTGAGCTATTTTTGTTGAAATTTTACAATTAAATTTCACTTCAAGCCTAACATGTGTGTGTGTGTGTGTGTGTGTGTGTGTGTGTGTGTGTGAGAGAGAGAGAGAGAGAGAGAGAGAGAGAGAGAGAGAGATTGTGCTAAATCTATCAATTATTTTAAAGAGAACTAACATCTGAACATCATAGTTTGTTCCAATCCAAGAAACAATCTTCATTTATTTAGGGCTTCTTCCATTTTTCCCAGCCAAATTTTTGCTGTACAAACATTGGAAATGTTGACTCAGATTTAGCTGTAAGAATTCTGTATTTTGAGTTACCACTGAAAATTATATTGCTTTAGAATAAAACAAAAATGGTTACTTATTGCTAGCAAATTCAATATGATTGTATTTTATACTGAGCATATAACCTCTAATGTATTTCTTTTAGTAACTTTTCACATTGCTTCTGTAGGATTTTCTCTATGATTCTGTTATTTCCATCCAGAGACTATGGACAGTCAGTCCTGGGATTCAGAGGAGCATGTGTTATGAACTTTCAATTTTATGATGATTCACATGTTATATGCATTTAAGTGATAGAAGGGGTACTGTGGGCTTTGAATTCTCTTTATTTCCAAGATTTTTTGGTACAGGGCTCTGGCAGAAAACCACAGATCCTAGCCAGATATACCAGTGTGTGGGTTAATGGCCAATGCTCTATGTTCTGTGATATTACATTACTAAGTTATGGTGTTTATGTAGATTAGTTATATCAGGGTCATTTTCAGGCTCTCATATTGTTGCTTTACAGTGGTACTTAATGGGTACAAGCTTGTCCAAAGTTAAGGAGCATATGCACTGTGTTTCAGATAATTTAAAATTTCAGTTTTGTAATTTCATGTGCATCTTTTAAAATAGTCTTTTTCTATGTAGAGGCTTTTTGTTTTTTTAATTACATGCTGAACATTGTTCTTTATTTCTTTGAGCGTAGTTACAACAGCTGATTTAAGATAATTTTTCTTTGAATGTCAACATCCATGCTGTAATCTCAGGGTTGGCCTCCATTGTTACATTTAAATTTGTTTAGTGATTTAAGATTTTATCTAGGATATTTTGTAGGTACTTTAGATTATTTTTTTTTGTCTTTCAAGAAAGTTTTCTAATGTATGTATGTATGTGTGTGTGTTTTAAAAGATGCATTTTATTATCTCTCTCTCTCCCTTTTTCCTCCCTCCCTCTGCATGTGCATGTGTGCCTGTCTGTATGTCTGGTACAGAATCTGTGGGAGTTGGACTTAGGTGGTTGTGAGCTGCCTGATGTGTGTGCAGGCAACCAAACCTAGGTCCTCTGCAAGACATGGATGCCAAGAGATGAAGTTAAGACATGCTCTTAACTGTTGAGCCATCTCTCTTGCCCCAGATTTACTTGTTTTTAAAGCAGAAAATTTAACTTGCTGGGCTGGGCAAAATTATCTCACCTCAGCTGGGTTTTTGTCATATGTGTATAGCTAAAGAGATAGACATTTTAAAATATAGATATAGGCCTCTGCAAATTTTCTCTTTTTTTAAAAATTACATTGTTTGATACTTTAATTCATAAATGTCCCTCTTAGTTCTCCTGTTCCCCCTCACTCTCGAATTCATGACATTTTTAAAATTATTATTTACACACAGATACATGCAGAGACATGGTCTCTCTCCCCCCCCTCTCTCTCTCACACACACACACAAATAAAATCTGCAAAATCCAATTAGTGTTTCTTGTATGTATATGTGCTCTCTCTCTCTCTCTCTCTCTCTCTCTCTCTCTCTCTCTCTCTCTCTCCCTCTCCCTGTCTCTCTCTGTCTCTGTCTCTCCCTCTCTCTCTCTCCCTCCCTCCCTCCTTCCCTCCCTCCCTCCCTCCCTCTCTCTCTCTCTCTCTCTCTCTCTCTCTCTCTCTCTCTCTCTCTGTAGATATATGATACCTTATTAGGGTCTCATCCCTGGAGGAGACTTCATCTCTTGGCATCCATTAATTTCCCATAGCTCTTCCTCTAGGGGTGGATTTCCCCCATTCATGACAGCATGAAAGCTGGTGATATGATGATATACGTCTTGTTTAGGCAACCATATTGTTGAGGTTTTACTGGTACAGCTTACTTGCCGTAGACAGAAGAGCATCTTTCAGGAGACATTCTGGTCCTATGGCTTTTCAGTCTTTTTGTCCCCATCTTTTGTGATGTTCCCTGAACCTTAAGTGTAGCAGTTGCATTTTAAATGTATTCATTAGGCTTGGGCAACCCATGATCAGTTGTTCTCTGCATTTTGATCAGTGTAGATTTCTATAATGGTTGCCATATGCCATAAAATGAAGCTTCTTTGATGTGGAGTAAGATTTACACTTGTCTGTGGATATAAGGATAGATATTTAGAATGAAGTTGAGAATTAGACTAGTTTACAAAAATCACAGTAGTTTGTTATTTTCTGGTGACCATGACCTCACCAGCCATGGATAGTTGGCTGAATTTCCAGTAGTGGGCATAAATTATCTCCCATTGAGTAGGCCTTAGGCCCAAATAGATGGCTGTTGATATCACAGAGAAATAAATGCCACAATTTTGGCTAGGTTGTCTGGGCAGTGAGCTGTTAGGAACTGCTTGTCTCTAACATACAATGCTACCCATGTTAAGTTATAGGCACATGAAGCTGTGTCTGGACTTTAACTTGTGTGCCAAAAATTTGAACTCAGTTCCCATGCTTGCAAGGCACATGCTTTTACCCACTGGGCCCTCCCTCTAGCCTCTCTTCTCACCTTCTTGAAAACTCTATCATCAGTATGATGTGAGTTCCCTCTGTGTTGCTATTGTCATTTTAGCCTGGGTCCTGCATTAAGCAAAGATAAAATATAGCAGAACACAAAATCATCTGAGATATTTCAAACACAGCTTACTGTTGCTTAGAGCCTTGTAGCCACTCCCAAATTAGGTTGCCAAATTCACAGCACACCTACAAATTTAAGAAAGAAATACTTGTTTTTCTCTGTAACTGAGCCTGTTATTGTTCATTACAAAGAGCTTGCTGACCATTATAAAGCTATTTTATTTCTGTTTTATCCTATCTCACTTTATATCTGCCCATCTTGTTTTCATCAGTAAGTGCTGGACACTTACCTGTCCATCAGAAGTGTCAGTGTGGCTGCTGCATTAGTATTACATTTACTTACAGGAATTCTCAGCTTCAGATAGTGTTTATTTCATGCTGACAATGGGAGAAAGGCAGCCAGTTAATCTAGACAGAATTGAATTCAGAAATGCTCCAGATCTAATTTTACCCACTTCTTTATTCCAAAGTTACTCTTCCTGTTCCCTTTGGTGTGTGTGTTTCAAATCATTTCCCACTGTTTATTTTTAATTTCTACTTTATTTTAATTATTTAATAGGTACCATCTGTGTAGCACCTGTCATTCATTGAACAATTTGTTTTCTGCTTATGAAATGTCAATAGTATTTGATGTGCTGCTTCATCTGTGCCACTGTTCTTCAGGCTGCAGACGAGGGGACCCACTCTCCTTTCTCTTTCTAAGTGCTTGGAAGGGATAGGATTATTGGAGGTGAACATGGTACTTACTTCAAAGACACAGGACCAAACTGTTTGTGAACAGTAAAAAAGCAAGTCATAAAGTTCTCATCGCTCCCCTGCTAATTGTGCACAAACACATAGATTTTTAGAAGGTATCACACCAAGCTCTGTCACTAGAGTTAGGGGTCATTGTACTGAGTGGCTAATATTTTTCCAAGAAAAGTAATTTCTCTTTCTATGGTTGAGTTCCATGGTTAGGGAAATGAAAATGTGAACTATGCAATGATATCTACCTATGCATTAAAGACCTGACTGTGGAAGCCATGTTAGCTTTGAATCATGGGAGACAGATTTCACAAAGGAGAAGAGAACAAAAGAGATGGAGAAGATGCTTCTAGAAGTCTCAGAAACAGTACTAGTGAATGTAGATTCAGCAACATCATTCCAACCACTCCTGGTAAGTTTTGCAGATTTATAGTTTAGGACAAACCTAAACTGTGGAGTTCTCTGGACTCAGTTCCTTCTTTAAAGTGAATTGTCTCCATAAGACATCCCTTTAGCACTTTATCAACCCATGCACTGGATGAATCTGAAATTATGTTAGAGTTCAACTCAATACATACTGTTGTGTAGTTATTTCCTCTGATCTGCAACATTCCTAACTGGGGAGGAGGTTCCTTACAACTCAGGAAGTAAATCAACTTGGAAATCTCAGGAAGCACCTGAAATTGAGAAAATTCACACACAGTGATGGTTGCAAAGAAGAGGATATTCTGGATGACAGAGCAGAGTTGTAGAGGGAGCCCATGAAGAATAAACTGTGCTTGTGATGGACATTTTGGTGATGTAGCTACTTTTAAGTCATTCATGCTTCTCTAAGCAACATCTAACACTATAGATGACTTGAATAGGCTTACTTGTTCAACTGATCTAAGCTTAGATAGAATCTTCTCTTTGTCCTGTCCTTGGTTTCCTATCTCAGAATGAGAGATATTTGTTCATACCTTTCTAATGAAAGTTATATAATGTATGTTCTCAGTTTTTGTTTTATTTTATGAAGGTCCCAACATCATCTAAATACCTTGTGTGATGTTTGTTGAGAATTCTGAATGGATGGATCTTTCTAGAAATCTATTTTTTTGTAATAAGTATTAAAGAAATGTCTCCTCAGAACAAGTTTGAATAGGTTTTGAGACTGCACATGCCATTTAGTGTGCAAGATTAGTTAGCTAGCATGGCACCATCTGAACAAAATTCGACCATGGAAGCAGACAGATTGTATGTTTGGGGACAGGAATGAAGCCAGGAAATAGTGGTGTAGGTCTATTTGATAGGGTTGCAAAGAAAAGAAAAGGAGAACACAGCAGCAGGGGGATAGAGGGATGTAGGGAGTTGTTTTTTTTTTTTTTTTTTTTTTTTTTCCAATAGGGTTTCTAGATTGAGAAGAACAGTCTGCCCTGAAACAGATTACAGCTGAGCTAGAAAGATGGCACAGAAGAAGTAGCCGGAACCAGCAAAGGGGACTATTGTCTGTGCTTCCAGTCCCTACTCTTGGCCATGCACAATCTGCTCTGTTTTCCAGAACAGCTCTTGTGAATACCACAAAGCTTGTATCCAAAATTGGATTCCTCAGAAGATTCCTAGCCCATCAGCAATGCAGATCACCCTTGTCTGCAAGCCTTCCTTCCCTAATATCTGTCTTATCCCTAGATTTGCTTCTTCTGTGCTAACACTATTTTCCAGCTGTTCAAATCTTGGCTTTGTTCACTTGATATAGCTGTAATCTCCTATCAAAGCTCTGGAATGAGGGGTTATTCCCTCATGGAAATATGTCCTTTCAGATATTAACACTACTTGTTTCTTTACTTTATTCAGGTCTCTGTCCAACTGTCATCTCATCAGACTCTCTATCACTGTCTATACTTTTAAGTATGACTTTATCTTTTCCTCAAATCAAATACTACTGCCTATCTTGTATGTATGCTCATTTTTCTTTAGGCTGTCTATCATTGGGGCATAGAATTATGAGCATAGACAAGTCACTTGTTTAGTTCCCTGCTGAGCTCCCAATCTCAGAAGCAATACCTGGTGTATTGCATAGTCTCTAAACAGAGAAGTGAATGAACAAATGGCTTCATTGTCTCATTGTAAGGTGTGTGTGTGTGTATTTTCTGCTGCTGTGACAAAATACCAAGGATAAATCAGCTTGAAAAATGGAAAATGTATTTTGCTCACAGTTTTAGAGAGTTTACTTAGTATTTGAATCAATTGACTTTTTAGAATTGCAACAAGCTAGAATATCATGGTAATAGAAGTGTGTGGCAGAGGAATTTGCTCATGCAGGAAGGAAAAAAAGGAGAGAAATATCCTGGATTACCCAATCTTGTTCAAGGGCACTTGTGTCCAGTAACCTGCTTTTTCCAACAAAGGTCTACACTACCCCCTTAGGTCTCTACTTCCTTCAATGGCTCCAATATCTGGGAATCAAACCTCAGCACATGAGAGTTTGGGAGGATATTTAATGTTCAAGTTATAGTATAATTGTACCCATTACCTGCAACTGGGGATACTTAGCTTGCTGAAGCTTCATTTACCTGGTTGAATACTAGACAAACTTCTTTAGATCTGCACAGAATGGGCTAAAATGGGGTCTTTGGAATGATAATGAACTAATTAGTATCAAATTACTTAAACAAATATTAATAGTAGAAATTGTCCCTAGAAAATCATAGTAACCAAAAATATGCACGTCTGTTTTCTCAACCCATTGTATTACTTAACTCACTAATCTGTGACTTTGTTTTGTGCCTTCTTAGGACATAGAATAACCTAAGAGTCCCAGGGAAATGGCAGGGTAGTGACAAAGATGCTTTTGATCCAGTATGGCAAAGGACTTTTTATTTTATTTATTTATTTTTCTCATTACAAAATGGTAGCTGCAGCCCCTGGATGACCAAGATTTGTCAGGTTAGTTCAAGATCTTATGAAAAGCTTGGCTCTCAGAGGAATACAAAATACATAAACTTAACAGTTCAATCTACAGCCCTAAAGAGAGTTGAGAATGGACATCAGCCCTTGCTCTTTAAATGGCATAGGCTTTAACCTTATTGAAGGAACTTGAGTTACAAGTTATTGTGTAATAAATATCATTTCACAATTTTTGCCTTTTAAAGGTACACTGTGTAGTCACTGGGTCTGTTAAGCTTTTTAACAAGGTAAAAGATATTAAAATAATTTGTCTTGGTTTCTGTACTGTCTCAGAACAATCACAGGAAGAGATCTGTCAGTCTTTTAGTGGGCTGGTTGGATGAATGCACTTGGTGGAAGCAACAGAGTGTAACTAAACAAGATGCCTACAGAATTTGGACTCTTTTGTGCCTCATGGTACTTGCCATATTATATCCTAGAGCTGACTTAGAGATAGTCTCACCTACTTGGCATATGTGTAGACTACATAAGTTGCTGAATTCTTTGGAGGATTGTTACTATCCCTTTTCCTCTTGCAGCTACAGAAGGGTGAAGCCCACCTGGAGGCAGCCAGTATCATGAAACTTATGCTAAGAGTCTCTTTCAATGGTCTCCCTCCTTCAGTGGTGCTGTCACTTTTGGGGGTCTCAGAGGAAGAGGCCATGAAAAGGTTTTGTTTTGTTTTCTACAGTGCTGAGTACTTTTTACATTTAGGAATAAGGATGAACCCCAAATGCTTCATGCTAACAGCTAAGTTAGAAGCCACATATATAGCTCCATCAAAGTTCCAGGATGAGGTGGAATTATCCAACCAGCCCAGGCACAGAGGCAGACTGCCAGTTTCAGTGTTTGGGCAGAATCCCTGCTCTCCGTGGACTGGCTGGTTCCTGAAAGTGATGTAGTTCCTGAGAGCATCCTCAGATAACTTTTTGAAAATTCACCAATAAAGCAGTCATATAAGAGAGAGGGATAACACTTCTCCACCATGTACAGTCTACTGGAAGATGCCCATCTCTATCCCTCAAATTAGATGTATAAGCAGGTCCCTCTTGCTGAAAAACCAAATTTTCTCAGTCCTGTCTATTTCATGTTTCCACCTTTTCTGATCTGCAGCCTCCAAATTTGTGATGTAGACAGCGATGCTCTATCTTTACCCCACTGTGTTAAACATTGGTGCCCAGGTTCCAAAGACAAATAGAGGGATGCATAGCAGGAAGGTGACTCTTAGCTCCCCTCTCTGCTGTGTTTCCCAAGGCCTCTGGCATGCCACGGACTGATATTACCTCCCATTTGCAGCAAGGGACCTGCCTTTTAAGGGGCATCACGGAATTCTCTCTTCCACACTGTAATTCACACTGCATGCCATCACTGGGCTAATGTTCTGAAAACACCACTCTTACTGAGTCACTCAAACTCTCCAAGTCTCTGCTTCCTCATTGCAACATGGATATGTTTATGTTTTCCCTGCTTGCCTGCCTCTCATCGTTGTGAAAAACACCAAAAAAAAAAAAAAAAAAAAAAAAAAAGACCATGGTAGAAAGTGCTTTGTGAGGAGAAGCACAATGTGCGTTCAGAGGCAGAGCAGCCCGTCTTGAAGATGGGGTGCTTCTGTACCCTACTGCCTACCGAATCAAGTAGACAGATGAACTTGGTATTCAAAGCTTCCATGAGCAAGTATGCTCTAAATGTCTTTGTCCTTTAATCCTCTACAATCTTGGTTGTTTTTCCCCCGAAGACACCTGTCGTTTTGTGAAGCCTTCCTCTAGTGTTGTTCCTCTCAGGGCCCCCCTCCCCCTTCCATCTGACATAATGAGGGATCTGTAGCTAGAACAAGTCTTCAGTGTGGTTGTGCATTTAAAGGCATCAGAGCACTCTTTAAGGATCCAACCTACCTTTGATTGAATTACTTTGGAATGAAGTCAGAGTAGCTGTGTCCTTTTAAACATCCCAATGACTCTAATGTACATCTAGGTTGAAGGATGCCTAATTAAGGCCTTCCATTCAGCACTAAGCAGTTTGGTTTCTTGAGTAAAAACATTCTTTCCCCTTGCTCTCTGTTTTCCTTAGACCAGAGGCTCCTCTTCGTCTCCTTTACTTTCTGTCTCTTCAGGACACAGCAGGATTCCATACATGGGACTTAGCAAACCTATGTGAACATGTTCCCTGTCTCCTCTGTCCTCTGAGTCTGAATTCAGCATCAGTTATTTCTGTGGGCTGGGCCAAGCATGAGCCTCATTTGGGCTTACAATGGGAAGTTAAGTCCCTTATGTTTGCTTGATAGACCAGTGGGGGATGCCAGCAGGAAGCCCATTTGTCTGGGCAGCCTATTATAGGTCTCTTTCTTGGAGCAGTGTCCATTTTGCGGTGGTAGAAGTTAACAAAACAACAGAAGTAAAATTTTAGAACCAATCATCTAGCATGAATACAAGGAGACAGTGTGAGGCATTTTCATGGGCAACCAAATCAGAAACATATTTTCTGTTGGCTATGTGTGCTCAAGACAAGTGTCTCTTAGTGATGACATGGCAGTTTATTAAACAGTGTTCTCTGACCCTCCCCGATGTGCCAGGCCCATTGTTCTCACTTGCCACAGGAAGCTTATGTGGGGTTTTTTGGAATCCTTCTGTGGACTGGATGGTTTCAATTACAGGAGGGAGCCGGGAGCTCTTGGACTTCAAGAATGGAATTATTGTAGCAGACAGGTTTACAGTGACTCTTAGACACTGCTCACACACTGCACAGAAGCGGTTTCTACACCCACTCCCCCTGCCCTTTGTACATGGAGGCTGCTTATTGTAGCCACTCAGTCTCACCCACTCAGCAGCAGCAGGTGGGTTGCAATATTCACGGAATGCTACTGTTCATTTCTGTTATTCTTAACAAGTTTTTAAAGGTATGCTTTATTCATTTTATGTGTGCGTATACCCAGAACACATATTGTTACAGTGTGAGTGTGGAGGGCAGAGGATAACTTTGGGAATCAATTCTCATCATTCACCATGGGAATTTCAGGGACCAAACTCAGGAGATCAGTGTTGGTGGTCCATTGAGTTATCTACATAAACTAGGCTCATACCCTAATGCACATCTTTCATGCTGGAGACTGGACCAGGGCCTCACACACTTCAGGCAAGCATACTACCTCTGAGGTACACTCCAGCTCCTCTGTTATTCTTTTGTGAGAATTATAAGCATTAAATACTGTGCCATCTACTTTCCATTGTCTCTTTGGATATTTGTGACAGTTAACTTATTTCAGAGCACACATGATCTCTCCAGCCTTTGCTTCGTAGTTTTGCTTCAGGCCATCACCTTTTTAGGGACATTTTTCCTAGAAAGTCTTTCTCTAGTTTGTGGAGAAAAGAACATAAAAACAAAATAAAATGCCACCTTGATTATACTTTGTTATGGCTGTCCACTGTACTTCATATCCAGCTTTCCTTATCACTCTTTAAATCTCTCTCCTAATCAGTCAGTTGGCAAGAACTCAATAGAAGACTTGATTTGGCAGGTTCATTGTTAACAGTGATCAAGGCAGCTTCGAATGTAAGTTGTGCCTGCTACAAATGCCTCACCTTGTGTCAAACCTGTACCACTCTGGATTTGCTGAATACATGTTTTTTGTGGACTTGAAATCAAGACCCAAGAGAGAGGATGACACATTGATTTGTAGCAAATCCAAACTGTGTTTGCACTTGGTAGATGGGTGGGGTAAGTCACCCAGATGCACATTTCTCGATGTTGTGGGGAGATAGCCTGGCTATGGACTCCCAGTCTTTGTGACTTGAAGATTTGGCTGTGGAGTGTGACAGTAGCATCGATACTCTTCATTTGCCCTGACATTACGCATGTGTGTGTCTGTGTGTGGTCTGCAGTAATTACAGTATATGCCACCTGCCGCATTCTGGAAGCATGAGGGGGTGGCATGAGAGCATTTGTGCATTTGTGAGATGCTTTTCAAAATTCATTTATTTCAATAATTTCTCCTCCTTCTCTCAGGGTCAGTTGGCACATCTGCTGTGACTACACCCCTCGTTTCCTGGCACTGGTATCATCAAAGACACCTGGTTTCTTCCTGCTCTATGTAGAGGGGGAGACATGAGGGTCTGTGGGCTCAGCATCGAGCATCTGAATCTCACAGAGACATTTCAGCAAGTATGCCGAGAAGACATATGCTGGGAGTTATTTTCCCAGAGTCGGGAACACAGCCAAAAGTACTTTATTTCATTCATTCCTTTGTTCAATATGATTTAGGTTATGAGTGTATGTTTTTCCTTGTGTGGAGACTTATGGGGGCAGGGAAAGCAGAGCTCTACAAGGCATTTTCCCCCTTAAATCTGATAACACACACACACACACACACACACACACACACACACACACACACACACACACACACAAACCCATATGCTTATTAGGCTGGGTGATAGGGGCTGTCAGTCTGGAGAGCTGGTCCCCTGGATCCTGTCATGATTGAGTCTTCAGCCCTGTATTCAGTCACAGGCTGAACCTGACTGGTCTAGCTGTGAATAAAATTCTGCACATAAAAGGTAAAAAAGAAATATTCACATCTATGTTGAGTACTAGAACCTGAGTATAAAAAAATTAACGTCTGTTTTGAATCAGCGTTGTGAGACTCAGTGGTATCCTCTTGGTAAATTCCCTTTTGAATGTAGCCTACAGTGTTTGGGGCCCTAGCTTCAACACAGATTCTTTATGAAATATAAGCAATAGCTTAAGGCTGTTGAGTAATCAGCCATGAATGGGACGTCCAGATCAATGCCGCTAAAGCTAGGGAACATCTTGGAGGAGAGAATGAAAAAGAACAAAAGACTCAGAGGGAGAAGTGGGGTGCTGGGGTACACTGTCTTCTAGAGGTCTAGGTGAATCCAGCTAAGCTACCTCAGGAAATCAAGCAAAAGAGACCTTGCTTTGCCACTTTCCTTACTGGTGCTCATGCCCCATGGAAGGCAGATGTTACTGGGTAAGTGGTAAGGGAGGCATAGTTTCTTGAACTGCTTTTCTTTTTCAGAGACAGGGCCTCACCATGTAGCCTGGCCTATGTTGAGCATATGCTCCTTTTGTCTTTGTCTCCTGAGATTACAAACTTGTTTTATTATATCCAGCAAAAACAGTGCTTTTATTTTCCTTTCAGTTCTTGGGATGCATTATACTACCAAGCTACATGGCCAGGTGAAGTTTTTATTTGCATACTTCTTATATGTTGTAATACTTGGGGGACCCAACCCAGGTGTTCTGCATGCCAGAACTCCATGCTTTAGCAATCACCTATATTTCCAACTGGGCTGTTGTTGGTGGATCCATGTATTCTGAAAAAGTGCTTGCACTGGCAACATAGATCCTGGAAATGGATGGAAATGCAGGATCAGCATAATCCTGTGACAGAATGACACCAAGTATTCTGGAAAAGAAGGAGCCGGGTGTCCCCACTCTCCCCTGGGAAGTGACTCTTTATGGGGTATCCACTCTATGATCCTTTATCAATGCACATAAGCTGCTAGGTTCTATCTTTGGGAAATTAATTCCATTTTGTGAACTTAATTGCTGTGGGGTTGCTTCACTTTAAATAATTCAGTAAAAGATGTGAAAAGATTGACAATAAAATGTTTATCAGGTGAAAATATTCTTTATAGATTTCATATACCCATGTCTTTCTTGTAAATGCAGAATTTGAAGGCCTAGGAAATAGCTGGGAGGGTATTGATTTTTTTTATCCATTTGTCTATAGAAAGAAAATTATAGAAGCAATAACAATCATATGTGCACAGTTTTGAACACCTACACTGTGTTAAACACTCCAATTTTCCATCAAAGGACAAAGATGGAAGAGCCAGTGATTCTGTTCTTGAGAACACTGATCACACACATGTACATGGCTGCTCCCAGAGACTAGCAATGCCCATGTAGACAAGTTACAGGGAATTCTGGTAATATTTCTCCTTGGTCCTCATGCTCTGTAAGGATGCTCTACTTAGCATTCAGGATCACAGTTGACCAAGATGATAAACCAGAGGGGCTTATGTCCAGTATGTGAGCAGAACTGTCACAGACCCTCAAACCTCAGTAAACTGGAGCTGCCAAGCAAGTAGTAGAGAAATGACCATAGCAGCGGCAACAAGGAAGCCTTTAAAACTAGGCTCTGTGCCCCAGAAGTGACATTTGGCTGCCACTTCAAAGTGGTGCATCGAAGGGCGTGCTTCCCCCATCTCCCCTGGCTCCTGTTTTGGTACTTTCCCTTTTTGATACTTTTTTGATGACTCGAACCTGCTGACTTCTTTGCAGACAACATCTGTATTTATTAGAACAAATTTTTAAAAAAGACTTGCTTATTTATTCATAGTTTTAGTGCTTGCCCATGATGGGAGGTGTCATTAAGGCGAGTATTCTGAGATGAGTTGTTCAACTTTCTTTAATAATGGTGTTGTCTAGAATAGGGAGAATCACTTTCCAGTAGCGGGCCTCAGATCTTTGTATCACCAAGTCCTACTGCCACTTTTCACACCTATTTTGTCATTTTTATGGATCCCCTTAATGCATGGAGAAGTCCCATGCATTTGGTGCTTGGTAACTATTTAATTGACAGTGATAATGGGAAGGAAGGGCTGGATGGGTCTTGCACATGAAAGATTTCTTTTTATTCTATGCAAGTCTCAGAAGTCTCAGTGAGTACAGTAAGTAGAAAGCCTTAATAATGAACTGAGCCTAGATCTTAATGATCCCAAATATACCATAGGGTATTTGGTATACAATTGCGGTTAAGAGCTGATTTTTCCAGGAAAGACATCCACTGCATAAACTGAAAGAAGCCTGGATAAAAGTTTGTTCAGGAATTTACAAAGAATTTCTTGTCACGGAAAATCATGATCCCTGATGGCGATGTTGCATTGGAATTGTCTCACAACCTACTGATAATAATGTATACTTCTCATTACCTACTTTATCCAGACTTCTAGGCTGGTCATCCTCTGAAGGAGTGACCAAATTGAAACTGTTGTGTACCCTTTTCCACGTATTTCTCTACAACACTGTATTCAGGACATCATGCTTGGTTTCCGTTTTTGCACAGCTGTCATCAATGGTGCCTATATTTCTAAGAATACCATTGCAGTGTTGAATGGAATAAAGTAATTATTGAGCTCACAATTTTACCAAGACTTGTTTGCTAGTCTGAAAAGTTAGTTCCCTGGTGGAAGAAAACAGTGCTCCAAACAATCTGAGTCAGGAGTCTAAGCACAAGTGTTAAGAATTAGCTGTTTAAGTGTTTGCTTTATGACATTTATCCTTACTCGGGTAATAGAATCTGACGATTTTACTGTTTTGTACCATAATCACACCCACTTACAAACTAAGAGGTGTATTTTATTATAAATTATTTTATCTGATCTCTCCGTTAGCTCACAAGATGTAGTATTTTCATTTTTAAAAGTTATGTGGGCAGGCTATATTATACGTGGCTTTCACAGTGGGTCAACAAGGATACCTTAGGAATAGTTGCTGTGAAGGGAGATATGACTTGGATAGGGTTCAGATGAGTGACTGGGTGATAGCTTCCTGTAGCTAATACCTGCTACATAGAAAGTGTAAGTTCAGCTTCCTGTCTTAGATCTTTTCCCTTGATAGCCACATGATTTGGCTCAACACCAGCTTGCTAATTACCCATCAGTGATTTGTCAACTGAGCTGATTCCAATTCCTCCTGAGTGTTTTCTTCCCACCCAGAGGTTCAGTATCCTTTTGTGTCTTTTCCTTCAGAATATACTATTATATTTGCCTTAGTATTCTTTCTCTTTCTCTCTCATTTTGCATACAGTGGTCCTTTGATATTTTTTCCAGAACCCTCACTAAATACCCAAATCTGTGTGTCCTCAAATATGGTAAATATATGGCATGATATTTGCATTCTCCTGTTTGCCTTAAAGAATCTCTAAATTATGTTACTTAGTATTATCTATATCTATACGCTTGCTTACATTACCTAATGCAATGTAAATATGGTGGAAATAGTATCATACTATTTCCTTTATGGTTGCACAATAGGAATGAGAAGAGAAAGACTACATGTTTAGTACAGATGCCTTTTGTTTTCAAATATTTTTGATCCATAGTTGCCAGAAGATCCATGAAAATGAAACTGCATACCAATGGCATACAAGGAGGCACGTGCGCACGCGCGCGCGCGCGCGCGCGCACACACACACACACACACACACACACACATCTCACTTTTTCTAATTTGCAGAAGTTTGCAATAGTACCCCTATTGTGTTGAATATCAACCCAGTATCACACACAAACATTTTCAGACCTGCTTGCTCTGTGATGTTCTTTACAGTTGCAGGAGCCAACCTAGTGTCGTTCACTGCATTTAGTTATCCAGCAATTTTAGTTCTCCTTGCTATGTGGTGGTTCTCATTGTCTATCATGGACTTGATGATTTTAAGCATAAGTCTTTTATGCAGAAGACTATTCCATAGCTTGGGGTTTGGGATATTTCTTCATCAATAAGCGCAGCTTCTGAGTTTTTGATAGGAACTCTATAAAGCAGCAATGGTGTCTTTCTCAGTGTATCATTTCATAAGGCACTTGACATCTGCTTTCACTTTTATGCATGTACATATCTCACTATGGACTTTTGATTTCAGTCTATTCGACAGGAAATAACTGTCTACTAATACCATTTGTTTAGATGTTTAAGATATTCCCAGTTTGGATCCTGAGGTTCATGTGTGGTTCGATTCCATGTCTTTTGGACGTTTTCTTTTTCATTCCACATGAAGATCATCTCTCATATTCCTAACCACCCTCTGGAATCAACCTTCCCCCCCCCCAGGAATTCTTGATTACTTTTACTTTTAGAAATTGTGGCCTGGTGCTGGACCTGCTCATTGTTCCTGGCTTATTTTAGTTCTAGCAATTCTCAGAAGACAGAACTACATCTCTGGATCTTTCCCTATCTGTAGCTAAAACTGTAAAAAGCCTATTTGTCTGGGTGGTAGAAACCCCCAGTAACCATCAATATCTCCAAAAGCTATCTGCCATCATGCACCTACTTTAGTCTCTCCCTCAGCAGCAAGAAACTTGGCTTGTATGGAATTACTTTACTTATTTTCTCAGTCACCTTGTAGGTAACTAATTACCTAACCATCTGGCCACAGGGACTGTTAATTCACAGTGTCCCACTGATGCCAAGGGAGTCACTATTCTCCCAGCTTGCCCTGAGTGTATGAAGGAAATATGCTGTTATTTATAAAATTCATTTCAGGGTAACGGTGAAAGTATTTTTATAGTGTGTATTGACAACTTTTCATGTCTACCACACAATCATTTCCTATATATCATATCTTCCACTTACATCTCCTTTCAATTTGTTTTTCTGTCTGAAAGGTGGCTCCATTCTTTGTTTACACTCATGTACACTATGCAGCAGTGGGCACCATGTGTCTTTCCTTCCTTCTATGTATCTGGATTTCCTTGTGGCAAGTTTGCTTTCACTCTGTGTTGGGGAGTTTTCTTAAAGACAAGAGTTTTAAGATTTTTCTTTCCATGTTCTTCGGTGTTCTGGCTCTGATTAGCAAATGAATAAACTTATTTTCATTTTTCTCATCTGATAAGTGAGGACATTTTGTTATCAGGATTTAATTTTTCTGACTCCAGAAAACTCAGCTGCAAGTGTTACTTCTATAGTATTTCCTCCATTCTTGTCTGGAATGCTCACTCAACGTATATTGTAGCTCTCAGTATATCCCTTTGCCTGTATAGGTCTCTTGTATTTCTTCTCTTTTTCTTTTTCTTTTATTTTCTCAGAATGGCCTTCCATTCATTAGTTTTCTTCCCCCTTTATTGTCAGGCCAGAGTTGATTACATTGCTGATTTGAAGAAATCATATGCGTTCATTACTATAGTTTCCATTCATGAGATTCATCATTGGCTCATTCTCTTGTTTCATTTTTTCTTTTTCAGTGTAGGTTTTTGCTCATTCAAATAATGTTATCTTTTCATTAACTTATGCCAGCCATTTCTTCAATACTTCTCTAAAGGGATATGGGTTGGTTTTGAGTTTTATTTACTTATTTTTTTCTTTTTCATTCTCACTGTTGTGTATTTTTTTTAAAGTTTGGAATTTTGACTTATGGTATAATTTGGGGGGGTGATATTCTATTGCTAGTATTACATTTCTCTCTTGTGCAAGCTCACTCCTACCTTGGTAGTTTTTATGAAGAGATACGATAATGGCTGTTTTAGTTACCTGTTCAATTGTATAACCATAGCAATTATTGGGTCTGTTGGGAAGTCAAGAGGTGCCTTTGTTGGTTTCCAGTCTTTGGGTTGGGGTTGTATTTCTGTGTCCCTTAGCTCCAAGACCTGTCATAGTTCCTAGCTTCTGGAGCACTCAGGGCCAGTCCCTTTCTGCCAATTTTCTCAAATAATGTGTATCTTCAGGTGTATCAGTTATTTTTCTCATTGTTATGACAAAATACCTGACAGAAACAGATTCACAGGAGGAAGGATTTAGTTTACTTCAGTTTCTGAGTGGGGAAGGAGTGACTCTTGTCTGTGGCAGCACATGGCGGTAGCATGGACAATGGAGAACATGGACATAGGGCTGGGCTGTCTCTTTCAAAGCCTATTCCTCCAGCCCTCTATTTCCTTAGATTTCAGTCCCACTTCCCCAAGATTCCACTGTCTCCCCAGACAGTGCCCCCACTGGGGACTAACTGTTTAAACATGTGAGCCTTGGAGAACTTTTTTCCCTATTTATTTATTTATTTATTTATTTATTTATTTATTTATTTATTTATTTCATTTTACATTCCAACCACTGTTCTTCTTCCCAAACCCCTTGCCTGCTCCCATCCCCTTACCTCCCCCATAGCCCACTCCCAGTCCACTCTTCCTCACAGGTAAAGGCTCCCATGAGGAGTCAACATAGTCTGGCACAATAGGTTGGGGCAGGGCCTGGCCCCTTTCCCATGCATTAAAATTGATCATGGCATCCTACTTTAGGGACTGGGCTCCAACAAGCCAGCTCATATACCAGGTTTGTATTGTGGTGCTACTGACAGGGGCTCCTCTGATAGTTCAAACTTCACAACTGTCTCCCACATATGGAGGGCCTAGTTCTGTCCCCTGGAGTTTCTATCATTGTTAGTCTAGCTATCATGAGTTTCCACGAGCTTGGTTCAGCTGACTCTGTAGATTTCTCCATCATGGTCTCAACTTCCCTTGCTCATATATTTCCTTCTCCCTCTCTTCAACTGGATTCCCAGAGCTCAGCCTGGTTCTTGGTTGTGGATCTCTGTGTCTGGTTTCATCAGTTACTGGGTGAGGGCTTTATGATGATAGTTGGGGCATTTATCAGTCTGGTTACAGGGGTAGGCCAGTTATGGCATCCTCTCTTCACATCCAAACTTGCCATTGGAGGAGGGTTTGAGGAACTCTGTCCCATTGTTATAAGCAGTGAGTTTGCTTCTTAGTCTGGATCCCAGAGGAACTGAATGGTAGGGGCTCACTGCCTAGGTCTGACCCTGGTGCTCATCAGTCTACCATTATCAGGGATGTTTATAGTTTGGAGCTGCTGTTCTGGTTGTGATTCTTTAAAACACTTTACTAAGAAAATTCCCAGGAATCCACAAGTATGACCCTAGCTGAGACCCTAAGCATTAGTGGAGAGGGTACCTGAACTGGCCTGCCCTGTAATCAGATAGATGACTACCTGAATTATCATCGTAGAATTTTCAAACAGCATCTGATGCAAGCAGATGCAGAGATCCACAGCTAAGCACTGGGCCAAGTTCCCAGAGACCAGTCGAAGAGAGGAGTGATAATATGAGTAAAGGGATCAAGACAATTTTGGGGATGCACAAAGAGACAGCTGACCTGAGCTAGTGGGAGCTCACTAAATCTGGACCAACAGTAGGGGAATCTGCATAGGACCAAACTAGACCCTCTGATTGTGGGTGATAGTTGTGTGGCTTGGGCAGTCTGTGGGGCCACTGGTAGTAGGATGAGGATTTATCCCTATTGCTTGAGCTGAATTTTTGGAGCCCATTCTCTTTGGAGGGTTACTTTGCTAAGCATAGATATAGGAGGTAGGGCCTTGATCCTGCCTCAAACAGATGTGCCAGACTTCATTAACCCCTCATTGGAAGTCTTACCCTCTTTGAGGAATAGATGGGGCTGGGGAGAGGAGGTGGGGAGGGAGTGGGAACTGGGATTGGTGTGTAAAATGAGAAAAGATTGTTTTAAAATAAAAGTAAAACAACAACAACAAAACATGTTTTGTTTTGTTGTTTCTGAGCCTGGCTACATTTTTGCTTTGTTGTGTTTTGATTATATCTTTGCTACATGTTTTGAGCCAAGGTGACAATGTCAACGGGTGACTCTCAGAGCTGTTTTGATTAAAAGTTTCCCATTTTTATTGAAGCAGAAGTAACATTTTTGTAGAAAAGAATGTGGTTTTTAACTCATAGGAGCTGCCAGCACAGTTTCAGTTTGGAGCTTTGGGAGAATTTCTCTCTATCCCTCACTGAATCCCAGACTCTCCAAACACACTCTGGACCTTGTTTATCTCTCAGTCCAGGAAGTATTTCATGGCAAGTTTATGCCTGTGGATACCTTTCATTGTGGCTCACCATGCCTTGGTAGGAATGAAAATCATAATAGACAGCCATCTTGCTTTGTGAAGGAAACTCAAGAGGTGCCAGCATCCCCCCAACCCGTCCAAAGAGCAAGCATCTTAGTAGTTCCTGAGAAGGTGACTAGATCTTTAGCAGTCCACAGAAGAGAGTCCAGGGAGATCTTTTTAGGTTTTAGTTGGCAAGATGCTTGCTAACATTGGCATAGAGTCAAACCTTTTCTTTCTTTGCAGCCTATGTGTATTTCCTTTTAATCCACTATCATGTTCATCCAGACATGGGAAGATACTCAGTTTTTAATTCTAGGGTTCTCTTATTGGGCTAATTACTCACATTTCCTTAGGAGCTGAATCTTGCACCCCAATACTTCATTATTCTTGCTATCATCTTTCAATATGTACTATTTGGTTTGTTAACCATTTTAAACTTCTTTTCTTGGGGGAGAGAGATACAGTACTATGCAAATTAACATATACTTTTATAATTGAGAAAAAGTAAGCAAGGATGGCCTAGCCTGGTCTTTTGCTTCTAGCTCTCCTTGGGTGCAAAAGCAATCAATTGGTTCCATAACAGGCTTCAAGGTCTAATCAGATGAAGTCATTACAGTTGCTTCTAGTGTGGTTCTTGCAGCCCATTCTTCTCCAAGTACTTGTTCAGAATGCTGAGTTTTCAGTTTGGGCTGGCAAATGGTACAGTACAATACTGTGGTCCTTTCCCTGCTATCATTTCAGGCAGGGAAGAGCTGCTCCCAAGGCCAGTCCATAGATCGGGTAATGGTGTATTGATTGCTGAACAGGTGGTGAGGGTGCAGTTTGATTTTTATATACAATTCCACTTTTTCTTTGACAGTTGGTTGATTGCCAAAAGGTGTTTTATGTCATAATTTCATTACAGAATAATAATTTTGATTCCAATGCCTGCCAGTTGCTTTGGCTTTTATTTATTTATTTATTATTTATTTATTTATTTATTTTTCTTTTCACAGACTAATATAGTGCTCTGTGGCTGTGTGAGGATTAGAAAAAAAGAAAGTTTGATGTGATTTGTTCGGCTGGATATACTGAAAGGATATGTTCTCATATATGGTGGAAGACTCCAGTGAGCTTCTGTGAACTGGTTTGTGCTGAATGTCTCATGGATATATTTCCCAAAGAGTGATTCAGGAGCTTCCATAATTTCATGATTGATGATCTCCATACTTGTGTGATTTAGAAACCACATGTCCTATACCCTTGTTAGAATGAACTTTTCATTTGGTGGTATGGAAAGTGCTGAGACTCCCAGAAGTAATGCCTTTCTTATAGAATGCTTACTGTGCTTATTTAGGAAGGAACTCATTGACTGGAAGACCGAAGAATATGTCCACATTCTGAAATATTAACCTTCCACTAGGTGTGGCACATATGGGAGATACTATCCTAAGCTGATCAGCAGACCTGTGGATGTCCTGAGGTGTATGTTCATTCAGAAGCATGCTGCATGCCTGGCACGTGCTCTGTGGTCCAAGATACTGAGATGCACTTGTTTGCTTCTGGTTGGGGAAGTAATCTAAATCTATCCTGTAAGACACACCCACAAACTTATAGCTGTGTGGTTCTTTTGATATAAAGCATCAGGCTGTGCCAGGAATTAGGGGAGAGCATAGGGGATAGATGTTATCAAAACAAGGTGGGATAGCTTGACATAGTAGCATGAGTGTGTAATCCCAGTAAGGGTAGGAGCAGTGACTGGTGGATCATGGGTGCTTATCAGTCATTCTAGCCAAAATGATTCAGATTTAGTGAGAGACCTTGCCTCAAAAAATAAATGAGAAGTGGAGAACCAATTGAGGAGACATTCTGACATTAACCTCTGACTTCCACAGGTGACATCATCTTCACATATCTAGCCACACATACACATGCACACACATATGCATGCTCATGAGGTGGAGGTAGCCACTATGGTAGATATTTTAAAGTAAATATTTGTGAAAATGACTGGTATGGGCAGATAGGAAAAGAGTTTGTTTGATGACATAGCCAGTTAAATACATACGTATGTATGTATGTATGTATGTATGTATGTATGTATGTATGTATTATGTATGTATATGTATATGTATTTATAATTAAAGAGATAATGTTTTGGGAAAAGGAGCATGGGAGGGAGGAGTAAGAAGAGGGAGGTGGGGGTGACATAAATGCATTGCTTAGGTATGAAGTTCACAAGACAATAAAATTATTTTTTAGGAAAGGAAGGAGTTGATGATTTAGGGTGGGGAGAATGCAAGCAAATACATTCCATGTCTTGACTGATGCACAAAAGAGAAGGGGAAAGTGGGCTGCTGTGGAGGGATAGATCTGGAGGGCAGCTAATGAACGATTCTCAATCCTCACCACAGAGTCTGAATAGTCATGACTAGTTTGAGGGACCATCCTGAGAATCTCCAAGGGGAAGAACGGTAATATGCTAACAGCCTTCAGAGACAGAGGTCCCTGTCTACTGGCAGAAATACTTGAGATCTCTTAAATACTGGCTTCTCCACCCTACTGGAAACAACACGAGGCTCACGAGTGAAGTTCTTAGCTGGAGGCTACCCAATCACTAGGTAGTCATTAGGAGACATAAACTAGTGATCATTATTTGTCTGATGCTTGTTGGAAACAGCGGGCTTCCTGCTAATATCTTTATCTATGTCTAAGGCTGTCAGACTATTGACTTTTCTTTTTGAAACCAGTTGATTGGAGTTTGAGGTGCAGACGAAATTACCTTTAACCAAAGGATGGGAGGCTTGATCATGACATGTGTGCAGAAAAGCTTGGGAAACCTGCAATGATCCTTCTCTCTGTTTAAAGGGAAAGAGGTAGAAGTCTGGTAGTTTGGTTTCCTCATTTGAGTAGATTACACATAAGACAGATAATTTAGAAAGGAAGGTTTAATGGGCTACACACCACTAGTCACATGGCATCCCTGGCTTTGGTTCACTTGCCTGAGTGAGGAGTTAGTGTGTTTTGAGGTTATGGTGACAAGAGGGCTGTGCACAATTTTCCATAAAGGCCTCTGGCTTATTTGAAGCACATAACCAATGGCAGAAGCTTTGGGTTTCTGCAGTAAACTCTGTGTTGTAGCCAGCTTCAAGTATTTCTTACATAAACAAACATGCAAGACCTTTCTTGAAGCTTTGTTGTTGCCGTACAGAGATCTATGGTATAGGCCCCAGGCCAGATGCACACAAGATACCATGCTTCCTTTTTCAAACCAAATATGGTGTCAACTCAGAATGAAAAGCACCTACCTCACAAAGGCCTGTACTCATTGGGGATATAGCCCAGTTGGTAGAGTGCTTTCCTACCATACACAAATCTCTGGGTTAGATCCCCAGCATCATTTATAACTGGATGTGGTATATATCCGTAGTCCAAGCACTGAAGTAGTTGGGGCAGAAGGTTCAGAAAGTACAGGGTCTTATAGCTACATAGGAAGACTGGAATACGTAAGACTTAATTAAAAAAAAAAAAAGAACAAATAAAGAAAGTTTCCTTTGCTATTAACCTATTTATGTATTTATCTGAAAAGTATGTTTCTCATAGAAAGCATGCATTTGGTCTCGTGCTGTTAAATCAAATATAGGAATATTTTTATTTGGAGGCAAGCGTCATCAATATTTAACAAAAACATAGTATCCTCTATCCAGTTTCCCTTGGTGATGTATTGTAAAATTACAAGTCATTATAACTATTAAGATAATTGACAACCCACCAAATTTGTTCTGATCTCCTAAGTTTTACTTGAATTTATTTTTGTTTTAATAGGTTTGTTAAAATTTAAAGTTCTCAGGAATATAGGATCATGTCTCTACTGCTGTAAGATATAGAAGAGTCTATCAATATCAAGACCCTTAGGTTTCTAACCCCAACTCCTTGAATCCCCAGAAAACATTAACCTGCTATCCTTCAAAGATATTCAGTCTCTGCATTAAGCATGATCTTATCTATGAGTTTTGTATAAATGTTCTGTATTAACTAGGTGATTTTACTCAATTTCTAAGTTTAGAGTTCTTTTCTATTAAATAATTAATGTGTACTAAATTTTATAAAATCATTTTTCTACAATATTTCATATAATCATATGATATTTGTTCTTTAACATATTGGTTCCATGGCTTTAACTGCTTTAATTTTTAATGTTGAGCCAGCCCTGTATTTCTGGAATAAATCCACTTGGCAATGGTACTTAGCTATCTTCATGCATCATTGGATTTGCTTGCTAGTATTTTATTAAGGGTTTTTAAATGTAGTAAGTTCATGAGAGATACAGGTTTCTTTCTCTTCTTTTGGCATTTTTGGTACCATCTTTTTTTGGTTTTATTAATCTCCACTTTTTATTGAAGTGTTTAGATCACTTATATTTAATGCAATTATTAATGTAGTTAAGTTTAAATTTATCATGTTAATTTCATTTTTGATTAGTTCCATTTTATAGTTCCATCTATGTTTATATCTTCCTGTCTTTGTTGTAATTTAATTTTAGAGTCATGTAAAATAATGTTATCTCCTTTTTCTAGTTATACACATTGTTACAAGCACATTTTCCCCAGCTGCCAGTCTGGTCCCGCCGCCCCGCTATCACACCAGCCCCCAATAACACTCAGAGACTCTGTATTTGATACAATCCTGTTGGTCAGTTACTGTTATTGTTTATGGGCTAGTTCTGTCTTAATGATTAACCCATTTCTACTTATCTAAGGGAGAAATAACTCACGACATAGGCAGATGAATGCGCCGGGTTCCACTGGATCCTAAGCCTTCCAGCGTCCACCAAAAAGAGACCAGCCCTGACTCTTTTCCAGCCTTTTCCCCCAGGTCAAGTCAGGCCCTGTCTCCACCCCAATGGCGTGGCCTAAGCCACAGGTGTGGATAAGGTGAATATCTGGCTACAACACATAACTTCTTTGTTTGGTTTAAGTTAAAAGAACACATATTTAAATTATTACAGCCTATTTTCCAAATAGTATTAGGTTAATGCAGAAAATATTATAATAGTAAATTTCAAGTGTTCCTAGACCTTCAACTCTGCTTCATTAACTTTGGGAAGCTGCAGGCACTATCTGCTTTCCCTGTCTGTGGGTCTTGACTTAGAGACTCACGTTGTAATCTGGGACATCAATATGTCTCTTATCATTTGTTCCTCCTCTGTCAGACATCATTGATGAACAAGTCATGTACCCACGTTTCACATACACTGCTTGTTGTTTTATTTTTATTTTTATTTTTTTTCAGATAGGAGGCTGTGATAATTAATGTGATTGCCAACCAAATTAGGTTAAGAAATGCCTAGGGCATGAGTGAGGTATATCTTCAGGTGTGTCCATAAGGGCAGTTCTAGAGTTGACTAGATGAGGGGTTAAGATCTGCCCTAAATGTTGGTAGCACCATCCAATGTGTTAGGTTCCTGGACTGGATAAAAGGGAGAAAGAAACAGCAGGGTACCAGTATTCCAATATTTCTGTGCTCTGATCTATCCAGTATGACCAAGGAGCCTTGTGAGACATTCTACAGAGAACACCTTATCTTTCTCTGCCTTTCTCTCCGTCCTGGACTGCACTCTCACACTGTAAGTTTAGCACATAGTTCTTTCCTTAAGGTGCTTTTGGTCAGGTATTTGGTCAAAGCAATAAGAAAAATGACTAATAGAGGGATCAACTTTCTCCTTTATCTTGCTTTACCACTTTGATAGGTTCTTTGTAGAGTTTATGCCAGGGTTAAAGCAACTTCCCTTTCCAGGAAGTCTCAATTGCTATCTAGATGGAATTAAGACACTCTGGCTGTGTGGCATGAGTTAGAATTCTACTCTAAGAAAGAATCAGCTTTTGCAACAGCACCTCATGGTGTGGGTCACTAGGCAATCATGAATGAAGCTTATTCTCCAGAAGGAAGTGATTTGCATATGAGAATTTTGTTAAATGTATACATGGCCTCCATACCATTCATATGTGTTTGTGAATGGGATAGAATCCCATTCACTAGGAAATCCTCCACTTCACACCTAACAAAGCACTTCAAAGGCGAAGAAAATTGAAGACAAGAGATGCCATTAAATGCTTAGAGAATCATTTAGTCTTGGGTTCTGGAGGGCCCTCTAGAATAGCTTCCTGGCTTTAGGAAAACAGGGTAATCTCACCTTAATTTACATATCCTGGCAGTATTAAATGTGAAGAGACTTACATGGGGCCATCCAATGCCCCAGTTCTCTTTCCAAGTGTATCAGACAACTACTTTCAACAATGATTGCCTATAGAAGTTTTCCTTTTGCTCACACTACTGTCTCTTGCATAGTCCCCTACCTCAAATTCTGCTTGTACCCTGATTAGCTAGCACCATGCTCCTGAAAGGTGTTTAATATATCCTGCCCCTCTGGATGAAGACAAAACATTTCCCTCTCAAGTTTCTCTGGGTAGGCTACACAATTAACAATTCCCCCATTCCTTTTTTGTCCCCTTGTTGTCTTGGGCTCTGATGGATGGGTGCTGTATTATAACCACTCCCCCACACACACACATCATTTGTCATGTCCTGGCACAGTGACAATAGACTATCTGTTTCTATAAGTCCAGGAGCTAGAATGTCAGGCAGGGGAAGCTAAATAAGTAAGTTTCTCCTGTAGAGTGCCACAGGCCACTGAAGGCTGGTTTGAGACCCTTGAGCTACTGAAGCATGGAATATATCAACCAGTGTACAGTGTGATTGTGAAGCCTTTATTACCATCAGGCTTGGTCTTAGGAAAATGGTGCTGATGCTCTGGAGAGGATAAAGTTGTTCTCTTCCACAAATCAGAGAGCTACATTGTTCTGGCCTCTCCCAGTGAAGTCCTATTATAGAAGGTTCTTACACCAAGAACAACTGCAATTAATAGGGAAAAGGGGGTTGATATAGCAACATTAGCAATGTTCAACAAATACTTACATAAAGTTTGCCATTGGATAGTCCTAAGTCTTATGCATTAACAGAATACTGTTAGCCCAGAAGGCCAAAAGCCCCCAGCATTCCAAAATGTAAAATGTTTTGGGTACTGGCATGCTACCTCAAATGGAAATTTATATCCAATCTCCTATGATGGATCACAGGAAAAATACAGGCAACAGTAAAAATATTGTAAAATGTTGCATTTGATCTGTGTGTGTTAGATATGCAAGAAACAAATAAATGTAATGTTAGACTTGGATCTGATGCATAATATAGCCCATTCTATATATCTAAATATGGAACAATCTAAAAAACAATTCTGAGATCAGGAACATGTCTAGTCCCAAGCATTTCTGATAAGGGATGATCAGCCTGTATTATAGTTAGTTCACATCTTTGGAGTAGATATTGCCTCCTTTCTGTGTAGAATAAATTGTTTGATCTAGACTACTCAAATTATAAGTAGTGAAAGTGAGATTCAGACCTTGTCATTCCTATGACTAAGAATTTAAGATTCTTCTATCAAATTACAACAAAGGAGCACGGGGTTGTTTTCAATACTGGACTAAAGAGAAGAAATGATGTTTTCTATAGAGTATAATGAGTGTTCAGGAAACAGTCCAGACACGGTGCTGCTGGAATTTCTATAACCTTCTCTACTTTTTCAGACCCCTCTTTGATTTAGGATTACCATATGATTAATTCTGGTCAATAAGATGTGGGCAGACACAATATGGGCCAAGTTGAATAAGTAATCATTTGATTACTCAGGTTTTTTTCTCTTCATCTATTAGCTGGCTGACAACCTTGAAGGACATCCTCAAGGTAATGAGGCATAATCATAAATAGAGGAGTCTGGATCCTTGAATCACTATTTGGAGGAGGGTTACCTATGGGTTCACATAGCTGTTGGAGAGTGTTGTGAACTGAATTGTTCCTCCAACTCCTTAGCTGAAGTGCAATCCCCTAATGTGATTATATTTAAGATGAGGTCTGTAGAGAAATAATTAAGATTAAATATGGTCATCAATGTAGGGTCTTATTCTGATAAAGTTAAGTGTCCTCAGTAGAGGGACATAACTGGGATGATGGCTCAGATAGCAGAGTGACTGCTGCTCAAGCTGGATAACTTGAGTTTAATTTGTAGTACCCAAGTACTCACTAAGTGGGGTGGTACAGTTGTATATGCCTATAATATTTGTTGTGGAGGGATGGAGACAGGAGCTCCCTGGGGCTTGCTGGCCAACCAGTGTCTGAAAGACCCTGTCTCAAAAAGTAAGGTAGAAAACTCCTCACATTGATGTTCATTGTATGCACACACTGACACACATAGGAAGCACCACAGTGCTATTGTGCACCTCCCATGCTTTGAGAAATGACATGGTGAGAATATTGAGATGCCATCTCTCTCTCTCAATCCAGGAAGTGGGGTCTCAACAGAATAAAAGCCCAGGGTGCCTAGGTCTGGTATTTCTATCCTTTCAACTGTGAAAAGTACATCTCATTTGCAGTATGTAGTTAAGACATTCCAAGCTAAGAATGGTTAAGAAATAATTTTGTTCTCCTTTACTTTACAGATATTTCAATTTATTTGTTATCATAACAAAGATGAATCTCCCTGGACGAATTCCTTCCTAGGTTTGAATATCCATGTTGCCTAATGGCTATTTCTCTTAATGCCTTTTCCTTCTGGGTGAAGAAAGCCTGCTTGAGTCTTACAAAGAGACTAGAAAGAACTGGCTTCTTTCAAATATTGTTCAGTCTTTTACTTAAACTTCAATAGGGCAATCAAGAAGTACAGGTTGGGGAAGTGAGTCTCAGTCTTCAAGTATATAAAATGATTGAGTAACATTGCATTTTATCTTACTATTCTTGAACCTCTGTCCATTGCTGATTTGTAGTCATATACTAGGATTTCAAATAACATGTTATTTGGTTGCTTTGAATTTTAGAGATACCCAAGTATGAGGAAAATATATGCCAGCATCCCGAGTGTATTGAAGTGTCTTACCAGTCCATTTACAAAGAATTTGAAGAGGGTGATCTCAAACCTCAAAGAATTCTGCAAGGACTAACGGACCACCCATCTCCAGTGTATAAAAAGAGAAGAGTACAAAAGGGGAAGTGATTATCAACAATTTCTTTTGAAAAATACATTAACATTTGGTCAGCTATTCCTTTACACCAGGGATAAGAAGGGATGCAGAGGTTTCTTTCAGTGATGAAAAGAACAGCCAGAAGCTTTATATGTGTTCTTGGACCTTTGATGGACTGAGGGGTTGGACTCCAAGTGTCAACTACAAAGAATGATTTTGCTCCTTTGTTCCTCTCCTCTCCTTTTTCTCCTCTCCTCTCCTCCTCTCCTCTCCTTTCCTCCTTGCTCTCTTCCTTTTCTCCTCTCCCTTCTCTACCACCCCTCACTCCTCTTCCACCCTTCTCCTCTGCTCCCCTATCCAGAACTGCTATAGAAATAGCCTATAAATGTTTATTTAGAGTGCAGGCCGAGCATATTTGTTATGAGCATGATTTTCCCTGCCGGTCGGGTCCCACTGCCACGCCAGCCCCCAATAACACGCTGAGACTCTCTATTTGATACAATTCTGTTGGCCAGTTATTAATTCCTTACTGGCTAACTCTGTCTTAATTATTAACCCATTTCTATTATTCTAAGTATTTCCACGTGGTTCTTTTTACCGGCCAGAGTGGCACTGGCATTCTACATCTCTGGGCTCTTCATGTTGACCCCTCCTAACTACTTCCTCTTTCCTTCTCCTAGTCTCCTAGCCCTGCCTATCTTGCTTTCCCATTGGCCACAGTGCTTTATTCATTAACCAGTATGAGAAACATATTTACAGAATAACATATCCCATCATCTCCACTTTTCTGTCTAAAATAAAAAGAAGGGTTTTAACCTTAACATAGCAAAATATACCATACAACAGTTATCAAATAAGAATCACAGTTAACAATATTTAGTCCATTAACATTTAGTAAGACTTAAAGACAATATCATCTATCCTAGCTTTGTGAATCTAAAGTCTTATATGTAACTTACCTTTAATCCTAACAAAGGAAAACCATAATCATAACTATCTGTCTTCAACTCTATCAAAGACCACAGAAGGATAATATATAAACTCTAGAATGACAGGGACAACTCACTGCCTGGTCAGTCACCGAAGTTCTTCTGTAATGTTCCATCTTAAGCCCATAGGTCATAGTGTGTCTGGCAGACTCCTCAGCAAAGCAGGAGACTTTAAACTGTCCGCCTGTATTGGAAGTTTGTCAGTCACTTTTCTCTGTGTCTTGCAGAATGTCTGCTTCTTCCATGAGGCAGGAATCCTAGGAATCCTGTAGCACTGTCCATCTTGTATCAGCAGTCACTTTTCTGTGGGTCCTGCACGTCCAGTTTATACAGCATAATGTCAAAGACAAGATCAGTATCTTGCCAATATGGCTAGTTGCCATATTGAAAGCAAACTTCATAACGTGTTTCTTCAATGTCCATCTTCCTTTCTGATGAAGGTGGTGTTGCCAGGAGCAGTTATGTCTCACTGTCAAGAAAATCCCTAAACCATTTTAAATGTCATATTCTGTAGGTCTTTGAAAGGTTTGAAGAATGCCTATTCATCTCAAGTACATCTCTGCATATCTAGAAATCCTAACTAACTTAACTCCAAGTTTTGTCTATCATAGGTAATTATCTATAATCTGTGTTAAATTATACATTACATTTTTCAATGAACTATATAAACACAATATCTAAACAAGAGGAGAAATATACAAATCACAAAATTGACCTTAAATTTGTATCAATAAATGAAAATCCATTCCAAAACATAGCATTCACATCTATACCATAATTCTCTTTTTACCTTTAAAAGAGAATTAACCATTTATAACTAAGCCCACTTAAATGAAAACAAAGATTTATAAAAAATATTTGGGAATTTGGGCATCATTCTTTTCAAACTTCTTCCTGTTGGTAGGGGGCGCTGTCATGGGGATGCTAAGAAGACGCAGAAATCTTGGCTGTAGTCTGCAAGGCTGCTTCGTCCCAACTGGTTTGAATGTTGGATCACCTGGGGTGCTGTTTCAGGGCGTCTGGCTTGATCAAACCACATTAGTCTGGAAGGAATCCACAGCTTTTCATTTTCTGTGGAAACAAAATTAGAAATCCTTTTCCCCAGTAACTTGTCCTTGGACTTAAATTTTTTGGAGTCAAAGCATTTTCAAATATATATATATATTGAATTAATCCAGCAGCATTTCTTTTATCAGTTGTTATTTCCTCAGCAGTCAAACAATTTAAAGATAACAGAACAGCACATAATATCCAAAGTTTCTCTGTTCTTTCCATCTTTACGTGGCTTTTTTATATTACTCTATTTCTTCTACTTCTATTTTTACATATTTTGAGACAGGGTTTCTCTGTGTAAGTTTTATCTGTTCTGGAATTCACTTTGCATACCAGGTTTACTTTGAAATCACAGAGATTTGCTTGCCTCTGTCTCTAGAGTGCTGGGATTAAAGGCGTGTGCCACCACACCCAGCCACACTCTGTCTTTTTAAAACCATTTTATTTATTTTCTCTCCCAAGCCTACGTATATTTTAAAACACACTGTAAACAGTTATTGCAGCTCTCGTACACATCAATGAATTGTTAGCAGAGCTCTTTAAAATCCGTGCTGTTTTTTGCCACTTATGCTGAGTCAGGAAACCTCCCTTAAAGGAGCAGTTCAAATCTTTACTTGTCTCTCACAAAAGAGAGTCCAACCCAGAAAAATGCTGCTACTAAGAAGCCTTGCTTGTCTCTGTTCTTTTGTTTTTCTAAAAACTATTTCTTAAGCTTTTGTTAAGTTTTAAGTGAACGTTCTCAGTTCCACTTTTGACACTATTATGTTATGAGCACGTTTTTTTCCTGCTGGTCGAGTCCCGCTGCCACACCAGCCCCCAATAACATGCTGAGACTCTCTATTTGATACAATTCTGTTGGCCAGTTACTAATTCCTTACCAGCTAGCTCTGTCTTAATTATTAACCCATTTCTATTATTCTAAGTATTTCCACGTGGCTCATCTTACCTGCCAGAGTGGCTGGCGTTCTACCTCTCTGGGCTCTCCATGTTGAGCCCTCCTAACTACTTCCTCTTTCCTCCTCCTAGTCTCCTAGCTCAGCCCATCTTGCTTTCCATTGGCCACAGTGCTTTAGTCATTAACCAGTATGAGAAACATATTTACAGAATACCATCTCCTATCACATATTTGTTTGTTATAGAGTACAGAAATTTCTGAGGAGAAAGATATGCATGGGTCCATCTGCCTCCATAAAATCTGCTAGAGAAGTGAGGGATGGAAGAGACACAGGGACAAGGGTAGGCCACAAGATTCCATAGACTGAAGGAATGAGGAATGCAGCTGACCATAGGAAAGGTTTCTCGTGTGAAGGGGTACAGGATTAAGAACCCCAAAGAAAATATTTAGCTTTATACATTTGCCATATTCTAGGAGCATCAGCACCAGATTGCCCCTACCCTTGTCATGTATGTGTTCCTTGTCAGATTCTTCCTTCCTTCTCTCTCCCACTTATATCCATCCTGAGCTACAGACTGGGGCTGCACAAGAGGTGTGTTAGTTATGTTTGCTTTGATGGGACAAAATACACAGAAAAGTAACTTTAAAAAGGAAGGGTTTATTTTCTTTTTATTTATTCTTTTAGATGGTCATACAATACAGTATAGTTTTTATCATATACTTTCCCATCTCCCAGGTATTCTCTTCCATTCCCTACCCACCCAAATTCATGTTCTTTCTCTCTGTTAAAAAATTTTCAAAACCAAACAAAATAAATACACACACACACACACACACACACAGAGAGAGAGAGAGAGAGAGAGAGAGAGAGAGAGAGAGAGAGAGAGAGAGAGAGAGAGAGAGAGAGAGAGAGAGAGAGAATATGATTTGTGTTTGCCAACTACTATTGAGCTTAGGGCCAGCCCTGTAGTGCCGTTGATATATCCAGTGTCAATCCATCAGTGAAAAGAATACTCACTTTTATCTTTCTTATTAGTTATCAATTGTGAATAATTCTTGGCTAAGGGTGAAACTTTGTGCCCACTTACAATCCTCCATGCTGTGATTTTTGTCTGCCTTGAGTTTGTGAAAGTCTTATGTATGATTTCACAATCTCTGGTAGTTTGTATGTGTGCTGCTTCCTTGAACTCATTCACCACCTCTGGCTCTTACAGTTTCTCTGCCTCCTTTTCCAAGTACATTCATGAGCCTTGAGGGGAGGGGTTTGATAAAGATATTCCATTCAGGACTGAACACTCTAAAATCACTCTGTATCTTGAACTCTGTATCTGTGTTAATTACTACTTACTGCAAGGAAAACAAAAAAAGATTCTCAGATTAAAGCTAAATGATGTCCTAATCTATGGGTATATCTATATATCATTAGAAATTGTTTTACTGTGGTATTCATTTAGCAGAATAATAGTAGAGTGTTTGCCCCTGGGTTCAGCACCTATCTAGTCTCAGATTCTTGATCACATTAACAATGTCAAGTATGGGTTTCATCTCTTAGAGTGCGTCTTAAGTCCAATTCAAAGTTGTTGGTTACTTCTCTACCATTTGTGCCACTACTGAACCAACGGGTGTATTTTACAGACAGGTTATTATGATTTTTAATTCTCTTAGTAGTCTTTGAATACTCAAACCATGGAGAATTAGCCCTTCTCATTTTTATATCATCCCCGTGGGTGTTTACTGAATATGCTAAGTGGAATCCAAAGCGAAACTGTCTTTCATGGTGAATTCTAAAGCATATGTGTGACATATAATGCACAAAACCATATATATCTTTTAAATGTGGCTCTTAAGCTTGATTATATGGTAAATCATACTGGAGTATTTCATGACCAGTGTGAGTCCAGACAGTATTCAGGTATATAGTTCTTTTAATTGTGTTCTCTAATTAGAGGCAGTGTTGAGATCATAGGGTGAGCCCAGCTCATCATAGTTCTGGGTCAGCAAGGATCCTTGGTATCACAAAAGAGTGAATCATATATTCCACAAAGGCCTCGGGAGTTGAGGGATTTAACTCAAGCACACAAATGTGAAAGTTGGAGCAAAGTAGTATTCAAGTTGGATTATAGTTCAGGCACAATGCCTTCTTCTTTAGCAAGAGGTCAGGCGTTGATGTTTCATGGATCTCCCATATAGTGTAGAAACAGTCACAGGTATGAAACGTGCACATATAAGTCATTTAAAACCCAGCTGCTCTTGGTAAACCACTTAGAGATCCCAAAGGCAAGGTGGCTGGCAATCTGACAGGGCACATGGATTCATCTTTAATAGGTTTGGGCACTGCTATTTTGTTTGCCTGCTGCTCCTGATCATTTTTCTCTTTTGCTTTTTATTTTTTCCCCTGGACCTTTTGGTACCCAATGATTTTTGATTAATTTATTTACCATCACTGGGTGATTGATGCTTTTTGGTGCTGGTACTTTGTAACTTTCCAATTCTCCTAGGTGTCAGTGTGACAACTCCCCAATGATGGATTAGGCTCCCGTCTCCTGCTCTTTTCTTTCTCCCTATGTGCCAAGGCTCTTGGTTTCAGAAAATATAAATACTTCTAAATGCAAATTTAATGATTAAGAGTACCCAATAAAGTGCACAAAGATCTATGATATTTTCATACTTCTTCAATCTTACGTGGAAACCTAAGGAATCAAGGTTTTTTGTTGTATTTTAGATTTGGATATCTTATTTGGGGAATCCCCTAAGGTCTTTTTCTGACTTTTTAACATTTCCTGGTATCTCACATTATTTTACCTTCTCATCTGTCTTGCAGGTCTAGGTAAACCTACTTTTCTTTTGTAATACATGAGCTGAGGTTGATGGTGAGAAAGAGTACTTACAGTTAAGTCCTTATTAATCAAGCTCACAACAGGGGAGTCACTTTACTACTAAATCCATAAATACTTATTGAAGATTTATTATAAACAAGAAAGGCTTGTGAACCTTTGTATAGGGTATTAATTTTTCACTTTATTTTATGGAAAAGGAGGGTGAGGCTCTGGGAGGGTAATCTGTATTTTAAATAATATCAGTAGGAAATATATAGTAAGGCTTTGAACTCTGTGTTTTCCAATTTATGAATTTATATCCTGAATAGGTAAAGGAATTCCAAAGTACAATGGATTCAAACCCCACTCCTGATACCAAAGTCAGAATTAGTCAGGATTTTCTAAAGGAACAGAACATATAGAATCTATCTATCTATCTATCTATCTATCTATCTATCTATCTCCTATCTATCTATCTATCTATCTATCTATCTATCTATCTCCTATCTATCTATCTATCTCCTATATACCTCATCTATCTATATATCTATGTATCTTTATCTTCTATCTATGATCTATTATCAACTTATCTATATCTATTTCTATCATCTATATCCATATTTCTATTTCTATCTATCTATACCTATCTATCTATATTTATATCTAGACATAGATCTAGATCAAGATATAAAGAGGATGGCCTACATGCTTTGTCCCAGCTAATCTAACGATGATTATCTATCAATAGAAGGTTCAAGAATCTAGTATTTGTTCAGTCCTTGAGGCTGGATGTCTCAGCTGGTCTTTACATAAACCAGAATCCTAAGGAATTAAGCTATAATATTGATGAGGAGAAATGGATTTTCTAGTGAGAGTGAGAACCATCAGTCAAAGAGGGCACTCTTCCTTCTTCCATGTTCTGGACCAAGGTGTGGTCCATATTGAAGGTGGATCTTCCTTCATCAAGGGATCTGGGTTAAAGGTGTGTCTTCCCCACCTCAGAAGATCCATATTAAAAGTGGGTCTTCCTCCTTCAAATGATTTAATTAAGAAAAAATCCCTTGGATATTAGTTAATCCCATATGTAGTCAAGTTGACAACCAAGAATAGCCATCATAACTCCACCCCTTGATAACTTGACACACAATCATATCTCTTTATGCCCTGTTTAATTTCCAAGTGAGTCAGTCACACAATTTTGAGGAAACATATATTTGTTTATTTTTATATTACCATAACAAAATACCTGAGCCATATGACCTCCTAAAGAAAAGAGTTTTATTTTGGTTGATATTCTGGTTCAAGATTGAGGACTTATTTCTATTCATAGCCTTCTTGCTGGCAAAGTCTTAGGGAGGTACATCATATCATATCATATCACTCATATCACTTGTGATAGGGTTCACATGTGTGCACAGGCAAGTGTCTATGTGTGTGTAGTGTTTTTACTCTGTTCTGCATAATGTATATGAACTGTCAACATAAGTACCCTTTATTGACACAAGCAAATCATATTCAACCCACAGCATAGCTATAAGCATGATGCCCATCATGAAAGTTGCAGCTGCTTAAGCTGTGAGTCCTGAATTGAATCTGAGGGTATGTGGAGAAATATTAGACACATCAGTGACTCTGAGCTCAGAAAGAGATGCTACCTCAGCAAATAAAGATAACTGACAACAACCTCTGGCCTCTACACATGTACCCACCATCATAAACACATAAACATATGTATTAACACCACATATACACACATACATATGTACTCATAAAAACAGAAAAGGAAAGGGGATATAGGGTTCTTCCTTGATTGCTGAAGGGCAAGTATTTGAGGTTGTTTAGAAGTTTCCTTGGAGTTGCTGTTTCTGATAGGTGGAGAATGTCTCCCTTGGTTGCAGTGGCTGCCTATAGTAACCTGTGGAGAAAATGTAACACATTAGATAGAGGATATCTATATATACTGCTGATATTCCTCCAGGATGTTGAATCCACTACTATTACTACTACTACTACTACTACTACTACTATCCTTATTACTATTTTTCCTTGACTTTGCTTATCTGCCAAATGGGATATTGGGTTTCTTATTAGTTCTTAAGGAATATGTGTAAGGAATGAATTAGCTATTATTAATGTACTGGAAACTTCTTGGTGACACTAGCTACATAAATATAGATTGTTCTTGTTTTAAACAAGTGATGCTAAACAAAACCAAGGAATATTAAATTATGAATTTACAGAAGAGATAAATTATGGAGGTAGTTATTATTTAAATTGGAGAAATATTTCTCATTTTCAGCCCAGGGTTCTTTTACTAAGCAATCTGTCTTGTGCTTTAAAAAAAAAGTAATTCAATTTACAAAAATTTGATTTGTGTGCAACTTTTTAGAAACATTTATCATGCAAAGTGAGACATCATCTGACTAAATTAGAGAATTTACCAGTATGTTTTGGCTTAGGATAGATATCATTTCCTCCAAGAATGAGAGTTTTGGCAAATTGAATCTCACGTCTCCCTTTCTCAAACCAAGACTATCCAAGTCCAGTTCCGAAGCATCTGGTTTGGCAATTAGCGGTAGCAGTGGAAATACTTGGAAGCATGTTTTAGATCTGTCAGGAAACCACCGATGACCTCAGGTTCACAAGGGCTCAGAATTCTCATCTGGAAAATTAGATTGGAGACGATGGTCTCTTCCAGCCTTTGAGTTCATTGCTAAAAGGAGTGATACAGGCTCACAAAGGCCTGGAGCTGGCAAGCTGTCAATGTGTAATAAATCAAAACATAGATGGATAAACAAAGTCTTGGTTTTCATTTCTTTCCACCCAATTCTGAAAATCCTAAAGCAGAGCTCCAAGTTTACAAATAAGAAAATAAAAGCCAGCTCAGAAAACTCAATTCTTTCTTCATCGACTTAACCTCTCCTGACCATTCCTACACCTATAAGCCTGGTGAGAAAAAAAAAAAGGTAGATTCTATGATACTATCTAGATGGCTCTTTCAGAAAGGAGACATGCAGATAGAAGGTCATGCCAAGTTGATCCTTGGAAACTACAGCGTGCCTTTTACCTCTCACCTCCTACCATTGTATACTAGAGTTGCAAGGAGCGAAGAGACGTGAAACCATGCTGGTAGCTCACCCTGAGTCCCTCCCTTACCTCCCTCAGTCCCACACATTTCCCCACACAGGTTACTGCTGCCATGGCACTGGAGGCCTGTGTCCTATTGCTAGTGACTCTGACCCCACATCTATCAGTAATGTCAGACTCAGTTGTCTTAGCCTCAGCCCAAGCCATGGATTATCAGTGATTTTTGGGCTCTGCTCTCCTGGCAGAGGTGTGGTTTCCTAAAAGTGGAGGGAGAGTTGCTAAGGAACACTGTTAATATGCCAATGGCATACCAACCTCACAGAGTTTTTGCCTTGACTGTTTGACTCTAATAAGAAAATCATTTTTTTTTTTTAGAAAGATTTGTCAGTGTAAGAAAACAAGCTCCCAAACTAAATTGGGATCTGGATTGTTCTGCCCTCCCCTCTCCATGTGTAGGGCACAGCAGATGGGGAACCATCAGTTTTGTATGAGGTTCATTTTTTCCCCTGTGCATTTTCTGCTGTTGCTCTGGAACATGGGTGAGGCCTACAATGTGGGAGCAAGGCTCTCCAAGGTTTGGGGCATGTCCTTCCTTCCCTCTTATGAGTTACCATTCTTTGCAAGGGATCTTGGGCTTCTGACTTTCGATTTCTCCTCCCAGATCTTAACTTCCCATATCAGTGAATTCACAACATGTCTCCAGGAAATTAAAGCAATCCATTATATATTGTCTCCCCATCACTGAGGCAAGGATAATAGCATTTAAGCCACATTTTCAGTATAGTGAGTGGCCTGTCAGGATCTCTCTTTTCAAAGGACAACTTAGAAACACTTTAATAAATGCTCCTTAACTGCGTGCTTTAAAAATACATGGGGTCAAATGGCAAACTGCTCTGTAATAAGTGCTTCAGCAAACAAGACTCTGGTTGTCATTAGCTCAACTTCTTCTGTATCTCTTCTCTTCTTCTCTCCAAGGATTGCATTTCTTCAGTGATGTGCTATCTGTGTCTGGACATACAGTCTTTGTGAGGGCTGGGGCACCTAGTTCCTGTTCACTACAGATCAGTCCTTTCTGTTCCTGCAAACATTTCAGTCTCTTCAGCTGGAAGGGGTGGAGTTGTGTGACTCATCGTGTCATCAACAAATAGTGCTGAAGAACAGAGAGATGGGACTCAGCTTGATAGCAGTGCACAGCATCAGTGTTGAGACTGGCTGATGGCATCCATTGCATTCCTGTGCTTTTGATGTTTTTCAGTGCAATTAGAAACCCAATCACACACTTTAGGAGATAGCTTCTGTATGTCATACTGATTTGTGCATCATCATCATCACTTATTATCCCACAAACCATTAACCCAAATCCTGTGTGCTACTGCAAGTGATCAGGGCACCACGTGGGTTCTCATTTTATGTTTTCATCTTTTCATCACCTCTTCAGGGGGATGAAGGGCCACAGATGTTCCATAGCCTAGGGAAGATGCTCACCAGAACACAGTGTGAACCTATTCTTTCATCCTAGGGATAGGGAAATAGAGTGAATGATGAGCTTCATTGCACTTTGGATCTGAAATATCCCCGTGTGGTGTGATGTTGTCCTGAAGAGACGTGAACAAACATCTACTCACTTCAGATAGGGAACTGAGGACCAATCAAAGGTTACCCACCCAAGTCTAACTTGAGTTTTATTAGGGTTATGGACAGGATTGTGGGTGAGGACTTACAGGAACCAAAAATGACTCAAAGACAGCAGCATTACCAAATATCCACCCCCACATGGGTGACAACTGACAACAGGAGGAAATGTGGAGCACAATGTACAACCTTTAGGCAGCCCAAATGTGTTAGATAATGTCTGTTCTAGTTAGCTAAATTGGTTTAAGCCTTTCCTAGGCAGCATGGATTTTTTGGGCTATCTTTCAATAACACTGCTTATAGTTGTTTGAGGATGGGGGGAGGCTAGTGTATATGATCAATTTCAGGAACTTCCTGAAGGTGTTTTGAGTTATTTATTTCCTGAGTTAAGTAAGCTTCCCTGCGGAATAGAATGCAATCCACCCACCAGACATCATCCTATTGTTTGGCTTCCTTACAAACATCCTAAATATTAAGAAACTTTCCTTCCAGATGGAACGCTTGAATCTCAGGGGACACTGCTAACAGCATCTCACAGCTTCACAATAGGAACCCTTGGTTTTGGGAAGAGCTATGACAACTTGGGAAGGGGTTCTTAGCTGGCAGAAGTATGCCACTCTGCCTGGGCCTTTGACAGTCATACCTACTCCTCATTGTGGCTGGAGTCTCTGTTTTGTAGTCCAGCAAAATTGACAAAGTCTCTGCCACAGCTCTCACGTAATTGTAACAAGCTGAAATGCCCTTGAAACCAAGAGTGAAAATAAATAAATAAATGAATGAATGAATGAATGAATGAATGAGCAAATAAATAAAGAGCCCAAATAAACCTTTCCTTTTTCAGATACTCCTATCAGTTATTTTGTTAGGCACAAGAAATCCAACTACTGTAGCTCTCATGAATGTTCTCAGTGGCATTTGCTGGTTTTCTCACCTGCAAGGATAGAGCTCATTTCAACTGAGGGCTATTATGCCAACTCTGTGGATGAACTTTTAAGTACTTTTTGTTGAATTTTCTTTTAAACTGAAGTGTCTGTGTTGATCAATGCCCCCACAGTCCCCTTGAATAGGAGATTCTTTGAATAAAATATATCTTAGTCATAAGGGATACCTATGATACCAATGGTGTTTTAGGATAATCTGAATGTTTTCCTATCTTTGTTTTGTAAGAAACATAGCTGATGCAAAAACAGTGGCAGGTATATAACCAACCAAGGTCAAGCCCAACGCTCTCATGAAACACATTTGACAGTGTTTTATGTTCTGAACTCCTAGAATATGTACCTAGGAGAATCCACAAGCATTGGATCTCTCTAACCAAGCTTGTGCCCTGTTGAATGAAGGTTTCTGTTCTACTCCACAGAAAGACTGAGGAAGCAGACCTCAGAGACCTCAGAGATTAGCCAGCTTGATAGATCCTCTCCCCTCCACACACAACATACACATGGGGGGGGGAGGAGTGAGAGAGAGAGAGAGAGAGAGAAAGAGAGAGAGAGAGAGAGATTAAGCAACAAAACTGTTTCCTACACTAATAATATCTTATATAGAATCCCCAAACTGTGGCATTTGGGTCATCTCATTGGCATGGTAGGGTGTAGGGAATGAGAATCATGCCAGTGGATGTTCTTCTTGTCTGTCTATTTTCTGCATGATCCCCTTCTCTCAGCATCTCCCCAGGTTCACTTGAGGAAGCCTACTATGAAAACTTCTGATCTTATTTACCTTTTATGTTTTGCAAGTGAAGATGCTGAGGTTGGAAGATGTGGTTCAGCCTTACATTTGCAAGTGTGCATAGAAATTGGCTAATGGGTGCACCAAAATCATTCATATTTCTAACTGGGATGGAGAAGAGCTACACTACAGAAGCCAGAATAATGTTGTAGGCGTGCTTTTGCATTCAGGGCAAAAGGAAAGGGCTTCTATTCTTCTCTCAGAGTGCTCTGTTCCTTGAGCCCCTTGTTTCTTTCTGGGTCTTGGCTGTTTATATAACCTATCTGGGCTGGGATGAGCCCACAGGAAGGGACTTTTCTTCTGTGCTAATGCAGGAAAGAACATGACATTGATCTTGCTGCAATTATGAGTTCAATGTGTTTCCCTTGAATTTTTAGAAAAACCAAAGGTACTTTGCAAGTGCAATAGAGCTTCCAATTAGGCATTTAAGTTCCCCATTTCTGTTTCCCTAATGACTTGACTTGCTCTCTTGCTTTATGAAATGAAAATAGCTTTATTTGGGCGTGAGAATGCTGCTGATTGCATGTTTAATATGCCTTTGCAACAAGCTGCGGTGTGTTTCTAGAATATGTGGTGGATAGAATAATACATTTTTGTGTTCCATTCTTCTACATATTTATGGTTATCTCTTCAGCTCCAGACCTTATTGAATGAGGGCAGTGCAGTCCAGAAGGCTGGAATGTTAGGGCTATTAAAGGAAAACTATTTTTGAGGTGAGTTCACTGGACTTAGGGTGGTGGAGAGGATGCAGTGTCCTAGATTTGGAAAGTACTGAATAGTAGGAAGTAGGGATGGTGTTTGGGGGACCAGTGATGTAGAAGGTAAGAACCAAGGTACCTACTGTATTTTAGCAGTAGAGCAGTGGGAACAAGCATGGTGGCACACACCTTTATTCCCGACACCGAGGAGGCAAAGGCAGAGGGGACTCTGAATTCAAAGCCAGCCTGGTCTACAGAGCAAGTTTCTGGACAGCTCAAGCTACAAAGAAAAAGAAAAAGAAAAAAGAGCCACAGGAAGCACCTTTCCAGACTCCATACAGCAGTAGTGCTCTGGGTCAAGGGGAAGACTGCCAACATAGTGGTGTCTATTTCCAACTTTATCTTTGCACTTTATATGGAGATAGCTCCAATTTCTAGAACCCAAACACCACTCCCCACTCCCCAACTTTGTGAATTACAGAAGCCACTGAATAGACCATAGCTCTTAAAGTCTTTTCTATGACTGACAGCATTTCTTTAAATGCTTCAGTGACCACCATTCTTTTCACTGCTCAAATCTTC
This sequence comes from Cricetiscus sungorus, assembly GCA_030556225.1. Lineage (NCBI taxonomy): Eukaryota > Metazoa > Chordata > Mammalia > Rodentia > Cricetidae > Cricetiscus > Cricetiscus sungorus. The sequence goes on from JANBXA010000651.1 coordinate 74,996,099, forward strand.
ATCATGCAAGCCACACAGAGGCCAGAATCCTCCACAGGCTTCTCAGCATGACTCCACTTGCCTATTCACCCTTTCAGCCTACACTATACCCCACAGTTGTTCTCTGTAATACATGAAGTTGTATCAGTTTCTTCGTTAGTTGGATCCAGATCGGTGTCCTTGGTGGCTTGTCCCTTGACTATCAAATGGTGGTAGCACACATGGGAAGTATGAGAAGCAGCATAGCCTCCTATGGCATCCTGGCCACTGGCTGTGGGTGAGGGCATGTCCCAGATTTTCCACTGCTGCTGTTGGGCAGACTGTATGCTTATTAAATGAGAGAAGGCCATAGCCAGGGCCCTGGCATCTGGGTGTTTTGCAGTCCGGGGAGAAACTCACCTCTGCTCTAGTTTAGGATGTCCCTTAGCTAGCTTTCTTGTCTAAAGTGCCCTTGAACAGAAGTGAGATTAGAGAAGACCTTGATCATTGCTGCAAGGCAGCTGTGATTAAAACATAGAGGAAAAAGAAAAAAAAAAAAAAAAGGAAAGAGGTCTCCCATGGGTCAGTTCCTTCTTATTTCTGGGAACATTCTGGGCCTTCCTTAAAGCCTATCACCTGCTCAGCAGTGCTAGCTGGCCTGCTGAGGGAAAGGCCTGCTTTACCAGTCTGAAGGAGACCCTGAGGTCATTGTGTCCATTCCCCTGCCTTCAGGCAGGATTAGTGATAAGCTGGCCCTGCCAGAGGATAATCTCTTCTACTTGTAAAAGCTTCCAGAGCAGTCCTGACTCTCTCTGGAGACCATTCATTGCAACTTTTAACAACTTTCACCATCAGGAAATTCTCCCCCATAGCTATCCTAAATCCCCTATGCTGGGGATTAAGCTCTTTTTCTTATTCTATCCTCAGTAGCCACTGCCAAGACTTAGCCTGCACTGCCTAAGAACTCTTCTGATACCTGAAGATTGTGTGAAATCCTGCCTGCCTGTCTTTCCTCCATGAATAATCCCAGCTTCCTTTCCTCCCAGGCCCTGATGCCCGCCTGCTTATCACCTTAGGACTGCCTTCTGAGTCCCACTGAGGGCTAATCTCCCTGGTGGGAAGGAGACCCATATGGGGTAAGGAATCTAGGAAGTTTCTAGTCCATCTGAGGTGAGCAGTCTTTTTGGGATTCCTGGCTAGAATTTTACCTTGCTGTCCATGAACCTGAGAGGTACTTGTGCTATGAACAATAACTCAGCCTGTGAAAATGGCCACCTTTTATCCTACAAGCTGCCAAATATACTTCACTCCCTTCCTGTAAAGGCAAAATGTGTCATTCCTACCAGCAAAATGAATGTACATAATTCCTTTGGCAACTGCCACTTCTAGGAGTAAGGACTAGGGAGAGTTGGGATGATCTGGAGTCCCGTGGCTCTCTGTTTAGCAAAGCATGTGATCTTGAAAATTTACTTGGATGTGGATACTCAGGTTCCTCAGACTACCCCCATCACTGGCTGACCCATATTTCCTGCTTGCCATAGATCTGTTTTAAAAACCACCATACAGCTTCTCAGGGATAGTCGCAGTCAAAGTGTGCTCATTAATTAGGTAGGAAGAAACATGGGTGGGATAGACAGATTTCTCATGAAGCATGGAGAGAGAGAGAGAGAGAGAGAGAGAGAGAGAGAGAGAGAGAGAGAGAGAGAGAAGACAAGACACAGTCATTTGACTGTGTGTTCTATAGTTGCAAGCAGGTCAAAAGTCAGTTCCCAAAAGGGCTAAATGTGTTAGGTAGGGATTATGTGTAGAGAACATGGCTAGACTTCCTGGGGGCAAGTTTTGTTGGATGGGTTTTGGGCACAGGAGAGTGTTGGCAAAGGTAGTTAATATGGATCTCCTAAGGAAAGGAGGTCAGAGATACTTGATTGGCTCATACTCCTAGTTGTGTTCTGCCCACATACCAAAATTTCTAGTTCTTTGCATCTATATTTTTCAGGAGAAATATCCCTTTTACTCTTCATTGACAAACAGCAAAATATCTAAGGAGTGCCTCTGTGCTGGAAACTCCTAACCCAGGAGCTCGCTATGATGTTCTTCAGATACTTAGAAGGCTGTGATTGGTTTAAGGTAGGTAGATTTTCATTTCTTGGTTAGAGTGGTAGGAAGTATGTGGGCTGGCCATGCTTCTGGGTCCACCTCATCTATAACTGTTGAGCAGTCTCCTTGTCTTGATCCACTGTTCTGTGTAGTAGTTTTATTTTCTATATATCCTTTGTGTCATTAGAAGCACTATTCTAAATTTGGGCCTTTAGAGATAACAAGGTAGAAAAAGCTATACTTGAGAATAGTACACACAATTCTAATATACTCTTGGAGATTTGTATTCCCAGATGTACATGCCATATATAACCTCCTCCCCTTGAGTGTGGCCACAAAGTGAAATTATGATGTGACAGTCATTCCAATAATTAGCTTATTTGTATGGCAACAATGACTTCAAAGTTGACTGACATGCAAGTCAAAGCATTATTCTTTCTAACAATGAAGATAACCTATGGGAGGGATTCAAGTGAGGAAGATTCTTTGCTTTTAGCCTTGAAGATGGAGAATTCATGTGCCAAGGAATGAGGACAACTTTTTGGAGCAGATAGAAACCTTAGTCCTATGGCCCATAGGATCTGAAATCTTCTTGCTGTGGTGTTTAAATATGTTTTGCAGCCTCCAAAACCTCATGTTGAAACTTAATCTTTCCTATAAAGCAGAAACAATCCCAGTATCATGTTCAAAAGTGGGACATTTAGATTAGGACTAGACACATCTATTGGAATGGAACTATCATGATTGAATGGATGTGGCTCTTTAAGAATAAGGGGAGAGACCAGGAGTACATACACCCAAGCTTCTCACCATTTTTCTACCATGGGATTTGATCATCAAGACCATCACCAGATGTGGTCCTTTGGTTTTGGACCAGAACTCTTGAGGTAAGATATCCCTCCTTTTTTCATTTACCAGCCTGTGATGTTGTTCTGTTAGCAACAGAAAGAAGACAATGGCTCTCACACACCTCAAAAGCATGGAAAAGGACTCAAAGCTCCAGATGAGAATGCAGTCATTCTGGATCCCGAGTTTTAACTTTCTAAATTCTTAGCAGAGCACCAAGCAGTTCTGTGCCCAGACTTTCAGTCTGAAGAACTGTGAGCTAATAAGTGGGTGTTGTTCTCAGCTGCTGAGTTCATGGCAATTTGTTTTGCAGCAATAGAAAATTAATACACAAGGGAATACAGAAAAGTAAACATGAAAAATTCAATAGTCGTAAGTGTTGTAGAGAAGATTAAAACACAGCATTATAATGGAGTGTGGGCCCCATGGCCACTTTAGAAGAAGTGGTTTCAGAAGACCATGCTGAAATGATGCTCCAACTGAATGACAACAAGGAGAAGTCAGATGAATACAAGGAGGGGACAAGATGGAAGGAATATTCAGGACTAAGTTGGCTCAATATGCTCCTTCCCCAGAGGGTTGTGTATGTAGGAAATGTGAATGACCATTCTCCTTGTACTGGTGGGATGGCCTTGACAAATGCTTGTAGATGGATGATAGTAAAGTTTCTTCTCAAATGGTTGTTGATAGAACTATGTCTGGCCAAAAACTACCATGTACTAATTTGACTATCCATCTATTACTTCATTTGTTCTACAGACACTTCTGGGCATCTCTAAATGTTCATCTTATACAATACTGTGGGCATCTTCTATGATGGGGAAAGGTATATTTATGTCTACCCTCTCAGTGCTGAAGCTCTGACTTGCAATGGGTCAGAGTTAGGAGGTGGGGCCTCTGGGAGGTAATGAGGTAATGAGGAAGAAGATGAGATTAATATCAATACAGGAGGAGTAAGGAGATGCTTCTTGTTTTCCTTGTTCTCTGCTATGCAAGGATATCAGTGATGGTATTGTATAGTCTGGAAAGTGGACCTCAACAGACACTGGATTCATGGACACCTTAGTCATGCATTTCTTGGCTTCAAAAACATGACAAATTTCTACTGATTAAACTTTACAGTCTGTGGGATTTTGAATTATTAGGCTCAGTTAGTAGAGATACCTCACCAGCAGGCAGTTGATGAACTTAGATATTTTTAAAAATGAGACTTAAAAAAATAAAAACCATGGAACTAAAAAAAATAAGAGCCAACTGAGCTAAATTATTTAAAGGAAATTAACAAGAAATTTAATTGGTTGGATCTAGATATTCATATAAGGACCAACTCCACATTCTGAAGGGATACTTTAATGGACAAGCAAATGTAGGAATCATTAAATTTTATGACTCTGACTTTGCAGAATTCCATTCAGTTTCACCTCTCTGAGTTTGTATTTCCTAGAAAGTAGACAGACATTCAGTAAAATGGTTTTATGAGAAACAAGCTCCTGTGAATACTTCAGGCACTGGGGTTGATATGAGCCACATGTTAGGAAGAAGGCCATTCCATGTTAGAGGTAGAGACGATAGAGACACTGGTTAAGAAGTAGGAAGGAAAATTGGCTTAAGGGACTACTGGGAGACCAAGCCTTCAGAGGTTCATTGCTGAGAGGGAGGGAGTGAGATAAGTAGTCTTCATTGTCAGCTTGATAGCATTTAGAATCACCAATCTCTGTGAAAGCAGATGTGTGTGTGTGTGTGTGTGTGTGTGTGTGTGAATGTGTGTGTGTGTGTGTATGTGAATGTGTGTGTATGTGTGTGTGTGTGTGAGTGAGTGAACATGTGAGTGACTATGTGTGAGTATGTGTGGGATTATCAGGACTAATGTGGAAGAAAGTTTAGAAGCATGGTAATGGTCAGATTCAACTCAAGATACTATGCTGAGGTAGGAAGATCCAACTTGAGTGTGAATGATACTATCTTATGGGAAAATATCCTGGGACTGTAAAGAGAAGAAAGTGAACTGAGTATCAGCATTCATCTCTCCCTCCTTCCATGGTTGGGATGCAATGTGGCCAGCTATCTCATGTTCCTGCCACCATGGTGGACTATACTCTGTATTCTGCAATGATGAGTCAAATTAAACTCCTTCCCTGCCTATGTTGCCCTTTGTGGATATTTTGCCATAAGAATGAGATAAGTAATTAACATGAAGATGGAAAGTCAAGGGTCATAGTCTTTTTCCAGGTCTCTATGACTGTGGGCTTAACTGTCGATTTTCATTTGTTGCCTTCTGCATTTTATGCACTACTGACAATGAGTTTGCCACTTGGGGAGGCTGAGGACAGTAATAGAAAACAGAAATGGTTAGGTGGAAGGCCCCATGGAGGAGGAAGTGGGTAGCTAAGAATCCTACACATGGGTTAATTTTATATCCCACTCAGCAGCCATAATGGCCTGTTTCTAGAAATTCTTCCAAACCTAGAACTGGGCTGGCTAAGAAGACTGGAGGTGCCATCTCCAGAGACTTCCTAGGCCTCCAGGGCAGAGATGAGTGCTGTAATGGAGAGCAGCCTGCATTTCCACTTTTCCTGAAGTGTAATGTGGGTACCACCTAGTGAGCCAGTAAGGTGAGCATCTGTGAACCTTCCTGTCTCCATCTCACTGTTGCTTGCCTTGCCACCTATCGCCTCCTCATCCTCAAATCTGCCCTTGGATAATTAATGACTGTAGCAGCATGTTCTGTCCCTGTAAACAAAGACACCTTTTGGCAGCTTTGCATCTCTTGTGTCTTTATGGCCTCACTAGCAGAGCTGCTCACCTTGTGTCTAAACTGGGGTTCCAGAGAATCTCCTCTGAGGGCCTTAGTGTCATGACAGGCCAGCTATCTTACCATCACACCTGTCTTAACTGTGAAACCCAAGCTGTATGCATCTGGAGAAGTCTTAGATGCTAAGGGGGGAGAAGTTTAAAAGCATGGTGAGGGTCTGACTCTACTCAAGACGCTACACTGAATTCTGTGTAAGCATGTGCTCTGGGGCCAGTGTCTCCAAGAGCTGAAGCAGAGCCTGGGAGAGGGATACTTGCATATGTGACACATTAGGGAACACCTTCCAGGGGTAAGAAGAGTAGGACAGGGAAAGGATGGCTTCAGCTTCCCACCATCATCTGATTTCTCATGTCTGAGGAGAGGCATTGTAATTCTTCCCCAGGTCCTATGGAAAATCAGTATTAGCTGAGAGAACTACCAGTGGTTTTCCTTATATATACTAAACTCTGTCTCTCTGTCTCTCTGTCTCTCTGTCTCTCTGTATCTCTGTCTCTGTCTCTGTCTCTGTCTCTGTCTCTCTCTCTCTCTCATTCATTCATTCATTCAGCAACACATGCTAAGACTGACTCTTCTTTCACACACACCCTAAATCTGGCTTGTTCAGAACACATTTTTCTGTAAATTCTGAAGTAGTCACCAAGAGCCAAGGGATTTTACACTTTCAGCACTGCCAAGAGACCTCTCTTTTGTTTTTGAGTATTTGCTGGCTCCAGCTTACTAGTGTATTCTTGGCATTGGTACCCTGTTTGAATACGTTTACAAGTCTTAGTAGGATGGAAGATGAAGCAAGCAGGAAAACACTGGCTGCCTCAGGAAGACACAGAAGAAAGAAAGGGTGTAAATGGAAGGCCAAGGCTCTGTGCAGGCATCCTAAGCCTTACAGTGGCTAAGCACAGGCAATATTTGAGATAGGAAGGGATAAAGGATATGCAAGCTTTATAGATGGGTGTCACCTATCGGGCAGAAATGATGCCAAACTAAATGAGCTTGTGGTTGACCCATTGTGTTAGTTACTTTGCTCATCACTTTGACTCAACTCTTGACAAAGACAACTTAAAGATTTATGTTGGCATACTGTTTGAGGAGATACAGTCCATCAAGGTGGGGAAGGCATGGGGGCATGAACACAAGGTAGCAGATCAATCAGTGTCCATATTTAGGAAGTAGAGAAAAATGCATACCAGAGTTCCTTGGCCTTTCTCCCCTACCCCCCTTTATTTAGCTTGAGCCCCCACATGTGGGATGACACTATCCACATTATGGTGGATCCTTGTCTTCTTATTTAAACTTCTGGAAATACAGTCACAGATGCTCATGTAACAATAAAGATCAGTGATCAGATGTCCATCACAAGAGGACCACAAATTCAATGTGAAGTAATACAGCTTGTCCTATTTGGCAAGGGTTCTGAGCTCACTGCTGCTCTTGACAGGATGCTAAAGAGAGACTAGCCTACCACTCTCCACCCTAAATAACCCCCATGTGTAAAAGGAAGACATCATCATCTCACTAGATATCCAAGCTTCTGTCCAGGGCAAAAGGTCTTTATCTCAATAAGTCTTGGTGCAATTGACTTAGGACAATTAATATAAGCCTGAAGGGACATATTTTTTGATATGTCAGGAGACTTGGATAGAGGGGGAAGGCATTTTCCTATGGTTTGAAGGGAATTGACATAGGTTGAGAGAAACTGTGCTTGCATCAGAATTGAGTGTTAAAAAGCTTGAAAATGGACCCAAACTCAATAGACAAAATGCCATACTTTTTAGTGAAACACTCATAATTGGATAACTACAAACCAGGTAATCCCAGCCCATAAGCGGTTTAAGTTAAGACTTAGGAGTCTTAACTCAGAATGCAATGCATTCATTTATAAGTTCAATAATTATCTATGGAACCACTGGTACTAATGCAGAGGTGAAGGATGCAACAATGAATAATATGACATCGTTGCTAGGTGGCTTACATTCTAACAATGTAAGGTAGTAAAATCTGCATGCCATACGAAAGAGTAGGTTCTATTATGCAAGCCAGCAAGAAGCATGTGATAAAGGTAAGAGATGAAGCAAGGCAATGAGCAATGAGATGATGGGTCACTGTTGATTAATTTAAAGCAAATGTGGACGTGGCTACCAAAAAGCAGCAAAATCCTAAAGTCTATGGAAAATACTTTCTACCAATCAGAGTGCCTTATTCAGAGGTTTCAACCTATGTCCATACCCTGATCTCATCCAACTTCAGGGCCACCCATGAAAGTCATTCTATTCTATGCCTTTGCAGCTTTTCTGACCTTGGCCTCCTTTTAGCAGTTTTACATCTCTGCTTCTGTGAGTCATTGACCGTGGACAGAACCCCTATCATAGACCACTTCCAACTGCCACAAACCATCTGTGCAAGCATGGGAGATGCTGAGACTGGCTGCATCTCTTCTGATCAACATGGGGCCCACCCACAGAGATCACCTCATCACCTTCAAGTGTCTAAATTGACCTATCTCAGTTCTCTCTTTGTTTCAAAGTCCTGGCATTGGTTGCCAGATAAGACTCAAAGGGAACATTTTTGGTTTTGTTTTGTTTTTTATTAATGTTCTTTCTCCTAAATTTTGCACAGTGTGTAGGATAAATGCTAATTTTTCTAGGTGGGAGAAAAAGTTTTCTCCCAAACTTCTTGCAATTTTATTAATAATGTAGCAAATGAGACAACATATTCCGAGGGCTTAGAGAATCCCAGGGTGGCAGCCTGGGCCTCTGAGCACCAGCTCTGTTTCTCCTGCTGTCTCTGTCTCTCTCTCAGGCAGGGAGCTTCAGCACTGAAGAGCAGAGGGCAGGGGAATTATGCATGAGCAGTGAGAGGAGCCGCTGACCTTCTGTGTTTAAAGGTTAAAACGATTTCTTGGGAAATGGAGCAAACTCACTAATCAGAGGATGTTCTGAATTTTTCTGCAAAAATTAGACCTAGTAGCTCTCTTCGATACTCTGTTTGAATGGCTGTGTGTCTAGATATTCAGAAACCAAGTGAGGTTAGGCTCAATCTATTGAATACCTACTATGTTCCAACCCTAGTATAAGTTACACACACACACACACACACACACACACACACACACACGGAAAAAACACAGAAACACAAGAAAGGTTTTGGCTACTGACAATTCCAGTGATCAGAATTCTCAATCAGCCTGCTTTCTTCTTTACATGACTTAAATGGAATGCAGTAGTTATGCCAGAGATTTACCAAAATGCAATCACGGTACACCGTGGAGTCTTCCCATTTTCACAGCCATAGTGCCGGTGGGTGATGAAGTAAAGCTTAGGATCAAGGTGATGGCCATGATGAGGTGAGGTCTTGGCCATTAAGCTGAATTGATGGGAGTCAGGGCTTAGAGCACATCACATATTTACACAGCCAATGGGCACTCCCTGAGTGCATTCTCTGTGGTCAGCTATAATAAGCACTGAGTGATGGATACTAGAAGGTGACTCTTGCCTTTCTAATAAGAGACAGAATAATATGGTAGATATAGAAACTATTTCTGTTTTTTTTATGCTGTATTTCTAGGACACAGAGAAGTGTGACATGTATACAAATGTCATTTTTTTTTGGTTAATGAATGAAAGAATGAATTTGTTGTGAAATGCTAAAAGGAGGTGGAGAAGGAAGTGTGAACATACACACGTGGTGTCTTAATGTATAGGTAGGGTGGCTGGATGTTAGAGTTCAGTGAGCATGGAAGATGGAAAAGGATGGAGAAACTGTTTTCCCCACTGGGTGGGAATAGGCTACCAGAACAGATTTCACAGTTATATTATACTTTTATTTTTAGAAACTTTTTGATTAGGCAGAGAAATTAATTTGTTAAAGATTGAGAAACTTAGAATTTGTAGTTCAGGACTTCTAGACTTTATGTTATAGACTCATTAGTTATGCTTATAATGGCAGAGTTGTGCAGTATGGAGGAGGCATCATTGCCTCTTTGATGGACACCGAGGTGATGGTGTTCACTATTCATACCATAGTGCTGGGCAGTGGTGCTGTAACAGACCCTGACATCTCTGCTTTGCTCATATACAACAAGCCCTGTGTTGTATATGATTTTTCATGCTCCTAGTCTCAGATTGAGACTCTGACTTGAGTTCCTCTGACTTGAGAGCCCTTGGTTGCCTTAGGTAATTTGTACTCTAGCTTCAAGGGAGGCTGGGAAAAATAAACTACTGATTTGTATTTAGTGCTGAGAATTCAGAGTTGAGGCATTTATGAAATATGGAAGCATGTCCAAAGGTATGACATATTAAAAAAGAAAAATAAATGATTGTGGCTATAGGATATAAGGTCCTACTTTGTATGGGATAAAATTGGATATGGGTCAGAACAAATCACTCAGAGTACAAAAGTTTGGATTCTTACCCCTAAACAACTGAAACCCCTTGATGAGTTTTAGGGAGTGAAGTGACATGGCTAGATTAGTGCTCTTCTACGAAATCCTGTGTCTCTGACCCAGACATCTTGTGTCTTTGGCCAACATCTATGAAATGGTTTCAGGTGTCTAAACTGGGGTTCCAGAGAATCTCCTCTGAGGGCCTTAGTGTCATGACAGGCCAGCTATCTTACCACCACACCTGTCTTAAATGTGAAACCCAAGCTGGAGAAGTCTTAGATGCTAAGGGAGGAGAAGTTTAAAAGCATGGTGAGGGTCCGACTCTACTCAAGACGCTACACTGAATTCCGTGTAAGCATATGCTCTGTGTGTGTGTGCGTGTGTAAACTAGGGGGACTGACATAAGTGAGCTCACTTACACATTGCTCTTCTACAGGTTACCTCATCAGTTTATGAGCAGGCTTATATCTTTGCCTTGCCCAGTCCTTAGCAAGGAGAAGGGACAGTATGTTATCCAATGAAGAAAGGGAGAAAAGGAAGCTTAGGTAGGGAGAGAAAGTCACATAGATTTGAGAACTGTTTTTGGTTTTTTTGTTTGTTTGTTTGTTTTGCTTTGTTTTTTGACAGGCACAAAACATGCATGTATCTGTAGAAACAAAAGTAACCCTGGTCTCAGTGTATAGGGATTTCATTGCAAGTGATATAGTTCACTTCTAGGGAGTGCGCCTGAGAGGTGAAGCTGTGTAGCAGAATTTCAAGATGACTCTGAGCATTCATCAGTCCTTGCTGGAGCCTCCTTAGAGGAAAATCCTTGACTGTGTCTGAAAGTGGAGTAAACAGCCCCCGAGACTCTTGGTGTTAGTACATTTCAAAGTTGATGCTACTCCTAGTGTTTAGAATTCACCAGCCAAGAGATATTATTTCAGATCCAGGTCTCAGGTGAAAATGCTCTAGGAAGAAGATACCTTGGCATAAGTTCCATGACCTTGCATCAACACACTGGCTTAGACTGAGAGAGAATGTAGAAGAACTGGGTACAGCAGACAGCGGAGGTCTTCCTGTGAGCAGGGTTCCAGACCCCAGCCACATTCTTCCAAAGCCTTCACTTGGATTAGTTTGACTTTCTATTTTATAATCAGTAGCCATCAGTAATTGCAGACATAGTATGTGGCATCTGCAGAAGGAATTGATAAAATGTAAGTTTTAACCAATGGCTTATACATGTATATATTTTAAATATTTTTCCATTTTATTTTTACAAACTATGAGAGCTTGCATCACACTAAAACTCAAAAGTTAATAAAACATAATTCATTCCTTAGAGAATCTATAATTTATTTGAAAAAAACAGGATCAATACCACATAGTAAAATATCTCAGATACATGGGTGTTACAAGATTGTGATGAGGCACAAATCTGTGGGTTGTTGAACATCTGTCTAACATTTGCCAAAGCTTTCTCCTGAGCCTCCTACAGGATGTTGTCTATAGAGACTCAGTCATGAACGTTCAAGGCTGGGTTGCCTTCCCTATATTCTGGAGATTGCCTTGTCTTGTTTAGTGAGCCACTGGTTTCGTTCCTCCTTGGTGGAGTCCTGGTTGTAAGAATCATGAGATAGCTTCCACTCTTTTTTAATTCTTATGAAGTTCAAGTCTCCTAGCTAGGACTATTTCCTAAGTGACAAAGACAAAATCACAGAGTCACTGAGAGAGATAAAATATTTATGGTGAACCTGGGAAGTTGGTTTAATCACAGGTAACTCTTTTCCTCTTGTGTATTAATTAATCCTGATACATACCCCCATTGATAAAAGTTGCCCAGAAAAGGTATACACATAGAAGAAACACAGTTGGTGTATTTCAGATCATCTTAAATGAACAAGCTCTGAATATTTTATGAGTACAGCAGATCCATCATCAGAGAATATACTTAGGATGCTTTTGTGATACGCAGCCACCTTTAAGTCCTAGAACAATGCCCCATGCTCACTCTGTGGGGCCACTGAAACCCATTTTTGTAGAAACTGAGTAGGATGAGACAGGTCTGAGTCCATCAGAAGGAAGCACAAAATGCAGCAGCACTGCATTTGCAAATTGTGTGGCTTTTTTATGCTGAAAGATAAGGAGACCCTGGGAAGAAACATCTAGAAGTATGGCCTGTTTTCATAGCTGTGGTAACTAAGGTGTATATTTTTCTGTACGTATCAATGCATTTTAGCTTGAAGATAACAAATACTAACACTTATATCAATCTAGTCCATCTGCCACTGTGATGACTTGTTACCAAGGACTCTTTAAGAACTTTGTGTATTTTCCCCCTCACTTCAGTCATTAAAGTTCTTAAAATTTAAAGATCATTTTTATTTTTTATGGAGAGGTGACATTTTACTCTGATAGTTTGATTCATGTTCACAATGGAACGTAATTTTCTGGTATCCACATGTAAGACAAAAAGCAAGCAGATTCAGAAGGCAAAAGGGAATGGCAATGAGAAGATGTTGGATAGAAAGACAGTGGAGAACACTGCCCCTTCAGGTTTTTGCAAGAATGGTGAGCAATATGGGGTGTATGGGAAAGGAAGGTTATGTGGGAAGACCACAAAAGTATTCAGCCAGAGGAATGTATGCAATGAGCACACAATGCAGGAGCTACAGTGGAAGCCAGGGCAGCCAGCATGCAGAAGTTTCTGATGCCAGACTTCTCAGGGAAACTTCCTGAGCAGATTTTTTTTAAAAGAACACCATTGCCAAGTCTTCAGGCGGATATATTTTTAATAATTTATGCCTCAAAATGGACTAATTCAATTTAAGCTGCCTTCCTATTCTAGTTTAGACCACTGAATAAATGGAAAGTTTGTTTGGGAGACTTAATTAATCTTGTAGCATGGATTAATTAATTAATTAAGCAATCATTTACATGCCATTTTCTTTGTGTTACGCTCACATGAAGATAAGGAAATCCCAATGGCACACTTTGAGAAGGATGCTGACCAGTAGGGACTAGATAAACAAATGTACAAATGCTGAGCAACAGTGCTGTTGCATTCCAAAGCCCTGTACTCCCAGATGATCTTGTTTCCTTCCAGTACATTGTCCTCTACAGTCACATCTTTGGAGTTCCCAATGACCCTCTCTTCTTAGACATTATGGGTTTGTGTTCTGATCTTGCTCTGTTTGCATCTCAAAGTAGACTCAAGAAGCAGTATTCCAAGAAGTGGCAAAGTTAGCCCAAGAAATTCAATAACATACAGCCTGCAAGATTTTTTTCACTTAAGAGGAAAAAGTAGTGATGGGCATGATCAAGGGAATCTGTAGCTATAGTAGAAGGATTAGGTTGTGTCATGGAGAATGTCAATTCTTATATCAACAGTATCTATAATCATCTGGGGGGGACTTCTGGACATATCTGTGAGGGAGGTACTAGACTGGACTACCTGAGGTGGGAAAGACCCATTCTAAATGGTGGCTCCATCCTATGGGCTGTGGTCCTAGACTGAATGAAAATGTGAGTTGGAACTGTGCAACATCTTTCATCTTCTGCTGCTTCTTGACTAGAGAAAAAAAAATGTAACTATTTCAAGCTCCTATAGTCATCCTGTCTCTACCAAGATGGACTATACTCTCAATCAGTGAGCCCAAATAACACCTTCCTTCCCAAAGTTGCCATTATAAAGTATTTTGTCACAGCAAGTAGCCAAGTAACAAAGACTGTTTTGTTTTTTAAGATAGGATTTTTCAGTGTATCCCTGACTGTCCTGGAACTAGCTCTATGGCCCATGTTGATCTCAAACTCAAAGATCCACCTTCCTCTGCCTCCTGAGTGCTGGAATTACAGGTATGTACCACCACTGGCTGACTACAAATTGCTTTTTAATAGTTTCTCTTAACAGCTATTATGGTCTTATCAGGTAAAATCTAAAGACGGAGGTAAACTAGACATCAAGTGCTACATTATTTCTTTGTGGAAATATAGCCCATATTAAGAAATAATCCATGGAATCCAAAGGCTTTCAGGTTTAAATAAAAATGGAGGCTATGTTGAGATTTTTTTTCCTTCAACAGAAGATATCAACATATGAGTTGACTTTTCTATATATATATATAGACAAGGAAAGGAGAACATATATTTCACTCATCTCGAACAATATTTAAATAATACAAATCTACTTTTCTGACTTAATAATATAGAATAATGAAGACAATTAAAAGGACTTTATATTTTGGTGGTTCACTCACACATCTTACTATTTATTACTTGCATTACGTATTAAGTTTACCTACCTTAGGAGTATAAGAATTCCACTGGAAAAAGTATATTTTATACATCATGGCCTTTCTACAAAACAGCCTACTGGTTGAAACATTAGTAGTGACCCATAAGGAATAAGGCTGGAATGACAAAGGAACACACATTCAGGGATGTTAAAAACTTTGTATGGGAGAAGACCATGGATGTGGATGGTTGCCTGATAAGAAATGGTGATCAGTGGAAGAAGAGGCTAGAGCCAACACATATGAATAAAAACTGTAGTATGTTAAAAATAGAAGGTCTTTGTCAAGGCATGAGGTGATCCTCTTAAAGTAAAGTGAAAATTGAATGATAAGGTATTGGTCTTCCCTTCTTTGTAATTCTAGTCTTTGAAGAGAAAGGGGCAGCCAGTGGTCTCTGTTTGATAATACATGGTGGTGATTTTGGAGACCAGTCATCATGGGCTTATGACCAACCCAGGGGCCATATTTACTTTTGGCAGAAACTCAACTGGTTCAATTCCTTTGTTACCTGATGAGTGTTCATATTGACAAAGGTTGGATTGAGTAGCTTAATCTAAGCTTGGGACTCTGCAGCAAAGAAGCAGGGAACATTGTTTTTGTAAAAAGAAATTAAAAACCTAAACATAATTTGTGGTAATCATATTACTTCTAAAAGGAAAAAAGGGTGGCCCAACTATGAATGATATGACTTTTTATACCCAGTGCACATCATAGGCCTTATAGTGTACTGTGTGTACATGTGGCTGCGCTCAAACACCATAAAGTATAAACACTCATGTAGCAACACACACTGTCTCTTTAGAGCTGTGGTTCCCAACCTTCCTAATATTGCAGCATTTTAATACAGTTCCTCATGTTGTGGAGACCCCCAACTGTCATATTATTTTATTCCTACTTCATAACTGTAATTTTGCTACTGTTAGGAATTAAAATGTAGATATTTGATATGCAAAATATGCCATATGTGACCCTCAAATGGGTCGGGACCCATAGGTTGAAACCACTGCCCTAGAGTGGGTATCATTTCGTTCATTTATATTTGGGGCAAGAAACCTACAGTGAACTGGGCTTTACTAATGAGCTATCCTTTCCTAGTAAAGATATTTTACTATTTCATTTAGTTATATTTACTTGGATGTTGTGTTTGAACTGTGTCTGGATGTCTACAAGGCAAAGGTCATGGGAAGCATATGCAGTCTAACTAAAAATCATATCTGAGCATCAGAAAGATAAGAAGCATCTTTTACCCCAAGGATCAAATCTGGGAGAGGTTGAGAATAAGTTTCAATACCTAAACTCATGAATCAGATATCTTGCATCCATAGTTTCCACATAAAGGGGAATGAAATCATATCTCTATTGCTCGCCCCACATAAAAACAAATTCAAAATGGACCAAAGTCCTTAATGAAAGACGTGAAACTTCTGTGAAGGGAAAACACATGTGAAATACTGAGACCTGAGCATAAGCAAAGGGGTTTCTCAAGGGAAAAAATAAAAGACTCAAATAGCATAGGAAATAATCCCAAGAATTGACAAATGTGATTATGTGAAATTAGAACACTTCTGACACAGTCACCAGAGTGAAGAGTCAACCAATGGAATGAGACAACACCATCTTTCAGCTACACATCAGACAGGGGATTGTTATCTAGGGTAGATGAAGAAATACAGGAGGTGAACACTAGGAAAAAAAAATCAAATCACCCAATTAATAAATATGACAACAAAATGAATAAATAACCCTCAAAAGGAGAAATATAAGTGAGCAATAAACATAAGAACAATCATTTAACATCTTTAGCTATCTATCAGGGAAACGTGAATTAAAACCCCTTTGAGATCTCATCACATCCCAATCAGAGTGGCTATCATAAAGAAAAAAATGACAAGTGGGGATGTGGGGGGAGGGGAGACTTTATTTACTACAGATGGGAATGTAAAGTTGTGCAGCTACTATGGAAATAGCACACTATTCCAAACAAACAAATAAACAAACAACCTGAAAATAAAATCCATCAAATGACCAGCCTGTATTACTCCTGGTTATTTAACCAAAGGACTCTAAGTAAACACATCACAAGTATCTACTTGCACACCCAGGCTCATTGCTTAGCTATTCACAATAGCCAGGAGCTGAAAGGAGACTAGCTGCTAATTAACATATTAATGGATAAATAAAATGGAATTTTATGAGGCCATAATGAAAAATGAAGTCATATCACTTGTAGAAAAATAAAAAAACAAAAACTGGAATTGTAGGTCTTAATGTTAAGCTAAACAATCCAGGCTCAGAACTACCTTGTGTTTACTCTTAAATGAAGCATCTAGATTTAATATATATTTATTTACTTACCACAGGTAAAAGTGTGAAGTTGTGTGACCCTTAAAGTATTGCCTCTTATTTTGAGTTTTTGTTAAATCAACATTATACTTTATCTCCATTTGGTTTAAGTGATATGGGTGGTTGCATAAAGAAAATGTGAAGATTAAGAATGATCCAAAAAATATTCTTGGTTAATTGTAGCACTAACAGAACAGCATTGCTGATTAAAATATCATCTAAGTCTCAAAATATTTCAGATTGTTCATAGCTTATAAGAGAAGGTTTTTTTGCAAAAAGATCAGAGGAAGAAAAACTTAAATATAAATAAAAACATTTCTGAAGTTTTCATATTATAGAAAAACATGGAAGAGATTTAACCCAACATTTGAGAGGTCAAAGAAGTCAACATAGCATACACAGCAATGAGTGATAAAATATCTTACATTTTATAGGTTTGGTATAGTGCCCCACATACCAAATGTGTTAGTTAATTTTAAGTGGAGTCAACAATATTCCCTTGCTGCTGATATGATTTTAGTGTTATCACTTTGAAAACCCTGTTAACTCATTAACTACAGGAATTCTGTTGAGTTGAGACAGGAAAGGGTTCACTGGACATCAGTGTTGTGGTGGAAATAATCTTTCTTCCTATAGCGAAGAGATTTCTGGCTTCTTATTGAAATAATCGATTCTAATGTTATTAAGCAGTGGCCCAATAAATCTGCCCTTGTATTTTTCTGATACAAATACAATATACCTACCACTGTTCAATATCTTTCATATGTGAAGTAATAAAACTAATTCAATATGAAATCTTGTACTTTACATGTAAATTGGATTGCTACGGGCCATTAGACTCCTTACATAAACAATATATTTTGTTTTAAAGAAAGAAACTACTGTGCCCAGTTTAACATTCTGAAAGTTTATAATGCACAAAATCACATTAACAGAGCAGATGATTGTCAAGGGTATGGCTAACAGAGACAGAAAACAGAAATCTTGACTTTCTAGTAAAATAACTTTGATTCCATGGCAGTTTCACCAATAGGTGAATGCTCACTGACATCAGATGTAATTAAAACTCTAATTCTAGAATTAATCTGTAAAGTGTACACCAAAGAAAGTATCCAGTAGCTGAAGCAAAGGAGCTCACCCAGGGCATCAAAATATTTGGATCTTTAAGAAGACAACCATGGCTCCACAGAAAGGTGATAGCATAGGAAGCCAAATCTGGTCATGCAGTAGGATGTCACAGAACCCATTTTTGTTATATCATCTGATTGGTTGCATCGTAGTTGGCCAGTATTATATGTTTGGGCTCATTTATTTCCAGTATGTACAAAAATCTGCAAACCGGAATTCAGTAGACAAACCTTGTCCAAGTGTGCTGAAATATTTGCATCTTGGCCTTCTTTGTAACAAGGATCCTTGTGCTTTGCCACAGCTGTTAGAGTAATGGCTCTCCCCCACCCTTTTTTTTTTTTTTTTTTTTTTTAAATCTGGTTTGGCTTTATTCCCAGATTCCAAATGAAAGAGACAGCATTTTACTTGACCACCCCATTCCAACTGTTAAATACTGTGCCTTCAGTCTCCAATGCTCTAATGGTCGATTAAAGTTGATAACAGTCTGTCCAATTTCCATTTTTTAACATCCAGCTTGCTGAAATTGTAATATTGTAAAAGTCTGAAGCCTTCAGGTCCTGCCTGAGAATGTGTCTGGATGTCAACACATACTAATAAACAAGGGAAAAAATAGGATTGTCAACAGGCCTTTCGAGTTTGCAGAGCTTGGGTTAGCAGTGTGGTTGAGCCAAGTTTGTACAGAGGCAAAGTAGATGATAATCAACTACTCTACCAAAAGGGAATCTATCTTGGAGCTACTCACAGTGTGGATTAGAGCTGCATAAGAGGAAAGCCATCAATAATGATTGAAACCATTGAATAACATATACTTTCCTCCGTCCCTGCCTTACTTACAGGTAAATAATACATCTTTCTTGGCCTCATGAAGACTTTTATTTGTTTCTTTTTAGGCTTTGTTGTTTCGGTTGAGCAGTCATAGTGGCACAGATCTATGAAATATTTTCTCAGATCTAATGTCTCAGTGGGTTAGAATAAAATAGCTTGAAAGACTGCCCCACCCCTCCAAAACCAACAGCAGGTTGGTTCTCTTGAACCTTAGAAAAAATGGAATTAGGACTAAGGCTTCAGACACAGATCTGTAGACCAATAGAATTCCGAGCAAAACAGTTTGATCCTAGTCATCTGAGTGAAGGAAAAAAGAATGAGGACTTCACCATGAGCGTACTCCCTGTTTCTGCAGTGTGCAGTGTCTACTCAGTTCCTTTCACAGTACCAGTCAGCTTGCCTTTCTTAGCCACGCTTGGATTCTTTCTCTGAACATGAATGAGCTCCCAGAGTTCTCATCTTTGGTAGGCTAGTCTCATTTTTTTTCCAATCAATTGCTCAACTCTGGGATGCTTTTATCATGTTGGAGAAGCAATTGCCCATTTTCTGAGTCTTTGCTGCTAAAGTAAGTGTAGACGAGTCCTTCAGACTGCCAAATTTATCACTGCCGATAAGTATGATATTTCTGGAAATGTGGCTTCAGCCTCCCTTTCTATCCAGGCTGAAATGAAGATGGGAGAATTTGAAGGCTGAGTATTTCGTCCTTCCAATTGTAACCTCACCATAAAAGTAGTGCCCCCTTCCCTTAGACAAATAGTCTTTGTCTCTGAATCAATGTACTTTATTGGTTACATCCTATCATCAACTGGAACTCTAGCTCTCACCCATGTTATCTTGGCTTTAGGGAGCTTTTTCTCTAAGAGGCAAGAGAACACCTGTTTTCTAATAATGTAATGAGAGAAGAACATATAGAAATTCAGCATCAAAAAATTGATGTGATGACACATTCTGGTTTGGGATTAAGTTAGCAGAAAGTTTATCCCACATAGTACCCCGTGAAACATATGTTTGTTGTTCTTTTTCTTCAGATATTGAAGGGCTGGTTGTGATGGTTGATATTAATTATCAAGTTGACAGAATCTAGAATCACCTGGGATACAGGGCTCTGAACATCCCTATGGGGAAGACTTGCCCACTGTGGGTGGCACTGTTCCCTACCCGGAAATCCTAAACTATGTAAGTGGAGAAAGGAAGCAAACAGCAAGCATTTATCCATCCATTTCTGCTTTCTGGTTTTGGATTTGATGTAACCAGCTGCTTTAAGCTCCTGATGCTTGACTCCTCTGCCATGATAAAGTAGACCTGAACTCCAAGCCAAAATAAACCCTTTCACCCTTCAATTGCTTTTGACAGCAACAAGGAAATAAACTAAGACATTGACACTAATTATTTTTCTCTAAAATATTTTTATACTCCAAGGAGCCTACACTCCATCCTATAGGGCTGCCCTTATTTCCTAGAATTAGATATCAGTAGATATTTACGATGTAGAACTTTCTGGTAGCTAAAACTATGTCTTAAAAATTCACTGCCAATTATATCCATCCTTATCTCATGGATTTTATGTCTCCAGACACTCATGAAGAAACTCCTGTGACATTAGACAATAATAGTCATAATAATAATTAACAATAGTAACAGCAGTTTGCTGACTAGTACTTCATCAGGTGTTGGGTACTCTTTGAAGCATGTGACTAAGATGAGCACATGCTGTACTTGCAGAATTCTGTAAGGCAAGTAGCATGGATCTTAGCATTGTACATACAAAAGAGCTGAGACAATTTGGTTACAAAACTTTTCTAAAGTCACAGAGCTGGGAGAGATTTGAACCCAGGAAATCTGACAACTAACATTGTCTGTAGCTTATCTTATGGTTGAATTTACTTTTCTTGACCCGGAATGGAATGAGAGGTTGTTCTAAGCCTGGCATTACTGAGGGGCACTTGGATCTTCTGTGTGCCTATAAATAGTAGCATTTCTCTGATTTCTGTTGGGTGTGTTCCTCTGATAAGCTTTTCTGATTATTCCTGCATGTGCTTTACAGGATGTAAATCCTGGCTTCACATGCAGGAGTTAGATGGAATGCTCAGTTTTTGTGTTCTGTCACTTGACAATGTTCAGCACCCCTGCATCTTCATCCATCTCTAAAGTGCCTTCTATAGTTCTTTAAGATGAGACTTGACAATACAAGATGAGTGGGGAAGACAGAAATTACAATAGAAGTTTGGAAGAAAATAGAAAATAATTAGAATAATAGGAAGAAGAAAGAAAAAAAAGTCTGTTATGTAATGTCTTCTGAATTAGATAATTTATAGAAAAGTACTTGAAAAGCCTTTGATGTTCTCCAGTGGGAGGTGGCATTATTATGATAATTGTTGCATTTGTTTTACCATCTTCACCTTGGGATTCTTGTTTCTGCCAAAGTTGAATGCAGAAATAAATCAGTAGATAGATTGAGAATGCTGAAAGCTGGTCACTGTTGAAGGACCAAAGGTTAAGATGCTGATTTCTTAGGACTCCTGCAGACCTAGTGAATATCTTGGCTATCAAGGGAATATTGTAGTTTGTGGAGCTGCAACCAGCAGCTAAAGAGAAAGACACACTTGCACTGTAAACCAGAGAAAGGAAGGTCCAATTTGCAAATCAAGGTCACACAGGATCAGTTTACACAGATCAGTCACACAGGCTACCAAAACAGAGAACACTTTACCCAACACAGCCAGCAAATTTAAGAGAATCAGTAACAATTTTGCCAAAGTATCAGAGAATGAGGCAAAGCTTGCAGAGAAAAATAGGCCAAGTAATATGTGTGAAAGGGGTTTGAAATGAGCAATGACCAAAACTGGCTGAGATGTGGAGCCTATTTAAAAATTTGCTCAAAAAACATAAAAATTCCCCCTCAAAAACAGAAGCAAAGAAGGAAAGCAATGTGGAAGGGGTGGCACAGGGATGACCTTGAAGAATAATGAAACCAAAAGCCCAGTGAGAGGCTCTGTTGTAGCTCAGCACCTAGAGAAATCAGTATTGGATGGCAGGATTCTGAAAGCATTAAGGGAGCTTGTACTCTCTGAGCTAATCACTTCATGCACTCATGAAGTTCTTGGGGAGTGGGGGATGACGACTAATAAGAATCTAAGGATGTTAAGAAGAGAAGTGATTGTAAAAGGTAGTTTAATATTGAACCTAGACAGAAACATTATAGAAATACAGTTCAATACAGCTAATGTCAACGTGCAGTGGGGGATGTGAAGGAGGGACCCAAGCATTCAGAGGGTAATGGAATCATTGGCTAGAACCATGATTGATTTTTCTACCCCCTAGAACAAAGCTGGTCCAAAAAAATTGATTTTTCTTGTGCACAGGAATTGGCTGACTATTAAATAACAGCATAAATCCTTGAACTTACACATTTGGTATGGGGTAGCTTGGCCATATGGAGCCTTGCCACATGGTTTGAGAGAAGATCACAGTAAAGGCAGAGACAAATGGGAATTTAGCCAGATTGAGTGGGGAACACAACGTCTAGATGAATGGAACTTTTGGGTTACTCTCAGAGGACTCTAACACAATCTTGGGTATAAAGAGTACTGCCCAACAAAGCTAGAAAGCTGGAAAGTGATATTTGGCTAAGTAAAGCTAGATGCTATCATAGAAAAGCCACTAGGCTTGAAGAGATTCTTGCCTTGTATAAAGAAATCATTTACCTGGTAATTCTGATAAATTTCTGGAGGCTCACAGTAGACTAGGGCAGAATGAAAAACTGACAAGAATCCATGGTCTTAGATGGATGGTCTCTATTTTTGTGGGATTTACTTGAGTGAACTCTACAAAATTCTTCTAGTGAAGAATCAAGCAAGAACTCATAGCTCTGGCAGTTGAGGGAGGAAAAGCATCCTTTATTTAAACAGAGCCCAGCTCATAGAGACTGGTTTTAGCACACTGTCTTGCTCCACTTGGATGGTAAATATTGGTCTCGTTTCAGTTACCTCTAGATTTCATGTCTCACCAAAGAAGGAAAATTGTAAGATGTGAATGTTATAATGCAGGACACAGACTTTGGAAGACTGAAGTGAGGATGGGACACCTCTGTTCTCACATGTTTTATTACTATAGCAGCAGAGCTCCTGGAAAATGTCAAGATTTGGTTATGAAAGAATAAGACATGAACCCCACTTAAGACCTAGTATAAAGGAAGCTTGAAAAACACAAGAGACAAATCAAAAATCACCAGAAGCATTTGAATTCTTTTATAAAAAGAAACCCATTAAATATAGGCAGTTCATAGCCATCACAAACTGAGGGCTATCTTATTTCATTTCATATAATTCCATACATCATGTCTGTTTTTCTACTCAGCATCTTAAGTTGAGCTGAGGGGCAGGATAGAAAAATCAGAAGAAACAACACTGCCATTGGAACCAGAAAATATAACACCATGTAGAATGGAATCACAGATTGGCAATGCAAACATGCATATGGAAATTGATTTCTCCCATATTTGTGGCAGAGTTGTATCATTCAGCATGCTTTACCAGATTAGTCATTATTATAGCTTACAGGCTTCATTACTGGATATGATTAATGTTTATTTTTTCTTTGGGTAATGTACATGTAATCTTACTTGCAATAAATATGAAGTTGTGTCCTGCTATTATATGGACTTGAACAGATAGCTACATGCATCTTAAAATTTTATACACCAACTTTTAAGAAATGATATGATGTGTTAATTATTTGATGAAAGTGATATGCCAAATTGAGAAGAAACAAATTCATTTAAAATAAGCGCAAAAACCACAGGAAGAAACAATGAGCATATGTCATGAATAGGAGAACTTACACACAAACTGTCCAACTGTATTATTAATTGCTTAAATGTCAATGGTCTAAATACAGAAATTGAAAGACAGAGCTTGTCAACATGGAAATAAACAAGACTCAATTATATTTTGCCTACAAGATTGTCAGATATATTAAAGCTGGACTGTTGGAGAGACATACCATGCCAATATCTATCCAAGACAACCAGGATAACTATGGAAATTCCAAGGCATACTATAAAACAGGGGAAATTATTAGAAGCAAAGGAGGATGCTGTGAAGTTGCCAAATCTGCAAGGAGACATAAGAATATTTAATGTCTGTGCAACTAACAGAAGAGTGCCAATATACACGAGACAAAACTAATAGAACTTTAAAAAGTGGTTAAGTCCATTACTGTAGCTGAAGACTTTAATACCTCACAGTAATTGGAAGATCAAGCAGGCTGAAAATTAGTAAGGGTATAATTGGAAAAGCACCGTCAATCAACTGGTTCAAATTGACATTTATAGAAGAGTCCATCCAATACTAGCAGAATTCATGTTTTCCTCAAACTCACATGAAGAATTATAAAATAGGCTACATTTGGGATACACAACCCATCTTCACAGATTTCAAATGATAGAACTTTTATCAAATATAAAATATGATTAAACTACAGGTCTGTAACAAGAAAACAGTTGGAAAATACCCAAATACTTGAAAATTAAGCAAAGTATCACTGAACAACTAATGAGTGGAAGAAGTCTCAAGAGCACTTAAATATTTTAAATATTGTTTTGAGGTAAATGAAAATGGAAAATATACCTCACCAGACCTGTAGGCTGCAGTAAAAACATGCTTGGAGGGAAATATCTAGTACCGAAACCATGTTAGATTAAAAAAAAAAAAAAAAAAAAAGAAGGGCCTTAGATTGAGTCTGTAGGCTCCTACCTCATGAAACCAAAGAAAGAACAGTCAAAAAATAATTTAAGCATGATAAAAGAATTCTTAGAAACTAAAGCAGAAACCAATGGAGCTAAAGACAGGAATATAGCAAAGAAAACAGAGAAACCTATTTCTTGTTTCTTGAAAATGTCAGTAAAATTGATACATATCAATTGAACCTAAATGCAGGGATGAAAAGAGGGAGGGGTTTATCAAGAAAAAAGTAAAAATAGGATCATCACTTATGATCATATAAGTATTTATTTATTCATATAATTATGTGGATATTTCTGTAAGTCTGTGGGTGTGAGTTTAGGTATTGTAGGTGCTCTTGAAACCTAAAAGTGATAAATTTCCCTGGAGCTAAAATTACAGAGGTTTATGAGCCACTGTCTATACACTATAGGTAGAACCAAATTGCATCCTCTGTAAGAACAGTGTTTATTCTTAACCATCTTGAGTAAAATTTCCAGTCCTAATTCTGTAAATATTTAAATGGTAAATGAACATTTTATATAACATTAGTCCCACAAATATATTTTATATTAAAATCAATCAATTTAATTAGTTCTTTGTGAGTTCTATATGTATTTTGATTATATTCACCCCATTAAACTTCCAAGATCCACCCCCCTTCCAAAATGTGTGTACTGAAACAAAGAAACAAAAAATATCAAGAACAATTAATGCTTCCCCAATGAACTTAGGGATGTAGCCTTCCACTGGAAGGTGGTTGACTTACCAGGGTCTACACTCATAGAGAAAACAGTCTTCCCCTTCCCCAGAACATAACAGCTTTACGGTTAGGTGTGAGATTTTATGTCCAATTCCCATTTTTATGTTGGGCTCTTATGTGGCTTGACCTTGCACAGGTACTTTACATGTTGTCTCAACCACTCTGAATTTATATGTGCAGCTGCTCAGTTGTGTTTAGAAGGCATTGCTTCCTTGTAGTTGAGAGTCTACTACCTCTGACTATTTAATTATTTCTATTCCTTCTTCCTCAATGATCCCTGAGCCTTGGGATGACAAGGTGCAGTATATATGTCAGTTTGGGGGTGAGCACTCTGTTGTCTTGTATTCTCAGTACTTTGACCAGTTGTGGTCACTATGTTAATCAGCATCTACTGAAACAGAAGCTTTTTAGATGAGTGTTGAGAGATGTAATGGTTTATGGATAAAATAATATGTCATTAGAATTCAGTTTAATACTGTGTCCACTTAGAAGAATATTAATAGTAGGTTCTCTTCTAAGGCTGATGGTCTACCCAGGTATGAGTTCTTGGCTTGATTGTGGAGACAGACAAGGGTTTCATCTTTGGAGCAGGACTGAAATCAGAATATTATTGGTTACTCCAATGGTATTGGTGCCACTATTGTACCAGTGATTATTTCCTACCATGTGAGTCATTATTGCATCTCACAAGTTCACAGTTGTGTGAATTGATGCTCATGTTTCTCCTCTGGTAGGGTAATAACACTTTGTAGTACAATGGAAGCTAGCCAATAAGGATGAAGCTTCTAGATAAGTTGCAGCTTGATTTCTACATGTTCTATTTCTCAGGCCTATATTTCTTCTTCAATAGTCTCTTACTGTAAAGTTTTGGAGGGTAACTAAGAGAAATGCAAATACACTGTAATGTTTAGTAATCTATGAGCTTTCACTACCAACACTGCCAACAGTTCAAAAAAAAAAAAAAAAAAAAAAAAAAAAAAAGAAACCATGCCTGACACTGAGCTTTTTAATTTGTTAACTTCTTTGACAGATGGAAAATAGCAAGGTTTCACAAAGACAGATTATTCTATGTATGACTTAAACAATACTTAGCTATACTTTCAAAACAGATAAAAGCAAGCAGCTGGCTCAAATGGTTTCATTGGTGGATTCTTGTAAGCATTGAGTGATGAAGGTTTGCTAATTTTCTACAATGCATCTAAAAAAACAGAAACACTTCCTAGCTGGTTGTATGGGGACAGCGTTATCCTGATACAAAAACTGTATATCTTAAGAAAGGAAAATTACAAGTAAGCAATGGTCAATATAGGACCAAGCGCTTCAATAAACAATTGAGAAGTTGAATTCAACGTTGTGTGGAAAGAAGCACTACAACCAGATAGGATTCATTTCAGAGTATGTAAGCCTTAGAGATTAGAAAGGTAGTAAATGTTTACTTGTTCACCATGGCATTAACAGACAAAGACAGGGAAATCAATGCAAGAAAGACAATCTGTGTTTATGGACTGTAAGTACAAGTTAGGGGAAAACCAAGGAGGGGAAGGAAACTAAACCCTTAGTTTTTAGATTCCCCAGACCAGAATAAACCTTTGACTGGAAGGACAGGGTTTGGTGACTTTTAAACAGAAGCAACTCCACAATTAGCCAATTTGTGATTTTAATTATTTATCTTGGTTTTGGAATGGCAATACATGTTTAAGGGAAGATTTCAAACAATAAGTTTTACTTTATTTCAAGATGTTATGTAAATTGTGTGTGTGCTTTCTTTTTCTTTTCTTTTCTTTCTTTTTTATTTCAATAGTGTTCTAATCAGAGTTTGTGCCTAAAATTGCTAAGGACAACTTGACTGACCCATCTGTGAACTCTTCGGAAGCCATACATAATCACTAGTGTTTACATTATTAAAATTTCCTTTTTAAAATAATGAACATGACCAATTTCAAAGTTTTCCAATTAATAGACAACCTATATATAGCAGCATCATAAATAATGTACCAAATATATTGCCTTTTATTCATTTTGGATGAACAAAGCCAAAGGACAGATCAGGATTGATGAGACTTGACAAACTTCTTTTGAGACTGTATTGAACATGAATGTATGTGTTGAGTCTTGCAAGGAGAAAATGTCTAGAAAATATCTCTGAAGAGAGAAGCTATGAAGGTTCCCTGCTTCAACTGTCTCCAGGGAATGCCTATCGGTGTTTCTATGTCTTCTCTGTGGATGTCAGTGTTCTAAAGTCTTCTTTGTTCCTACATAGTGAGAGCCTTGATTTTCAGTGTGGCTTTGGAACCTAGTACTGTGGTTTGTGGCATCAGTCTGTGCAATTACCCAGCCTCTGTTTATGATTGAGGAAGTGTCATATCATGAAAGAGACTTATGCTTTCCCACAAGTCTCTTCGTTTCTTTCATTCAGTAATACCAGGATGAAAGAAGTAGGGAAATGTATAGAAGTCTCAGACACACTCTCACAATCAGTAATCTTACAATGAATACCTGGCCCCAGTTGAAGAGATTTCAGCCTTCTTGTTCTACCTGTTTTGAATTTTTGAATCATCACAGACATCTTCCATACTTTAGAAGGCAAATTGCACATCACATGGATAAAGTTAACAGATTCAATATGGTCAAATAAGCAGGGAGTGTGGCATATAAAAAAAAGAGCCCCATAGCAACACTAAACCTTGGACATTTGCCTTGACTGTTGATGTAGAGATTTTTCTCCTGGGAGTGCCATGTACTCTGTTGTTGAAGCAAACGAGAATTGTTCTCTTAGTCACATGGGACCTTTTTGATGAGTGTTGCACTGAGCTGAGGATTGGAATTTGAGTCAGGAATTTTGACAGATAAGATATGGAAATGAAAAGATACCTTTCTGTTGACCTGAAGACTTAAAATTTAGGAAGAAATACTGATTCTTTGGTAATCTAAGAAGTAACATCACAGCAAAACTCAACTAATGCACCAAAGAACAAAAGTAGTGTGTTAATGCCATGGAGTATCTAAAATGGTGCAGAAATCTGTGGGAGTCCAAAGAAACAAACACTGTGATGTTATTGGAAGTCCTCTCCCTGAGCTGTGGTCCCCTGGGGAGCTTTCCTTCTGTGATTAGCAGATGGTCCAAGGGATTCTATTTAACAATGCCATGCTCCTAAATACTTTTGTTGTCTAACCAGGTGTGGCTACTAGTTTTTGCTCTAAATCAGATGACCTTTGGCTAAGTGACATTTCCCACAATGTGGCACTCCACAGCACCCCATGTTTACACAGCTATGTGAAGAAAACATGGGAACTCCATGGGACACTGGTGATTCTGGTGTTTATCCTGGTAGGCTTTAAAATAAAGGCTGCCTCTCTTCCTGGACAATGCTAGCTTTTATCTCTTTACTGCTCCTTGTTTGGGTGAAGCTAATGTAATTGTTGTTCTGAGTTCTCATTCTTTCTTAGAGGAGTAATTGTTGTTTTCACAACCCTATAAAGAATGCCTTGGACTATTCTGAAACAGCGCTATCAGAAGCCATCAAGTGTGTGCATGTGTGCAAGGGCATGTTCAGGAAGTCAAATGCTTGCCATCACCAAATGAATCACCTAGAAATCTTATTAGAAACTTTCCAGGGACAAACTCAGATATATTTATTTGTCATTAGTAGGCTTTTCTGACTTGAGATTGTTCATCTCAGAGAAGGAGATAGGGTGATGCTGAGCAAGGTCAGCTGTCTTGGTCTTTTCTAGAGAGAGAGTATTAATGTACTTATGTAGTATAAAGTTCAGTGGGGAGAGTGTTAGAAGTTGGAGAACTGAAAACTACCTATTGCCAGCCTCCTAATGAGATTTTTGACCACTACCTTGGTAAATTTGAAAGCCCTAATTTAGCCTAGGCTCATTTCAGAGAGGTCACCCTTAGGCTTGCCCACTTCAGGAGGAAGTGTTTGGTGTGGGAGTCTACCAAGTAGATAGCTACAAAAGACGTTTAAGGACTTTGAGGTTAAGGTGAGATGATTTGAGTTGTAGTTTACCTCTGTTTGTCTCTTCACGGGTCTTACTAAATTCTTCTTCCCCAAACAGTTCTCACTACCAATTTCTTTCTTATCTGTTTAATTAATCCAAATGGAGGGGGGTCATATCAAACATTCTTTCTGTGTTTTTTTAAATCAGACACTAGTTTTTGTGTATGGCTAACCCGTGTTTTGTTTTTTATCATGCTAAGCATTTTCACTGGGAACACATATATTTTTAGTTTTGTGACATCAATAATCAAAACCCTGTTCAGTACCATTATAGAGTTATAGTTAGGGTGCTCTGCACTAAGATGTTAGGCACTAATGTCATTTGATTAAGACAAATAAGTTATCTCTCTGGACTTTACTTTAGATCTCAATAAACCAGGGATCATTTAGGAAGCAAACTGACCCCATCAGCTCAAGGCTCTTGTGAAGACAAGAGAAGCTAATAATACATGTGAATATGTTCCAAAAGAATTTGGTGTTATATGCATCATAAGGTTTTATCAGGAGTGGCATTGGCCCTAATCTTTCAGCTTCCTACCTTCTGCTTGTGGCCAAACAGTCCATCTTGCATACTCCCATCTCACACGCATCATCATAGCTCTTTGAAACTCCTCTATTACCCCACTTCTTATATTCTTTCACTAGGCCTACTGTGGCAAGTACTACAAGCAGAATAGGTAGCCCCCATCCTTGCACTTCCAGAAGACAGAAGTCTGGTGTTCAGTTATCAGCAGATTATCAGCAGATTTCAGTTAATCTGCAGTCTCTCTCTTTGTCTTATAGATGGGCAATTTTTTTGCCATTTATTTATTTATTTATTTATTTATTTATTTATTTATTTATTGTGTGTGTGTGTGTGTGTGTGTGTGTGTGTGTGTGTGTGTGTGTGTATACCTGTGCACATGTGTCTGTGCACCTACTCAAGTGCACATGCCAACATGATCCATGGCACATATGTGAAGGTCAGAGGACTTCATGCCAGAGTTAGTTTTTTTCCTTCTACCATGTGAGTTTTGGGAATTGAACTAGTTTTGGCATCTAATATCTTCACAAACTGAACCATCTTTCTGGCCTTGCTTTTACAGTTTTTGAAATAAGACTTTATAGGGAGAGTGGCCTCATACTAGTGGCATTTCTCCTATTCAGTCTCCCACATGTTTTGATTATTGACATGTGCTACTCCACCCTTTTTTGTTGGTTTGCTTTGTTTTAGTTGCATAGCCATCTAGATCTTTTGCCTTCCCATTGTCCCTATCTATGCTGTGTCTTAATTAACTCTTCTTAAAGGACACTGGTTATATTGGAATTAGGTCCATCCGTACAATCTCATTTTAATGTAATTATTTCTTAAGAGTCCATGTCCAATGCAGTCAAGTTCCAATGTATTAGGAGTCAGAACTTCAAAATAGAAATTTGGAAGGTGATAAAACTGAGACCTCTATAACCTGGTTGCTCTTATGATTTCACACATTTTCAAATTGCCTTGTACATGTGTTTCCATGGTATCCTCCCTTATTTTCCCTGGGAAGGCCACTTGCCACCACTATAATTTCTCATTTGTTTGACCCTATTCTTCAGGAGAGCATAATAAATGTGAATATATACCTTCTATATTCTTCCTGTAACCCATAATACCAAAGCAAATTGATTCCTAATTAATTATTGAATAGTTGCTGTATTACTGAGTTCTTGTTACTACTTGTGGTATATGAAGTGAAACAAAATATGCATTTAATATTTTTCATGTCTAGTTTTTATAGGCTTTTAAATTAAAAACCTACAAAAGCTTTATCAGGTAAGCATTCTTGCTAAAATCACTGTTTTATAGTTGAGGACATAGAAGCATAGAAAGATTAAGTAATCTACCTAATAGCAAAAAACTGAGATACTGGTAAGAGTTGGATTTGAACCCATAAAATATGGATTTAAAACCTTCATACTTTATTACAGTACTTACAAATGTTGGGTGCTGTGATAGAAATAGTGTGTTTTATCAGCTTGTTAAGATCTACCAAAGCCTCCATTGAGTCCTGTCCCATGTAAACCATAATTGTTGTGGTTGTTTCAGAATTATTTTGTTTGTTTCAAGGTGAAGACCAAGGATGGGATGAGGAGATAGACAATATAGACACTGTATTTGGAGTTAAAGGAAAGGGAAAAGATGCAGAGTAAGGGACCTAAGGAGTTTCAGTGCAGGTGGGAGAATTCCACACATTTTTCCTTTGAGATGATCAACTTCTAGGTCTTTACAGGGGTAAGGGTTCTTTAGAGATGGTGCTAGAGTTACGTGGTTGTTGTTGTTGATAAAAATGTGAGAATTCTTGAGTTCTTGAGGATTTTACCCCGTTGCCAGGCTAGGCATTATGAGATGGGGTCCTAAAGTTCAGTTATAACTCACCTGCATTTGTGTCCCTGACATTGACTTCAATCCTAGAAGTCAAAAAAAGAAAGAGATACTTCTAGGAAATATCACTATCAGGGAGGGAGAGGTATGAGCTGAAAAGACTCACAGGATCTAGCTAAGTGTTGGGTGAGAACAAAGAATGTAAGGAATCAGAAGCAAAGTTGTGAGGCAATCTTGTAGTTGGAGGACTACGCATGGTAACATACATGAGTGACTCATCACACAGATGTTTCAGTAATAACAATCAGTTTCATCACCTTGTTTCACAACATACTTCCAATGGTGTGTTAAGACCATGCTCTCTTGAACAAAATTCATGTACATTTTTTTTCTTCAAAATTTCCTCAAGTGGAGAAGGCACAGAATTGGCAGTTACCATATATATATATATATATATATATATATATATATATATATGCATGTATATATATATACATATATATATGTGTGTGTGTATATATATATGTGTGTGTGTGTGTATGTATGTATGTATGTATGTATGTATGTATGTATGTATGTATGGTTTGTTTTGTTTTAGTTCTGTCTGCCAGGGACACAGTCTTCTTTGGCCTTTCTCCAAAGTGTATTAGTGCCTATGTATCAGGCAGGTTTTCATCACCAAAGGGCAGGAGTGCTTCTGCCTCACACTCTATCTTTTCAGGGTGCTGTTCTTGTAAGTCAAATAAAATATTTATTTTAAAACTTTAAGTTCTGAGCTATATCACCTAAATTTTAATCTTGAGGTTTTCCCCCTGTGGTTCTTCCATAATAGACAATTAGATATATTTCAGAAATATATCTAGATTAGAAGTAATAAGTATAATTGACTGAATGAGAATGATTCCATAGGCTCATTCATGTATTTCAATAATTGGTTCCCAGTTAGTGGAACTGTTTGGGAAGGATTAGAAGGTGTGGTTTAATTGGAGGAGGTGTGTCACTAGGGCAAGGCTTTGAGATTTCAAAAGACTTGGGTGATTCCTAATCTCTTTCTTTGCCTTGTAGATGTGAACCAAAACACAGGTTCTTAGCTATTTTTTCTCTCTAATACCATTGAGTCTAACCCTCTGAAACCATATGTCAAATTGAATGCTTTCTTTTATAGGTTGTCTTGTCCACAGTGTTTTATCAGAGCAGTAGAAAAGTATCTAAACAGGGGGTTGCCTTTCTTGAAATTTCCCTTCCTTCCTCCTAATTAGCTTTCCAACTTGGTTAAATGATGTACCACTGTGTCTTCTCTATGAGGCAACATGATTTATAATGGGGGTAGGGTGGAATATTTTGATGGCAATTTTTCAGTGGGACCATTGGATTTAAGATAGGCAGGCAATGTGTTCTTCATCTAACTTATAATCTTTACCACCAGATTTGCCTGTTCTGGGATACGACTGGGGTGACTTGAGGAAACAGTGCTATGCTGGTAGATTTCACAGATTTGCTTGTTGCTAGGATGAGACCTGGGTCACTTGAGGAAACAGTGCTATGCTGGTAGACTTCACAGATGGCATTTGAATTAGAGGGTGTTTCTTTCCACCTTAGTAGAACTATCCAGCTATAGACATAAATTCATAAATTTAGTTTTGACACTAGAAGTCACCCATTCAACCCAGTCTCAATTTACAAAGCCATGATTACCTTGTCTCAACTCCTGGTATACATGGACAAGTTACAGATCGTTAACCTTGTATGCATGTTCCGAGGCAGGGGTTCAGTTTTGGATAGGAAATGCCACTGTCATGAAAACTTAGCTGGCTCACTTCTGTCTCTCAGACTTAGGTGACTGCTTTATTATCTTGGAATGTTCACATCCATTTTTTTTTCTGATTCTGTAAGTCTTAACTGTTGTTTAAACTCAATTACAGTGTTATGGGATCTCAGAAGGCTCCCTGACAAGGAATCTCAACAATCCTCCCTGTTCTGATAGCTCTCACATCTAGCCATGGTCTAGCATATATTGCCATTTTTCTCTCCCTGTGCTTAATCATTGCCACTGAATTGTTAGCTCCTCAAGGCCAATGGCTCTGCCCTTTTCAATCTTTGTAAGACCAGAAGCTTTCTATCTCTGAGATTTGTTTATAGTACATGTAAAATGAATGTGCAAGATTTGCTGATTTATGAGCACACCCTCTAATAGAAGACATATGGAGTTCATTGGCTTGGAGTTTGAGTGTCACTACCCCCACCCTTACCCTTTTCTCCAAGTTATCCTCTTGGCCTGGGCCAGCTGAAGGTGTGGAAAGTAGATAAATCACCCAACTCCTAGGTCAGACAGCTCAGAGATAAATGAACACAGCAGGTTGTTGCCACTATAATGATGCAGTGGCCGTTCTGTTTGCCAGTTTCTGGACAACAATAGATTGCCTTCCTTCTCTTAACTTTAATTCCATTTCTCATAAGCCTGAAATTGCACTTTCTATTTTCCAAATCCCCCCCGCCAATACCCTGCCCGAGTTCATGTCAGTGTTTCCTTAACTAACATTTTTATGACTTGAAAATCAATTTGGTGTCAGATATAAAGACATATTCTGTCTCCAGCCTGTATTTTCTGCTCTGGTATCAGTACTCTCCATTGGCCTGTATGTGGCTTGAAACTTACTTGCAAGTTTTAGTCTTAGCTGCCTTTTTATTTGAGCTTTATTTGGTCTTGTGTTGCTGTTTATCAAGTAAAATTTTTCCTTCTCCCTTTTGTTAGATACATTCCCAACCAACAGAACCTTTGGCATTATGAAACTGAGAGGTTATTATAAATCTTCATTTTACCACCTTGAATTTGAAGGCTTTGAGAAAATGGAGAGATTCTGGGATTAAAATGAGATGTTTGAAAATAGATTTAACACAAACTCAATAGATAGGCTCAGAGTAGTACTTTAGACCCTTCATCTAGTTCCAGGTTGTTCATCAGGCTTTTCTTTATGCCAGATATACAGTGCCATGGTGATTTCAGCACTGTGGACAGCAAATGGTAGATCAGAATATTATAGCAAAACCCAAGTTGGGGCACTTTCATCAGGACACAGGAGGACCATTCTCACCCTCAGGCATGTCCTTGTTTAGCAGCACCTATATTGTGAGATGATAACCTAATAGAAAAACACATTTTGCTTCTGTAAGCCATGAAAACTGTAGCAACTTTTAGTAAAATGCACATTCTTTGTAATAATGTCATCAAGTCTAAAATTCTAACTTTTGTAATTTCTAAATGACTAGTTTGCTTCCATGTAACCTTGAAAATCTACCACTCTCATAAGGATTGGGTTTGATTTTTATTGCAACTCCTTATGAGCTGTACATCTTGAACAAGTGAGAAATGTCTAAAACTATTTTCACATTTATTAAGCTAGGACTTAAAAAGTACCATTTTTTCAGTTTTGATGGAACATTAAGTGAGATAATATAACATGGTTGAAGCCTTCATCCTTATGAAAAATTAAAAATTACACATCTGTTTAGAATAAAACAGAGTACAATGATGCACACCTCTACTGTAGGAAAGGTCTTTGGGGGAACTGGTTACTCCAGTTGTTTTATGCCTTTTTATCTTGCCAATGAGTTAGAATGGCAGGCAAGATAGTCAAGGCCAGAGGACAAAATGATTCAATGAAAGCTTCATGGGAGCAGAGATTAATAGCCTTTACAGAGAGTGGGTATTTTTCCAAGAAGGTATTAGAGGGTAGATTGATACTGGATTGACTTTAAATTAGGAGGTAAACAAGGATGCCAAGGATACTACCTAGAATAACAAGTTTTTCCTGGCACTTGGGGTCTGTAGACTTTTCTCTGATGCTTCTTTCTCCCTTTCTGTTCCAGCTCTGGCATTTGCTGCTGGCATGGCCCCTTAGTATCTCCCTGTAATCCCTCTGCTGAACTGCCCACTACCAAAAGCTGGCAGATCTAAGTATGACCAGTTCCTGTGCATGTCACTTACCTGAAAGTCCAACCTTGTTGTGCCAGACGCAATACGTACAATTCTGCCTCCGTTAGAGATTGCATGACAGCCTGCTGCTCAGATTCATCCCAAGGCAAGCTATGCTGAGCTGGGCCTTCTGGCTTCTTTGTTTGCACACACCAAATTTGAGATGGGCTATCATTAACCAAATGAGAGCAGCTGTGCTTACTGAGAAAATGGCTTATTCGGATTTGTGGACATGTCAGAATTTTTTTTCTTTCCAGAATGTTTGGCTAGAGTCTAGAGGCCTCAGAAGCATATGCAGCATCCTCAGTTAATGTTCTAGAACGTCTTCCTTTCTCCAACCATAATGTCTCTAGGCCAATCTATGATGAAGCTGTACATTACTTAGTTAAAGGACTATGCACTTGCAATAAGTAGGGTTTTACCTGCTAAAAGGCAAGATCTCATGTTAAGCAGTTCCCAGCCAGGAACATTGGTGCTTGAGTGTGAGCTAGTTGCTGGCAATTTCTAGGAGTTAAATAAAGCTGGAGAGGAAATCTACCAGGAATGATGAGTCCAGTGAGAGTCTCTTAACCTGCAGGAAGCCAGGGAAAGAAATGAGAATACTTTTGACATTATGTGCATAAGAGTCATCCTGTAGTTGCACATAAATTGTTACTTCATTCCAATTCTGTAATGCTATGATTTATTTCCCAATGTGATAATTAATTTTTTGGAAACAGGATTATTTTCAGGTGTTTTGAACATTCTCTTGTGTATTCTTGTATCAATACAGGCATGCATTTACTTTGGATATGTATCTAGGAGTGGAAGTTATGAGTCATAGACTGAGTAATTAGTCATTCCTGCTTAACATTTTTTTTGAGAGAGAGAGATAGAGAAGTCATGCTTTCTGCATTCTATTCTACTGTGCATGAGACTTAGAGTTACTTTACACCTACTTCAAGATTTGGCATTCTCTTCCTTTTCCATTTTAGCTTTTATGTGTGCATGAGTGTGTTTGTGTATGAGTGTGTGTGTGTGTGTGTGTGAGAGAGAGAGAGAGAGAGAGAGAGAGAGAGAGAGAGAGAGAGAGAGAGAGAGAGAGAGAGAGAGAGAGAGAGAGAGAGAGAGAGAGAGAGTTGTGTGCATATGGGTAGTTCTGAGGAGTTTGGGAGTTTGGGGTACCCTCCATGTGTGGCCTTCCACTGAAGCATAGTCTATCAGGACCATACCCTTAAAGAAGACCAAGTTTCCCTCTCTTAGTGGCTGCTAACTGCCTACAGTTTTTTGGCAAGAGGTGGAATTTCATGCTCACCTTCCTCTTCCATCCTGGGGTTTTGTCTGCGCTGAGTCTGTGCAGGTCTTATGCATGTTGTCTTGAGTGCTGTGAATTTCAGATGTACAACCCCCCTGCTGTTATTTTTCACTTATCAATTTTTTCTAATTGAGATTAATGATACTAATATTCTATTTTAAAAGTTTGATTTGTTCTAAGGTCATGAAAACATTCTCCTTTCTTTTAGAAACATTTTTTCATGGTGTATGCTTAAATCTACAATCTATCTTAAATTATTTATTTTGCATTTATGTATAATATAGAATATATATGGAGATATACACACATATATTCGTGTGTGTGTGTGTGTGTGTGTGTGTGTGTATGTTTGTGATACAGCAAAGAAAAGAGTAACATGCATTTTTGTGGCAGTACTTTTGTCTCAAGCCAAGTAACTGTACATGTAGGCTGTTTAGACATTTCACATTTTATTCCATTGGTGTGTTTGTTGACCTTTGTGCCAATACCAAACCCTCTTAATCGCTGTATCTTGTTGCTATCTGATACAGGGCTATCATACTTCTCTTGCCTGGTATTCACCTGGTTTATCTTTGTCAATCCATTCATTTTCAGCCTTCTTTCTTTCTTCAAATTTTATCCCCCCAGCCCTCCAAGATTGCCCACTCCTCGGCTGTTTCCTTTGCTGATTATCAGTGGTTCTCTGCCAGTGTGTGTGTCAACATTGTGTATTCCTTTTCTGGGAAACATGGAAGATTTAGCTCTGTTTTCCATTGTTCAAGTATTTTGACCCCTCAAATCCTAAATTGATTTTACTTTCTTTTCTTTGCATATTTGCAGAAAAAGTTTTCTAGCTATCTAGAAGCATGGATCTACTCACAAAGCGGTGTTCCTAGCCTCCAAACTCAAAACAGATTCCCAAGGCCTCCTTACTTAATGTGTAAATTTAATGACAGACATGACACCAGAGAATTTATTAATATGATTTACCACATTATTAAATGAAAGGACAAAACTTTTTATTACATTAATAAATGCAAAATACTATCATTCGATAATTGTAACCTAACTTTATAGTAGCAACTCTCTTGGAAAATTAGGCATAGAGAAAAATTTCATCAGTCTGATAAAAATTATCTAAAAATTATCTCAATTCATATGTAAAAACCTAGAGATTCTATATATATGAATGTGATATTATGTAATATTTCAATATAGTTAATGTAAGATTTAAATGTGGTTGAACATGAGCTCACTTTTTTTTTTTTTTAGCTTTTCTAGACAGTATTGCTTTGGAGCCTGTCCTGGAAATAGCTCTGTGGAATAGGTTGGCCTGGAACTCACAGAGATCTGATGGGAGATGTTATTCTGTATACATGTTTCTGTATATATGTTTCTCACACTGGTTAATAAAGCCCTGTGGCCAATAGATAGCAAGATAGGCAGGGCTAGGAGACAAGGAGGAAAGAGGAAGTGGGAAGTTGGAGTCGAGAGGTAGCCCAGGGAAGAAGCAGGATGCCAGCCGCGGCTCCCTGATAAGACGACCACGTGGAAATACTTAGATAAGTAGAAATGGGTTAATAATTAAGGCAGAGCTAGCCCATAAACAATAATGGTAATTGGCCAACAGGATTGTATCAAATATAGAGTCTCCTGCGTGTTATTGGGGGCCGGCACGCCAGACCAGCGGCGGGCGGGCTGGCCAGAAAACAACAAGCTGCAGAGATCCACCTGCCTCTGCCTCCCGAGTGCTGGGGATTAAAGGCGTGCACCACCAACTGGCTGAGTTCACTACTTTATAATGAAAGCACTGAAACTTTTCTTTAAGATGTTTGAAATGTGCGTTATAGTTTTTCTGCAGTCACCCTACAGCATAATAGCCCAGCACCTCTTCTTACACCTACATGTGGTATCTGTGGACTTACCACTTCCCATTGTTTTTTCCCATTCCAACAAAGTTGATGATATCACCCCACCCCAGGGTCCTCTTCATATCTATGGGATAACATTACACCTATGTGAGAGATGGTCATATGCTTGCCTTTCTCTGCCTGGCTAATTTCATGTAACATAATTATCTGAGTAGAAGTCTTACTCTACAAACCTACAGAACACCTCAACATCTCCTTTTGGTGGTCGTTCTAAGACTGAAAAGAAGACAAAGACGTCATCATAATCATCATCATCATCAATGTTATCAGTTACAATATTGATGAAGTAATGCATACACACATGTTTACATTCACATCCCCAACACAAACATGTATGTTATACATGCATTAATTAAAAGGGAAATTACAAAAATAAGTACAATTTTTTTAGAAAAACTGTAAGACCCAAGAAACAATGTGCAGGTGTTGAAACACTGCTGTTACCCAAACATGAAGTTACCATACCTGTACTGAAGCCCAGTTAATAGAATGCTTTCTGAGCTTGCAGAAAACTCTGGGTTCATTCCAAGTACCTTATCAACCAGGCATGATGGTACGTGCTCCTAATCCCAGTACTCAGTGGGTGGAGTCAGATGGGTAAAAAAACTCAGCTGCATCCTTGGCTACATAGCAAGTTTGAAGACAGCTTGGGCTATATGAGACCTTGTCTTAAAACAAGCATGGTGTAAAGACCATAGAGGGATGCTGTTTACTGCCTTGCTCATCATGGTTCGATTAGCCTGATTTCTTACAGAACCCTACCCCCATGAAAACAGTATGTAGCATTTGAAGTAACATTCCAGCTTTTTCTGATATAGACACATTTTGGCTCATTTTATGTCAACTTGATACAAGCTAGAGTCTGAAAGGAAGGAACCTCAACGGAGAAAATGCCTCCATAAGATAGAGCTGTAAAACATTTTCTTAATTAATGATTGATGAAGGAGAGTCCAGTCAATTGTGGGTAGTACCATCCCTGGGTTTGTGGTTCTGGGTTCTATACGTAAGCCATCTCCATAGTCCCATTTTTAAAATTTTGAATCTGCTGTTTTGAATTCCAGTTGGTACATCTTTAAAACAGATAGAAGGAAATATGCAAACCTTTTTGTCAGCCAGCCTCTCTTAAGAATAAGGGCTTGGTCTCTGCTTGAATCTCAGATATACTAATTGGCTCTTTCTTAGAATAATGTTGCTTCTCTATGAAGACTTGATCCATATGTTGCTCACAAGTCCCTGTACTCAAAGGTGGCAGAGGAAGTGGCTGCAATTATTTGAAAGGGAGTAATTTGAAAGGTAGTACAAATGAGGTTGACTTAGTATGAAAGCTGTGGAAGAAGCTCATCTTGGCTCTTATACTTTAAGAAATTGGCTTAACTCATTGGGTCAAGAAGAAGAGTGTCCCCTACCTAAGAGGATGCTGAAGCATGTCACATCTTTCCAAACAGCATGCATTAACTTTGCCTTCTGGGGTAGATATGTAGGCTGGTTACCTAATGACTTAACTGGCATGTCATGACGATCTAAGATGAAGACTGATATGGATCCTTCTTGGTGTAATGGAGCAATGGTCAGGTATGGTTCTTCTCTTTATCTGTCTCTGTGCCAGGTAGATATAGCGTATATAACTCCCCAGGGTTGGGAATTGGTCTTAATTGGTAAAGTGATGGTTGCACAAGCATCAGGACCAGGGTTTGATTTTTTAAAAGTCAGGCATGGAAATGCAAGTTTGTAATGCATCACTTGGTAAATTGAGACAGGAGGATACCTGAAGATCACTGGCCACTCAGCCTAGCAGAAGTGGTGGTCCCCATAAGAAACCCTGTTTGAAAAATAAAGGTAGATGGTATCTGAGGAATGATACCAAGGCTGTTCTCTGGCCTTCCACATCCATATATCTATATCCAACCATCCATCCATCCATCCATCCACCTATCTGATCTGTCTATCTGCACTTGTGAAAACATTTGTGTACATACACTTACAAACACACATACACAGAGAGAAAGAGAGAGGGGAGAGAGAGAGAAAGAGAGAGAGAGAGAGAGAGAGAGAGAGAGAGAGAGAGAGAGAGAGAGAGAGAGAGAGAAATGGAGAGAATCATGAATTTATTCCTGCTTAGAGCATGTGACAGTCCTTCCCTGGGATGTTACTGAACATGTTCTTCTTGGAGCATCACTGTAGCAGTATTCATTCAATGGAGAGAAAATATCTTCTAAATGAATAAACTTAGCCCCCTGTCTTTCTCTGTTTCAAAAATTTTTTTTTCTACTCTTATTCTGTCTTGGGTTTAAAGCCTCTTAGTTGGTGATTTTCTACCACTTAACACTTCTCGTATAACTTATTTCTCATCTTCACTGAGGCAAGGAGAAGTAGAGTGAAGAAATAAATTTATTTCTACTCTAGATTCTCCTGATGGTGCCAACTTGGTATTAAGGGTGACACCAGAGAATGGAGTGGCAAATGACTGTATTATGACCTGTTGGTGCCCGTTTTGACTGTAAGAGGGTAGAAACTTGGCAGTTTGTACACATGCCATGTATATATTTCTCTACATAAAGTCCTAATTAATTAGCAAAAGTAGTTTACATAGTAGTTTACACAACTATATAATTGTGAAAATTAGTCAAAGAGATGACTTAGAGATGACTTGCCAGGCAAGCATGAGGACTTGAGCTTGAATCCTTAGAATCTAGGTAAAGCTGGATTTGATAGTGCTCACCTATAATCCTGACATTCCTCTGGCAAGATGAAAGTCAGAAACAGGGGAACTCAAGAAGCTCAAAGGGGCCTTAGCCTGGGAGATCCAGTGGCAAGTGAGAATTCCTTTTTCAAGCATCATTCAGGTTTTGGTTAGCTCAGGCAGCCATTTCTAGGACACACAGTCTCACAGTAGACTTTCTGGTCTTCTGATTCTTATAATCTTTCTTCCTCTTCTTCCATTATATTTGCTGAGCCTTGGGAGTTGTGATATAGAATCTACTGCAAGCAACCTCCAACCTCCACATACCTGCACAAAAACAAGCATGTGTGAGTCCTGTGTATGTACACACATATGAGAGAGAGAGAGAGAGAGAGAGAGAGAGAGAGAGAGAGAGAGAGAGAGAGAGAGAGAGAGAGAGAGAGAGAAGGGACATTCTCATGACTGAAGTATTTGGAACAAGGATGGGAAGATGGGAAGGCATCCATACTGAGATTTGGGAAGGAGAACTTAACTCAGGTTAGAGAAAATGGTGGGTTGGCTCTGTTGAACCACCTTGTCTGTGGTTTAATATAATTGACTTTGCCATACAAGACTTACGTGGCACCTCCTTGCTGTAGGCCACTCTTTTCAAGTGTGTTTTGGGTTGTTAATCAGAGATAAAATGATGTAGTCTCAGGTTCTCAACAGAAGGTTCTATATGTGTGTGGGTCAATGGAGAAAGTAATTTTTGTGGGGTTTTCCTTCCAGTCAATTAAGATATTTTCCAAAGAATAATAAAGTAACAAATGAGGCTGTAATCACTGCCTTTCTGTTTGTTGTTTCTATCCGAGCACAGAAGGGCAAGATGACATGGGGGAAAAGAACCAGAGAGTCATGATCTCAGATGGTTGTCTGGGAAAACAGTCTGCTCAAGGGGAAGGCTCACAGAGGCTGTAATTCACCTTGGCTTGCAGTTTGGGGCTGACCTGGAGGGGCTGTATTTTGAAACAAAGATTTAGGATGAATTCAAAGGAATTCTCTGATGAAGACTGTAAGCAAAAGTAAGGTTAAGTAAGGAACGGAAAATAGCCTCGAATTAAATCTCCAAGCACATCTTGGGATTTATTTAAAAATTTGCTTTTCGTGAAGACTGTTTACTTCAGTCTTTCAAGTCTGAGCAATGCAATTTAAAAGTAGCACTTCATTATGGAGAATTTTGAGCATACATAAAGATAGACAAAAATCTCTTACCGAACAGCCCTGCACTCATCTTACATACTTGATGGAAACTTACCCAACTGAGCCCACCTTTCCCACAGACCAAGTACCACCCATCCTCACATACTATTTTGAAGCAAAGCCCATAAGCCACATCATTTCGTCCATAAATATTTCAGTGTGATTCTCTAGCAGGAAAAGCATCTCTCGTTTAATAAATAAGATAAACATTTTGCTCGTCCATCCAAGCCTGTGGGGAGATGAATTATTTGACATGTAAGGTTATACTTAAGGCAATCTTGATTTCCCTTAGAATCCAGCGTTTTTGGTTCCCAAACTTAGAAAGATAAATGGCAAACTACATAGAAAGTAGTGCAAAGTATAATAGCACCTGTATTGGAAGGACCATTTTGAATAAGCGTAGGATGGTCAGCCATCCAGCCTGTATTAACTGGGTCATTGGACACCAAACAGACTTAAGCAGAGGAGGGGAAGAGAAATTAAGAGCTTTAGTGTAGTCAAGGGAGAAGAGATGGGCTTTTATTTAAGACATGCTTTTGTTGTCTACAATAGGGAAAGATGGATCTAATTAGAAGCAGAACAACACAAACACAAGCAGCACAAACAGGTTGATGTGTTTCTCTTCTGTGGAGGCTGCATGCAGATTAGATGGAGTAAATTGAAAATTCTCTGCAGATGGAGAGCATTCTGGATCCTGGATTGATTTTGGCATTCCCTCCTACTCTATCTTTGAGATCTAAGATCTCAAATATATTAATGGTAGAAGGGAATGATGTGAGTGTCCTCAGGCTTGTGTACCTAGGACAGGCTAAGGCAGAATATCAAGTACTGGTTCAAGGACGCTTCTCCCACATATGAGCTCAGCAAGCGTACAATGCTGTTTTTACCTACAGTTTAGTGTAAAAACACTGGGTCAGACAAGGAGAGCAGGGGTCACATTTGAACATGCAACTTACCATGTATGGGGCTCCCCTTCCAAATTTTGAGTTCCAACAATGGACTAAAATGGTGGGATGACTTTTTCAGTCAGCCTTTTTTTTTCCATGGTAAACCTTTTGGGACTGTTCTTCAGGGCAAAGCTCCTTTCTGGCTCACTAGCTGGAAAGTGTGAGTATCCTAGGCTGTTTTTTGATCATGAGATGTAATCCCCAATTGGTGAATGAGACTCTAATACTGTCACAGGTCTGGTGTGTAATAGTAGACATTTCTCCATCTAGTCTGGGTCCTACTCTACTTGTTTCCACCCACCAGGTCCCAACAACTGTTATGAAATAACTACTCTCAGACTTAATTTATATTTATAATTGGCCATTGTCTTAGGCTTCTTACTGTCTAGCTCTCTCTTAATTATTAACCAATTTCTATTAGTTTGTATATCACCATGTGGCCTTGGCTTACCAGTGATGCTCTGACATCCTGCCTTCCAGGTGCCTACATGGCATGCATCTCTCCCTGTCTTCCTTCTCCCTGCCTCTTTGTTCAGAATTCCCACCACACTTAATTCTGCCTGTCTATTGCCCCAGACAGCTTTACTCCTCAACCAATTAGAGAAATACCTAGTCTCAACATACAGAGGACATCACCCATCACTGGTGTCTGTATGAGGCAAAACTTCAGCCAA
Organism: Cricetiscus sungorus; assembly: GCA_030556225.1. Taxonomy (NCBI): domain Eukaryota; kingdom Metazoa; phylum Chordata; class Mammalia; order Rodentia; family Cricetidae; genus Cricetiscus; species Cricetiscus sungorus. The sequence continues at coordinate 75,040,305 of JANBXA010000651.1, forward strand.
CTCACTTTTCTAGGAATAAGAATGACCATTTTCCAGACCTACACAGAATAGTTCATCTGTAATTTCCTGAGCCACACATAAAAACCATAGAGATATATTGTTTCAACAGAGGGCATGTCTAGGAGTCCCAGACTTAAAACCTGTAAACTTTTGGACCTGAGATAATGTCACTTGTAAGGTTCTCATGAATGTCAAATTAGGTGACACTTCTGTCATAGTTCCAATTTTTCTTTGCTCACATTATCATTGTTAGTTAAAAATTCACCATGAGTTGTCCTAGTTATGGTTTAATTGCTATGAAGAGACACCATGACCAAGGAAACTCTTATAAAGGAAAATATTTAATCGGGGCTGGCTTATAGTTTCAGAGGTTTAGTCCATTATCAACATGTTGAGAAGTGTGGCAGCATGTAGGTAGACATGGTTCTAGAGAAGGAGCTGAGAGTTGATTCACAATCAACAGGGAATGAACTGTATTATATGCTGAGAGTAGCTTAGATATATGAGACCCAAAAGCCAGTTCCCACAGTGACACACTTCATCCAACAAGGACACAGCTACTCCAACAAAATCATACCCCCTAATAGTGCCATTCCCTGTGGGCCCAGCATTCAAACATATGAGTCTATGGGGGTCATACCTATTCAAACCATCAGTGTATATGCCAAATACTACTTTGATCTATTTCTCTTGGTAGCATAATGTTGCTATACTCCATATCCCATAGAGTATAGTAATGGGAGAAAACTGATTTCATTGGCTGGTATAATTTGAATGAAGACTATCACTTGTTTCCCTCTTCCCCTAAGATGTGTAACTTCTTGATGATTAGGCAATGCTGAATCCCTTCTCATCTTGATTTCCTGGTCGCAACTTGATTCTTCCTGACTGTTATAAATGGGTTCTCATGTTCTCCTGGATGTGACTGAGCCATAGAACAAACACAGTTTAAAACCATACAATCAAATCAAGTCTTTCAAGTGTGTAACTGCTTGGCCTTCTTCCTTGGTCTGTCTTTAAGACTATATTTAAAAGGCTGTGTATTACTGTTAAGTAATATTTTACACTATATTGTTTTATATTATCTTGCTAACCTGGTGATGGATTGGATGAAAACGAAACTCACTTATAAAACCCTCAGCCATTTTGTAGGAAATAGTTCCTTTTTAAAAGACTTCATCTATACTTTGGAGCTGTTACCTCCCCTTCCCCCTCCATGATCCATTTATCATCTCTGAATTATATCCAGTTGTGGTATGCATTTGCTTATGAGAGAAATTTCTTTCATGGGAGGTGAGAGCAACACTTTACCTGCAGATATGAGGGTGAATAAGTTGTAGAATTTGGTGAGGAATTATTCTGGTCTAGTAAAGTTATAGTGGTGGATTTTCTACCCTTTGCCCTGTATCCAAGGCTCAGAGAACTTCATGGAAGAGGGATCAGAAAGATTGTAAGGGACAGGGGACCAGGGAGTCTTCTGTGAGACCTTGCTTCCTAGAAATGGCTGCCTAAATTAAACAAAAACTCGAACAATGACAGCATCAATGTATGTGCTAACACAGAAGAAAATCTCATGAGGTACCACCCCAAGACAAGGCAATTAATGGCTGCTGAGAGAGGGAGAATTAGTCTGTCCTGGAGATGAGCTCCTTAATTGAGTATAGAGTACAAACTAGTCAGTGTTAAATCCTATGCACACAACCAACAAAAATAGACCCAGAAGTTTTTATTTATGTATTTGTATATATCTATAATAATCAAAAAGGGGGCCATCAATTTGAGAGGAAGTAAATTGGGGACATGGGGTGTGTTGGAGAGAGCTAAGGGAAGGGGGAAGCAATGTAATTATGTTTCAATTAAAATGTATTTTATAAAGGAGTTCATCTAAGTGTTTCTTCGACAATTTACCTAGCCCTTCACTGGGCACTGTAGAGAATAAATGGGTGAAAACTGGGATTCCTATCCATAAGAAGTTTGTGTCTAGGAAAGCAAAAGGGAGACAGAGGAATGAAAACTGTGAGAAATCAGAGTGCTGGGTTTTGCTGAAAGGATGGCTGCAGCTTCCTGCCTCAGTTTCCCTTTTCTTACTGCTATACACTCCCTTTTCCTTCCTCACTACCCTACCTCTGCCTACTTCTGCTGATCTCACTTTGAAGTCTGCTAGTTCCTGTATCAGGGAGGGGAACCAACTACCTCTTGTCTTTTGATGTCATCGTTTTGTTGCCCATTCTCTGCTACACAGATTGTGGCTTATCTTTTTGGATGCCTGGAGGATTCCAGAGTGTTCCCTAGAATGTCTATAGGAAGAATCCTGGGGTTACTATGTGCACTGCATCTCACTTCTTTCTATTCCTTTCTTATTTCTTTCCAGTTGGCAAGACCACATGAGCCAGGTGACTGAGTCCTGCTGGAGCAGAGGATGGTTGTTGAGACTTTCTGAATCTCAGGACTGCCTTGAATCAGGCTCTGTGATCCTCTGTCATCTCTTTATTCCAGCCATCTCAAACTGCTCCAACTAGGGGTCACACCCTCATGTGAGCTCCGGGGTTGCCTCAAAGTACCCTGTTTGATTATAATTATATTTAAATGTGTATTATGATGATCAATCAGAGACAGAGGAAAGGGGTTTTATGACACTAATCCAAAAGGACACCTGAGCCATGCATGTATGGCATGTAAGGCCAACAGTATGTTTATGGAGCAAGTCTTCCTTTTTTAAAACACAGAACACTTGTCTCTCCCTTCTTTCTTCCTTGTTCCAGCATTAGAGGGTCTATCAATCCTGCCTCACCTTTCCCAATCTTTAGCTAATTTCCTAGCACACTGTTTAATTCTTCCTTAGAACATGAATTGGTGTACTTGCCTTTAAATAGAAATCTGACCGATCACATTCCATTATACCCACTTGTGCATTTGTTTCTAAGAAACTTATCATGACAATGAAGTCCTCACCTTGCTCCAGTCCTCTCCAACTTCACTTACTTCCTTGTTCCTTCAGTAAGTTCTGTGTGATCTCCAGCCTAAGCACCCTTGTATCAGAGGTACTGTCTTTGCACATCTGGAATGTATGTTTGTTGTTTCACCCTTCTTGACTGTCTATATCTGTAAACATCAGGCTCTGTGATCCTCTGTCATCTCTTTATTCCAGCCATCTCAAACTGCTCCAAGTAGGGAGTCAAACCCTCATGTGAGCTCCGGGGTTGCCTCAAATTACCCTGTTTGATTATAATTATATTTAAATGTGTATTATGATGATCTGTCAGGGACAGAGGAAAGGGATTGCTTTCTAATTCATCACAAGGCCACTTGGGCAGCTAGCTGAGTGTACTGCTAAGTGTTTGTTAATGTAAGTAGAAAGGTGCCTAAATCTTATAGAATCTCTCCTTGCTTAATTTCTCTGAAAATCATTTATGGATGCATATGTGCATTCATTCCTGTTCAAACATTGACTGTACCTACTATGTGGGAACTCCTTTCCCCTTTCTCTAGGCAACAAAGTCTTAATCAAACACACACAAGAGAAGCAGCTGCCAGGCCTTCCTTTAGGAAGCTTGGCTCCTTGGGCCTTCATTATGAATCCTAAAGCCTCACTTTCCTTTTGTTAGCTGTTTCTCTAATGGCCAAACTCATGGTGGCAGTGACAATGGATTCTGCATTAGTATTAAAAATTTATCCAATAAATAATGGATTAGAACCTCTGTTTAATAATTATTAATGCACTGCAATGTCAGTTGCCCAAATCTCAAGATGTTTAAAACATAACTAATTGAAAACACAATTAACAGCAACTTGCAGAAATACATCTGAAAGGCAGAGCACCCTTGAAAACCTCAGAGTCTAACAGAACAAAACATTCAAAAGTGAAGCCTTCCTCTCCTCCCACCACTTCTCCATGAAGAGATGATCCTGGGCTCCAGCAGAGTAGGACTGTGGTGCTTGGCAGAGTTTAGAATACAAAGATAGGATAATGGTAGCCTTTCTACAGCCAGGAAAATGTCATGTGACCACTTCATCACAGTCAAGGTTGTGGGGATGTGTGTGACCCATAGGCCATGCTCAGACACTTGCACAGGATGGGTCTTTGGGGAAAAACTCTGATCACCCTGAGCTCTGTGACTGTTGTGGCTCTGTGACTCTCGTAGCTCCTGTGTCCTTCTTGTGGCTAATTCTGCACAGTTGGAATCAGCAAAACCCAGTGCTGTTAGCTCTTTTCACTTGCTAGAAGGGCCCTTGGACTTTCTTGCTTCAAAAAGTCAGGGAAGAGAAAACAGGTTGGTTGGGGCTCTAGTATCCTAGAGAACAATGAAAGCAGGCCCTTTGGGCTGGGTGTAGTGTGGACAAGTACAGGTTTTTGGAGCTGATGTTTCTCTTTCTCATTATATTATCAAGGCCAAGGAATTTCTCTTCTTCATGACAGCATCTGAACTGGGACCTTCTGGCCTTCTTACTTCCATCAGTAATTCATAGGGATTTTTCTGTCTTTTGCTGGGGGTAGGTTAGATGTTCAGTGACATGTGGTAAGGAAATTAATCAATGGCAGTGATTGGCATTCAACAAATGGCAACTCCTCTCCCAGTGTTTAGCCTTGTCTATTGTTCCTGCATGAACAATCTAGCCCCAGGGTACCAAACTCTTCTATGGGTATGCTTTCAGCCAAAATAATACAGGTATTGGATGCATGCATACTATTCCTGGAGGACACAATGGAGTAAGGGCCTGCAGTGATAGCTCAGTTTGATTCCTAAATTTCATGTAAGAAAGCAGATGTGATGGTTTGTGCTTGTAATTCCAGTGCTAAGGATAAGGAGACAGGCATACCTTTGGGGCTAGGTGGCCAATCAACCTAGGTGAATTGGTAACTCATAAGCTTCCTTCTTAGACATGCTTTTAAATACACTCTTTGGGGTTGTTTATTTTTGTTTCTGTTTTTGCCTTAGGGACATAATATATGGAACTCCATGATGCAGCCAAAGCAATCCAAGTTTAATCTCCAAGCATTCATCTCCCAAGTTCAATTTTTTTTCTTCTCTCTTCTCAGCTGGTGCATTCCCCAACTTCTGAATGTCTAAAAATACCCAGCGTGGTTCCCTCTACAAAACACCAGCACCCTGCCAGCTGTTAAATAAATAAACTCCAAACAGAAATGCTGTAGTTGTGAAATAAGATATATTTAATTAAATAAAAAAAGGAAAGCAAGTGCTATTACAAGAACATAAAACTGTAAGGCATAAGATAAAAACTAAATTACTGCAAGGCAGCTCGATCCAATCTAATCCTTGAAGATAAAGATGAAACCAGAAAATTGCATGTATTGAGAAATCAACATAAGCCCTGAGCAAATATTAACTAGAGATCTATAAACTGGTTGATAATAAACACTAGTATGAACATTAGGATTATGGTAGAAAATGGCACTAGGATCACATTGGGTGAAGGGGTCCTGAGTTTACCTCTCTATCCTGCTTGAAGCAAGCCTTTAGCTGATCTTGTTTGAGACACTTTTCCATTAGATAATTTCAGTCAAACTGACAGGGACCATTGAATGGTGTGGAAGTACCTGGGCACATTTCTCTCCATCATCTCTCGAAAGACATGGAAATTGATGTGTTCTCATCTTACCAGACCGTAAAATGGAGCCTGCAGATAAAACATTTGCTTTTTACCCTGAGTTTCTAACTTAGCTATTGACACCGTTTTAACAGTGTATTTAAGCATGAAGAATGGTCCAATTATGTGTTAAGTAGCCCCTTTTTATGGTTCTAATAAAGGTCCATTTAGATGTCTATACTGACAACTCAGTTCTATGGAAAGGCATTTTTCAAGTTGCCTGCTGAAAGAGGACATTTCATACTAAAAAAAAAAATTCTCTCTCTCTCTCTTTTTAAAAAACTCACTATTAGTGGGAGAATGCCGCTTTGGCTTTGAGAGGAAAGAGAAAGCAGGGCCTTCTGGTAGAGAAGTCAGCAGTAGGCAGCTGGGAAAATCAAGCTAATTCACAGGTGAAGATGTCCTCTTTGTTAGGGTTTCAAGCTCAGGATAAAGACGCTCCTTTGAGAGCATTCACTCTTGTCCCACCCCACACAGGGAGCTGCTGAATGCCAGGGGAATGGGAGTCTGACTCTGGAGAGCGAGGGGGCGGCTCTGGCAGACTGGGAGCAGCATTCTCCCTCACATCAAGGTTCAGGGACAGCCGAGGCCTCCAAGGGAACCAGGAGTCCCTTTGGGGACAGAGTTAGTGTTCTTAGGCCCCTGGGGGAAGTGTGTGACCTGGGGGTTCTTAGGAAATAGGATTTTCTTTGTGGAAAAAAAAAAACCACATTTAGTGAGACTCCATCAAAGAATACTTGTCAAAAAGATATCCCCTTGTGCTCTCAACTCTGGACAAAGGTCTCCAGTATCTCCCAGAGTCAAGGTCTTGTCGTTAATTCCTTGTAAGTCTTTTGGGGAGTGGTCTCCCATGGCTGTCAGTAGTTTTGTGAAGACAGGGCTATAGTTTTCTGGGTTTCCAGAACAAAGCCCCATGGACTGGAGCAATGGCTTAAACAACAGAAACCATTTTCTTTACAGTGCTGGAGGTCAAAGGCCATGTTTGAGGTGTATTAGGAGGTTTTCCTCACAGCCCTGTCTCCTTGGCCTGTGCGTGGGCCTCATCATTACCTTCTATTTAAGTGTGATCCAGCCTCAACTTCCTCTATTTATAAGGTCATGCCAGCCATATAATAAGGCCCACCTGAATGACGTCATTTAAGTTCATTCCCATGTTAAAGACCTTGTCTCCAACTACAGTCATATTCTGTGCTCTTGTGGGTTAGGGCTTTAACACTTAAATTTTAGTAGGACATAATCCAGCTCCTAAAGGGGCTGCACACTATGTACGTATATCTACTTATTCCTCTGCCTCTGTTTGATAAGAAGAGGAAGAGAAAAAAAAAACACACAACAAACGTTAGCTATGACTGTTCTCATTTTTGTTTATAGAGAACTCAAGGTCAGTTGCCCTGCATAAAAAATTCTGTTGAAAAGTATAGAAAAATTTTACTTTCGAAGATTCTGTAAATGTCATTCTTCACCATTCTGGTTCTTTGTCTCTGCAACTCCTCATGTAATTAATACGAGTTAAGGCCCAGGCATGCATAATTTTTTTAAGGTACCCAAAATGATTCTAAAATGCAGCTAGGATTGATAAATCACTATTCTTAAGGTCTTTGGATACATAAAGGTGACCCTCCAGTCTCTTCTGAAACACCAAGAGATGACCTGACACAGCCTGGAAGCAGGGTAGGCTTGTTGCTGTTTTGAGACATGATATATGGGTTTTTTCTGTAGGTTATTGGGCCACAGCTTTTCTTAGTGTGAAGAAATGAAATGAACATGGACAGCCTTACATTAGACTTAGCTGTTGGAAGAGACAGTGAGCTTCCTCCAGGGTGGATAAGTCCGATCATGGTCATGCAGTGTATCAAGGGTTCCTATGGTACACAGAAGGGTCAGTGTCATCCTAAGAAGCAGTTTCCTAGGGCAAAAGGACAGTCACATCTCTGGGACTTGCTGGCCAGATCAGAGAGTCCTAGATTCCGAAGAGAGGCTTTTCTCAAAAAACAAAATGGATGGATCCTGATAAATAGCCCCCCAAGGTTGACACCTGGTCATATACTCTGAACACATATGTACATGCTATCCCTCACATGCACAGAAATGCAGATGCACGGACTTGCACATGTGTATGTTTTCGAGTACATGTGCACATACATAGAGTGAGTGAGAAGGAGAGAACAGAGAGCGAGAGAGAGAAAGAGAGAGACAGAGAGGAGAGAGGAGGGAGGGAGGGAGAGAGAGAGAAAGAGAGAATACAGGCCCACACATAAATCATACTGAGTACATGTCCTTGCATTTTGACCTAAGTTCAGGTGCTTAAAGCAAGGATTAGCTTTGGAGTGCCAGAGAAAATGCTGTATCCTTTAAAGAAATAGTAGATGAAACCTTACAGAATAAGTGCTGCTGCGTTTCTGGGAAGGGGAGGGGTCTCGGTACATATGATCACATGAAGGAGAGATGCACACGTTACTTATGGGCATGGGAGTCATTCAGTGAAGCATAAAGCATTGGTGCTACGGGGGAGATGAAGATAAAGATGAAAAGCGAGGTGCCTTGGAGGTATCAGGGTGATGGGTGAGTGGTGGCTGGGAAGGTGGCTATGCTCTGGTGAACCCTTCATCCTACTGTTTCTACAGTGTTATGACAATTAGAGTAGAGAGCCACGGAGAAGCAACAATTAGTGGTCCTCAACCTGTGGGTCTCGTTCCATTTGGCAAACTTCTATCTCCAAAAGTATTTATATTATGATTCATAACAGTAGCAGCATTACAGTTATGAAGTTGCAATGAAAATAATTTTATGGTTGGGGTCTCCGCAGCATGAGAAACTGTATTAAAGGGTCGCAGCATCAGGAAGGTTGAGAGCCACTGAACAAAGACGTGAATCTGAGGTGAGCATGGAATTGATCTCTTGGACCACTGAGAAGAAATCAGGAGTCGGGAGGCAGAGGGGGAAGAATGAGCTATTTTGTTTTTAATAATAAAGCAATAACAAAGCAGTGAAGATTCAGACTACATTGGGTAATTTCATCCCAGACTCAAAAGCTCCTTCCCGGGTTCCTGACATTAAGGGAGGAAAAAAAATTAAAAAAAGCTTTTCTTGTCATGTGACCATACTCCTAACCTACTTTAAGGAGTTTTATTTTCTCAGTCATTAGTCATTGTTGTCTTGCATTCTTAGAGATTTTGAAGTTTCTCTTAATCCCTCCTAAATCCTGTACATTCTGGAGGTAACCTGGAGAGGCTCAGAGGGCCCCAGAGATGCTGAGAGCTCCGAATGCTTTCCTTGTTGGAGGAGCTTTTTCATCATCCTCCACATTAATTCACTTAATGCCTGTGTGTGTGAATGGTGGCACCCGGGTGCACAGGGCAGGTACCTGCTGGGTGTAAATGGAGGTGCAGCCCTCACTTCAGGGAAGAGAAGTGAGCGACACAGGACTTTCTGCTAAGCACATTATCAAGTTAGCACTGTATTAGTGGGGGAAAAGTAACTGTGGTTTATATAGGATATAATCAGATTTAACTGACAAGCTTTTAAGAGTTCACCCCTTGATAGGAAAAATACAGCCAAACAAAATCACATCAATAAAGCTATGGTAAGCACAATAAAGCAAAAACAGTTAAGGCAAAGAAAGTCCTTGAAACTGAACAAAATTGTGATGTGGCAGAACCTGTGTGTGTGTGTGTGTGTGTGTGTGTGTGTGTGTGTGTGTGTGTGTGTGTGTGTTTGCATCAGAGGTTAACATGGATGTCTTTTTTTTATTGCTCTCCATCTTGTTTTTTTGAGCCAGGGTGTCTCACTGAACCTGAACTCACCATTTGGCAAGTTTGTCTGGACAGTGAGACTCTGGGATCTTTGTGTTTCCATTGTTCAGGTCTGGGACTACAGGTAGGTACATGATGCCATGCATGACCTTTTACTGATATTTTGGTGTGTATCCCTTTGTGCCTCAAAGAGTCTGGTTGTACAATGGTGGTCTGCAGTTGCTCAGGATTTGTACTAGGGATCATATATGTGTACCTTAGTCATTCTCCCTGGATCCCATGTTCCACTCTTGGTTATTTCTGGCTACAGCATGATTCCCAGACTGACTGCTCATTCCTCAAAGGCTATAAACCCACAGTTTCACTGTAGCCTGAAAGGGGAAGCAGATGGTTAATAAAGAAAGCTATGGCTGGTGATTTTTCTTTTTCGTCTTGCTTGGTTCTGAGGCTGAAAAAAAAAAATTACCGCATACTTCAAACTTGAGCAGTGGCTGTGAATGTATTCACTGTTGAATTCATCTGTGAGGTTATTATACGAAGCTTTGATGTTACAGCAAGACTACCTGGGTCGTTTTGTTCCAATTATGCAGTGCAGAGGAGGAGGACTTCCATGCCACATGAAGCCACCCAACTTTGATGTCTTGTGCGGAGGGTGCCCTTCTTGGGATCAATCTATCAGGAGGAACTCCAGGTAGCTGGGCATGTCCAAGTGACAGGACTCTAACCTGGGTGCTGTGTCTACTCACAATGATCTAGCTGTCTCAGTGCGGAGACGCATGGGAGGGGAGAGGCCATCAGTGTTGGCCCTATCAAGCACATTTCCCATTGCATCACAGAGGATTTGGAAATAACCTCATTTTCCTCAATTAGGAAGATGGAGATCGTAATGGCTGTACTTTGCTCTCTTCAGCCGTCTTTCATCTCTGCATCGCAAAGTGCTCTGAAAGCATGATTAACAGGGCTTCCCAACTCCCCAGCCGGACAGGCGCCCCACTGCCTGCTTTGGCAGAGGCTAAATGGTTGAGGCCAGCTCTCAGGTGAACTCAGAGTAATGGGGGAGTCTGCTGACCCCAAAGCAGGGCAAGGACAGATGCTGAGAACCTCACGGGAAGGAGTGGGGAGGGAATGGCAGCCTAGGCTTGGGTGATTGCTGGCTCTTGAATACAGCCCTTGCCTATTGTCTCAGCATAGGCTTGTTACTAATGTAGATGCCCAAGCCTGTCCAGATCTCAGGATCAGTGTGTAAAAACCAGAAAGTGGAATTTTAGGTCTCATGCCTCTTTCCACTCTGCCATTCTGTGTAGGTGTGATCCTATGCCATTGCTATGGGGTCCTCAGACCATGTGGTGTGTCATTTGGATGGCATCTCTTCTTAGAGCCAGTCATTCTCAGTTGCTGTGGGATATCTATACCACTGTTGCCCACAACTTTCCCCTTCTTTGTTACCTTGTAGCCACTGCATAGACCCCTACCGTACTGCACAGCAGATGGTACTCAAGGACCAGCTTGGCTGCTTCATATATTACTCCATCTCCTTGTTCTCTTCTGCCCATTCTCTCAGTGTAAATACCAGCTTGCCCTGTGTCCTTGTGTTTTTGTTTTTGTTCTTGTTTTTGTTTTGTTTTGTTTTGGTTTTTTTTTTTTTTTGCCATGGGATTGCTGACCACTGTTTACTCAGGTCAGGCCCTTCCTCTGATATCCTTCTACCTTCTATCTGCCTACAAAGCCTAGGGTTGTGGCATTAACTCACTCAGCCTATCATGCTTTAGCCTGTGATTGCCTGGGTTAGACTCCCTGGCCTCATCACTCCTGTCCTCTGATACTTCCACCTTCTGGATGCATTCCCTCTGAGCATGATTAATAAAAACCTAGAGAGATATTAGGGTTCAAGCTTCAAGCTCTGGGTTTTTATTATTCATTCTTCTTCCCTCCATGTTTCCCATGAGTTTTTCTTTGTATGTAATGGACTGAGAGGTGAACCCACAAGATTAAATTTTAGGTCTGTGATTGAGGTGATGACATGGTTGATAAAGCATTTGCCTTTCACGTATCTGGACTTGAGTCCAATCCCCAGAACATACATACATACATACATACATACATACATACATACATACATACATGTATACATACATAAGCCAGCTATGGCAGCACTTGCCAATAATCCCATAATTGGAAAGGCAAAGACAGGTGGATCCCTGGAATTCTCTAGCTAGTTAATTTAGCCTAATTAGCAAGTTTTAGCCAATGAGATATCATGTATCAAGATAAACAGTAGTGCCTGGGGAATGGCACCTAAGGTTGTTCTCTGGGTGCCATCCACAGGTATCTACACTATCTACACACACACACACACACACACACACACACACACACACACACACACACACACACACACACACACACACGTCTAACCAGAGGCCTGGCATAGTTGCTTGCTCGTTAGTACCTTGTCTCTGACATTCTTGAATGGAGCAGGAGATCTCTTCCCCGATATTCAGTGCCTTTCCAGGGCCCCTTTTCTAAGAAGATCTTGGGTGGCTGTACTTGTAGTTGTGTTCAGGGCAGGTGAGGCGGATTGTAATCACAGAAGTAAGAAGGAACTGGAGGATGAATCCCCAGAAAAAGGCAAAGGGCACCAGAAGATCCATTTGTTTCCTTCTGAGGAAGAGCCTTAGATGTGAGGCCCATCCTTTATGATTGTGTATTCATGGGTGCCTCAAAATGTTACATTTTGAAAACAAAACAAAATCACAATAGAACACAACTGGAGAGTTCTCCCACTTTTTGCAAACCCTAGGGGTTACCAAGGTGAGATTCCTGATAAGGTCAAACTATACCCTGGAAGATAGATGGTTTGCTAATTGAAAATCTTTTATTTTCACTCTTGAAATCTCAACTTGCCTTCCTCACTTTCCTATGGAGAGAACTTGGCCCTGGAGGGCGTTCACCTGGGGCCCTACCTTGTCATATATGAAGGCTGCTTCTTGCTTCACTCACAGGCTGCCCTGGCTAGCCACAATAAAAAAAGATGCTCAGAGGTGGGGCTGCTGTGTTTTGTTGTGGAGGTTTCTCAAGTGTAAAAAGCACAATAAAACTTAATTCTATCCCTTTTCTGGAACAAACAGAAAGAAAACTGCTGAAGTGGAAAATTCAGAATGAGAACTCTAGGACAGCCATTAAGTTTGAGTTTTAAAAACTGCAAAGGATGCTTTTGAGTATTCCATGTGTGTGGGTGGGGTGGGTCTCCAATTGTGGTGTTCAATACAGCCCCATTTTATATGTGCTCATGGGTCCCATGTGAATTCCCCCGTTGGGCCTCATTGCCCATCCTTTTTTCTTACTTTTCTCACTTCAAGTGCCCCAGGATTCTTGTGATACCACTGTGCTCCAAGCTTAACCAAACTTAACCCTCCGATGTCCACAAGCTGCTGCCATCACTCCTGAGGCTCCCCATCCCTCCTCTAACTTTCTCAGTGTCCTGGCCACATGGTTGCCTTTTGTTGCCATTAACCTTAGGACAAGAATCACCAGGGACAGCCCTGGATGGGAAAGGGCTTCTTAGCATCTTGACTTCTGACTTGAAGCTGACCTCATAGCCAGCTTTCTCCAGGTTCTTTTTAAATTTCCTTTTTGGTTGTTTTGAAATAGGGTCTTACTCTATAGTCCACTCTGGCCTTGCTCTCATGGTAGTCCTTGTGCCTCAGTGTCCCCAAGTGCTGGGATGACAGGTGCCACCATACCCCCTACCTTTTTCTCCAGTTTGTATAGGTTTTCCTGCCTGACTCTTTGTCAAGTGAAGGAGTCCTTGCTGATCTCAGTCACCATTGCTGGGCATGTGAGACCTGCTCTGTGTGAAAATCCCCAGGAAAGGCTGAAAAGGAGTAGCCAGCAGGGGCTTGACATAGCTCTATGGAGGACTTCTGGAGGAAGAAATTTGTGGGACAGTAACTGACATACCTACTTACAACATGAGCAAAGGTTATGCAGAGAAGTGAAGAATACAAAGAAAGCTAAATACCCTGCCCAGGCATAATGGAAGGATCCATTGTAATGGGTTCTTTAAAAAATTACAGAGAGACAGTAAATTTTCCTTGTGTATGTCTCTTTAAAATAATTCATTTTAACCACTTTATTTTGCATTTCCTGGCCTGTAACAGGTCACAGCCCATTATTTTGTAAATGCCCCTGCAAGTTCATATATTCTCCATAAGCTTCAAGCTGCCTTCAGAAGTAACCAGTTGACTGCCAAACATATGTGTTCCTTTCCATCCACAGAACCATGACTCAGAAAGAAATGTCTCAAAGCAAGGAAGCAATCATGAGCACTTTGCATCCCACAGTGTCCAACAAAAAGCTGTGGACAATAGAAATACGGGCAGGATTGACAAGCATTGTGTTTGAACCAGGAGGGTTAAAATCCTTGTCTGATAACTATTTGGAGAAACCATTGAGGACTTTTGAGTGGGCAGAGCCACAAGAGGGAAGGAACCTGGGTCCCAGAATGAGCATATGAAAGCATCTGAGAACCATGACAAAAATAAGTAAATCATTGTATGAAGCTGTCGTAGTAACTTGAGGAAGTACTACCTCAGAGAATGCAGATTGGTTTAGGTAAACTAAAGCCTTTTGTGGAATTGCCTATCCATAGGCTTCTTGGTTCATTCATCATCTCTGTCTTCTCCCCAACCCTTACATTAGTGGCTCAGGAGCTGCTACTTTTGAGTGAGAAGGTTTAAAAAAAAAAAAAAAAGCTGATAAGAATCAAGATATCAAGATGCCATCTAAGATAAGAAAGTAGGTGAAGGGAGTTAGTGAAGGAATTTCTTCTCCAGGCTCTGACTTTTTTTTTTATTTCTAGGTCTCTAGAATTATGAAAGTAATGGAGTCATGAATATAATTACCTCTATTCTGTAATTACCCAGCAAATACCATATGAATACATCGGGGGTTTGAGTCAGCAGATCTGGCAGCTGCAGAGTTTGATTATGATGATTTAGCTGTTGGGAAATGCCAGGGATTAATTTTAGTCATCAGTGTAGGAACAACAAGGAGAAATGGCCCCCAAATTAGGAAAGACAGGATATGGGGAGAACACTTAATGCTCATGAGGTCAGTTTGACAAAGGAACACTCCCTCTGGAAGTGGTCCACTCCTCCAGCATCACAACATAGCCAGAGAGAAGCAAAGGCTCATTTACATCTGTTGCTTTTTCCCTGGAAATCTGCTCTTCTGGGATCTCACAGTGAGAGCAGGGTGGCAGATGTCTGTTTCATTGTACAGTGGAAGAACCTCAGCTGTTCCCACTTTGCAGATGGGGATAGTAAGTCTATCAGAGTGGACCATCCCTAGTGGAACCAGCAGGGGCAATTTCACTGTGCTTGGCACATTTGGTATTGGTCATTCTGAGGGACATGTCTCCATCATGTTTTCCCACGGAAAAATGGTCATTTCTTTAATGACTTCTTTTAGAAGACTTTTCAACAAAACAATGTGGAAAGGGAAAGCCAATGCTGCTGTTCCAGGGATGAAATGGAAAAGGTCCCTAAAGCCTTGGGGTCTTTAAAAAGTTCTAAGGACCCCTGGAATCCTTCCTGTATGATCACATTCACTTATTACATGATTTTAGCTTTACTGTTGAATCACGCTTACTCCATCCCATGGATCTAGGATCATTCTGAACTTTCTAGTAGGCCAAATTGCCTTTTTCTCTTTTGTAGTGGGATTTGGTGTTCATTGTCTACTGACATGGGTATTCCCCAGAGGATGAGTTAAGGATATTCCCAGACAGACTTGAAGAGGGGATAGGAAGTCACTCAGAGAGCTTCAGGGACCAGCCTGTGAGAGCCAGGTTGTGGTGGGAATTTTGATGATGCAGCTGCATTTTAATCACCTATGACCCTGTAAGCTCCCCCTTATTTTTACTCCTATAAGTAACCCCATTGGTTAACTCATTGGTTTGCCAGCTTAGATTTGGTGCCATTGTCACTTTGGTTTGCCATTGTTTTAATCTGGTACCAATAAACACTTGTTCATGTCTCCCAGGAACTGTCGTAACACACACATGATAACCTGATCTAGCCTTGAGGAAAAGAAAGACAGCCAGGGACATTTGGAGATTTGGAGCTGGGCTGAAACATAGGGGACATGGTGTTCTGTGGCAGAGATGAGGGAGTTCATAATAGATTCAATAAAGGCTAGTCCTTTTGCCTGCATTGGGGTTAAAGGCCTCAGAGGAATCTCCTGCCTTTACTAAGCAAGATTTTCTGTTTACTAAAGACAGGCTACATTTTTAGGGGCTTCCTTTATTTCTTCATGGACATACAAGCTGATGATCATGCAAAGATGAGCAAGCTAGGATGCTGGGCTGGGTCTCAGTGACTTTCAGATGGTAAATAACCCTTATTCACAGATAGAAACAACCTTGGAGACATAGGGTGAAACTTTTGTGAGGGCAGCTGTACCCAAAGATAATTTCCGGGTATACAGAATTACCTACACAACAAACATGGCAACAGTCAGTTAATTGCCATGTTGCCACAGCTCCTTACTTTGAACTTTGTCAAGAACCCTAAAGTTCACCCTACTGAATTTAGAACAAAGTACCACTTTTGACTAACACCTTAAACTATTTTCCTGATGCTGACATGAGGCCTAACCATTACCCTGAACTCCAAATGTTACACCCAAACTGGGCCATAACCACTTCTAATGTATAACATAACCCAGAGGTATGTTTAGGAGCCAGCCCCTGACTGTTTCACCCTGAATAAGGGCCTAACCTATAGATTCATCCCACTTTACCTTGGCTCTCAAGTTAAATATACCCGGGTCTGACAATACTGATTAAATTCTGTTTTTGACCTGAAAATAAAAATAAGAATCTATCTATCTATCTATCTATCTATCTATCTATCTATCTATCTATCATCTTCTATCTCATATATTTGATGACATGTTGATCTTAGGGATGAAGTTGTGACTGACCCATTTGAGAACCTATTTGTGTAAACTGTTCTTGATTTTAAAAGATTCTTGATTATCATATCTCAGCTTCTTAGGGTAAACGGAAAGAATTTTAAAATAATCATATGATATGGTGGAGAGGTGCAAGGTATAGCTTGTGCTCATCCTATACTTTTCTTAAACTTTGAAATAGGAATAAGGAATAGATGATCATATATATAATATATATATATTATGTAATATATAAACCACTTAGAACACTCAATAAATGTATATTAGTCTCATTATCATCATAATTTTCTACTTCAATCAGGAGTGCCTCTGAAATCCTGACATTTGACAAAATAAAAGTAACTTCCAAGTACAGGCTCCTTCGTTTTCACTAATGTTTTTCAACAGTGGGGACACATTTTCATAAAGGTTTTCTTTCTGGAGTTCGTTACATTGTACAGACAACTTTTCTGCCAAGTAGAGAAGTCAGTGGGTGACACATTCTTAGACCCATGGGTTCCATTCAGTGCAGTGCAAGGAGGGGACATAATCAAACTCTGGAATTGAGGTCGTTACACCCATGGTGCATTGCTCACCAGTGATAAACAAACTCATGCATTTGTTCATTCTGTCATTGTACCGTCTCTGCTATGTCCTGGGTACTGAGCAACCGAGCAAGGTAGGCATTGTTCCTCCCTTTGAGATTTTTCAGTGCAGTGTCCAATAAAGATCCAGACTACGTGGGAAAAACGTACTCAAGGTTAAAACTTTAGAAAAATTTAGGATATAAACTTTGGTTTTAATGGGTGAGGTTTGCAGGACCTGTACTTAGTGGAAGGAGGAACTAAAGAAGATCATGCTGAAACTTAAGGGCAGGCAGGAAGCTACTCAGTAGAAGCATATAGGAGAAAGTGTCTGCACAAATAAGGCTTTTGGATGCATGAGATTGTACTTTACTGTAGGATAATGCTTGCAATGTCTGTGACTTTGCCACCAATAGCTATTTTGCATCACATTCCATAGAATTATGACAGTTATTAGACCCATTGTTGAATTTTGTTAGCAAATACATTAATGAAGAAGGCCATATATTTTTACTATACCACAAATACATATTTGAAATAGTCTTTAGATGTAGAGTGGTTTTAGGTGTAAGGGGACACTGAGCAGAAGGCTCAGAGATTTCTCCTATGCTGTCTGCCTGTGTGTTATTAATTTTTTGATACTTTTGGTTTCCTTTGTAATCTCACAGACTTTGTACATTAAATCATCATGAGAAGTATCAGGCATGGTGGTACAGACCTGTAATCCAAGGCCTAACAGAGAAAGGCAAGAAAGGAATAATAACTTTTCAGGTATCCTGGGCTACATGAGACCCTGTATCACAAACAAGGCTATATGCAGGGCTAGGGAGATGCCTTAATGGGCAAAACACAGGGACCTGATTCTGGTGCTGTAGAACCCACGTGAAAGCCTACTGCAGCTTCTGTAATCTCAGTATGGGTGTCTGTAATCCTATCTCTGTGGGGAGATGGAAGGCAGACACAGGGCAGTCTTCAGATTCTGACTTATATCCTAGGATCTGACTATATCCTGCTATGATATAAACTATAACAGCAAGAGACCCTTTCTTAGAGAAGGAGGAAGGTGAGGAGGACTTGCTATACTAGATTGTCCTCTAGCCTCTATCTGAGTGACATGGCATACAAATGCCTACACTCAACACAAAAACATAAACATACAGACATGCACTAATAAAGATGGGGGGGGAGAACTTTAGAAAGCAATGACAAAAATAAACCGTCCAAACCTCAAAACCTGACCATGTTGAGCAGGGTTCTAGGTCACAAAACTTGACCGTGGCATATAGAAGGCTAGGGCAACTACTTACACTAGTAAGAACAGCCTGCAGAAGCTGAGGAGGGAGAATGGGAGGAAAGGAGGGAGGGAGGGAGGGAGAGATGAGGGATGAAGGGAGGGAAGGAAGGAGGGAGGGATGCTAGTAGAGGAGGGGCAAGGGAGACTGGAAAAGTTGAGCATCACTGGGAGGAACTGAGTTTGGGCCACGGATGGTAGGGAGGTACAGTGGTGTTTTTAGCAGAAACTGATTAATGATTCAATTGACATTAGAACAATATAAAAAAATCCTCTTCACTGTTTTGTGTGACAAAGGAATGAAGGATCCAATAAGCAATAAAAGAAGGGCACCTGCACCTTAGACTACAGTGACAGCAATGGGAATGCAGAGAAGGGGGGTGGAGTGCTGATGTATCTTGGGGGTGAAACTGGGAAGCCTGTGGTAATGAATTCCAGGTGGGAGGCACCAGTAAGAGAAGTGTCAAGGATGATCCCACGTCTGTTACTTAAACAGCAGCAGATGATGGTGCTATTGTGTGTGATAAAGATGAATGAGGAGGGGCTAGAGGAAGGGGAGTGTTCAGTTTTAGACGTGTGTCAATTGAGATCCTGCGAGGCATCCAAATGGATGTGTCAAGGAAGCTATTGGATAAATGAGCCTGCAGCTTACATGAGATTTGGGTGGGAGATAGGAATTTGGAGATGCCAATGTATAGATGACACAAAGTCAGGGAGATGAATGAGGCTGCCTTAGGCAAGAATGAGATGGGAAAAGGAGAGCACATGGCTCAATGGAACTTAAAAATTTAGAGGTAGTACAATAACACAGCATAACTCAAGTAATAAGTGATAATTTACATAGCTAGCCATAACAGGGGACTTACTTTGTGGTAGGCAGCCTCATAATTATACTATATGCATATTTTTGAGTTTTACAATAACAATGTGAAGTAAACTAAGTAGTGAGAGAGGAAATATTTTGCCTTGTCAAATTAATAGGCAGTGGAGCTCAGGGTATGATCCCTGGTCTCTAGACTTCTCTTCATCTTTGGGGGATCTTGGAACATCAAAGCCAGAGTCATATGTTAGGAAGAAGTCCCCAAGTTTAACATGAAAAGAGTCAAGAGAAAATTATTATAATGTGGGAGGGGTGTCAACATGGTCAGACATATCATAGATGTTAAAGATCACAATAGTAAAGGCCATTCAGTGGAGGTGTGGAAAGGTATCAGCAGACATTGACTGGTATGGCTTTGAGAGAAAACAAGTTGAGGACACACAGTTGGTCCCCAACCATCCCACATGATAAAATACTTATTCTCCATGGTAGATAGAAAGTCTTTGAAGTATATTTAAAGTGCCTAGCATGGTGCTTAGCATATAATACAACTGCAATATGTGTCAACAGTTTTAATTCCTGTCTATGTTGATCTTGAGGTAATAAATCCCTGAATGTTTGTGGCTCATGAATGTGAATGAATGGCTGGCTCAGTCTCTGGTCCACTAGTTTATGTATGTGCAAGAACAATGTCAGTGAGACTACAGAGGGTAAATATGACAAAGTACCTCTTTCTCTAGTGAACTGATGTAGAATGAAAGGTATAGCTAGGGAAGGGTGGGAAGGAAGGCTTCCTGTGACCTGTCCTGCCCAGGCAAAAGGCAAATGGGGAGGCTAGAAGGAGAGTGTGGAGGAGAGATCTGTGGACTTTAATAGGTGATGCATTTGATTGGACAAGAAATGGACTCTCTTACTGCTGTTTTTGTTTTTACACAAGGAGGCTGGCTTTGTCCTCAGGTTGGTAGATATTGCCCAAAGTTTCTGTTTGAACACCTTCCTATGTACATTTAAATGTTCCTCCCTCCACAGAGCCTGAAAGTGGTTTCTCAATTGAGCAGAGCACATCTCTTTATTGCTTTTCACCACAGCAACTTGTCCGAAGGCTGGTGAGAAGGTGCCAGAGACCCTGGTATGAGCAAATGCAGCCTGGAGAAGCTCCTACAGAAGGGGCCTTGTACTGGAATGCAAGGCTAGTGTTAGGGTGGTTCCTAGAGTCCCTGAGTATTCCTCAAGACCTTCCCAAGAAAGCAGAGGAATAGGACACCTCCCTTGTCCCAGGACATGTCCTCACTTTGCTACTGAAGCAAGGTATACCCAGTGCAGGGGTGAGTATTATAGCATCTATCCTAGCCAGTGTATTTGTGTTAGTGGCCACACCCCTTTGGGCATGCACCTGTAGGTGCAGATGAAACTGGAAGGAAAGAAGCAACTTGGGCCATCTCTTTCACTTTCTCTCTTGATTCACTGAATGGAAGGGCAGAGAAAGGCTGCGGTGGTTCATTATTATTATCTGTGTAAGTTGCTCCCCAATAAAACACCTATTTATCATTTATCTTGGGTCTCGTGAACTCGTTACAACCCTGCCTTGAATCGGCCCCAGCCTGATGCAAGTGAGTCATAGATTTCTGCCTTTGAAGAAGTCATTGCTCATTTCCTTGCTCCTGGAGCTGTGTAATGTTGGTCACTTGAGAGGAGGTGGGCCTCTTTTTAACCTTATCAGGTATCCTTCTCTAGAGTCAAGGGTCTCTAATACAGCATTACTAAGTCCTTTGACCTATGTTCTGGATAAAGTCCTGATGGATAGTGAAGCAGAGTTAGGTAGGTTGTAATGGGCTGCAACCCAGTGGGACTGGGTTGAGGCACTTGGGAAATGGATAACCAGATTTGACTACGAGCCCCAGATGACTTCGGGGTGCTTTGTGGCTGTCTGAGTTATTTGGAACCTGCCCTAGTTATTCTGATATTAGCACATTGCTTTCAGTAAGTATCCCTTTTCACACAGTTTATATAAAACCTTTTGCAAACATGTAGAGTGTCCTAGTTAATTTCTGAAGCCACTGAGTACTGTGTGGAGCTTTTGGAGGATGTAAAATGAGGTAATCCTGAGGCCAACTATGTATGAATGTACAGGTAGTAAATGCATTAGTCAGGGTTTTCCCAAGGGACAGTTGATAGAAGAAATACATATTACAAAGGGGACTTACTAGACTGAGTTGCAGGATATAGGCTAGGCAGTGAGAATAGAGTGTGAGAACACAGCGTGAGAATCCAGTAGCCCTCAGCTCAGGATGTCTCAGAAGTCCCAGTCTGGCACAGAGGCCAGTAGGTTATTAGAAGGTCACTGCTCTTCTGTCCATGTCTAATGGAGACTGAAAAAAAATCTGAATTCTGGTGTTGGAACATGGTGGAAAGATGAGTATCAGCAGAGCAGATGCACTTGTAGACAGCAAGAAGTGAACAATCTGTAGACCAAAAACATTTCCTGCCTTTCCCTTGGGATTCACTGTACCTGGGCCACAGCCAGAAGGTTACCCTTCCTCAGTGAATCTTTTCAGTGAACACTGTCAAGGACCCACCCAACAGCATGTCTTTTAATTGATTCCAACTGCAGTCAAGCTGACAACTTGATCTGCTATCATGGTGACAATGTCTTCTGCACAGGGCTGCTCTATGCCGTGCTCCCGAGCCTGCCTCCAGCTAAATCCCGGCTGCCATTTAAACTCCCAGGTAAATGCCACATCTGCTAGAAATTCTTTGGTAATTTTTCTTTTTGTTTGCAGTATTCCTTTACTATCATTATTACTGAGCCAGTACTCCCACCATATAAAATGTATTAGTCAGGGCTCGGCCATTAAAAATGAATTAGTGATGGTTTGATCATTCACACTGTTATGTAACTGCCTCCTCTGCCCTGTTCAATGATAAACCTTGTTATTACCCTTAAAAATAAGCACTCAGTGTCTACTGTCTATTTTTTCATTTCTTCAGTCCCTAGGAACCAAAAGAATGCCCTATCTGTCTTTATGAATTGGTCTATTCTGTATATTCATACAGATAGAAATACACAATGTTTGGCTTTTTGTGTTTCATATCTTTCACATAGAGAAATGTTTAGAGGGTATGCAGGTTTCTTATTGGATCATATAATAGCTGCATTCCTTTTATTGGCTAAATAATGTGCCATTGCGTAGATATACCACAGTGTATTTATCTATTTATCTGTTGACAGACATTGAGTTAGTTTTACCTTCTGGTTGTTGTAGTACTCTGAAGGCTTGTGTACCTTCTCTCCCTCTCTGCTCCCTCCATTCCCTTTTGGGCAAGTGCATCCTGAAGAATGGAAATCTTGATTCACATGGTCAATCTATGTTTAACTTTGTAGGAACTATTGTGTCCTACATAATGACTGTGCCATTTTACCTTTCTCAACAAGCAAATCTTAATTATTATTTATTTCACGGTAACTCTTTTGCAAAGAAAATAATTGTATCCTAGGTACATGTAAGATGCCCTGTGAGTTCCCTGTGAATTTTTAGACCTTGAACCTTCCAGCTTCTAATATAGTATCTTATTACTTATTCACTTACTTATAGTCTCACTGAGCAGTCAACAGCATACTTTTTGTTATTAATCCTGGATCTGGAGTAAAAATATCTGGACCCAAGTTCTAGATATGTATATCTGTTGGTATATGAATTTTGGGAAGTAGGTTGAGACAGAATCTATACTATTTTGGCATCATCCTGGCTCTATGTATCAGTTTTCTCAACCTTCCTAATGCTACAACCCTTTAATATAGTTATACATATTGTGGTGATCCCCAACTATAAAATTGCTTTTGTTGTTACTTCATACCTGGAACTTTGCTATTGTTAATGAATCGTAATGCTGATATGCAGGATATCTGTTGTTTGGATTGTTTGACTCCCATAGGGGTTGCATCACATAGCTTGAGAAGCACTGATCTATGGAGATGAGAACGGCCTGAATGCCTGATCATCATTATATATTCCATTACTCTCTCTTACTCCCTACTTTCCTTTAGATTTTATCTCTGCCTGCTTTAGATCTATGAGTTGGGATTTATTTCACATAACCATCTAGAGTTCCATTCATTTCCCCATGCATATCATAATTCCCCTCTTCCTTGCTGCTGAATGAAAATTCCACTGCATGTGTATACCACAGTTATTTTACCCATTCACCTGTTGGTGGTCATCTAGGCTGGTTCTGCATCTTGGTAATTGTGAATAGTAATGCAATAAACATTAGTGTGCAAGTGTTTCTCTGTTATGGTGACTTAGAATTGTTCAGACACATACCCATTGATAGTGTAGTTGGTCAAGTGGTAGTGTAACTGTTTGGTTTTTGAGGAACTTTCATATTAGTTTCCAAAGTAGTGACTGTTAAGGTTCTGGTTGCAAAAGGGATTTTGAGACAGATGTTTTCAAGGAATGTTTACAACTCATACCCTTGCCTGTACAGAGAAAGCTACAAGGATCCCTGTGCAAACAAAGATACCCTTCATTTCACTTTCATAGCCCTTTAGTAGCTGCATGAGTGCTCCATTTTTGTGGTCAAACACTTGCTGGGACTAGAGGCAGTGAGATTAACCAGGTTGAACTGGTTTTAGGTGCAAGTATAGTAAGCTAACACTATCATCTGATGAACCTTTAGGGAAAAACTCCTGTTTACCTTCTTGTATCAATGTATGATTGGACACACATATGATTAAAACCACATACATCATAGAAAAGGACTGGTGCTGTGAACAAAGGCTTATCTCATCCTGGCTTGTCAATCTTAACAGAAAACCACCCACATCTACTACACCAACCATCTCCTCCTCCATCTGGACCATTGAAGGAAACCCTAGTAACCAGGTACTCTTGAGCAGCACTGTCCCCTAGTGTCTACTATTCCCCTGCATTGTGTCCACTCAGCACTTCCATCTGCTTCTAAATAAAACCCTGTGTTGATTTGATATCCATATACACTTCTCAAATACTTCTTTAATTCCATAAGATAGCAAGGACTCCAACTAGCTTTTGGCATTCCCAGTAATGCATCTACTAGACAATAGCAGAGGGTGTACTTTTATCCATTTCCATTTTACCTTAGCCAGGGGATGAAGAGAGTGTGAAGTTAAGAACCTTCAGAAATAAGACTTCCATGTGCAGCTTTCTGGCAGAGGGAGAGAGTCAGAGACAGGGACAGAGAGACAGACAGAGACACACACATAGACAGAGAGGGAAAGAGAGACAAAGAGAGACCGAGACTGAGAGAGAGAGAGAGAGAGAGAGAGGGAGAGAGAGAGAGAGAGAGAGAGAGAGAGAGAGAGAGAGAGAGAGAGAGAGAGAGAGAGAGAACTCATAGGGGCTTGTAGTCTTGCCATGACCAGCAAACATTTCTGTGTTTACTGCAGCTTCCTCAATTGGGAGAGGTGCAGCTGCTCTTCACCATCATGCAAGTGAAGGAGGATTCCTCCCCTGTGTCTAATTCAGAGTCATCATGTGAATGAAGTTAGATCCCTAGATGAGGAGTTGATGGGTGGGGCCAAAGAACAGAAGATCTGGCCCTAGTGAGACAACTTGACTTCATTAATGTGTTTCTTTTGGACTTGGCCACTCAATTGGAAAGGATGAATAGACAAAGATCTTGCACAAGCCCCATAGCTCCTAACACTGTATAGTAATAGTGATGCCAAGATACTTTTAAGTGAATACTTCACAGATGATTCAGTTTAACAATCTATCAACAAAGCGAAGCTCTTGGATATGGCCATATTCTGGGTTGTTCCCTGCCCACTGAGAGATTGCTCATTTGGATGTCTACTAAAAGCCTCAGATCTCAGATTTTTTTTCATTTAATCACACTCTAGTTTTGCTGTGAACAACTGCCCCTTGGGACTTGAGGAACCTCCAAATTTCCTAGGGTGGAGAAGAGAGAAGTATACACTGGTGACCATGAAATATTTTTCCAGAAACACAAAGGGAGGCCCCTTCCTGGTATTTGTGGTTATAGAAAGAGGACAAGAAAAGTTCTTCTCTGGCAACATATGACATGGCCCTGATAAGCAAAGTCTCCTGAGGCTATGCCGAAGAGTTCATGACCTATAGGGAAGAGCTGAGCCTCTGGATTTTTCTGGGACTACTAAATATAAAAAGGGAACTGAAGCATTCCGGAATGAAATGGATGTTCTCTCCTCTCCTCCCCCTTCTTTCATCTTCCCTTTTCTATGTCTTTGTGTGAGTTCTGAGATGGTTTCCTTATGTAGCCAAGGCTGGCCTTCAGCTCATGGTTCTCAGCACCAACCTGCCTTGCTTTTGAAATGAGTACTTTTAGCAGCTAAATGAATATTGCATTACAAGAAGAAAAAGTCATGCCACATGGGTGATAGAAAACAGTCCTTCCAGCTCTGTATCAGGAGAAGAGAGACCTTGGAAGGCAGAAGTCGATTGCAGAGGACAATGAGGCTGACTCTGTATTTGGGAAGCTATGGGCAGTTCATCTTTGTAAGAATGCAAGGTTAAGGGCTTGGTTCTGAGCTGGGGACCAGAAATCTGAGGGAAGCCTTTTAGAGCAAATACGATGTTTGAATCAGGTCTTGTGGGGAGCATGGACAAGTAGCAGATGGAGATACACCAGGCCTCACTGAGAGCAAGCTTTCCCACTTGTTGGTATTAGGGTATACTTTCTCTGTCTCCTGTTTGCATAGCAGCCTCAGGCTCTTCACTCTGGAAATTGTCACTTCAAGTCAAGAACAAGGAGAACAACAAATTCTCTGGAGAAATCTGTGTCTCTCCCTAAGTGTTGTTGGCAGAATGGGAGGAAGGGAACTTGACAGGTGATATTTGGGGCTTTGGGATAACAGCATATTTTTTTTCACAGTGCTGCAGGGCATTGGGATGTCCTGTGGTGTTTAACTGCACCCTACATAGTTTTATGGAAGGTGCTGAGGTCACTCACAGCCTGTTGGGGACAGGTGCATCTCCAGCAAAGCCTGACAATGTTTTCTATCTATTTCTGAAGAGGACTTAAGACAGGCTGTGTAGGATAAGGGATGTCCTTTAAATGGGATCATTACAAAGGCAATTAGGGCAGGCTGGAAAATACACAAGTGACAGGTGGCGAGGCTCTTTCAAGTAATCTCCTGGCTGCTGGAGAATGGGATGTCTCCTATACCATTCTGTAAAGCAGCTGAGCATACTAGAAGAGCCTGCACCTAGGCAACAGGGCAAGCAGTACACAATGCACCAAAATGCAGCAACGGCAGCACTTTTATAGATATGTGAGACAGGCTACATACAGCTTGTTTGCTCTTTTAGAAACTCCCATTTTCTTTGGCAGACATAAACAGATGTGTCTCAGAAACTGACAGGGGGTGACAAATTTAAGATTTGATGGGAGCATATTTTAGGAAGTATGGGAGTGCTTTGCTGTGGAAGCCTCCACATCCTAGCCTACCCTCTATCTCAGGAGGGATTCCAACTCTTCATGCATGCCCTTTTCCCAAAGATGTGCAGATGCATCCTCTCTTGTGGCCCCAAGCAACCACCGCTCGAATCTTTCTAGGAACCTGAATCAGGCTTCTGATGATCCTTCTTCTTTCAAAAAATCAGAAACTCCTTTGGGATCCACTGGGAGTCTTCTCTGCTTTTCAAAGCAAGCTGAAGAACCACTTCCTGTGAGGCAATTCTGAGCAGCAACCTGCTGAAGAGGAGGCAAACAAAGACTTAGCTGGGAGACCATCAAGTTTTCCTGTTTGCAGCTGCCTCATCAGAAACACAGGTCTGTTACCGGGATGGCGACAAGGACAGAGAGCCATCCTTCAACCATCCTTTGAACAGCTAAGATTCAGATTCTGCATACATTTTTGAGCTGGGGGGTGGGGCAAGAAGGCTGCACTCTCCACAGTGTGTGCCAGCAGCTCACCCTGAAGGTGATGTGGTACTGAAGGCCCATAGACACCAGCAGGGCAGGCACAAAGCACTGCAGAAATATTATTGCCCATGCATATTTAACTTAGTGCGGTGTGCATGTGTGTGTGTGTGAGGGGTGTAAACAAGGACCTCAGAGTATCCAGCCACCTGTGTTCCTCCTCAGGGGCTTGTGATTTCTGGAAGTTGAAAATGTTGAACACAATCCAATCTGGTGTATTAAAGATGGGAGCTCCCTGGGGGGGGGGCTTGGATGACCCTATGCTCATTCTGAAGAGGTCATTAATGATGAGGGTGGTGGGTTTCATCAGGAGAAACAGGAAGGAATTTGTTCATACCTTTAATTAATTCATTCATTAATTTCCTTCATGTCTACACTAATTATGACTCTCATTGTCATCTTATTTCCTCTAAAATCCTTGATTTCTAAACCAACAATATGCTATGTCTTCTGTTATTTTTAAATTATTATTATTTAATAATAATTATTATTATTATTATTTAATAATAATAATTATTATTATTTTAGCATTTGAGTCAGGGTCTCATTTATAGCAGCTTGACCTTGAATTCACTAAGTAGCTAAAGATAACCTTGACCTTGACCTTATTGTCTATCTTTCTGCCTCTACTCCTCCTGAGTGTTGGGATTATAGCCATAGTTTACCACACCCAGTTTTATGCAGTCCTGGGGATAGAATCCAGAGCTTCCTGCGTGTAAGGGATGCACTCTAGCAACTGAGCCACACCCACAGCCCATAGTGGTCTGTATCTTTTAAAGGTTAGCATTTGTTAAAGAGACTTCTAGGGAAAACTTGACCTTTTTTTCATTTTAAGGTAATCAAGATGAATAGATATCTAAATGATGAAATAAAAGGTAAATATCTCTATAGAGCTTGACATAGACATTCATTCTCCTCCAGGGCATTCAGATTTTCTATATGAATTTGTTAAGACCGCATTCTCAAGCTACAGTCTATAAAGCAGGCATGATGCCTGGGCAGGGCTGGGTCCTCCTGAGGGTTGTGAAGGAAGGAACCATTCAAGGCCTTTCTTCTTGGCTGGCAAGGAACTGCTTGCTCCCTGTCTTCTCACACGGGTTTTTCTCTGACACCTACATTTGTTTCTATGGCTAAGTTTCCTTTAAAAAATAAGGACAGAGGTCGTGTTGAATTAAGACTGTCTCTAAAGACCTTACTGTAGCCTGATTATACCTATAGGCATCTTATAGAAATATGAACCTATATTTTAAAGTACTAGGGGTCAAGATTTTAGCATATATTTGGGGATGTAGAACAAAATTCCACCCATAACACTGGATAAAAGCCAAAGCTCCAGGTATGCAGAGACCTGAGTTTGGATCTTATGAGGAACTGATAACCTCACTCTTATGGAGTCTTGGGCCTGCGCATTTCACAGCAGTGGCAAGGGGAGCTCTGCCCTTAGAGGACCACCAGGGTCCTCACCCACTTCGAGTCTGAGTGGCCCATTTATTTTGACAGGGCACTGGCTGATGATATTCAGGGGGACAATTCTGAGTATATGCTGAAATGTGTAGTTTGGTGTGGGGATGTGCCACACATATCCCATGGGTTGTACTGTCTGGCTTGCGAAAAATGGATAACCACTTTCCACTGTTCCAGAAGAGTCTTTCCTTTTTCCAACCTCCAGTTTTTAATCTCATTGTTTGGAGAAATGGCCCTGTTTTAGCTGTTTTAGTGCTATGTTTTTAAGGCTCTAAAAATTCTGTAAAAACAATAATATTGGGTGAGGTAGCCAAAGAGTTCAGTGAGTTTTAGATCTTATTTGTGGTATTTCATAAAAACAAATCAACTTTTACCTTTTATGGGAATACGTATTTTCAACTTGGAGAGTTTGCCCTTCCCACCCCCTTTCTCCCTTTCTTCCTCTATTCTAATTCCTAGAATAGTCTGGCAGAAATTGTACCTAGTAGAATTCTTTGTGTGTGTCTGCCTTCTGTCTTACTCTCGTCATCTTTGCAGGATGACTTTGTTTTTGTTAAATGATAGAGTTTAAATGTTGATCCATTTCAGCAGAATGCTGAATCCATCAGCATATAATTGCATTAATATTAATTCTCATTTCAATGAGAAAGGCACTTGGTAATCACTTGGTATTTAACCCTGACTGCAACCTTTCCAAGAGAGAAGAGGACATGTTGACAGGTTCTGAGATGAGCAATTTTGATGTCTTCCTGCTCAGGGTCACTGTATGGGGAGAATGGTATGCTTCTGTGTCTAACCTGGTACTGTGCAGACATACCAAGACTTTTACGAAAGAAAGGAGGGGGAAGTGCCTACTGGGGCATTCGGGAATCCAGACTCCTGCAGAAGAGAGTTGAGAGCTGTGGATGTTTGTCAAATACAACTAGGAGATTCTCTCAAAACAGATGTCCCCTGGGTCATTTCTCATTGTGATGCTCTTCCCAAGGCAGCAGATGTGCTTGCCAAGGTTTCTTCTTGAAGAAAAGCAACTTTCCCCCACCGGGATTCGGAGGAGGCTGTCTGCCAGTGGAAGAAAACTTCCCTCACAGCCATGAGGAATGAGGTCCAAGGCCTCCCAGGCATAGTTACCTTGGCCGGGAAACTCATTTTTGTCACATCTTGCAATAGGAACAACATGTCTGGCAGCCTCTCTTCTGAAGCAAAGTGAGGACTAGCAATCCGAGGATAGCATTGACTTTGTAGAAAAATGTTTCTCATCATCAAGAGTCTTGCTGTCTGGCCCTGGGAGTGGTAAGCCATTTGGTCTTCATTTAGATAGTTTTTGAATCACACCTTCAAAACAGGGCCTTATGTAGCCTACTTTGCAGTAGTTGAACTCAATCTAGAGCTGAAGAGGAGTCTGAACTTTTTCTGATCCCTCTGTCTCTACCTCCTGAGTGCTGCTGATATTATAGGAATACCCCACCAGGACTAATAGGTAGTGGGAAGTCTAAGTCAACATCCCTATACTCCAGTCCAAATATGGCTGACTTGTTCTGCCTTGCATTGCAGCATATATTAAAGTGCAATAAATATATCATAGAAATTTTTGGAAAAAGCTTTGATCAGAGAAAATTAATTTTAATATAAAATCAATACATATAAAATCCTAATGGGAACTCAAAAAAAAAAAGACTGATAAAATTATGGCAGGTTTTCTTTTTCTTGTGTTTATAATTGGTCCCATGTTGCAGATCCCTTCATATTTTGTGTGCTTCTGGGGTTTACCCCCAATGGATGGTAAACCTGTTGTATTCAGGGCTAAAAGAATCACAATCACAGGGGATGCCCAGTGGATGTTAAAAACTATGCTATTTTTTATTTTTTTTTATTTTTTTTTTAGGGAAGGGGCTTTATTGGGAATTGTTTCTCCAATTAGATGGTGCTGTCAGGGAAAGTGGGTGATCTATGACACAGCTTTCATGAACAAATCAAGGGCTGGATGGGGGGTCTTCTCTCTTCTTTCCTGGTTCCTATAGATTGGTCATTTTCAGGCAAGTAAACAGTTTTTTATTCTTCCAATGTCTACCTCTTATTCTTGCCCTTCATCGGACAGGACCCAGGTCTCTCTCTGTCCGTCTACCATCTTCCCACAGGGCTCTGCCATCATCAAGTCATTTGATGTTCATGGGATGAATGTCTGTTCCTCTCTGAAGACAACCAACTCATCTTTATCTGCTTGGCTCTTCTCCTCACTCTGGCCTGGTAATTTGGACACACATTCCTCCTACAGGAGTCATGCAGTTGAAACAAGAGTTTCAGCTCTAGCTTTCCAGAGATTTGAATCTTACAGAGAAGATGGGTCAACACCAGTTGCCCTCAAGAAAAACAGTAAGGATGCTATTGGTAATTCCCTGGGGCAGGAGGCAGTGGGGGATGAGTGAGTAATGCCACCTGGTCCATGTGTCCTGTCATCTAGCAGTCATCTCTCAGGGGATAGGGGTGTCAAACCTCCTCCTAGGTCTTGAACAACAAGGCCATGAACTGGGCTTCCTATGCCTGGGAACTCAGCTCCTTGAAAAACACAAGACACCCACAGGGAAAGCCCAGTTAGCTAAGACTCAGGATTAGCAGCTGCACAGCAAGGCCTCCATATCTGTTTTGATGAATAATGCAGTGATCTAAGGGCCCAAGGGCTACCAGGAAGGGATGTGGGGGCAGGGAGGGGAAGTGCTCTGAGACCTGGGAAAGTCAAAGGGGAACTTCTAGAGACAGTTCCGTGGCCCCGAAGGACCTGTATTTGTTGACTAGACCTTGAAGAATGAGAAAGGTCTCTTGCAGGAGAGCAACCCCAGGCTGGGAGGAACAGAACAGAGTGGAAACAGGGCTGGATATTAAAAACATTTCTTTAAAAAGCACTTCCTTTCTTCACTTTACTCTTGCAGTCCTTATTTCCTACAGTCCCCCACCCTGCACACTCCCTCTGATTTCCCCTTTGATATTATTTTTTTAATGCAAGCTGGGGAAGGGCTGCATTTTAAAGTCTATGTTGCCTGCCAAGTTGTGTTCCCAAGTTCTCTAAGCTCCACATGCAGCCAGAATAACTTTAGGATGAAGCTCATTAATAATGTGCATGGCAAATCACAGCCTCTGTAGGAGGCCTGTGGAGGGGGGCCCTGCCCCTGTCATCCAGCTTTCAGAAATGGCAGCTCACAAATAGGACACCCTGTCCCAGCACAGCCTGTAGTGCCATAGCTGTCTATGCAGGTGTCCTGTGGGGAAACTTCTTGGGTGAGATTTCTCTACCAAAAAGGCAGGCCTCAAGGGTAGGAATCTGATAGCCACAAATACAATTGCTTCCTGGCTGAGCATCATTGTTGCATGTTCTTGGATACTCACAGCTGTCCGCAGGAGGGGACTTCCCCACCACATATCACTTCGCACGAGTACACCCATTAGTTGTAATTAAGTAGGGCCTCTGCAATGATTACAAATGAACTTAGCACCAAAGGGATTATGCTCATATACAGAGCCATGCTCATGGTCTTCACATGACAAGTTAAACAGGCTTCCCAGCAAGCACTGGAGGAAGGCAGGTGACCACACAGGTTTCAAAGGGTGGCATTTCCTGGGAACAGATGGTACTTAACTGTGTTTATTTTGTGCAGCATCTTCAATGCCTGGAGCCAGGTTCCATTCTACTAGCCCAGTGTATCTGAAACCTTTATCCTCCCTCCCCTTGCTTGCTTTATTCTGAATGCACCCATGCCATCCATCTAACACTTCCACCTAGGAGGGGAAGATGCCCACTGTGGGAGCAGGCTTTCCCAATTATCCTGTCACCCTCAGTTCTGGGCTCCTGTGGATCAGTAGGAAACTCAAATCAATGTTAACATCTTGCCTTTAAATGAGAAGCCATGTGCTGGTCATCAACAAGATAGCCATTACCCAGAATACCAAATCCACCCTGTGAGTCTTGCAGGTGGTATCTCGTGATATTGGCTTTGGCTATTTTATTTCATGTTTTGAAAGGCTCAATCACTGTGCCTGTGATATCCCTGAGGCTCCGAGTAGACAGTGCTCTATTAGACCTTTTGAAATAGGGGCGCAGACTCTGGGGGTAGGAATGAGTATTAAAACCAACAGAAAACAAATTGAGAGAGGAGTGATGGATGGCAGTCAGATTTCCTTAGCAGGATGCAGTGAAACAAGAGGAAAGATTAGTATTTATAATAATGAAAGCGACCCCGAGGGAACTGTATGCCTGTTATTGAGCTAGCCCCTTTGCATGATGGGAGTCCAAGCTTGGTGATTAAGATCAAAGACTCTGTGTTCCATTGCTTGGGTCTGAATCTTGTTTTTGCTGTGGACCTTCTGGGTCTCCTAAAGACAAGTAACTTAATTTCCCCATGCATTAGTTTGCCTGCCTATAAAATGGGGCCAATAATCTTACATTTCCAAGAGGACTGTTGTGGCAATTAGGTGAGCTAATTTGTGCAAGCTATACATAACAGAGTCTGTATCTTGTGAATACTAATTAATTCTAGCACGTCTTTAGTCTTTATTACTCTCACAGTTTTTCTATAAGCATGCCCTTAAATATGAGTGTTTATAGACTTGGCAAAACCTTTAAATAGTATGAACATGACAGATATAATAAAATGTACAGAGCCAGGCATGCCTA
Source organism: Cricetiscus sungorus (assembly GCA_030556225.1). Lineage (NCBI taxonomy): Eukaryota > Metazoa > Chordata > Mammalia > Rodentia > Cricetidae > Cricetiscus > Cricetiscus sungorus. The sequence continues at coordinate 75,073,384 of JANBXA010000651.1, forward strand.
CAATTCCAGCACTTGGGAAGGTGAGGCAGGGGATAGGGAGTTCAAGGCCAGCCTCAGTTATATAGTGAATTTAAGACCAGTCTGGGCTAAATGAGACCCTGTCTCAAAATATAAAACAAGATTAAATTAAAAAATTAAAAGCCAAGGAAGAAAAATTGCAGAGATAAGAAATTATCATGAAATGAATCACCAGATAAAGAAATAAGATCAGAATATTTAAAACTCTCGTAGTAGTTTCTTGATCATCTCTATTGTTGACAGAGAAGAGGGACCTTCAGGAGGTGACAAAGCCATAGAGAGTTTGTCTGCCTTATAAGTGGGATTCTTGCCTGACAAAAGGACTCAAGGGCAGTAGCTAGGCCTTTACCTTCTATGTTTTTCTATAAAAGGAGACAGAGATACCATTTGTCCCTCATGCATGTGACATATGCAACCTGAGTGCAGGGAGCAGTTCTTACCAGCCACTGGATATATCAGCATCTTGACATTGGACTGTCCTGTTTCCATCAACATAATATATATGCTCTTAGTACACATTTTGTCTCAGGTGCTTCATTATAGAAGCCTAAATAGACCAAGATGGCTGCCGGGCTGCTGTAATTATTATACCAGACAGTTGAACCTCTGTTTTGATTATGTAGCCGCCATTCATCCACTTTCATTGCTAAATGATTTTTTTGTAAGATTTATTTACTTTCTGTATTTGAATGTTTTGCCTGCTTGTGTGTATGTGCAACATGTGAATTCCCACAAGAGCCTATGTAGCAGGGCTTATGGACAGTTGTGAGCCAGTTGTGTGCTGAGAATTGAACCAGGGTCCTCTGAAGGAGCAGCAAGTAATTTTAGCCTCTGAGCCATCTCCAGCCCCTTTTGCTGAATTATTTTTATTTATTTTTTAGTTTTTTTTAATGAGTAAAAAAGTTATTTATAAATGCACATATATTTACAATTAGCACCCCTGGTTATAGGGACAAAACAAATATACAACAACACATACACACAAAACCCACAAGAATACAAAAGGCTTTGTTCTGGTACCAGTCAGCAAAACTTGGATTCTAAAACCGAAGACCCTGAATATCAAAGCTCAGCCTCTGCTCTATACTCAACACCACAGGAGAATCCCAGACAGACTTAGGAGAGCTTGGATGATATCTTTGCTCCTTTCCTGGAAGGCAAAGTAGAATGTCAAAAGTAGTGATGCTTTCTCATGAGCATTGTGAGGACTGGGCAATCCAGCCATCTAAGCAGCAATGATACTCTTCATGACAGGCAGTACACATGTAGGCACATCCCTGTGGGACCATATGCAAAAACATTTGACCTTATCTTCTTCTGCAGGAACACATTTCTGTGGTACATTTCTGTCAGCCACTACCTTTTCTTCACCAGGTGTTAAGCCCAAACATCAGGGCTTCTTTGGTGTGGTCAGATAGAATTTGAAGCAAAGAGTGATACAAATGCTGACTTTGGAGGTTCTTCTCAGCTCTGAGGTAGCAAATTAACTAATGAGTCTCTGCTCAGATTTCTTCCTGGACTGGCTTCATGAGTCCTCACTACCATCTTCAATGTTCTGAGTCCTACTAAAATCAAAAGTGTGGTCATGTGACCTGTGGCAGGACATCTGTGAAGAGCAGTTTGGATCTCTCTCTGCCAGACCCTCAGGCTGCTCGTAAAAGTGAAGTAGGCCTACTTCTATTGCTGAATTATAAAACATGAGTATGTTCTACTTTATCAGGTAGGGCCAGGTAGGTTTTTCTAACTGCAGCCATTTGCAAGGCCATTACATTCAAATCTCAGCCAAATTTGTGAGTTTTACCCATCTTTATATCTCTTCATATTTAGCATCGTCATGGCTTTCATTGAGTTATTCTGATGATCATCTACTGGAACCTTTCTGTGCTCTTATTTTGCATTTCTCAGGTACTGATGAGAACTATTGGCTCTTGTGGGAGCCTACTAAGTCTATTATCCATTTTCTTGTTAAAACATCTTTTTGTTGCTTTGTAGAAACTCAATGTGTTGCAACTAACTGTTTCACTCCATGAAAACTAAGTTTAAATATTAGATTTTTCTTAAATAGTAATATTTGTCAAATGACAAGTTTTATATTTAGTTATTTTTCTCTAAAATAAGGATTTAAATAAAACTCTGACTCTGTCCCAATTAAAATGGTGCATATTAGTGACATGCTCTTCTAGACTCTGCCTGAGTGCTCGTGTAGAAAAAATGCTTGTTGCATTTAATAGATAACATTGATTTATTGCTTTTATTGATCTTTGGAAATTCTCTGTATTATTGGAGGTAATAGCTTTCCTTTGAGAACATGGAAGTTCTCCTCATTAGCATCCATTTTTCTATGAGACTGGGGGGGGGAATACCAGATGCACAGGATTCATTTTGGTGATATATTGAGGACCATCAGGGTGAACAATGGCTCTAACATAAATCAGATGGAAGGAAGAATTGAGTCCATTCACCATAGGCTTGCTGGAGTTTTTGTAGTAAAACGAGCAGGCTACTTTTCTTCCTCTCTATGGTGTCAAGCCCCTCTGAGTTTTCCTAGCATACTAGCAGTGGGTAAGTAGCTCTTTAGGGAGATGCGTGTCTCCACAGCCAGTGCAATGCATTGTTTTAGTACATCCCACAGAAGCCTTGCAGGTGACAGGGTTACCCCACTGGCCACTTGTGTTCCAGGCTTTTTACCTGTATCTGTTTGTCCCATAACCTTCTCCTGTGCATACTTGTTTCCTTTCCTTCTGTATGCCTTTCGGTCTAGGACAAGCTTTTGCGTAGCACCAATGCAGGCACTCACTTGTATGCCTGTATCTACACACCACTACACATGTTCACAGTCGCACAAACACAAAAATTGTGCACAACAATAGCATTCACAATGACATAAAACTTACATGATGAATTTTTAAGTGTAATAAAAAATATATGATTCAACCTGATTCTCTGGGCAGTTTTGTATATTTGTGCCTGGGGGGGGGTGCTCCCTTCAGGGAGAGTGTGAAACTGCCTGTCATTTCAATAGTAATCACCACAACCCTGCTTTCATATGAATCTGAGAGAAGTGCTGTGAATTCAGAAATGATGGGTACTTCTGCCTCTGTCCTCTGTACCCCTGCTTCTTTACTATGCTTTCATGGGATGACATTTTTCTCCCAGACAGGATAGCAGAACTTAGCACCAATCTGCTCTTACTTAGAGAGGTTCTGTGGGGATAGGTGCCCATCTCTAGCTTTCAGTCTTGGGCAATGACAAATCTTTCTGCCTTCCTTGTGGATGTTTCTGTTGAGCCCTCGGAACTCCTTGGACCCTTTTCCACATCTGGCAAGAATCAGAACATAATACTGCTTGCGCATGCACAAAGAATATGTCCTCATGCCTGGAGACCTCAGGCTTCCACTTCCAGGCAGCAGGAACAGTTCCTGGTTTGACTATAGTCCCAAGCTGGGTGACCTCGGGCAGATCACTTAGCGTCTCTGAACCTCAGGTCATTTCTTATTTACATAACGGGATTAATAAAGCCAAAATGAAAAGATTATTTTGAGGACTCAATGAGCCAGTGTTTGCCAAGGGCTTAGCAGCATGCGACATATAATGCCTGGTCAAACAGTGCCAGCTCTCGTCATTACTAGTTTCTTTAAGCACACTTGGAGCAGGCAGCACTGGAAGCCTTGGCTAAGGGTACACCAGGTACGCTTAGACTCTGTAGTGCCCTGATTGCAAGCAGCTTGTGCTTCAGGGATGGTTCTAGCAACTAAACTGTCAATCACAGCACAGCAGGAGGTGTCCACTAGAAGCAGAGAGTGTAGTGACAGGGCCTGGAGTTCTCCCCAGGTTCAGGAAGCTGTCCTGTCCAGAAACAGCTATGACCAAGGAGCAAAGGCAGTATTGGAAATCCTCTTTGTGCAGATGAGCCTCCCCCCACAAGCAGGGAGCCTTCCCTTTTTATGCTTTGCCCTTTAAATATTATGTTTCAAAAGGCTGGGCAAGCTCAGTCCCCACATGAAAAGACCAAGAAAAGTAGCTTGCTCTTGTAATCCCAGAGCTGGGGAAGTGGAGACTGGCAGAGCCCCAGGGTTCACTGGCCAGCTACCCTATCTATTTGGTGAGTTCCAGGTCAGAGAGAGACTGTGTCTCAAAAAAGCAAGATTGACAGTACCTCTGGCCTCTACATGTCTGTATAAGTATGCAAATTTGCCTGCACACACATGGATACCTATATACATGTAAAAACTGTGTGTGACAATACTATGCATAGTGAATATAGGCAGAGGGAAGTGTTTATAAAATGTAATTAAAATTGTGTATGATTTAATCTGATTCTCAGGGTAGTTATGTATGATACTTGGTCCTGGAGAGAGCACCTCCTACAGGTAGCATGCACACTGCCTGTTACTTGCATATTTATCATGGTAGGGAATATCACCTTTTCATGCTTGGCAATCATTCAATCATTCAAGTTAGTTGAGAAAGCAGTAGACACCAAGATTTCCACACTCTGTCTGTGGAAATGCAGCTGGCCTTTCCTTCTTCTCACAAGCTGGTAACTAGTTCCATGGGTGAAACCCAGGCCCTCCTGTCTTGAGCTGGAGGCTGTGTTCATTCCAGCAATCAGTGTGCAAGGCCAGGCTGGTCCGAGCTGACTCCGGCACCTGGCTTGGGAGGAAGGGTGATGGATCTCCTATCTGATAATCAATGCCTTTCTTGGTCCTTATCTTCAGAGGAAATGCTGCCCAGTGTTATCACAGGCTGAATCGATTAAAAGCAGAACTTTGAACTCATCTGCTCAGCGAGGTCTCCCTGGAGTGACTCTTAGCTGTGCTTTGACATCGCTCTGGTGCCTTGCCTGCCTGCTGAAAACACAGCTGCAGCTCAGACATAGCTGTGCGGGCCCAGAACTCCATTTTCACAGATTAGCTTGGGCAGGGAACATTTAATAAATCCACCTGCACAAGGTACCTTCAGCCTGTTCCAGTCAACTTTTTCCCTTTGTTAAAATTACTTTAGACAGTTTATTTTGACCATATTCTCCCCCTCCCAACTCTTCTTTTACCCAGACTTTCCAACCCATCTTCTTATTCTGTCAGTCAGTCAGTCAGTCAGTCTCTCTCTCTCTCTCTCTCTCTCTCTCTCTCTCTCTCTCTCTCTCTCTCTCTCTCTCTCTGTCTCTCTCTCTCTCTCTCACTCTCAGCTCAGTCAAATTCAACCTTTTGGTTTTCATTACTGTTGGTAGTTTGTATTTTTTTCTCCTTAAAAATGTAATACAGTCTTCAGTTCTCACCATCTCAAAAGTTCTCATTGGAGAGGTCTTCATGCTCATTAAGTGTACCTGGAGCCCTTCTTTATTCCATTTTTATATTTCCTTCCTTCCCCCTTCCTTCCCTTCCTCCCTCCTTCCATTTCTCCCTCCTTTCCTCTTTCCTTCCTTCTTCCCTCTTTCCTTATGGGAAATGGATCCTTCTTTTACACAATACATCCTGACACCATTTCCCCTCCCTCCAATCCTCCCAGCTTCCTCCACTCCACCTCACAGAAGAGGAAGAGGAAAGATTATAGAAGTCAAGGGGTGTAGAGGATACCGGGAGAGATTGGCTCAGTGAGCCAACTATGCACCTGAAGCTCATAATTGAGAAATGGGGTTAGGATAAAGAGGCATTTCAGAGGTGTGTGATCAAAGGCTACTTCTGTGCTGAGGACACCTGGGTATCCAGAGGGGAAACAAGTAATGCAGAGAAGCCAGGGAACTGGCCGTCAGAGAAGCGGAGCTGGTGTTAGGCGCTGGAGAATACAGACAGGCTTGGGATGGAATTGGGGCATTGGAGAGCTTGATATGGCCCAGAACTTCAAGTGGGCATGCATGACAAGGAGGAGGTAGAAACTGCCTCTAGGAGGGAGAGGCTCCTGAAACAAACAGCAGTAAGCAACATGCTACATGTATGGGAACGTGAAAACCTGAAAGATTCTAGCAGCTGGCTCCCCACAGTCCCCAGTGTAAGACAATGCTGGGGGCTCGTCAGCCTAGCTGCAGGAAGATGTGTTAGACTCCTCAAGCCAACTGCAAGTTGTGCACAGAGCTCCAGTGTCACATCTTCTGGGAGTCATCACCCCAGTCTGGGTGGTCTTTCCTGTAATACAGCTACTGTTGAGTCATCTCTGCCCCTGTAAGTGACCCCTCACCCATACTCTTGTTAGTAACCTTAAGAAGAAAGAGCCAGACTTTGTGTCATTATTAGTTTGGTTTGTTGTAGGTTCCATGTTGGGAATAAATAGACATGGGCCTCAGCCAGCCAGCTAAGAGATTTGATATGGTTTCAATTTGGAATGCCCCTCATGGACTTCTATGTTTGACCTTGGTCCATAGATGGGTGGTCATTGTGGCGCCTGTGCAGTGGGAGGTATGAATGGCAGGGGTAGGCTGCTGGGCATGGATTTTAGAGGATTTTAGCCAGGCTACTGCTTCCTGTTCTACAAGATGTCAACAACCACATGAAAAGCTTGATTCACCAAGGATTTTGCTATGCCAGCCGTAGTAAGCCTTCCCCGCCATGATGAACAGCACCCTCTGAGACTGCAGCTCAACTACCCACCTCCCCAACCAAGGTGCTTTTGGGCATTTGGCAACAACAACAAGAAAATAGCTTGAACAGTACTTAAGGTCAAAGACAAAGCTAACCTGAAGGAGAGCATCTTCGACAGACCACCATCCAGGGACTGGCCTTAATTTCCAGCATGCCACCCTACAGACTTGTGTTCAAGATAGCAGCATCTACTCACATCTGAATTATCACCCCAGCTCTCACATAAACATCTATCTTGAGTTCTTTGGGGAAGCAGAAAATTGCTTTTGTAAGCAGTTTTTTTCTGAGTTGTGTGAGAGACACCTGTCTAGAAGGCTGCTGTGTTGGTGGGTGTCCTTAGAAGGATGCTCTCGCTGTCAGGAGAAGAAATGTGGGAAGAAATGTCTTTAGTAAGGCAGATCATGGGATGAGACTCCCTTACTGTAGCATGGATGGGCAGAGTAGGTTTCCACAAGGGCAGTTCTTACAAAGAATCTCTGTAAAAATGCATGGCTCCATCTGTCTCCTCTCTGGTCTTTGGCTTCAGATGAGCTGAGCCATTTAAAAATTCCCCAACAAGAGACCCCAGGCACCGGAAGAAGTGATGAACAGATTTTCAATTTGGCCTTCATTTGCATGAATCATTTTTTTCCCTTTGGCATTTTAAATCACTTTCTCAAACGAGATGCTGGAGATGGGGAGTGAATTCTCCCCCGAGGCAGCCAATTCATGGGTTGGTCTGGAGATGGCTGAGGGTCTAACTTTAACTCAAAAGAGGTGAGAGATAACATGGAGAAGACTAAGAAAAGCACTCAGGAATGTGTCCCAGGATTTAAATCAGTGCTTATAGGGTTGGCCTAGAACTCTTGCAAGGGCTCCCTCCTTTTGTGTGTGTGTGTGTGTGTATGTGTGTGTGTGTGTGTGTGTTTCTGTCATTTCTCTTACTCAGGATAAACAGTAAGGCTGGAAGTTAGAACCTGAAAAGGCTGTGGATGTGTTGTGGCCCTAAGTGTATGCTGTTTGGGGATGTGCTTTATGGTGATATGGAGAGAATAATATATGATAATGACTTTATGCTTGTTAAGTGCCCCCCCCCAATTTATCTCAGGTACTGGCCTGCGCTTTTATTCTTCACATCTTGATTGCTACATAGCTCTTACTCAGCTGGGGTGAGAGGTTAAGAAATGTGCTTCATTACCTGGGTAGGTGATAGTAGAGCTGGATTTGAACCCAGGAGATCTACTTAGGGCCTATGTTCCTAACCTCAACTCCTGACCTTTCTCCTGAGCTGAGTCTCTGTCGTGACACAGAGTGGAATTTCTTTGTTCTAACATACAGGTCTGGCCCCTCAAGCAGTCCTTTGTGCACCAGGCTGAAGGGCTCCAGGACCTTCCTGGGGACAGCTGGTACTGGTACAAGAATCTTCCACCTCAAAAAGGGATTGGCTAACTCTTACCCTGGAGCAAGTTGCTCTTCCTTCCTCCCCCTTTCTTCTTGTGTGAATTCAAGGTCTGGTTTTTTTGTTTGTTTGTTTGTTTGTTTGTTTTTGTGTTTTGTGTTTTTTTTTTTTTAACCTTAAAGGCCTCAGTCCTTATCCAGACGACTCAGAGTTCCTGGCTCAGAAAGTCTGCAGAAGACAGGGTTTCTCTGTGTAATAGTCTTGGCTGTTCTTGAATTTGCTTTGTAGACCAGGCTGCCCTTGAACTCACAGAGATCAATTTGCCTCTGCATCCAGAGTGCTGGGATTAAAGATGCTCACCACCACTGCCTGGCTCTGAAGAAGACTCTTTAAAAAGGATTTTCTATCTTCTGGAAAGTATGTTGGAACCACAGAATAGAAACAGCAATATAATCTTCTACATCCAGATTCAGCTAAAACTCTTGCCATGGATGAACTCTTTCTATCCCACAGGAAAACATGGGGGGGGCAGACAAGATGACAGTGCCCTTCTGGACTCTCTTTGTAACCTTGTTATAGAAAGCCACCCCTGGGTGTTGCTTAAATTTTGTCTGCCCAGCCACAAAACCCATTATGGTCTAGTCAAGAAAGGAAGCCAGTGGGTGTGGTGAGGAATAGGGTGGGTCTGTAGGGTAGAGGCAGGAAATCACAGTCAGCCACCACTGTGTGCCAGAGCCAAGTGTTGACCTGGTAATGGAGGTGGCTCATCAGCTGTGGGTCACAAATGATCCTCAGCACTCTGTCAGCCAGGAAACTGGGCAACTTGAGATCCCAGGTCTCAATAGCTTTTTGCCTTCTCTCTTTAAGTAGTTTCCTGTTCTGTATGTGTTGTGACATTAAGAATACAATGCCTAAAAAAACCTGTGACCAAGGTGGTACTGCCCAGAAAGTGTAAGAATTATTATAGTATTATTAATTCAAGACTTAGGCAAAGCCTGTGATAGTTCATGAAGCCAAATGCTTTTTTTTATGACTTGACGAGAGTCACCCACTGTAGCCTTTGGCAGACTCATCATCAGTGTACCTTACAGACTCCTTGTACAGAAGGGGATGCTGAGGTCACAAACAGGAAGTTTATTCACACCATGTCTCAGGATATTTGGCTTTCAGGCTCTGGATCTTTCTACACTGGCTCATGCCCTTCTTGGGGATTGATTTGAGAATAATCTACATAAGGGTCTTGCTTTCATGATTGCCCTTAGGCTAACATTCACCTGTCCATTTATTCAGGCATTCAGAAGTATTTGTGATGTTCTAGGTACCATTTTGGACATGGGATGGAGTATGAATTGAACACCCATTTCTTCACAGAGTTAGTCTGTGGAAGACAGACATTCAGTGTCAGAAGGTGGTGAGGACAATAGGGAAAGTCAATGAAGAACAGATACCATGAAGGACAGACCTCAGGTTAGAGATCATCATGAACTCTCAAAGGATGGTGAGAATAGGAAAGTGTTGCCATTCAGCCAAAGGCCTCTTCATGGATGCTCTAGCCTGACAAATGTCAGGAAGTGGGTTTTGAACTAGAGTTTGCAATTCAGAAGACCACAGGAGAGATACAGAGAGATGGCATCACCCAGGGGACCAAGGAATGACCAAGGCAAATCTGGGGCTAGTGAGATCAAGGCAAAGGGAAGTGAGGCTTGGCTAAGCATTGAGGAAATTCCATCACATGGAATTCAGGGATAGCAAAAGCAAGGTTTGGTAGTCCTCAACAGGTGGCAGAGAGAGAATGTGGCAGGAAAGAAGTTTCTAGACCAAAGGTGTCCTTCAAGAGCAGTAAGTGAGGCTGTAGAGAAACAGTAGGTAGAGTTTGTCTGCTGGGCCTGCAGAGCTCTTGTGGTTTTTATACTCAGAGCTGACATTGGAAAAGAGGCTGCTTTATAAACTTTATGCTGGTGTTTGTAGGAGAGTCACACTGTAGGGAGAAGGTGGCTATAATCCCTGGCTTGCCTGGCATCTAAGATTACGATATGGGGAGAGGAGCCACAGGACTTCATGTTTGGGTTTTGTCCTCTTAGGTCTGAGGGTGTTTTTCTGGGTTTTGAAAGGACAAGCACCTTCCTTTTTCATGACTATGAGCATGTTGACAACTTTCTATGATGGGGACCAGGAGAACTGAGTGCCTAAGGACATGTTCCAGATGTCCAAACTCTTCAGATGCGGCATTGCTGCTGTGCTCAGCCAAGTCTCTCTTTGCAATCTCTTTTATGACTCACACTTGGCTGGACAAAGTGAAGTGGACTCTGGGAGATAGCCACTAGGGACAGCTGAGGTCACTGCAGATATCCTTGGAAGTGGAGCTAGGCAGGAGGATGCAGGTGTGTAGCCTGTTCACACGGCAGTGAAGAATCCCAGTGTCATACTCAAGTCCCTATAAAGCAGCAGGGCAACTTTGGGAGGTGGGCACTGGAGATTTGAGGATCCAGGCTCTGGGCCTTTTGGTTTATTGTATTTGGATATTTGGAAGGAGAAGCACTAACTCCTGTACTCAGTGTCTCTTGCAGGAAACATAGGCTCAAATCTGTGCTACAATAGATCTGGAGCAGGGGATGGTGCTGTGGTTAATTCCAGGTCCTACCAATTATCATTCTGGTAGCCCCTAAGGTAAACACAGGTTGAGTGGTGGATAGGGGTTTTCTAGTTCCAGTGGCATCATGTGTAGGGGTTCAAGAAGGTCCAGGCTCATGAGTAGGAAAGATAGCCAGGTTGCTAAGATAAAATATATGAGATGTAGATATGAGAAGGATCCCCACTTGGTGGCAGAACTGATGTCTAGGGTGTTGAAAAGAGCTAACTGAGAAGTCAAGGAGACGATGGTGTGGCAGGTGGATTTGAGTACCAGCAGTGGGCAGACACTGTGCTGTGCCACTGTGGGCTTTCCCACCCTCTCTGGGTGGATGGAAGTGGGTGTGTACTTTGTGCTTAATTATAGTGAGCATAAGCAGAGAGGAGCTGCTTGGAAGCACATGTCATTTTGTTTGGGGATAATAGACATGCAGGCTCGAAAATATCTATTAACTCATCCTGTCCTATGGCTTGCAGAGCTGCAGAGATCTGCATCAGATATTTGGGCTTTCTTTAGCAGTGACTGCCTAGACAGGGTCTCTGAGAAGGTGGTGGCCCCATACATTTCCTTCTTGGGATGGTTATCTTTTCATTGATGGGTCTGGTTCTGAAGAGCCTCTGGTACCTTGAAAGTCAGGGAGCCTGGACTTTTCTAGCCATGTCCACTGAGTCTCTCCTCTGTGTGTGGCTTGCTTTCTTGTATTTGGATTTCACAATGGCACATACAAGGTCCCCTCAGCAGTCCCAAGCAATGAGAAACATGTCCATTAATCACTCAAGTTCATGTGTCACTGTGGGAAACACTGCAAAAGGGGTCACTTTGGTACCTGCGTGTCGGGAAGTCATCTGGAAATGATGGCCCCTAGCTAGTACAGAGTTCACCAGGAGGAGGAATAGCACCAGGGTCTGGCCTTAGAGTCTTTTTTTATAACCAAGTCTCTTCTGGACAGAACTTAACATCCCATAGCTCTGAGTGCTTATATAAACACTCTCCCCAGGTCACTCCTTACCCCATCCCACCATTACCTAAGTAATTAGTATTAAGTCATCAAAAACTCAGCTCGTAACTGATACAATGCCACCTTCTTGGACATCACAGTTAATTGACCATTTGTCTTCTTCCTTGGTGTCCTTGTCCTATCCTTATCCTATGATTTCTAGAGCATTTATCAACTAGTTCTGATCAGTTCCCATGTGTATGGACACCATATCTCCTTTCTATCTCTTGTTCCCAGATGATATGCAATAAAGACCAAACTCTTTTCTTTATTTTTTTTTTAAAATTCATGCATGAGTACTGTTTTTACAGTGTTTCCACTCCTGCATCTCTCTTCTCCAAATCCTCCCACGTCTACCCACTCTCTTGGATTATTGACCTCTTCTTCTTTAATTTGTATTCACACACATGTCTGTTACCTATTGAGTCCCCTTTGTGTTACTTGTATGTGTGTTTAGGACTGACCACTGGGGATTGAGAACCCATCATGGTTCTCAGGAGATGACTGATCCTTCTCTCAGCAGTCATTAATTGTCTATAGCTCTTCATCTAGGGAGGGGGCCTTGTAAGATTTCCCACATACATATTGGTATGCCATCTCCTGTCTCAATGTAAGCTTTGTTTAAAAGAATACATTGCTGAGATTTAATGATTGTAACTTCTGTGTCCCATATAGAAGAGATTGTCTTGCAGCTACTTTTCTGGTCTTTTGGATCTATAATGTGTACATACATATGCAATTTAAATAAAGTTATGCTACTGCTTACCCGCTAGCAGCCATAGACTCTCAAACAAAAAAAAACTCCAGTGTCAGGTATGGGAAACCTTATTTCAGGTTGTTTGTCAATGGAGCCCAAGAGACCCCTCAGGTAATATAGGCTATTGCTATTTCCCTTGGTTGTCTCTCAGAACTTGAAAGTAAGACCCTGTTCCCTATTGCTGAAGACACCTCACCTTCATACATTTTAGGCACTGGATTTGGAGAAATTGAGCTGGAACTGCCCTAGAAGTGATATATATATATATATATATATATATATATATATATATATATATATATATATATCTGAAGAGGCTACACAAGCTTCCAAGGGAGAAAACTAACCAATAGTCTTATACATCCTGGGGTTAACCAGCAATTGTCCAATTGGACTTAGGAATGTTTCAATTGTATGGAATTCATACCTGGTACTATGAATCTAGCTAACTACCCATGCTGGGGGAGGTCATGGACACTAGAAAACCAACCACTGCTACATTCCTAATCCAGTGTTGATGGGGGGGGTGTTCTTCTTATATGCGTTTCTCTTATTGGCTGATGAATACAACACTGATTGGCCAATAGAGGCAGGAAGATAGGTGGGACTAGGAGATGAGGAGAAGGCTGGGGAGAGAGGCCGCCAGGAGGGATGCCATGGAGTTGAGAGAGGAGTAAGCAGTTTTACACCCTTCTCTGGTGAGATAAGACCACGTGGAAATACTTAGATTAATAGAAATGGGTTAATAATTAAAAGACAGCTAGCCAGTAAGAAGCCCAATTCGTTAGCCAAGAGTTTTATAATTAATATAGCGTCCGTGTGTTTATTTGGGGCAAAGCGGTTATGGGACCTGTTGGGAAAGAAACTCCAGCAACATAGTATAGTTATAACTGAATACTAAATTCTATCTTTATAATCTAAACTGAAATAAATGTTGCACTCAGACCACTGACATTCCAGCCCTGCCCAAAGTTCAGGGTCTTTTTCCAGAGGGCCCTGCAAAGAAGACTATTAGAGGCTGTCTGCGTGTCATTAGCTCGTGCACACAGTTCTGTCAGGTATTTGGCATTTTCTCTTTCACAGACTAAAGTGAGCTCTTGAGCTGACCCAGGAGGAGTTCTTAACACTTATCACCTAATATTGATGACCGTGTATTCTGCCTCCTCTCTTTATGCCTGGAGATGAAGGAAGAAATACAAGCTCCAGTTACAAAGAATATTCCCTGGTTTATCAGCTCTCTCCCTCTCAGCTGGGGCTCAGAATGATTTCTTAGTTCCCAGCCTTTATGCCTATGATCAAAGTGCCTGAGGCGGTGAGAGTTGGCAGCACCTGCATTTCTGGCTGAGTCCACAGTGCTGCCCTCTTTGGGGCTGATGGAAGAACCTGTGGCTTAGTGAGATTTGTGCGGGTGAATGTGGCCTGGCAATGGAAAGGGCTCCAGATGCTGAAGAGTCAGAGCTGCCCTGGGACATTGGGGTCCAGTTTCCTTTTCTCCAGTGGAGAATGACCCCTCCTGTTGTCTTTCTTTGCTCCCCTCTTTCTAACTTGCATCCTCACAATCACCCCTTTGTAAGTCACTTCCTTCTCACCAATGAATCAAATGCAGAAAAATCCTTGAGTAGGATTTCTCACATCAAAGGATCAAATAACCTGTCTTTGTTTTCCCCCTTAACATTTTTCCCCCAACCACAAAAAGGAAAACATGCATTAAATGTGAGAGAAGGAAAGAAAAGTTGTAGTCAAGTAATTTCAAGTTGAGAAGTAGAGCAGCTGAGACCCAGGGTAAAAATGTACACTCAGCAATATGGTCCTTTCCTACAAATTAATTAACCCAAAGTGCTTGTTTAATTAGTGTGAGGGGTAGGGAATTGAGGAGCTAACAATATCTCTCACCCAATTTGGAATTATGTTCACAAAAAAGTTTCCTCTTTCCTCCCTGAGAGGATGAGAGAACTGCTCTCATCAATCTAGAATCAGTAGGGACCTCAAGGCTGGTGATAATTCTTTCAGATGACTTTGCCCTCTAGAGAGGGGGCTTTGCAGATATACTCCTCAGACTCTCTGCCTCTGACATGGCATAGGAAGGTCTTCACGTAGTGAAGACAGAGGCTGCTCTATCCTGCTCTTGAGAAAGTAGTTTTGACAATACCCCCAATGCCACATCTGCATCTCTGTTGTCCTGGCTATTTTCACTTCCTCCATATCACATCTATGCCACACACAAACGTTCTGTATTTCCTGCTTTTGATGTGAGCGTGGATATTTGTTTCCTCTCAAGGACCATTCAATTTCTCAGTTGCTCTGAGAGCTATAGTTTAAGATTACGTCCTAGTCTATTTGTAGTTGCTATTAAAAATATACCCAAGATTGGTGATTTATAAAGAAAGACATTCATGGGGCTCATATATTTGTGGGGGCTAGCAAGTATAAGAACCTGGTACTAATGTCTGCTTGGCATTTGGTCAGGGATTTGTTGCTATTTATCACATGGCAGATGACATCCCATTGTGAGGTGGAGCAAACATGTTAGCCCAGGTCTATCTTCTGTTTATAAGTCACTGACACCGTATGAGGGCCTCGCCGTCATGAGCCAGAAAGTCCCAGTTACCTCTCAATGCCCCTCTCCAAATACCATTAGCATATGAAGATGGGAGTTAAGTTCCCAACACATGAACTTTTGGGGGACATATTTTACCCACAACAGATCCTGTGGCTGATAATGTTATAAGAATCTCTGTGGAGGGCATAAGCAGGGGTCACTTTCATGGGGATGTGGTGAGTTCTTAACCACCTTCTCCTTTTTACTTTAGAGTCTTTGAGTATTTGGCAAGTGCTATGGGTTCATTCTTAAAATTCTAATTTTAAATACACAAAAAGACAAAGGATTGTAAGTGAAGGTAATTTTCCCCAATGTACACTTATCATAATAAATCAGGTATGTGGTACACTTGTACACATGCTTTTTAAATGAACTGATTAAAATGCTCTGTCTACTTACAGGTTCGACTGCTATCCTATGCTTGAAGTGAGTGATAATTTCAAAAATCTCAGTCACAACATACTAAACACACCTGGTTCCTGCCATTGCCGAGCTGTAACTATCATGGAAGTGTAGTGGTTCGTGGCAAAATTCACTGTTGAGGGAAGCATTACATTTCGGTAAGAAGTTACTGAATATAAAGGTAGTCTTCATCTGTGTTCATTGACCCTCTGAACTCAGTTCATGGACCTCTGGCTGAGTTCCTGCTGCCAGATAAATGAATTCTTGATGACAATCACTAAGCCCCTGTCCCTTCTACATTTTTCTCTATTGGAGGCCAGTGACAAATTAGGTTTTCTCCAATTTTGGGGAGTGCCTATCACTTTGGGGACTAATTGATTATCACAGAGTCACTGAGAGTTGTGTTTTTAAGAAACCGTTCGAGAAAGAGGTGGGACAGGAACCGAGTGAGAACCTAGGTATTTTCTGTGTGAGAAAAGTTGTTACAAACTGGTCACATTATGTGGCAAGAGGGAAATGACCACAGGCCAGTTGCAAGGAACAGGGATATGCAGTTAGAGAAGACGTAGTCAAAACCAAGTTCCCCGTGTTGAAAACCAAAAGCCTTACATCCGAAGCCCATGAGCCCCGAGTTAGTCCTCTCCCTGGCTCATCTGGAAGAGGTGCCGATTTGGCATCATGAAAGTGTGGATTCAGACATACCTCTGAGAACTGGCTTGGGGCCTCCTCTTCTACGTGCTCTACAGGAAGCAGGAGTCAGCATTACCAGTAGTGCTTGGAGCTCAGAGACAACCCCCTGGCGTCATTGCCACCTCTCCAGTCTTCGCAGTCTCTAAAGCAACAGAGACTTTGGGGACAGGCAGCTATAAGCCAGTAGCCGGCTTGACACCTGTTTAGTTCCTTTGATAACTAATAATCTCGGAACAGGAAAACATTTTATCTTTCTTAGTTGCTCTTCAGAGGACCAGAGTGGGTGATTGAACTTCTATGCTTGAGAAAGAGAAGTTGCTCCGGGTAAGATTTAATTTCAATGAAGGAAAAAGTCCCCAAATGTCATTTTCCCTTAATATGTTTTGTCCTTGAAAATAGAGCTTGCATCAGATAAGTGAATTACTACCTAAAATCTCAGTCCTGGGGTAAAGTCTGCAAGCAAAGCCTGGAACCCTGAGCTCCTCTCTGTCAGCATGGAGTATGGGTTCTTTCAGGAGATGAGGCCAAGCTTCCTAGTGAAAGATTTCAAACAATTCTGGGTCATCCAGGGGTGATGGGCCCTGTTTTGCCCACTGTGTATGTTCACATGTGTGCAGTAATTCACCTTGGGCTTCTCTGAAGGGCTGTTATGTCTCTTCAGAAGCCATTTGCTGACACTTCTAGTCACAGCACATGGGAGACACTGTTGGGTAGCAGAGGAGGTGTTGATCAGCATCAACCAAATATAGGTCATTCCATCAAGGCAAACAGTGTGGAAGGAGGGACAAGTGACTGAGTTATTATGAGGAAGGACCTTAGAAACTGCCACATGATAAAATGCTCCTGAGAACTTTGGTCTAATTGATGACGGGGGGAGGAGGGGTCTACAGCTAGGAAGAGGGTGTTGCAGTATCTCCTGGGGTGAAGAGAGAAAGTGGGTCACATGGGGCTTTCTTAGGTGCTGTTTGTAGAGAGTCTCTGAATATGTGGGATACCTGTGGGCTTTTCTTTCACACCTTAGCAATGCTGAAACCCCTTGTTAAAGCAAATTCACAAGTGATTTTGTTTTATTAGCATTTTTGTAAACATGTAACACAACCTGAAATATTCCAGTTCTAGAAGAAAAGAAATATAGTCTCAGAGATGAGAAAGACTTGTGTCATGGCCGAGGACTCTGATATAGGAGTAACAGAGGAAGGCATAGTTGGTTTTTGCCTCCCTCAGGTTCTTGGAATAATGATCTGGATCCCAACTTCTCACTATTCTAGCTCTTGTCAGCCTGTGTCTAGCAAAGGCTGATTGTCCCTTTTGGCTTAATATGCAACACATTGTCCTGTTTGTTCTAAGTCACTAATCATTTAGTACTATAACTATTATAATCTTATTTGGGGGGGGGAGAAGGAAATAAGGAGACCCAGAGAAGTTATAGAACTTTGTTCAAGTATCATAAGCAAGATTTAAACTGTTGCATAGCTTTTTCCTTAAACAGTAATATTCCTGCCTGGAGGAAGCTGGGAGAAT
Source organism: Cricetiscus sungorus (assembly GCA_030556225.1). Taxonomy (NCBI): domain Eukaryota; kingdom Metazoa; phylum Chordata; class Mammalia; order Rodentia; family Cricetidae; genus Cricetiscus; species Cricetiscus sungorus. Next base: position 75,090,950 of record JANBXA010000651.1, read on the forward strand.
GGTAAGACTTGGGAAGAAAGGACATCTACAATGCTCAGGAAGGAAAGGAAATCTACAAGGCTCATGAAGGTTTGAGAGATGTAAGATTCACAAGGTACCAGGGAAGTCTTTATGCATGGTGGCAATTGCTAGGACAGGAGACCATGACAGAACTATATATGCAGGTTGGTCATTGGGCTCTAGGGACATACCTTCTCTGAGTTATCACCTGGGTGGACCTTCTAGTGAGGCAATTGCCCTTGTGTAGCCCATGTGCCTTTAAGAAACTCTTCACCCATGGTCAAGTAACTCCAATAAACTCATTAGTTCACTAACTAGATTTCAGTAGAGCCGTGTTTGTTTTGGCTTGTTGTCCATGACAGTCTGCACTATTATGTGTATGGCCATGCAACACAAACCCAGGCAGTCAGGATCTTCAGCCACACAGCCCAGTACAAACAAAATACGAGGCACAAATAGTGAGTGCTGGGCAGGCTTTTAAATTGCATAGTAGTCACATTAAGATCATTTAATAATAAGCAGAGGTATTAATCTTATTGATGTATTTTGCTGAGTCTAATACATAAAGAATATTATCATTTTGGCATGTAATCAATGTTAGAAATAATTAGTGTGACATTTTAAAACATGCTACGCATGTGTTTTGCACTTGCAGCCCAAAGACTGTGACATGAGTTTAGCAGCCATGATTGGTGAGCAATGCCATCCTAAAACATACTTTACCACAGTGGGTTCCCTATGCTGTTCATGGGATTCAAAGAACTTGAAGGTGGACCTGTTGGAGCAGTGGTTTCTGGGTAGCAAAGCCATGGCTATGATGCACAGAGAAATAAATGCAATCAAAAGCAAAATATTGACACCAGGACCATTGTGCAGGCTGACAATCTGATGACTACCAAGCCCTACTTTGAAAAGTTGGAGAAGGCTGTTCTTGGGGCCCATGGATATTCTGAGGCTAGTCCTGTGTCTTCTCAAAGGCTTCCTCCCATCTCCATGTGCAGCAGGTGCTCTGGCATAGGAAGGAGTCTGGCTTACTCCAAGAATAGTCACATCTATGCAGCCAAGGTCATGGCAAGTAAAATGGGAAAACTGAATTGTCTTAACCCTGCTGTCTCAGCAGCTATTTTATTTATTTATTTGTTTGTTTGTTTGTTTGTTTTTGTTTATACTTGTGTTTGGTTGATTATTCTGTTGTTTGTTTTGTATTTTACTCATCTGATGAAATGGGTATAGTTTGCAGACATAGCCAGGTCATAGCAACTCCAAAAGGCAAGGCAGAGGAAGAGCAGGGAAAAGCAATACACGTGAGTTTAGTTTGAAACATGCATCCCTTGGGTCCTCCCAGATTCTGGAGAGATGGGCTGGGTTGCTTTGAGTGTGAGCTTCCCAGCAGCCAAGGTGAAGGAGAACAGAGTAAGTGATGTGGATCATAGAGCGATGGGAGACAAAGCAGAAGCCATGGAGAAGCACCACAGCCTCGGGCTCAGAACCCTAGAAGGAGTTGTTCTTCTGGACTCCTAGAAATGAAACTCCAGAGGTCTCTATGCTGATCTCAGCATCATGTCGCAGTGCAGTGGTGTAAAGTCTGCACTCCCCCACTCTGCCACTATCAAGGGTTTCCTTTCTTGCACCTTTTAGACTGAAGATGTAGCTCCTCTGTATTCCATAGCTATCCCACAACTGCTTCTCAGCTAATGGTCACCAGGTACTCATATAAACTGGCTTAATCTGGACAAGGGAAAAGATTTAAAGCAATGAGTCTCTAGTGAAGGAACTGTCATGGGTTCCCATGGTCCTTTGCTCCTTGGCTGTTATTGCAGGCATCTGTAGGCCCAGTCCTAAATCTGGGTGCATGAGTTTGGGAGTTACTGTGTTCCTTCTGTAATCCTTTCCCCCATCTGGTGGAAAGAAGGCTGTGAGGACTAGGAAGAAGGCTGAACTCCAGGAGGATAATTGCTTAGTCTCCTGGGAGTCTGGTAAAAGTATACCCAGGCAGAGAACCATCACTGGACTGTGATAGACAGGAAAATGCCAACTTATGTTTTGTCAGACTACTATAAATATAGGATTTATTGGCTAGAGCAGCTGGCAGTATCTTAACTAATACAGTGTTCCCTTGGGAAATACTCCTGAACACAATTCCTCTCAACCAAGAACTGAAGGGTTTAAGCAGCACCAAGCTCAAGGTTACTTTCCCTGACAACTACTAGGATGCAAATATTCTCTGTTTTCAAGGAGGTGAGTGGGTGTGAAGCCTTACATTTCAACAGTCACCTAAGGTGGGAGCAAGATTAATACACTCTTGTCACAGTTCTGTCACCTTACAGAAACTCTTGCCTGGGTGGAAAACTCTCCTTTCCTCTTGGAGATAAGCCAGGTGCCCTCAAGTAGGAGCAGTATCCTTCTCAGACAGGCATTTTGCTTTATTTACCTCCACACATGAGAACAATAGTACTCACGGCCACATTGCTTTCTGAAGTCAACTCCCCTGTAGGAATTTTTGCCTGGGAAAAATGCTTGAAAGAACTATAACCCTTTAAAAGTTGAAGCAAACCTTGAACAGTAAACTTGGGCAAATCCTTTTCTTTTATTAAGTTGGGGTGTGGTTGACATGCATAGACACTTTACCCTTTTGATGCATATAATATGAGAACATGGATATATATTATGTGTATGTTAATATATATGTATATATGTATTTACCCATCATCAATACCATCTCTTATGTTATTATTATCATCACTATTTTTCATAAAGAGCCTCTAACATACATCCATATTTATTGCTGCTCTAGCTACAATAGCAATGAAATGGAATGAGCCCATATGTTCATCAACAGATGAATGAATAATGAAGTGTGGTACATATACACTGTGGACTATTTTTCAGCCACAGATAAAAATGAAATTATGGAATTTGCAGGTAAATGAATGGATCTGGGAATTATTGTCAAGTGATGTAACCTAGACGCAGAAAAACAGGCTCACTGCATGTGAGTCTTATATGCAGATTCTAGGTTTTAATGAGAGAGAGAGAGAGAGAGAGAGAGAGAGAGAGAGAGAGAGAGAGAGAGAGAGAGAGAATAGGCATGCTAGAAACTAGAAAGGGGGCCATGAAAGGGAAAAGAGGCTACTGGAGTGCAAGGATAGGATCTAGGGGTCAGGGGCATGGGGTTGAATAAGGAGGACCAACAAAACAATTTATGTTTGAAAATGCCATAATGAGTCTTCATACTTCACAGGCCAATGAAAAAAAAATAAACAACTACTTAACATAAAATCCATCCTTAACAAATTAAACAAACAACTTTGTGTACTTTACTTGGTACTTTACTCTCTGATAGTTCTCTACAACCTGTTCACATTAATGAAACTGGACATCTTTGGCCATCACCTCCCTATTTCTCTCTTACTCTGAGACCCTGGAAACCAGCACTGCCCTTTCTGCATGTGTGACTATGACTATCTTAGGCACTGCATGTGTGAGGTCCCAGCTTCAAAGCAGCAATGGAAGTGGCTAATGGGACAGAGCAGAGGAATCAAAAGTAGAGAAGACATACATTACCCCCTAGCACATAGACCACCAGGTGAGCAGATGCTAAAAGGTATCCAGGCACACACAGGCTGCACAGGGGCCTACGGGGAGAAACACACAGGCAGGCAGGCTGGCTGGCATAGGCACTTAGCTCCAATCTCAAGGCCTTATTTAAACATGACATGCAAAGGCGGCATTCTGGTAGGGATAGTCATGTAACAGATTATATCACTGTTTACTTTTGGGTTCCCCAGGCCATTTATTTTGCACTGACTCAGCCACACCTTCCCGCTTTAGTGATGTACAGCATTATCCATCTTGGCCCACAGTGGATATCCATAGTCATACCATGTTTTCTAAGTATGAACTGACCCTAATGGCCTCTGTTCCCTAAAACACATATGTTACAAAATACAGTGTTTGCCTTTTGGGGGTTGGTTTAACTTACTTAGATGGTACTCTCAAGTCTCATCCAAGTTTTTGCAAGTGCTAGATTTTCTTCTTCTTTAATCCTTAATAATATTTTATTGTTCATATTTTCATCTATTGATAGATACTTGGGTTGTGTCTGTACTATAACATTTCAGTGAACATGTGTGTGATATTATATCTGACTTAAATACCTTTAGATAAATACCAGGGAAGAAGCATCATATTTGCCTTGATTACTTTTCATATCCACCCAAACAGTTTATCATTGCCATTAAAATGGGCACAGTCCAACAGAACAGAGCAGAGCCTAGCTGGCTGTATATAAAGTCGAGGTATTCCCAGACGAGGTTCTAAGAATACAAAATACGGAAGAAGTTAACATCCTCAGTAAATGGAATTGAGAGAAATGGAAATCTACATGATAAAAAAGGAAATAAGGCTCTCATATTACAATACACACACAAATCAACTAAAAGTCAATCTAAAACTCAAAAGACAGACAACAGTAAAACTGCTGTCTAGGAAACACTAGAGAAAGCCCCTGACATTGGTCTTGACTGTAATATGTCTGGCTTGAAACTAAAAGGGCAGGCAATGAAACCAACCAACCAACCAACCAAATGGTTTCTGGTTACTTTGGGGTGGGGGCAACTCAACAAACTGAAAAATACTTAAAGACATGAGGAAATATTTGTAAGTCACATATCTGGTAAGGGATTAATTATAGTCATATTCAACCTAGAACCTGATTTAAAACTCACCAAGGCTACCAACTACCCATAACTCCTCAATAAAGGTGGGACTTGGACAGCATCTTCCCTGTCTATGTGGCGGTTTGACTGGTTTGATCTTGCGCCAGTCTCGAGTAGCTGACCACGGCTGCTGGGAGTTCATGAGTGTCTTAGCCATGCTATGTGCAGATGACAGTATTTAACTGCACTCCTGACTCTGGCTCCTACAGTCTTTCTACCTCCTATTCCAGTATATCCCTTGAGGTTTGGCAATGAGGGGCAGATGTTGATAAAGATGTCCCATTCAGGGATAAGATTTAGTCTCTTAAGTTGATAGCTGCTGCTGGAGGAAAAGTCACTGCTTTTTTGAGGTTGCCGTTGCTGACAGATTCCTCATGCTCCAGTGGCTGGCCCCACACCATTGCACAAATGGGCAGCACTAATTGGACTTAAAGGGTTATAAACAACAACAGCAAAGCATGTAAAATTAGGAGGGGACATGTTGTATGTGGGGAGAATATGGAGGAAGTGAAAGGAGGTCAGTAGAGGGGGTGGATATAAGTCTGTTTAATTGTATACAGATATAAAATTTTCAAGAAATAAAGAAAAAATATGTTTACTGTTCTAAAAAATAGTCAGCAAAAGGCTTGAATAGATGTTTCTCTGAAGACAGACAGATGGTTGACAGGCATATGGAAAGGTGCTGTCAGCAATAACAGAGAGATGCAGTTCAAAACCACAGTAAAATATTGCAGCATTCCTGTTAGGATAGCTGCTATGAAAAAAAGACAACAAAATAAATAAACACAAATAAAATAAATATTGGTAAAGAGGGGTAGAATGAGGCACACTGCTATGTGAGAATATGGATTTGTGTAACCGTTGTGGAAATCAATTTGGATATTACTCCAAAAATTAAAAAGAGAGAGGGAGCCTATATGGTTCAGTAGCTCCTTTTGGGCATTAGTTTCTAGGTGTGACACATGATAAATGCCCAGGTTTGGTTTATACAATTCTATATATTCTATGTGTAAAAGTTCTCGTAAACTCTTGGAAGCAGTTTTTGTTGTTTTGTTTTTGCTTTACCTGCTGTGTCCCTAAAGCCACTACTGCCCACTCCTGGAGTGAGTCCCAGAGCACTAAGAAAGGGCATTTCAGGTGCTGTGCAGAGTAAGATGATTTGCCCTTATGGAGGGAAAATAAAGGTATGAGGTATGGAGGCCACAATGGAGGGAGAGAGAGAGAGAGAGAGAGAGAGAGAGAGAGAGAGAGAGAGAGAGAGAGAGAGAGAGAGAGAGAGAGAGCACTCAGGTTGTAGTTCACTGGAACAGTTCCTGCCTAGCATGAATAAGACCCCTAGATTGACTCCTGAATACTGAAAAGGATAGACACGAACCAAGAGAAAAAACATTTCAGGAGGGAATGGTACCCAGCTGTGCTTAGCAATGATGGTGTTTTTATTACATCATGCTCTAAGGAAGCCTTTGGGGCTTTGTAAACCTTGCAGGCATCCTTTGCTTCTGATGAAAGTGTATCATTGAGTCATGTGTAGAGCTTGGTGATCTGCCCAACTATGAGCTCATAAATTCTCCAGATTATAGTGAACAGATGAGAGCAATAACAGTGAGAGGATTGACAGTGATGACAGGTGGGGGGGTCTAACTCCTGGCCAGTGCTCGTATGTGGCAGGGACAGCTGATGCCCCACCCAAGGATCACATCCAACCACCATTTAAGATTTCACTGTAATTGCTCAAGACTCAGGTCCTTTGTCCTTGAAGTGGATGAAGTCAAACTATGGCCAAATGTTGAGATTCAGTTTTCAGTTCTCATCCTTACTGGAACTTTGAGGCATAGTCTTATATTATTTTAGATGTTCACTCTGTAATTTTTCCTCCCCTGAGATGCTTTTAGGGTTGGGCAAGAGCATGCACAGATTCTTCCTTGGGATACAGGCTGAGGCAACTGTGATAACTAGAGTCACCAGCTTTTCTGCAGTCCTAAGTGCCTTTCTCCCAAACTCAGGACTGTAAATAGAAGGACCTGTATAAAGCCAGGGATTTTCTTATTCTGATTGTTCTGCTTGTTGGTTTCCCTTCATCTCCTCTTGAAGGACGTCTATTGCTTTATCTAATCATGAGGAGGGAGTCCCTTCGGACAGTGCCTCCTGAATTTTAGTATGCAGGTCAATCACCTGGGCAGCTGCTAAATGTGAGCATTCTGCTTGAGCATATCTGGGTGGGGCTTGAGATTTTGCATTGCTAATCAATTCCTAGGTGCTACTAGGAGGAACACACTCTTTGCAGGAAAGGTCCAGGGGACAATACCATGTGCAGAGATACAGGGACTGCACTGCTTCCTAGGGTAGCCAGGTAAGAGACTATCAGAAGCACAGAAAGAATTTCCTGTTGGGCCTCCTTCCAGTTTTTTGCTTTTGTGTGCTTGCTGTGACACATTTGGGCTGGGGGGTTTCTTGTTCCTTGTGTTTGAGCTAGGTGTTCATCAACCTGAGACAAAGTAAGCAGGGCACAAGCAGATGGTTGAAAAGCCTGGCTGGGGACACAGGGACTAAGACGCTTGCACAGGTCCCTAGTCAGCATCTTGGGTCAAAGCACAACTCCTTTCTGTCCCCTCATTCTACCAGGACACCTGGGGGAAGGATGCCATGGCTTCTGGAGAGGCTTGGCTCCTTGTATCCTGACACATGCATTCTTGCTGTTTTATAGAAAGAAATGTGTCTTGGCTAGAGGCCCACACTTCATTCCAGCATATCCTTTTTACCAAAAGAGCTGTCCCTGGAGCTGCCAACTGTGTTTACGAGAAATTCATCCAACAATACTTTGGATCTGGGAGCATGCCCTGACCGCAAACATGGCCTTCACAAACCCGCAAAAGCCTAGCACATGGTGTTGGCATCTTTATTTTTTATTCTAAATGTAAAGGCGGTTTATTTCTTTTCTTTTCTCTCTCTCTCTTTCTCTCTCTTGTTTTCCAGCTGGGAAAACTCCTGTCAGAGAATATAGTGTCCTTTCCAGATTCAATATTATGCAAACTGCATATCAGCATATGGAGTAAACAAATATGTCCACAAAGCTTCTCAATGCTCAGAGAGATTGAGGCCTGGCCAATATGTAGACACAGACCTGAGATCTGTGCAGTGGCTCCTGACTTTGTCTCCCCTTGTTTTGTGACATCTTGCTTCCTCGGAACATGTGGCTGGAGTTTGAGATCTTGACTGATTGGCCTCAGTAAGGGCAAATGTTTAGAAATCAAATGTGAGCTGTTCTAGCCTGGGCAGGGAGGGCGGGAGGTCTTGTCTAGGTCTCAGCAAGGAACTCAAGTCTCAGACATCCTGTGGCTACTCACCATTTCTCACTCTTCACACCCCATCACAACTGTGAGATTCTGAGCCAGAGCCACTGGTGTAGAGTCCCTGCTTTCTCTCTCCTCCCTGCCTGAAAGGTGCAGATACAGGACAGCAAGAGGCACTGAACCTCACTGAGGAAGATAGCTGAGCCAAGTTCTCTTCCACTACAGGCTTTTAATTCCAGATGTGGGCCATGTTAGAATAGATATGACTGGCCAAGGCTGGTTTGTGCTTTGCAATTCTCTCCATGTGTGCTGGTCCAAACATATTCCTGTTGCTATAAACCCTGTGAGATTAAGCACCTTTTGCATTGCCCCTCGTAAGCAATGATGGATTCTTAGACTGATTTGTGAAAGGTAAATAATGAATAGATGGAAATGCCAGTCTCTTAAGAAAGTTATGTTTTCTATTTGTTTTTTCTTATTTTTGTTTTATATTTACTTATATGGTGTGTGTGTGTGTGTGTGTGTGTGTGTGTGTGTGTGTGTGTGTGTAAGTGTGGGTGCCACAATGTGCATGTGAAGATGTGAAGGTCCGAAGATGTCTTGCAGAAACTGGTTCTCTTCTCTGCCCTGTGAGTCCCAGGAATTGAACTCAGGTGGTCAGATTTTGCAGCAAAAATTGCCTTTAGCTGCTGAGACATCTTGCTGTCCAGTCATGTGTTCTTCTATGTAGTGCAACATCATTTTGCTCCAACACAACTGCGTCCAGAACACAAAGAAACAAGCACATCAAAAGATTTGTCTTCAAAACTGGAACTGAAAATTTTTGCATCTACCCTCCATGGACCACCTCCCCTATGCTATCAGTATGTGTTTTCTTGCATCTTCTGTTCCCCTTGGGCTGTAGCAGGGAAATCTGCTCATTTGAAAGAGTTCTGTTTGCCTACATGGGTGTTTCTCTCAACACAAGAACTTGGTTTGTCCTCTGTTCATAAGTGATAAGGCAAGAGGGGTCCTTTATCATAAGCTACTTTATAAATCTTCCTTTGCAGAAATAGGTACTCAAGCAAACTGGCTTTGGTTCCTGGACCCTGATAAGCAGGACATTCCCTCTTTATTGTTTTAGAGGGGAGATGAGCTCAAGAATTCAGGAGAAAAAAGGCCCTGGACCCAATTTTGTGCCTGATCAGTTTCCCTGGATGCTGTGCTATATTACCAAGCAGATAGCTGTCATGTACTTGCAGAAACTGTGGACATACTGCTTAGTCACTTTGCCTCTATAACTCTGGAGGTTCCACTAGCAATTTTATGCAAGATGCCAGGAAGAGAGGTTGAGAAGGTCACAGCATGGACAACTGAGTGGACAGCCAACTATATTTAATAATCAGATATCTTTTTGTTAAAAAAACAAACAAATAGAAACCCTGAGTGTCTGGTATTTTTTAAATATCAACCATGAAGTTAGTACTTTATGTAAGCCTTTGATGATTGCAACATAAAAGTTTTGAGAGCTCTTCTCTCTATAGAATGTTGTGAAATCTATCCTTGCCAGCAGGAAAAAGGGAGGAATCAGTCAGGCAAAATACTCTTAGGACAATCACTGTGTCCTGTGTCCATTCAGTGTTCTGTTCTTTATGCCAACAAAATCTCCCAAGAATACCTCAGAAAAAAAACATTCGGAGGATTACTGTCAGATTAGCTTGTTTGCCCCCTGCCATCCACAGCCCTTCTGACATAGGCAATAAAGACAAACACAATGGAATTATACTAATGAGTTTGTTTAGCAAGGAGCAGCACTGACAATGTGATTGCAATGTGCTGTTGACAGACATACTCTCCCCATCACACTTCCCAGTTCCCTCTCTTCTGAATCTCTCATCAGAAAGATGTGCCATCCAGGCCATGAATGGATGTGCTTTGCCCTCATGGTTGTGCTTGCTCCTCAGAGATGGGTTTTTGATTATATTTCCTTATCTTTCACATCCATGGACTCTGTGGTAGGCAGATACTAAGATGACTTTCATAGTCCTCTGACCATATCTCCCTTCCGAGTATATAAAGGATATGTGGCTTGACCCTCTCCATGACAATATGGTCAAAGAATGGGATGCCACCCTGTGGTTATGTTACAATATGTGAGATCCCATTTGGCTAGCAGATTCTCAGCTGATCTCTTTGATGTTTTGATGGAGTAAATGATCATGTTAGGAAATCCACGTGGGCTTTTAGTTTTTGAGGGCAGCTTCAAACTGTTAGTGAGAAGCTGGGGTCTCAGCAGAATAGGAAATGATTCTTCAAACAGCATGAATAAGCATGGAAACAGATCTTTCTTCAATCTGGCTTTTGACTAGGAACATACCTTGATCAACCATCATGGCCATTTCTTGCAATAGCACACAGAAGGCCCACCCAGCTTGGTGGCTCAGAGTCTGGACTCTCTGAAACAATGAGTTAGTAAGTGTGGTATGTAAAGTCCCTACTTTCGTGAAAATCTTCTCTGTAGTAGTAGAAAGAGATACGTTGCAGCAAGTAGGAGTTCCTGGTCCTCTGTTCCTTGGGAAGGAGTCCGTGTTTGTTTTCTTCTTTCTCAAAATTCTCCTGCAGGTCACTGTATAAATGAAAACCTGACAGTGTTTTACCAGACAGTCCAAGTTTATGATTATTTCTATCTGTGTCAGTAGACTGACCATGTCTTCTGAATTCTGGATCTAAATGCAAACTGAGAGATCTTTACTTGGCAGTTCCACCCTGTAGATTAAAAGGTGTTCAGATCAACTTCTCATCTGTCCAAATCTGTCACTTCATCATTGCCTTTTATATAAGGTCACGACATAACTCCTATTAGTATGGATCCTTGCCTCGCCATTCTCCAAGACCAACTGTTCCCTGGGCCATCAAATGGATCTCAAATTTCAGCTCTCATACCAGGAAGGGAAAGACACTACACAGGCCTTTGCAAAGTATCTCCCTGCTCATCGCTGTGACCTTCATTGTGGCTTGAAGGCCTGCAGAGAGTCTTTTATCTGGGAGATAAGGAAACTGTAAGTATTAGGCCAGTGTAATACACAAGTGAGCTGCTGGAGTGCTGGTCCAGAAAGTGGCATTTGTAGGAGAAAGAGAAGCAATTCTGCCCCAGACCCATGTCCCCAGCCTATCTGTCTCCATTAGTTAAACATGCACCATCAGAGTTTCAGAGCAATCATCTCCAGATTCCTCCATCAAGCTTCCTTCATTTGGCACCCAAAGCTTCTTTATAGAACCAAGATTTTCACAACTGTACAGACATCCTATGATTGCTCTTGAAGATTCCTGGGTTGAAATACTTCTCTACATCTGTATTTTGTGTCGAAACTGGAAGTTCGAAAGCATTGACTTTTCAAATGTGTGTAATGAAAGGCAGTGCCATTACTTCAGGTAACCAGTCAGGATGGCAAAAAGAGACTGTGTGCATGCCTCAGAAAAATCAAGACAGGATCTTGGAGAAATGTCAACTGGGAGAAGAAGAATTAAACTCACATAAAAATGTTATGAGACTAGGGAAAATTGACAAATCTGGAAGCCAGGGGATACGATGATGGGAAGATCATGTTGTACAAAGCAGTGTTTGGAAAGGTAGAAGTGTGGGTGAAGGGCACATGCTGATGTGGGAAGAGACTTCCAGAAGCAAGGTGCTTGCTCTGTCATTTCTACCACATTTGATGAAAAGCACTTCGTATTTGCAGGCAATGATGGTAGAACAGGACCAAAATTGCACAAATTGCATTGCCATCCCAATGTCAATAGATGCACACTGGTTGCTTAAAAGAACTATAGACATTCTGACACTGAGTCCAGAGACTAAAATTCCTCATGGAGACAAGTAAAAAGTAGAGCCAGTTAACATAGTAAGCCACATGCTCCACTGTACTTTATGGTAAGGTCTCCAGCAAGTATAAACCCACCCCTTACAATAGACTTCATGTGGGCTATGGGGACACACCCCAAAGAAACTCCTGGAAGCATTCCCAGAGGAGGAAAAGATGACACAATGCAATCCTACAGTTGTCTGACAGCCTGCTTGGCTGCAAGAGAATTTGGTCTCTGGAGAGAAGACACAGCTGTAATTTTTCCATCAACATTGTTCTGTCATTGAGCAGTGGGCATTTTGGTGTCTTAATACAGCTGGCATACCACCTTCAGAAGATGCTCACTGAAGCTGGGTGTCAGAACAATAGCCATTGGGAACAGCTGGTCTGATGAGCACAGTCCTGAGTGGAAGATACACTAGAAGACAGGTTATCAGTTCATTGCCAGAACATGCAGATTCCTCCTCTCCAAATTGTGGACAAAAAGAAAGTATACAAGAAAGTGTAGAACAAGCCAGCAGCAGCACTGAGGGCTCAGACACTGAAGGGTGGATCCTAGGAACTGATGGAGGACCATTCTGGCTAGGGCAGTGTTACATATGTGACATTTGTGACTGTGCTCCAGCAACCCTGAGTCACCTGGTGCTGGTGTCTACACCAAGAATAAAAATGAAATTCATTGTTGAGTCATGTGTCACCCCCTGCATCATCTTTGAGGCAAAGTGCCACGTAGATAATCTAAACTTTCCTCCTATTTGCTATGTAGCCAAGGATCAGCTTAAATTCCAGTTCCTTCTACCCTCAAACTGTGATTATAGATATGTGCCACCAGTAGGCTTTTTATTAAACTGGTAATCAGTACCATTTGTACAGACTAAATGTCCTTGGGATTCTTCTGAGTGTTCTTGAAAGTGGTGCTGAGAAGGAAGGAAGGGGGAGTTTTTATGATGGTGGGATGGGTACCAACATCTATTTAAATTTGAACAGTAAAGGTCCCCCATTAGTTTGTCAGGGTTTTTACAACAAACAGAACAAAGCCCCACAGATTGGTTGGCTGAACAACAGAAATATTTGTTTTTCCAGGTCTGGAGCCTGGAAGTCTGAGGTCAAGGTGCTGGCTGAGTTGGTTTCTTTTGAAGCCTCTCTTCTTGGCTTAGAGACAACCTCTGCCTTCTCAGGATGTCCTCACATGGCCTTTGCTCTTTGCTTGTGTGAAGACTTCCACTGGTTATAAAAAAAAGTATTCTTGGATGAGCACTTACCCTAAGGCCTGTGCTTTAACAGAATTAACTCTTTAAAGACCCTCTCTCCAAATACAGCCACATGCTGAGCCACTAGGAGTTAGAGTTTCATAGAATTTGAGAATTTACAGTACAGCCCATAGCATGAACCTTATTATTTAGTATTTATTTCAAAGGTGAACATTATAATTCACCCAAGTCTGCTTTCATAATCAGGTGAAATAAGCTCTCCCCCCCATACTTTTCTTTATGGGATATAAATCATTTTGCAATGATTTTGTTCAAGGTTTGCTAGTATTTTAAACTAGTTGCCTCATCCTTTTCTGTGTTCTGTAGCAGGCATTCGGGTCTGTGGGGCCTTTCCCGAAACCATCAAAAATAAGCACATTTCAGAATTCAGAATATTTGAGCTATTAGAGAAGTGGTGAACATCCTGTGTGATTACCTGTCTTAATGAGAGTGTGGGTGTCTATGACACCAGATATAAGAAGGCATATTGATATTTCACAGTAGAATGCATAAAAAGATTTAAACTGAATAAGGACCAGTTTGTGCTTAGCAATTTACATTTGGATACATTATGCAAGGGTTTCCTGTGCAAAGAATTAGAGTTGGGGCTGGAGTGATGGTCAGTGGTTGACAGTACTTGCCTTTCCTGCAGAGGACCTAGATTCAGTTCCCAGCGCTCATATGACAGTGTATACTGGTCCAAGTCCAGTCCCAAGGGATGCAACATCCTCTTCAGGCATGCATTTGGTATGTATGTGTACACAGGCAAACTTTCAAATTGATTTCCAAAAGCATAAGGACCACTCCTTTGGTGATTACTTGGTCTGCTTGGCTCAATCTACACCAAGATGACATGTGTGGTGAGTTCATGGACCAGGAAGGAGCCAGGTATTAAACATGAAAGCAGCCAATACTGAGTCTGGAATAAAGGGAGTTTTCAACAAATTAGCTCTCCTTCCTCTTAAATCTACCTCTCTCTGGGGATAACAGCTCAGGGAAAGTGGGTGTTTCCTATAGCATTTGTCTTCTCAACTCCAATACAACCTGCCAAATGTCCTAGGCACCTAGTGCTATCCCTTTGTGAATCCTGAGAGCAAGGCACGCTTCCCTGCAGGCCTCAGTTTCTCCAGTGTTATACCCAAGACATGAAAGTTTGGCCTGCCTCATAAGATCCCATTCCATTGTGACTTTAAAGCTGGTGGACAAGCTCTGATACACATGCTTCCCTCCTTGCCGGCTATCAGCCACCATCTGGCAATTAGCAGCCTCTGAGGCAGCTAATCCCACTCTGAGCTGGATTAGAGCTGAAGTTTAAAACATGGAGATAGGCAGGTGATTTCTGTTTGAGTCTTTGGGTCCTGCTGTCCCTGGCAGCATGGGGAAGGATGACGAAAAAGCTGATTTCTTTCCCTTACTTACTCTGGGAGGCTCAGGAAGCAAGATCAGCCATCCAGAGTGGCATCACACAGGGCAAAGTGCTGGGCTACAGGACATGCCAGCTGAGCTCCCAGGGAGCCCCACCCAGAGACAAGGGCAAAGGTTGCAGGACAAGAGGAGGGTAGAAGGAGCCATCTTCAGTGTACAACACTGCACTGCAGGGACACAGAGGCCTGGACCATTTTGAACCAGGAGTCCCAGATGCCATAAAGGGCCTTGGGGTGGCAGCTGACAAGCCTCTTGGCTCCTCTGGGGTGCCCTCTCATTAGGCAACACGGTCAGAAACCAAGCCCATGTGTTTGTTCATAGCCCGAGGAGATAATTAACTTATATCCACAGAGGGCCTTGATTACATTCCTAGCATGCTCAGAATTGAGAAGCCTCATCTTGGAAATGCCGGCGGGGGTGGGGGCGGGGAGGAGTTTGCAATGGTTGGCTGAGGAATCATTTGTTTAGAAATTGGGTGAGTAATCAAACAAATGCCTCTTTTCCTAATTGTTGATAAAAGTCAGTTGCCAGGGCAGATCTGGGGACTCAACTCCTGAGAGAATACATTACTTGAGGTGAGCATGCTTCTGAATATGTTAACATGATCTAGATACATTTCACATAGCTTGAATTTAGCAACAAATGGTAACTATTGTGAATTTTATGTCGAGTGGGCTTAGGGGAGGGAGATTTATGTTTGCATTTTATGGCTGGCTTGTTAACTGCTGCCTAGGAGCACTGTTTTTTGTTGTTGTTATTGTTTTTAACAAAGATTTACTTAGATACCTAATTGAGCACCTACTGCATGTAGCTAAATATTAGGTGCAAATGAGACCAAAGGAAATAATGTTTCTTCACCTTTGGAAGCCTATTAAAGCCTTACAAAATATTCTTGAATCCAGAATTGTGTAACTTATACTGCAAATGCATCTTTAAACATTTTTTAAAAGATGAGTTTATTTTATATGCATGTCTGTTTGGTCTGTGTATATAGCTGGGCATCATGTACATGCAGTGCCTGCAGACACCAGAAGAGGGGGTTGTATCCCTTGGAGCAGGAGTCATAGCCACGATGTCAGTGCTTAGAATCAAGTCTACAAAAACAACTGCTAAACCATCTCTCCAGCCCCCTAAAGAATTTACATTTATTTTTATTATTTTAAAATTATGTATGTGTGTGTAAATTTGGGTGGGGGAGATTAATGTGCACATGAATACAGGTGCTTAGGAAAGTGTGGATGCCTGTAGAGACCAGAGATTTCCAGCCTCATGGCTGTGAGTTGCTAGAAGAGGTGCTGGGAATCAAACTCATGCCCTCTGGGGGAGCCGTACAGGCTTTTAAACACTGAGCTGTCTCTACAGCTATGAGGGTATTGTGAGGTAATTTCCTCAAGTGAAACATTCTATACTGGAATCATTAAGGCTTGGGATACAAACAAAACATACAAAACTTGCCATTGCAAATAACTTGCAAGTCTCAGAGTAAGTTTGAAATGTACAAGATTCACAAGACCTTTCCATAAGGTTTAGAAGCTGTAAGGACTACTGGGTTGAGAGACTCTGGATGGTCGGGTGGCTTGTGAATCATACAGGGAGCTTCAGAAATGCAGTTTTTGTGAGTCATCAGCTATGCCAGGATGGTCTTTTCAGCTGATTTAGGGTCTGCCATGCTCCTGTAAATAATCCCAATAAACTCACCAGTTTTGTAGGCTATACTTGAATGGAATGAGTTCTTTATTCTGCCATTGGTGCTCTCTCTGGGGTTCATATCACCCCAGGAAAAGTTACATACCATTGGACCTGCAGATATTCAGTTGATGATGAAACCAGAGTGGCCCAGAATGAAATAGCTTACATATTTTGAGATCTCATGAGCTGGGAATAGCAGTAAATAAGTATTATGCTGTTGAATTCTTCTGAGGATTCTGTGAAATTGCTGTTTTTACTACTCCTGTAACCCTGAGAAAACTGTGGCACAGAGCTGTTAAGCACCTGTACTAAGACCTGTAAGAGAAGGGCCTGAAGGGACATGGACAAATGCCATGTGTCCACATCACTCGACTATACCAGCTCTGGGGACACCTTTGACAGTGAATTTTCCAGTAATTTGATGAGAAAAGTCATTTAAGTGTTTTTGTTTGCAATTTGGTATAAGGATGCTAAATCTCATAGAGCTAAACTGACTTATTTAAGGTCACATATCTTGTCTAACAGGGATGTGAAATTTCCCATGTCTGATATATCTGAATACTGGCCCCTTGGGCCCATTCTGGCTGGTACTCATTGATTTTGAGTCTTGGAGTCCACAGAGTCACTGGCCTACCCAAATGGACTGACTTCAAGTTTCTTGTGACTTGATTTCCTCTTTGCTTTCTCAGAAAAGTCATTTCGAGAGGGGCAAATTGAGACCAGCTTTATTGATGAGACATCATATTTCTGTAGAGCAGATGGAGAAGGTGTGGATAATTTTCTCAAATGTCTCAGTGTTTATTCTCCATGGTTATTCCACTAAGTTTCAATTTGCCTGCAAGAATTACCTAGTTAAAAAAAAAATGTGGCTAAATATGCAGCTGTAGCAAAAGAAAGGCGAAAGTAACTAAAGCATAACATGACCCAGGAACCAGACCTCAAAGACCATTACAGTAAACTTGACATAGTTTAGATTGTATATTGTTTGGTCTATGTTATCAAAAGAGGAAACATATAAATAAACTTGGTGCTTACATAATCCCCAGTTACTTCACACAAAAGCACAACAAGCAGTTTGGAGAAAAATAGCCATTTCATGTTCCAAACCGAAGGTTAATTTCTCTTGAAAGGAAAACTCCCCAGTGTTTTCCAGTTCTTCTAAACCCAGGACCTTTTGATGGCAACAAGACCTCACCACCCACTGAGGATTACTCGTGCACAGAAAAAGCATTTGTGTCCTATATACACCTGTTAACCAGTATAATTTTGTTGATCTTTACTTTTTATACAATGTAGTCAAAATAAGTACCAATTGATTGTCCCAAGTACAAAATCAATCCCTCAATTCTGCAGGGATGTTGCCATGCCATTTCAAGGGAACATGATAGCCCTTCTTATTAAACAACCATCAAAGAAATAAAGCATTTGGCAAGGGTCATCTGCAGATGTTAAATATTGGATAAAATTTGATGAGCATCAGGGTCTATACTAGCTGTTATGCTATCTCCATGTAAGAATTAAAATGGAAATGGTAATTTTATGAGGTGCAATACTTGAAGAAAGGGATCAAAGTTGTCACCATGTATGGAGTAAGTTTTTGTCTACTGCTTAGCATGGCTTGCTGAAAAAGACATACCACTCTGTGGTCTTCTTCATAGACTAGGTGATCTGGGTATAGCTATGAATATAGCTGGATATAGCTGGGTATAGCCTTCATTCTGCAAAACAGTTGACTTATACTCTTCCAAAGTGTGACAGTCACAATCAAGAGACTAAAGGAATATTCCAGATGAAAGGACAGAAATCAGGTATGATGAAGGAATGCAATATGTGACCTGGAATGGGTGAGGAATTTGGATCAATATATGCTTGTCCCCCATCCCTCCCTCCCTCTTTCTGTCTCTCTCTCATACATACAAGGGGGAACATCATGACAGATGGTAACATTTGAACGAAACCTATCTATATATTAGGTAATACTAAATACTGAAATATTATTTTCCTGATTTTGTTAATTTCACTTTGATTATGCGAGTAAGGAGCACAAATATACAGGCTGAAGTATTCAGAGTAACTGAGGACCATAAAGTGTAGCTTACTCTCAGGTGGTCACAAACATGCCCCACCATCCCCCATGATAAAGATAGATAATATTCATGGCTCTACAACACGTTATGTCTATAGTTGTGAAAAACTATTAAAATATAACTTGTCACCGTGGCCAAGAATAAACTCTAAAATTCTCTATTTGAAAGGTCTTAGGGAGTCTGTAAATTGGGAGTCTGCAACCCCACCTACAGGATGATCATTTCTAAGTCAGTCAACTGTTAGACAGCATCTTCTTTGACAACGGCCATTATCCAGGATACTTTCTTTTTAATTGTGTTATTTTGTAAAGTCATTCCACCTCATCAGAAGGGTCTTGTCCCTGAATTTTATTATGATGGAATTCTTTATTAACATAGAGAAGAAAATGACATCATGATAAGGGTTTAAGTATTTCTCACCTTAAAAGATCCTTATTAGTTACCAGCACTTTCTCCTGCCTCTTTATTACTGTTATTTATATCTCACTAGGAAGATTTTCACAAACATCTTTCTGTTGCCTTTCATCACCCCCTTTTGATATATTCTCTTCATCTGTGCTTTTTCTTCCCAGTTCTTTTTTTTTTTTTTTTTTTTTTATTTGACGTCGACAGTTTTACAAGGAATGGTTTTAATAGGTACATGCTGTAAAATGGAAATATTTTACTAGGATATTACATAAAATACACAGAAGAAACCAGGGCATAAATTATATTTTTATTGTAAGATTTTACTGCAAATAAGTTCACATATACAATCTTTTATTTATGATGAGAGCAAATTCTTTTTACTTACAGCTGCTTTTGAACGTGGTGCTTCAGCGAGGGAGCTTATGTGTAGCTACATAAAAGAAGCTTCGATTTTGATGAGAAATGAGAAAACCCTTAGTTAGGAATGTGGTTTTTCTTGTTTACTTACAAAGGTAGGCAAAGGAAGATGGTGGCGCGGGGGTGGGGGGGTGGGGGGTGGGGGGGAGGGTCATTGAGACAAGGTCATTTGTTCCCTTAGACATCCAAAGATGCCTGTGGGTCAGCTCTGAACAGGGTTGCTAAACCTACTTTTGCTCTACCCCCTTAAATTTGAGCCTTCCTAACTTTTCCTGTTACTGAGAAAAATACTGCTCATTCATGGAGACCCTTGGTAGCCCTGCAGAACAAGATTCTCCTATTCATGGAAGCAAATGAGATGGAAATGCATTCATTACCTTTTGTTTCTCATTTACAATTCTTTTATTATTGTTTTGGTTTGTGGTGCAGGGGGTAGAATCCAGATCCTAATACATGCAAGGAAAGTGCTGGACCACTGAGCCACACCCCCTGCCCTAGGCACTAATTCATAGCTAAATGCTATCTTGCACAGAGCTAAAAAAGGAAGATCATAAAAAATGCTAAATTTCTTGTTTAAAACTTGTGCTTTAAAAATAAATCCCAAAAATTGTGCTTGATTTGTTGTATCATTTTTTTTTTTCCTTTTTTCTGAGATAGATTTGTTCCATAGCATCCAGACTGGCTTCTGTTTACCATCTATTTACTTACAAATAATCCCAATTCTTTAGGATCCAAGTAAAAATTGGATGCCACAGTGTACCTATGCTTCATTTAAATAACACAAACAACAACTGGCTTTAAGGCTTTGTCTGGGGTTTGCTCACACAGGCTTAGTTTTCCTGTAAGCCAAGTCCTCATTTGAATGTAACATCCTTTGATTAACAACCCTGAACTTCTCACACCCCTAAGGAACCCCATGCTTTTCAGTCACCTTCAGGCAGATATCAAGAGTGCATGGGCCAGTCCTGTACAGCTTGGGTCTAACAAGGAATAAAAACAGAAGAGATGAGTGTGGCTGCTCTAATGCTTGCTGACTTGCATTTTTTATTTCACTGAAACAGGAAATTAACTGAAATGCAGACTTGGCCCCTGAAAAGAGGTGTTCTTAATATTGTCAGGTCATGAAAAATGTCTGGAAATGGGATCTCAACCAATAAGACACTTTCCTTTAATGACCTTCCTACAAACATTTATTGAGTTCCCTTTCTAGGCTTATATACTTTCTCAAAGATTCGCCACCTCTTGACATACTATTTATTTTAGAGATGCTATAATTTTTTCAATTTCTCCAGTGAAATTAAGCCACAGCAATTTCTGGGAGGCAGATTTTCAGAAAGAGGTTCTTAAGAAAATCAATGAGTGGGATTATTTGACTTTTAATTTGCCCCCTTTCTGTTGTAAAAATAATGTGGTCTCTCTCTTCCCTTCTCTGTTTCTTCTCTCTTGCCTTTCCATCAGTTTGTGGTTTTTGAGACAGGATCTCACTATGTGCTCTGGGTGTCCTGGTACCAACCATGCAGACCAGACTGGCTTCAAACTCTGCCTGCTTCTACCTCCTAAGTGCTGGGATTAAAGGATGTGTGCCACCACATCTTCCCTGTTACTATTAAGAACATTTTTTTTTTTTCACAAGCTGGAGTGCTTGCATAGAGTCATCTCTGAAGTTTATTCTATGAATTACTGTTTTGTTTTTACACAGAATTAAAGTTTAGTGCAACTTCCCCTCTAAATTCCTTTTGGTTTTCTTCTCATTTTTGGGGTGGGGGGCGTGGGAGGGGTGCATGTTCAGAAACCTTTTATTGTTATCAAATTTTTCACCGGTCCCATGTTCTAAGCTGGAAGACAACCCAGGGCTTAGCTCTCAGCTAACCCATTGACTTACTGTGTTAATTAGTTCCATCAACTTGATATCAACAGGGGTTTTCTAGGAAGAGGGAACTTCAACTGACAAATTGCTTCCATTAGATTGCCCTATGAGCATGCATTTCTTTGGGGCTTTCCCTTGAATAAAGATTAGTGTGATATGACCAAGCCTACTGTGGGTGGTGTCACCCCCTGGGCAGGTGGTCCTGGGTTGTAAAAGAAAGGGAACTGAACAACCCATGTGAAGCAAGCCAGGTCTGTTCTTCCATAGACTGTGCCTCCATCCCTGCCTCCAGGTTCCTGCCTCTAAGTTACTGCTTTGCCTTCCTGTAAGGAGGACGCTGGTAGTGGAAAATGAAATGAGCACTCTCATCCCCTCAAGCTGTTTTTGGATAGTGTTAATCACAGCAACACTAGGAGCAGACTAGGACAGAAACCGGTACCAGACATATGTGGGACTGAAGCCTGATCATATAGGAAGAGAGGATTGTGGAAGAATTTGGAACACTGGGAAGAAAATGCCATGATGCGATGTACCTGTGGGGCTTGCAATAGTTACATGGAGGGAAATGTGGATGATGGAGGCTTGGCTTGTGGTTTTCCAAAGGGAATCAAAACCTCTATCTGTAGTGTTTGTGTTGTATATTTAGTTAAGAGTCTGTAAATAGGAAACCCTTTCTTTACTGGGACAACTGATGCTAGTTAGCTGATGCTGAAGAGACAGTAGGGATTAATAAAAGACCAGCATCCCTGAGGTAAAATCTGAGAAGTTTCTTATTGGGGTCAGAACACAGGCTATTCAGAGAGAGTCAAGGCTACTGCTCAAGCTGGCAGCTGAACTTAGTAATGTGTAGGAGTCTCACATGTGGTTCTGGTTTTGATGGCATGAATGCTCCAGGATTGAAGTTGTCAGGGTTAGCGTTTAAGGCTTGGCAATGTGTGACAGTGTCATAAAAGAGGCCAACAGAGGTGACTAATGAAGGTGTTCACTCAGTTTCAGTCAAGACCAGTATATTGGAGATGCCAGGGCCATAAGATGACCACCAGTAAACCCCTCCCCCCCAAATTAGTCACTGTTGTATAACAGTAACATAGAAGCAAATCAGATAGAGCACTCACTTTGTACACTTATCAAGCTACTTCTTTAAATCTCAGCTTCTTCTGTTGCAACGAGAATAATAACAGCGTATACCTATCAGAGATGTAAACCTTTATTGAGATATGGACCTTGAATGCAAAATGTATAATGTAATGTTTGTTATGTAATAAAAGCATTAAATACTGCTGGTGAATAAGATGGTGATGATTGGCTATCATGATCTACCCATACCTTCAGTGAGTTTTTATATGCAATCAAAATGACAGGAACCACAATAAATATCTATATGGACTTCATTGCTGGTCCTAAGGAGAGTCTGGTTGATACCACCTGGGAATTGAAGTATAGACAATCAAAAAAATATCTTTATAGACAGACATTAATTTCACCCAGTTTTCAAGGCAAACCAACACCTCTTCAATAATATCCAATTGACAATGATAGCTAAAGATCCTCTCAGACTGATGATAAGTGGGCAAAGACTAGGTGACAGCTTTAGCCAAGTTAGGGGTGAGGAGAATTTTACCCAGTGGAGATGATGAGAGACACATTTTCTAGGTGGTTCTAGGTGGCAAAGTAATTGAGGTATTTAAAAAAGGCATGTTGCAGCCAAGCAGTGGGCCGAGGTCCTGAAGTCCAATCAAAGAGAGGGATGAAGGGTCAAGATCATGACAAGGAAATCCACAGAGATAGTTGACCTGAGTAGAGCTCATGGAATGATAGTTGGGGAACCTGTATGGGAGTGTTTTAGGCCCCTGCATGTAGATGACAGTTATGTAGCCTGGTCTGTTTGTGGGTGCAAGCAGTGGGACCAGGATTTATCCCTGGTGCATTAACTGGCTTTTTAGAGCCCACTCCCTATGGTGGGATACCTTCTTCAGCCTTGATATGAGGGAAGGACTTGGCCCTGTCTCAATTTGATATTCTAGGCTTAGTTGACTTCCCATGGGAACCTTACCTTCTCTGAGGAGTGGATGGATTGTTCGGGGGAAGGGGAAAAAAGTGGACTGTGGTCGGTATGTAAAATGAATAAAACATTTAAAAATTTTTAAAAATGAAAAAAAGAATAAAAGGGTGTGTTGATTTATTTCAAGCAGTAGAGACAAGTAGTGGCTGGGGTAGAGGTGGGTCACTCAAGAGAAGATGTTGGAGAGAAGTGGAGGAAAATGAAAGCTGACAGAATAGAGATTTGTGTATAATTTGGAACACCATCACACAAGGTGCTGGGTGGTTACTGAGCTTATGAGATCCCTGTGGAGGCAAAGTAGAGCCTAGATCGAGGATGACAGACTTGGAGACTTGAAACAAGCCTGCTTTGCTGGTCCATCCCTGAGGGCATAGGGTCTGTGATCCTCTCTGTACCACTGAACTGTACACCACTCCATCAGCATTGTACATGGCTCCTGCATTGCATGCTCATGGCACTTGATGCACTGGGATTCTGACTATTCTCTTGGTTTTCATAGTTATATATGGGAAGACTTAAGTTTTTCTCTTTCTGCTGCTTTCTTTGAAGTGAGGGACATGCACTTACACTTAAAGATAAATCTGCTTCTGGCCAGTTTCTCAAATCACACTTTTGCCATAGTGCACAACTTGTTTTCGTGGCACCATTAGCAACATTGCCATTCCTTTCTGTGTCATTTTAAAAGGCATAAATGTATTGTTTTAATCTGCCTTTCTTTGCTATCTAGAGAAATAAAATGCTTTCCCCCATTTGTCTTCTAATTATGTGTCCTCACTTGTGAATTGCATGTCATGTCCTTTGCCCATTTGATAAGCAATTGTGTTCAATCCTTTTTTTGGCTGGCCTCTCTTCTGGCAACTCTCCACATACAATTTCCCCACAGGCTCACTTTCTAATTTCTTTTCTCTTTGATCTATTGAAACCAAATCCTTTGTCTAACTCAATATTACAATAGACATAACAATTCTAATTACTCTATTGATTCGTGGCCACTACAGTTGTGAGCACATTAAGAAGCATGGGGCTTTGCCATCGGAGAGTAGGCCTTCAAAGTCTGGGCAGCATGCTTCACAGATGTGTGATTTGCTTTCAGATGTTTGATATTTTAACACTCTGAGCTGGTTTGCTTATCTGTAAAATGGGAGCAGTAACACATCAATTAAGAACAGCCTTTGGCAATTAAAGAACAAATACAGTAGTTAAAAAGTAGTGGTCTATTCTTTTGTGTTATTTGTTTTTTTTTTTGTTCTCTGAAAATTTCATTTATGTATACAATATATTTTGGTCATATCTACTCCCCATTCACTCCCTTCATTTGCCCACCAGCCACCTTTATGTTATCTCCCTCCCAACTGCATGTCCCCTTTATTTCTGAAGCCAGATAGTTCTGACCATATATTCATGAGTGTGGTGGGTTCATCCACTAGGGCATAGGCAACCTAACTAATGGTGACCGCCACAAAAAAAAAAAAAAAAAAAAAAAAAAAAAAATGACTCTCGTCCCTTCAGCAGCTAAGCTATCAACTGCCAATAGGTCATCAGCAATGTGACACTGGGAGGTCTCTCCTCCATATTGGATTTGTTTCATGGGTTTGATCTACTATTAGAAAGAACTGTAGAACTTAACTGGAAATTTCATGAAATCTTCTTCTCCATGGAATGTGACCGTGGCTTTAGACTCATTGAAGATTTGCTTTTTAGGTCCAGTGAAGCAACTGTGTATTCTTGGACAGAAACAAATCAGAATCTGTTCTCTTACTTGTTGGACAGATTATTTGTTATATTCAGATCCCCAGCATTTTCTCTGATGGAAATTATGTATGCTAAATCAGAAAAAAATGATCCTGTTAACCAGAATCAAGTGGTAAATCATGGAGTATTACTATCTCTTGAGGAGGGTCCAGGTTTAGAAGCTCTGGGTTTCAAGGTATCTCTGTAGCTATCTAGCTACTTGCTTGAGTGTCTATAAACTTGTACCTCAGAAAAGGGATTCTCATAAAATCATCAAATACAGGCTCATGAACAGGTTCTTGAGGTAGGTCCAAAGAAGGACCCAAATCTCTATCACCAGATGAAGCAAATGACAGTACTATGCCTGTGGCTATGGGTATTCTGGTGTGATGGTTAGAAAACAAACCTCATGAATTGTTAGTCATAGTAACAATACAGATTTTCTGCAATATCAGAAAATGGTCACAGACAGAGGGCTTGCAGATCCCTTGCCTGCTGAGAGAATGTAGAAACCTCTTGTTCTCTAGATAGGGTTTATTATTATTATTACCAATTGAATTACCATAATTCTACTCTTGACAAAGTGTATTCATTATAAGTGAAATTTTTGTTCAGATCTTGTAGTTCATGCCTGAAAGCAAAGATATTAGAATTAATGAGCATTTTTGCTGATGAGAAGGAAAATCACTGAAGGGTGATTGGACCTTAGCCTTTTAATGGGTCTGATACTCTCTTTTATTAGGTCTGACAAGGGTGTTATCTGGCTCCCTTTACACCGTGTGCTGTGGTTTAAGAGAACTCTTTGTACTGTATGAGTTTAGTATTTTTTCCCCAGTAATATGGCCTAGCAATGCCAAAAACATGTAAACAGAGCTCCACCTCACTGAATGAGACTGGGCATAGGGAGGGTGACAATGAAAACTTTGTTAGCAGGTGGTAGAAAGGCCTTTGGTGGGTTTATTAAAATGTCAATGTAATTTGATTCTGTGTTTCCTTTTACACAGTTGGCAGGCAACAGGATTTATAAAGAGAAGACCACTCAGGGAACCAGGTGACAGTGCTGAAGGATGTGGCTGCTGCCAAGCCCTGAAGACAACAGTGGTATGATGTTGATGATCCAGTGAGTGTGGTCATAGACACATTTTCCAGGAAGTTCAAATGAAGGTGGATGTATCCTGGAACCAGATGGGGCATAGAATTTCAGTCTGAATCAAAGGAAACAGAACAAGATGCCTCCAGGGCCTTATGTGATTGGGTAATCTTACTAATGTGTTGGGGAGAATTTTCTTACTGAGAACAGGCATTCATTGTTTTATACCCTAAGGGCATGGAATTATAGGAATCAGGGAGAAGAATGGAGGCATGAGTGTTAGCTGGCAGTGCCACTATTTCATGGGCATCACAGAGAAACAAGCAGGGTGTGGGCTGGAGAAGGTGTATTTCACCGTGTGTGGGGTAGGATAGTTGCCATATTTCTATGAGATGGACACAGACATGAATATGACTCTAGCTTCTCTTGTAAACTGTTTTAATTACCATTGATCCAGATTGCAAATGTGATGGGCATTGTTTCTTACTATAACTTGTTCCCTAGCTCACCCTATACCTACTGAGTATCCTTCAATTCCATGCCCACATTATCATGACACTAAGGGAATCTCAATGTCAGAGGAAATGGCATGTTCGTACCTGTACCTCATCGTGGAACGTGATATGTAGAGGTTGGTAAAGGTACTATAAGGAACACAGAAGAGTGATTAGTTATGGCAGGAGGATCAGTTATAGTGTCACAGGAGACACATTGATTTCAGCTTGGTTGTGAAAGATGAGAATGATGTTACCAAGAGAAGATAAAGGAAGGATATTCTAAGTAGGGGCAGAGACACAAGTAAAGCTACTAAGTGGTGAATGTCTATTTGGGAAATAGTGAGCTGAATAGCATGGTGATGGCAAAGGTGCCTAACCAAGAGCATGATTGTCAACAGTAATCAAGCATTTATTAGATGCTAAGAACTTTTAAGCTCTTCATGCATATTAATTCATTTAATCCTTAAAACAATCCCCTGAGTAGTAACTAATATTATCTCCATTTTACAGAGTTAGACATAGAGGCTTAGAGATGTTAAGGGACTCTTGAGGTTGTAACTAGCCGTGGCCTAGAGCCAGGATTAGAAAGACACATCCTGCATCTGATTGGCTAGATAGACAAAAAGGATAGAACTTAACATTGCAAGCTTCGGGCTTATTCTTTATCTCTGTCCTTCCCAGAATCTTCCATTGAGGGGTACCAAGCATGAATCATTTGGATTAGGGAAGAATATTCTTGAATATTGTGTGTTTGATTTGTCTTACCTTTTCAAATGATTGAGTAGTATCACATTTTCCCTTATAATTCAGTGTACTTGAACATGTGTATAGTGTCTGAGTGGAAAGCATATAGAAGTTGGAGGGTTTGAACTAATTTTATTTAATGGAACACCCAGTCTTAGGGCTTTTGATAAAGCAACATGGACTACTATAGTTCACAAATAAATATTAGTATGCCAGTAATGTATATGTAGTAATGAAATATTATATATGGATACAAGAGTGAGTTCTTCTGGCTGGAGAGACAACTAAGACTAGGAATTAAAATCCAGGAATTTTTAACCATTTTGGTGTCATGGCTCCCTATGGTATATTAAAGAAGTTGGTAAGTTCTTCTTCAGACTCATGTTTTTAAGTATATAACGTAAAATACACAGCATTAAAGCTAAGAATAAACTATAGTAATATATATTCATTAAATATCGAAAGCAAATTTGTGACTGTGTGTGTGTAGGGTGGGGTGGGTGTGTCTTGTAAGCAGGTTTTCCCCTGCCAGTCTTGTCCCACTGCCACACCAGCCCCCAATAACACACAGAGACTCTGTATTTGATATAATGCTGTTGGCTAGTTACTAATTTCTTATCAGCTAGCTCTGTCTTAATGATTAACCCATTTCTATTAATCTTAGTATTTCCATGTGGTCTCATCTTACCGGAGAGAGGGCAGGCATTCTGTTCTCTCCAGTCTCTCCATGTTGACTCCTCCCAACTACTTCATCTTTCCTCTAGTCTCCTAGTCCCGCCTATCTTGCTTTCCTATTGGCTAACAGTGCTTTATTCATTAACCAATACAAGAAACATATTTACAGAATGACATCTCCCAATATTGTGTGTGTGTGTAGGTCCCATATACATACTTCAGAAATGCATATTTATCCATTAATACATCATAAAACTGCTCTACTAGTGATGTTATAAGAAGTAATTGTTGTAAATGATAATTTGAGATGTCTGAGTTGACTGTTTTATGATATGAAAATGTTGATGATTTTGACTAATGACAAAAATCATAGGCATTACCGATGTCTTCCAGCTTCAATGCTTGCATTTGCAATTCAACTGGATGCTAAATTCAATTAAATGTTAGGAAAATACACAAGTAAGCCTTTTTATGAACATATGTAGGCTCCTAAGTTTTATGTGTGGAGACCTTACAAGTGCATTGATTCCAACTTAAGAATTTTTATGCTATGTGAATCTTGAGCCCATTTCTTACACAGAGATTATTTAACATCAAGAGAAGCTAGGAATAGACACAATTTTTTTTCCTAATCAGAGACTTGTGGTTTTCTTGCACTTTCTCCAAACTATGCTTGAAAGCTGAAATCATTGCTTGGAAATTTCTTAGTTCTCTCTATTTCTTATTTCTCTCTGTCAGTATTTTCCCCACAGGTAGTAAAAAAAAAAAAAGAAAACAAACCTGCTATTTGGTGTTTTGGACCTTCTTCTGGGAAATCTATATAGCCATTTTCCCCAGTTTGTTGTACATATTTTCCATTCCATGTAACCAGAGGTGACAGGTTGAGTAAATGTCTTACCTTTTGGTCTTTCTCCAGCTTCCAAAAATATTTTTCCCATGTCTAATATACTCTTGATTATGGTTTAAACTTGAAATAAACTCCATAGGCTCATATGTATAAATACTTGGATGCTAGATGATGGTGATGGTTGTAGGATGGTTTGGAATGTTGTAGAAACTTTAATAATCAGAGCCTTTGCTAGAGGAAGTAGGATACTGGGATTGGGTCTCATTTCCTGTCTGTTTTCTGCTTCCTGACTATAGACATGATGTGGTCAGCCAACTCCCACTTTTGTTGCTATGACTTCCACACCCATCATGGAATGAATCCCATTGAACTGCAAGGCACACTAAGCTTTTCCTATCTTAGGTTGCTCCTTGCCATGGTTTTGATATGGATAAGGAAAGCCATATACTCTTCAAGGTCATTTTTAGAGTTCACATTTTTGTGGCTCTATTCATTTTCACCATTAGTATTGTGTTTCCAGGCACAATAATAACTTCAAATTTCATTAGCTTAGATTGGCAAGTACTTATGTTCCCTAGTATTGTCCATCAGGATGTTGAGGAAGTGTCAAGAGTACATTCTTGTGCCCATCCATGTCTAGTAATCCTTCCTGTGTTCTTTAGCTGACAGAGACTGGGCTAGAGAATCTAAAAGAAACTTCAGGCAAGCTGCTTGGTAGAGTAGTTGAGATTAGAAATAGATTTTCCACATCCCCTAACAAGGATGACACCCGGTTACCATCTACCTCCATCTACCTCTGAGTTTTCTTTTATCCCTTCCTTAAGACAGAAACGGGAAATGTGTTTCCTTCACAGACAGGGAGTCATCTGTCCTTGACATCCTGGGATCTGTATATGTAACCTGAGTCATAGCTGTCAGGCTTCTCTAGTATTCCACCTCTGCTGATTGTGTATGGGAATACTTTCTAACTCTGGTATCATTTCTTGCCATATCTCTGTATGAAGGGTCAAGCCACATGGTCTTAACATACTTAATTTGCCAGGCCTAGCTGTGGATTCTGTAACTGACTGATGAGGAGCAAAGTTCTCACACTAATCTTTGCCTCTTACAACTGGGGTTGCCCACTGTCCCAGCATCTCTGTTGCTGTGATAAACACATACAGTTTCAGGAGGAAGCGGTTTATTTGCCTTATATTTCCATGTCACAGTCCATCATTGGGGAAAGCCAGAGCTAGATCAGAGGCAAAAATAGCAGAGGAAACTATTTATTGCACTCTATGCTTGTTCTTCTTGCTTCCTGAATACAGCCCAGGCTCACTTGTCCAGGCTCACCTGATCACAGTGGAATGGGTCCTTGTTAGTATTCAGGCATCTGCACTGGCCTATCCTTGGGATTCTGACAGGATATGCTCTCAGCTGCAGACACTAAGACCTGTGCACATTCACTGCCAAAGTCCCATCCTCTTCCTCCTCCTCCTCCCCCTTCTCTCTCTCTCTATCTTTCTCCCTCCCTCCCTCCCTCCCTTCCTCCTTCCCTCCCTCTCTCCCTCCCTCCTGCTCTTCCTTTCCTTTTCTCTCTCCTGCTGCTCCTGTCCCTGGAGGCTGGTCTCCCCCTCTACTTTTCCCTTTTTATGATTCCTCTCCCTAATTAAAAAACAAGCAAACAAACAAACAAACAAAGACAAAAACAAAAAAAAAACTCTGCTTGCTTGAGAGGCTTGGTGTCTTTCTCTCACAGGCCACTTTCCCACATCAATCATTCATCAAGAAAATCCCCACCCCTTAAACATGCCCACAGGTCAGCGTGATGGATGCAATTCCTTCAATTGGGGTTCCTCTTCCCAGGACACTCTAGCTTGTGTTAAGTTGACAAAAACTAAAGCACACACTCAGGAAGGACTTAATATTACCCATTCTACAAATAGTAGTGTTTTTGTAAAGATTTGTTTTATTTTTAGTTATGCATGTTTGGATGTGTCTGTGCAACTGACTGAGGGCACCCACAGAGCATCAGATCCTCTGGAGCTGGGGAAGTTAGGAGCCACCCATGGAGGGTGTTGGGAATGAAACCAAGGTCCCTTACAAGAACAGCACATGGTCTTACCTGCTGAACTATCACTTCAGTCCCCAAATCATGTTTAGAATAGTATTTTAAAAACTCGCTATCAGTGGTGCTCAGTATGAAGCAACATTCAGACTGTGGCTAAACTCTAAAATTCCGAAGGCCTTCTTCATTCAGTTACACCTGTGGCCTTCTCCTCAGCATCTGTACTGAGTTTCATTTTTGGTTATTTTGCCTCTGTCCATTTTTATAAGATTGTGAACTATTGTCTATGTCATCTCATCGAATACAGGGACTAGTTTCAAAAATAAAATAGTGATAGAAGCACATCAACAGTATTTCCCTGGGAAAGATGGATTTGGTGAAATAGTTTGTTTTTTATCAAAATAATACGACGAATGGGGGGGTGCATCAGAGGAATGAAAAAAGGCACAGGATGTTATCTTAAGCAAAATGAACACAAGAAACAAACTACAAAGCAAATGCTGTATACAGTTATTGACCAAAAAAAGAGAGAGGCTGAGGTTTGGAAAACAAATATTTTTCAACACAGACACATCCAGAGCCAGAAGGCATTTTAATGTTTTGTGTTTTTATATCATCTATGCCAACAGAATTTATGATCAGAACATTTCTTTATGATTTTTGAAATTAATAATACAAAAAAAGGAGCTTGGCGTATGAAGTAAGAATTTGATTTTTTACAATGGACCCAGCAATGGCACAGAATGCCCCCACCAGCAGAGAGGAAATTGAAACTCAGAGGGCTTTGCATTTATATTTCTGTCTTTTTCTAAAGAAATAACACACAACAATCTGGAAGTCCAAATAAGCAAATGATTGTGGCCCTTTTAAAAGTTTAAATGGTCAAGGTCAAGGTACCTAGATGCTGATGAACAAGCTACTCACTAGCCATTGAACCATTTTTCAAATCAGAATAATTTATCCCCTCAAGTGAAGTGCTTTCCACTACTGGAAATGGACATTATATTGAATGCGCAGATTGCTTATGTGCTAGGCCAGTTACCCAGAGCAGACCTCATTGGAAAGTGTAGATGGAAAGACAGAAGCTTAAAGAGCTTGTTGAAGAAGAGACAAAGAATATAGACATTATGACTTTCATTCTAATAGTCTTTCTGTGTCTTTATACTATATCTCATGGTAAGCGGTAGAGGCCAATAGATAGGGGTAGTAGGCATACCACCTTGAGTCCACAGTCACTTGTGGTGATACTGGGATTAAAGAGACAGGGTGCAATCCCCACACTGGCAAAATAAAAATATAAATTACGATTCTTAATAATTAAAAGCTTAGATTTTATAAAAATCTACTATTAAGAAAATGGAAATGCAAGCCTGGGCGAAAAATATTGGCAAATATAAAGCACTGCTATCCAGAATACATAAATTACTTTGAAAACTAAGTAAGAAAAGCAATCAACCCAGTTAAGCATAAAAAAAAATTTGAACAGATACTTTATCAAAAATATTGATGGCAAATGAAGCCATAGTAGTTTGCTCATCCTCATTAGTTAGAAAAAACGCAAATTCAAACCACAATGAGATCCACATCAAGTCTGTGGCCATACTACCCTGAACTTGCCCTATCTCTGATGTTGGGTACTAAGCAGGCAAAGCTGGGCCTAGTTAGTACTTGGATTAGACATCCACATCAAACAGATATTTCATAATAAAGGCAGCCAAGTGCCGATGCATGTGCAGAACAACAGGAAGTCCTGTGCATTGTTGGGAATGTAGTCTAGGTGGTTGTTTTGAAAACCAGTGTTGCACTGTCTTATATTTTCCCCAAGAGAAGTGAAAACTTTTTGTCAAATACAAAATGTTTCCACATGTATGTAGATACTTTAGTCACAATAGGTCTGAACTGTAACAGTTTAAATGGACTTTTAAATGGGGAATCCAACTATAGTGCAGCTATGTAAATGGATGCTGTTTGGCCATAAAAGGGATTAAATTATTGACACACACCACATCCTAGGTTAAAGGCAAATGTGTTATAACAACAGAAGGAAACCACACTTTTGTTCACATTGTGAACAAAAGGGAAGTATACATGCAGGTACACAGGCACGCATGCACACACACACACACACACACACACACACACACACACACACACACACTCACACACACTTCTCAAGTGGTATTTGTAGTTGCTACAAGCTGAAGATAGGTGAGGCTAACCATGAGGAAGCACAGTGGCACAGTGTATAACAGTGTTGAAACTTTTTCTACATCTTGATTGGAAGGTAATGTTATCTTGTCAAATTCATAGAACTGCATCTCAAAAAAAAAAAAAAAAAAGGTTGATGTTATACATAAGTCAGTTTCTAGGGAAAGAAACATGTGGGATCTGATTGGGACAAAAGTACATGATAGTCAATATCCAGTGTAAAACTATGAAACTA
The DNA here is from genome assembly GCA_030556225.1 of Cricetiscus sungorus. Taxonomy (NCBI): domain Eukaryota; kingdom Metazoa; phylum Chordata; class Mammalia; order Rodentia; family Cricetidae; genus Cricetiscus; species Cricetiscus sungorus. The sequence goes on from JANBXA010000651.1 coordinate 75,124,079, forward strand.
TGAAGAAAATGCCAATTATCTAACATCAGCTACAAACTTAATTTTGGTATTTAAAATGCTGAGTACTCATAAGGAAGAAACTCAGGAGACTTCTGGAACAAAGTCCACATTGAACTTAAAACCTATATACTAATGATAATCACCATCACAAAATTGGATAAGTGGTTTAAATAGCTAAATATGATAGTATCCATTAAAATAAAATGACTTACATTGCCTTTATTGGGCTGAGGATAAAACTCAGCAGCCTGTGTGAGATTTGATTACCACAAAACAAAAAGAAGAAAAAGTGAAGTTTTTAGTTAATAATTTATTTTACCACACAGAAATAATCTGAATAACCAAGTATCCAGGATGCAAGATTCCAACTATTTACTTGGCAAAGGCAAATAAAGATAAAAAGAAACAGAAACAAAGATCATTATTTGGAACCACTATTCCTCAGTGAAAAGTACTGATATTTTTTGAGTTCTTGAATACCAAGTCAATTTTCCTTCCTAGGCCTGTGTGCCTAGGAATATTGCCTAATTCCCTTAAGTATTTGATATTTATATTGCACAGTGTACCAACCTGGTAGGCTTGGCTTGACTGCAATCCACACTATTGCTGTAGCAGCCCTCATAGTTATTTTCTCCTTGTTGATTCTTGAAACCCACCTTGCTGTATTTGACTCATATATAATCTCTGCTCTCCATTTAAAAATATAAACACTTGAGCTGCTGTCACAGTTTCTCTATGGTAAAGACCAATGATTTGTATTCATATTATTATAAGATGAACAAAGAGAGCCAGAGAAATGTCAATGAAAGTAAACTTGGAGTACCCTACCCATCCTTATACAACCTGGATGTCACTCCAAGAAAGTCAGACAGGGTTGACTCTGAGCCACATACATAAGCATGACTGGGGACTGGGATCAGCTTGATTCCCATGACATGTTCCTATATGGATGAGTTTACATGAACCTTTATAGTCACTAAGCAAAAGAAAGCTATAAATTAAGGTACTTTCCAAGTATACTGGTGGGAACATCAAGTCGGTGGCCTATAGAAAAGCTAGAAGAAGGGTTCTCTTATTGACTTGGATGTTATATGATTAGATTCTTAGCCTTGGGGTTGGGGAAGAAAGTGGTCTGTTAATTAATACATTCTAAAGATTATACCTGGTAGTTGAAAAATTGTTTGGTCAGGCATAGAGATGGGTAAAGCGTCTATTAAGGAGTTAAAGGCTCTGGATAATATTAGTTCTTGATTTATGTCATTTCAGTTCTCTACAATCATGTAGTTCTAATTAGTCAACTGGCCTTGTAGTGTCTTACAGGTCCAGTTTTCCCCTCCCTGCCAGAAACTTTGGTTCACATACCTTTTTCCTGTCTACTAAAATGACAGTAAAAACAAAAACGAAATGGTGCATAGTTTTCAGTCCTGCTGATGACATTAAAAAAAAAAAGTAGTATGCGGAATTTTCACTGAAATGGCCTTTTAATTTCTAAAATTATTTGAAATAGCACAATGGGAGTACATCATGAAATCTTAAAAAATGTACATTTTGATTAAATAATTTTCCACTTAGGAATTTAACCAAAGGAAATAAGTTGATGGGAACAAAATGATACCTGACCCACATAGACGAGAACCAGCCAAAATAGCATTAAAATAGAAAGCTAATTAAGTGTTCACCATTAAGGAACCTGGGTGATAAAGAAAAGGAAATTTGGCAGAACATACATTTCAAGGGGGCTTTTTAGCATGAGTTTAGTCCTGGCTTCCTGTAGCCAGCACTTACATTAAACTTATATTTCCTCCATATACAGCCATCCACTGCACGTCGTGTGTGTGTGTGTGTGTGTGTGTGTGTGTGTGTGTGTGTGTGTGTGTTTAGTTTTAGTTTGATAGATTTCTTCATTATATGTTTTCTTTAACTTGGTGAGTTTCCCCTATTTTCCTCATTGATTCACTGTTTTGTAATCCTGTGCCTTGAACTATATCAGGCATGTAACAGATATGAAATAAACAGTTCAGGGGGTGGGGGATGAAAAGATAATACGGGCTTTATAGTGGTCTGAGTTTGAGGCCGGTGTTGTGCTGTGTACAGACACTCTTTTACTTGATAATATTGTAAATATTTCAGTAAGCTCTGATCTAAACCAGACATCATAATAGGTTCTGGTTCATATAACCCTGCTATAATGGAGCTCATGGTATCATGGGAAATGTGGTCACCAGGGTAGCAGTCACTGGGGAGATGCAGAGGAAATGTGTATCATGGGTTGTTTACTTTCTTGGAGGATGAAAGAAGGAACTTCCTGAAGGAAATTCCTTCTCTCGGAGCTGTAGGGTTATTGAGGAACTCACTCTAATTAGCTGTTCCAAGAGGCATCTTCAGCAACAGAGACCTCTAGCTTTCCCCAGTGGTTAGGGTGTGGTCATGCCAGTAAGCACAGAACATTAAAGAAGAAAGGCTCAGAGATAACCCCAAGTGGGGAAGTCTTAAGAGTTTCATCTGTGCAAGGGTTATGGGAAACTATTGACAACCTCTAACCTAACCAAAAACAAACAAACAAACATGCAACACAGTTTTAAATGTGGGAGATGACATGATTGTATTTGGAGTTTGCACATTGGTTGCAACTGGAGTTTGCAAAGCAGGGAGGTGTGTCTGGAGGAGGCAATCCTAGAAAGCAACACATTCCTGGAATGGACAACTGAAGTCTTAGGTCTAATTTTTGCTTTTTCCTGGTTTCTATAGGTAAAAGTGTCTCTGTCTCCTCTGCTCCTGGTGGGTTTCAAGGAGAAGGAGCCTTGCTTCATAGGGTGTGCAATTGTGCTGCTTGGTTTTTGTCACCTTGCTACAAGCTATAGTGACCTGGGAAGAGGGAATATTGACTGAGAACATGCCCCCACACCCCCACCAGATTTGCCTGTAGGAAATCCCATAGGTCAGTTTCTTGATTCATAATTGATGTAAGAGGGGTCTGACTACTGTGGGCAGTGTCACCACTGAGCAGATAGTCCTTCCTGGGTTGTGAAGGTAGACTGAGAAAGCCATAGGAAGCAAGCTAGTACACAGAAGTCTTCCATGGCCTCTGTTTGTTTCCTGCTTCTAGGTTCCTGCCTCAAGTCCTGGCCCTGTCTTCTCTCTGTAGTGAATTGTTACCTAGATATGTAAGCTAAAATAAACCCTTTCTTTTGCCAAGTAGGGCTTGGCCAGTGTTTGGGGTTTCACTTTGTTTGTTTTCCAGAGCAACAGAAACAAAATTAGGACAGAAATACTCTTTGTGTGAATAGGGTTTTGTAGATGCTTCCCTACAAAAGGGAAGCATCAAAATCTAATGGTTGTATTTGCTTAGTTCTCATTTATATGCTTAACAGCTGTCCACCTGAAAAGATACCAGGATATGGGGCACACAGGGCAGAGGGTGGACAATGAGGGTTGGGAACAAATGAATACAAAATATAATAATGTATGTATAAGGCTGTTATGATGAAACCTATTTTTTTGTTTGCAAACATAAGAAATTAATGATAAATACATAAAAGAAATACAGAAAAGAAATAGAATATGAAGGTACTAGTTTGAGTAATTTTTCCATTTCCCTTAATTATTTAGCTCACACCTGAAGATGGAGAGCAAGGTAATATTATCATTGCTTTAACCACATAGATTAATTTATTGACAGAAACACAAATTTGCCTTGGAACAGTAAATAAATACATCCCTGCAATGCCCTACCTGTTTTCTCCTATGATCTCCATGAATAGACAGTGACAGATGAGGTTTCCCAACAGAGCTCCCTAAAACCACTGGCCAAAAGCCCCCTGCTTCTCTATTTCTAATCAATTCCTGGCCTGCTGAGGCTTGGGACCCAGTCTTTCAATTATTCAAGAATAGGAAAGCATCTGTTGCCTGATACAGGATTTGCTTTTATTCAACAGAACAAAACCATGGTTAGTGTGAGCCAATACCTAGGGCTGTCAGGTCTCTAGATACACACATGTTTCTGAAAGAGGGCGGCTGTTCTAAGAAGTTAATGGGTTCAAATAGCATACAGAGTATGTGAAATATGAGGGAAAAGACAGAGGAATAGGGAGTGTGATGGCTTGACTTGGAATGGCCCCTATAGGCTCACATGGCTGGAGTTGGTCTTCAGATGGAGGAATTACTTGGAAAGGATTAAGAAGTATTGCAAAGTTGGAGGAAGTGTGTCACTGGGGAAAAGGCTTTGAGGTTCCAAAAGCCCACACCGTTCTAAGTAAGCTCTCTTTGCCTCATTCGTGTAGACCAAGATAAAAGCTCTCTGCTACTCCTCCAGTGCCGCGCCTGCTTGCCTGTTGATATGCTCCCTACCATGGTTGTTATGTCAACTCACCCTCTAAAACTCTTAAGCTCCAATAAACTCTTTCTTCTATAAGCTGCCTTGGTAATGATGTCTCATCACAACAATAGAAAAGTAATAAGATAGCAAATATGCCAACCTTATCTTCTATTAAACTTAAGCATATGGATATACCAGAAACCTTAGGCTACAGCCCTGATTTCTATAGTCTACTCACCAAGGAACATTCCTAGGCAGAATCATGGGAACTCTCAGGTCCAACACAAATGTCAGTGCTAACTTCCCCGTGTCTAGAAAAATGACTTCTCACACTCACACTGGGGTACTTGGGAAATTGAAAAGGAATGTTATACAATCTTCAAGCTTCTCTTGTACCTGGTTTAATAACAGCCATTGCTAAATTCTCTGCTTAGGATGAAATCAGTCTTGTTACAATATGCCCTATTTACAGTCATCCATTCAAACCTGTATAAGGAAATATTGAGCCCTTGTTGTGTGTGAGAGGAAACCCCTCAAAGGATCTCAGACTACCTGGCTTCCTATAATGTAGTCTGATTATGAAGGGCCAGGTGAGAATCTTCTTTACTTTTGCTTCCTCACTACACTCTGAAGTCTGGTAAGTTTGCATTAGCAGAACCTTTTAATGAGCCATCTAGGAGCCATGAGACTCATTTGTTTACTCAACCCTTTATTCAACAAGCTTCCATAGAGCATCAGCACAGGCCAAATAAGGGGAAGTCAAAGATGCATCAGCTTCCATAGAGCATAAGTAGAAGCCAAATAAGGGAACATCAAAGATGCACGAAGAATACACACATGGCTTCGTCGATGAAACTGGGATGCAAAAATGGAGCTACATTGTGCAGGTTGCACAAACATGAAATTTAAGAGCATGGGAGGCAAGGTCAGTAAGCACTGCCCAGAGAGTCATTCATGGCAGTAGGATTTTAGCTGACAGTCAATTTCAAATTGCTGTATTACTTAATTCTCATTATAAAATGTGTGTGCGACACAGGACACTCAGAAAACAGTATAATTAACAGTAATCCACAGTAAAGAGATAATAACTAAAATATTTTTATATAACTTTCAGATTGTTAATAACTAAAAATGCTTTGATATATATGTACACATATGACATTTTTAATACCCACTATTTCATTCTTTTAGCAAAAATTGTCAAAATAATACTTTTTAATTTGCATTTTCATTTGATATCATTGGCTTATTATTTAATGTCAATTAAAAATTGCTTCATCATTTTGTACCTGTAGTTCATATTTATTATAGAAATCCCCATTTTTCTTTCCATGAATCCCCAGTTAATGGACTTAGGTTATTCTAAGTTTTTACTATTATATGCAACATTGTGGTAAAAAATGCTTATCCTCAGGACAAATTATTAGAAGTAGGCTTTCTGGTCCAAAGGCTGTCTAAAACAAATACTGTTAGAGTTAATTTTAGTTTTCACGCAGAATTAGGTGTGTGTGCTTGTGTGTGTGTGTGCTTGTGTGTGTGTGTGCTTGTGTGTGTGTGTGTGCGTGCGTGTGTGTATGCATGTGCATGTGTATACTGAGAGGTGTACATTTTCCTTAAGTAACATTAAATGCACTATATCGTACATATTAGACTAATATTTTGTACTCATTGTCTGGTTTAATAATGGTTAACATCTCAGCCAACACAGCTCATGTGCCATGATAGTGATATTTAAAGAAAAATCAAGCCATTAACATGTTTCATTTATCAAACCCAAAATCTAGTGGTATTTGAAGGCAGAGGGGAGGCCTATCAATTTTGAAAGGAACTGTAGTGTTGTAGTATTGTTTATATGAGTTGTCCACAGTTCAACACTTGTCATTTTAAACACAACTAGAGTAGGTGTTCAATAGGAGCCTCTGATAGCTGTTGTGAGTATCAGAGTCCACTAAACTTGCATCCCTGTATCAATTGATGTTTTCCTTAGAAATAGGGGATCACAGGTCCTGATTTGCCTATATAGTCCCAATCTGTTCCTGTGGTCTGGAAGGGATTACCAAGACTATACTTTCATTCTTAGAACTGCCCCAGTTGGGCAATAATTGATTTTGAGAAAATGTTCTACAGATTAGACAGGAATTGGGCGGAAAGATTGACAACTGCTACCTATTCTTTTATACCTTGGAGTGGGTCATCTTGGCTTTTGATTATCTACAACAACACCCTCCCTGTCATGTGACCATCTCACTTACCCAAATAATAGCTGAGAATCAGAGGAATGTAAAAATGTCTTATATTGTTATTTTTGAGACAGGAGTCTCACTAGGTAGCACTAGCTAGCTAGCCTAGAACTTGTTATGTACACCCAGCTGACCTTGAACTCAGAAGGTCTGCCTGTCTCTGCTTCCCCATTGCTTGGATTAAAGGCATATGCTGCCATACCCAGCAACTACCATCTTCTGAGAGTAATAAAACTGTTATCTCATCCATAGGAAAACTTTTCACGGAAAGTCAATCTAGTTTTGTCTTTAGAACAGACACTTTGGCCCTCCAGCTTTACTGTGTTATTTCCCACATACAGGGATTATAAGGATGTGTTAGAAGAGAGACCCAGTGCTTAAAGAAAACACCTTGGAATCTATAAGAAGGGATAGTGTCAGTCTGGAGAAGATCAAGAAGCTTTAAAGCAAATGCAGGAGCTGCTAGTTGAAGGTGCAAATAATAGATGGAGAAAGAGTCAGTGCAAAGGATAGCAATAGCAGTTCATAATAATGATGGGGATTCATTAAGAAAGTATTCTAGTGCATTTTGTGGGTTGTGCTTTCTTAAAGGCAGAACACAGTGAACATTTTAGATGAGACCTCAGTCCAAAATATTTCTTGTTGCTCAAATTAGATTTACAAAAAGCTAAGCTTTGAGCGAGCTAAGCCCCCTGATTGTATAGAATGACTTAACCTTCTAAGAGTCATGGGCAGCTAAGAATTTAATATATAAGGGAAGGCATTTAAGTTGTATTTCCTGCCCTCAATGACTGCAAATTCTTGTTGGTAATATAAGGTTTTAACCTTTCTAGATGTCTTTGCATTTTAATAAAGAACTTTAAAAGACTAAAATGCCTTTTAATCCCAAAGGAGTCAGGTTTCCATAATAAAATTCTAGGCAGTGAGAATACAGGAGAAAAGTTTGGGGGGCCAAAGTATTTTTCTGGTTATCTGAGAGGAGCTGTTGGTTTTCTTTCATGTGAACATGCATCTGAAAACTAGATTGTCTCCATAGTTGCTTATGTTCTTTGGAGTCATGACCCACCACCTCAGAGGGACCCGACGGACTTGAATTGTACCCATAAGGCACAGGGCAGAGTGAGTCAAACAAGCTCATGGCCAAGCAGAAGGCTAAGGAGTCCCCTGAGTGACTGGGCCTACTACTCAGTACTAATCAGAAACAAAATTATGGATCATTTAAGTGACAAGTGGTCCCAAGCTCTCAGAGTCAAGACCTTTGGGGTTCTGAGAATTCTGGCTGAATATCCAGCAGGCCTCTTCTCATTAATTCTATCCATGACCATGTTTAAAGTGTAATGAAAACTCAATGCAAAGGGATTGGAAGGTTTTCTCCCAATTCAATGGCTTTCTCCCAAGGTGAATAGCCCTAGGACAGAGGACGAGGGCTCTGGAAGCAGAGATGGACATGACAGCCTCCATGGCACTGATGCTCACTTCATTAGTTTTCTGGCAGGAGAAAGGCAAAGAGGAAAACAAGACATCCTCACTTAGAGGATCAAGCCAAAGCCTTGGCCCAAATGCTCACCCTTCAGTGAGATCAGTCAACTCTGCTGAAAGACAGTAAGTATATCATATGTTCTCACCAGCCCTTCAGTTCAACTTTTCCTACAGAGAGGCTTAGTATGCCTTCCACAATGCCTCTTCCTCAGTACTAGCCCTCTTTCTGGGAATTAGATTCTGGGTCTCTGACATTCAAGCCAAAAGAACAGCCATTTAGATTTAACAGTCCTCCCTGTGTTGACTTCAGGACTATGTGTTTTAGTGTTCCTTTATTACTCCCTTCTGCTGGAGAACAAAGGCCCACAGAATGCAAGTAGCTGACTCTGCTATACAGAGACCAAATGAAGCCCATTATCTCCAGCCTTGAGCTGAGACAAAGAGTGCATGCTTACTGTACATGACCTCAGAGCTAGAGGAACCTTTATCCAAAACAGTATCCAGTTTCTGTATTTGATGTGTGTAATTATATCATTACAGGCCTCTGTGGCTTGTGTGGTTTTGTCTCATGTGTCAGCTATCATATACCCCCTCACTGCTGATAGAAGATGTGTCAAAGGAAGGTATTCAGGATACTGGTCAGTTCAGAAATGGACATAGCACAAATGGAACAGAAGGTAGAAACACCAGTTTCCCATTTCATGGCTTGATCTCTGAAGACTGTTCTGTGCGGAATCCATCCCCTTACCTCATGTATCACATTCTACTCTCATCACTCACAGTCAACTCCCATCAACATCCACATCTCCCAGAGTGGGATTGGTATGGCTGCTGAATTTGGTATAGCTTATGCCACCTAACCACAAAGTCTTATTTTAACATCTAAAAATGCTCATATATTCTACTGTACTCTGAAAAAGTTAACATCAAATTGTTGTAGTTTCATGTAATCTAGGGCTTCAGAAGTCTGTTGGTATATGCAGTGTACTGGCTAGTTTTATATCAACTTGACACAGGCTAGGGTCATCAGAGAGGAGGGAGCCTCAGCTGAGAAAATGCCTCTATAAGATACAGTTGTAGGCAAGCCTGTAGGAAATTTTCTTAATTAGGGATTGATGGAAGAGGGCCCAGCCCATTGTGGGTGGCCCTGGTATTTCTAAGAAAGCAGGCTGAGAAAGCCAGAGAAAGCAAGCCAATAAGCAGCACCCCTCCATGGCCTCTGCATCAGCTCCTGCCTCCAGGTTCCTACTTTGTTTGAGGTTCCTGTCCTGACTTCTTTTGGTGATGGACTATTATATAGAACTGTGAGTAAAATAAACCCTTCCATCCACCCACAATTTTTTTCTAAGACACAGAGTATGGAAGTCAAGAGACAGAGGGGATAGGGTCTGAGCCCACAGTACAAGCTCCAGAATTTAGATTCTAAGGAGACATTGAACAACATTCCTAGACCTGAGACAACTCTACTTGGCATTTTAGGGTGCATGGGAGCTTGTGGAATCCTTGGAACAACTGAAAAATGTTTAGGTTCCTTGCTTGGTACCAAGAGGAAGCAGGGATTACTGTTTCTAGGGAGATACCAGATGAGCTCTTAGCCATGGAACAGGGAACAAGGGCTAAGGACATATGTGTATACACAGGCATGCACATACATTTAGAGAGGGTGGGGGAGGACAGCAAAGAGAGAGACACACAGAGACAGACAGGAAGACACAGACAGACACAGACAGGCAGACAGACACAGACAGGCAGACAGACACAGACAGGCAGACAGACACAGACAGACAGACGCAGACAGACAGACGCAGACAGACAGTCACAGACAGACTGACGCACAGAGACAGACAGACAGACAGACAGACAAACAGACAGACAGACAGACAGACAGAACACACACACACACACACACACACACACACACACACACACACACACACACACACACACGGGATGAGAAGGCCAAGGAGGCAGTCAGAGAGACAAAGAAAGGACACGCACACTTCATTGCAGAGGAGTAAGGGCAGCCTGAAGGAAAATACTGCACCAGCAGTGGATGATTACTTGATGTTTTTGAGCAGGTGAATTTAAATTTTACATAAAACAAAGATTTAGAGGGAGGAATCAGTGACAAGTAAACCTGGTGTCACCGGGTTTCCCCAAGGCTGGGTTGTTCAGTGAGTTGGTCTAGCTAGTCCTCAGTGGCTTCCTATGACATATGCCTGTTCTCCCGAGGTGTGAGCCAGTTTAACCCACCCCTCTGTGTAGCTCATTTCACATCATCTACACTTTCCAATAAGCTTTTACTCTATTAGATTGCTTCATGGAAGAGCCAAATATTAAAAATCACCGGTCAGTTGGTTCTTTATTCTGTTAGTCACCAAACTGATTTTTTAAGCTCAGAACCAATAAAGCTGTGATGGTGAAGAACAGATATAGATTTCTCTTTCCCACACACTCATATATAATAATAATAAAACTTTATTAAACAAGAGACATGTTGTTTCAGGGAATTTTTCTTTCTCTTCTCTAGTGCCCTGAGGATAAAATATACAATCTTATTAACTTCCTTGAAGAAATACTCCATTCCCTTGGTGCAAATGCTGAGCATTCATCTTCCTGGACCTGGAAAATGAGACAGGACCTTGACAGGGAGGTGTGTGGGTCACGGTTCTACCTAGGGAAATCTCTGGAAGCCAGTGTGATTAGAAGGTTCTCTGGGAATCTGAGGAGAGCCATAGAAGCACTCTGGACTAGCTGTTCCTGGATGTCACTGGTGAAAGAAAAAGACAAGAGTCTTGAGAGCAAGTCAGCATGGTGTGGCATGATGGGTATGAAGGAGATGGAGATGCCATTTAGTCTCCCACCCAGTCAACAGAAGAGGAGGTGGGGGTTTGGACAGCAGCTGCTGCTTTCCCAGAATCACACAGAATCAATAGTGGCATAGCAAACAGAAGGCTGGCACTCTGTTCTGAGCCGCCTCCTTTTCTGAGTCCCACTCAACAGAGGCAGATTGATCTCAAATCCCGGAAATACATCTGTGATGGTAATAACATGGGCTCAGCATCCCCCAGGGCATCAGGAGCCAGGCTGCCTCCTGCATGGCTGCCCCCAGCAAAACTAGTCCTGCTACTCTTGAAGCCAGAGAGGCAATAGGCATGAGCAAACATAAATGATCTCTGAGATCAGGTGGAGAAGGAGATTAGATCACAATATCTGGGTACAAAACCAGCCTAAATAAACATCAATAGCAGAATGGATAATGTAAATATGGTATGCATACATTATGGAGATTTGTTTAGCTGTAATGAGGGAAAATTGTCTCATTTACAGGAAAATGGGTAGAACTGAAGATGATCTCGTTAAGTGAAATAAGACAGACCCAGACAGGCAAATATTGCATGTTTTCTCTCATATGTGTTTAAATATATGGACATATTTATATAGGTATAAACATGTGTTAATATATGTTATGTATTTGACATGAAGATGGGGGCTATAAGAAGGGAGGAATAAAAGACTGGGAGAAGAAAAGGACAAAATGTGTTTTTCTTCATGAAGCAAGCTGACCCTATTTTCTAGAGTTAGAGCCTTGAAAAAGGTTAAAGACAAAGGTGTAAGCTGGCATCAAAGGGATCCTGATTGGGCTAGCTCATGGTCCATCACCAAAGGTGTTGGGTCTATAGGCAGAGGGCTAGAGTTACACCTGGCATGGGGAGGAGGCAGAGTGACAAAGATGGAGGAGGTAACAACTGAAAAGCGGCATGTAGGTCTCAGCTCCTCCCCAGCCTTGTGATGAAGGAGCAGGCTTGCATAGTAGTGAGTGGTCCACATGTCTTTGTATGGTTGCATGAGGATTCAGAGTGTTCCTTGGAAGTCAAGGTATGATGCAAATTGAGTATGTCTCCTTAAGCCCAGGCTTTGAAAGCTTAATTCCGAACTTGTGTTTGGCAACGCTTTTGGAGAGGTAATACAATTAAATGGGATCCTAAGCATGGACCCTAGTCTTCTAGAGACAGTGTCCTTGTAAGAGGGGAGGCACCAGAGTGTTCTGACCACTCTACGCCCTGAAGATGTCACATGAGGATCAAGATGGGTCTGTAAACCAGCAGGAATAAAAGCCTCATTGGATGTCAAACATGCTGGTACCTTCACCTTGGTCTCTGCATCCTCCAGAAGGGTGAAAAAATGTGTTTCTGGAGTTTGAGTGACATAGTCAGTGACACTTCTGATGGTAGTCCTAGATGATTAGCATATGGGCTGGCAGTGAGTGCTGGAATCTCCCAAAGAAATTATAGAAGGAGGGAGGGCCATGGCCCTCCCTTTTTGCCACTTGCAGTAATGTAATGGAGCAGTAGTCTTTGCTTAGAGAGTCTCAGTAGAGTTGAATAGCCATGTGTTCTCCTATCTCTGCTATGTTACCTTTTATTCTCTGCTGGGGGCCTAGACATAAGGCATGCAGTGCCTGTCATTAACTAGAGCCCTTCCAGGAAAATGGGAATGGATGGCATGAGATCTGAAGGCCATTGTAGTTATGTCTCTAGCCCAGGTATATCATTGGAAATGCTAACAAACCCATGGATTTATCATGAACGATGTAGTATTTTTTTTTCCTGGAAGGATTAGAAATCTTTTCATTGTATATAAAGGGAACAGTAGTGGAGTCATTATAACAAGCACTTATAAATGCATTTCCGATTGTTTAGTTGTGTTGTATCTTGCTTAGTAAATCCTAATGATGTGAATGTCAAATGCACATTATTTTCAGAAAAAAGTTCTCTAGACATTTGTATAGCACATGCTTCTAATACACAAAAGTTGCAGTGACCTGGGCACCTGCCTGCACCCCCTTTTCTCCATCCATTAGAGTGGCTTGGTAGGCACCCTTTGTACATCCCTCTGCATTCTCTCAGGCAGTATCATTTCAGTTCTGGATGCTGGATCCATCTTCCACCCTGAGCCTCCCTGTCCTCTAAGGTTTTTCTGTAGATCCTATTTAAGATCAACCACCAAGTGTTCTCCAGGCAATTACTGTGCACTTAGCTTTGTGTTCTTCTGAACAATGAGATAGGAACTGAAAATACCTTGAGTTTACTTCCAACTTGAGAGGTGGGGGAGATTGCATGGACATCTATCCTCTGTGACCTCAGATATTGCTTCCTCTGTAGTGAGTCCACAGTGGTGGTCCTGTTCATTCCATTTCCTCACATTACAGAGATAGACTCCATTTCTTGGTCCTCATTCTCTAAAAATGTAGCCTACCTATTGGTAGGAACATGTGACAATAGAAAATGAATGAGAGAACCATGTGTAGCTTCCAATCGTGTCTCATAAAACCTTCAGTTTTTTTCTTAGCTTCTAGTGATAGGAAAGGAGTAGAAAGTATGAAATGAACAAGTATAAAATGCTGGGGCCTTTGGAGGTAGTGGGATCCATTGCATATGTGGAGCTTGGATCTTTATTAACAGTGTGGTACAGAGGCCCCGACTAGCCTCATGGGACTCAGATAAGAGTAAGAAACTTGCAGTTTGTTAAATCAGAAAATTAAGGATGTTTTGTTCTGGTAATTAGCTTGTACATTACTGGACGTATAAGTTGGAAATAAGAGCTTTTCAACCTCTACATTGAAGGCATCCTGAGATGGGAAACTTGTGAGCATTGCAAGTCCAGTTTTCTAATTTTATAGAGCTCAGGCTGCAAGCTGTTTAGTTCAGAGCCTGCCTGTGATATGTGCTCTCTCCAACATCTGCAGGCTATGCTGGTAGCTTCGAGGGCTGCAGAGAGTCTATGGGCAAACCTCACTCTTGATAGTTCCACAGTGGAGGCAATTTTCCAAAACATAGAGATGGCTGTGACTTGCTGCAGAGAGTGTTGTGTTTTCCTTCTTATTGCAGTAGGACATTGTGATTTCTCATTGTGACTCCACCCTCTTAGTAAATCCTCCCTCAAACCAATTGTAGCAGCTTTTGAATTGGATCTACTCAGGTTGAGGACAGTGAGTTTGTCTTTATCAAGAGGGGCTTTGAAGATGGCTTCTGGTACACTTTGCAAAGCTTTTTGGGTTATCCAGAGCCAGGTTTCCGGTGTTCAAAGATGGAATCCTCAACCTACAGGTACCTAGTGGCAGACAGGTTAGTCAGGCCCATAGCTAGTGGCCAAAAATTCTTGATATGCGTTCTTACTTAATTGAGATATTCCAAAATACAAAAAGTCATTGCATTCTTAATTATTCCCCTGCTTAGCTGCTTTCCAAGCCCAGGCCTTGGCAACACTAGCCTTGGTATAAATCACCTTCTATCAGTATAACTGCAGGGCTTTGGGGATCATTTTAAAAAACTACGATGTTAATGCATCAGGTTTTGTTCCAAACAGTGAGCTACCTCCTGGGCTTTGGGAATCTCTCTTTGAAATCTAGGTAATGCTAAGGAACTAGTTGGGGCTCCTGACCTTCTTAACTTACCCTTTTCCTGCCAGGGATCACACTCATGAAATCCAGCCACATGTGCATCCTCCTGCCTGATCTAGCCACAGACTTTAATCACAGCTGGTTCTGTTTGGAGGCATCTGACTGTACTCCCTTTCTCTTCTCCTCTCCTATTCTTTTGTACATTTCCAACTAGACCCAGGAGTGCTTTGTACATTCAGGCCCTGAGTAAATATTTGTAGTTATTTTGATGTCAATTGCACTTGGTATTGTTTCCAATGGAACCTGACCAGAAGCTGTACTTTTACTGTATCCTCAAGCAAAGATTATGCTGAGATGCCAAGGAGAAGGTTTTGGAAGGGGACAACAGGTATATTCCGTGAAGCAACTGAATATCATTTAGCTTTTTCGCCAGGTCTGTCTCTGAATTCCCTTCTACTTCCAGATTCACTTGTAAAGTCTCATATGACACTATTTGACAGGGGCTATTTTAAGTGGCTTATAAATATTTACCCTATATTGCAATATTTTTATGTCTACTGCATGATAAAGAACCGAGGACTCTAGGAAAGTGAACGTTTCTCTCATAGACGAAGAAAGTGGTGGGGTCACAATGTGAGACAGGGTAGCTTGTTTCTAGGGACCATCCACTAAATCATAGGTCTAATATTTCCTCTGTCAGTATGCCTGCTTTTAGAACTAGTCTCATCATAGTATCCACCTGCCTTAGAATGCCTGGTCTCCTGCTTGTAAAGATAAATCTTGGCTCTCAAATGTACTTAGTTTCTACATGAAGTTATCCTTAACATTCTACTCTATATATAGTTGATCAAGTTTGGACCATGGCTTGATCTGTGAAGACATGTCATTTGGAACTTGGGTGAGGGAATGCCCATGAGCCTACACTTTCTAGTCTCTAAAATGATTATTGTCCCTCCTTCATTGGATTAACAGATGAAATTGAACAGCCACACACATTTAGAACAGCATCGGTTTACATGGTATACAATCTTATTTGATATCTACTATGCATTTTATTAATATTACTTCAGATTCCTCCCACCTATTGTTATTAGGTCATAGTTCTACTTTCCTTGCATGATTTCGAATCCCTGAATGTTTGTCATCTTGAAAACAAAGATTAGTACAATGCCTACTGATAGTAAACACTAATTTAATAGCAATAGTGACTTGATGAGTCAAAGGCAGCTAAATTAGATAATCAACCGTAATGTTTTAAAGCTTCTTCTTGTTCAGCCACTGAATTTTATACAAAATAAATCATGGTCCCTTGTCAATTTTAGAACAGTGCATTTCTGAGTGGTTGGAACTGACTTTACTGAAAGAAGGACTCACTCCTAGATAAGCAAACAACCCAGTACGATCTGCAGAAAGGAGCTGGAAGTCTGGATGGGGATATGGACCAGTTGTTAAAATGGATGCCTTGCAAGTCTGAGGAACTGAGTTGGAGTTCCAGTACACACAGAAAGAAAATTTAGATATTGTAACACATGCTTGTAATCCCTGGGCTAGGCTGCCAGAGCCATAGAGATTCACGGGGCTCACTGGTCAGCCTGTCCAGAGAAATCAGTGAGCTCCAGGCCCAGTGAGAGACTCTGTTTTAGAAAAATCAAGATGGAAGGGGCCCATAGGATGACAGCTGAGGTCGTCCTGTCCTCCACATAGATGTACATTTATGTGCATGAACACACATATGTGCATCTGTACATACATGGACATGCACATTCATTCACACATACATGAATAAGAATTAAAGAATCTACGGCTTCTTGTCTTTATCTGTGTAAGGTTAGCTTACCGGATTTAGCTTTGGAGGAGACACCATTTATTCCTAGTAGGATCCTAAAGATGCACCTTCTGGGAGATTGAAAAATCATTCAAGACCAGTATCTCATGATCACTTGAAGCACAGTGCAAAGACCCACACATAAAACCCTTTCTATTATTTGACTATTTGGATCCTCAGGATCATTGATTTCAGAATATTTTTCAGGATCATTATGAAGTCAATAAAGCTGGACACCACATGGCTCTAGGTCTGCTGGCTCTTTGCAAGGCAGCTGTATCCCTCTTCCTCTAAAAGCTGGGGACATGCATTTCATTCCAGGTCTGCTTACATACTCTGTGTGTAGGGCAAAAGTCTCTGTGTGTACTCAGGGTAAAGGGGTAGGACCACCTGAAGTCTTGCTCTGGTTGTCTTAACATGTTTGTTACTATTCAAGGAAGTTAGCCCCCACCCCTGGAAGGAACAGGCACACAGTTATAGAGCCCAGGCACTTTTTTCCTTCTAATAAGAAGATCAATACCAACACATCCTTAGGCATCACTTTCTATCTCTGAAGCCATCAGCAGGACTCCAAACATCCATCAGAAGTATGAGGAAAAACCAGGGACAGATGTGGCTCTAGGTAGTTCTATATTACTACCTTCAATAAAGATCTAAAACATGCCTTGTCTGTTTTCCTATGGCATTCTGTGGAGTTGAAAAATGTTGTTGCTTGTTCAGGTACAGGTTTGCAGTAATTAGTATTTTATCTCATGCTTGCCTGGCTCCCCTAAATGAACTATCTACTGCACAGTGTCTCACTGATGACCTACTTACTGCACAGCATCCCATGGTCTTTTGAGAATAGAACAGATTTTCTTTGGGGCATATGGTTAGGTTCTGAGAAAGAGAAGTGAAAGCCAAGTGCCCTTCAAGGTGATTTTGGTAGCTATTGTGCCAAGATTGTTGCTGTGTGTGACTTGTGAGTGCTGTTTACATTCCCTGTACATCAATATCTTCCCTGGACTCTTTCAAGTCTTGTTAGTGTGGTATACAACGTCAAGAACACTTATTTCCTTGCTATATCTTGGCACTCTCTCATAAGTGTCTATATCTTCACAATTTTAGTTCTGCTCTGCGTGTATAATACAAATCACCATCACTATTCATCTCTCCATCTCTAGCCCTCTTCTCCATGTCATTGCCAGTCCCCATTCTGCTTTCATTATGCCAAGCTCAGATAATAGTGGTTCTCCTGGACATGCTACTCTCTCTGTCCTGCATACCTATATAGCCTGCCCCGACAGATTCCTCTAAAGTCACTGGCTTCCTCAAGAAAACACAATGGCTCCCTATTGTCTACTAAAAGCTAAACATAGCCTGGCTTTAAGGCCCTCCAGCATCTGGCTCTAATCCTTCTTTTCTGCTAGTGCCTAATTTGTACTTTATAATACTCATCATTGCATGATTTATACCACACTTGTGACTCCTTGTGTCGCCTAACAATTCATTTCCTTCCAGGAATGCCCAACACCCTCTGTTTTGTCTCGTCTGTCAAGTCATTTAATTCATTTGCTTGTACCCCTCTGGCATTGCTCTTAAGGTCTTCCCACCTCCTGTCTCCAACTCAGAACTACGGTTGAAGTGCTGTGAGTTTTTCTGTCTATGTGACAGAACTATGGGCATGATGCCTCCTAGAGTCTACCATCATCTCTATCACTATTATCTCAGGTTCCCTCCTTCCCATATCAATACTCACCCACAGAGGCTGGGGGTTTTTATAGCTATTTCACAACTATTTTAAAAACAAGTGATCTAAATTCCAGTTTGGGGACCT
The DNA here is from genome assembly GCA_030556225.1 of Cricetiscus sungorus. Lineage (NCBI taxonomy): Eukaryota > Metazoa > Chordata > Mammalia > Rodentia > Cricetidae > Cricetiscus > Cricetiscus sungorus. The sequence continues at coordinate 75,142,157 of JANBXA010000651.1, forward strand.
AAATAGTCACTATGGTATCATCCTTCACAAAAGAAAAACAACATGTTTTTATTGTCAGTGTTATCACTGGGGATATAGCCTGAAGCTTTAACTCCTAGGTAGGAAAATCTTCATCTTAGTGAGGGGGGAATCCCAGAGCATCAGGAGGAGAAAGTACCTGTCACCCCATTCTGCATAGATGCTTCTTCTTCCATTTGAAAACCTTCTTTCTTTCCTGTGCTCATACACCTCCCCCCAGTCCCTAGTTTTCAGTAGGCATGATTCATGCATTCTTGTCCCCATGGAGGACAAGAATTCCCTTCTTTCTTGTCATTCTAAATGATTGAAATCATACATAAAGTAAAGATTAGCACAACTGCACAATATAAATATGACTGGAATATTTTAATGTGAAGCCAAGTCCAGAAAACTCAAGCCAAGGGGGGTGGGCAGACAACAGAGCTCCCATCTAGTGTTCAAATAAAGGCATGTTGGTTTTTTGAGGGGGCTCTCAAAGGCTGCTGGATCCTCACAGTTTAAGTCTAAAGAACAAAAGCTAAGGAACACATACCATTTCTATATTTGACTCCAAGCTTTTTTGGGTGGGATCCAAATTGTTAAGATTTTGTATTTCCTATTTTATACATTTGGCTCTATCTACCCAAGTAATGTGTGGTTCATGACTCCTGGTGTCTTCTGTAATGATAGGATTGGAACACAACCTCATTAAGTATTGAAGGGAAAGTGATATATTCTTTTGGAATGAATGAACGAATGAATGCATGCATGCATGCATGAATGAGAGGGGGGAAGAGCGAAGGAATGAATGAATGCATCCAGATAGGTAAGGAAGGCAAGGCCCTGCATGACAGCCAAAGCTTGCTATATACAGTAATCTCAAATCCAAACCCACAGTCTCTCCCTGGAAGGACAATATATATGTAAATAGAGCCATCACATTTAGAATGTCAGGCCTCTGAGGTTTCCTCTGGAGCTCACAAAGGCCACTTCACATTTCTCCATGAAATTCCAAAACTTGACAGCTTTCTTAACACAGCCATGGTGTAGAATAAAAGCTTCAGAAATCATGCTGTTTGAAAAGTAAACTACTCACTGTTTGGTTCAGAGGGGGGATTCTGAATTCGAGTACTTCACAGTCATCAAAACTTGGCCTTATGACACAACAATGATTTAAAATGTAAATACAGTTTTTCAGGCATGCAGATCAAGGACCAGCCATTGCCCAGCTTAGCTTTGTGGAGAGTAGGACTGAACTTGAGCTTTGTGAAAGAGAGGGACAGACTCCTGAAATTTGAGCTGTGAAAGGGGCAGATTCCTATACTCACTGGGTCATTGCCCCTTCCAGGCTTTGATGACTTGAATCTGCAGGGTTTAATGCTACAGTACCCTTGCCCCTCATCTCCCAAGGATGTCAAGGAGGCACTACATATGCATGCCTTCAGACACATTTTTATGAAGGAACTATGCAGTAAATGCAGCTGAGTTAGTAACTGAAGCAGATGGTCTACTAAAAAAAAAAAGTACTCTGTGACCTCCATGAAGGAAAAGTTGTATATGAACCACATCTTGCTTTTGCCTCCTACCTGTCCCTGTGTATACAGCTGTATCTGACTTCAAGTGTGCATACATATTTGTGTGAACATGCTATGCTTTGAGGTTCTCTGTTTCTCAAAGCATATCTGCCGTGAACTATACCAATTGCTCTTTGTCTTTTATGGACTGAAGATGATTGGGCAGGATCCCTGATGTGCACTGGTCACTACTGTCAGCATAGGCCTATTAGTCCCTCTTCTCTGCCCCCTTAAATTGTGGGCATCTGCTACCCCAGGAACTGGCAATGTGGGCTGGGGATGATGCCAGCCCCTATGGAGCCAGAGCTGTTCTGAGGTTCCCTGACAGGAACTGGCAGACTTTGCTTGGGGTGGGAGGAGGACTAGATGACCTCTAAGTTCCCTTCCAATCTTAAAATCCTATGACAGATTTGGATGACATGATACTGATAACTCTCTGTATTCAAGGATCCTCCTCCTCCATATACAGCTGTAAGTCTAACCTTTCTTGTGACTCTTTGCTATTTTTTCTAGAAAAAACAGTCTAAAGAGAGTGGCATCTAGATAAAAGAGGTGGCTCATCAGTTTTGATCTTGATTGATTAAAAAACAAAAAACAAACAAAACCACATTGCACTATGGTATTGGTATTCATATATATAAGAAATTATATGACCAAATATGACATTTTTTCATATGTAAACACTTTATATCCACACTAAAAATACCCAGAAGCCCTAAGCACAAGTAAGCCAAGCTTAATTTTTAAAGGAATATAGAAACCAGTGAAGCAAGCCAAGGAAGTTGCCTATGGATGTAAGGTTCTGGAAATGATTTCCTGAAATTTAATTCAATGAATATATATTGAAGGTTGGGGGACTATGCTGGGATGGACTTTTTCATATAAAAAGAGTCCAGTTTCATTTCAGAGACTGACACACAGCTGTTTTTATAGGGATGGATCAGTGTAAGAATAGAAAGCCACTTTATTACTAAGGGCCAGTCATTAGTTAGCCCTTCTGCCACACCATGCATTATGCATGTGTATAGGCATATTTTGCTTAATTTCTAATGCTTAATCAGTCATTAAAGATGGTTATTCATCTCCATTATACATCTGAGAAAAACAACTCAGGAAGATAATTCAGGTCATAATTCAGATTTTGAAAACAAGGGTATTTGACTTCAAAACCCAAAGACTCAATCTTATACTCACATTTGGCTACTATCTAGAGCAGCAATAGTAGCTGGCAGAGGGATGAGGGAGGATCTCTATATGTCCTGTGTCAGGGAGCACAACTCTCTTAAGATTCAGGGTCTCTACCCAGGCCTCCCGTACTGTGGAGGCCACCCACTACTTTGCATTTGCAATGTGCCAGATGATAAATCTAGGTGTGAATGGTGGTCAGGTTTTCAACCTGGCTTTTAGCAATAGTTAACTATCCAATTTAGGTGAGGAGTTTGCTAGCCTTTTGTCATAAGGTCTTTCTTTTGTCTAAGCCAGTATAACTACAAATGCAACCCCCACCCCCTGTTCAGAAGCTCTGAATGCAGATGACCCGGTTCCCTGCAGATAGGAGGCTTTGCAAAGGCACCTGTGTGGATCCCTGGGTGAAGGTATGAACTCAGCTCTCAGCCTTCTAAAACCTACCCAGGTTGGAGGCTGTTCTTCATCCAAGGTGATGCACACATGAAAACAGGAGGCTGCTCCCAGGCAGCACAGATCCATCTTTGCCCCCTGTGATGGGCTCCACTCGCCTGGCAGCCACAGGCGAGACGTGTTTTATTCGTGTACATCTTTCTTGTTTCAGCAGATAATGGACTCTAGTTAGGAGACAACACAGTAAAGGCAGCATAAACATGGGGCTGTGCAGCTGGAGCGAGACTGCATATAAATAAGAGTGCTGGGAGCCAGGAAGGTAATAAGTCAGGAGTGCAATGGAGAAAAGGTTATTAAAAGCCGAGCTTGTAGTAATCTGCAACAAGGCTGGGGGCTTGGAGCAGTGCTTGATTAGAAGAGGACTAAAGGCAGCAGTCCGTTTCATCTCTGCTGCTGACTGGCTGGGTTACTGGACACTGCACTTAAAATCCTGCTGCTACAGGCTTTGTTCAATTGTAAAGTTGGGATTTTACACACTTAAAAATATTCTAGGGCTGTTGTAAAGCTGTATACCTGAAGGCATTATGACACACAAAAAGCTGAATGTACTACACAAATGCAAGGTTATATTATTCTCAAATTTTGAAAGTGCCTGAAATTACTCTTACACATTTGAGCTCTCTTGTTGGCTGAATATCAAGCAATGTTCTCCTTTATAACCAAAATCTCTCATGGATATAGCAGTCATAAAAGCATCATCTGCTACAGTACAGCCAAAACAGAAAGACCTCTTTTTTATTAGCTTTGCATTAGTCAAGATCCAGTAGGCTATGCTGCAATAACAAATGAACCTTGAGATCCCAGTGGGGTTTTAACAACAATGAAAAGGAATGTGCTGTCTTTGTGAGACAATGCCCAGTGTATCTACGGGGCAATTCTCTTATGTTTCTTTGAGAAGATGGGGCTTCTGACACTCAGTCTGTTTCTAGCTGGTGGCCAGTGTGTATCGGTCTTGTGTGAACCTTTAATGGTGGCCACACCCTTTTGGACATGGCTTCAAGCTGATGGAAGTGGAAAGAGAGAAGCTTAAGGTGTGGCTTCTTTTTGTGTAGTCTTTCTCTTGGGTCAGCCGACCTGTTAGGAAGGGCAGAGAAGGGCTCCCATGGTTCTTTATATTTATCTGTATAAGTGTTCCCCCAATAAACACCCATTTATCATTTATTCATACCCGAGCCTTCACCTGTGAGTTCTAGTATTAGCACAGACTGGACTCCTTGATGAAAATTTTAAAAAACATACCAAATGGTTTATCACTTCTACTCCGATTGCTTTGACAAGAACCCAGTTTTAAGGCTCTGACCCAACTACATGCCAGGATGGGACTACACAGGGAGGTTTGGGGGTACCTTACCTGTCTTGCTGTTCATATGTTTGGCCTCTGGCCAGGGAAACCTTGCAGTTGCAGAAGAAACTATACTTCTTTGATGTTAAGCTTCTGGCCTGTATGCCTGCACACAGGCATAAACTCACATAGTAGAGGGCAAAATGAAAAAGCCAAAATGACTTACCAACCAGCTATCGATGTGTTAAGCAGGTCCATTGTGATTTTAATACTGGAAATTTGTGTGTCGGCTTCCTGGCTTATTCAAGGTAACACTTAAGTAATTTAACCATATTTCCAGGCTAATTGCTTCCATGCCATCTTAGCCGCTATGATATAATTGGGATAGTATTACCTCTTAGCCTTCTAATGCTAAGGCTAATAGCTTTGGTCAGGCATTTTACTATTGATTAGAATACTTTATTAAAAGTCTAAGATCATTGTGCGAAAAGAAAAACTTGTTAAATGCAGTCATATATATCTTACAGCCTAACAGCTGGCATTTTCATTGTCTGAAGTCATCAGAAACTGCTGACATTACTTACTACATATAACCTGTCTCAATGTTAAAGTTATTCAGTGGGAACTTTTAGGCTACAGAGATTCCATTGGCAGCATGACTGAGATTCTGTTGTTATTTATGTCTCTGCGTACAGAATGAAGTGGACATCTATAGAAAGAAATTAGTACTTCAAAATAGTACTTGGCGTTTAAGTTCACTTTAAATACCTTTGCCAGATGGACAGCCAACTGTTTTCATCAGGGTTTGGAACTTCCCTGCAGTAAAATACTGGTGTGTAAAGGTTAGCCATTCATTTTATCTTCAACAATGCAGTCTGTTCTTAGAGTGAGTCCATTCTCCCATTTTGTGAGCTCGATGGTTTGAATTTGCCAGTCCTAAACTCCATCTGCTTGTTGCCTGTCAACAGTGGAACAGATTTCAATAAACTTAGAAGCTGTAAATAAATTGTTGAATAAACCCAAATGATAGGCAAGCCTTAAATACTGGAGTCTGTTGGACATTATACTTAATTAAGACACAGAGAAGGGGGTTGGGGGGATGGTTTAGTGGGTAAAAGTACTTGCTTGTATAGGCATGAGGACCTCAGCATCCATGTAAAAAGGCTGGGTGTGGCTGTGGGTGCCTGAAACCAGCACTGAATGGAGACAAGGCAGATCCCATTCTGCATCAAGAGAATAAGGCAATGAGGAATAATTAAAAGTGATCAAGGGTTTCTGATGATTGATGTAAGTGAATTGAATGCTTACTTTTAATATTTATTTGTATTTATAATTTAAGAGGATTTTTTTGAGAGGCCAACTTGAGACTTAGTTATCTGATCTGGAAGTCTGTCTCTTAATCTACATATTTATTTTGTATTTAGGAGGGAGTCTATCATATTTTATTGTATCTGTCAATTTTCTCCTTCTCTATTGTTCTCGTTACTTAGTTGTTGTTTTTCCATATTCTCTTCTTCCTTAACTTGGAATTATTTAGTGTTTTCAACATTAGTTTTTATTTATTTTTTTGTTTGTGTGGACTGCATACGTGTGTGTGTGTGTGTGTGTGTGTTATACAGGCATGGTCATGACACACATGTGGAAGTCAGAGAAAAATATGGGGTATCTCACCTTGTTTGTGACAGACATTTTGTTGTTATTCTACTTGCACACGCCAGGTTTTCTGGTCTGAGTTTCTGAGGGTGTCATATCTTCTCCTATCTTCTCCTGTCCCTGCAGTAGCTCTGGCTGCTTCCAGATTTCACATGGGTTCTAGGATTTCCAGCTCAGGTCTTCATACCTCTTGGTCCACCTCTCCAGAATAAGTTGTTGAATTTTTTCTCTACAGTTAGAGGTACCTCTAGAGCACATTCCTAATGCAATCCTTTCTTACAGTTCCTTATGTTGCAGTGACCCCCAACCATGAAATTATTTTTGTTCCTACTTCACAACTGTAATCTTGCTACTGTTCTGAATCATAATGTAAATATCTGCTATGTAAGATACCTGATAATACCCAAAGGTGTTGAGATAAAACCACTCCTCTAGTGCAATGCTTCCCAATGTGTCTAAAGACCTTCAACATTATCTGTCACAGTCATTATTTGGGTAGCTCATCCAGCCTCCTCTCAGGCTAATTCCAAGAATTACTGAGTCAAAAACACTGATGTCCTGACAAAGCAGCCTGTCTGATGAGGCCCTCTCTATGAATCTAATGTGTCCTGACATTTGACAACGACCTTGTAACATTTAGAGTATTCTAATGTAACACTCTATAATCTACCTTCAGATTATGTTTTACCACTTGGCCTACACAAGCAGTAAAATTGTCTCATTTTTTTTTCTTCTTGTTTGTGCATGTTAGTCTTTGTCAACTTGATATAAACTAAGAGTCATCTAGGAAGGGAAAACTTCAACCCAAGGAATTGACTTCATCAACTTGGCCTATAGGCAAGTCTGTGGTCAGTTTTCTTGATTAATGATTGATATAACAGAGCTCATTCCACTGTGAGTCTTGCCATCCGTGGGTTGAGCAAACTGATCAAGCCATAGAAAGTAAGCTAGTTAGCAGTGTTTCTCTGTTGCTCCTGCCTCTGCCTCTGCTTGAGTTCCTGCTCTGGCTGCCCTCAGTGATCGACTGTGGCATAGAAGGTAAGTCAAATAAAACCTTTCCTCCCCAAGCTACTTTTGGTCATAGTGTTGATTACAGCAGTGGAAAGCAGGCTAGAACTCTTTTATTGTTATGAGTCTGCTATTAGTTTGTCTCCACTTATTTTATACTGTATAATATAGTTTATTTTGTCTTTTAAAAACTAGTTGGAAAATGAGATATATCTTCCATATTTATCATTTCTGTTGGGTTTCTTCATGTCTAAATAAGCTTCAAGTTCCTTTAACTACCTCTGATAGCTAAGTGTTCTTAGTCACAGCTTCTCCGAGTCTGATTGTCTCAATATACTTTTATTTCATTCTTGTATTTATTGATATTTTCACAGAATAGATATTTCTAGGCTGACTTTTTGGAGCACCGTAAAGATTATTCCATTTTTGTCTTGTTTACATTGATTTTGACATAAAATCTCTGTTTATTTTTACCTTTCCTCTTTCATGTGTTATTTATCTTTTTAGTTTGCTTTTAAATATTTTCTCTGTATCACTGGCTCACAGCAATTAAATGATGACATGCTTTGCTATTGTTTCATTTGTATTTGTATTGTTTGGCTTTCATTAAGTTTCTTGGCTCTGTGGGCTAACAGTTTTCATCAAATTTGGAAAAATTTGAGGCCATTACATTTTCAAATATTTTCTCATTCCTGTCATTTGTTTCTTCTTTCCATTACAGGTAGGTCATCTTATTACAGGTTGTCATATTATACAGGTTGTTCTACTTATTAACTTATTTATTTTGTAGAGGATCTTTTCACTCTGTGGCTCTGTTTGCCTACTTAGAAATCCTTACATTTTCATATTTACATACCTTCTATTACTCACTGTCTACTCTGCTAGACAGTCTGTTCAACATCCTATTTGCTAGCTAGAATTGCTTTTGTTTTTCTTTTGAATATTCCACAGATACATTCACACACACACACACACACACACACACACACACACACACACACACACACATGCATTTTTATTTAAAGGACTAAAAATATATGGGTAATATTTAAATGTTTTTTAAGAGGGTCTATTTTCTTGGCACATTTCTGTGCCAAGTAAATTTTTGTTTACTTATATGGCTAAGAATTGAACCCAAGGCATTTAACATGTTAGGCAATTACTTTACCACTGAGCTACGTGCTCAGACCCTCAGTGTATCTTACTTGAATGCCTGGAATTTTTGATTATGTTGTTGAAAGTTTAGGCTTGGTTTCTTCCTTTAAAGAGTGTTAGAATGTTGTTTGGACAAGCCATGAAATTATTTGTGGATTAGCTTGATCCTTTTGATGTTTCTGTGAGAGATGTTTCTCTGTTGTGATTTGTTTGTTTGGAAGCAGGCATGGAATAACCTTTGCTCTGAGGCTAATTTAGTTTGTTTCTTATTTGCTGTCTTTTATGAGTCTCCACTGGGTGTGCTGAATATTCAGGGAAGTCTTGCAACATCAACTTGTTGAATTCAAATGTGTCCCTGGCCTGTGTCAGCCTGAAGATTCATTTGCTTGACAGGGTAGATTTGTTCTCTTCTTGTCTTCATGTGATACAGTTTTATGAATACATAGATTCATGTTCAACATCCTATTCAATGAGACCCTATGATGGCTCCCGAAACTTTGTTTTTGCCTACCTTTCTCCTCTTTAGCACTTTAACCTGCAAATTTTCATATCTCAGGCTCCTGGCAATTGTTATCTCAAGCTAATGAGAACCATATATTTGTTTGATTCTCTGTTTTTGAGCTATGGATTTCCAAGTGCACCTAGGAGGATGGGGGAATGCTATAGTGCTCAGCTTGTTTCTCTTCTCTGCATGGTTAACAGACTGAGATCCTTGCTAAATTTAATGTTTTATAGTGGTTTGAATGGGAATATCCCCAATAGGCTCATGTATCTGAATTCTTGGTCAGTGCAATTGGTGGATCCATTGGGAAGGATTAGGAAGTATGGCTTTGTTGGAGGAGATTGTCAAAGGAGATGACAAGTCTCAAGAATCCACACCATACCCAGTTAGCTATCTGTCTTTCTTTGCTTCATTCTTGTGGATCAGCTGTTAAGTTTTCAGCTACTGCTCCAGCGCTATGCCTGACTGCCTGCTGTCATGTTTTCTGCTATGATGGTCATGAACTATCTAAGCAGCTGGAATCTTAAGCTTAAGATAATTTCTTTTAGAAGTTATCTTTGTCCTGGTGCTTTGTGATGGCACTACAGTAACTAAGGACCAAAGTGACTAAGACAGTGTTACTTTCAATTTTATATAGTCTCTAGTTGTAGGGGAGACCAGGGTTAGTATCAGTATTTATTTATTTATTTATTTATTTATTTATTTATTTATGCTAGAAAGTCTGCCCTGATTAACCTTGAACATTTGTTCGGACTTGAATAATAAGTCATTAATTTGTTTGATATGGGAAAAATATGCACTAGGATTCTTCAAGTCATCTTTCTTCCCCTTTCCCATACAAACTATGACCTAAAAAAATCCTTCTATGAAAGTTTGGTTTCAGTATTTATATGTTGAAAAATTATAGGATAATGTTCCTGTTTATAACTCTGAGAGAAACTTCATGGTATTTTAGTATTATATATTCTTGCTGACATGTTTATATGAATAGGCTAGGCATGTGCTATGGGAAAAATACTCCGAATTCCAGCATCTTGGAATTACAGTTGTAGATCTCTTTCTTGTTCAAGATAAATTTGCTACAGGACAGTTCAACCCAAGGGACTGGACTCTTATGTATGTATGGAATAGAGTGGATTATCCAAGCAACTAGAATTCTTGGTTGCACAGTTTCCATACTTGATATCTGTGCTTACTATCAAATGAAGAAAGGACTTCCACATTACTAATGACTTAACCTGGAAGAAAAACATGTTATTTCTACTCACATCCTTAGTCACAACTACCTGGCTCTGTTCAGGCACAATGTAATAGAGATTCAGTGTGCCTCAAATGATAACTCCACACTGACTAGTACACTATAACTGGTCCCTGGCCACCTGAGACAAGCCTCTCTCCATCACCGAAGAGGGCCTCTCAGGCCAAATGCATGCTTGTAATCTCTTCCACTTATTTAAGGAGCATTCTTAAATGTTATCTTAATATCTCTACATTGATCTTTGAGCTATGCTGGGTAGACTGTTTTAGCCACATTGCCCCTGGTGAAATACAGTGAAGCTAGACACAGATCAAGAGAGAAACTGGAAAGAGATTTATCTTTATTGTATGTACAATTCCCTGGAGAGAGTATGCCAGTCAGGGTCACTGAGACAAACACAGGGTCATCCATGAGACAGAGGCAGAGAGAGGAGTTGAAGGTAAGTACATCTGTTATAGCTTCTACAGGAAGGAAAAAGCAATGTAGGTCAGCTGGGTTCAGGATTGGCTAGTTTAATACTGGCAGGCTTTGAGGCTTAGGGTTGATCTCAGTTTTTTGATACTTGGTCCTGGTGTGAGCAAGATGTATATATTATGACTGATGTGTGATAGTCCTGTAAGGTGACTGTTAAGGCATAGATTTGATTGACCATACCCTCAAAACTGAGATAAAACAGCATGTAAAGAAAAAACAGTTATACAGATATTACCTATTATCCATATTTTCTATTTATTCACACTCAGGGAAGATCAGTTTTTCAATGTCATTGTTATTACCTAAAGGATACTGGTTCACCAATGGATGCACTTCCCAGTGCAATGCCTTCTACAGAAGGATTCACAAACATTCTCACCAACATTGAGGAATGGCAGGCTTCCCAATCTGCAGCCTCATTTAAGGGAATGATTCTCTTGCTTCTTATACATTTTTTGTGGGGTGGCAAAATCCTAGAGGGGCAGTTGGACCTACAGGATTCGTAGAAGGACAATTGGATCTAGATGTCATTTTTCAGTTCTCAGTAAAGGAAAAGTTTCTTTCTTAAGAGAAAGCACAATGAAGAACAGGAACCAACCCTGAACCAAGTTCAGTGGCAATTAGGGCAGGTGAGTGAAATTTTACCAAGACTATAGATTCTTCTAGACTAGTGGTTCTCAACCTTCCTAATTCTGTGACCCTTTAATAGAGTTCCTCATGTTGTAGTGGCCCCCAATTATAAAATTAATTTCATTGCACCTTGATATCTGTATTTTTTCTAGTTATGATCATAATGTAAATATCTGATATGTGACTCATGTGAAAGGGATTTTTGACCCCCAACGTGATCACAATTCACAGGTTGAGAACTACTGCTCTAATCCAGTGTTAGTGTGAAATTTGAAAACCGTCATTTGCTTATGTGTAATACAGGTGAATGGCAAAGATCTATAATATTCAGTGGTGCTTTGGGAGTCCCCAGAACTTGAAGGGGTTCCCTGCTTATACCCCAAGTAGGGCCCAAGGTTGGTCTGTGGACTGCAGAGATGGGCTTTCTGAGAAACAACAAGAATTCTGGAGGGTTGCCATGTTGTGATGTCTAGGTTATGTAAATATTAAGACCTATTTGCAAACACTATAGAAAAACTAAATTGAATTAATTTTTAGTTTCTTGAGTTGAAACACTGAATTAAAAAACAATTTAAATGTCTCACTCTGAGAAAAAAAATCAATGGTTTAAAATTAATTTCATATTTTAAACTTATTGTTAACTCAATAAAGCCTTTTGGGCTTTTTAAGCTAATTGTCTTTGAACTCGTTTTAAATTTAAAAATCTTTATAGTTTTGATAATATTTATACTATCCTCACTAAAGTAGTTCACATCACAAATGTGGAAGGATATAGAAATAATTAGCAAATCATAAGTATAAAAATGATGTATATATTTGAAACATTCCTATTATTTTTATAGAATTGTATGAATTATATCATGACACTTTAGATTAAGAAAATTCTATGTGTATATGAATGTATATGCATGTACAGAAATAAAAATTTGCATATTCATGGAAGAGTTGTAAGTCTGTATTAGAATGATATCTCTAAGAAAAGGGAAGCATGGGAGATTCCCTATAATCTTACAATTTCTATTTTATTAAATCATATCTAGAACATTTAAACACGTATATATACACATATAAACATAATTGATAACAAGCAAATTGAAAATCTGTGAATTCCTCAATCTGCTTGAATGTAATCAAGTCAATTGTCCTTTAATATGAATGTGACTTGGAATTCTTTCTGACATTGCTGTTACATGTTAACAACAGTTTCAATGCCATAGCAGTATTAAAACTTCAGAATATTCGCTTCATAAGTGGATAATCACTGTCTTTACTTAGGATTTCTATTACTGTGAAGAAACATCATGACCACAGTAATTCTTATAAGAAAAACATTTAATTGGGGCTGGATTACAGTTCAGAGGTTTAATCATGGTGAGAAACATGGTGGCAGGCAGGAGAGTTAGCTGAAAGTTCTACATTTGGACCCTCTGGTAGCAGGAAGTGACAATTAGCTACTGAGACTGGACTTGAGCTTCTGAAACTTCAGAGCCACCACCACAGTGACATACAACAAAGCCATGACTACTCAAGCAAGGCCACACCTCCTAAGAGTGTCACTCCCTATAGACCAAGCATTCAACCACATGAGTCTATGGGTGCCATTCCTATTCAGACTTTCACAGTCACTCAGTTTTTATTTTTCATATTTTAATTTCAGTAGAAATACATGTTCATGGGGGGAAAAGTGGAATCTGAAAGTCTTTTTCCTGATTATTCCCTCATATATGGATGAATACATCTTTAAAAATTTGATGAAAAATAACTCTATAACTTTTAATATTTATATAAGGGTGCCAGATGATATACAATGAAAATTAATCCATCTCAAGTAGTGCTACTCCATAATTACTCCCTAATTATATGAGCCTATGGGGGCATTTCTATTCAATCCACCACAGTCCCCTAAGCCTCCCTCAGCCTCCATGGGAAAATATTTCATATGGAGGAAATGGTTGCCTACATAATGGAAATCATGCAGAAAGGAAAAACAGAAAATGCACAGCAAAGATGCTTCATATATATCATTCCATTGTTCTCACAGACTTATGACCCAAGACTGTTTTCTTTTGGTGCGTGGGCACAAGGCCTGTGATGCCATTAAAGCTGTGACTAAACAAAGTATCTATCCTCTTATATGAATAAGTTCATAAGAATGAAAGATAAGCTCAGAATATTATATTCTTCAAATTAAGTACTGTCTCCAGATAGGGAAATATTAGTAATCCAAGAGCTGGGTTTTCTGGAAATAGTTTTTCTGAAGTGTTATCTCTATGGCTTTGCCTCTTAGTGTGGGGTCACACAGAACAGTGAACATTTTAGACAGCATAGTTCTCCGCAAGTTCCAGGCAAAGTGGCAAGGAGGATTTGAGGGCAATCCAGGAAGAGCTATGTTCACCAAAGCAACTGTGATGATATCTTGTTTGTACTCTAACAAATAAGCTTGCCTGAAGATCAGAGAGACAAAGGAGCAAGCCACAGCCACAGCCATACCTTACCTCGACAACTTCTCAGCAGAAAAGAGAGCAAACTCCTGTCTCCTTCCAACTTGTATTCCTTTCTCTGCCCAGTCATATCACTTCCTGTCTGTCTGAATAGACCTCCGGGACTCTATGGATAACTAGTGGCTAGCTCTGCCCTCTGATCTTTAAGCAAGCTTCATTTGTTAGAGTATAAACAAGATATCACCACAAGCAACAGGTGTTGCTCTGTAGAATCAATCCTCATATACCACACTTTTCAAACAACTTCAAAAGTGTGTGTCCTTAATGGTCTTCACATCAGTGAAGCCCAACCCATCTGTTCTCCATCTTGTAAACAGCTCAAGGTCAGTGATGCTGAAGCTCTGAATTGTCAAGCATGTCGTCCACCTGTTCTCACCACATCTACATTCTTTGCCATCGTGAGGTACCCACTGCTGGAACCATGTCTGCTCTTCTGAAGAGAATCCCAGGATTTTTATGCGATTATCTCTTATCAGTTGCTGCTGTTTTACTATCTCATTTTCCTGCCTCTTTCATTTTAAGTGACTCATCTTTTTCAAGCCTTTCCAAAACATTCCACTCTGGCATACATAAAAATGGCTCTCTTTTCATGCTCATCTTTCATTGGTTTATGTGACGTGTAATTTAATTACATAATTGCAACAGCATATCCACCTGGCATACATAGGTTTGGGTACAACTGCACCTGACATAGCCGAGCATCTAGTAGTGGAAGCTACAGAGTTAGTATATATCAGAAGTTAGCCAACTGGCAGACAGTTTTCAACATGCTGTGTCCTGAGTCAATGTGATTTACAGAAGACATTGAGAATATGCATTTTAAAAAGTGGTTTGCTGCATTTCGCATGGAGGGATGCTCCCATTACCTAAAGGCAGGAGGGAGGGCCTAGTCCCTGCTCTAAATGATTTGACAGATTTTGTTGACCCCCTCCTGGAAGGCACCACCCTCCCTGTGGAGTGGGGTGGATGGGATGGGAGTGTGGTGGTGGTGAGGGAATGGGAGAGAGGGAGAATGGGAGGGAGGGAGAGGGAACTGGGATTAATATATAAAATATATATAGAAAAGGGGTTTGCTGAGGGGAGAGGAATACAAAGAGATATGCTTCAGTGAACGCCACAAAGAGTTGCCTCATAGTCCTCATGTCTTCTCCCATATCTCTGAAACCCAAGTCTTGCTTACCCTAGGAACCTAGCAGAACTGTTATGCTTATGGATAGGTGTGCAGGTGATCAAGGCCACAGCTACTTTGGGACTGTTCTATTAACATACAAGTGTAGTTTCCACCCCTTACCAGAGAGGCTTCTTTTTGCAACCAATAAGAACTACTAGAGAGATCTACAACTAGTTAAAACTAAGAGCATAACTTGGTACATCTATAGTACAATCCCTATGACTAATATTTGAGTTCTTTATATTAATCCCCTATTGGATGAATAGATGACATAGGGTTTTTTTCCTACTTCTGCATGCTTGTCTTTCTGGCCTTTATTTCTCCTAATACACAGAAATGTTTAAATTTCATCTGACCCTATTTACCAAATCTTGATTTTGTTTCTTGGGTCACTGAATCTTTATCAGAAAATCCTTGCCTGATCTGTATCTTTAAGGGCTTTATCTGTTGTTTCCACCAGTAGCTTCAGAGTTTCAGGTCTTATTTTTGTTGATATATGGTGCGTGCGTGCGTGCGTGCGTGCGTGCGTGTGTGTGTGTGTGTGTGTGTGTGTGTGTGTGTGTGTGTGTATCACTTTCTGCTTATTTAATGAAGCAACATTTCTTACTTGAAAGCACAACTTGCCAATTTTATAGGTCCAGCTACCTAGGTAGCTTGTGGTGGGGATTCCATGTATATGCTTCCTGAGTGGTATCATTACAGGTATAGTGCTGCCACGCCTGCCCAGAATTTACGTGGGTACTGAAGATATGAGCTATTCCTTATACTTGTGTTACAAATACTTTACACACTGAGATATCCTAGCTCTAAAGTTTTAGAACTTGGGGATATTTTAAGATTTATTTTAAACATAATGTGACAGTTAAATATCTAGTTTCATTCTCTTCCATCACTATTTGTTAGTTACATTGTTGAAAGTTCCATTATCATTTTTAAAAAGTCCTATGTGTGTAAATATGTGAGTTTATTTTTAAGTCATCTACCCTATTCATTGGTTGCTTTTTATGTTAATTGTATCCTGCTTTTTTCATAGTATCCTTATTTTACAAATTTGAAATTATGTATTGTGAAACCTTCTACTCCAGTCCTTACTGAAGATTGTTTGAGCTACTGATGGCCATTTTATTTATATGAACTTTAGGATTATATTTTATTGTCCTATGGAGGAAGTTATTGGGGTTTGGACCCGGATTACTTTCAAGTTGCATTTTGTTTTGAATAATATGGCCGCTTAACAATATTGATGTTTCCTGTCTCACGCACAGTAGATGCATCTATCTTCTAGTATCGTCAGGTTTCACTGCAAAGTTCTTTGCATCACTGCTTAGGTCTACTATTAAGTATTTTACTCTTTCCTGAAGCTATTGTAAATGGAATTGTCTTATTGGTTTCTTTCTCAGTTTGTTCATTATCAGTTTATTAAGAATATACTAGCTTTTAATGTTGATTTTTCTATCTTGTTAGCTTGCTGAATTTGTCAACTCTTTAAGTCTTTGTATGGCATCTTAAGGGTCTGTTATGTATAGAATCATATTGAAAAATAAGGATAATTTGATTTCTTCATTTACCATTTATATTTCTTTTATTTCTTTTTCTTGCCTCATCACCTTGGCTAAACTTTTAAGAATTATATTGATTAAGAATGTTGTACATTGATATTTATTACTTCCATGTTTTTCTCACTTGGTCTGACATTGACTATAGGTTTTTCATCTAAACTTTTATTATACTGAAATATGATCAAATGGTTTTCTGTATCTATTGATGTAAGTTGGAAGTTTTGGGCATGGTTTTATTTATACACTTTATTATAGCTATTGTTATGTTGAACTGTCCTGTATTTTTGGAATGAAACAAACGTGATCATAATTTGTATAATTTGTGTGTATGAGAGTAGGTGAGTGTGCTAGTGTTCCCACCAATGGTGTCTGAAGGCTTATGCTGGGTGTCTTTCTCTATAATTCTCCACCTGATTAATTAAATTGGCTAGGGAGTAGGATTTAGAGATTTGCCTGTCTCATCCAAGCCCTAAATAATAATATAATTGTTATATTATTATTATATTATATTATTATATTATTATATGCATCTCATCATGTCAAGGTTTTCACATGTGTGCTAGAGATGCAAACTCAAATGTTCATGCTTTGTAACAGGTACTTTATGACCTGAACCATCTCCATGGTACATTGTGTGGTATTCCATGTACTGGGTTTTTTATTTGTTTTCTAAAGGAAAGAGTATTAATTCCTGTAGCAGAACCCATGTACATAATATTGTACATATTTAATACAGTGTTTCACCCTGAACAAATAGGAAAAATTAAGTTTAGCATTTCTAAACTAATATAGCTGTTAATTTGTGGACTATGCCAACTTAACAGGTATACTTGTTTAGGCCTTTTTTTACCTAAGTTAATGGCACAGCTAAACTACAAAATGTTCTTTAAAGATGTATTTTATTCTTTGAGACTTCATGTATATATAAAATATCAAAATGTCATTCTCTTTTATTCCCCCTTCCTCCCACCAACCCTCAATGATCCAAACTACTTTAATGCAGTTTTGTTTTTGCCTTCTTACTCATAGGGTTTAATAGGACTATCTCAGTGGGAATGGGCATAAAGTGATCCACTAGAACATGAATAATTCACCAGTGGGTACATCACTAAACACAGTGACTTACTCTCTCCCAGCAACCCTTCACTGTTATTAGCTTCCCTAGGTGGGGCTGAGTCCCATGCGCCCTATTGGGTTATCTATTGGATGCTTAAAGGCTCAGTCTTGTGTAAGATTACAGACAACTCTTGCTATTGCCAGTTTGTGTCTCAGTTAAGAGTTTCTGTTGCTGTGAAGAGACACCATAACCATGCCAATTCAGAGGTTTAGTCCATTGCCCGCATTGCAGGAAGCATAGTGGCATGCAAGCAGCCCTAGTGCTGAAGAAGCAGTTGATAGTTCTACAGAAGGATTGGCAGGCAGCAGGAAGAGAGAGACCCTGGGCCTGGTTTGAACTTCTGAAATCCCAAAACCCACCCCAGTCACACACTTCCTCCAACAAGGCTACACCTACTCTACTAGGGCCATGTTTCCTAACATTGCCACTCCCTGGTGACTGAGCATTCAAATATATCTGTGAAATCCATTCTTATCTAAACCATCACAGTGAGTAATGCAGCCATAGTGTGCTATACTCATAAGACAGCATTTCATGGTCGTCTTCCCTACTATTGCTCTATTGATTTTATCTTCTTCTTCTTCTTCTTCTTCTTCTTCTTCTTCTTCTTCTTCTTCTTCTTCTTCTTCTTCTTTTTGTTTTTTGTTTTTTGTTTTTGTTTTTCAGGACAGGGTTTCATTATAGCTTTGGAGCCTATCCTGGAACTAGGTTTTTTAGACCAGCCTGGTCTTGAACTCACAGAGATCTCCCTGCCTCTTCCTCACAAGTGCTGGGATTAAAGGCATGGGCCATCAATGCCCAACTCCAGCTTTTATATTCTTTCTACATAGTCTTCCACCACATTCTCCGAGCCTTCCAGTGTGCAATGCAGGTGTCCCATTTGAGGCTGAGCATTCAACAGTGAGATTTTTAAGAGAATTTTTATGTCTATATGTTGGGGACCATCACCATTCTCACTACCTCAGGCCTCTGAGATAGAAAATTACTTCCTCTTAAGAAGTAAGCAGAATGTTCAGCAGAGCATTCCTAGATACAGGCTTGCAGTTTTACAACAAGTTAAAGAATAGCTCAGGATATTCCTCCTGCTACAGTTTTACAGCCAGTTAAAGATTAGTTAAGGGCATTCCTTCTACTGACTCTCTCATCCTGCCCACTTGCAAACCCTGATCGCATTCTGCCTAAGGTCCTATGTAAGCCTCCCCTGAGAAAATAAAATTTGGCAGCTTGATCAGAATATGGACTTGCTGTTGTTCTTTTCTCTTGCCCTTTGATTCCCCTAGGTGTTTCCAAGTTTGTCATTGCCTGCCCTGCTGGTCAGGGCATCTATGTTTTTTTGTTCATTTTTTTTTTTCTGGTTGTGCCACCCAGTTTTGGTATTATGGCAATATTGGCTTCATGGAATGAGATTTTAAGTATTACTACACTTTGTAATGTATGGAGTAGTTTTTTTTCTTTATTTTTTAACCTTCCAATCCCAGTTCTTCCTCCCTTCTCTCCTCCTGCTAAGTTGTCCCATCATCTTGTTGAGGCAGGATCAAGGCACCTCTCCACCCCCCCCACCCCTGTGTCCAGGCTGAGCAAGGTATCTCTCCATACATGGAGTCATTTGTTGAACACTATTTCTGTTCTTCTTTAAAAGTCTGTTAATTTCAAAATTCCATTATGCTTTTTTGCAGAGTCGTATTCCATCATGTAGATGTGCCACCTCTTCTTTATCCATTCTTCAGTTGAGGGGCATCTAGATTGCTTCTAGCTTCTTGCTATTACAAATAATGCTGCTATGAACATAGTTGAGCACATGTCTCTGTTGCGTGGATGTGGATCATTTGTGTATATACCTAAGAAGGGAATTGCTGGGTCCTGTGGTAAACTAGTTCCTATTTTCCTAAGGAATCGTCATATTGATCTCCAAAATGGCTGTACAAGTTTGCAGTCCCACCAATAGTGGAGGAGTGTTCCCCTTTCTCCATATCCTCTCCAGCATAAGTTGTCATTGGTGTTTCTAATTTTAGCCATTCTGGCAGGAGTAAGATGGTATCACAAAGTTGTTTTGATTTGCATTTCCCTGATAGCTGAGGATGTTGAGCACTTTCTTAAGTGTCTTTCAGCCATTTTGATTTCCTCTATTGAGAATTCGTTCTTCAATTCTGTACTCCATTTTTTTAATAGGGTTATTTGGTGTTTTGTTGACTAGTTTCTTGAGTTCTCATATATGGATTTTAGACCTAGAGCAAAGGATCACCAGCCTATAATTCACACTACCAGAGGAACTAGGATACAAGGTATAGTCTAAGAGATTCATATATGGTCCCTCACAAAAGGGGGGAGGGAAAAGTTCCCCAGAGCACATGGGAAGTGAGGGGCAGTGAATAGAAAGAGAACTAGGAGAAAGAGAAGGGGAGGAGAGGAAAGCACATGCAACTAGAAAAATTGAGTCAGGGTAAAAATGGAAGACAGAAAAGAGGGAGAGGGAGGGAGAGAGAGAGAGAGAGGGAGAGAGAGAGAGAGAGAGAGGGAGGGAGGGAGGGAGGGAGGGAGGGGAGAGAGAGAGAGAGAGAGAGAGAGAGAGAGAGAGAGAGAGAGAGAATATAAAAGAGGGAGCCATTACTTGTTTGAAGAGAAAACTGAACCTAAAGAAAGGTCTAGAGACCTACAAGACTGACTCCAACTGAAAATTTGAACAATTGGTTCAATTTATGGTAGCCGTGGAAAGGCTACCATAAATGCCCTTCCCTGATAGTGAGATCATCAACTAAATTATCTACCATCATGGAGCCCTCATCTAGGACCTGTTGGAAACAGAAGCAAACACCCATAACTGAACACTGAGTCGAACTAGAATCCAGATGCAGAGACAGAGGACAAGACCAGGTTGTAGAAACACACTAAGACAGCTGACCTGAACAAGGAAGAGCTAATAGGCCCTCCAGACTGATAGCTGGGAATCCAGCATGGGACTGACTCAGACCTCCCTGAATATGGGTCTCAGCTAGAAGGACTGAGTAGTCAGATAGTAGAACCAGGATGTATTCCTGGTGCACAAAAGGACCTTGCAGACACATCCCCCATGGAGGGATACTCCCTTAACCTAGAGACAAGAGAGAAGTCCTAGTCCCTACTTCAAATGACTTGACAGATTTATATGACCTCCACCTGTATAGCATAGCCCTACATATAAAATGGGGGTGGGGGGATGGGAGGGGAGGGTGGTCAGGGTGCATGTGAGGGGGAAAAGAGGGTAAGAGGGAGGGAGGGAGAGGAAACTGGGATCAACATGTAAAATTTTTAAAATTATATTATTAATAAAAATTATTTTAAAAAGTCTGTTAAAATTCAGCAAAAATCCATCTGGTTTTGTTTTATCTTTATTGGGAGAATTTCTGTTTTTGTACTTATTTTGTTTTATTTTGATTTGTGTTGAGAAATAGTATCATGCAGCTAATGTTGACTTTGGGTTATATATGTCATAAAATGGTCTTGCTTCTCTTGCCTCTAATAACTAAAAGTTGAGATTATAGATACGTGTCACAACATCTGACATGGGGATAACTTTAATTATTATGTCAATATTATTTGTTATTAGTTTGTTTAGAAGTTCTTCACACACCAAGTTTGATTTTGGTAGGTCAGATATATTTAGAAATTTGCTTATCATATTTCTTTTGATTTATGGGGTCAATGCAAGCTTACAAAACAATTATTAATTATCTGAAGATTTCAGTGGTGCCTGTTATAATAATTCCTTTTTGATTTTGGCTAGTTTGGATTTTCTCTCACTTGTTGAGCACTTGTCAACTTTTAATCTTTTTAAAGAACCAACTTTTCTCTTAATGGTCACTTTTTATATTATTCTTTCAGATATACTTCTTTAATTTCAGCTCTGACTTTTGAAAATTCTGTTCCTTTCGTTGGTTTTGACATTTTTCCCCTTCAAGACTTTGAATTGCATCATTAGGCTATTTATTTGGGATCTCTCTTTCTTTCTCACTCTGATAGTTTAATGTAGGCATTTATCATTGTACTCTTCCCTCTGATCAAGGTATGTGTGGACTGAGGCTTTGAAAGCAGCTTGTGGCACTCTGTAGGTGTTTGCCTGTGTGATTTTATGGTGCACAAGTGTTTACATTTTTTGTTGATTTCTGTGATGTTGATGAATGTCTGACACATTTTAATGTCTGAACATCGTCACAGTGTGGTCTAAAGTGACAAACTTACTGTTACAATAAAGCAGATGGCATGCTCCTTAGCTTCCTCTTAGCTTTCTACTGAAGCTGTAAAGCTGGGCAAAAAAGTAGAAGCTGCTACAATCTGCATACAATTTTATCAGCTTTCTTCTGAGACATGAGAAAAGAAAAAGAACAAAAAAGTGCCATTTCAAATGCAGTTTTGAAGGAGAACTCTAAAAAAAGAAACAAAGCTTTAATCAACTACAGTATATATGTATGTTATCTTGGCTATTCTGGAATAATTTATTTCTCAAATATACATAAAGTGATTTTTGTGACTCATAAATTTGATGAGTCAAGACATAGTCTCTTAAAAAGAAATGTTGAGTAATTTGCCTGTTATTTTGTGGAAATAACTTGGTAATCACATAAAGGCAGTGAAAGTCTATGGCATAAGCAATCCTGCCTCTTCTAATTAATGAAGAAAGGAGATGAAAGAAGATTGGTGGTACATCTTGAGGCAGCCTCATGTACTATTTATGTGACTGTTACTATGTTCTATGTCTTTAAGTGCCCATGTATGTGTCCTTGTGAACAAGTGCATGAGTAAGGACTGTTATGTTTGTATAAAAACATTTTATTTTTTTAACAAAATGCAAATAATTTCACTGAGACAATCAACTCTTAACTACATAGAACATATTTATTGGTTTTATACTTCCATAATAATGAACTTTAATTTTCTGAAACACATAGAATTATGTAAAATATTTCTGAAATAATCACAAAACAGTAAAGTGTCTGCTTTAGATACCCAACTTCTCTCAAGCACAGTGTCCTGAGTATCTCAATCCTGGGTACCTGACTAGAACTGACATTGAAATGAAGGGGTGACAGACAGTAAAGAAATGACAGACACACATACAGAAAATCTGGGATTGAGTGGATTGTTGTAGACAAAAGTTTCTGTTCTGTCTGGTCCTGTAGCTAATTAGCCCCAAATAAACACACAAAGACTTATATTAATTAGTAAACTGTTTGGCTAATGGCTCAGGCTTCTTATTGGCTTGCTCTCACTTAATTATTAACCCATTTCTATGAATCTAAGTATTTCCACATGATCTTATTTTACCAGAGAGGGATCCAGACATGTTACTCCTTTCTCAGATCCATGGTGTCTCTCTGGTGCTTCTTCTCTGCCTTCCTTTCCTCAGCCTTCTGGTCAGGTAGCCCTGTATATGCTTCCTGCCTGGCTAATGGACAGTCAGCATTTTATTCATCAACCAATAAGAGAAGCATATATACAGAAGGACATCCCCCATCAGGCTGTGTTCATTCTGATGGAGGGCATAGCCATGGAATAACTCAGAAACTCTACTGAGTTTCATGAGTGTCATGTATCACACAAGGATGTGGATTAGCCAGTCTCTATTGGAGGGCTCTGTCCAGGTTGTATTCATCAGGGAGAAAGGGGCTAGGGTAGCTAGTTTTTGAACCACAATGTCAACATGTCCACATGGACCAGAGGAAGGCTTTGCCAATTCCCATGGACCTGATGAATTGTGATCTTTGTTAGGGCCATGCCACTGTCAATAATACATATTTACTCTAGACTTTGTCTATTAATTACATACTCACTCAGGGCTTCCTCCACCCTCCATGCCCAGGAGTTTACCACTTTCTCTTAGACATCATACCTGTTCTGGGAACATGACTGTGAGGCTTCTTTTCCAAACTGAAGTCATCAAATCTCTATTCTCCAATTGGTGGCCAGAGTTATTATTTTTAACAGTTCAATTTTGAAAACAGAACACTGTCTTTACTTCAATTTTCAGTTGGGTACAGAGCCTGTTTCCACTCAGACATAGGTGTATTCTCCAGTTCACTACTGTCTAGTGGTGGCATGTGATTACATTTTAGCCAATAAGGTTATCGTGGAAATTAAACATCCACACTTCCATCTTTAGATGGCACCATGGATCTCTATGCCTTGGATTCTTAGCTTCTTTCTTCAAGGTAGAAAATTCTATTGAAGATGCTTATACAGAGTCAGAGATGGACTCTCCATGCTAATGGTATCAGAACTGCCCTGAGCAGTGAAATGAAAATACATCTTATTTAAGCTTCTAGGCCTTGGATCTCTTTGGTATTCCAAGATAAATTGTAACCTAAGACACACTCTAAAAAGATCTATAAGGAGGAATCATTTGCATTTTGCTGTATCAAATCATATCACAACCTATCATATCTTATCATATATCATGGTTGACACAATTTTAGACCACCAAGATCTTCCTGGAAATCAGATGGAATCCCAGAAAGCACAGCTCAGGACTCTGATGTTTCTTTCTCTAAGCAGATACTATTTTGTGAGTTAAAAGACAATGGCTTAACTTCTTCCCCTGGAAATCAACTAAGAGCAGGAAACTCCTTTTGTGATTGAGATCTAAAAATTCTTTTCCTTCATGGCTTCATCACAGCTATCTTTGCTTGATAGTTATAATTTCCCTAATACATCTCTCATCTGAAATGAAGAGAACAGAAGAGGAAGGAGAAGAAAAGGAGAGAGAGAGAGAGAGAGAGAGAGAGAGAGAGAGAGAGAGAGAGAGAGAGAGAGAGAGAGAGAGAGAGAGAGAGAGAGTTGCAATAGCTGTAAAGACAACTACCAGAAATTTAGAAAGAATTCTCTTATTGTTGGTGGTTATGAGACTTCTTCTGGGCTTACAGAAAACTTCTAGAAAAGTTGAAAGAATACAGTGGCAACTATGGTAAGCCCCCTTTTCAGATTTGGCAACTTTCTATACTTATCCCATTTTCTCTGTTATTATTGGCCTCTATTATCTGTGGTGTGTGTGTGTGTGTGTGTGTGTGTGTGTGTGTGTGTGTGAGAGAGAGAGAGAGAGAGAGAGAGAGAGAGAGAGAGAGAGAGAGAGAGAGAAACCAATCTAGTATTTTCTGAATTTCTTGGGAGTGAAGATACTGTTTCATGACCTTGCATTGTTCAAGCGCATAGACTAATTTTGTATCACATTCCTTGGCCATGATAATATTTATGTATGTCATGCATTTTGAGAGGGCATGTCTTTGAAATGATGTTACCCCTTCAAGGTGCCTTGTAGGGGACAAACAATATCCATTTGTCACTTTGTGCACTGTAATATACAGAATTTACTGGATTGAACACTTGAAATATGTTTACTTCTATTAATTGAGAGTATGTGTGTAGGTATGAGTTCATGTGAATATAGCATTACTCATTGCACTTTCACTACAAGCTTTCACAACTATTATCCCCCTGATGACTTTATGTACTTGGAGTATTTAAATGTACATATTTGGAGAAGGTATTTTGTCTGCACACACACACACACACACACACACACACACACACACACACACACACACACACACACACATTAGGACTACCAAATTTAGGAGAGACTAGTTTCATCACAGAAAAGCCAAAGAATACTGTAAAGTTTGATTTCCCTCTTTTAAAATTGGATAGAGGGAAAGGGTTTGATGTCATGTTGGGTGGAATGCCTTCTGGTATTTCTTCTAGCTCTCTCATCCTGAGGTGACCATAATTGTATCCAGGGGCATAACTAATATCCAAAAGATACAGTTCTTTGAGTTGTGAGGCTGCCACCTGAATTGTGGGATCTTAGCACCCCTGGTAGCCCTTCTCTAAAGCTCCACAAGTTATCTGCAATGGAGAGTGTTTACAGCTCAGGTGCTTTAGCTCCAGCACCTTCATCCACACACAACACTGGCTCCTTCAAGTCTACGTGTGTTTGTGTTTGCAAAACTCCAGACATTTTTTCATTCATTTACCCATACCTAGATTCATTCATATATTAGCTTTGGGTGACAGAGCATTGACAGAAGCAGGAGCAGTGCTTACATTTAATGTATTAAGGACAAGAAGGAGATAATTTACAAAATTGGTAATTATGTAACACTACTTCTCAAACATCTGTGACGAATCATCTGATCTGTCAATCTATCAGCCAATCAATTACCTACCTAATCTTCCTTCCTTCCTTCCTTCCTTCCTTCCTTCCTTCTTTCCTTCCTTCCTTCCTTCCTTCCTTCCTTCCTTCCTTCCTTCCTTCCTTTTGTTCTTTCTCATTCATTGGTGGGGGTTATGTACATACCATTTCAAATTATTAGAATATAGTTTGAGCCAATGCAACCTACCACCAAGGATGCAGTTGTGGCACACATGCATTGGCCATAGTCAACAGCTCTGTAATTGGACCTAAATACATACCTGAAGTGAAACACTGCCTGGTAGTGGAAACCTAGCTAACTACCCAGGGCTAGTGAGGTCATAGATGTTGGAGAAGGACCTATAACTACCACACTAGTAAAACAGCATACTCCTTAACTATATTTTAAATATTTATCCTTATACATACAGATAAGCATAGGTCTCACTACTCATCAAATAAATGTCTCCTTGAGATAGACAGAGACAATGACAGAAAACAGCAACCACTCAAAATGCAGAGAACAGTGATCACCTGGCCTCAGCTGATACATCAACAATATAATTCCTGCATCTAGGGCTCAGGAATCATATTGAAAGAGGAATGCAGAAAGATTGTAGGGCTAGGACATCAGAGAGTTTTCTGTGAGACTGCGCCTCAGAGAAAATATCTGAAAATACATTTACAAATCTCACCAACATGACTACCTTATGAGCTGAACAAGGACAGAGGACAACACTGGACATGACAAAGTGGACAGAGAAGAATGACAGGGCCTTAACCCTTGACAAAGAACTACATGCAGCTAAGGGATGCTCAGAATAGGAGAAACAGTCTTTCCCAGGGAAGGGTATACCAATTAGTTATCCGATACCAAATGGTCAATCCTGAAAACATCCTTACAAGTAACATTATATAGTTTGAGTAGGTTATAGTTAGGAATATGTATGTGTGTAGATATACATATATTTGTGTAACAACAATTTTATTGAAAAAAGAGGCCAAGAATTTGAAAGGGAGCAAAGCAGGTAAAGGGAGCCTTTAGAAAAGTGGAAGGGTAGAGAGAAATTATGTCATTATAAAGTAAAAATCAATAAGTTTTAAAAATACCACTTAAGCTTGAAACTACACCGATTTGTTTATATCCTGTTCTCATATATATATATATATATATATGTATGTATGTATGTATGTATATATATATGCATATATATACATATACATATATATATATATATATATATCTTCCTTGGATTGTGTGGAAATGTCCATTTGCTATATAAGCATTATGCGTTTACTGTCTGTTTTTGTTTCATTAGAAACTGTCTGTAAGCACAGACCACACTGAATGGTCCAGTATATAGTATTGATGTGGACATTTCTGTTTCTTCAGTTATTTTTTCCTACCCACAAAAAAAAACCAAAAAAAACAAAATTGTGGGTCAGATTTCTTGAAATGCACAGATTTTATAATTACTTTTTTAATTTAGGGCAGTTCATAGAAGACCTCATAGGAGAATCCAAGAGTCCCGATAACATTTATTAAATTCCACCAGGGCTCACAAGGATCTATGGGTTCCTTTCTCATTGTTCCAAGGATGTTTTTGGGTAGGCCCAGTGGAGGTGCAGGGTCAGCTTGTTAGTTTGTTAGTATGGTAATTTTCTAAGGTGCAGTGCTTTCTAGAGGGTAGAAAGAAGAATATTCTCAAAGTGGGTATGAGACTCTCTACTGAAAACCTGGTTACTCTCTCCCACAGAGCTCAATGACATTATTTAAACTTTGTGGACCAAAAAAAGTGCTATTATATTTTCATAAAGTCTTTTCTGACAAGGAGATGGAAATGAAAATG
Organism: Cricetiscus sungorus; assembly: GCA_030556225.1. Taxonomy (NCBI): domain Eukaryota; kingdom Metazoa; phylum Chordata; class Mammalia; order Rodentia; family Cricetidae; genus Cricetiscus; species Cricetiscus sungorus. The sequence continues at coordinate 75,169,684 of JANBXA010000651.1, forward strand.
GACACCGAAATTTGAAATAGTTTTCCCTGGGATTTTAAAGCTGGAACAACAAGCCAGTTTCTTAGTTGGGAACACAGTGGCTCTTTGTGACCACTCATTCACAGTAATTAAAAATAAATGACAATGACTCTGGTTCTTAATTCTAATTACAAATACATTTTTTAAAACAAAGACCCTCTAAAATTAAGCAATCAGGTTACAGTGTCCTCAAACCCTTGCTAGGTTTGGTGCAAAATGGCTGAAAGAATGTGATAAACCCTACCATCTAGCAACCAGGTTGATTGGAGCAAGGCATTCAGAGGGTGTGTTCCTTAAAGAGATCACATGACCTGCTGTTTCTTGTGGCTGATCTGCCTTTAGAACAGGACATTGCAATAGAGCAGGGAAATGAGCTAACCTTTGGCATCTCGCCAGCTGTGTAGTCTATTCTACACAGGATTGGAACAGGCAAATAAGGCCCTCCTGTTCTTGTCCCGATCTATTTGTCTGGGGAAAAAAAAATCATTCTCACTTAAGGAAAAAAAAAATCCTCAAAGTAAACAACAACCACTACTTGCCAAGCCAAACAAGAAATCCAACAAGTCCACCCTTTAGCCATTTCTCCTGATTTTCCTTCAAAATACCAGTGTTTATTTAATAGACCCTCAGCTCCAGGACGGAAACAAACAGATCAATTGCCAGGGTGTTCCATTGTGCCCATCATCCTGAAGTCCATCGATGGTATTTATCTGAGACTGAAAGTCATCACACGGGGCACAGGTGCAGCTGATGTGGCATGACATTGCTGCTATATAAATAGCTGTGAGTGACAGTGAGGAGGTAGAGAAAATTACGCCAGAGAGCTCCAGGCAGTTAGCCCACCCCCAGCCTTCCTGTCACCCTCTGCTTTCCCAGTCATCGCCTGGTCATGGCCACCATGTCTCATCATAGACCTCAATAGCACTTCCTCCCCTCCTGTTCTGCCTGGGGCCAAAACGGAGATGAATATCTAATGTGCCCTAATATCTAATATCTTTCTCCACTAGGATGAGATCATTTCTTTTTGTTCATTCCTAGCAGGGAGATAGGCTGATTATACTGACAGGATGCAAGTTCCCACAAGTAAAAGATCTGTTCCTGTTTTGAAATCCAGGACTGAGAATGAGATTTGCAAACTAAACCGAATTCTTACACAAACCCAACTCAAGGGCAGAAGGCAGGGTGGGGACCCAGCTTGTTGTAGATGTGAGGGAGGATTGATGGCTTCCTGCAAGCTCATGCTTTCAGTAACTCAACAAAATGAAATGCTGCACAAACTTCTGTTGGTCCACACCTTGCAACCTGGTGTTTCAACTGAATGCCACTCTCGGTAGTGCTGTTGTGAAAAGGAGTAGAATTCAACAATATTTTGGTGGCGAAGTGAAGCCTCTACTCTATGTTTCAGAGTCAAAGCTCTGGTAGGTGCCTCTGTGTACATATTTTAGTTTTGAGTCCAGCTGTCCTTAGGATGTGAATATGTTGAATGGTTTTTAATATGGGGATATAAAGAAATGTCAGTCTTTGCCATATAGAATGGGGACATACAGGCCAAGAAAGAGTTTTGTCCAAGTCCAGTTAGTTTATTAAAAATACTTATAGGAACATGGGTGACAAAAAGTATCTGAGAAGCCTCTGCCCTGGGCAGCATAAAGGCAGCTATACCATTGAAGAAATCTCACCTGTAGCTTGCATCACTCATGAAAAGCTTCACCATTAGGGTCTCTGTGCCAGCTACATTGCCAAAGAGTCTCATACCTGTCATTTGCTTATATCTCATATAACCCTAAGGAAAGCATAGATGTCATAAAAGATATTGTGAAGCTTCTGACTTCTCTGAGACTTATGTTCCACCCTCCTCATCTTCCATGTAATAATGTGACTAGATCTCATATCATGAGGGTCACATGAGTGTGAGCACAGCTGCTCTGAGTTGAGACAACAATGGTCAGGATCATCTTCGAAGAATCAGATCAGCCACACATAGAAAATATATCTACACACAGATGTTTGCAAAGCCAGGAGGCTTAAAATTCTGTTAAGGACACACATTGATCTAGTTTTAAAAACCTGGTGTGTTTTGAATAAGCAAGGCGACATCGATCCAAGGCATCTTGCACATAAATAATGCCAAGGAAGACCTGAAGAGTAGGGTGAGATAGGTCTTTTTGAACATGAGATTGCACTTTGGACAATAAGGATAATACTACTCTTGTTCCTTGCCCTGGTGTCTGTGACTTTACCCATGGGAGACACACAATCCACATCATAGAATTCTGCAATTATTGCAACTGAAGCTTAACAATGGTCAGATCCACCACTCCCCTGACTCAAGATCATTTTCCCTCATCGATAAAATTGGCCAATTTTGATCTCTTTAGGACTTACCAGGTAAATATGATAATTAGGTTTTGGTTAATTTGACAAACTAGAGTCATCTAGAAAGAGGGAAAGTTGTTTCTTTTTAACTATTTGATCTTTTGGGGGTCCTTATTCCAGCTCTGAAATAAATCATATATTCAGAGGCTTATTATTACTTTTAAATGCCCCGGTTTAGCTTGCTTCTTTCTTGTTAGCTTTTCTTAAATCAACCCAACTATCTTTTGCCTCTGTGCTTTTATCTTTCTCTTACTTGTGTAAATCTTATTCTACTCTTACTCCATGGCTGGCAGTGTAACTGGGTGATTGGATGGTTGGATGGTTAGTCCCTGCAATCCTCCTCCTCCTTCTCTCATTTCTTGATATTTTTCTCTCCAATTTTTATTCTCTGCCTGCCAGCCCCACTTATCCTTACTCCTGCCTCCTTCAGCTCTTTATTTGACCATCAGGTATTTTAGACAGACAAAGTAACACAGTTTCACCGAGTTAAACAAATAAAACATAAAAATTTAACATATCTTTGTATCATTAAAACAAATGTTCCACAGCATAAACACATGTAACACGTATTTTAAGAATATTTTAATATTCTACAACAAGAGAACATTAATTGAGAAATTGTTTCCATTGGGTTGGCTCGTGGGCATATTTGTGATATATTTTCGTAATTGCTATTTTATGTGGGAAGGCCAGACCCACTGTTGGTGGTGCCACTCCTGGGATGCTGGGCCTGAGCTGTAAAATAAAAGCAGTTGAACAAGCCAGAGGAAACAAGACAGTAGCAGCATTCATTTTTTGGTATTGCTTCCACTCCTGCTTGAGTTCCTATGCCGACTTCCTTTAATGGTGGACTGTGCGTGGAAGCATAAGCCAAGGTAACCCCAACTTCTGGCCTCATTGGTGTGAGTTACCATGTTTATCCAGCTGTGGAAACCAAACTAGTGCAGTAACTTGTTTAGTTCTACAACCATGGTTATATATGATATTGTACAAGGTGAGCTCTGTGTGTATATAACCAGTGTCAGGGTGAGTGGAATTATCTGTACTGCAGGACTTTCAAATAGCATCTGGAAAACCCAGCTTTGCTACTGAGGGGAATGCAACCATACCTATATCCTCAAACTCACTGTACGTGCCTTCAGCAAGCCCTTTGTCTGAGGGACTAAAACTTGGATACTTGTTAAAGTAGCTTGCAATTTAGTCATTTCTCTATTCACTTTATTTTTGATGTTTCCAGTATTTTATTGAGTCATTCAGCAGATATGTATAGTGACAAACAGTTGCTAAACCCACTATCTGGGTTTAGCATATAAATATAAGTTTAATATTTGGAAGGTTTGTTTACGCCATTCAGTAATTATTGACTCAATAATATTCTCATCCTAAGAACAGTACATCCTCTCTTTAGGAGAAAAGAACAGTAGTTCTTTGCTCAGGATCTCAGGAGTAAAGTATTACTAATTTGTGCCTGCTTAGGAGACAAGCTGACCTCATATATACTCCAGAAATGTGAATGATAGTAGTTACTCTAAACACATTTTTCAAAGTAAGGAAGTGATCTGTGGTCTCCCAGCCTGTTCTTAGATGTCTGCAATGTTACAGATGTATGCTCATGCAAGCACCCTAAGGAAAGTGCAGAGTTATGGTCTCTGAGTAAACTTTATCATCACTTTATGACTGTTGATGCAATGTTTTACATGAACCTTTATTTCTCTCTTGTTTTCCTGTTGCTTACCCTTTAGGCTTTAGCTCTTATGTTCCCTCTTCCAGGCAACAGTCTGATTATAGAAGCTAAATGAGACACAGCCCTCTGAGCATCTGTGGGCATCACTGCCCATTTGCCTGTTTTATGGAGGCCTGTGGGCTTCACAATTCCTTCTCCAGACCTTGACCATCTTGGAAAGCAAGTATCAAGCATTATCTCTCCTGCATTTTCCCCAAGCTGTGAACAAATCGCTATTGTTTCAGATGACTCTATGATACTTCACTATCCAGGCCAAGTACCAAATTGGTAGGAGGACCCAATTTGGGGGTTAGCTTATTGGAACTTTCTGTGCAGGTAAAGACTTCATGTGTGTAGTAGTTGAGGCCTATTTTCAGTTGTCCTTGCTCTATAGCGTTGTCTTTATTGTTTGCTTGGGGTGGTGGTGGTTCTTGCTCCCATCCCTGCCAGTTTTTCCTATTGGAATTTTGCATGTGTCAGTTTACACATATGCTGAGATTGTGTCACAATTTCAACTCATTGAGAACAATTTTCCTAATAAGAAACAGATCCCTTCTTCCAGCAAACATAGCTGGCCTGTGTTCACTGTCCCCTCTCCCAGCCTGCGAGTTCTATTTCCTGGGTGCTCTGTAACCGCTGGAGCTGTCTCTGTGGTGGTCTCCCCCTTCTTAAGTTAATAGTAGTGTCCCAGATACATGCATAACAGGTTTCCAATTTATTTCTTTTCAACAGCCCTTGGTGAACAGTTCTTCCCCCAACTTTCTCTTTTTTATTGCTTGCCTTTACTTTATCTGCTGAAATCCCTGCTTGTGGGTCCTTAGCTGCCTTTATAGCACCTGCCCTTGTTAATATCTCAGTGTTGTTGCAGTTGCTGCCCATGGGGTCTTAATGAGGAACAGGTGGATATTATCAGCACACTTTCAGGAAATAAGATGGGAAGGCAGGCTATTACCAACCACAGCATTATATAGGTTATCTCATTTAAAACCACCTTTTTCAGTAAATACAATTTTTCTGACTTTAAGATGAGGGGGAAAACCCCCCTAGCCTCAGGAAAGCCTCTAAATGCCATTCCTTTGAAATTCCCTGTAAGATTTGATGTCTCCTCTGCTCAAGTTCTTCCAACAGAGTCCTATTATCTATTACAGAGTAAAGATCACATTCTTGGAGCCAACAGTCAAAAGGCCTGTCTATCCGTTTTTCTGTTCTGCTGCTTACCCCTTTATAAATACCTAGCTATAATTAAACAGGTGTTTTTGCTCTCTTGCAAATGTTTCTATCCCTTTCTAATTTCTATGTTGCTGCCTTTTCAATTTCTTCCTCAAAACACTTTAGGTTTCCCTAAAGCATCAGTATAAAGCAGCAGCTTAAAAGCCACAACCCTGAAAAAAAAAAAAAAAGTTACCAACCTCTAGGTTAGAGTTGCCTCTGCTCCAGCTAACCTGCTGCTTTCCCTTAGTCCTTAAGAATCAATCATGTTATGCATCATTGCCTGTCTGAAATGGTGACCTCCTCATGAGGTGAGACTCATGCCTGATTCTAATTTAGCGTCCTGTAGTAGGACCAGAGAAATGCCTTTCTAAGAGCTGATGTTGTAAAACAATAAAAATTGCTCAATTGATCATTTTGAGAAGTCACTCCATCTTCCTGTAAGCACCATCTCCATCTGTGGTTAATAACTAGTACTAATGGAGACATTTTTGACTAAAACATATGAAACCAAAACATGGTGCTAAATAATTAGCATCCTAAAAATGTTGCTTAATGAGGGTAATTCTTTACCCTCCTAAAATGGTTTATTTCTAGGGACTGCATTTGGTTAAATAAGCATGGTTTTCTCTAATCTACATTCCAAGTTCCAAAATAGCATTTCCTTCTTGAATAGGGAATTCCAGTCATTATTACACAAGAATGGCCACATTAAAAGTGAGGTGTGATTTCCAAATAATTCATTTAATCTTAGCTTCTCTCAATTGGCTCACATTCAACCATTCAGTTAATCACTTGTTTGATCAACAAGCAGTTAGATTCCTAGCCATGTATCATTCCTGAATTCTAGACCTGTACACCCATTCATTAACTCAGCAATTCTACCCGGATGACCTATAGTCTACAGGAACCTAAGATACCTATACTTGAATTTATAATTCCATGCTCCTTGTGCAGAAGCCACATATAATCCACTCTGTACACTTTATATAAATTTAAGAGTAGTGCCCATATATTTTCTTAGTAAATCTGATCATTATCTTTTATTTCTTTGCTTCTCTTCCTCAATCCTATATAAATAACCAGTTAATGGGTACTATTGATCCTATTGCTGGATTAGCAATAATATAGTTGTTTTTTTACCCCTACTTCTACCATGTATTGTCTGACATTTTGTTGAATAAAGTAAGAAATGAATATCATTAATAATCAATTTAGTATATGATGCCTGACAACAAACCAGGTTCTTTTTATGTATCGCCTCATTTAACATGCTCAAAACCCCTATAAAGAAAGGCGTTTCAGACAAAATGTTTCTTTAAATGAGAAAACAAAGACTTAGAAAGTTGAACTGCCTAAGGTGTCACAGCTTCTAAGTGGCAAAATGGGATTTAAAGTGAGTCCCTGTAACTCCAAAGTCTAATCTTTCTTCACTATGTGTTGCCTCCCAGTGAAGAAAATGACATTTTTGATTTAAAACATTCATTAGTTTATTCAGCACACCCATTGGACCAGACTTTTTTTGTTTCAGGCTTCAATGGTATAATGATGAATACATTCTGAAAAGAAGCCTTGGGGCTGTGAGGATTGGCTAGGCTATGCTTCAGTAACAAACATCTTGAGAATCTCAGTCGCTTCATTATGTAATTTTTATTCTAGTGCCTGAGCAAATGTGTGTGTGTGTGAAGAGGCTCTCCACACACACACACACACACACACACACACACACACACACTCTGCAGGATCATCCAGGACTCTGTTATATCCACACTCTCACTTTAAGACTCAGGATGATAGAACAGCCACTTCCTAGAACATGGCTGATGACCTTGACAGTTTTGAGGCTAGAGCTTGGTTATACAAGTGGTGGGTCCTATAACCCTATAACTGGAACTGCTGTCATCCCCTTAGAAGCTCATGATTCACTGGCCAAAGAAAGTCACATGTCGGCAAGCCAGGATGTGCCAGGAGGGTAATAAACATTGTTAATAACAACGTAATGTTCTACTGCCCGCAAATCCATAAATCATAAAAGGTTAAACATTTACTTTGCTGGGGTGGGGGAAATCTTAGTTTCTTTTCCCTTCATCAGACTGTCCCAAGGAAGAAAAATTTACCACTATGACTGCTTAAGAGTTTAAGGCGCTGACTGTCATTCTGGCACTTACTGTTTACCTGAGTAGATACATATGGGGAGAGATATTCCTTAGGAAGGAGCTTGTCCATGCCCCTCTGTGTTCTGTGATATTTGATAGAATTGGCTAACTAGAACAATACCTTCTGTTTGTAACTACATAGTCCTCCCTCCCCTTTTCTCTAGTCTCTCTTGATGAGGCCCATATGATGTCAGCAAGAGGGAAGTTTGAACTTCCCAGTAGAGCAAAAGAATAAATAGGAGTCCTAAATTGGCTTCAAGAAAGACCTTCTTCTCAAACTCATTTAAAAAATAATTTTGAGATTATAATTACAACATTTCATCATTTCTTTTTCTTCCCCCTAAACCTTTCCACATACCCATTCTGATTTGTCCTTGTACCCACAGAGAAGTGTAGAATTCTCCCCTCATCAAGGAAACTTTTCTTTGCAACAGATAGAGATCATTACAGAAAACTACTACCAATTAAAATGTAGAGTTGTGTAGTCCAGTCCCAAGGGACACAGCTAGAAAACATGTTCTCACCTAAAGTTCCAGAAATGTTTTGGAAGAGGGGCAGAAATAACACACAAGTCAGAGGATCAGGGAGTTTGCTGTGAGATTGTATCTCCCCATTACATCAAAAAATACACCCATAAATTCTCACCGACATGATTGCTTAAACAGAAGCTGAACAAGAATAACCTATGGACATGCCAAACTAGTTGTAGAAAAGTCCAGGAGGCTCCAGCCCTACTTAAAGAACTATACACAGTTGATAAAAGCTGGGTGTGGGTAGGGTGTTCCTCCCCAGGGAAGAGCACACCAATTGGTTGTCAAACTCAGCTTTTCAGGAGGTTCGTCCTTGTGGTGGGTGGGAATGGTGGTTGCTCTGAGCTAATAGTAATACCTTGTTTTCCATTAGGCTGCAATTTCCTGAGTTCCTTTCAGAACTCTTCTGGGACAAACATTGATTAGAAGGATTCAGTGATTCCTTTTTGGATTTGTCTTAAAACCATCAAATTTCCATCATGGCTCATCACCCAAGAAGATGGAGACAAAAGCAAATTTTATAATGATAGATGAAAACATACACAAATATATTCTGCATATGGGCATTCAGAGAGTATGGGTTACCCTGGTCCTGAGGCAGGGCATGAAGGAGTAGAGTGAATAGAATAACAGATTCAAGGGAGACTGCAGTGTAGCACCTGATGACTGCTACAGTTTCAGATATCACATGGACCCAGGGTAGGAAGGAACGTTCACTCTCAGTGCATACTTAATAGGAACGAACTCTCTTAATTGAAAATATGTAGGCCAATCATTCAATAAGACTCTGGTGCAGTTGTGAAATCATGATATACCTTGCATGGCAAGAGTTAAATATTCTTTCTAATGTTTTGTATTAAATTTAGGATTAGAACAAGCTTAATGAGGGAGGAAGAAGAGATTAAAGAGTAGTGAAAATGAGCTCTGGGACACAAATGGATGTAACTGGAGGTCCAGTTGACTGATTTGTTGAGGATATGTGTATTTTAAAATTGGTTTGCATTGTGCTATATTTTCTCTTCATTGTCTTAATTCCTTTTTAAAGACTGAAACACTAAGTTTGAAGTGTTTGTTTTGGGGAAAGGGTCAACAATCTCTGATCTCTGTTGTCTGTGTTGAGTTTGGTATTAGGCACATTTGAGTTTACTAATGAAGACTTGGAGACTCATTGGAAATCTGGAAGGATACACTGGGACTTTTCCAAGACTTGAGATGGAGGCTTGGAATGACTTGATATCATTTTCAAAGGACCAAAGTCCTGAGATGACATGTGAGCCACATGCAAAACGTTGCAGTAAATGTTTCTAAATGCCAATTTTTGCCCATATTTCTGATAATTTCCTGTGTATGAAGTCCCATAAGAGAAATTGCTGATCAGAGGTTGTGGACATTTATCAAACTCTAGAAATACATTGCCAAATCTGTGACATTGTTCACTTCCCTGCACCATTGCCAACAATAGGGAGTGAGTGCTTATGTTGTACAGACTCAGAGTCCCTAGGATTGGCATGATGCTGTTGGCCCTGAGAAAGACTATTTTTTCCCTAGAGATTTCTGATTACCTCTATCTTCACCCACTATCCCTAGCTTGGGTGGCTTTTATTGTTTCTGGGTTAGGAAAGTAAGAAAACTGTGTAGAAGGAGAAGGACTGAAAGAACCTTGAAACAGTGAGTTATTCACAAAAGCTTAGCATCTTTCCTCAGAAATTAAACATCTGTGAGGTATCCTTGTGGCTCCATGGTCTCTCAAGGGAGTGTATAATATCTCTTATTCTCTGTCTGCCTCATCACAAACTGTCAACCTCATTGTTTGGACACACACATACACACACACACACACACACACCATTTTCTGATGCTGCAGAGCCATTGCAGGTTGCAAATACATGTTACCCAGACAGATCTCACCAAAGGTATTTTTTTATTGCTTTAGAGTCCAGGGATGCCTGCATTGACTGGTGCTCTTATTTAGAAAGAATCTATTCTTTCCTTTGACCACTGGGATCAGAGGCAGGTAGATCATTCACAGGAAACAGAATCCAACACAGCAGTGCAAGCCTGGCTGTGTTTGGGCTCCAGGGCAGAAACTCAATGAGCAGTAACACTAGGGAAAAATAGCTAATCAGAGAGTATTATATTTCCTCTCTGCACCCTATGTGACCACCGTGAATAGCTGGTGGACAGTGCACAAAAAATTCATGCTGGGTCACATGCAATAGGAACTTTTCTCACAGGAATCCCTTATGGTTTCATAGTTCAAAATGTCCTCCAGAAGAAACTCACCAAGCTCTACAACCCACTTGACCTAAATTCATGTGTGTGTGTGTGTGTGTGTGTGTGTGTGTGTGTGTGTGTGTGTCTGTGTCTGTGTCTGCTGTGTCTGTGTGGGTGTGTGTGTGTGAGAGAGAGAGAGCTAGCACAGACACATGTTTATACTAATTTGTGTTTAATAAAATAACAAGAGCAACTTCAGATGTGATGTTATTGACGTTGTTATCATCTCAATTTCATTTAGCACCATCTGAGTCTCACTGATTTACTCACAATGTCCAGTTCTATTGTTCAGCTCTTTGGAATGCACCAGCAAGAGCAGAACCTTATCCATCAGTCACCTTTGTAATCCCAGTGCACATAGAGAGTGCCTGGAGACACTCAGCAGTTTATTTTCCAGCTGAGCAACTTTGTGCAAGAATGAATAGTATAATATTATCATTATTCTATGCAAGGTGCCCCTTTTGTTTCATTTTCTTCTAAATTTATTACTTTCTTTTCAAAAATCTCATTCCCTTTCTTGCAAAAGCACTCTCTCTCTCTCTGCCTTGTGTAATTTCCAAATGTATTAGTTATCTATGTATCATTGAAGGCTCTTATGTACATTTTAATTAATATGAATATAGTAATTTGCTGAAATCTCTTTCTGTTTTTACTTTATGGTCTCACATTATTCTATGCAAAACTAGTTGGTAATCTATGGCCATTACAGAGTGTTTCTTAGTGGACTTCTATTTCATGTGTCTCTAGGTATCTAGGTTGTTGCCATCCTCCATTAGTCCCAAATAATGGGGCTCTCTTAGTTGCTTTTCTATTGATGTGTTAAATTACCCCAATGAAGACAGTTTAGGGAGGGAAGAGTTTATTTTGGTTTACAGTTTGAAGTTTATGTTCCATCATGGCAGAGAAATAACAGTTGGAGGAGCCACAATCAGATTCTCATGGTTCACTTTTATCCAATCCCAAATCCTAGCCCAGGGAGCAATACCTGGGTGGGTATGCCATCCTACTCCAGTTAACTTTATAAGATACTCTCTCACAAGCCTACCCAGAAGCCCATCTCCTGGATTATTTTAGAGTTCATCAGGTTGACAACTGAGATTGAGTATCAGAGGGACAAAGACATCTTCATAGAAACTTCTTTGGATACCAAAGAGAAGGCTTCTTTGCAATATGCACTCTGGAATAGGATGATAGCAAGGTGATGGGTAATGTGTATGTTTAATGTTCATAGGTTATGCCATAATTTCTCCAAGATATTTCAATTCCAAGCATTACTTGTACCTACCTATTTTCTAAACTTTGCTTATCAGATTGTCACCTGTGACTGAACATAATATTATTATTAGCTCTTTAGATCTCCGAGTTACTTATTCGTATCTGTTATAGATATAGAATTAGTTGTATTATCTCTTCCTGGCTGACAAACAGAAATTCTTCATATATCTAGAAACTAAATCTTCATTGATGTCTTCATTCCTACTGTTTCCACTGCTACCTTTGTATGCAGTGACATTTGAGGAACAGCAATCTTTTTTACTGTTTAATATGTTTTCCTTGTGGTTTATATATTTTAGTTTTCTTTAATTAAACTTTTAAACTATAAGGTATATATCTTTTCCATCTGAGATAAGAAGGTATTCTGCTCAACTTCTTCTGTAAATTTCATAGTACTGGCTTCTACAATATAGTTTTAAAGTTCACATATTATCTAAACTTGGGTAATGAGACAGAAAGCACAGCACAAATCAGTGGAATATCGTGTGACTCTTCCATGGCATTGTGAGCAGAAGTCTTTCCAACACATGTAAGTCACCAAAGAAATGATTTAATCCAACTCTACGTATGAGTATATTAGGGTTACTTAGAGAAATGTGGGTGTTGGTCATTTGTATCACTAACACACCCACTCAGCCACAGGTGACAGCTCATGAAATCAGTATCTCCAGAGTGTCCTGGTCCTGCAAAGCTTGAAGGAAACTCCCTAGCAGGGTCTCCTATTCCTCAGAAATTACTGCTTATGTAAGCTCTGAGGGAAGTCTTTTAAGTCTTATAACTTTTCTGAGCCTGTTAACTTTCATGATGAGCTTCTTTAGTCTCAGAATTCCTTTCCTTCTAGGAGAGCATGTTTCAATTCAGAGGGGGCAGTTACTCCATGTGGAAGAATAACAGGAAACTTTGAAAATATTGGGGGGAGAATTTGCTCACATATAAATAAATTATAGAAAAATGAACTACAGACATTAACATAATACTGTTTTTATTTTAATTAAAATATAACTATATAATTTTCCCTCTTTCTCTTTATTCCCACAGCCCCTCCCATGACCTCTCCCTCTAACCCTTTTCATGTTCCCTTTCAGCCCCTCTTGCCTTCGTCTTTGATTGTCACCATTTTCAATATATCTTTACCTGTCTTCTGTTCTTGGTAATTATATTTATTTTAATGTTTTGCCATAACTAATGCAAAGAGTAGGCAAGTAGCTTAGTGGTAGAGCACTTGCCTAGCATGTGCTAGGCCTACTACTACTACTACGAAGTAAAACAAAACCCACAACCACAATAACAGCAAAATACCTCCATGCAGAAGAGTAAATATTCTCTTCAGTTACCTTACTTTGTCTTTGAAGTCATCTTTATAAACAAAGAACCATCATGTTCCTTGGCTAGTACTGGTCATACGAATTAAGAAGTGAATCTTAGGTCCTAGATTGTCCCTTTTGGTGAGTTTATTTGGTGCAGGGCCTCAGGTGTTGAAACTCTGCTCAACCACTCCTATATGCTTTCTCAGAGGATTTCTTATACCTTTCTGCTCCAACAGATCACACCCTGTGGTACTGTTGTGTGTAGGATGTTAATGCTACAGTGTTATGAAAAAAAGAAATCCAGAAAAGCAAATTGCAGGGGCTTATGAGTGGCATACACACCAGTTGGCTCATTACAGAGCTTGGACATACCAGGCCACCACTTAACTTCATTTCTCAGAAAATGCATACACACTTTGCTTTATTTGGGGTCCCTTGTTTAAGCCAATATTTTTTCTCATTTCTGAACTTTATTGTTGGCTGAGGAGGTGCTCCAAGCCTGTTCTTGGCTGTGATAGGAAGAACTGGAAGTGAGTCAGGAACCTGTCACTTTGGGCATCTGGTGCTGGGGGTGGGGGTTGTGCTCATCAAGCTATAACTATGGCCTTCTTTGAGCTCTTTTATGTGTTACATTATTTTATTCAGATGCCACTTGCCATCTTTTGGGCTTAAAAATACTTCAAACATTTAGTCTTGTTTTATACATGATTCTAACAACAGGTTTGTTAAAAATAATAATGTTAAGTACAGTAATTATCTTTATGAAGTTCTATGTGCCCCTAATTAATTAGATCTTCTAGCATCCTTTCAAAAGAAGTTGTGCCTATTTCATGTTACAGATGAAGAAAACACAGCAACGTTGTGAGACACTCATAGCTACAATTGTTACTGGTAGCATCTCCTAAGACACATTTGTAGATATTTAACAACTTGCAATGAGATCTCCTGGTCTGGTGTCTGTAGCTTTTCTGGGAACTGCTTCTCAGGCTTTTGGCAGCTGTGTGCTGAATTGAGTCCCTAAAAGCACAAAGTCCACATTATCATCTCCACTCGCTGCTTTCCATCTATGTGTGGGACAGGAAAATCTAAGAATTAAAGACTTTGGAGTTTGGAGCAGGGGTGGTGATGGCACACACCTTTAATACCAGCACTGAGGAGACAGACACAGGTCTGTAAGAGCTAGTTTCAGGGCAGGCTCCAAAGCTATATAGGAAAGCCCTCTCTCAAAAAACAAAACAAAGAATAAAAAAAAAAGACTTTGGAGTTTTTGAATGAGTTGAGGGTTCAAGAAGTATCCACTTTCTGACTTACACCCAGAAGAAGGGAATAACTAAATCTCCTCCACTCTGAAATGTTTCTCCATCAAACATTGAGAAGATTCTTCCAAGACAATAGAGGTCCGTAGCAGGATTGAGGTTTGCTGTTGTGATGCTGACATTCATTTTCTCCATTTCTCTCTCCTTACCTTAATGAGACTTCTTCACCTTCTAGTCCTTTCTCCTATTTCTTTCTGCTCCCCATTCATTGGATGCCTTTTGTAAATGTATGGATTGGCACTGAGCCATTGCCCACAGAAGATGCTCATGGAGTACTGGTTATTAATAAACTGGTTGTGTTCACTTTCGTAATTATACTCTATCAACAGTATCAGTGCCTTCCACTGTTTTACATTCAAGACACAGATCTTTTACCTTTTAAAGTACCTCTGTTGTAGGCTAGGTAAAAGTTGTGTAGGAGATGAATCGATGATAGATCGCACTGGTTAGAAGGATGAGAATAAGGAGAGTATGTAGCTGAAAGCAACTTCAGAATGAGAACCTCTGATGTTGGTGGATCAGCGGGGGATGACTAGAAATCTCAGCATCCCAACTTTGGAGGTTATTGTAGAACTCCCTGCTGTGGCTCAGGTGACTGCATTCCTGTCTGGAGATGTTTGAGAAATAAAGGGGATCTAAAAAGCATGCATCCTTCAGCAACTCTATAGCAGTATCTATTTTGACAAAATAAACTGTGGATTTGTCCTAAGGACTCAGGCAGCAGAGACTGTGGCCTCATCACTGTTGCTGTGCTTGAAGACTTTTTCTCTCAGTAATGAGAGTGTCGCATGAGCGGGCCTTTCCCCAACTATGCTGGCAACAGGACAACTTGTGCAGGGATAGATTTTTCTTCATTGATTCTAATCTTCTTCCTGACTGACTGTCTTGGCTGCTTTGACATATTGAACACTGAATAGTCCCTGAATAATTCTTGAACATTTGGGGATCGTTTTTATTTTTACAAGACAGCAGAATCCAATGGAATGATTTATCCATGTACCAAAGAGGAGGGGAGGGGGTTTCATTCTGGGGAAAAAACACAGACTCAATGGAGAATTAAAAAACACACTGAACAAAAGATTCACACCCAGTCTTCAGTAATTTTATAATTTGGTAAGGATCCACAGCTTCATGTAGAGATGAACATTAATGGATAAAGGGCTTTCACAGCTGTGACTTCAGCCATGATTGATGAGAAAATGCTACTGGAGGAAAAAAAGGAAAATGAATATTTATTAATGGAATAGTGACGGGGGCTTAAAATCCAAGGAGATCCATCATTTCAAATTCAAGGTTGGATGCATTCAAAACAGAATGTTCAATACAATGGCCCTATAGCTAGAAAATTCACAGGCTCTGCTGTCATTTGGAACATGGGGGAACTTTCTGGATATGTTTTCTTGTGCCAGTCCCCACTGACACCACCTGGAGTGGACAACATTTCATCAGTAATCGTTAGGACAACAATTGCCTCACCTGTTAGAACATGTGGAGTGATGTGGGCTGGTCATCCATCCAGAAATTAATATTTCATGACTGCATACTTTCCCTGACACTGATAGTTATGGCCTCTGTGCTGACAGCTAGGGAATTATTAGGAAGCTTTTCTTTCTAATATGACTTCATTAGTTCTCCCTTGAACTTCACAAGGGCAGTGCCAACAAGCAGCACATTGTACAATCTTGTGTATTTTCTCTCCAGAGAATTCTCTGCAATGCTTGCTTCCTTTAGATCAGTGAATTCATTAAGACCTAGAAAAGTCTGTTTGTGTTTGGTGAGCCACCACTTGCTGCTTTTACTTCATAAAAAGTTGAAGATGGGAACTCTCAGGCAGGCATTGTTGATCTCTTTTGTGATGGTATCATGTTCCCTGTGAGCAGCTTGTTCAGATAATTAACAACACTGATATTGTGGCTTCAGGATTTGACAGGGAAGGAGAAATTGATGGATGGTATTTAACTGTCTAATTTACCTTAAGGTGTTGAAGTAGTACTGGAAGCTACTATGTGTGGTTTCAGCTAATGGACAACACCAAACATAGTACCTTATCCCAAAATAACCATATGCACACAATCTCATCAGTGCATTGGCTTCAATAAGACCTATATTTATTTTTAGACTATGGGAAAAGTGTCATAGCGCTACTATAAATCAACCAACACAAAACTTTTGTTATCACTGTCTAGCTAGAAAGTCTGGCTCTTTGTACTGTCATAATGGTGTTGCATTTAATGAGCTAATCTTAGACTACAGAAGTTGAGTCTAACCAGTTGGTTGTATATGCAGTTGCAAAGCATAAGTTGCTATTCTGTTAGACATGGTATTTTAATTTAAACCATTGATCTGTCCCAATCCAATGATAGTTTTTACAACCAAGAGCATCCAGTGTTTAATTTTTAGTCTAAAGCAGGAAAAGATTGATCTCTTTGCTTAATAGTCAGGCCAGAAGAGAGGAATTTCCTCTTATTTTTGGGATGGCTAGTCTTTCTTTTGGGGAAAGCAATCTGCTTTGATCAATCTACCAATTTAGATATTAACCTCATCCAAAAACATCCTCTCAGACATACACAGAGTAATGTGTTGCCTGACACATAAGCACCCCAGGGTCCAATCAAGTCAATACAAAAAATGAAGCACCACAGACCTCTAGGAAACTAACAGACACAGTAATACCTAATACAATGCATAAAGAGGGTCAACTGGAGAAATATTTTGAAATCAGAGGATCTAATGACTGTTGAGCTCTAAGAAAGCAGAGGTCAGTAAATTACCATGCAGTATTTCTACCCTAGACGAGGGAGGAGGTGGCATACCGGGGAAATGGAACAGAGCATAAAGTAATGACACACATAGTACATAAGCACACACACAATGTGTGTGTTTTTATTAGATCTGAATAAAACTCAGGGATAAATTAAGCTTTAATTAAACAGACCTCATCATTATTTTCACTATTAGGAACACAGCTACACAATTGTAAGTAATGAACTATCTGAATTTAGTAATAACAGAGTAGATGATGTCATCAATTCATAGGTAAGTCCCCACCATCTTTAATCAAATTAGTTTCCTTCATTTTTCCATAGATTTTATCTTGGACAGGTGTCCCACAGGGGAATTAAGGCAGAAGTTAGGGGAGTGAGTGTGTCTTGTTTTGCATATAAGAGAGATATGGAACTAATTAAGCATGTATAGAAATGACTAACTAAAGATGGTGGGTGGGACTATGGATGTGCCTCCAAGGTACAGCACTTGTATAGCACATGTGAGGCTCAGTCTTCAGCATCACTGTTTTGACCATGGAACGTGGGTCCAAGAGAATCAGATGGGCTTTTAGGCAAGGAAATAATTGAGAGACCTTATGGACATTCAAAATATAAACTGATTTTGTAATAATAAAACTGCCATGTGACTAGTGGTATTATTGTCATTGGCCAGGCAGGAAAATGTCAGCTGGAATTAGTCTTGACTGGGGATCCATATAATGGGCAGTGGGATAAAGACCTGGATGGTTCTTCTACATAGAGACCTCCACGAGGCTGGCTCTTGCAGCACCTTCCTTGCTATGTTAACCTGCAGATGTCTGCCCTTAATCTCACTGCTGTCATTGGTTGCTTTTCTCTCACACAGTTTCCCTGCTCCTCTCCCATGGTTCTTTGGCAGTTGGAGGCAGTATGGGGTAGGGCAAGGCTACATTTGATGAGCCCCAACAAACAGAAAAGCACAGAGGGAAAATGAAACATACGTTGTTCCCCAAGACTTTGTCTCTTCTTGTTACTACAAATGCTGCAACTCTCCATTCAGCCAGCTCCTTTTCACAAGGCTTCTTGGGTGGAATGAATTGGTTGGCAAAAAGTGGACACCTGTTTGTCTAGAGATTGATGGCATGGTTTCCAGAAGCCATTGGCATTCTGCTGTGGAAGAGGCTGCTCCCTCTTTGCTCTTTAATCTGTTAGTGCAATTGTAAGTGAAAACTCACAAGGAATTGCATTACAAGCCACTTGTTGGTAGGAGTCATGTGTGATGCAAGGAGGAGTTATTCTACTCAGGCTTCTGACTTACTCTTGGTGAAACACAAGTGTTTTATGATTAAAAGTCTAGAAGAATATAATTGGAGGAGGGTGGGTTAAGTAGGGAAGTTGTGAGTAGATATAAATATAAAATGGGTTACTATATAGTCAATGGAAAAGGTGACAATTTTGCAATAATTTGACTTTGCACTGTTAATAATTATATGGAAGGATTCATGTGTGCATATATAGGCACATGGACTTATTGTGTGAGAAAACTTGAGAGCCTATGTAAGGACCAACCTTGACTGCAGACAAATGAGGTGAAAAATCCAGATGGTGGCACCCTGACTCAGAGGCACTGTGCATTGTTTCAAGCTGCTAAATGATGGGGTAATTTGTTACTTGGCAATAGATAAGCAATGCATCATTTTTGCAGAAGTAAAGATGGTAATGGGCACAATTAAAGCTGAGTAGTTACAATAAGAGTGTTTAAAAAAGAGCTGATATACCAGCTTTAGTCACATGACTTTGTGTCCTATATTTCACCCCCCCCCCCAAGCTCTGTTTAACAAGTTGGGAAGTCAATGATTAGTTTCTGTGAAAAAATCTCAACTTACAGGAGTTGAAGAAAAGATAATATTTTATGTTAAAATTATTTGGATTACATATCCACTTTAAACTTTCCTTGGTATAAAAGAAATTAAGTCTGTTACCTACAGCAAATGGTATCATGAACTAACAATCAATTAAACTGTACTTATCAATACATTTAGAGATGTTTACCTAAGTAAGCCATTAATGTGAGTCCATGATAACAGAAAAAAAAATGTAACTGACAATACTATAACTCCTACTTAAGAGACCTCCTTCTACTAAATATTGTCCCTATAGCCAAACATGACTAGCATGTTCTTTATACTCTTCCTGCATGAGACTTGGGAATACATGATCCTAAGACCCTTGGCCTAGTCCCAGCATCTATTATTTTACCTATGACAGCAGCAGACTTCTCAGAGCTTAGAAAATGACTAGAGGCATCTGGCCAGAAACCTGCTCTCATGTAACCATGAGGCTAGCTGGATCTGCCCCGTTATGTGAATGATGTTTTTTGTTCTTGGGAGTGAGAAAACTGACATCTTGCTCAGTCTAGGGAAATCAGCCTCCACCAGAAGTAGTGGCAAATGATAATGCCAAATGCAATTTAAAAAATTTTAACAGCCATAGAAACCTCTGTGTGTGTGTGTGTGTGTGTGTGTGTGTGTGTGTGTGTGCGCGCGCGTGTGTGTGTGTGTGTGTGTGTGCATGTGTGTGTGTATGTGTGTGTGTGTGTGTGTGTGTGTGTGTGTGTGTGTGTGTGTTATACAGGCAACAGGCATATGTGTGGGTGTGGGTGCACTCACTTGCACATGAGTGTATGGAGGACAGAGGTTGACTTTGGGCATTTTCATTATCAGTCTTGACTCCATGCTTCCTCTTTTATTTCAGACTAGAACTCTCACTGAACCTGGACATCAACCAATTAGGCTAGGCTAGCAGGCTAGTGATTGTTCAAGGTCTGCCTTTCTCCGGTGCCTAGCACTGAGGTTGTAGACCCTCACACTCTAAACTCATGGTTGCTGGGATTCTGAGCTCAGCTTCCCATGCCCACACAGCAAGCACTTTATCCACTGAGTCATCTCCCAGCTCCTGAAATGGATTTTTAACCTGATATATCTAATGCAGTTTTAGATGTGCATGTATGTTTGTGTGTGTTCAGGTGCATCTGTACATGTGGGTGCATGTTAACATGTGTGTATGTTTGTGTATGTGTGTAGGTCAGAGCTAAACATAAAATATCAAATATTCAACTTGTTTTACGTTTGATATAGTTTCACACTGGCACAGAACTCGCCTATTTGGTTAGACTGGTTTACCACAAAGTCCCAAGGATCTTTCCGCCCCCATCCCTCCAATACTGGGATTACAAGCCTATGTCACCGTGCCCAGCTTTTTTACATCAGTTCTGAAAAGCTAACCCTGGTCCTCATGCTAACTGGGGAATCACTTTAATAATTAGAACTTTCTCCCCAGCCATCGACATACCTAAGGTTTATTAATCATGGAACCAACATACAAACCATTAATGCAAGTTTGTATTATTTTTTGTACTATCTCTTTAATCTACAGTGTGTATTTATTGTGTTTATAACACATCTTATTTTGAGTGCTTGGCATCCTATGTAACCAGTGTTGCTGTAGTCAAAGAAGCTGATTCAGGATATGTGAAGTGAAATTACCCCTATGGACCTTCTCCAGCCCTAGCCCAGGCTTCTGTAGGCTTCTGGTAAGCTTTCTCATCTTTTCTATTGCATGCTTTCAAGCCCTGGAGCTCTGCACCTCTTTAAGCCCTCTTTCCTTATATTCTTGTACTATATAGTTAGCTACTCTTGGTGTGGAGGTTGCGGGCAGCAGGTTCTTGTAATTCCCCTCTAAAGCTCTTTTATTAAAACAGGAAACATAATGGGATATACATTATGGCAGCATTCAAACTGTTCATCAACTATCCATTACATCTGCCATCTCCCTTCTGCCAGTGGAGGTAACTATGTTATTACAGGAGGGAAAAAATCTTATTTTAATTACAATCCAATCAGAAGATGCATCCATTATGCAGAGTGCTTTGGCACGTTCTAAAGTTTTAATTTTCTCACAAATAGTGGAGCCAATGCTGCAGAGAGGAAAAGAGTCTATATATTTATTAATTCCATCATTAGAAAAACATTCATTCGGTATATAATGTGTGGAGGTATTGGGTATTTTTTAGGGAGCAGAAGGTTCTATGGTCCCTAGACATCCCTTCAAGAAACTCAGAGCTTTTTTTTTTTTTAATCTTGAGAGTGTAGATAGTTATAAACAGATGCACAGTATGGCCACCTGTCTCTCAGAGAGCTTGGATTAGGGTGAGTGGGGAGGTTATCTGGGAGGAGGTGGGATCGCCCTGACAAAAAGTGTGGGTAAGATTTTGATGTGTCATCATGGATGGGAAAGGAGAGGTAGGAGGTGATTTCTGACTGGGAGACTGCTGTGATGATATGGCACAGAGAGGTAAAACTATACATTGGAATTTTCTGCAAGAACACATCTTTGTAGCAGGCTGATCTGGAGGCGGGTGTGAGCCCCTGTAGGCAGTGAGGCTTTGCAACTAGGTCGAACCAGTTTATGGCAGGATTTTCCTGCTGGGCTGAGGATACTGTATCTTATTTTCTGGGCTGGGTGGAACCAGGGAAGATTCTAAGCAACGCTGGCAAAGGATCTTAACTGGGTTTGGGAAAAGGAGCTGATGCCTGCTTGCCTTTGTGCACTCCGGTCTGGAGCAGAAAAAGCTGGGAACATTTTGTGTCTTGTGAGAACAAACAATATTAAAGTAATGGGTTTATGCATTTTTTGACCTTTAAAAAATGGTATTTTCAGCAAACTTCCTCCTCCCTACCTTACCCTTGTTAAATATTTCATCTCAACTGGAAAATACCCACAACAATGATTTTTTTTTAACGGTTTTAGCCTTTCAGTAATAAACCAAAATAAACAGTGGGGGAGCTTAAAAGGCCTTTCAGCTAAGCACGATGAAGGCAGACACCTCTGGTTTATAATATTGTTAGAAAGCACAGAGTCTATTCTGGAAATCACATATGGAGGAGAGAGTATAGAAAGGACGGAGCACATCAAGGATACCCAACCTAGTATTATGGTAGTATTTCTTCCTTGCACAGGGTTTATACACATGCCCCAACAGTTCCCTGTCAGAGGCAGGATTCTGTTTTCTTCCCTTTAGCAGGACCTGCAGGGAAAGCCCCAGTGATAGAGATGAAGAAATCAAGACTCCTCTTTCATAAAGCCATTGAGAAAACTACAATGGCTTTGCAGCTTAATGCCCCGAGTGCAGCAACAAAGGCACTTTCTGACTGGAGGGCATGGTACTTTAATACAGCTCTTTGCCTACACTAAATTCTGATGTGTCTGTCGCTGCTATGACCTTGAATTACCTAGAGTCGTGGATAATAGCAATGAGCAAATATCCACTTCTTATCTATTTGCACCATAAACCTTCCTGAGAGCCTTTCTCATACTATCCCTTCCACCTGGAATAGCTGTCTACTCATCTGTTCAGACATTTGCATAGCAAACATCTAATGGGTACCTACTGTGTACCACATCCCAAAAGTTCACAGACAAATAGAATGCAGTCCTTTAGGTCTCATGGGTTGTATGCCTGTTAAAGCCTCAAGATGTCATATTTGACTTCATTGTCAAGGCTATAGGGACTCAGCCTGGCTTGTCATAGAGCTCACTCTTTTCAATTAACAACTTGGATGCTGACTTCTGAATAGTGTATTCTTTCCCTTCCTCTAATTCATGTTTTGAGACCCTAATGGTATTGAGAGATGGAACCTTTGGAAGATGACCATACCATGTCTTTCTGTGCAAGGCTCTTTGAACTACAAGCATGTGAGAATATAGAAGATGCCATGTATATAAATCATGAGTCCCCATGGGACATTGAATATTTTTGACATGTTTATTCTGAACTTCCTAGCCTCTAGAGCAAGTAATAAATTTCTGTTCTTATAAAACACATCTCAGGTATTCTGAAGGTGTACATGGAAGGCCATCATGATTAGATAAAGGCAGCCCAGTCCTTCAGTACATAACCAGATTTTGAATACAGTTATATGTTTTGATGCTGGAAATGTGAACAAAACAAATCACAGTCATTCTACTCTTAAAGCTTCCAAAGTTACAAAACAAAACAACAAAATCAAAACCTGGTGAGAAGGCCTGTGGAAATAAAGAGATAAAGAAAGAACAGATATATTGGAGGGGGACTAATGTGTTTTCTTCCTTCACTCTGCTCTCATTTTCATAAATCTCTACATTGGGGATCTCCCTGGCTTGTAGACAAAGTTGGCACTGATTGATGAGATACAGAAGACCCCACAATTATTTCTGAATCTTTCAGGGGGCCATATGGGTGGGGATGGGAACAGTCTAGGTTCTGTTCCTGAAGAGACTTCCTGAACTGGAACAAGCTCTCAAGGATGTCCAGAATAAGGCAGCTAAGCCTCTTGAATCCCAAGAGAACAGCTCAGGGGCCACATGTTTTATATCCTCAGAGTCCTTGGCCTTTTTCTGCAGAGGGTACTATGACAATTTCATCTCTGTTTGCTCTCATCCTTTAAGGACTGCTCCTGAATGTTGGTCCACTAGAAACCCTAGTCAGAGAGTCAGCAAAGCCACCCATTATTTCTGATGCCTTCCTAAAGAGGCACACACTAAATGGTGCTTTTCAGCAAAGACTGTTATAATACAGGGTGATAAAATTCAGCTATCTTCAGGACTGACAGTGACTTACTCTTTCCCATATGGAGGGGCATGCAGATCAGATCCAAGTAAGAAACTCAGACTAATGAGGGCCATTGGGCATTTACTGGGGCAAAGCTGGTATAGAGAACTTTCAGGACAGTTTGTCAGAATAAAAGCAACTTATGAACCTACTCAGGTAGTAAGAGATATTGTTGAGCACTTAGAATGTCCTTGTGTTTTTCTCTATGGCTCAAACACTTCAGCAGTTAATCAAGAAGTTTGAAATCCACCAGTATGTGAAGAGATGCCCCACAGTCATAATCTGCAAGAGAGCAAGACACTGTCTGCAATCCATGTGCGGCCTCTCCTCAGGATTCCATGAAGCCTTTCTGGACAGAGTCCAGATGGAATGGCCTGGCCAGCTGGTAGAGCAGCTAGACTTTATTGTTGATTAGATGTGAGACATGTCCAGTGAACCATCTGACAACCAGCCAATGTGTTTTAATTGGTGCCAGCTGGATGTCCTGCCCACCACAGTATTACCTCAGAGGTGGACCACCATAAGCACAGTGACAGGAAAGAGCCCTGGGTCCATGTAACACATTTTGGAGAGCATGCTGACTTAAGTCAGCAGATCTTACCCATAAAGATATACTTTGTCAGAAGAATCTTCTCTCTCTACTTCTTAGGCAACATGATGTAAGCAATCTCTGCTGGACCTTCCCTTTGCCCTGATGTGTTTGTCTTACTCCAGACCCAAAGCAATAGGACTAGACCTCATGAACTAATGACATGACCCCAAACAAACTTGTATTTCTTTTAACTTACAATGACAAGAGTCCAATCAGTATGCTTGGTTTCACACTGCTCAACTCAATTTTTAGTGGGGCTAGATGGTACAGAGTCCTGGAAATAGAGCCATAGGAATCTACTTCCTACACAGTCTTTATCCCTCTTAGGTTGACCTATCTGTACTGACCTTAACTTTCCATATGCAGAGGAAAGCCACAGTGCTTGCAAAGGAGAACACTGATAAGTAAAGGTCACAGATAAGGAGGGGCTATTTACTTAAATAGCTGTGGGGATTATCACAACTCTAATTAATATGAAAAATAGGGACACTGGGGAACTACTCTATTGTATATTCTTATTTGTTTCTGGGTGCTTGTGTATATGTGTGTATGGAGGGGTGGTATGGAGGGAGAGGTTTGTTTGTGTGTGAAGTACTTGTGTGTGGATTTGCATTCCTCTGTGAATAAACTCCTGAAGACCAGAGGATGATATTGGGTGTGTCATTATATTACTCCCTGCCTTGTTGCCTTGAGACAGGATCTCTCACTGAACCGGAAGCTCTCAGTTGTTGGCCAGGCTTTTTTTTTTTTTTTTTTTTTTGCCAAAAATAAATCAATAATTTGCAACAGAGATCCCACTTTTCATCTTCATGGATTTAGAAAATTCAAAGTTGATTTTATCTCCCAAGGACCTTTCCTGTCCTTATAATATCTATGTGTGTAACCATATTGATATTGTGTGTGGATATATTTTCTTTTTTCTCAACTCACTTAAAACTCCATCACTATTCCCTGAACACTGTAAGACCACTCTATGCAGTGAGGATGGTGCAGGGTACAGAGTTGAACTTCATGCTAAGTGATTTTGCATAGGCAATTCCAACCCTGGAGTGTATACAGTGAAGGATTGTGGGTACCTTTCAGGCAAGGGCTCATGGAGATCTCTGCTGGCAAATGGAGGGGTGCTGTAGAGGCTGGAAATAGCTACAGCCTCCAGGCCACCTCAGGTGCTACTGAGTTTTGTCAGGAACTGGCAAAATAGACACACAATATCTAAGATATGTTAGCTTTCCATTCTCTGTGTGGGAAATGCTTAAAGATTCAGGGGGAAGTCAGTGAATTTAGTTCTTCCACATCGGTGTCTTGAACCTTTGTTGACCACCCCTCACCTGCTCTTATTTTGCATGCTGCTCCCACTTACTACACATCCCTTCCTCCCCTTCATTCCTTCCTCCCTACAGTATCACGTCAGAGTCCCAGGAGTACATGTCTGTCCTGGGTGTCCAGAACAAGCTCCTTAGAATCTTAAATTTGTCATGACAATAGCAGATGTCTCCATACACATTTCACAGAGTTTACTGTATCTTCTATCTAAGAGGTTTGGCTTGGAAACAAAAGCAGGACATGTTTATGGAGTGCTGATCATGTGACCTTCTTATTCTCTCCTTGTCTGTTCCTCTGAGCAAAGGTTTATTCCCATTTACCTTCTCAGGAAAAAACAAAAACAAAAACAAAAACAAAACAAAACAAAAAACAGAAGAGGGTGCTTGTAAGGTTAATGACTTTGATTCCTATCAGCACTGGGACAAAAATTCAGACACAGATGATTCATCCAAAAAGTAGGATAAAAGGCTCATTTTTCACACTTCAGTGCTTCTAGGCCAAACAAAGATGAAGCATGAAGAGAAGAACCTGGCTGTGGAGTGTGAATGTGTCTGTGTGCGAGCATGTGTGTGGGTGTGCATATTGATTTGGAATGCAAAGAATGATAAACAGTGTTCTTTTGCTTTAAGTGAGACATTTCCTGCACTCTTCCCTCCATTCCCTTCAACTTCTAGATATTTATAAATTACTGTTTGAATAGTCCTTTTCTCATCTCAGCTCAGACACCGCTTCTGCCGGCAGCCCTGCCCAGGTCTAGGTCAGCTGTTTACTTGAGTGCTTCCTGAGTATTCATTCCTAGCTTGTTGTTGGGCATCGCATTGTGATTGTGATTTGCAATTGTTTATTTACTTGTTTGCATACACTGTTGGGCTATAATTTCCATAAGGGCTGGCAGCAGGGTTGTCGTGTTCTCTGTCACAGCCCCAGTGAGGAGTAATGAGTATTTGTTAAAAGAGTGAATAAACAGCACGAGAAGGAGAAACAAATGGCAGCCACGGAGTCCTGGTGTCTCACGTGGGAAGATAGATGCTCTCTGTGACTTGTGTAGGAGCAAGCATCTGCAAGGCTCTGCTGGGAAAGACACTGATACATTTACATTCCTCACCAGGTACCTAGTAGTCATTTGCCTTATCCCATTTCATCTTTATAATGATGAGGCTAAGCAAATTCTAAGGCTTAATGGAGAAGGTAACCAGAATTTGAGATGGACCTCAAAGGGTTAGTTGTGCATAAAAGTCTGGGAGAAGGCTTTTAATTCTCAGAAGTCAGATTGAACTTGATCTTGTCATGTGACAGTGTGTCAGTGTGTCCAAAGGAGAGTGGAAATCATACAAATAAAGTATGATTCCAAACACAGGAGCTATTGGGAAGTAACTCATCCTCCAATCAAAAGTAACCAGAGGGTCATATGATGTCATGCACTATGACTGGACTCATCTTTCCTGTGACTTCTACGAGATGCATAGCTCCTTTATTTACCTTGGAAACATTCTTCCTAATGCCTCAATAATAGATATTCTCTTAATTGTCCTGGAATGTGATGGTGAATTTTAATTGTCAACTTGGTAGGATATGGAATCACCTGAGTATGGCATCTCAAAAGGGGGCTTGTTTAGATCAGGTTAGCCTGTGGACTTGTCTCTGTGGAATGATTCACCTTCTGTGGGTGGTGTCATTCCCTAGTCAAAGAACCATGAATTGTATAGGAGTAGGAAAAGAGAAATGAGCAACAGTATGCTTATGTTCTTTGCTTTCTGCTTTCCAGTGTGGTTGCAATGTATCAGCTTGACTTGCACTTTGAACTGTGTGCTAAAGTAAACCTCTGGCCTTTGACTTATTTTGTTGGATTTTGTCACAGCATATCACAGCAACAGTAAAAGAAATGAAGACAAAGCAGATTGCTGTAATGAGTTATTATGAACAACAGAAATGCACTGTTCACAATTCTGGGGTCTTGAAGGCCAAGGTCAAGGTCACCAACATGGTTGAGTTCTAGTAGAGTTTTTTTCTGAATCCATACTGTTTTCTTCACTATGTCTCTTTACATGGTATGATGTTACATGTATGTTTTCTACCAGCCCGCCTGCCACCAGTCTGTAGTGCTGGAACCAAATAACATTCAGAGACTCTGTATTTGATACAATCCTGTTGGCCAGTTACCATTATTGTTTATGGGCTAGCTCTGTCTTGATTATTAACCCATTTCTACTTATCTAATTATTTCTACATGGTCATCTTATCAGAGAGCCGCGGCCTGCATCTTCCTTCCTCCCTGGTCTACATCTTGACTCCTCCGAACTACTTCCTCCTTCCTCCTTGACTCCTAGCCCTGCCTATCTTGCTTTTCCATTGGGCCAACAGTGCTTTATTAATTAACCAGTATGAGAAACATATTTACAGAATAACATCTCCCATCATCTCCTCTTTTCTGTCTAAAATAAAAGAAGGGGTTTAACATTAACATAGCAAAATATATCATACAACAGTTATCAAATAAGAATCACAGTTAACAATATTTAGTCCATTAACATTTTATAAGACTTAAAGAAAATATCATCTATTCTATCTTTGTGAGTCTAAAGTCCTATATGTAACTTATCTTTAATCCTAACTAAGGAAAACTTATAACAAAAACTATCTGTCTTCAACTCCTTCAAAGACCACAGAAGGATAATACATAAACTCTAGAAATGACAGAGACAACTCATTGCCTGGTCAGTCACCCGAAGTTCTTCTGTAATGTTCTATCTTCAGCCCATATACCATAGTGTGTCTTCAGACTCCTCAACAAAGCAGGAAACTTTAAACTGTCCACCTGTATTGGCAGTTTGTCAGTCATTTTTCTCTGTGTCCTGTAGAATGTCTGCTTCTTCCATGAAGCAGGAATCCTGTAGCAATGTCCATCTTGAATCAGCAGTCACCTTTTTATGGGTCCTTCATGTCCAGTTTCTACAGCATAAAGTCATAAACAGTCCAGAAGAGCAGTACCTTGCCCAAATAGCTAGTCTTGCCATATTAGAAGCAAACTCCATAATATGTTTCTTCGATGTCCATCTTACTTTATGATGTAGGTGGTGTTATCAGGAGCAGTTGTGCCTCACTGTCAAGAAAAACCCTAAACCATTTTAAATGCCATATTTTGTAGGTCTTTGAAAGGTTTGAAGAATGCCTATCCATCTCAAATATATCTCTGTATATCTTGAAATCCTAACTAACTTAACTCTAAGTTTTGACTATCATAGGTAATTCTCTAATCTGTACTAAATTATACACTACATTTTCCAATGAGCTATATAAACACAACACCTAAACAAGAGGAGAAAAATAAATATCACAAAATTGAACTTAAATTGTATCAATAAAAGAAAATCCATTCCAAAACAAAGCATTTATATCTATACCATAATTCCCTTTTTACCTTTAAAAAGACTGCCTGTGGTCATAGCCATTTATAACCAAGCCCATTTAAATGAAAACAAACATTTATAAACAATATTTGGGAATTTGGGCGTCGTTCTTTCCAAACTACTTCCTGCTGGTAGGGGGCGCTGTCATGAGGATGCTAAGAAGACGCAGAAATCTTGGCTGTAGTCTGCAAGGCTTTGTCTCAACTGCTTTGAATGTTGGAACACCTGGGGCATTGTTTCAGGGGGTCTGGCTTGATCAAACCACATTAGTCTAGAAAGAATCCACAGCTTTACATTTTCTGTGGAGACAGAAATAGAAGTCCTTTTCCCCAGTAACTTATCCTTAGGCTTAAATTTTGGAGTCAAAGCATTTTTAAAATATATAAATTGAATTAATCCAGCAGCATTTGTTTTATCAGTAGCTGTTATTTTCTCAGCAATCAAATAATTTAAAGACAGCAGAATCACATATAGTATCCAAGATTTCTCTGTGCTTTCTATCTTTACGTGGATGTTTTATTACTCTATTTCTTCTACTTCTATTTTTACATATTTTGAGACAGGGGTTCTCTGTGTAACTTTTATCTGTCCTGGAATTCCCTCTGTATACCAGGTTTACTTTGAAATCACAGAGATCTGTTTGCCTCTGCCTCCCGAGTGTTGGGATTAATGGCGTGCGCCACCATACCCATCCATTTTACTTTCTTTTTTCTTTTTTAAACCATTGTATCCTGTTTCTTTTTCTCTCCCAAGCCAGTGTATTTTTTAAAACACAGTGTAAACTTTCATTACAGCTCTCGTATACACTAATGAATTGTTAGCAGAGCTCTTTAAAAGCAAGGTGGTTTTTTGCCGCTTATGCTAATTTTGGAAACCTCCCTTAAAGGAGCTGCACAAATCTCTGTCTATAGCAAAACAAATCCAACTGAGAAAATGCTGCTACCAAGAAGTATTGTTAGTCTCTGTTCCTTTGTTTCTAAAATCCATTTTTAAGCGTTTATTAGTTTTAAGTGAAAGTTCTTATAGCCATGTTGTAAACTCCTTTAGGCCTTCACCCTAGGAGTAGGTATATTTGTGGTTTTGTTCTCTATTTTCCTTTTCTTAGAGCTCACTTGTTATTCACTGTTTTGTATATAGTTTTGTATTAAGCTTAAATCTTTTCTTTAGACTAAAAGGGGAATTGTAGTGGGATATTCACTGTGTCTACTTCTGTGGCATCGACCACACCCATTGAAGGGTAGAGCCAGGGGTGGAAGTGACCTGTGGGGCTTGGTCTTGGAAGGAAGCAGAGAACGTTCTCTTTCTGGCAGGACACGGAGAGAGGAGCATCCAGTTTTAACTGCTGTGTTCATCTGTCTGCGTTGTGAGTTGTTTCTCCATTAATAAACATCTATTTGGCCTATTTGTTTATCCTGGCCCTTATTAAACTGCAATAGTATGAAGAATGCTTGAATGCTTATGTTGTTCTTTAAAAGGGCATAGATACAGTTTATGACAATCTCACCTCATGACTTCATTACTTCCTAAAGGTCCAATGCCAAATCACAAAGGAGGTTGGGAGTTCAAACATAAATTATAGAGGTTACAAACATTCAGTCCATATTTTGTTTTTTATAAGGGGATGTGAATGATGACAGAGGGAGGGTTAAGTCAGGGAAGGACAATTACACAAGAATAGAATTGGTGATGTTAGCTACAAAGCTAATGATGAGGCTGGAGCATCATTAGTGCTGGAATTATAATGAAAGATGTGCCTCATAAATTCTGCTTTCTCTATGTGTAGACAATTGTAGGAATAATATATGACAGGAAAAATATTACTTATTTTTACAAAGAAAGATAGGGCCCTGAACTAGGGCTGTGTGAGTTCTCTGTGTTAAGGATGGTGTCTACCACAATATTGTACCTGGACATAAAGCAAGGAAAGATGAAGGATGGCATGCATGTCATTCATGTGTATATGTCCATCTATTATTAGCCATTTGGAGAGAAGCTCTCTAGTTTATCCTATAGAAAGAAAAAAACATTGTAAGCAAGAGTAAGACCAATCCCTGGTTAAAAAAATAGACACATTCTAAAGACCATTGGAAGCAAGTATCTGAGAGGTTCTACAGTGTTCCTATAAGTTAAAAAAAAATAGTTGGAGCTAAAGATACACATGTCCTCTTTCAATAAAACTTTGTTTTCTTCATTGTTGCTATACTGCAGCTATCCTGTAGAACTATGATTCTGGAATGTCTTTCCCTGTGAAAGAAAGCTGGACTTGTAACTTAAGGTGGATACACATGCTTACTCACTGAGTCATGTCTTTATTTCTGTTTCAACCCAGTTCCAAGGATGGAGAAGCAAATTGTAGAAAGCTTTGTGGAATTTTCTTCTTGATTTTCAAGATACCTGTGTTTTCAGGATGAAAAAAAATATTTTCAATAAAAGAAAATGTGAAAACTTTTGGAGTTCTCACACGTTAAACCTTATTCCACTCCTACCTCCTAACAGCCTTTGATTCCCTCAAAGTCAATGTAAATGTAATCCCTATCCTGATTTTTCAATTCATAATTACAGCCAGAACTATTCATATTGTCCTCATAATATAAACTTGGTTCTACAGAAAACCATCCACATGGAGCCTTGAATCTGGTTTTCTGTCTTCTGGCCTTGAGATATCCTTCACATTAGGGGTTTTAGTACAGGGCTCATGCTCAGGGTTCCTAGCAGCTTTTGAACTGAATCTTAAGTTTCTACTGAGCGAACTTGTGATGCTTGGGTGAGATGAATCATCATGGTTGTAATTACTGTAACCCACTTAGTTCCATAGAGAAAGGACAAAGCCCACATAGCCATTGCAGAATTAATCATTGGTCCCTTCAGATATTCCTGATTCCTTTCCCTCCGAATTACAGGCATTGACATATCGGATAGGAGGAACCAGACACAGACTTCTAGAAAGGTGATGGCGTTGATAGACAGGTGTTAACCAGATAGGATGATTGTGTCTCTATGGGTAAAATATTTTTTGCTCAGTCCTGAGTGGAAGGAAGTTATAGCTAGCTAGATTTTCCAAGACTTTTTCCTGTTTAAAAGAGTTAATGTATAGTGGGTTAAACTTGAAGCTGTATGTACACTATCATTATCCATTCCTCCCCTTCCTATTCTTTCTTCCATACATTTTACATCTTTTTTTTAAATTTTTATTACTTATTTTTCTTATTTATATATCGATACCAGTTTCCTCTCCTTCTCTCACTCCCTCCTTCCCTTTGTCCCTCTCTCCCTCTCTCCCACCCCCCATAGACCCCCAACCACCCTACCACCACATTGCCTCCTACACTCCACAGTTAAGGTGATGACTTCCAGGAGGGGTCATCAAAATCTGTCAAGTTATTTGGAGTAGGGACTAGGCCCTCCCTCCTGCCT
Source organism: Cricetiscus sungorus (assembly GCA_030556225.1). NCBI lineage: Eukaryota > Metazoa > Chordata > Mammalia > Rodentia > Cricetidae > Cricetiscus > Cricetiscus sungorus. The sequence continues at coordinate 75,201,997 of JANBXA010000651.1, forward strand.
CTAGGTTAAGGGAGTATCCCTCCATGGAGAATATGCTCCCAAAGTCCTTTTGTACACTAGGGGTAAATACTGGTTCCACTGTCAGAGGTCCCTTAGACTGCCCAGGCCTTTTAACTGAGACCCATGTACAGGGGGTCTGAGTCGGTCCAATGCTGGTTTCCCAGCTATCAGTCTGAGGGTCCATAAACTCCCCCTTATTCAGGTCAGCTGTCTCTGTGGGTTTCTGTAGGCTGAAGATCCTTTGCTCTATGTCTAAAATCAATATACAAGTGAGTACATACCATGTTCTTCTTTTTGTGACTGAATTACCTCATTCAGGATGGTTTCTTCAAGTTCCATCCATTTGAATGCAGATTCACCTTTGGACACCAGAGGACAACTTTGGGCATCATTACCCTAAGGAATGGCATTTACCTCCAAGACAGGATCTCCTTTTAGCCAAGAGCTCATTACTTAGCCTAGGCTGGGAGGCCAGGGAGCCCCAGGCTGCCTCCCCAGCATTGAGATTATTAAAGTAAACCATCACACTTAGTTATATTTATATGTGGGCTTGGGGGTTAATTCAGATCCTCATGCTCAGGCAATGAGTACTTTATTCATTGAGCCAACTCTCAAGCTCAAGATATTCCAGGGCATTATCTTGGGTCTGGAATCAGGCAACTGATAAACTAGCATCTGTGCCATATTGAAGCCATTGGGGACAATGGTTCATGTTCTCCTATAGGTAGTAAGGTGTGCTTGGTGGGGACAGTAAACTGCCAGTTTGGTAGGGAAGTTATGATTTTGTTGAACTGAGTGTTTCTTTTTAAATGGGAATAAAGTATATTAATGAGCAAACATGGGTGTTTTTAATCTCTTAAATGTTGCTGAGTGACTGTGTTCTGTTGAATGACAATGACTTCTGCATGCTAACTTATGTCCATGCTGCTCTCTTTGCATACTGGTATGAGATGTCTCTGCATGCAGTGAATCTTCACTGTCTGGACTCCCAGTGTGAAGAGGTTAGGATGCAAAACTAAAAGGAGTGGGGCTTTGTATGTGAATGGGTCTGTTGGGCTTGGGTGTGTCCTTGTACAAGTGTGAAGTGTGGGTTCCTATGTGAATACATTTACAAAGTATTTTTCAAGTGGAAGTCCATTCCTTTTTTGAAAAACAGAATTGCTTTGCTAAAATGGAAATGCTGAGTAAGTAGAAGGATGGCTCTGAGTTTTAGAAGGAGCCTTCCAGAAATTGGTGCAAGGAGCTTGCTATTGGTACTGAGAGGTGGAAAGGAAGAGACACAGACCATGCTGTGTTTTGCATTTCGGTCTCTGCAAATCCTCACTCCCTGCCTATGCATATTTAAAATTCCTTTCAATATATAAATAGGATAATTCTCTCTCCTCATCCCCACCAGAGTTCATTTAACAGGCACAAAAAAGAATTGTACATCCAGGCCTATCTTTTCCTGCTTCCTGTTTTTACTATTTATTGGTTTTTCTCATTTTCTTTCTGTCCCTCTTTCTATTTTTTCCCTTTCTATGTTGCTCTCCTAAGATTAAATTGTGTCTCAGGAATGACCAGGGGGAAAAATACAATTTCTTCTAAACAAGGATAGGCTTTAGGAAGGTGGTCTCTAGGCTTGCTTTGCTCTCTGGCACCAACCCAGATCTTCCAGAATCCAATTTGAATAGAAAGCTCTGGGCATGAGGCAATCTGTGTTCTTGCAACCTACCCTTAGTACAGTCTCCTATTATTGATGACAATTGCCCATTTTCTTCGTAAATGAAATTCTAGCACTATCCATGTCCCAAAGGCACAACTGAAAGACTTAAAATTCTTTTATGGGAAGGACAGTGAGAGGGACATAAGCTAGGATCTGGGGAAAGACATTCATAACAAAAGCCAAGCAAGCTCTTTAAAAAAAACAAAAACCCAAAAGCTTCAGAAAGTATTAGTTCAGTAGAGTGTCCTTGCCTTACGTGGATAACGTGAGTGGTTCAATAATTGTGGAATTGATTTGGACTATCATACAATTGATTCAGGAAATCATACATATTTAGCAAAAACTTATTATCCCAGATAGTGAGTATGGAATAGGATTTTGGTTTCTAACCTTTTGAACTTTTATTTATTTCTATTGTGGCTGTGGTTGTTTTCTCTAGGCTCTGTAGAGAGTGGTTCAGAATATGGATTTAAGGGCTGAATTGCATGGGATCATTTCCCTGCTCTGTCACTTCCTGGTGTATAGTTTTGGGCCACAGTAGAGTGGTATAGGGATTATATGAGTTAACATTCTGGCCTCTTAGAACTGTGCTTGACAGTGTATGCACTATAAAATGCCAGCTCCTTTGATTGTAAGTCACCATTACTGCTACCATTGACATCTGGAAGGTGTGCTGAATAGCATGTCCTGCATGAAAATATGATAATGGCTCTTATGTTTGCAACTAGTATCTATTAATTAAGAAACCATCATTTGTGCTCTGTAATTATATTTATTAAACCCTAACTCCTATCATAACAATAATTAGTTCTTGCTAATTAAATTTATCAAATTCCCCCTGGATTCATATCTTAGGTAAATATTTAGTAGCCCTACACTAATTATTTTAATCAACATGGAGTGTATTTCAAATGACTACAAATAGTTCTAACTAATTAGATTGAGTACAAAATAATATCTTATGTAATAAATTTGCAGGTGCTAAAAAATAAGGGGACACAACCACAGGATAATGTCTTAGCTACCTAATCATTGTCCGACTTAACTGTGACAGCATATTTAAGGCCCTCTGATATACTAGAAGAAGCAGCTTTAGACATTTTACTGTGACTATTCTGATTTGTGCTCTATTGTCAATTTTTGGACCACAGATGGGATACTGTTTATGACCCAAAGACATGCTCTTTGATTTGCAATTGGATCTACTCATACCAGTAAATGGTGCACGATTAAGACTACAGCATGACTGAGTTAGTAGCCATATATGGAGAGGGATAGATCTCTGTTTGTTAAAAAAAAAAAAAGCCCAGAGGTATAAACATATCATTCTTGGCTCTGTCCTCTGCAGGCTTAATTTCCACATCATTAGACCATACTTCATCTGCTATACTCATGCTGAAAAGTACCCCTAGCTCCCCTACTTATCCAGCATCTTTACAACTAAGAGAATGAATCCTTGAATTACAAATAGCTGATTGGCACCTTGTTGCTTGGAAACTGTGAAATCGTTGCATCATATTTCATGATAAAAGTGTCTCTGACCCACCTTACAAAGACATGCATGTTGCCTAGTGGCTAATCCACCCTGCCTATATGCTTCTCCTTTCATGTGTTGACTGTAGGGATTGTATTGTGAGATGCAAGACTGTAGAACACAGCAGTCAGTCTCTAGCCACATTCACAGGCTCTCTGGTATTTTGATGGACTGTCCTTTGAGCCAATCCACTGCATGTTGGGGAGTTCAGCTGTGTCATCTTGCAAAGGCAGAAAACCATCTGGACTTATTGATTGTATCCCCTTACAGAAGGATATGAGGGACATGAGACCCTCTTCTGACTATCTTGCTTCTCTATACCATATGTTGTATTAACTCACCTTAATGACATGTTTACACAGTTCAAGGAAGAGTAGGGGACAGACATTCTATGCAGTTGTGGGGAAGTTCTCTTGCCTATTCGATAAGGGTTTTTCATTTGTGGCCTGTTGGAGGAGGAATGCCTATACTTCTGTAAGTATCTCCTCAGTATGTTCTATAAGGAAGCCCAGTGAAGTCTCTGGTTCCTCAGAATGAATTATGGTGGAATCATGCCTCAGTTTGTCTTTGGGGACTGTAAGAGCTATAGATATTGCTTATGTCCCCAGGGAAGGGGTTTTACCAGTATCTGGAATATGGTTGTTTATGGGGAAGCTTGGTAAAATAATTATCTATGCCTGGAATCAGTATCAGTTTACAAGCCGCATCCACAGACTATTCAGTAGGTAGATGAGTTTTAATCTGAATTTGTGGTTGGACTTCTTAAGTGCCATTCAGGAGCTAAAAGAATAAAATGATCATGATTACTGGAGTATTGACAGTGGATTGTATTATAATAAAAATGTTCCATTTCAGGAATAAAAATGGAGGTTAAATTATTAAGCCATCCAGGTAGAGAGCTAAGTTTTTCAAAGTTGTAAATGACAGGCGAATAATGGTTCACAAGCAGCTGTCAGTAGATGCCTATGGTGTGGTGTCCAAGATCACCCCAGGCAATCCTGGCTTTCATTTTCACCAACTGGCTGTTGAGAATGTGGCTGCTTCTTTAAAGCCTATAAACTACATTCTATTTTTATGATAAAGTCTCCAGTGGGCAAAGGAGACACATTTGACAATGGATCTGCACTTTGAGTCTCTCCGAGATGTGCACACACGCATGAGAATTACAGAAAACGTACAAGCTTTATTTCCCTATCTCATTAAGCTGTCATCTACTTTCAGTGCCGCTCTATCTCTTGTTTTGAATATTGCTTCCCTCCCTCTTGGCTCTCCTTGGAGTATTTGTGATCTCATGCAGCCACCTTTGTGTTAGATGAATCATTCTTATGGCAACTGCAGTCATCATGAATTCTCAGAATGAGCTGACAGGAGGGAAAAGTCTCCATGAGAACAGAGACTCAAAGGTGTCATGGGTACCAAGGGAAACTGGGAATACCAAATGATGGAGTTAGGAACAGATGTGTGGAGCTAGAAAGATGACATGACAGAAGTCTAGAAAGTTCTACCTTTGCACAACACAACAGAAAAATGAATGAACACACACTTGCAGTGGGTCTACTAGAGTCCAATAAACCTTAGAAAATCATTATATTAGTTTTATATGAACCAATCATCCTGAAAATGAGGTCTAAGATTTGGGGACTGTATCTGGCATCTGCATCCAAGAACTGTTGTCTCCAAAGATCTCATTCTCTTGCTTCAACTTTTTTTTCAGGGGATACAGCAGTGTGAGGGTCTCCAGATGCTGAATGTAGCTGCCATAGCATAGTGAAAGATTCTTAGAGATGGGCCCTTATTAGTGGAATTAAAGAATGCAACTTTGTTCTTTCTGAGTTCAGTAAGACCTGTCTATATTATTTAGATAGTTATGCTTGATAGATGGAGTGTCCCATTCATTTTCACTAAGAGAATATGTTTTACAATGGGTCTAAATCAGGGCAAATAAACACATAGCTTTTCTCCTTAAAGCTCTCATGTGAGCCCTTCATTTACCTGTTCTGATCCATTGGTTCTGAAGAATCAATATTGGCAGCTCAATGTGTGAAGATTCTTCCCATTTTATCCCTACCAAAACATGTCCACAAAATCATGCTAAAAGAAATAAATTACTTACTTTATGCTTTGAATAAGAAGAAGGCTGGAATCTTTTAAAAGAAAACCCTGTACATGTGTGAACCAAAAGGAAGCAGGATGGGTGCTTCCTTTCTATAACTTGAACCAAGGTCTCCTGGAAGCTTGCCTTTCATTCTCTTTTCTATTAATTGGGTACATTTAGAACTCAAAAGTCCATGGCAGATTGGCAACAGAGAACTACCCTGTGTCAGCACATAACTGCTCAAATTAAAAAGAGTGGAGTTAAAACATCCTTTTTCCTGTGCATGGTTATGGCCACATATCCTGAACATTGGTGCCAAGTTTCCTACATCACTAAGCCCAATGAATTTTTTTAGACTAATTTTATTTTAGTTTGTATGTATGAGAGTTTTTGCTCACACATATGTATGTGTTTATGTGCGTGTGGCCTTTTCCCCACAAAAGCCAGAAGAGGGAATCAGACCCCTGGAACTGAAATTGTGGATAATTGTAAGCCACTGTGTGGGAACTGGGAATCGAATTTGGGTTCTCTGCAAGAACAAGTGCTATCCGTGCTAAAACAGTGGCCACCTCTTTAGCCTTAGTGGTATTTTTTTATGTCCCCAACTTGCATCAGAGTTTAGCATAATTGGCCACACATTTTTACTCTATTTTCTTTGCTCTTCCATTCATACAATTTTTAAGGATTTTTCTCTTGGTTAATCCTAGTTTATTTTGTAGGGTTCTTTTAGTGTTAACTTTTAAATAATATTTTAAATTATTCATTTGTTTTAAGGAAATTGATGATATTCCATGTCTGAAATGTTGGGCATGGTAACCATTGTCCAAATGTGTCTGTCTAGTGCTTGGAATCAGAAGGCAGATATATGAATTGAGACATGATCTAAGAATATGTATAGAAGATTTTAAACACATAAACAACAGCAAAAGAAATTATTTCAGCAGTTTTATATTGGATTCATGCTAATTGATAATACTTTGACTACATTAGAGGTAAATAAGGTAAATAGAATGAATAATTAAATAATGCTCTCTGTTCAGTTTGGACAGTAATGACCTGTGCAAAGGATATCCCAAAGCTCATCTGTAGTTCAGATCTTTCCTTCCAGCATTAGATAATGTAACTGATTGCTACCTCACCCCTTCTATTAGGCTTTCATTTGTGCACTTAAGCTCAGCAAAATGAAATGTCTCTTATTAAATCCAATCCTATTTCAGGGACTGATCCCACCATTGTCTTCATTTATTTCTCTTTCTCCACAGAGCATGCTCCTTTGAGAACTCCTACTGCAGAATATACAGATGAGAATATTCATGAATCCTGTGCTAGTCCTTCTCATGTAAACACCAGTAGCTCAGAGAGCTTGCTTCCTTATAAAACAACCTGCTCCAATTGTGAGTAGCTCTGTTGTCAATTTTTTTTTTTTTTTTGGAATACATTGAATTTGATTTAGAATTTCTATTCAGGTTTTAATTCTGTCTTCTGAAGGCATCCCAAACAGATTTCATTCTGTTTCTATTTGAGAAGATTCTTAATATCTTGGTTTCGTTGATGCTTTTTCTCTAGCATGTTTCTTCTTAAACATATCATGTTCCATAGACATGGTTTCTTTTCACTCATTCTAAGTACTCATCTCTGAGCATAATATATTTTTGAGTATTTAAAAGTAAATGCCCTACCAATTCTAATATTCAAGTCACAGACACAAAAGGGATTCATGGTTGCTTTTAGTGCCCCTGTTGATATCATTTGGGTATGTCTGTGTATTCAGGAGTTGTGATGGCTAATCTTGGTTGTTAACTTGCCACACATGGGAAGAAGAAACCACCAATGAGGAATTGTGTCCACCAGATCAGCCTATAGGCATTTCTGGAAGATATTTTCTTGATAGCCAACTGATGTAGGAGCACATAGTCCACTGTGAGCAGTGCTGCCCTTAGCAGATATTTCTGAGTGCATAAGAAAGCCAGGGGAAGCAAGCCACTAAGCAATGTTCCTCTGTGGTCTCTACTTCCAGTTTCTGTCTTGTCTTTGGCTTAACATCTCTAGATGATAGACTGTAGCCTGCAAGCCAGGTAAAGCCATTTTTACCCCCAATTACTTTTGGTTATGGTGTTTATCACAGAAACAGGAAAAAATATCCCACCAGGGCAGGAGTCATATAAAATATAAATTATTACATAATATACTTTGCATAAGTACATTGTGAATATCCAAGGCATCATGCTATATGGTATAGCTAAGCCATACTATGCTTAGAACTCATATTTGTATTTTGTGATGATATTTGTAACTTTGGTTATTGCACAGTGAAGCCTATTTAGACATTGGATTCTGATTCTTCCATTCACTTTGTGTCCTTTCATTCAGTTTGATGCCGTGAAGCATGGCTTAGTAAAACTATATTTTTCACACAAACTAGGAAAATAAATCATGGATATATTTTATAAAGAATAAGATGAAAGTCATGTTTAATTTATGTTTTAACAATTTATTTTTTAAATTACATCTTGCACACATATATGCCAAAGTACACATGACTAAGTCACATGACAGCTTGTGGGAATTGATTCCCTCCTTTCAAATGTATGTGATACTGAATGAAGCAGTCTACATTTCATAAGAAACCCCTTTCCCCACTGAGTTATCTCCTGGCCCCCAGTACTTAATTTAAGGAAGCAAAAGTGAGAAGTAATTTTAGACACCTCTGGGCTTTTTTTCCCCTGTGGGAAAAGGTGCTGGCTTCTGCTAATTGATGTTTTCTCTATAGGTTCTTTTAAATTGTACATTATTGATTCAATGATATATTATGGAATCTTCCTAGAGATCGATGTCAAAAGAATCTACTCATACATTCCAGAGTTAATATTATTCTTCTTTAATTTAGATTAATACTTACTTTGTGTTTTTCTTACATTCTCTGGGATTGAAAGTGGTTCCTAGACAGGCTGTGGTGGTATAAGCTGGGTGTTAGTGTCACATGCCTTTAATCCCAGCACTCAGAAGGCTGAGGCTGGTGGATCTCTGTGAATTTGAGGCCAGCCTGGTCCACAAAGCTTTACAGAGAAACACTGTCTCAGAAAAGAAAAGTGGTTTCTATAATTATACATTTGGGTTTTCTCCTCTCTTAGAGTCTCCTAGTTTGTCCTAATTTTGTTTTTTTAATACCTATCTACTGCCCCCAAATCACTTAAGTTTATATTGCTACCATAGGTAATTGCATTTTTAATTTATTTATTCCATAAAAGTACATAATATGTATTAAGTTTTACTTTAAAGGCTTAAGAAACAAATTTGAACAAAATTTATTAAACTTGGGCCTTCAAGAAATTCCCCATCTGGACATTAAGAACAGACTTGAGACTTGAGACACATATCTTGATGGCAGCATGTGATAAAAGCTGTAAAAGAAAGGGCAGGAAAATAGGACAAGAATTGGGAAGGGGCTGTCAAAAAAGTCTAAGAGTCTGGGCTATCTAACTCATAGCTGCTTGTACAAGTCAGTACAAGTTAAAAATGCCCTTGTCTTTGTGTTTGCATATATTCTAGGTAGGTCACAATGGTTGTGGAGGCAGGATAAAGGATTGGGTTCAGGATATCAATGTCTTACTTATTCATTCATAAATTTTCACTTTATGTTATATATTTACATCTTCACGTGTACATGCATTTCAACTAATGTTGTTAAAACCTCATTGTTTGGGCAAATGGGCTTTGCAAAGGTTCATTCATTACTTAAAACGTGGGAAAGAAGAAATATTGACTTCATAATTAGAAAGCTATCAAATAAAACAGAAACTATTAGGCAGGGTATGTGGCAGAGTATGCAGCCTGTATGAGGCCCAGGCTTCAACTCTTCACACAATATATGTAATAATAGTCATAATAATGAGTAAAATGTATATTAATTAGGTTCTTGCCAATCATAAAACTTTTGGAAGTATATTAACTGTCTACAAATTAGCTCTTACATTCCTTCAAATAGGATGAATGTTGTAGTGAGTAGGAGGGCTTTATAGAACACACACACTAATGTCTGTCTTCCTTGGTCTCTTCTAGTCCTTTCTCTGGGTTGGGTTTTCTCTTTAGATGAGATATAGGGAAAACTTCATGGTGTCGCTGGCTAATCTTGGGGGAATTCAAGGTCTTACTATAATTTTAAGCACTAGTCCCCAGTCCAATAATTGTAATGGCCAGTCTCATTAATCAAAACTGCACACTCGTAGAAAGTAACTGTTTCTTCTCTTTGCATGGAAGTGCTTTTGGACCATTGACCTGGGGGAAAGGAGAGATTTGTTTGGCTTCTTTTGTGTTCACATCTGAGAAATTTAACTTTTTGCCAAGTATCAGCTGTCTCTGGAATTGGAGTTGAGGGGGAGGGTGGAAAAAGAAAAGAAAGGAGGGAAAACTGATGAAAAAAATGGCAATTTAGAAAAGCATTATACATAGTCTTGGGAAGCTATGTAGAAGGAAAAAAATACACCCTCGCAACTAATTAAAATTGAGAATGGGGGAAATGAAAGCCTTTCTAGTGACTTGTACTTTGTGTGACACACTAAGGTGGTGCCTCAAAGGGGACAAAGCTCTGCATTTATTTGTTCAAGAGGTATTAAGTGCATACTTTACTTTTATATCCATATGAATAAGACATTTGCAATCTGTGAACAGCTCACATTCCATTGGGGAGAGTAGTAAACAAACAATTAGAATGTGTTGTGGTAAGAATACTAACAACATCATGCCTTGGAAATTACAGGAGCTCAAAGGAGGAGCCTGTGTGACTCCTGTAAAAGATTACTTGGCAACCTCTGGAAATCCAGACTCCAATCTGGACTGAGTTTTGTGGGTAAGTACTGATTGTGTTATCTGTTATGGGAAAAGTGTTGTTCCTCTAGTGGTGGAGTTAAGGGGTTAAGGGAAAGACTTGCTTTGATGCCGGAGTTTAGAGTTAACAGTTGATGTGTGTAGTGGTACATCAGGCAGCATTTCTGTCATTGAAGGACTGTAAATTAGGTGGTGTTCCCATGCCCTTGTAATGACCTTGGGAAATTCTTACCACCTAGGAGTGATGCTGTCAATCATTGTCTCTTGATGAAATTCTCAGGTACTGCTGCTAATGCAGTCATAAACAGACTTCCTCTACTCATGTTCTTATAAAAGCCCAGCTCCTACAATGATAGACAGTAAGCAACACGTAATAATGTCAATGGGCAACTACATTACTGGTTGATGTAGTTACTAGGCTGTTCATTATTACTTTAGAGTCTATTCTAATTATTTTTTGAAGAAGTTTGCTGTGCAGCAACAATATGTCATGCTTCCAGCAGCTTTACAGATGTCCTGTCTATTGAGTCTCTTTGGTGCATAATTTTCTGTTGTGCCCAATTTAATTTTTAATCTCATGTTGTTTTTGCTCATCATGTTACTAAGTCATCAGCTACTAAATGTTATCTTGTGCACAAAATGAGAAAGTTATCAAAGGATACATTCCTTAGAACATATTCTGACTATAAACAGGCTGGGATGAGGGAGGTCAGCTGGGATAAGTTGCCCAGGAGGTTAACTCTTTGGTTAGCATTTATGGAGAGGGAAATGCAGGCACTGGGACTAAGTTAGTACTGGAATAAAATCTCCACTATCACCCTGCCTAATGATGATGCCATATGAATTTATTTAAAACTGTACATATTTCTAAAAGAGTTTAAAAATAGGGTTTAAACACATTATTATTACACCTGCTCCAAACTTAAGAACATCAAAGGAAAACCATAATGTGAATTTTTATTTTCAATATGTCTAGTTGATAAATCTAAATTTCAGTAATCCTAGCTACCTTGCACCGGCTTCTATCAACACCATTAATATCAACCAGAAGAGAAATCTAGGCATGTAAATTTGAAAAGGGAAATAAAGCAAGAAAATTTATAACACTTAGAAAAAAGAAAGCCATTCCCACTTATTCTCATATGTCACACAAAAATGCAGCTGACAAAAGTCAAATAATTAAAGTAGTTAAATATGTCATCATTTATTGCATTTAATAATTGCATTTAGTAGTCACTGCAAATTACGCCAGGAAATTATTACTTTTACTGCATCACAGATGGAAAGAGTATAAAAGAAAATCCAGGCTATGGATTGGCACAGCTAAGAGACAAGGCTGGGTTGGGTGTGGCATTACTGCCATGGGGAATTTAGCTTTTCTGTGGATGAAGTCCAGTTATATACCTTCTGTTGATTTCTGTAAGCTTGAAGGAGAAACTCAACCTATGAGGGTGACAAAAATGATTTCAAGGGGGAGCTTGATAAGACTAACTATCTTGAGTCATTTTAAATAGGTGGGATTTGGTTGAAGAATCAGGTAAGATGGAAAAGGGGTTAATTATAGCTCTCAATACAAAAGCTAATGCATGTCATAAATGGTTTCTTTATTTCAATCTTCATGACTCTCTGCAAGGTAAGTAATAGCATTCATATTTTATAGATGAGAAATTGAGGTGAAGAGAAGTTAATAAATTATCTAGGTTGACACAGAAAATCCACCTGAGTTGTCTCTTTCATTCTTGGTGTTATGTCTGGAAGAGTGAACATTCTCAACAAATATTTTTGAATGAATGAATGACCGACTGAAGTAATAGCATGGTCTGACTCCTGTGTTCCTAATTCTAAAGGCCATTTTGTTCTGTGTCTTAATCTTTATAAGTAGATGTATTACTATCTTCTCTCATAGAGAAAACGTCTCTCATAGGCTTTTAAAGTAAAAATTAAGATGATTTAAATCAGATGAGGAAGGTGGCTCAGTAGGTAAAATGCTTTTCCCACAAATGTGAGGGCTGGAGTTTGAATCTCCAGAACTCATGTAAAAGTTGGGTTCAGAGGCAAATATCTGTAACCCTAGTGCAGAAGGGCTGAGAAAAGAAAATCCCAGGGCCTCATGGATTAGGTAGCCTAGCTTAAACAACAAGCTACAGCTTCAAGTAGAGACCCTATTTTAGAAGAAAAAGTAGACAACACTAGGCAATAACTGATATTCATTGCTGGTCTTCACATGTACATGTGCATACATAACTGCATACTGTATATGTACACTTACAATATAAAACATACATTACACTTTCAGATGATTTTGCTATCTAAAGTTAGAAAAATATGTTATAAAAGACTCTCCACAGTGGCACTCAAAATAGCCAGATCTGAACTCTACTTGTCTTTCATGAGCCAATTGCCTTGTCTGGATATGGGTGGGGTTTTATGCTGGTCCATTAGTAAGCCATTTAAGCATTCTCCCCTAGGGCTCTTCTGACTCTGCTATCTCTCACTGTTGCATTTCTTCCTAACTCTCCAGGCCCTTAGCAAAAACTATTCAAACAAATGCACCTGCAGAGATCATAGGCAGCTTCAAGAAGACTGTTATTTTTTTTTAACAGGGATCAAATAAATATAATTCCTCCTAACACAAGAAGGACAAAAGTACTGCTCACTTATCACTGATACAAGAAAGGCATGAATAAAATGCCCTTGCCATAATCATGGATTCTCAAAGAAAACTTTAAAATGAAGGTAAAACAGGACTTTTTTCTAGAGAGATGTTTACTTCTGTATCCTCAGGCCAAAGACAAACTCACAAACCAACAGCAACACAAAGAGGAAGATAAAGTCACTGTAAATGACTCAGCAGGCTCCTCACTTAGCTTGTTCCAACTGCTCGGCTGACCTGGAGGTAACCCTGATCTTTACTGCTAGGCTTCTTCAAATCAATTATTGTAAAGGATGTGTATATGTATATGTATATGTATATGTATATGTATATGTATATGTATATGTATATGTATATGTATATGTATATGTATATGTCACCCAGAGATAAAGAAGCCAGTACATTGCAAAGGCTCGTCTGAGGGTGAATACAGGGCAAGGGGAAGAAGTTGAGGAAATGGATGTTCACATAAAAAACAGCAGCACAAAGACACAGAGACAGAAAGGCATGGGAATAAAGTCATAGTATAAAATTATGCTTTCTTGTAAGTCTTTGGCTTAACACTTACTTTATAAACATGTGTAATAGGTTCCTATGTTTGAACACTTTGTCCCATCTGGTGGCACTATTTGGGGGAGGTTATAGAACATTTAGTAAGTAGAATGGCATCCCAAGAAAGTGTTTCTATGGAATGTTTGACTTGAAAATACAGTTCAGCCCATTTTCTGCCTTCTTTAGCTCCCTGCGTCCTTGTCAATACCATGTAACAAGGACCTACTTAATGTATCATCTGCTACAGGCCATGCCTTCTCCTCCATGTCTTCCACACCACCACAGACTATCCATGCATTGAAATGAATTTTTGTTTCCTTAAATTGTTCCTGTGGGATATTCATTTACAGCGATGGCAAAAATAATGGACACAATTGTGATCTGCAAATGTTTTGCACTGTCACCCATCTCCAGAACACATGGAGGCACAGCCTACTTAGAGGTCATGAATTAGGTACTCTCTGGATAGAAAAAAAAGCATCATTGCAATCTGGTGTTTGTATAGAAAGCACAGCAGCACCGGCAGAGAGGGAGGAGAGCTCATGTCAGAACACCTGCTCCAAGATACCACCTGAGAAACAGCCAAGCACTCACGGGATGGAAACATCTGTGCACAGCTCCACATTCCAAGAGCCTTGAGTGGCAGGAGGGAGGAAACTAGAGCGAGGAGTAGGGCAAGAGGGAATCTAGCTAAAAGGAAGTAAGAAATTAAATGATTCAGATAATGTGGAAGGAGGTGTTGAGAATAAAGGTGTCTGTAGAGGTTAAGGAAAGAGAAAGGGCTGTGAACGTGCTGTTTTGTAAGTAGACAGCTTGGAGTACAAATGACGAATATGGCTCTTCTAGAGAACAAATAAACACCGTGCTTTCTGACACAATGAGACTGAGCATACAAAGCCACAGTTTCCTGTCCCTGGTGGCTGCTTAGGTAATCCAAAGCAGGTTGGGCAGGTGAGTAGGTTGAAAGCAGTCAGGTCTCTGACTAGTGAGCAGGCTGTGGCCACTAGCCATGTTCCAGGTCTTTGCAACATCTGTAGTATCAATTGTTTTTCATTTGTTACTGCTTCTTTGACTTCCATCACTCTGTTCAGTCACTGATTCCAGTTCTGTGCAGCATCGTTTTTAGTTTTTCTTTATGATTACACCTGCATGAGTCACTATTGGGTCCACTGTCATATAGTTAATTTGGGATTTTGCTTGGGATACTTTTGTAGGAACCCCAAAATACTTACATATGTAGGAAGTCTAGAAAAAATGGAAAGGTGATTTTAGTCTAAACTATTTATTAGTCACTGTGTGTGTTTGCTGTGGGCATTTGATCTTGAAGATGGAGCTGTACAATGGGCAGGCCATTTGTGTTAAATCTTGAAAATTGCATGGGTGTTAATATATCAAGTGAAACAAACATATGACCTCCTTAGAAGAAGGATCTTGGGGTTTTGGCAGCTGGTTTGAGTATAGGGTGTGTGTTATGTATAAGAAGACCAGAGACCTGCAACACAGAATGAAGCTGGATTATTGTGCTTGGCTATAAACTCTAGGCAAAGCCTAGGAATATGTTCTGGAGAAACAGTTGTTACAAATCATATTGGTCCTTCTATAAATACTTGATCTGTATGCTTTGTGATAGACACAGGCTACTTGTTACTGTTCAAAGGGGCTACAGTTTCTTTACTAAAGATTGCACTGATATGCTCAGCATGCTGATGAGCAAACATTTAAGAAGGATTTCCCCTGCCTGAGGAAGTCATATTTAATATGTTTTACCCATTAATTTGTGGTAATGATAAACCATATAGATTTTTTTTTACTGAAGTACCTGGTGCCTTCTTAATGTATACAGAATTTATAGACTTACTAAAATGTTATCAAAGAATCACATAAATGTGGGCCAGAAATGTGCTTCTAACAGTGCTAGACAACCTGTTTAAAACCAGTTAGCTCAAGAAAGACAGAAGGTGAAGGTGAGAAGACATGAACTGATTTGGGTCTTCAAGAGAATCTTGGTGATAGGAATGATGAAGGCTGAAAACATTGTAAGCTCAAGATCAGGACTCAAGCTTTCATTTTGGAGGCAATTGAAACTAGAGAATATTGTAGGTGGAAATTCTTACTGCTCAACAGAGGCTTCATCAGCAGGAGCTGTTTAAAGGGCAAGGAAACAGCCACAAGGCATCACCAGTACCCTGTTGTAAGGCAAAAAGACTTGAACTCATCTAAAGTTACAGAAATACCAAAGAAAGGTCTTTTCAAAAGTTAGATGGCCTTGACCCAGCAAATAGCAACAGACGGAGTTCAGGGAGAAAGGAAAAGTTGAATCTGGGTAAATTCCTTGGCTTCTTGGCTGCCAGGACCCAGCAGGGAATGACACTGCTCAACAGTCTCTTGTTGTTAATCATTTTTCTCATTTTCCCTAGCTGGTAACCCTGGGACCATACTAATCAACTCCTCGTTTCCCCGGCATCAGCAGCCTGCCCGTGGCATACATGGTTCTGTGGTTATTACATGAGAGTTTAATCATTGTCCAAACCCAGCTCCATGTCTTCCTGCAATTTCACCCTTGATTCAGTTTGTGTTTTCCAAGGAAATGTAGCTGCACAGAGGTGGAAAGAATCTATTTAGAGAGGATAGATGGGAATGGAAAACCTCATCAAGAAAAAAGATGGGACATGGAGGTGATATGTGGGAGATTTCTTTTTCCTGATCCTGTAGACAGTAATGAAAGGGATCCAGAAAAATAAAGGGAAATCAATGAATGCTACTCTTATACAACTTGCTGCATGTCCTCTTCATCCCATTGCACAAGGAAGGGGCCTGAGATAGAAACTGGAAAGCAGAAAAATGATTAAATAGAAAAGCTCAGAATGTGCAAACTTGATGTCTCAGAAGGAATTGTTTGCAAGTCACATTTGGTTTCCTCTCTGTTCTCAGCACGGCCTGCTTTTTGCAATAGCACTCCTTCACATCCAGAAACAGAGTGGAGGAGGCTTGACTGAGTCAGCCATGGGTTCTTCAATTACTGGGACCTGTCAGGCTGGCCAAGTCAGTTGAGGCTGTGAGACATAAGAGATGTTACTTATCTCTCTATAAAGTTGTCGAATTTGCAGCTGACAAAAATTAAAATCTGCTCCTTAGGGACCAGCTCCCAAAATCTTAAGGGAATTTATAAATAGATATAGGTGTATTTAAATATTCTTTCAAAATGTTGCCAGATATTCTAATCCCCTAATAAATACTTGATGGCAGAGTGAGAGTGAGAGAGAGAGAGAGAGAGAGAGAGAGAGAGAGAGAGAGAGAGAGAGAGAGAGAGAGAGAGAAAGAGAGAGAGAAAGTGGTATTTTCAATTAACATAAAAATTCTATTATTTTTATCATCTCTAAATACAAACATGTGTACCTTGACTCCATTTTCCATGTCAACAGTCATCCCCTGTTGCTCCCTTAAAGTCACTTTCCTCAACAGCATGGTTTCTAAAATATACTGTCCCTAAGGTTTCTGTTTTTCCCCTTGAAACACCCAAATTAGACTTTTACTTCTACCGACCACTTCGATGAAAATGTTCTTGACAAGATTGACAACAAGCACTCCTATTTTATAACTCCAGTAATTACTTCCTCCTCCTTGCCCTATTAGCCTCGGTGCAGCATCCAATGTAGGCTTTTTATCTTTCCCATTGTACACACTGCCTTAATTCAGTTTTCAAGTAAAAACACTTCCTGTCTATTCTTCATCTACCTTACAGGCTTTTCTTCATCCTTGATCAATGGTTCCTTTGTAGTGGTTTTTATTTTGTCTGTTTGTTTAGTTGTTTTTGTTTTTAATCACTTTCTCAGGTGTGTGTGTGTGTGTGTGTGCACCCACACACACACACACACACACACACACACACACACATCCATGTTCATACCTAGCTATAAATTTGCCATGGTGGACATGTGGTGATCAGAGAAGAAACTCAGATACTGGCCCTTGCTTGTCATCCTGAGGCAAGGCATCTCACTGCTGTACATTCCAGGCTAACTGTCCAGGAGCTGAGTCTACCTCCTGTTTCATAATAGGAGCTCTGGGATTATAGACAGATGGTATCATGTCCAGTTTCACTTGGGTTCTGGAGATCCTCAACCAAGATCCTATATTTGTACTGCAAATGCTTAACCTACTGAAGCATCTCCTCAGCCTGGTTCTTTGATTGTTTGTTTGAGCCAGGACCTCACTCTAGATCTAGCTCTGTAGCCTAGGTTGGCTTTGAAATAATGGGATTATTCCTGTTTTAAACTTCTAATGATGGAACTGGAGTATGAGCTTATTATACAAGGCTTGTATATTCTCACCTGTCTGCTTAATTTTAGGATGGTCCACTGGTAAGAACTTGGAGCCTTTATGTTCATTTGACACTCATATGATCTCAGCCAATAACATAGTTTCCCATACCATCAGCAAAATATGATTTCTAAATATTGTCTGTGACAAGACTACCATTCCTTATTGCACAGGCCAAAGGGCTACTGGTATTCTTTCCTCCTCTCTAGCATAGTTCTTATTCATCAACATGAGGGTCTAAGGACTCTACTCTTGAAGTCCACCTAGGATCAGATCATTTGCAACTACTACCTCTTGTCCAAGTCACTTACCTTAGGTTTAGATGATAGCGCTACAACCTATATTTCCAAGTAACAGAAGAGATGCATCCCATTGTGGTTGTAGGAGGCAGTGAGCATCTGCAGATTATTTAGCTGTTGTCTCAGTGAGCTGAATGTTGGGTGGAAAACGCATGGATGCTGTAGCAGTGGAGATGTACCCAGAAGCCCATGCGGACACTTTTACCTCTGACCCCCACATATATTCCTCATACTTCTGTGACTGGTACAGAAATCTGACTACTTGCTCTATGACTCCTGGATCTTCTTATCCTCTGAAGTAAACAATGGAAGATGTGGACAGTATGTTAGAGGAAAGGGGTTTATATCATCTGTCCTCTCTATTCCTATTGCGTGTCTGATAGTCATATTCCCCCCATATGTAGCATGTGGCAGATTATCTAAATTGTGCGATTGATACTCTTTGGGCTTTGGAAATACCACTCACTCCTCTGTTCTGTTGTCTATCCTTGGCAGTTTCATTATTCCCTGTTATCCCTTCAGTGCTACTAACCCTCCTAAACTTCCTTGGGTTCATTCTTTCTGGTAAACAGTCTGAGATGCTACTCTGTTTCCTGGTAGGAACCCAACTAGCAAGTGTAAAATTACTTTTTCATTATGAAGTAAAAAATAAGCAATATTAATTAGATTTGAGACAATAAAAATATTATGAGGGGAGGCTACTGTTGTGGAATATTAATTGAAGATATGTTATATTCGTTTATGCTATGGAATATTTGTTTAATGATGCAAAGATGTGTTGCATTCTTTTGTGTTACATTTGGTTTAATTCTGTGAAGTTGTGTTACATTGCCTGTCTAAAACACCTACCTAATGGGTCTAATAAAGAGCTTAACAGTCAATAGCTAGGCAGGAGAGGGCCCAGGCAGAGGTAATAAATAGAAGAAAAAAAAAAAAGAGAAAAGTTAAAAAGAAGGAAGAGAGGAAGGCTCCAGGGATCAGACACCCAGCTACACAACAAGCCACAGAATAAGAAGGAAAGAAAAGGAATATAGACCAGAGAAAGGAAAGGCCCAGAGGCAAATGGTAGACAGTAATAATTTAAGCTAAGAAAAGCTGGCTAGAATCAAGCCAAGATAAGGCCAGGCATAAGAACTACAGGCTACAGAAGTATAGGAAGTTCTACATCATGGATGAGGCAAAGACTTATCTGCTACCTTGTTTTACCTGAGCCTTGGCAAGGGTGAGTAAAAATAATTGAATTCATAGAAGTAGAGTGAATACACTAGACTGGGCATCTTTAAGTACAGGGTCACAAGATAGTCTCCATTAACATTTTGGTGAACTTATTTCAGGGATTTAAATCTTTATATCATTTTATCTCTCCTTATGTTTGAAAATATTCATATTTTAATACAAAGGGAAGGATATTATCAGAAAATTGGAATATGAAGTGAATACAAAGAAAAACAACTAAATCCTAAGTTCTGTCACTTAAAGATAAGTTTGAGTAAAATGTGTTTCTTTCCTTAGGATCTTTCTTTGGAATTTAGACTAGTTCTTGTCTTGCATTCATGGTGTTTTTGAAGTGTAGTGAATGGTCACAATTTACAGGGCATAGAAAGTAAAACAAAACAAAACAAGACAAGACAAAAACCAGCTTTTCATGATTTTGACTACTTGTTAGCTTTTATTGCTCTTTCTCATCTTAATGTAAAGAAAAGAAACTGTATTTCAGCCATTAGTAGTTGTTTAAATGATCAAAATCAGTTACTCAATTATCTGAATTTTAAACCTGCTTTTATATTCTTTTTGTATTAGCTCTGTGCAATCTGCTTCCATGGAAAGACAAGGTTTATGTGGTGGTCTTCTTGGTAAAAATGTGCTGTTATCATGCAACCATTGTATCTCAGCACTCAGCACAGTGTTGGTGGTAGTGGTGTGTGTGTGTGTGTGTGTGTGTGTGTGTGTGTGTGTGTGTGTGTGTGTAGCTCTAGAGGAGTGGTTCTCAACCTTCCTAACTCTATGATCCTTTAATATAGTTTCTCATGTTATGGTGACCCTCAGCCATAAAATTATTTTTGTTGTTACTTTATAACTATAATATTGCTACTGTTATGAATTGTTATATACATATCTGATATTTCCCATGGTCTTATATGACCCCTGTGAAAGAAAGAATCATGACCCTTGAGGGTTGAGAACCACTATTCTAGGAAGTAAACTTCTACAAGAGTAGAAAGTGAGGATGAAGCATACCAAATGAAGCAGCTCCATTGTGTACTTGCCATGTGTATTATAAACCTTATACCTTATCCCATATATGAAGTGATGCTGGATTCATGGTTCAGCTGAACAGCAAAGGGTCCCCAGATCTTTGATTTTCTTTTTTTTAAATTATCACTCTCAAAATCAAGAATAATATTTATTTCTCCTGAGTCACAAGCCATTGTCTTTTTCTTTTTTTTTTTTAAGTGATTGTTTCTGAGAGGATAATTGTGTTCATGTTATCTGTTCAAATCTCTTAATGGCTCAACTCCTTCTCTATTGTTTTAAGACATACAAAATTATTTATTTGTGTTTACAATCATACTCCAGTACTTCTTCCTCAAAATTTTAGGTATTTAAGTTGCTTGACATTAATCTTGCTTTAAAAGCTAGTATATTTTAAGCTGGCAATACACTATAATTCCCAACATCTGTCTAAATATGGCCTTTTCATTGATCTTGCTAATAATGTACCAAGTAATCCCTGCTAATCAATGTTTACTCAACACTTAAAAGTACCTTGACTATATTTTGATATTATTTTTTTCTTAAAAGAAAATTTTAATATGTGTAATCCTCTTAGATCTCTGTCTATCATTCCCCTCCACTTTTTGTCTTCCTTCTAGTCTGTTCCCCATGGTCAAGGAGATCTTTCACATTTTTGTTAATGTAGGATTTGAATTTTTACTTCATTAAATCTACCTTTACTGCTTTCAATGTGGCTTTTTATTGGGCTTTCTCTTCCAGATTTGAATGTTATTTACATTATTCCTTTCCCTTAGTCTTATGTTGGTATAGCTTACCTTATAATTCTAACCTGTATTGTGATTGCTGTTTTTTGCTACTCCCATCCTCTCCTCCATTCTGCTCTCCTTGCTTTCTGTCCCCCTTTCCTCTCTTTCGTGTTCCCCCTTCTCTGTCCTCTGCCTTCCTTGCTCATCCCTGAGCTAGGGATACAACAAAGGTTTTGGTCATACTAGTGAGTATTGTATCACTTTATAATACCATGTGGACACAACAGCCCTGCTCCTATTACTTATAAAAAAAAAAAAAAGGTGTGATTCCATCTTGTGGTGAATGCTAGGTAATTTTCTGAATTTATCATTTAGTTTTAATGCTAAGTAATTTTCAGAGTTCTTTTTCTAGTTGTTTATATTTTGCTTTTGAAATTTGAATGAGGATTGTTTATACTATGAGTTTCTCATGATCTCACTCTTAGTCCACTTGGGTACTGTTAAAATGATCTCCTGAGGTGTGCAGCTTGGAAAAAAAAGTTGGTGTTTACAAACTTGGCCCAATGCCTAAATTTTTCAAAGAGGCTGTACTGGGAATAATTCACATTCAATGAACTGTGTCCATTTAAAGTCTACAATTTGATGAGTTTTGACAGAGGCACAGTAAATCCACCAGTACAATCAAGATGCAGAGCAATTCTGTCAATCTGGTAAATATTTTCTCCTACATCTTTGCAGTCTCTGCTTCCCTCCCTCACCAGGGTTTATTTCTGTCACTTTAGATTAGTTTTGAATATTCTAAATGCTGATATGTATGCAGTCATATAGTATGTAATCTGTGGTCTTTGGTTTCTTTCACATCTCATAACGAGTTTGCTTTTTATCCATGCTGTAGATTGTTAATAGTCTTACTAGGGAAATTGAGGTTCCATTTTCTGGGTTCTTAATCTCTCAGTAAAAGAATTTAAAATAGAAGGAAGTTTGAGGATGATTTTATAAGTGAGGAAGTGAAGAACAATGGGACAGGTAAGCTGTAAATGTGGGCAGCTGCTGTGAGAAGAGGAAGAGGAAGGGGAAGAGAGAAAATGCAGTGCATTTGTAAGAATCAGCCATGTGATGGGTGGGCAGCTGTATGGTGGAAAGGGCGGTGTGGGTGGGGGGCAGGTTGAAAGCCTTAGAGAAACAAAGTAAGGAAGTTAAACTTTTCAAGAATAGCCTACACAAGCAAGCGGGCTGTAGTAGAACAGGATGGAAAAGCTGTAAGTAACTGCCCCTACAAGAGGTTTCTGGGAGGGAACTTCCATCTAGGGGATAATGATTCCTCCCATCTTCTTTGCAAGGCTTTGGGTGACCCAATTTTTCTGGAAACTGCTAGTCAGGTGGTTAACAGTCACAGTTGGACTAAAAAGAGAAGGCAGTATGCAAAATGCTTTGGGAAGGTTAGAGTGTTAAGTTTCTCCCTGGGCCAATGATAGAACTTAAATTCTATTATTTTGACCAAAATAAAATAGTTTTGCCTTAATAAGCTTCAACAAAGCCCAGGTACTTACTTACATATTGTATTTTTATACAGTTTGGAAATTTAAACCCCAAGGAATTACAAAGCTTCAGTTTACTTTTCTGTAGTTATCAGAGAAACAGGATGTAGAGATCCGAGGTCTCTGTGGCATGTAAAGCGGTAATAACAATATTTCATTGCTGTTTTTTTGTTAATATTTTCAGTGGTGTTTTATTGCACAGCATGGGGAGATATGGTACCATTTTCATGTGTTTGTTGATGGTCATATGACTCTGAGCAACTGGTGGGTTAAGTGGAGGTAAAAATAAAACTTGATCATTCTTACACTAGTAACAGAATTTGACTCTGAATTTACCGAGGCATAGGAACCCATAGGGCTTCTGATAGGCAATAGATTAACTTTTTGACAATCGCTTGGCAATGTTATCTTAAATAGGACATAAATTCTAGGAGAAGCAGTTGATAATAAGGCCCTCATAATTTTTTAAAAGTTGCCTTAGACTAAGAGGTATTATTTGTAACTCATTTTCTATTAAAGGACTTGTATACAGACTTTATAATTAACTCATATCAGAAAAACTATCCAGTGGGTAAATGATTTGAACTGATATCAAAAAAGAAGTGCAAATAGTAAATGCACAATGAAATGCTTAAAACTGACAGTTACCAGAAAAACAAAACTAAGTCTATTTTTATTTGAATAGCAAGAATTCAGAGATCACCATGCAGTGGTGGCAAACTCTCTGAGTTCAAGATCAGCATTGTCTACAGAGTAAGTTCCAGGACAGCCAGGGCTAAAGAATGAAACCCAGTTGCAAAACAAAATGAAACAAAACAAAAACAAATAAACCTAACACTCAAACAAAAAGAAGAATTCAAAAGACTACCAATAATTGGTGATAACAAGAAAATGGAATACTCCTGAGTTCTTACAGACTGCTAGGATGAATAAAATCATCACAACTTTTTAGAAAATCTGTTTGCCAGTGTCTGATAACTGTTAGTTTATTATAGCCATCAAAACGTATGTGAACCTTTATACTAGCACACACTCGTGTTCACAGCAACTTTAGTTAACATAGACACATAACAGAAAGCACTCAGGATCATAGACCAGTAACCTGTTCCTGAATAATATATACAAATATGAAAATGTTATACCTGGTAGAAAAACTGAAATATATTGTTCAAAATGTTCTATGGTCCTATTGATATGAAACTTTTATAAAGCCAAAACTAATATAACAGGAAGCATACCAATGAGTTTCTAGAGTTGGTCTTTGGGTGTGGAGTGGCTGCAAATGAATGAGGGCATTTTCTGGGTAATAACAGTTTTCTATATCTTGATTGTGAGCATAGTTATATGACTTTACTTCCATATCAGAATTCATTAAAATATAAATATAAATGAGTGAATTTTATTCCACACAAAAATTTATCTTAATTAACCTGGGTAAATTTTTAAAGAAATATTTATTTCATCTAGTTTTTAGCTTCTGGAATAAATGAAGTTGAAGACAGTAGACAGTATTATTCTCTTTCTTTTCTTTTTTCTTCTTTTCTTTTCTTAAAATTTTTATTTATTTATTTATTTATTTTGGTTTTTTGAAACAGGGTTTCTCTGTATTGCTTTGCTTTGGAGTCTGTCCTGGAACTCACTCTGTAGACTAGGCTGGCCTTGAACTCACAGAGATACACTTGCCTCTGCCTCTGCCTCTGGAGTGATGGGATTAAAGGCATGTGCTACCAACACCCAGCTCACTATTCTCTTTTGATAGTATTTTTATATCATTTGTATAGAATTCTGTGTTTCCCTTTGAGAATTTTTTAGTAGTATCTCACTCCTTGTTTCCTTTTCACATGTTTCCCTTCTGTCCTTCTGCTTTTATAAAAAATATATTTTAAAAGAATTAATTTTGAGATAGTTGAAACCTTTATTCATATTCTTTTATTAGCTTTATTAATATTTCATTTTAAAAATTATTTGAGTATATTTTAATGTTTATCTTATTTCTTGTTATTTCTTTATCCTTTTCTTTTTCTAATTTAAGAATACATGCATTCTTCTAAAATCTTGCTAGCCATTTCATTCATGTTTAACTCTTATTGTTGACTTCTGCCTTTAATTTTTATTATGATATCTATTTATCAAGAGTGTGTTTTTACTTTTCTAACTAAAATTCTAGATCTTTGGGATATATATATATATATATGTATATATATATATCTATATATATAAAATTTTTCTTAAATATATTATATCCCAACCACATTTTTCATATCCTCCATTCCTCCCAATCTCTCCTCTCATCTTCCTTCTTCCCCAGAACAACTCCTCTATTTCCCCTCAAAACAAAAGAGCAGGGCTTCACAGGGATCTCTACTAAACATGGTCTAACATGATACATTAAGACTGGGTACAAAGCCTCATATCACAGCGAGGTGAGGCAAGCTAGTAGGAAGAAAAAGGTCACAAGTGCAGGCAAAAGAATCAGAGACACACTTCACTCCCATTGTTGGGAGTTCCACATGAACACCAAGCTACACAACCATAAAGTATATGCAGAGGGCCTGGCTTAGAACCATACAGGGTTGGTGTTTATTGTTTAGGTCCCTGCTAGTCTCTATGACCCCTGCTTAATTGATTCTGTGGGCCATCTTCTCCTGATTTCCTTGACCCCTCTGGCTCCTACAATTCTTTCTCCCCCACTTCTGCATAATTCTCCTGACTTTGCATAGTGTTTGGTTGTAGGTTTCTGCATCTACTCCCATTAGGTGATGGATGATACCCTTCTAATGACAATTGGACTAGTCACCAATCTGGGTGTAGGAGAATATCATTAGGAACCATTTCATTGACTTTTTTTTCCCAGTCCTGTTTGGTTCTATCCTGGGTCTGTGGGCTGTCCTGTCTCTAGTTCCTGGTATTTTATGCATTGACAGAGGTGTGGGCTCCCTAATGTGTCTTGGGCCTCATGTTGGACCAGTCATGGGTTGCCTACCCACAAGTTCTGTTTCACCACTGTGGGGCTTATATTTTGCAATAGGAAGAGATTCAAGATAATTTGCAAGAAAGAATTTTAGAAGAGCAATGAATAGCATATGTATAATAATAATACATAACCAAGTAAAGGAGTTTGTCTCTGCTGTATAAGACTATGCAGTGTGTGTGTGTGTGTGTGTGTGTGTGTGTGTGTGTGTGTATGTGTGTGTGTGTGTTGTATGTATAGTGATAACAAGCTACAGGTGCAGTTTTAGATAAATGGATATGTAAAGCCTTCTGCAAAAGTTAAGATTTGAGTGCATCTCAATGGAGAGAGGATAGTCTTTGGGGGAAAAATGTGCAAGCCACAGGAAACTTTTACAGGTCAAGCTCCGAGGCAGAACTCTTGTCTGGCATAGCTGAGGAAGCCAATTAGCAGAGGCAGAGTGGTAGAGGGGTGGCAGAGGTGACAGGAGAAGATATCAGAGAGAACGAGACTGGGGGTAGTTAATGTCACTTAGGCACTGGCATGGAAACCAAGATACAAAGGCATTTTTACATGATCTTCATAAAATTGTTGTTTACTCAAGCAGCATTTTACTTTTCAGGAAGTGTGCAGAGAAGTGCGTTTGTTTTGCCAGGTAGGCGTAATTATTTGACTGAGATTCTGTAGGACCTTTCAGCCTCTGTGAAGACTTTGGCAACAGTTCCCTTCAAATGTCCTCTTTGTTCTATTTTAATCTAATTTTGTTCAGAAAGCTTCGACTCACTGGATCGATAACATTTATGCTTTTCAGAATTATCTAAATAATTGTTCTTTGGCATACATCAAACAGATTCAGATGATTTAATATGCAGTCATTCCATCTGAGCTTTTTATCCCAGAAGCTTGCTGTACTCTAGCAGCCATTACCATAACAACAGGTCAGAATACAACTTCCCCCTTGTTTGAACAATCCCACTATTCCATTCTGTTATTAGTTATTTATTTTTCTCAGTCCATTACTGGGCTACTTCCTGTTTGGCCAAGTTTATCTCATCAGACATTTGGCTATAATGTCCCCATTTCTCCAAGTCATAGCTTTTCTGTACTTTGTTTTCCATATCTTTTTACTGCTTCTATATAGTTACTATCTCAGCCTTTTAGTTCATCATTGTTTAGATAAGGACACTTGATTACTATGTTTCTATGGAAGAAAAATTCTGTTAGTGGTGAGTTTAGATTTTGTTTCTTTCCTCACAAGTTATACTCCAATAATATCAGTGTATGTCAAAATATGATCAACTAGGTCCTGGGCATTGATGATCATATTAAGTATTCCAGAATAATATTGAAATAATTGCCTATATTCATAGAAAAGTATTTATATTAATCCCCCTTCAGCACTACAGAAAATGATTTCATTTCTTCAGTGTAATTGAATATGTTTAGTTTCTTCACCTTCATGATCTTAGAAGCCAAACATAAACATGAGTCTGGTTCCATCTGCAATCATGACTTGTGCTTTTCCTGGAGCCAGAGGAATTTTCAACATATTGCAAAAGCAAAGATGATTGGTATGAGCCCCAGGTTAATCTCATATTCATGATATTAATGAAGTTAAGATGAATTTGATGAGCTGTAACTTATCCTGTTATATTTTTGCCCTGGAGGATACTTAAAAATAAGGTGATACATATTGCTTTCCCTGAGTGACATGTGAATTTGCTCTGCTTTAGAGAAGGTCCTCGATTTATTGAAAAGATGATAAGCTAGAAGAATATGGCAAACTGTATAAGAACCATCCACCCATCCATCTAATTCTCTACCCCAGACCATTTCGTTTTACAACTTAGGAAGTTCTTGTTTGATGTACATTTCTTTGTATGTATTTTAGATCTTTTGATACCAGATTTGTCATTTGAGATTTTGCTAAGAGATCATGTTCGCATGATTTTCCTTGTGTCTTTGTCAGGGTGGTATCTTGTTGTCTCTGGGTGACAAGGTCAACTTCTGTCAGCTCACCTACCCGTGGATGGTACCGTAGGCATTAGCATCTAAGCATGATCATGCTTCCAGTCTCAACATCTCTCATGTCAAATTCCTGATAGACAGTTCTCTTTTTCTTTTCTGGTTACTACCATTTGATTCCTCTTCATTTGTAGATTTTATTGTCACATAAATTACAGCATGTGGCTGTGCTTCTTACAATGCAGGAAAAATACAGGAGATACAGTTCTGTCTTGCTCCCAACACAGGCAATGGTGTGTGACTTAGCTGGTGGCAATCCATAAGAGTTTATTAGGGATTGATTTCAGCCATACATGTGGCTAGAAACACGAGACCCCCCGCCCCAATTTCCAACAGTACTATCAGGACAGTCCCATGTGGATTACTCCTGTGCTATGGCCTTGCATCTGGTACTGTCCATTTCCTCAGGCTGGCTCTTGCCACCCAGTATTCTTCTAGCTAACACATGTAAGGACATTTCTGTTGTTTGCTACCAATAATACAGCCTGACTAAAGGATTTTTTTAAACTTTGTTCAGATATAATGAGCATGTATGTTGTTTGTACCCAACCACTGTTTGTTCAATTATTTAGATCATGCTGGATATGAGGCGTGTGACAGCCAATGGCGAATTTTTAAGACAAACTATTTCATTAACTCAACTGTCATATTGAATTTCATAGTATACAACTCTGGATCAGGTTGTACAATAGCCTTTCTCTCTTTTTCTTTATTTAATTTTGGTATGTGTTCTCAGTGTAGATTTCCATTAGTCTGTGGTGCAGCATGTCACTTTTTGAACCTCCAAGGAGCTACTATGTTTTATTGTCCTCGATATCTCAAGACCGAGATCCAACATGCTTTCAGGTTCCTGAAAACCACTGCTATTAAGTGGATAATCCAGAATGCTAATACCAAATTGATACAAGGGATAACACCAAAGAATCACTCATTCTTCTTGCTGGGAGCTTAGAGTGGCTGCTTTGCTCTTGTGATTTTTGGTGACCTGGGCACAGAGGAGAGAACACTGAGTGATATCACCCTGTTAAGGATTTCCCTGATGTCAGCTTTGCCTGGGTGTTTATGTAAGAGCTGTGATTGGGTCTATATGTTTCAGCCACAGACGCAGAAAGAAGTGCTGTCTCTGTATTGCAGCCAGGCTCTCATTGCACAGTGGTAGCCCAGCCTGGTCAATGGCTTGAGCTTTCTGGTGCTTCCACTCCTCTGGTACTTTCTCTCTCTCTCTCTCTCTCTCTCTCTCTCTCTCTCTCTCTCTCTCTCTCTCTCTCTCTCTGTATGTATGTATATGAGTACACAGGAAGTGTGTGTATATCTATTTGTGTTGTGTGTGTGTATGCATACATGTATATGAGTGTGTATGTGTTGGAAACCCATGTTGAGCATGTCAAGCTGTCTGTAGAATACACTCTCTGATAGCTAGTGCTAAGCCCTTGAATGCACATTGGATAAATGGAGCCCTTTCTGGAGTCTTCTCTCTGCTAGGCTAGTGTTAGTCCACCATGCTGCTAGTCTTTCCCTCAGTCTCCAGGGAGCTGCACCACAGGTCTGTACCACCTCACTGACTACAGAGAGCTGTGTGCTTCCACCATGGGGAGTGAAAAAAGTGTGTTTATCAACTGCCAACCTTGGAATGGAGGCCTTCTCCTTGTGGGAATGCATCAATCACTTCTCAGGACTGACCTTTTGCAGTCGTTCCTCTTGTAAATGATGTTTTGCTTTTCCTGATTGCAGAACAAAAATGAGTTTCATAATTAAGCTTGTGGCAGACAAGGTGGCAGTGGCCCTTTGTTTTCCCAGTTGTCTTAACACAGTGTTCTGAAGTATGAGCAGGGAGTTGGAGCTTTGAGATGATGACAAAGATGGGAAATTCCTTTGGGTTTGCTAGCTCCAGCTGGCTAGCAGAATGGTGTTTGTGACACTTGACCTCACAAAGTATTCCGGGCTTCTTCTGGGTACATTGATGTACAGCTACACATGAACATATGCCAAGCCACTCAAATGAAAAATTCCCATTGAAACTGTATGTGATTATGTATTTACACCATCCTGTGTGCAGTTGTGCCTCAGCACACAACTTGCATCTTGAAATTGGAACAAAGAGACATTTATTATTTCCTGAGTAGTGACAATGCATTTTCAAGAGCATTTTGAGACACAGTTATGTCGATTCATCTTAGGCTGAAATCAATGGGATATTTGTCAAAGACTGTTGAGAGGCCAGGGCTTCATTTCACATCCTTTCATGTCCTTTGGAAGTAGCTAGCCTGTGAGCACACCCCAACATTCATTACCCAAACTTTAAGAGCTGATCCTATTATGTTGTTTTGAGGGTAATAAGACGCAGCAACAGAAATGTAACCAAAAGAAAAAAGAAAAAGTCAAAATAGAACAGGCCTCTTTGTGATCATTAAGACAGTATTAAAAAGGAAGAAATCGATACCATTGACCCAACTTTGAAATTTTCTGCCTAGTTCAGTGTTGTCACTACACATCTCAGTTACTAAACTCATTACAGGTTGGGGAAACTTCTACACCATGTGATGAATAATCCTCTTCTGAACTGAGGTGTTGCATACATTGTATTATTTTCCAGTACCTGAAAAATAGGCAGGAGAGTCAGCTAGTACCATTGGTAGCCAGAACAGTTCCTTCTTCAGGTGAGCTTCTTCTGACTAATTCTTCTTTTAAAATTTATTTTAGAATCATTTTTATTCTACATATCAATCCTAGTTCCATCCCTTCCATGCCCCTCATTGAACCCCCGAGTCCCATCCTCCATCTATTCCCTGGGAAGTCAGAGGCCTTCCATGGGGGATCATCAAAGCCTGTCACATCTTTTGAGGCAAGGCCTAGGCCCTCCCATGTGTGTCTAGGCTGAGAGAGTAGCCCACCACAGGAAATGAGCTCCCAAAGTCCTTTTGTGCACTAGGGATAAATACTGGTTCTACTGTCAGAGGTCTCATAGACTGTCCAGTCCTCCTAACTGACACCCACATTCAGCAGGCTTGGTTAGGTCCAATGCTGGTTCCTCAGCTTTATGACTGGGGTCTGTGTGCTCCCACTTGGTCAGGTCAGTTGTTTCTGTGGGTTTCTCCAGCACAGTCTTGACCCCTTTCCCCATCACTCTTCCCAAGTTGGATTGCAGGAGTTTGGCTCAGTTTAGCTGTGGGTGTCTGCTTCTGCTTCCATCAGCTACTGCATGAAGGCTCTAAGGTGGCATATAAGGTCTGACTAATTTTTGAATTCTGAAATTTATCTGGAAAGGGAAGTACTCCCAAGAACAGAAGTGGAGTAGTGAGCAAGGAGAGGCCCATGATCTAAAAATGCTGGACCACAAGACTCATAACACATCTCCCATCATAACCCTTTTCAGGACATTTACACAGCAGCCGTTCCTCCTACCTTTGTATATCATGGACTTTGCTCCAACATGGGTCAGGTGGGGGTGGATTCTCTGACAGTTAATCTTGAAGTGACTCTCTACTGTTTCCTTTCTCCTGCCCCAATCTCAAGTTCATCTTTGCTTTCTTAGTCTATTTGATAAACTGTCTCTGTTTCTATTACCTTATCAACTGTCATTTGTTCAGTTCTTTTTCCTAGATCAGAAGGGGCTAGAAACTTCAGTAAGTGTCCCCAAGACTAGCTCCCTGCTGTAACAGGAGTCATTTTAGTCTAAGGAAGAAGACTATACTCCATTCAGTGTTAATAACCTTTCATGATTTAGTATGGAGATTCTAACTTGCCTTAGCCCCAGAAATGAACTGAACTTTCCTTCTCACTCCCCTACCTTAATATACCATGCAAGCACAGAGCTATGTAGAGTAGGCTACTCTCTGTTTACTATGGTCAAAGCAGTGATTAGTATGCCCCAAGCACAGAGCATTTTTAATGTGATTTCAAACTGGGGTGCTGGCTAGGAACTCAGGCTCTATGCCTGTGATTATTTTCCTTAGAAAATAAAAATTAGAAAAGTAATTCCTATAATATCCTTTGTCTTTGAGATGATGTCCAATGGATGTTTCTCAATGTAATGAAGGTCAAATCATATGGAAGATATGTAAGTTTTTAGAACAGTAAAATATAATATGAGAGGACATCCTCAGTTTAACACAGAAATAGGCATCCTAACTGGGAACTCTGTATTTGGTTTAACAGACACCAAAACAACTATTGTTGGTACCACACAGAAGTCTTTAGAAGTTCAGAATCACAAAACTATTCCAGTTGTAATGGATTAGGACTTTATTTATTTTTTAAAATTTATTTCTTAAAATGTGTACAGGTGTTTTGCTTGGACATGTCTCTGGAGGCCAGCAAACAGCATATGATTTCCTGGAATTAGGATTACAGATGGTTGGTGGCTGACAAGTAGGTGCTGGAAACAAAACCTGGGTCCTCTAAAAGAGTCATCACTCCAGCCCCAGGATCCTTATTTTTTAATAAGACCCTCAAGTGATTTGTAAGTACTTTAAAATGTGATATGTATTAGTATAGTTAGAGTCTAGAAGTTTCTTTCTGGGTCCTTCTTAGAGTAAAGAAAATGTATCAGGGTCTATGGGCTGTACAAAGGTATATATGTTGTTGGATGGGATGTTTCCAGGGGGAAAAAGTAGCTGCTTATTTTATAAAGGAGTGGCCCTACAGTAGGATTCTCTGGAACCTTTACAGAAGCTAACTAGCTGAACCCCACTTTCTGATCATATCATTCCAATTGTACTACATTTGGCCTATCTTGAACATGTTCACAACCTTAGCAAATAATTCTATCATGCTTCTAAAGTTGAGATGCAGTACCTACACAAGAAACATGGAAGTCCATCATCCATCTGAGTCACAAATAAGAAGGACCCTTTGAAATCTTCTCTGTGTTTTTTTTTTTTTTAACTTTAGTGTGGAAAAAATAGGGCCACCATTTTTAGAGTCTAGAGAAAATGTGGGCAGAGTTCAGAACCCAAAAATAAAAGGTAGGAACACAAGACATAATTGTGGTATCCATGGTGCTGTACCACACACACGAGATGAATCTGATTTCAGTTCTCTATAACTACTGAAACATTTCCTTCATGACAATTGTGTTTCTTCTGAAGGGGAAGAAATATCAATTATAAAGCCAGATAAAAGTTCAAGGCTGAAATTAACACAAAGAGGCCCCAAGTTTCTGTCTTTCATTTGATGAATATCTACTCTTTCTATATCTGAGGAATGATTCTTTCCTTTATGGTCATAAGTGTTTTACCCACAGAGACTACATGCATTCTCTCCTCCCCTGCTTTCCCTTATCCTTAATTCTTTCCCTCTTTCCACTATGTCTTCTTTCTTTTCTTTCTTATCTATCAAATACACATGCACTGAGCATCGACAAGTATCCTAGAACTCATTGTCATTTCCATCTTTCTATATGTACATCACACTCTTCTGAATTTTTTATGGTTTATATACATTCTCTATTCAGTTTGATATTTAAGATGTAATCTGGAATATTAATGAAAGTCTGGAAAAGAAAGAATAGTAGGAAAAATTTGACTTCTTTGTTTAGGAGTTTTATATTTAGGTTGTGAGCAGCTTGGAATTCTTATTAATCTTTCTTGCCTGAAAGTAACTCACTCCAGTGAGTTTCTCAAAGGTCAATTAGAATTTTATTCCTGACTTGTGGGGGTATTATCAGATCTTCCTAACTTAGTATATTGTGCAAGGTTGATGTGCACATTGTCGATTCCTTCATCTCAGCCATCAATAAAGATATTGAATAGGCAATAAAGATATTGAATCCTGTCATACTGTGGGACAAAGGCATGGGTGTTTACAATAACACTTATGACCCAAGCAGTCTTGCTGATTGAATTTATATGTTCTTCTCAGAGCAAGGCATGGAACTCATGGCAATTTTATTTACACAAATAAATTTAAATATTATTACAATCATTGCAATTCAGTTTTGTAATCTCTCTGCTCTGATCTATAATATGCTTCTTACCACCCTTCTTACTGTGTATCTAGTGACCCTTCATTGTCATCTTTTTTTTATTTTAGCTGTCGATCCCAGTTTCCTCTCCCTCTCCCCCTCTCTCCCTCCCACCCTCTTACTCTCTTTCCCCACTCACATGCACCCTGACCACCCTTCTTTCCCATTCCACCACCCCCATTCCACATGTAGGGCTATGCTATCCAGGTTGGGTCATATAAACCTGTCAAGTCATTTAAAGTAGGGACTAGGACTTCTCTCCTGTCTCTAGGTTAAGGGAGTATCCCTCCATAGGGGATATGTCCACAAGGTCTTTTTGTGCATCAGATATACATCCTGGTGCCACTGTCTGAGGTCCCTTAGACTGTTCAGTCCTTCTAGCTGAGACCCATATTCAGGGGGTCTGAGTTTGTCCCATGCTGGATTCCCTGCTATCAGTCTGAGGGGCCCATTAGCTCCTTATTCAGGTCAGCTGTCTTTATGTGTTTCTGCAACCTGGTCTTGTCCTCTGTCTCTTCATCTGGATTCTAGTTCAACTCAATGTTTAGTTATGGGGTTTGATTCTGTTTCCAACAGGTACTAGATGAGGGCTCCATGATGGTGGATAAATTAGTTGTTGATCTCACTATCAGGGAAGGGAGTTTATGGTAGCCTTTCCTCTGTTGCTCAAACTGTTAGCTTTTTACATTGAGTTTTGGCATAAGTAACTTGAGCTTTGGTCCTGATAAAATAGCTGCTTCTTGTCTTTGATGTCTCATTATTTCTAGAATGGATAAATTTCACTATAACTTTTCTTATTCTCTAGTTCTTGCTACCTATTTCCTTCATAACACATAGCCCTTGCAGTTCTTGGGGGTCTGTTTTGATGTCAGCAGAGGTACCAAAGCATCTTTGCCTATGACCAAGATAGAATGAGTGCTTGCAGTTAAAATGCTAGTATCGAACACATGTATTTTTTGAGTTTGACTCTAGCAGTTCTCAGACAGAGTGTATAAGAACTCAGAATAACTCAGGAAGCAGAGGCAGGCAGATCTCTATGAGTTCAAGGCCAACTTGGTCTATAGAGCAAGTTCCAGGACAACCTCCAAAACAATACAGAGAAATCTTATGTCAACAAACAAACAAACAAACAAACAAAAAATTCCAAATATTTCCCAAGCAGTAATTCTTCATTCTCAAATGTCAGATGATCAGCCTGTAGTAAGGCCTCTTCTTAATTCTTCCTCTTTATTTGGCCTCAGCTTATCCTCTCATTTAGAAATAAATTGCCAGTGCAGTTAATAATATGACTGGTAGAAAGATTCAGAGTCTTTTATCTCCATAAAATGAAACTAAGCCTGCATCAGCTCAAACAAACCATTGACAGTGCCTCTTCTGCTCAATACTGCCCACTAGGATAGCTTTCAGTCTGACATTTCAAGTCAGTGGTTCATATTGACATAATCAAAATTTGGAATAAAATTGAATGATTGAATGTGTTGCTGCCTTT
The DNA here is from genome assembly GCA_030556225.1 of Cricetiscus sungorus. Taxonomy (NCBI): domain Eukaryota; kingdom Metazoa; phylum Chordata; class Mammalia; order Rodentia; family Cricetidae; genus Cricetiscus; species Cricetiscus sungorus. Next base: position 75,236,924 of record JANBXA010000651.1, read on the forward strand.
GTTTGGTTTTTTTTTTTTTTTTTTTGGTTATATACTGACCAACTGCATACTCTGCACTATAATGTTATTGGGCATCTATGAATTTTATTACTGTTCTTTGCATATGGATTACTCATTCCAGGTGTGGAAATGTCTTATGTAATAACTTCAACATCTGAAAGCACACTGACTATTCCTGCCTCTTTATTGATATAACTTCTGTCCCAAGTACCCCTGTATCAGTTGCTACTTTCTCTAGTCAGTGCCTCCTCAGGAAGTTATCTTTATCCTTCATAATTTTTTGTTCCATGACTCTGGCCTTTAATGATATCTGACTTGTAGCATTTACTGTTTGTTTCTACATTCACTCATGTATAAACAATTTTAAGTATCATTAAGTACCAACTGTATTCTAAAGACTGCATTCAGACCCATGACTCAGTGGTGAAACAAAAGTGGGAACAAACCCACACATAAATCCTTCCAGTGCAATGGAAAATATGGATATTAAGCAATTGGGAATATTATAAAATTAAAAACACTTTTCTGTGTGGTTCTTTAAAGAACTTTTGTAAAACTCCATTTATAAAGAAATATTTGTGTGAGCTCTATAGCATGGACAGTATAGTTTAGGAAAAGTTTAGAAAGGTGGAGTATTCTTGCTACAGAGAATGACACCTTCATGAAGATTCAAGGTAGCAAAAGAAATGTGATCACTATAGCAGTTGTGTGCTATAGGACAAGGCTCTGTTTGTGATAGATTCAGGTAGATTGTGACGTGTGTCCTTAGTCTCTATGGCCAATAGAAAAGCACTGATAGGTGTGTAGCAGGGAGGAAACATGGCTCTCTTTTGTTTAAAAAATGTGTTTGGGGCTATCTGAGAAAAGGTTGGTCATAAGGAAGTGTGTAGGAAAGTTAGGAGATACCATTTAGGTAGATGTAGTAACTTAGAAAAGAAATTTTGGTAGCTGATTCCAGAGTGGTAGTCATAGAAATAAAGTTAGAATATTCATAAGTCAAGATGATGATAATTATGTGATGATGTGAGCGTGGAGTTAAGGGGAGAAAGATACTAACCATTGGGCCAACATACCTGGGGCTCAAGTAGAAAGGTCATGTCACTGAAGAATAGTGTTATAGAAGAGGATGCTCATGAATTAGGTCTCAATGTTGTTGGTTTAATGTACTTTTGAAATAGCTAAGTGGATCTCAACATATGTTATGATCTAGAAAGAGATACAGTTAATTACTCATGTGGGATGCTCAGATGTATAGAATGTTAGTGAATCTCTGGCTGTGGTGACAGTGCCTCAGAGGGGGAAAAAAGATGGAATTCTCACAGGTTTAACATAAGCTTACAGAAAAATATAAACAATATGCACATTGCTTTGTAGTGCCCTTCATCACACTAAGCAAAATCTATAGCCATACACTAAGTTCAGTTAATATTTATGATACAATATCCCAGTCACTTCTGTTAACCGTCATTCAATTTCATTCTTTAATTTCATTCAATTTTCTCAATTTTTTGTGATATAAATGTTTTGATCTCCATCTTAGAGATAGGCTTGGAAACTCAGAAGAGTGAGACAAATCTTTAACTCAAAAAGCAAGGGGTATTAGTTCTGCATTAGAAACCAGTTTCCCCTGTCTTTTGTCAACTATTTCTTCTCTGATAAATCTGATGTCTTTCAATTAGCTGGTGCTCCTGATTTTCTAATTTTTTCCTCATTACTATCTGTGAAACAAGCCTCATTCCATGCAAAATTATCCCAAGTGATTCCCTGTCTCTGGATTTGGGGAATCATGCAGATAAAATCTGGCCCACATAACCAAATAGCAGGTGGACTTGGAATTTAACACCATTTAAGTGTCCACAAAACAACTGTGCTCTCTCCAGCCTTTATGAAGTACCTTCATAGATCATCCCCAGTATGGTGCCAAGAGCATTTGAGGTCATGAAATTTAATGAGAAGAGAGAATTTCTTGATGGTCATGTGTTTTTAGAGAGGACAGCATGTGGGCTGACTCAAGCTACAAGGTCCTACTTGTTTGAGGCTGAGAAATTTCCCAGGACATGGAATTATTAGTGCTAAATTTTGGGTATTGGGGAAAGTACAACAGTTGGGCCCCTTGTAGGGAAGAAATCTCTTTTTACCTGCATTTGTGAGAAGTTTCATGGAAAAGAAGGAATTTCAAGAACAAAAGGTAATTGAGAACAGGATTGAACTGGGAAAAGAATTGTTATGTAAGTCCCTTCAGATCTATTAATAAGAAGCCATTAGGCTATAACCCAGAGCAGTTGTATGCTGCTCCCAGGCCTTGCTGAGACAATGACCAAGTAGTTACCTACCCTCTTTACACAGGCCCCTGGGAATGTTTAACCTGGCAACTAGAGAACTGATTTAATGGAGTTGAAGAAGCTAGATCATTTTTACCAGTTCAAATTCTGCCTCTCTCCTGGATGGTCCCATTTTCCAAAAGAACATGACACATTTTTTATTTAGAGACTTTATGACTGGTGAAACAAAAATGTGGTGCAGTGAAATAGTACACTGTGTACCCAGACACAAATTATTTGCATATGAGTGAATGTTGCTATTCCCCCAAATCAGTTATGAGACATGCAACACCAAACTCCTTACAGTCCCTGCAGTTCTTTCAGTCTTTGTGCTCTTGTTCAACTCTAGTTTATCCTCAGTGTATGTATGCAGTAGGAACAGACAAGAAGCACTTGAAAAAAATGGGGAGATGATGTATGCTCCAAGAAAAGGCTTATTGGCAGACTTCCTGGTGTGTGAGTGGAGGTGAAGACTGTGTAGAGCTCCTTTGCTCTGACGCCATGTTAGTGGGTGTCCTTTTCCTTCCTTACATGGTCTTGCTTTACTTCTATGTAGAGTTATTTAAGGTTAGCATACAATGCAATGAGGCTCATTGGGTATATATATATATAATTGTATTTTATTATATCCCTTTCTCTGATACTTTCCTCTCTTGTTCAATCTTGCTGGTCCTCTCTGGTAGTCCCTGTTAATTTTCATGTATTCCTTTATCCTGTCTATTCTCTCTTTGCTTAATATCTCACTTTCCTCTCTTATACACCCCCCTTTGTGTTTTTGTAAGGTAAATATGTACACACACACACAAACACACACACACACACACACACACACACAGTCAGGGAAGGGAGAGAGAGTAAGGAACATGCACAAATAAATGCATTTAAATATAGATTCCATATATGTAAAAAAATATACATGTCTTTTTGAGTCTTGCTACTGTGGAAATCATATAGAAGTTCTTCAAGCTGCAATGAAAACTACTGTATTATCCAGCTATACCATACTTGAGTACATATTCCAAAGATAACATCCCACAAAGATGCCAGTGTATTCACATTTAATGCTACAATAGTCAGACTAGTTAGAATATGGAACCAGCTTAGACACCAACTAGCAGAGAGAAAAATAAAACATGGTACACATACATAGCAGAATTTTATTTAACTTCAAATAAATTGAAGTCATGACATTTACAGGAAAAATGGATAGAATGGAAGAGCATTATGGTAAGCTAAATAAGCCAGGCATACTTATACTTTTCCTGAATGCTTCCAGATTAGATTGAAATATATTTATGATGTATGCTCTTAAAATAACCAGGGAGTTATGATTTATTGTCCCAAAGTTGACCTTTAAAAATTCAAGGAAGTATATGAAAGAACTACTATTCTTTAGTCAATGATATCTTTAACAAATTGAATGCAAGATGCAAACAATATCTTATGCTGTTATTTATGGTGCTGGCCCTTTGCTTTGCACATCTGTTTTGACTGTTTTAAAATAGATTATTAACTCTGGATGGAACATCAAAAATGTCTTATGCAACATTCTTGTTTTGATAATGACTGAAAAATAATGTCTTTCTTCAAACTACATAAATTTCACTAATGTCTTAGTCCATTTTTCTGTTGCTGAAATACAACATAATGTATACTATATAAAGAACAGTCATTTATTTTTATAGTTTAAGAGGCTACAAGTTCAAGAGCAGGGTGGCAGCATCTTCTAGGCATATGGTGAGGAATTTCTTGTTGTATCACACAATGGTAAAAGGCATTCTGTAACAAGACAGCAAGGGATTGGGGAAAAGTTGTTTGTTTTTGTTTTTGTTTGTTTGTTTTGTTTTGTTGTCCATTTTGGCTTTTTGAGACAGAGTTTCTCTGCTTTGGAAGCTGCCTTGTCCTGGAACTCATTCTATAGACACGGCTGGCCTCTAACTCACAGAGATCCCGCCTGCCTCTGCATCCCAAGTGCTTGGGTTAAAGGCATGAGCCACCAACGCCCAGCTTAGGAAAGTGTGTTTTAATATAAATTCATTAAACAATGAGTAGACTAATCCTTTAATGAGAGCTCTGTCTTCATGAGCCAATGCACTATCAATGATCCTAACTCTCGTTACCAAGTTGGGATCCAATTTCAAGAGCATGGATGTGTTAAACATATTTAAACCACAGCAGCCAATATTAAATGTGAACCTACCCATATCCTATCTTTTATTACTCTATGTTCTTTCTACTTCCTGTCCATCACTGTATTTATATGAAACCTTTTAATGCCTTTCATCCATTCAAGACAGGAGAATTGACTTCACTCTTTACTGGAAGAGACACACTCATTAAAATAGGAATAAAACTGAAGGAAGGTGGTCTCTCTGACCCAAGGCTGAAAGGGATATAAAAATTAGACGAACACATGAAGCCAAAAACAGAGTGGGGAGCCCATGGCTAGAACTACTTCTGACAGTTCAGAGCCAAGGAGACAGAGCCAAAAATTGGAGAGGCCAGGGAACAGTAATAAGATTAATAGATAATATACAAGACAGAGCTAACCTGGGAAATTGCTTGGCAAACCATTGTTGTCGGAAGCTAGCTTTTATGTGCCAGCTGCTAGGGAGAAGATTATGCCAGCTTATTTAAAGGGCCAGGTACAACACAAATAACACCATGAGATATTGTTTGAAAGAAGAGCCTGTGTCGGCACAGAGGGGTTTAATGTCTTTGTATTGGTTTGAGAAACAAAGTCAATACAATGAATTAGAAAGTGGAGGTGTGGATTTAATCCCAGTTATTTATACACTAGTTGTAAGTGATTCTAATTCACCAAGTCTTTTTCCTTCCTGAATACTGGGGTGTGTGATATCTGCTTATGTCAATTGATGTAGTTGTAGTCCCCATTAGAGAGCCCAGAATATAAAATATTTTCAACTTAGAAAATACAGTCTGAAGAACTAATCTCTAAAAATATACAAAGAAATCAAGAAACTAGACATCAAAAGACCAAGTAATCCCATAAAAAAATGAGGTACAGATCTAAACAGAGAACTCTCAAAAGAGGAATCTCAACTGACCAAAAGACACTTAAGGAAATGCTTAACACCCTTCGTCATCAGAGAAATGCAAATCAAAACCACTCTGAGGTTCCATCTTACGCTGACCAGAATGGCTAAGATAAAAATCTCTGATGACAGCTTATGCTGGATAGGATATAGAGTAAAGGGAACTGTCCTCCATTGCTGCTATAGTGCAAACTCATATAATCACTTTGGAAATCAATATGGCAGTTTTTTAGAAAATTGGGAATCAATCTACCTCAAGATCCAGCAATATCACTTTTGGGCATATACCCAAAGGATGTACACTCACACCACAAGGACACTTGCTCAACTATGTTCATAGCAGCATTATTCATAATAGTCAGAGACTGGAAACAACCTAGATGCCCCTCAAGCAAAGAATGGATAAAGAAAATGTGGTACATTTACAAAGTACAGTACTACTCAGCAGTATAAAACAATGACATCATGAAATTTGCAGGCAAATGGGTGGAACTACAAAAAGTCATTCTGAATGAGGTAACCTAGACATAGAAAGGCAGGTATATTGTATACTCATTCATAAGTGGATATTAAACATGAAACAAAGAACAACCAGCCTACAGGCCACAACCTCAGAGAATTTAGGTAACAAAGAGGATCCTAAGAGAGGCATACATGGATCTGCCCAGGAAGGAGAAAAAGACAAGATCTCCTTAGTAAATTGGGAGTGTGGAGGGCAAGGAGGAGGGTGGAAGGGGAGAGGGGAGAAGAGGAGGTGGGGGGATGTATAATTTAATAAAAAAGAAAATACCAGCTTGTTTTTTCATTACACCTTTTGTTTTGTTTCATTTTCTCACCACACAATTGTTTCTTAACTTCTGCTTAATATGTATTTTATCTCAGAATATCAATTTAATATAGCTAGTAACTCCTGAAAACAATGCTTTTACTATGCAATCTATTAGCATATTGTTCTGTGAAAGAGTCATTGGTAGATTATGAAATGGTAAAGGAATTTCCCCATTAATAGGGGATGGAATATGTACCCATGTGCCCTTCATATTTGCATGTTAGCTCTATTTGTATAATAGATCATGAAGGCTGTCTGTGTAGAAAAATATGCCACCTTATCCCACTAAGGACGCAATGGTCTATTCTATAGTATTACTCCAATACTGTTACTTTCCTCTCATAAAATTGTGGATATGTGGGAACCCAGGATCCTGCAGAATCTCTTTAAAGCTCCATTATTCTCAGCCTTTCCTTTTTAGAATGCCTTATTTCTTGGACTTACAAAGAATTTCTTTCAATCACTTGAACTTTCCAAATTCCTTCAAGACACATTCATTCAAGTCTCATCTTCTCACCTCAAGCCATTTCAAATTAATTGAGTCCAGTATGTAAGTTTATGTATGAGTCATGCAAAGCAAGTTAAGCAAAATCACAATTCTTCTGGTTTTCAGAGATTTTAAAGAACATAGTCAAGCATTTTGCAGTTTATGAGTGTGGCATTTATATTTAGGTCCACTGGAAATAAAGTACCATGCATTTTGCACAATAAGTTTGTCGTCTCACAATATTAGCAGGAGCATCTTCCTCTGAGGGCCTGAAGAAAGCATCTGTCCCATGTCTCTCTTGTAGCATATAAAGTTTGAAAAGCTTCAGCATCTCCTGTCTACTATTGTCTATGTTTTGTTGTTGTTGTTGTTGTTTTGTTTTGTTTGTTTGTTTGTTTGTTATTTTACGGAGTGTGCCTCTGGTTCTAATTTTTCTTCTCTTAAAGGCACTAGTTATTATAGAATCAAGTAACCCCATTTTGATTATTTATATTTATGGCATTCGTGCTTTCAACTAAGGTCTCATTCTGAGGAGCCAAAGGGTATGATTTCAACACATGAACTCACAGGAGGATACAATCAAGTCCAGATTAATATTCACTAAAAGGAAGGAGAAATTCTATGAGGAGGCGTGTTATTCTCTCTTCCCTGTGAATCCTCCTGGTTTCATACAGTTCTCTTTCCAAGCTCTTCCCCAGTAACTACACTACACATGGATCTCATCTTTTAGCTTACAGCTGTTACTTAACCTTGCATCTTTCTTTTCCTTGACTAGATTGTAAACTCTTTAAAAGCAGGGGATGTATCACTAGTGCTTTGGTTGCTTTAGCAAATGTTAGTCACCAAAGCCAGGAGAACGACTGGGTATTGGTGACATGAAGACTCCTTGTATAGTATAGAGTGGTTCAGACTCATTGTATGATATAGCATTCATCTTTTCACGCCATCTTATTCACAATTTCTAAGTCTTCTTCCATCATACAATCAGCAGGAGGAAGAACCTCAGGAAAACATAGCCTTCTGTAGAACATTCTAGAACATGTCTTGTGTCATGTTCTAGACTCTAAGGACAGCGTTGGAAAGAGACATTGGGCCTTTGTCACAGCATCTAGATCACTTCATATGATCAAACTTATGAACAAAGGAAATTATATTCTTGGCTCATGGAAAAAGGACAGTCTCATCTAAGATCCCCATGATAGTCTTTAAAGTCATAGGGTACTCCTACAGCACTCATGCTGCTTGCAGCAATAGCAGACATAGAATACATTCATGAAGTGTTAGCACTTTAATACATAAAATGAAGGGAAATATAAAAGCATCCATATGCATGTTCATTTGCATCTGCAAAAAGCCCAAGAAAATTATGTCCATAGTTCCATGTAATATCTACATATTGTATAGAATATATAGCAGATTACAAACGTATGCTTCTGTGACCTTTTTGAATAAATGATTGGGTTTTGTGGACCAGAGGCTAGAGATCGTGCTTGCTCCTAAGGCAGCGAAGCAGATGGTGCATTAATAATGGGGATATTAGGAAGATCGGCTTCCCAATTCCAGTGTATTCATTAATACACTTTAGACAGTTTAATTGCTTCCTGAAACACTAATTGAAAGAGGTTCATTTGCAAACGCCTAGGTTCTAATAATATAAATCTGGCACAGTGCCACAAAAGCCCCTTAAATACCATTATAAGAAAAATTATGGCATTTAACTAAAGACAGCAAGATTTTAAAAATAAAACCAGTACAGCGAAATGTATAAATTTATTTCAGAGTGTGCAAAAGAAAACATAGTGCATGCAAATCCTTCCAACATTGGCGTTTGTGCAGCGATCACCAACATCATGCCAGCGAGCCCTGGGATTATGAACATCTGGCAAACTCTGTGACTTCAGCAGCACCAAGCAGAATGTTCTCGTTTACATAAACTCATTTCCTTGAGGAATAGCTATGGAATCTGTTATTTCAAGAGAATATATGAGTAAGTGTTGTTGCACCTTTGAGCGAAGGGCTTTCCTCTTAGAATCACGCTGTCTACTGACCTTCCTTAAGTCAGATTTTATGCCTTTATAGGCATATTGATTCTGCACACACTTCCTCAGTGTTTACCAAACAAAACTCTGAGCAGTTAGGATAAGAATACATAAAAAGTTTGTCTCGTGTAAAAAAGGAGCACAGATTGATCATTGTAGCAATTCCCAGTTTTGTTTGGTGGAGCAATTTATGGAATGAATGATGGGTGTTGATGAATTATGTGTTGGCTGTTGCTGCTGTGAGTAAACTATGGGCTTGTTATGAGAAAACAGTGATCAGAAGTTCAAAATCTCACCAATGTTAACTACCCTTTACTTAAAGCAAGAGAAGCTTGCTTTTCATCAATTGTCATTGAATTACCTTCTAGGAATCCAGCTTAGGTTTATGCCCAGGACTATTTCAGGAGTATGCAACATCCACTTAGAAAATGGACAAGTGAGACACACATTCAAAATGCAAGGTGTGGAATAAGCAGAAAATCAGTAGCTCAAAGCTTCTTTCAAGGAAGATGGGTGGCATTCAAATAGCAGGAGAGAAAGGGCCCATGAAAACTTTGTGGTAAGCCAGCAGAACAGTTTAGTGTCAGGATATACTGAGCTGCTCAAGGAGGAAGTAATTTCCCTTCAAGAAAATAAGAAATGATTCATTGCTTTCAAATACTTGCTCAGCCCTGTTAGTTGTTATCGGGATAGAATCTTGTTCACAGTCCCACCTGAGATAAAGAGCAGCTGCTTTGACAGTATCTGCATGTACATGTACACAATTTGGACCAGACATATCAATCAATAATGGTGTTTGAGCACTAATTGTACCTTGTGTCTCAGTTATAAATTTAAGTGTTAATGTTTTACTGTGGTTGTTTAGAGAAAAAATAGAAATAAATTTTTATATTTTCATTGAAATATAAGAAATAAAAATTATCTCATCTCCCCATTCCCAGTCTTTTGACCCTAAGCTCCTCAAAGACAAATGTTACAACTTCAATAAGTGGGCAGGTGAAGTATCTCACAGAAATAGTGTACACATTTCTGTGAACTGTACACTTTTCTTCTCATCTCTTTTCCCTGTTCAGCTCCCTTTCTCCCCTCTCTCTCCCTTTCTCACTCCCTTTCCTCCCCCCTTTGCATTTTTCCTTCTCTTGCTTTCATTTAAAAGATTACAGACAAGAAGTTGCTATCTAAACTTTTCTTGGGATAAATTCAATTAAAATGGAGATATGCTCTCATTGTGTTTATGTTTGATTTAGTTGCCGGGCATGTGGAATTTAAAAGGTAACATTGAAAGAGATTCTCTTTCCCTAAAGAATGGAACTACATTTAATGTAACTATCCTCCCAGAAGGAAGTAGAACCCTGGTTACATGCTAAAGTCATCATATCTATATCATTTGGATTTTTTATCCCACCTTTCCCATCTTATTTCAATATATATATATATATATATATATATATATATATATATGTACACGTACACACATACATACATACATACATACATACATACATACATACATAAAAAGCTATAGGCAAGGCTCAGAAACAAGGCATGACTCCAAGTAAATCCTCATCCCCCTCATCACTTTCCTTTAGCCCCACATTCAGTGAACTCCAACACTTGGGAGTCATCCTGAAATTCTCTTCCACAGCCATATCTCTGCAGTCACTAGTTCTCATCTCTCCTAACCTTTTAAACTTACTCTTCACATAGTTCTTCTTTAATCAAGTGTGCAAATTAGAAGTCTGACCTACCACCCTGCTGCTTATGGGCTACCAGCCTTTTTTTTTTTCTTTCAGGGTTCTGACTTTTGTTTTGGGTCATGAGAGTCTCTTCTATAAGCTCTATAAAGCCTTTGAGTCATTCAGTGATGATACACGCACACACACACACACACACACACACACACACACACACACACACACAAAAGTCATTTCTTCAACTCTAATGGTTATTCCTTCAAGTCATAATTCTTTTTTATTTAATATTTTAATTCTTTTTAAATTTTTATAACTTTAGTCATATGTGCAGAGATTGGCAAGCCACAGCTCTTCAATTAAAAACATGACTGTCAATTGTAATGAAACATAACAAAAGCAAATAGGAAGATTTGGGTTTGGTAGAAAAAGGTATAGACAGAGTAAGACTCATGTGTGGTCTGTCATATTTGGGATTTCAAAGCATGTAACACAATAAGGCATGAGTATTTATGTGGCACATCTATCCAATGATATCTAGCAATAGAACCAGACAGTATATAGACTAGGTCTGTTTGATTTTATTGTTCAGATTTTCATAACTTTTTGTGGATCTATGCTTTACAAAATGAATACTTGTGTATGTATGCATATTTATTGCTGGGTGTTCATGGATGTATGCTTTTTATATTTCAACACACTGAGAATATATATTAAGACATGAATGATGACCCACTAGAGAGAGTAGAGAAGAGTTACACATGTAGGTTTTATGATACATGAGTTCTTCTTGCTATCATATTAGTGACAAAAATCTCATATTCCCTTGTTTAGGAGGATATGAGGATATGTTGGTGATAAAATGCAGAATCATGGTTTGCTAAGAAAATGTCTATCTGCTGTTCTTACAGGAAGAGGATGGATTAGAAAACAAGGTGGTACCACTTAAGGAGAACAATGACATTTACTGATATGAATTCTAAATTGTGCGTGTGTATGTGTGTGTTTTGGGCCTTCAACTGTTATTTTTCAGGATGTCATCTACTTTTCTTTTTTTGTTTGTTTGGTTTTTTGTTTTGTTTTGTTTTGTTTTGAGGCAGGGTCTCTCACTCATCTGGAACTTGAAGCCATTGATTAAGTTAGGTTGGCTGGCCATCAAATCCCAATGATCTGCAAACCAGTAATGATAGAACAAGCATGTACTACCTACCATATTTGGCTTCTTTTACATGGATCCTGGGGATTGAACTATGGCCCATATGCTCATGCAACACAAGCACTTTCCAACTGGAGTATCCCCAAGATCCTGGGTCAATTTTTGACAATAGGTATGCTATGTAGATTAGCTTCTGATATAGTGCCTATTATGTGATTGTGTGACTTATAAAAGCAGATCCCAATCATAAGGAAGCATTTAGAAAAAAAGGAGGATACAAGAGAAGTCAGAGCACATTTGGGTTAGGCTCCGGGAATATGAAAGTCATGGGCTCTCTCGGCAGATATCAAAGGCCACCACTAAGCCTTAACTTCCTGTTTTAAATATTTAAATGCCTACCAGTATCTATCACTCACATTATTTTCTAGGCTCTATTTTTCACACCTTTATCTCTATTCACTACTGAAGAGTTCGAGCTACACACAGGGAGTTTCTTTAAGAACTGCCACTAACGTTTGGGCCAAATCAAGTGAGATGTTTGAGGATAAATGAAGATTCAGAAATTGCAACCATAAGAAAAAGATCAAGGGATACAGTGCCTTGAATTACTTATAATTCCCAAGTCCTTCAGATTTTAAAAGGTCACCTGACTTAGAATTGTATTCGTTGACATAGAAATGACTAGTAATATGTAAGAAAGGTGTGTGTGTGTGTGTGTGTGTGTGTGTGTGTGCATGTGCCTATGTGTACATGCATACAGGTACATAAACTATGTACTTCCTATAAAGGGTGTTAAGCAACTTCCTCTTTTGCTCTGCACTTTAATTTTGAGACGCTGTTTCTCATTGAACATGAGTCTTACCATTTGGGCTAGGCTGGCTGGCCTGCATATTCCAAGGGCCAGATTCTGGGGTGATAGGTACATGGGAGCATTAAATGTTTAATGACCTAAAAGCACCAGGCAAACTAAGAAACTTCAAACAGAGTTGAGTGGATGAGAGTTTCTTCTGCAGGCTGTTAGGAACAAGAATAGCCCCTGCCAAAAAGGTCTGCCTACCAAGCTCCATTGGTAGTTGGTATTTGCAACTTTGAGATGATAGGGAGAGTAACCCAATTCTTTCTACTCTGTTAATCCACAATCCACCTGCATCTTGGGGCATTGTCTCTACTGTGAGCCTGCTGCTGCCATTACATTGTACTGTTGAGGTCAGTCTCCCCTTTCTTTTCTTTCCACACTGCCTCAATTAATTCTGGTCTAACAGCCAAGACTGGGTGCCAGGGACTTCCACTGCAGCTACTGTTACTGACTAAATCATTTCCCCAACTTCTATAATATTTCTTTTAGCTATATCCATTGTGTTTCTGATAAAATTCCCTTCCCTCTCTCTCCCTCCTCCCGTCATGTGTTCTTATGTGTGCATCCTGAACAAACACAATGTAGATCACTAAAATCTACAGTAAATAATTTCTTCTTTACTTGTTTGCATTTTCTTTTGTACAAATCTTGACAGAATTAGCCTTGCAAGTCAAAAAATCACAATTGAGAGGGAAAGGAAGCATGTTTCAACTTGATACTAGGTAAGTTTTAAAGATTGGGTGGAGCAGTACAGTTGGTGAATTAATCATGCTCATTAGAACAGGGTAAGGATATTTCTGCTTGAGGACACTTAGGAGTTGAGGACAGTGGAACCTCTTTTAAATATCCTCAGATTTCACAGTGAACCTCTCAGGTCTCATGTAAGGACCATTTTTTCCATCTCTAATCTACTTGAATATCTTAATACTTGGGGTTGTTTGGGGTTGTTCTCTGTTGTGTCTTGGTGAATGACTTCATTCTGGAGTTTGAAGGAAATCAGAGGAGGGGCAATAGAGTGGCTCAGTGATGAAGAGTAGTTGCTGATTCTCCAGAAGACATCAGTTCATTGATTCATTGGTTACTCGCATCCACATCAGGCAGTTTACAGCTCTCTGTAACTCCAGCTCTGGGGGATCTAACACACCCCATTTGCTTGCTTCCCAAGGCTCTCCACACACAGGATAGACTCTCACATAGACACACAGTCATTCACATGAATAAAATAGAAACCTTTAAAATTTTATGAGATTGTAATACAATTAAAAAATTTCCTTCTTTTCTTCTCCTCCCTCCAAATCCTGCCATATACACAATTCCATTCTCTTTCAAATTCATGGCCTCTTGTTCTCTATTGTCATTGTATGCCTGTGTGCATATACCCCTTCCCCTTTCCCTTGCTGTAAAGGTCCAGTTTTAGGAAGTAGCCTTGACCAAGTTGGTACAGGCATGCAAAAGCAATTTAAAATACTAATTTTTATGGGGATGACATCTAGTGTGAGTAAGGAAACCATTGTTCACTAGGATTCTATGCTTGTTTTTTCTATGGCTTGATTTTAATCTTCATTCATGCACCCTTTGTGCTTTAATTGAGCTTAGAATTTGTTTTCAATGATAATTTAGAAATGAAAGATCTCCTGATGGTATTTGGTCCACTTATGTAATTTAGCCCATTTTTTTCACATGTCCTTTTTTATCCATTTATATGACATGAATAGAATAATACATATATTCTTAAATAGTTAATGAAGTTTTAATAAGTACAGCTGTGTTAAATCTTAACAGGTAGAGTACTTGTGTTTATTAGCTGTCTCTTCCCAAACATGATGAAATGACAAATATTCTCACATTTTGTGTGTGTGTGTGTAGGTGGTATGAATGTGTGGTGTGTATGCATGCTTATCCACGTGTGTAGAATCCAGAGAGGCATCAAGCATCTTCATTTATCACTCTATCTTATTCTTTGAGACATGTTCTCTCATTCCTAAATCTGGAACTTACATATGTTAATAGACTAATGAACCAGAAGCTCCAGATCCACCCCAACCCCCAGAACTGGGGTTAAGGATAGGTGCTGCCATGTCTATTTTAATAAGACCTCTGGGCTTCAGAGCTCAGGTCCTCATGCTTGCATAGCAAATTCTGTACTGACTGAGCCATCTCTCTAGCCCTAAGTGTTCTCAAATCCTATATAGTCCTCTCTTCTCTCACAAGTACCCTAAAGTGAGGCTTTATTCTACAAACTTTATTGGAGAATACAGTTTGTTCAGGTTGATATTTTGGAATATTGAATTATCACTTGACATTATTATCTAATTTGGGTTATGTTTAAAAGTCAAAGTCATTAAATATTTTAAGTTTCCTTTGAGGTTTACCTTCCCTTATTAGGATTGGGACATGGAGAGAAAGGATATCTGAAGGAAACTGGTAATGAATTTGCCAAACCTCATGTGTAAAAGGGTCAAGTTTCCATGCACCAGAAAAGCCCTAGTTCCTGTGAAGAGGAATGGGAGAGAACTTGATTCCAAAACTGAGAGTTTCAAGGAGATCTAGAGGTCAACTCTTTCCTCCTCTTACTAAATGTTTAGAGGAAAGATATTTTGTCCTCTTTTGTTGAGATCTCTGAACCCCAGGCTAGATTCTTCTGATCTTCTTTGTCCCCCTTCAGAGTGCTGGAATTATAGATATGTGCCACACATCAAGTTTCTGATGTGCCAGAGACCAAACCAGGGCATTAAGTACCCTAGCCACAGTATGTGGCTATGAGTACTATGCCCTCATAACCTCTTCTTTTCCCTTATTGTCTAATACCCAGGAAAGATAAAAGGCAAATGGATATGGTAAGGGCTCATGGGTCTTGTCAGTGGTACTGGAGTAAATGATAAAGTCAGCTCTTTTTTAGAATGTGTTCAATTAAGATAGACTATGCCCTTCCTTCTAGCTAAAGAAGGTCAGAAATCCTTCTCAGTTTTTTGCATGAGGGTTATGGTCTTTGATGACAAAACAAGTCAGACATTAAAAAATACATTTCAGCTGCTAGACAGGTTGCTTACACAACAGTGTGGGCAGATATAGCTCAAGAAGCATGTGTTTGTGTGTCTGCTTACAAAAGAGTTTGAAAGCATTCTTTTTTTCTTCCTTTCATCCTTTCTTCATATCTCTGTACATAAACTCCTGGGAGTTTGGTTATATGTCATTAGCTTTTTGAAAGTAAAATATAGTCCTGAAGAGAACTTGGATGACAAACAAGAGAATTTGAATTTCTACATGGCTTCCAGTAACTGAGTTGACAGCTTTAGACAGACATATTGATTAATAATTATGTCCTGGCAGTAAGTATCTCCACTAAGCCATTCTCCATTTTATTATAGTGTAAATATGTAATCTACATAAAATTAAAGCTGTTATGCACTTGAAACATTGCCTGCTTGAGAGATGCTTACTCTAAAGAACAACCATAGCTCAAATTGCTAACCCCACCTTTTTTTTTTTGTTTGTTTTTTTGTGTTTTTTTTTTTTGGTCTGTTCAGTGCTAATTATTCTACCCTCCATTTCAAATCTATATTTCTTTCTATATTATTATTTTGTCTAAGATATGCTGTCTCCATCTTAGATGACTCTTTATAGAGCTACAAATAATATCAAGTGTGACTATTCTGTGTTCATGTTGGAACTTCTGCTAAACATTGAGCTGTTAAATTATGAATTTGTGGTCTCGTCATTCACCATACTAGTCCAGGCTAAATGCTCCCTTAAGACATGTCAGTTTTCATCTAAACACAACCAACAGTAAGTGTCTTCTCCCTGGAGCATCCCTATTTGTTGTAGATGTTGAAATTTCTGACTTCTCAAGTTGCACACAGGCATCACCCAGCTGGTTAAGAAAATAGTGCCTCTGGAATAATTATGGCTGACTAGAGCCATTCAACTGTTAAATGCAGTTCAAACTGGTTTTTTTTTTTAATGTTCTTTAGTTTTTGTCTTTTCCAAAAAGAAAATGTCAGAAATTTTCTCTAAAATTTCTAGAGCTTAATGTGTTTGGAGAGTAGCCAAAATGAATGATGTCACAGATATGGTTAACACAATATTCACTATATTCACAATGTTTCCAAGGTCATGGCTAAATTTATTATGCTGTATTGTAAAGAATCAGGAGAACTGAAATGTGCATTTTTTTGCAGTTGTGTCTTACACATAACACATGCTTCATAAAATTATAATCTTTCTCCAGTTCAAGTTTATGTGGCTTCTAGCATTTCATAAGTGACAGCGCTAGACTTTAGATATACTATGTGTACATTGATGATATAGCTTCATGAACTGATTATTTGAAGGGTCATGGAAAGGGATTTCTATTATGTTTCTGAATACCTTAAAGAGGGAAATAACCTTGTATATTTCTCAAAGGTAGATGCCGGTATAAGCCTTTCATGTATTGTATGTTTACTCTTAGAGCATGTATGTCACACCAAATTTGAGAAGAACCTGAACAGGCCCTGCTTTAAGAGCCTTGGCTCTTAAAGTTTATAAAATGGCTCCTGCAAAGTATCTCATGATTCATTCAGAAATGCTCAAGACACAATCGATGGATAAAGCTTCTTTTAGCTGGCTTAAACTATGCTAGGGACTCAGCTACCATGCAGCTGGTAACTACACAAGAAACAGTAGTTACCTAAATGCCTAATTTCAGGCATAGCAGTCAACTGGATAAACTAAAACATAGGGCTGTGGTGATCAGTACGTAAGAAGTCTCCTGTCCACACACACACACACACACACACACACACACACACACACACAAATGCATATACACACATACATACATATACATATCATACATATACATACACAAATACACACATACATACACACATATACACAAGCATACATGCACATATCCATGTGTAGTAAGATATTCACCTTGTCCACACCTGTGGCTTAGACCATGCCCATTGGGGGTTGAGACAGGGCTGGATGTGACCTGGGGGAAAAGGCTGGGGAGGGAGTTGGAGGCTCTCTCTTGCTGCTGGGACTCTGAGAGGATAGGATCCTTGCGGAACCTGCCACATTCATCTGCCTATGTTGTGAATTATTTGTCCCTGAGTAAACATCTATTCAGCCTAATTGTTTATCCTGATCCTTATTAAACCACAATAGCCATGCTTACACATATACATACACAGATACACACACACACACACACACACACACACACACACACACGACTCACAGTCTTTCTACATATCCAAGTCTGCACTCTCCTGTAAATTCTTATTGCAAAGGGAAGAAAACACAAATTCTTCCAGGTCTCCTATTTTTATCTAACTTATAACACTGAAAACCCAAGAGAACAATTTACATAGGATTCAGAACCAAGGACAGAGCTTTGTACAGACTAATGGATACTAAGGTTGACACTTGAAAAGCTTAATATTGATACTATTGGAAAAGAAACAGAGGTGTATAAGAGAGTTGTTCTTGTCTGCACTCTGAACATATCTGAAGTTGAATTATACCATTTAATGTTCATGGCCCTTATGACCATGGTCATGGCTGTAGCACTTTGTGCTTGGGAGGTGTTTATTGTATTTGTTTTGAAAGTATGAAAGCCCTAAAAAATACTATGATTAAATTTGTAGGGCTATATCAAGCCTTAAGTTTCTCATCTAGAGAAAGACCCCACATTACCTTATGAAACTTCAGAAATACTTTTCATGAGCATTTTTGCTTTGAATATAAAACACTGCAGAAGTGTTAATGAGGTAGACTATAGGAGATATGAGTTTAGATGTCTACTTGTCCTTCTTTGCTGTATTTATAATACTATCACCAACACTGATTTAGAGATTGGCAAAGAGGAATCAAATGTAGGTCCCCATGGTATCACTGGGACAGAAGTGAATTGGTAAATGAGGATCTACAACAAGGTTTAACAAGAAGAGATTGTAGATGGAAGAGGTTGAAAAAGCATACCCTGAGGTACCACAAATCTAGAGACTGGGGATGGCAGAAAAAGTCCTAAAGGACACAAGGAAGGAAGAGTTGAGAGAATGATTTCAGAGACCAAGAAAAAGGGGAGTAACATCCATCCATAGTATATTAAAAATCTAGCTAATATCTAAAATCTACTGAAGGCAGAGTTTAAATGAGTCAACCAACCCCCAAGATTAAAGATAAATAGGTATTTATTAAGGAAGCATTTACACAAAGAGTAAATAATCATCAAGGTCTTCCTGCTCCAGAAGATGCAGTTTCTGCCCTTCTGATGCTCTCCACAAACCAAGAGAGCTCTAGCCAGCCCCCCGCTCTACCTTATAATTAGTCAGGTCTGCACCTGAAACCACACCCAAAGGTGTGGTCATCATAAAAGTTCACTTGAAAGGTAAGATGCCACTACAATCAATTGCATTTCTGCCTAGAATTTTCTATGTATGACTAAGAAAATATCTCAAATATTGGGAAGACAGTAGTGGTATGAGAGATACCATTTTAAAAAATTGAACTAAAATTATATTATGTCCTCCTTCCATTTCTCCTACTTCCCCCTCATTCTTCTCAAATTCATGGCCTCTTTTTATTTTATTGTTATACACACACACAACACACACACACACCATTCCAATTCCATGTAGTGTTGCTTCTCTGTATATCATTTCAGGGCTGACTACTTGATATTGGATAACCAATGAGGGAGTCAACCCTGGTGAAGACTAATAATCTCTTAGCAGTCCTTGGCTGCCTGTAGTCTTTTTGTCTAGGGGTGATTTTTTTCCCCTTCCACATTAGCATATCTGTTGGTATTGTCATTTACTTAAGTCTCATTAAGGCAGCCATATTGTTGAATTATCCCTGCCATTTCTAGGAGACAACATTTTACAGCAGATTTCCTGGTCCTCTGGCTCTTACAATCTTTCTGCCTACACTCCCATGATGCTCCCTGAAACTCAAGTGTAGGAGTTGAGTTGTAGATATATCCACATCACACACTATTGCTCTCGGTGCTTTGACCAGTTGTAGTTTACCTTAATTGTCTCTAACACAAAGGGAAGCATCTTTGATATTTAAAATGCAGTTGAGAATTTTGCTGTTTAAGTAAAGTGGCAGTAGTATGATCAGAAGCATTTTTTTTATTATCCACATGTTTATATCCAGAAATGACACAAACACAGGTGAAAAGACTCTGTTCTCAACTTTAGTTCTGGAGAACTACGCATGCCTGTTGACAGAGTTTGATTTGACCAACTTAATTCCCACACAGGCTTAAATTTTCTGAGTCTCCAGTAGTGATTTTTGCTACGCATCCCATATCTGGCTTGGGAACATGTTTTCCTCCACCTACAGCTGTTTTTGAAGACAGTCCTTGGTTCTGAGTTCTTGTCAGCTCAAAAGAGAGAATGAATAATGAAAGTAACCTTAGTGGATAGTGAGTTACCAGTTTAAAGAAAGACTCCAGTGATTCTTCAAATAAACGAAGAGTCTACTCTATCAAAACAGCATCCCTGGCAAGAGAGACTGAATAGAAAACAGGAAGGAAGAGAATAAATAGAGATGCTGGAACAGCCAGGGAACAGACTAGCATCATATATAGAACATGAAGCAAAATGGGAGTTTTAAAAATCTATATATGTATGCATGAATGGAAAAGGTGTTTTTATAATAATATTTTTATTTAAATTTGAAACAAGCTTGTTTTACATGTCAATCCCAGTTTTCTCACCCTCCCCTCCTCCCCTGTTCCCCCATCCAACCCCCATCCCATCCCCTTTTTTCTGCCCAGGAAGGGTGAGGCCTTCCATAGAGAGTCTTCAAAGTCTGTCATATCATTTGGAGCAGGCCCTAGGTGCCCCCCCATGTGTGTAGGATGAGAGAGTCTCTATGAGGAATGGGCTCCCAAAGCCCATTCCTATACCAGGGATAAATACTGATCCACTATCAGAGGCCCCATAGACTGCCTAGTCCTCCTAATTAGCACCTATATTCAGGGGATCTGAATTGGTCCCATGCTGGTTTCCCAGCTATCAGATTGGGGTGCATGAGCTCCCCCTTGTTCAGATCAGCTGATCTGTGGGAACAGGTATTTAATGACTTAGGAAATATTCTAATTTTTTTCCTGCAATTTTTCCAATATATGCTGAATGGTTTTATAACAGGTAAGCATCTCTTATTGAAAATAGATGAATGTAATGCCCTTGTAAATTTAGTTTTTCTTTACTCTTTATTTTAGGGTGAAAATATTTCCTTCTAGTTATGTTTATGCCTTGTTTATGGACTCCAGCCTCAGCCATGCTAATGGTTGTGACAGTTAGCAGCATCCTACCTGCTGCCACCACTGCTGGCCTGGGCACTGCCTTCTGCAGAGATGTTTTATTAATGATCTTGAAACTGAAGTACTAAGGAATGAAGAGCATTTAAAAAGATAACAATGAGATGCTGGGAAGTTTCTCATGGAGCCGGTTTTTCTGATTTCTGAGCCTTTGTCCTCTACCTTTAGGACTTCCAAAGGCCAGAATTCCCTCAGTCAGTCTCCTGTGGTCTGCTCTGCCTATCTGCAGACACTGTTTTTGAGAAGTTGTGATTTGTCCTTGATGGAGTCTGGATTGATTGATTTTATTCTGAACATGTTTAAATTGCATTGTGCTTGAAATTTGGGAGGAAAAAAATTTGAAAAGTTCACAATAGTCTTATTTTATTAATTTTTTAAATGAGGGAGAATGATTATTCAAGCTATGATTACCCAGCAGCCTAGTTTGCTGAAGTTAAATTACCCACCTTTACTGTGTTAAATTTTATAAAATTAAAAATGCTGTCGAGTGGTTCCAGGATCTTATTTTTTTCCTTCCTAGTTAAATGTAGGAGTACTCATGCCTCTTGTTTTATTTAAAGCAGAGAAGAGAATGTGTGTTCAAAGGCTGTACTGTGTACTGGAAAAAATTCAAAACAGAAAGATTGTTCAAGAGTCAGCACCTGCTTACTTGCTTCTGTAGGGTTACAATCAGGGCAGTTTGCAAAGAAATGCTCATCTTGCGGATCACCGAGGCATACTTAGTGACATAAAATGATGAAACAAAATCTTTTCCGCATCCAAAGGGGTCATGCAGTTCTTAGGCAGCTGTTGTCCTTTGAAATGGAGAGCAAAGACCTGCAGTCCTGTCTCACTGACTGGCACACCTTTAGTACATGTCTAGTTACCATGGTTTTGACAGAGCTGTAGTAGGCGGAGCCAGGACGGGAGCAAAGTGGATCACAGCAGGTGCAGGTGGTGTGCTGCACCCCCATGTGCTCAGGGAAGTAGACCATCACTTCTCATTTTTCCCAGATGAAGCGATGGAGAACTCAGGGTGAGTTGATGGCTTACAGGAGAAGAGAACACACACGAAGTTTTCAGAGTCTGAGACTAGAATCCAGACTCGCAAATTCTGCACCACTGCACCACACTGTTGGCTTTATCAGGCACAGTGTCCTGAAGTCACCTCAAGTTCTTTATTGCTAGTTATAAAACTTTCTTAATCACTTCTAAAAAAACTTTTAAAAAACATATACTGTTGTCTCTTTTGTAAGCATCTGCAAACAATCAACACCTCCAAAATGAAATTCACCCAAAATAGAAAGGCCTTCCAGTAAGAGGGAACCATAAAGAGCACACCTGGCAGGCTTGAAAGCAAAAAGTCTATTTTGATAACTCTAAATTGGCCTTCGGCGTTAGACATATTTAACATGTTATAGATGACCCTAGAGTCACCTCCAGGCTGTCAAATGTACCTTTCTGAAGACTTATATCAGACATTTTACGCTGATGTCATTTACTGAAAGAGAATCGACGTGAGGGCTAAATCTGAGAAGTAACAACAATTTTTTAAAATGTGCGTGCCCCCCCACCTGGAAATGATGAGATTCATCGACATAAGTGCCTGCACTGTGGCCATCAGGCTTTGCCAGAGTGCTTGGCGATCTAATTGGATGGCTTCTAATCCAGAGCTCTCAGGCTTCTCATCGCCTGCCTCTACTCAAGAGCTCCAATTGATTGGACAGTGATGGGTTATAAGGATTTTCTCGGAAACTGTGTCCCTGGGCTTCCATACATCAATAGCAGAAGGAATGGGCCTCAAAGAGTGTCATTCATTGTTCTTGAGAATTATGCTCCCAGCTTCTCTTAATGGATAGAAATGATTTCAGCATCTCTTTTGTCGCTTATCGACCAGCTCCATCTTGCTACCCTCCAATTTCTTTAAAATGCTCTTCTCTACTTTCCCCCCAAGAAGGCCAGCTTCCTTCTCCCTGTGTTAATTATCTTTTCATTATTCACAATAAACTATCCAGGATATGCAGACACTAAACTATTATTATTCATACTAGTATTATTATTATTATTTTGCCTTGACTCATCAAACAAGTATTTACTGGCCCCATGTTACACACTGTTTCTGACATTGGAGATACATCAGCGAAGAGAGAGCCCTCTTGAAGTGCATGCTCCTGGAGAGAAGGCAGACAGTGAACATAACAATTAGAAGGTCAGATTGTGATGAGTGCTGAAAGGAAAAATGAGATGGGGTGAGAGTAGAGATGCATGGGGATGCCATTTTATTTTGGGCAATCAAGAAAGGTCTCAATTATAAGTGGATGCTTGATTATAAACATGGAGAATGTGGGGTAAAATCTATGTATATAAATGTGTGTGGCAAGGAAGAGTGTTCCTGGTAGAGAGAGCAGAGATTGCAGTCAGGAGCTGACTATGGCTAAGTTGAGAAAGAAGGGAAGAAGAAGCTGGGAGATGAGGCCAGAGAGGAAGCTAGATCATGTAGGGTCTTGTATGCCATTGTAAGAGCTTGGACAGTGACTGCAAGTGATAAATCTGGACTCTGGATGGGTTTAAGACAAAGGAAACATAATCTGGCTTTCATTTTGAAAGAATCATTGCAACTGCAAAGATAAGTATAGGTGATATGAAAGGATGGGAGAAAGCTAGGAGAGCTGTTACAATAGTCTAAGAAAAAGATGAACTTGGCTTATATTAAGCAGATATAATAGAAGGAGAAAAGTCAGTTGAGTTTGAGATGTTTGTCATGGTGATTTTCTTAAGGAATCTTGAAATTAATGATTGTGAATGTTTAAACTTCTCCAGCTCTTCTTTTATTTTCCATCAGCAAGAAAATCTCAGATATCCTGTATGCCCTTGACACTTCCATCTCCAGTCAAAGTTACATGATACCAATGAAGAAATAGGAAATAGTTGAGTGATTGACAGTCCTAAGCAGAATTCTTGTTCCTAGGTACCAGAGGATGTGAGGTTGCTCCATATCTTCTCATCTATTTCTTTACATATAAAATGGAAATACAGGTTGATCTCTCTCGGGTGGCATTGATGGGTAAACGATACAGATACACTGGAGGTACTTAGCACAGTGACTGGCATGTTAATAGAATCCAATAAATGCTGGCTGTTGCCAAAATTATTTTGTTACTGTTCATGTTTCCTTCTAAGTTCTTAGCAAAGGGTTAAGAAATTCTACTCATTTCTGAACCCTGAATCTATTTATTCTGAAACTCTTTATTCTTACACTCTCACAACTCTAAAACATTGCTTCTTGTATGTTTTTAGAACCACAGTTTTTGATTTCCAAATAATAGAGATAAGAGGGGAGTTAAATGGATGCAGGCAAAGCTTTTACTGGGACATCTGCCACAGCAGATGGAGATGCTCTGACCACATGCAAGTTGGTCAGTGACTCCCCAAAGAAACTAAAAGTGGCAGGGAATTCAGGTAGAGTTGCCAAAAGTTCCTTTCTCCATTCTTCATACAAATAAGGGAGTCAGATTTATATAGAGAGGTCTTGGCTGGCCAGAGTCTGAACTAAGTTAGAGGCAGCTCATTGTTAGCTTTAACTACTAGGATAAGGCAAGTTTGCTGGATGCTGCCCCATATTTAAAGCTCTTACATTTTTATTTGTAGGCCCAGGGATTTACCCTAGGTCCCTATATGGCTTGTTTGTTTTGCTGTGAAAGCACAGAAGAAGAATCTGATTTCTCCCACTTTCTCACCAATGTCTGCAGGCTTCAATTCCTTCATGCTTCATTTTCCTGTACTGCCACATTGTCCTTCATTTACATCCCAGTAAGTTTAAAAAAATTAGTCAAGGTTGTTTCTCACTTATATTCATGGCCAACCCGGGAACTTACTTATCCCTGTTTCCTTGGCTTTTAAATGCACATGTTGATCATATTCCTTTAGTTCCTTCAATCTATATTGTTGCTAATTTCTCTTTGCAATTCCCACATTTGGTCTTTTCTTCTGCCTTTACTTTAATCTCATTGAAGGTACATGGAGGCTGCTGAAAGCCCATCCCACCAACTCCTTCCAGTCCCTGCTTGCTAAGTCATGCAGTAGCCTAGTCTCAATTCTTGGTTCCCTCTCTACCTCACAGGATCTGGCTGAGGATCCTCATTGCTTTAACTGTCAGCTTTCTTGTGATGTAGGCAATTTGAGAGTGGGAAAGAGCATGTCTAGGACCTACTGGCTAATAGAATTTCTTATACCATGTTCGGAAGCCTGTAAATGTCTTCACAAGCCTCGACTTGTCTGTGCCCTTGAGGCAAATGGGTTACTGGAGTTTGTCACTGTGCCTGGGCACATTGGCTCTTTCACACGGCAGGATCTCGGAGACCTGAACTTCTCAAATGGATGTGCAGTCCCACAAAGCTGGGTGTGATCATTTTAAACACAGGCTTACAGTTTTTTCTGTGAACCTGCCCATATCGGGGGATTCATCCATGATGATAACAATGCACTGTTAAAATTTTTTTTCCCATTTCGAGTTTTATGATTGCCTGATGACTGCACTTGTATTCTCAATGCATTCTAAAGAGGACTCAAGTGCACTAATGCACACTCAATTTTTATTCAAAAAAAAAAAAAGATAAAAGAGGGTCCTTAGAGAAACATGACAGCATTAAGAATTATTACAGAGTCTGAGACTTCTCTTCTAAGGCGTGGCATTGATATCCTGTATTCTGACTTTTTTTACATTTAAAACTTCTATTTTGCTCCTTTTGCTTTAGTTTTTTTCTAAAAAAAAATAAGCAGAACACATTAAAGTAGCATTTTATAATGTACATTCATGCATAGTCTATTATTTAAATAATCTCTAAAATATAGATGACTTCTTAGGAGGGAGACAAAAATAAACCAGTTTTCTGCCTTCAGGGAGGTTTCTATCTATTGGCATAGAAACAGTCATAAAATAATTAACTCATGATTGTGCAATCAGAATTATCACTATTCTAGAGCCAGGCTAGGTCTGGTTAATAAGCAGTGTATTTAGTTCAGTAGGAGGAAGACTCAAGAAGCTTCTGCCACCTTTGCTCTCTTTGCTGGATGAGCAAACAGCTTAATCCGCAGCTTCCCCACCTGTCTTCTTGGGAGTGCCAAGAAGTCCCCGCCTCTTCCTCCAACTCTAGCCAACTGTGTTGGGCAGGGTCTGTGAACTGATTGCATATGTTACCAAAGAAATTATTGGGATGTCAAATGGCAGTGTCATCTTCCTGGCAACCCGTTCTTGAGCAGATTGTGATGCAGTAACCTACAGGCACATCATTCAAATTGCCAGTTGCACTATTGGTCTATCCCCTGCCTCCATTCTCCAGGTACAGACCCCCAACTGGCAACACCAAAGCACCAGGAGATCATCTAGAGTTCTAGATGTTCTGATTTTTTTTCCTAGAGCACTTGTCATTAGTTATCCTGGTGAAAATGTCTGGTTAGGTCATGGCTGACCCCTGTCTATTCGCTGCTTCTCTCTTTCAAATACTTATTGTGTGGCAGACAGAGATCTCCTTGGCATTGTAATACACTTTACAGCCAAGCAGCAGAAGAACTATGTACTTTTAAGCTATAGAAAACTTTTATTTTGGCATACTCAGCCACAAAGTAAGTAAATAGTTAACATATGTTAAATTTTTTTTCCAGAATAATTTTCACATCTTCCCTTCAGACACCAGATACCTTCTCATCCTCCTCTTCATTCTTGCGGGGATTGTGTGGATGTATTTATGTACTGCCCCAGGTTTTCTTAGGTCCCTTTGATGTAGACTTAGTTTGATATTCCAGATGAACATTGTGTTTATTTTATGACAGGAAAACAAAATTCTCTTTAAAAGTCAACAAGCATGTTTAAGCTCTTCAAAGCCTGCCTTATACACATGGAGTATAAAAGCCTGGCTTGTTTAATTTGATACGCAATCCTCCACGAATTCACTCAGAAAAACTGCTGCTATACACAAAGTGAGGTATTCCATCAGCAATATGAGCTTAGAAAGACAAAAGAACACCACCTTGCTGATGATAAATACACATAGCCCCAAAGTGAGATTAGTTTAGAGCTGATCAATGTTGGGTTTAAATACCAAAGAGAGACTCTTAGAAAGTTTTGTGGAGAAGGGTGTGTTTAATTAACATTTCACTTGTTTTTCAAGGTAAAGGGAAGTCTTGTCTGCAAAATTCAATTTTACAAGCTCATATTTAACATAAAATACAACATACATCCTATTTGAATAGAGGGAGCCTTTTAGAATCATTCTAATGTAAATATAGATGTAGCTGGTGACCAACCTTTCTGTTGGGGATTTATGTGATAAAGAATTCTTCCCATGGAATTATTGTGTTCTTGTTATTCAAGTATAAAATCAAACATTTAATTTAATAAAAACTTTAATGTGGCATTTCAATTCTGGGCATGTTGCCTCCATACTCAATTTAAAATAAGGTATTTCTCGTCAAATTTCAGATGAAAATAAGCTTGTAGATTGATGGCTGAATTTAGAACTGACATCCTCCCAATTGTGCAAAATAACAAAGCAAAACAACAGCAACAACAACAACCCCCCCCCCAAAGAAAACCAAAGGAAATATTGTCATTGTTATTTCTGTCCTAAAATCTAAATGTTCTATGGAAGAACACATACACACACACACACACACACACACACACACACACACACACACACACACACAGCAAAAAACCTCCCTCCCTCATTTTGTTATTGCACCTATGGGGTGTGTTGACTCGGTCATGGAAGTAGGAAAGTGATTGTCTTGCTCTTTGCAGCAGGCCGTGGAGCAGGAGCAGAGATACACACATGAGCAGCTCTCTAGACTTTGAATAGTGAGGCACTGGATAAATTACTCAAGCATCTTCTTTCTCTCACTCCAAACAAAAGCAAGCCTTCTTCTCAGAAACCCTCTGCTATTCTTTGAGGTCCTGTTAGCTACTGTGATTGGCATCAGTTATAAATCAGAAGCATTGTGTCCTCCGTGGCCACATGATCAAGCTGACTTGTGGCTTGATGAAAGCTTGTTAATTTGAAAACAGGATAAAAAGTTTCACAAGCATACACAAGCAAACAAACCCTCAGCAAACTGGGGAAGAAAGTACCATGAACTCTTGAGGTTCTCATCCTGGAAAATAGAGAGTATAAAGAATGTGTGTGCTTGCCAAGTATGGGGTCAGAAATTTGGTGTTCCTTGGAGTGAATCAGGATGAAATGCCCCCCCCTAAATGTATAGATAAAAATTTCTCTGTCTCTTTTATTTAAAATAAAAATAAAAATCAGAAAGCCTTGATTGGTTAATGTTGATGTTTGGTTCCTTCTTCAAAATGAAATACCTTTTTCTAATTGCTCATCTGGAAAATTGTTTTTGCCTTTGACATCACTGTTATCCCTTTTCTGTCTCCTCTCTCTTGCTCAAACTTTAAATACCAGTTTAAGTTGGATCCCTAGTGTATTCACATAATGAACTATATATTCAATTTGTTGTTTTATCTTTCCTATGCTAATACCATCAGTAAGTAGAGCTAATTCATAGAAACTATTCAGCAAATGCTAAAGAGTGGAAAGAAGTGAGGGGAGTGGGGGCTGATTGGGGTGGTGAAAGGACTAGAAAGGGGGAAAAAAAAAAGAGAACCAAAATGGCACTACTTAAATCATGCTAACTTCTATCTTCCTAATTTGCCTTTTATTTCTGCATTTACAAAACAGTCAGAGATTAAGAGAGCTTGTTGTTCTTCTGGAAGACCCAGGTTTTGTTCTGAGTACTCACACTGGACCATAGGTAGCTTATAATCTAATATAACTCCAGCCTCAGGGCATCTAACACCTTCTGGCCTCTGTGGGCATAGACACACATACACACACACACACACACACACACACACACACACACACACACACACACACACAAATAGACCTTAAAATTATTTTATAAATTATAGAGAAATGTTACTTTGAAATAGCCTACAGAATAGTACAGAATTGAGACTTAGAAAATGGTAGTATTTGGTATTACACTGTAGTGTATGGTGACATATAGTAGTTTATGGTGATATGTGGTAATACAATACCAATTGGTGGAATGATGGTCCTTTAACAACTTTCATGTGTATCTGGTCATTTATTTTTCTGAAGCATTCTTTAACTGTGGGTAGAGCTAAATTAATCATCCAGATTGTCCACTAATGACCATCAATATGGTTTCCAGCATTTTCCTCTTCAGATATCACTACAATAAATATCATGTGTCAATATTTTTGGTTGTGAGCCTAGCCTTTAATGGCTGAGCCATCTCCAGCCTCTCGTGTCAATATTTATGTAGAAATACTATGGCAAAAGACTTGATGTGTCTAAGCACATGAGCTTTAAGTTTTTGAGACACTCTGCTAAAATGTTTTCCAGAAATGATGGTGTCAATTTTTAACTTTACCAATATTTTCACCATGATTGTCCACTACAGTAGAAATTTTCAAAAGTCTGGAGCAATTTTATGAATTAAAAATTGTTTAATTTTTATTTTAGTTTGCATTTTCAGTATTTCTGAGGAGGTGGACAATAATTTTATTCATCATATGTTAAAATTTCTTCCTTATCTACTATCCTTATTTTTTCACATTGGTTTCCTACTATGTGAAGGAATTTTAGTTTAGTTATGCATGAAACAGTCTTTTCTTCTAGTTATTTACAAGGATTTCAGGAGAAATAGTTTTGTAAAATTTACTGTTTAATGTGATTTCTTGGCAGTTACTGATGTGTGTGCCATTTCATAGCACGTCTATGTCAACAAAAATTAGACAGAGACTTTCTGTCCCCAGTGGTGCTATGTAACAAGGATTTCACACTACTTCAGTCCCAAAGGGAATCCACTCCTATATGTAAAACATGGAGTAATTCATAATACTGAATAGTTAATGAAATTGTGCACCAGCCTGGATTGATTTGATATGCACGTACTGCTTTCTTCCTGGTGAACTCCTTGGTTTTCAGAGAAATAAGATAGTGGTTCTGACATGCCCTTCATGGTTTAACAACCTCTTTCAGGGGAGAAATGGTGCACCTGCAAATCAGGCTTTCATCTGGGGTGCCATGATCAGAACTTTCATTATGTCATAGCAGGAACATTCTCTTAAGGGTAATATGCAGGGATGAAGTTTTCTATTTAAGTTTTGTGTCAGACTGCTGGGTCAAAGGATATTTATTATATCTGCAGGTGCGTTTTCCTTCTGCTCTTGTTAGATTTGAATGTGAGATGTAAAATTTAGCTAATTTACAGCATCTTTAAGGGAATCCATTAACTCATTACTAGTCTGGGAAATTATCTCCACCTGTATCCATCTTTCTACATTACCAACTGCAGTCTTACTACATAAATATGGTGAAAATTACATATCTTAACTTCTTTTATTAAGGAAATCCCTAGGACTCCTTATAACTAGGAAAATAAAATAATTTCTGATGCCAAAAATAAAATCCAAGTCCTTTGTATTCTCTGGAAACCCAAGGAAGGGCATTTATTTATGACATAAGTATGCTATTTTTATTGTTCATGCTACCAAATTCAAACTTCTTTGTCAGAATTGTGAGACTTATATTAAGATGCAATTTATAGTCAATATAATTTATTTTATCTGTGATGGCTATTTTTGATTGTCAACTTGACATATCTGGGGACAGGTAAACTTAATTAAAGGATTATCTCCATCAGATTTGTCTGTCTGTGGAACATTTTCTTGGTTTCTCAATTGCGAGAAAGTCCCATGCATTCTGGGCAGTACCATCCTTAGGTTGGTGGGTCTGGTCAGTATAAGAATACTAGCTGAATGTGACTCTGGGCAAAGTCAGTAACCAGTGTTCCTCCTTTGTTTCTGTTCAAATCTCTTGCTTGAGTTTCTGTCTTGACTCTCCTTAATGATGGGACTGTAGGATAAAATAAACATTTTCCTCCACAAGTTGTTTTTGGGTAGTGTTCTATAGCCAGTTATTTACAATTATATATAGCCTCTTAACTACTGTCACCCACAGGATATAAATATAGAATATTGTATCACCCCAAAATGTTTCCCTATGGTTTCTTCCCATCCTAAAATAACCAGAAAATTCCAGGATAACACAGTATTTATTTATCGTATTGTTTCCGATTTTCTAGAATTTCATGAGTATCAAATTTAACTGTGGTGGTGTCATGTGCCATTTCCACAGTATGGTTTGTGGTTCATACAGGTTGTAAGGTGTATAAAAACCTTGCTCTTAGTACAGAGTATAATTAGCTATATGCAAAAGCCACCATTTCTTATTTACCAATTGATAGTTGTGTAGTTTTATTCTTAATTTATGGTTATTCTGGAGCAAATTTCTGCTGAAGTGTTTGTTAGTGGAACCATTTGGCCATAGGTATTATTATGTTTAAATACCAAAAGATACAGCCTTCTGAGTCACTTATTGAGAATCCTTCATTAAGAACTGGTGATGGATTTCCAGAAGAGTATATAGTTTGCATTCCTGTCATCAGCATACAAGACTTACAGTTTCCCTAAATGGTTCCAAGCACCTGCTATTGTTAGTCTTGTTAATTATGGCTATTTTACTGCGAATGTAATGACACCTCACAGCAGTTTTAATTTACATTTTACTGATGACTAACCACGTTAAGCATCTTCTCATGTGCTTGTCAGTCATTTATCTCATGTGGTAAAGTGACTGTCAAATCTATCATCCATTTGAAAATGTGAATTGTGTGGATTTTTATTATTGAGTTGAAATAATGTATCTATTATGAATGTAATCTTATCTGTATGTAATATGAAAATATTCTTTATAATTTCAAAAAGTTTTCCTAAAGTTCTTGTGAAGAGCAAATGCCTTTTTGTTCATTTTACAAAGACACAGTTTGCTTATTTTTATTTATGATTTGTATTTTCCTGTGCCAAGGGATATTTGTCTAACAAGATTAGATTTTTCCATTATGTATTCCCTTATGCTGCTTTAGTTTTAATCCTCTATTTAGATCTAGAATCCACATCAGTTTAATTTTTACAAATTGGGTTAATTGAATATCAGTGGTCAGTTGCATACATGCATTTGTACCTGTATCTTTAGTCAAAGAGATTAATTCTTTTCCACTCACTTATCATACAAACTGTTATAAATAAAATGGTGTTGAAAAATGTGTGTTGGCAAAGTGTATATTATTACAGTTTTGGATCCTCTATTCAGTTACGGCATGATTTTCTCTTGTACTTGATTTGATCTTAAACCCTTTGCTCATTTCATTATAGCCCTAAGAATAGGTTGTATCTGTGGCTTTACTATGAGTATAATGCTATCTAGATTTATGTAAATGTGATCTGTGACAAAATTGCCCAAGATCACATTTTTTTTTTTTAATTTTGCAGATGGTACCCCAATTGTTCAATAGTCAAAACACATACACATCCTTTTTTTCCTTTCCTCCATCCCTTCCTCTACTAGTCTCTGCCTTTCCCTCTCATAATTTCATTCTCAACTTAAAAGAGACTGACTTATATTTTTTTAAACTTCATGATGGATTTACTGGGATACCAAATACTATTTTGGCGCATTATGTTTTTGATTTATGATGAGTATTTTGAGATGGGAACTAACCATATATTAAGTAGATTGTTTATAAACCTACATGTGAATTCTTCTCCCTCCTCCACACATGAGAGAGAGAGAAAGAAAGAGAGAGAGAGAGAGAGAGAGAGAGAGAGAGAGAGAGAGAGAGAGAGAGAAGAGAGAGAGAGAGAGAGAGGAAGAAAGAGAGAGCGGTCACTTTCTCTACATAAATGTATCTTCATTCTGTTCTCTCTAATAAAACACTTTAAAAAACATTTTGTTCACTGATAATCAAAAATCTAACAGTGTAAGCCTTCTAATTTTACTGATTTTAGCAGCTGCTTTTATTATTATTATATGTTGTTTGAGTTTCTGTATAAATGATAAAATCAGGTCGGCAAGAAGATGGCTTAGTGTGTAAAGACATTTGTCACCAAGTATGATGGAACCTACATTGTTCAAAGAACTAATAGTTTTCCTCTTTCACATGTACACTGTGACATATGCTCATATACACCTAAATACAAACTAAATAGAAACTAAATACATGTAAATAAATAAATAAGTATATATCAATTTCTATTAAAACATAAAAAGAAAGCAAGGAAACAAACCAAAACCTCTTTTCTATTTTAAAAGGAATCAACAAATAAAAGACATTGAGTGCGCATATCCATTAACATAGTATATCTACTTACTTATTACTGTCTTTAGATTCTTTCAATAGTATTTTACACACCAGTATATATTCTCATGTTTCCTTTTGCAATCTTAAATGTATGTAGAATATTTTAATAGATATTTGTGTATTCCTGTCTGCAAATTCCATCATCATTTTTTTTAGTTCTTTCTTATTGATCAATTTTCCTTTTGATGATTTACTGTAAAACCTTCTTTCAAGTCCTTTCATTTTTATAATATTTGTCATATTGTGGACTTTATGATTTTGGCTGTTAAATTTTTCTTAATTTGGAAAATTTTGAAATTGTTTTATGTTGTTAAGTAATACATTAAAAACTCATAAAATATGGTTACAAGTTAACCATGTCAGGCTCAAAGCAGTTCCAGTTTTATGATTTAGTTTTAGTTTTAATTATGTGTAGATATTTGAGTGTATGTGTGGGTCTGTGCACATATGAGTACAGGACCTTGTGAGAGGCAGAAGAGGTCATGGGAATCTTTGGAGAGAGAATTACAGGTGATTGTGAGCTTCCAGAATGTGGGTGTTGGCAATTGAACATGGGTTCTAGGCAAGATCCATGTTCACTCTAACTGCTTTGAATATATTATCATTTTGTGCAGCCTATTAAGTCCATGTTTATTATAAGTCCATGTTATTAAGTATATCACAGCTCTTTGAAAACTCAATATCTCACTGTTCTTCTGGGGTTTTTTTCCAGCCTCAGGCAGCTCTCTCAATATATCCAGCAATTACTTAGACCCAGTCTCCTTGCAGATCTTCTGATCTTTATCCCTTTCCTCTAGTTTTGTAACTTGCAAATTCTGGGGTTTTTTTTTTGTTTGTTTGTTTGTTTTTTTGTTTTTTTTCCATTTCCTGGAGATTTGATCTCTGTTGCCTCAACTCAAACTGTTGATCAACATGAGTTCTGTTGCCATTGGAAACCCTGTCCCATCCTCTACTAGGTGGTGACAATGCTAATGTTGACTTAGTTGTTTCTCTTTCCTCAGGAATCACAGTCCTTTACTTTCTGTATAGTGTCTTTAAGCTGCTTTTCTGTATTTGTCCAGTTTCTTGATTGTAGAAAGTAGAAGAAGAGTGACTTCATCATGGTCAGTTTCATATTATCTATTCCAAAACCTAAGACACATGGTCTCTAACATTGTTGGTAATTATGTAATTACCATGTTTATGCACATTTCACACAATTTCTCCACTAATGTGTCTCTCTTATTCACTTAAAAATGGTAAGTCAAGCTCATTCAATTTCTTCTTATATACAGGATACAAATCTAAAGTGCATATTATTTCTCAGTTCCTATGATGAATACTAAGATATACTGATGGGAAAAATAAAATTAGAGAAATACATGATACATCTTTTGAAAGTACCCATACTTTACTTTGGTATATTGCTTGTACAGATAAGTAAAACTGTAGAGTTTCAGAAGTTCTACAACCAGGGACTTTTAATTATACATACAAACACACACACACACACACACACACATACACACACACACACACACACACACATATATATATATATATCAAATTAATTTTTCATGAAGGAACTTTGGAATAATAAGTGATACATGGAGAAGGGTGGGTTAGACATCTTTGTGGACAAGGTGAAATAAAACAAAATCAAAGGCAATGATATATACAAAATATGCTTACAGTATGGGATAGGAAAACTCAAGAAATAGCCACAGTTTGGCAAAAATGAAGAGTATGAATGATTGTTGAGGAGTAATGGATGGCAAGCAGAACCAATGCAAAAGCGACATCTTACATGCTAAGCAAAGAAACTTGTTTTTTTGTAGTGTAGGCTTTAGAAAAGGACTACAGCTATAGTGTCAGGTTCTGCAGTGATAAAGGCAAACATGTATCCCAGAGAGTTTTGGTCCTTTGGAGAAAACAATGAAAGGTACTATTTGACTCAGTGACATTTAATTCCTGCTTTCTATCTGGCAAGGTGCCTTAAGGCTTCTATAAAATGTGCTTGGGTTGTTCAGTCAAAGCAATGAGGTAGTCCTGCACATTTTCTTCCAGTTTCCTATCATTCTGTGTTTCTCCTAAAGTCGACCACCAGACTGTGACTTGCTTCCCAACACTAGTAATCTGAGTATCTTAATCTTATCTCTTGTCTCCTCTTCATAAGCCGAGGTTCGATTTGGGCTCATCAAGTTTCTCCACAAAACCCTTTTTATTTCAAATGTGCCAAACAATGCTTTACTTTCTCAGAGACATAGAAGAAATATGGAATCCCACCTACTTTGGCTTTTTTGTGCCTCCTTGGACTAAACCTACTGAATGGAGTAAAGGAAAAGTGATGTGGGTTGTCCTTGTGTATGCTGTGATTATGTGTTGCTTTTATTGGTTGATGAATAAAGCTGTTTTGGCCTATGGAAGGGCAGAATATAGCTAGGCAAGAAATTCAAGCAGGGATAAGGAGATAAAGAAGTCACAAAGACACCATGTAGTAGCCAAAGGAGCAAGGTGTCAGAACATTTCCTTAGCCACAGCCATGCAGTGATATACAGATTAGTGAAATGTGTTAATTTAATTGTGAGAGTTAGTCAGTAATATGCCTAAGCCATTGGCCAAACATTTATATTGAATATTAAGCTTCTGAGTGTTTATTTGCAAATTGGTGGATATGAGAAAAACCTTCCTTTACAGAAAAAGAAGCTGCTGTAGAAGTGATTGCCACTAAAACATAACTACAACAAGGAAAAGTTAATAGAGACTGTTGAGCGTGTGGGACTAGAATGGTCATATTTTGTTTGTGGGATAGTTACAGCATTTGAAGTTAGAAAGTCTACTGTTGCAAGTAGGCTAATTCACATTTCCCCCAACAAGAATTATTTATATACTAATTTTTAGTTTTGCAAACATATTCATCTATAAGAAAAAAACAATTTTGCAAATGTGATTAAATTAATGAACAGGAGATGGTAGATTATTATAGATTATCCACTAGGTCTAATGTAGTCAGAAATTTTGGAGGTCTCTGTAACAACCATGACTCACAGAGTAATGATCAGCAAGCATGTAGGCAGTTCAGTTTAAAATGACTAGTTGGAAGTGTTGGTTCAAACTTTGGTAGTCTGACTGTGAGTAGTTTATTTTAGACATATTTTATACATCACAATTTGGTGAAAACTATCCTGGTTATAATTAATTCAGTGTGTACAACAAAGTGTACATAAATTTCCTTGAGGAACAGAGTAAGCTAAATAAGCATCAAATGTGGCTACATCAAAACCATTTGTAAATGGCACCTTTTATAAAGATGAGTTGTACAGATCTATTGAAAAAAAAAACAAGCTTATGATAAGAGCCTGGAGGTTGAGTCTGGTGTGGTCTTGGCCACACAGATAGTGCAAAGTCACCAAGCTGTTAACCATGTCCTCTTTTAGCCTTATTATTGGGTAATAGGTTATGCATCTTTTCCTTTGAAGGAACCACTTTATGTAGTTAACATTACAGTTTTCCCTAGTGCTTAACTGTCAGCATAGGGACATGCCTCCCATAACAAGCGTCTTCATGGCAAAGTAGTAAGAATGTCAAGAGTCAGAAGAGAGGCAGACATGAAAATGGCAGCAAC
This sequence comes from Cricetiscus sungorus, assembly GCA_030556225.1. Lineage (NCBI taxonomy): Eukaryota > Metazoa > Chordata > Mammalia > Rodentia > Cricetidae > Cricetiscus > Cricetiscus sungorus. The sequence continues at coordinate 75,273,544 of JANBXA010000651.1, forward strand.
AATGAAAGTAGGGTCACAAGCCAAGAACAGCTGGTGCCTATGTAAGTGGAACAAATAGACTGGGTTACCTTCTAAACATTGCCCCATAGAACTCTAGAAACACAGTTTGGCTGACCCATTTTGGTCTTTTGGGTTCTAGAACTGAGAAAATAAATGAATATTGTTTTAAGCCACTCACTTGGTGGTAGACCACTAGAGTCAAAATAGGAAATGCAAGCCAGCCCACTTTTAATTGGTCTTGCCTTTTATAGGACACTACTTATTCTGTTCCATTTTTGCTGTCCTTGAAAGCATTACTGATGAGAGTGAAATCAACAAAAGTTTCTATCAGCCTTACACATCACTTCTAATTCTTTCTCACACTTTCATATTCTTATATAGTATCAATTTACTTTTGACCAGAACCTCCCTTTTTATTTATGCACTCACTTTAATGTATACTTACTGATGACAGACTCCCTGGGATTTTAACTGTGTTTTGATGTCATTTTGTTTGTTGACTGTTTCTGTGGGATTTGGAGCTCTGGATGGAATTTAGAACAGTGTGTGTCTCTCACTTCCAGGATTAACATTTCCTTTGAAATTGTGTGCCATTTTCTCTACTGATTCTTACACAGGGTCACATTTTGTAGTTAAGGCTGACCTGGAATTCACCATCTTTCTACATAGATCTCCAATACTGGGACCACAGGCATGCATCACTGTTTCCTTATTAGTTTACAAAATCTATTAGTGATATTTACCTTGTGTCCTTTAGTTTTATTCAATGTGCTCAGCATTTGTATGCTTTGAAATGTATAATGTTATCTCTTTTCATATTTTAGAAAATTTATAGGTTTAGAATGTTATCTAGAGTACTGTCTTCATGCCATGGTATGTGTGTGTATGTGTGTGTGTGTGTGTGTGTGTGTGTGTGTGTGTGTTTCCTTCTTGGTTTCTGGTTATAGCTAGGTCACTGCTACCAGGTTACACACAATGGCTGTGCAAATTCTGCAAATTCCATTTCATTTCTTTTTTCAATTCAGTCTGAATATTTTCTAGGAAGCCTTCTTCCATCCTTAACATAGTCTCTCTTTTTTACTTCATTAACAGTTTGCTTTTTAGTTATAAAGTTACAGTTGAGTACATAGTTGACTACATTAGATACCTATCATCCACCTTGCAATTTTCTTCAATCATATTACAGTATTAATTTATTTATTGGTGATCATTTTTACCATTCATATTTAAAAATTCCAAATGCTGAGATTATCTGCAAGTCCATTTTATTTGCCTTTATTTCCCTTGGATCTATTTGGTAGGCACTTCAGGTGCTGCATGAATAAAGGACATTTTGTTTAAATACACTCAAAATTTAAAATTTCATTTATGTGTGTTTAGGAGGGTTATGCACATGTGGGAATCAGAGAACAAATTGTAATAGTTAAGTCTCTACAGTGTGATCTCAAGGAATAAACTCAGGTTATCAGACTTGGTGGAAAGTGCATTTATCCACTGAGCCATGTGACCTGTCCAACATATTTGTAGGCTAAAATTATCTCTGTTTGATGTGTAATTTCCTTTGTTATTTGGCAGGCAGTTCTTACAGAGTTTATCACTGCCAATCAGAGCCTAGGCACCTTAAGGCTAGGCCACTGATATCCTCGGGCTAAGACTAGAATAGGTAATCTCACTCATGATACACATTTCCCTAGAGGAGACAACTGAGAGCCATAGTTGTTTGCTAGGACCCCTCTTCTCAGGAAATGTTTTTTTTTTGTTCCTTCATTATTACCCCATGACTTGAATTTTCAATTGGTTATCTATTTTTTTTTTCTGTCTCTTACCCTTCATACTCAACTTGGAAATTTCTCAAACAATTCAAGAGAGTACAGTAGTAGGCCTCAACTGGGGGATTTTGTGCATTAGGGAGCAATGAAAAATGATTCAAAATTTAGCTCTGCAGGAAGGTAGTTGAGTTGTTACCAGTCTGAAGTATGTGGGGGCAAGGGCATTTCCACAGACCTTATAATAAATAGATAGGCCCTTTATACTCCCCTCCATCAGTGATGAAGAATTTTCTGGCTTCCAATTCAGTATTATAGGGTGTAGATAAGAAGTCCCACTCTAACCATTGAGTGAAAGTTCTTTAACTTCTTTCTGTCACAGATCATCTTTCCTCTAGTCATCACAGCCTTGGAAGCTGCAGATTTCCACTTAACATTCAAACTTGAGCCTCATGACATACACATTCAGCATCTTGTTGGTTTTATGTCTTGCACTGTGGATGCTCTGCCAAGCATCTCCGCATCACCTCTTATGCCAAGGAGAGGAGAGTCTGCAGGGTACACATGGGTTCCAGAAAGCCATACTCACTTACAATTACTTAGGTTTTTCTGGGTCTGGACCCTCCAGTCACTTGAGTTCTGCAGTCTTTAAAGTTTCACAGGTTCGTCTTACGTTGTGTGTATTCATGAACAGATAATTGGCCATGCTGCACTTGTGTGGCTAGAGGCCACAGCTATCCTTGCTGGGGAGAAAGCAAGAGGTGGTAGACAGGACTTGGACTCAGAACTAAGTGGGAAGAGTGTTTCATATTAGATTGGAGACAGGAAACACACTCTGTGTCTCCTCCACAGCCAGGAAGAGGAGGCTGACATCATCTTTTATAGAACATCTCCTGGATCCTTGGTTTTAGGGGGAAGCTGTGAGAATAGAAAGAAAGAAGGTAAGAAAAAGTGTCTCAGAAAAAAGAGCAAGATCTCCAGGTGAATCTATAAGGCTTCTACACTCAATGTACTTGAAGGCTGAAAACAGACACAGACTGAAGTGAGGCTGTGGAAATAATTCTGATCCCAGTGGGAAATGCAAATGCCAAGAAAGAAGGCTTTATAACTTTACTATCACTCTTTCTTTGCAAAGTGAAATTTGTAATATTTTAAACAATGAAAATAAGTATCTTTAAGATGTCACAAAGTAAATCATTGAATAACATATATTTTGTGGGAAATGTAATGATGACATGAGTAGACTTAGTACATGTACAGGATTGAATGTTAAGATGATGGTAATTCTTATGTGATGGGTGGTCTAAGCATCTTTCTGGATGAGATGAACATTGGAATTAGGGAAGTTTAGAAATGGATGATTTCCCACCACAATATGGATAATTCTTAAAAAATTCTGAAGGTTCAAATAGAGCAGAAAACTGACCTTAAACAAAAAGAAGTTTCCCAGTAGACCACTGTTAGACTTCATTGGTGCCACTGGCTCCCCTGGATCTTTAACCTACTTGCCCACAACAGATATACTTGCCAATCTCCATAATCAGTTGGGTCTGTTCCTTATTATGCATCTCTCCATCCTGTTCCTATACAAATACACTTAGGACTTGTAAATGTTGAAATTCAAGAATATAGTAAGTTGACTACAAGAAATCAAATCCATAATTCCAAAGCTGTATCTGTGTAGTAGTATTCTAAAATAAAATGTAAACACTGTGTTACAAAAGCATCATGTAGTAACTGAATTTGTTTAGAAGCTCTTGGTCCTTGCTCAGAATCACATACTGAGGTTGCAATTCATACACGAAAACAAATCCATAGCTTGAAATATAGCAGTTACATTCTAAACCATGAATGACAATGACGAAAGCAATGCTAGCAGAGAGCACACAGCTTACCTACTGATGAATGGGAGTCTGGCTGAGTGTTGGCTTAGCATAGAGAAAAGTATACAGATGGTAGCAGCTCTGCACATGATGAATCCTCAGGGATACATTGTTGACCTTAGCTTTCATGCTCAGTTCAATCTTTGTTCCCATGTGAGGGTTTTATAGAACTGTATTTTGATCACATATTGCTTACTCACCACTTATGGAACAATACCAAAAGATTCATTACTGTGCATGCATTGGGAGCATTAAACAAGAACATGGGTGAGAGGCATAAAGTGGGGACAAGCACATGCACATATCATGCCCCCCCCACACAATTGTCTGTAAACTAAAGATGTCCTTTGTGTTAAAAATATTAACTAAAAATATAGATACCAATAGCATAATAGTGACATTGTTATTTTAAAAATTCTAAGATTCTTAACATGTTTTAGAGAAAAAAAAACATTGGATAACTTCAGGAATTATAAGAAAAGAATGATATTAAATGTGAGTTATGTGTTTGAAGATATTGATAGTTTTAAGCCTGAACAGAAATAAATGAATTATGGAAATCTTTATTAGTTCAGTAGAAATCAGGAGGGTGGGGAAAGAAAGAAATAGCAAGCATGTTATATGAGTTGTTATTGTTTTCTATTATTTTAGGCATGGCCCAAGTAGGGAATAGTGGCATACCTCTGATTCCAACTCTCAGAGACCCAGGAATGGGGTCAGTAGTTTAAGGTAAGCCTTGAAGTCTTTAATATATGTTGAAAAGTCCAGGCTGAGCTACATGAAACCTTGTCTGAAAACCAAGCAAAACAAACAAACAAAAAAACATCAATAACCAAAGAAACATTAATCAAGCTAAATCCTAGGATACATAAATACATGCAGGCATACATACAAATGTAAAGGAATAATGCATCTGTGTGTGTGTGTGTGTGTGTGTGTGTGTGTGTAATTCAGAAGGGCAAATGTGAGAGCCAACAGGCCCAATTTCACTTTGGATAATAAAACTAAAAACCCTAACTAAAGGTTACTAGTATGTTAAACAATAATGAGCTATAGAAATCAGACCTTACTTCAATAATGTAAACTCTTGGTCTTATCAAGTTTGTAAATGGGAATAAATTGGAAAGTAGACAGTGGCAAATATTGGCAAGCACACAGAATTTCAGTCAAGAAAATGCCTCCATTCTGTGACTGAGATGATGGCTCTGATTTTTTTTTCTGTGAACCAAGATATAAAGATGAAAGAGAGCACTGTCAGAGTTCATACTATGTTTGCAATGTGACCTTGAAATGGAAGAATCAGCCAATGAGATTAATCACAGGTAGATAAAAACAAAGGTCATAGCAACAGACAAGATATTTATAAACCTTAACATGGACTCACAATCTTAAAATAATATATTGATGAGGGATGTCCTTCTGTATACTGTGAATATATATTTCTCTTATTGGTTGATGCTGATTGGCCAGTATCCAGGCAGGGAGTATAGATGGGGCTACAAGACTAGGAAAAGGCTAGGAAGAGGAAGACAGAGAAGAGCCACCAAGGGGACGACACCATATAGCCTCCAAAGGAGTAACATGCTGGAGCATTACAGGTAAGCCACCGCCTCGTGGCAATACATAGTTTAATAGAAATGGGGTAATAATTAAGAGTGCTAGCCAGTAAGAAGCCTGAGACATCACCCAAACAGTTTACAAGTAAAATAAGCCCTGGTGTGTTTATTTAAGACTAAAAGGCAGTGGGACCTGGAGGGACAGAAACTCCATCATCAGATAATGGAACCTGAGACTGAGTCATTAAACATGCTACATGGTGACTGAGAGCAAAACAATAGCACCACTTCTAATAACCACTGTTAGAAGCTTCTGGACATGGGCCACCATCCACCTGAGTTAGTACTGCATGCCTTTACAAACTTGTCATTTTGCAACAGTTTTCTGTTGTGTTGCCAGTGACTCTCCATTTCAAAGTGGGATAGAAGTTTGTATGAACTGCATGGTCTAGCTCTATTCCCTCTCTTCTCATTGCTTCATGGCCTTGGTCATGACATGTGAGTCCACACTGTCCTACTTGATAGGCCTTAAACTGTCCAGACAACTTCTGCTGCTGGTTCTCATCCTGGATACCTAGAACCTGTTTTTATCACCATCTGTCCATTTTCTGTCACCTGCCCTCCTCTCTAAAGAGTCACATTGGCCTCCCATCAATAATACACTAATCCTTATCTGATCTAATCCACTGTCTTTATTCCTCCAAATGTCACAGATATATAACACATTATGTAACTCTATGTGTGTGTGTGTGTGTGTGTGTGTGTGTGTGTGTGTGTGTGTGTGTGTATGTGTGTGTGTCCTCTCAAGTATCTGGAACCCACACTTTCATTCTTCCACATACATCCCAGGCTTTACCGCTTCATTTAGCCTCACCTCTATTTCTGTGATCCTTACCCTTCCTTACTTTCTATTCACAGAGTAAGTGTCCATACATTCAAATACAAACTTCAAGTCTGATTGTGACTGTACCTAATACTTTATTTTACTTTGCATTCTCACTCTGTATTCAGCATTATAACTAATAACTTTATTTATAGCATCCAGTCTAATTCCTCTCAATGATACTGTGACATAGGTGTAAGTTCTAATATTTACATGTGAGAACACCGAGACTTAGATACAAAAATTTACTCCCTTGACTCCCAGAAAGAGTCCATAGTGGTATTGGCCTTTGTTCTACCTTTTGCAATTGATCTGGAGTTTTGCTTCCCCCAACAGGTTTTAAGGGGCTGTTGCTATGTTTGAAATTGGAGAATGGCATGGAGAAATGAGATTTTTTTTTTCAGAAGATGGCTACATCAAGGAAATTTGGGAGAATACAAAATTGGAGATAGAAAATTCTGTAGGAGGCTAATGAAATAAATGCAAGCCAGAACATTGGCTAAAACAAAATAAAACAAAACAAACCAGGGAAGTCAACAAATGACTACAAAGTAGCAGCTTACAACAAGATTTATTTCATTACAGCATTTGGGGGTCAGGAGCATTGACATGGGTCAGCTAGGTTCTTGCAAAGTGTTGGGTTGGCCACTTTCTCACCTGGAGTTTGTGTGCCTGTTGCTTGAACTTTAGATACTTGGTATTGTAGAACTTATGCTACACTTTCTTTCTGCCAGAGATAGATTCAGAGCCTATCTCCTTGAACCAAATTTGAGAGTCCTATTTACAATGGTTTGCCATGTGACCCTTGCATTGACTCTCAGTTCAGCTTCATTCTCCAAACTTAGTAGGAAACCTTCTCAGTCCAGGATGCTGACTGACCCTCGTATAATGTGCCACTACCATGAGAAACTGTTCAGTTAGCCTAGCCATGTTAGTTCTGCATATTAGTCTCCTGTTACACATGCACTCAAGTAGAAGGGATCATAAAAGGGTATCACTCCCTGTGTCTTATTTTAGGGTATATTTTTTACAGGGCAGACATTGAGGTCAGAGTATTGGCCCTCTGCCAGTATGGCAGACAGGAAACCCAGTGGCATGGTTAAGATTGTAAAACCAAATTGCCTTGATTCTATTTAACAAATGAAAGGTGACCTAGTAATCCGAACCAGAGGTGACCTGTGCTTCAGTTTCCTTACCTGTACAGTGGGAAAATAAGTCAATGGCCTTAAATGAGATAGTGTCTGTAAAGCACTTAGAACTCACAAAGTGTTTTGTGTTTACCAATGTCACTCTGTTAAGATGGTCTGGGTATCTGTGCCCATTGCTTCCTGTTCTTTAAATGTGGTGACAGTAAGTAGGTCTATTTAAACTGATTAATTCACAAAGTAGAGATCCTAAAAATTAAATTATTTTTTCCTATTAAAAACACACTGAGAAGCCTACTGTGTTTTCTGCCACGTGAAAACACAGCTAGAAGACACAATCTATAAATCAGAAAGTGGATCCTCAGCTGTTGCTGAATCTAATGGGTACTTTGATAACCACCAGAAGAAATTCAGCTCCTCCGGGGTATAAAATATCTGATCTATGGCATTTTACTATAGGCATTCCAATGTACTAACTGGCTCCAATTTACACATTGAGCCCCAATGTGCACATTAACCAGATGAAGGAATAACGGTCCTTAGGTCCATTTTTGGAGTAGTTTTGAGAGTTTGAGTTTGAGCAGTTAGGGTTTTCTGCCATGATGGTCACACACACACACACACACACACACACACACACACACACACACACACTCTAACCTTTTGTAAGCACCCCCCCCCCGAAAAAAATTTCTTTCTTCTATAAGTTCCCTGGGCCATGATAGATCTTCACAGTGATATAAATGTAACTAAGACATAGGTACAACACTTTGCACATAAAACATTTTAATAGATCTTTACTTTTTGATGCATTAAAGTAAGAAAGTAGAAGAAATGGAAATTTATTTACAGTGAAGCACAGAGTTGAATTCTCTTCAAGTCTATGTAGTGATATTGTATTGATTTTCCTTCCTTGGGATTGTAGAGGATGTCATGGTCATTCAGGATGATGACATCTTTCAAAACAAGGCTTTTAAAAGCTGGTTTTCAGATACAGGATTTAAAATGCCCCATCCTGTTAATATCACAATAGGTCCTAGACTTTTGAATAGAGCTTTCCACACTGCCATTTTGTTTTCTGGAAGACAGAGGTGCCTGGGAATGAAGAAAGTTGTGTTTTGTGGTAGCTTGAGTCAAAAAGCATGTTAGGCAGGGTTCTAGTAAATGAGATCCTGTAAACAAATGCAAACTCTTGACATCTTGTACTTTTGTGCATGGGGAGGTGCCAGTGATTTATGACAAGGAAACTAAAACACATTGAAGTCCTCCAGACTCCCTTGAAGTAAGGTGGTCACATACAGAGTGATTCAACCTTTTCAATCTGAAGGGATCAACTGAGATCATGACCTCCAGCTCATGCAGAAGGGAAGGCTTCACTGGAATAAAAGACAAGTACTTTACGATAGGCAGTCTCTCCTTCTTTATTACACAGAGATGCTGGCTAGGACAGGAAATTAGATCCCAGCTTAGCAAGGTATAGATTATCTTTTGATTCATTTCAAAAGACCTGGATTTAACTTCTGGGACTCATTTCATGTATGTATATGTTTCTTGAGTGTGCCTTTGGAATACCTGTGTAAAAAGTGCCGGGCCAGTGTCTTTCCCACATAACTGTGTGTTTCATTAGACAAATGTAGAATGCACTATTGGCCCCATGACATAGATTGGGAACCTCTTTGTAGCTCCTCTTCTTTTAAACAGAACCCTTTAGGTTCTTACACAGGGTTAATGTCCTACCTCTACTGCCCTGGGATGTGAACAAGATTCAGGCCAGAAACTTGTGAGCTGACTCAGTCATTGAACATATTTGTGTGATATTTATGATGTCTCAGATGCTTTGCTAAGTTCTGCCCTCTGACACAAGAGGTAAGCCTTTCATTTTGCAGATACCAGGGCTACAAGTTGGTGTCAGCCCAGAAGATAGCAGAGAAAAGGCTTCCTAATTCACTGATCTAAGACTCCAAGAGGTGAATAGGGAAATTGGCAAAGGTGGACATGAAGGAAAATGTGAATTGTGGGAAACAGACTTTAAGGATACAGGCCAGCAAGTGTGCCACTGGGGTATCCTTCTCTCCACCAGAATTAATCATGGGACCATCTCTGGGAGGGTTTCAAAGGGTCTCAGAATAAGTTCTGGTCAAAATGTATCTCCATTTCCAATGGTACCCTTCCTTTAGCTTTGCCAGCATGCCCATATCTCCAACTTTAACAATAAAATGTGAAATATGAATTAGATTTACTGTGTCTTTCAGAGATCATTCACTAGACAGCTCTTAACTGTTCCCACCATGTGTTGTAGTCTTGTAAGCATCAATAATCCATGGGTCAGGAAATGAATACACAGTTGTAAAAAGTCCAATTCAAGATAGTTATTCATCATTTTTCAACCTCCATTTCAGCCATTGGGAAGTCTCCAAATAGTCTTATTTCACTCAAAAATGGAAGTGGAGATATGTATAGTATATGTAGGTCTGACTTAAATGTCATGTCATCAACAGCACATGGATATGTCTTGTGGGCTAGCCTCCCAGTGGTACATGAAAATGATAGCAAAGACAGCTGTGTATGGAGAGTCATTGCCTATTCTTTTAGAGCAGTGTCTCCAAGTGTTTGACATTTAATGTTGATGTTTTACTACGAACAAATAGAACATTTATTATTGCCTCGTATTCTATAATCTTAATGAAAATGTGTAATTCCTTTTATACTGACATTTTATTAGTGTTCATAAGTATTCTTATTTTCAATAAGAATAATCATATTGTGTTACTTTTTATTTTAGTTAATTTCTACTTCATTTTGTCTTCATAATGACTATTTTCATGGATGTGCGATATTGTACCCAGGTGGCAAATCATAGAGTCGCTTTTCCTTAGATGTTTACATTGCTTCCTTTCTTTTGTCTGGACACTAAAGCCTACACAGGATCCTTTAGTTTATGTGTTTGTTTGCTTATACTTTTTTCATAGATGTGGTCATGAAGTTTAGCATAGGGACAGTGAATGAATGTTGTGGATCTTGGTTCTCATATTAAGCAGTTGATATGCTGGTTGGCTCTCTTCAAGGTGGAACAACCCAGGCTGAACATCAAACACCTCAATGCTTCTTCCCAGTCTTGTCTTTCATGTTCTATCTCTTGAAAAGTTGAAAAAAATATATTCAAGTCACTATTTGCAGGAGCTGAAGCCTATTTTTCTATAACAAATCTAATGTGTGTGAGTAGAAAACTCTCCATAGTGATAGAGTATTAAGGGGCTAGGTTCTAGTAAAATTGCTGTGCATGTAGCATTAGTAGTGACCACACTCAAAGGCTCTGACACAGAAAGGCCAGAGTCACAGTTCTGTTCACTTTTATAGTGACTGAATAGTCCTAGCAAGGTCATTTTTTAAGATAAAAACATGAGGAGAACAGATACAATTCAGATGTTACCAAACCATCATTAGACATACATTTTTTTATGTGAATTGGTGTTTTGCTATGGGTGTTGAGTACCTGGGAACTAGAGTTATAGACAGTTGTAACTGTCTATACATATTATATGTGGATACTGGGAACTGAACTTGACTCCCGTGGAATAGCAGTCAGTGCTGTTAACCACTGAGTCATCTCTCGAGCCCTGGCATATCTGGCATATGCTTTTAAGCAGTGCCTACCTAATTTTTTTGTTTTGTTTTTTGGTTTTTCAAGACAGGGTTTCTCTGTATTGCTTTTGAGTCCATCCTGGAACTAGCTCTGTAGGCAGGCTGGCCTTGATCTCACAGATATCCACCTGCCTCTATATCCTGAATGCTGGAACTAAATGCGTGTGTCATCAATGCTCTTATTCTTATAGATAGGTTATGTGCTAACTCTGCAGCATAATTCAGTGTTCCTGAAAGTGTAGTTAGTATTATTACTGGAGTTAACATGTTTCTTGTAGACTAAGTACCTTAATCCACCCTTGAAAAAGAATTCATATTAGCATCTACCTTTCAGTATACTGGGAAGTTTGAAAGCAGTCATGCATATACACATAGATAGCTCAGAGTAATATCTAGCACAAAGAAATTCTTCAATAACTATGAGCTATTGTTTGATTTTGTTTGTTTCTGTCATTTTTTATCAAAGAACCTGGGTATCTTTGCATTATTATTATCCTCCTTTGTTCTGATAAGGAAATAGAAACTCAGAGTGGGTTCTGTAACTTTTTAGTCACTCACCTAATTGTCTGTCTGAGTTCAGTACAATGCTTGATTTCACTGTCTCTGTGATCCTGTGAGGTCTAGAAAACTGTTGATACACAGTAGGGCCAAGTCCTTGATGGACTAGCAGTGGGGACTACAAACATTGACATCACAGATATGAGATTGCCACAATGCTGCCTGGATAGAGTTAAAGAGAACTTTTGGAGAAGGTGACATGTCTTGGGTTTACCTCTGTTCTCTAAATTAACTCACATGTGAATTCCAAGAGAGCAGTGTGGCAGTGTGGAAGTGAACTTAATATTTGTCCAGATGAGTAAAGGTGCCCTTAGGCATGAGACACCTTGCTGAGTTTTGACATCCAGTTTCTCAGCACTTTAGTGTCTAAGAGGAGCTTCCTAGTCTACATTTCTGTTTCATTCCTTGGTCCCTCTCCTGTCTCTGCAATGTCCCTATGGGTTGATTCTCCTGCTTCAGGAGGCCAGAGATTTAGGACATCAAAATTCCTGTGGAATTTTCTTGAAAGGCCAAATGGAGAGTAAAGAAGTAGGAAAACAGAAGAAATGAGTGGGTGAGCCTGCATATACCTGGTTTCTACTTCTTTAATATGGGTAGATAACATAATAGAAACATATTACAGTAGCAAGGAAGAAAAATAAAACAACTTTTCAAAATCACAACTCATTAGCATCCATGCCTTTTGGATGATAAATTTGTATTTGATGAAGAGTAAAAGTCATTCCTTTTCTAAAGGCTATACTAATGTTTGCAATGATCCCTCTCTCTGAGCTCACAGTCCCAGGACACACTCTTGAAAGAAGATCCAACGACAGTCTAAGTAATGCTTTCCAGGGACTGGTAAAAGTGACTTGAGTTATTCAGGCATTTCAGGAGGTCAGTTCCCTACCTCTTGTTTATCAGCAATTCCCAGCACAACTTATTCAAGGCATCACACTATAAATGGGATGCTTAGGCCTCACATAATGCTGGGGAGCCTGCTCTTTTTCCCAGCTTCAAGTGAAGGCAGCACACAAATAGGCCAGACCTACTCCACCCAGAATTGAGAAGTTAAATGGAGCTGAGAATTAAAATCCATGCTCCTTTTCTGTTGAGTACTCAATTTTGCCTGTTTGGTGGTAGTAACTTAATTTGACTTGCTTCCTTCTAGATGTGCCTTCCCAGGTGGGATGTGAACTCCTTAAGGAAAGATGCACTTTATTTAGCACAGGTCTGGTATCCATAGGCTGCTTAGTGACAGTATGGAGTGGTGAGAAGTAACAAGTTTTCAGGGGAGGAAACTGGGATTCACTGACACTTCTGTTCCCCATTCTGTGATTTTTGCCCTGGGTTCCAGTTTCTTCAGCTATAAAACCAGACAGATATTCCAAGCTGATCTGTCAGGCCATGATCTGGATGAACTGTGATATGGACTATACTGAATGCAATATATGACACCCCAATCATCTCCTACATTATTAGCATTGATGGTTACTATGGGGACTTTTTTTCTTATTAACTAAATTTGTTCTTGGTCAATTGGGAACATGCATGCAATGAATATTAACCTCTCACACCCCTAGCACATCCCTGTCTGTCACATATGCCCTCCTCATAAGTCTCTATGCCTGTGGGTTTATAGCTATCAAACAGAGCATGGGGTTTCAAATGGAGCTACACAACTTTCTCCATTATTGTTTTTACATTCAAAACCCATACAATTGAGAAGGGGAGGTAGGCTTATATTGTAATGGTCACTCCTTTTGCTTTATTTTCACTGAAAGTCAAGTGTTTTGAGTTTGTATATTACTAGTGATAGACAATGGCTGTTTGACTTATACCATCTGTCATCCTATACATCTACTTACTTCTTTATCTTCTATCTTTCTCTAATAACAGGAAGGGCTTTTGTTCTGATTTTTTTTCTTTTCTTTTCCTTTTTAGTACATGACACCTGACATATAATAATGTCAGTGACTGACTAATGAGGACCATCTCTGATACTTCATATTTTCCAGTTTCAGACACAAGCAGCAGAACACTTTGAGTTTCAAATTCAAAAATCCCAGGGATGAGAGACTTTGCCTGTTTTGGGTCAAGCGCCAGTATAATAGGCATATGAATTAAAAATGTGCTAATTGAATGAAAGACTTAAATAAAATGGAGACCTAATGCCTCTGGATGCTGACACATAAATCAAAATATATGGGATTAGGTTTAAAATAGGTTTAAAATTTTATTCAGGGAGGAGATGAGAAACCGATGACCTGAAAGTTCCTACACCAAGGATCCACACCCAGGCTGCTTTCAGTGTCCCAACCAGAACCAAGAGAGAGCGAGTTGGGTTACTGGACCCCAGACCTAACCTAACCCTCCAGCATGTCTGCCCCTGTGAGCATGCCCAAACAGGCATGGTTAGTGCTACAGGTGCAGGCAGGGTGGATTTCTCACTACAATCAAACACTAATGTGACCCCCATGATTGTGGCACTAGTATGAAGGGAGAGAGGAAATTTCTAGAACAAGAAGGCAGTTCATAGGCACAGAAAACAGAAAACAGTGAACAAAGATTATACAGTCTTTTCCCCCCAAGGAGTTTACCTATAGAAATTATATCTTTTTCTCTCCACTTTTGAATTTAGGAAGGGCAGGCCATCTTGACCCAGTAAAGCCCTTTATGCATTTACTTGAAAGACAATCACTTCCATCCCGTCTTCCAATCAGGCAGTAAGTATTTACCAAGTAATGATTGCCTGCCAGCAGCATGCAGTAAGTACACTGTGATGTAGAGAGCTAGACATGTAAAGTGGAGAAATAGATCTGGGAGTCATTTACATCCTGGTGAGAGAGAAGGGCTGAAAGCAGATGATCTCAGAGAGGAGACAGGTGGGAAGGAAAAAGATAGAAGCCACCATCTCAGGGGACTCCTGCACAGAAGGAGAGAGTGTGGGAATAAGATGCCAGCTGGAACTGAGGGAGTTTGAGGTGCTGCCCAGACCCAGGTCAGGGGAGGACACTGCACAAGAAGGAGCTTGTCTCACAAATGCCTCATTAGGATGGATACTGGGAAACCTGGAAATAAAAGCCCATCTACACTCAGCTTTCTTTTTATCCAAATTTGTTTTTTCTCTCCTTAGCTCAGGTTATGTTTCCTAAAGCACCATGGTGCTTTAGGTGATATATGTGTTAATAAAACTTCCAAGTCTTTATGGAACCACGGATACCTTTAGTGGTTGTGAAGAAGTGGTACCAATTGCTTGCTCCTCTACCATGCAAGGACCAATGGTAGTGTCCTTATGGGTCCTTGTGTGATGTTGGTTCCTGTTACTCATCTTAACAAGCCTCTATGAGGCATCTTCTGTGCTTTGAGAGATCCATAAAAATGATAATTTTAAGAGTACAAAGTATCCTTAGGGATATTGAAGCACACAGAATTCTTGCTGCACCAGAGTCAAATTGGTAGACTTTTTGGAATGATTGACAATTACCAATAGCTGGAGGTTTTAAAACTTATTTTTATATACTTTGTGAATACACTGCTCCGACTTTTATTTCTTAGCAGGCTCATGATTTATCTACTGTAGAAGGAACATTTAAAAATGTTTCAAGTAAAATTGGAACAAAATACACTAGATTAGGTCAGATTCTTGTTTGATAGTTGAATCTCATATACCATAATTGGCTACTTCTGGGAGCCTTCGTGCCCTCCCCCATAACAAAGAGAATGTGTTCATCCACATAGCTTGTGGTAAGTATCATATGATAGGAAGTATGCATCATTTTATATTTCAAGAACATTGACAACCAATGAGGATTAAACAGGTTCACCAACAGCTATGATTCAAGGCAATAGATGGCAATTACCAAAAAAAAGAAAAAAAAATACTATTTTAAAATAAGATTTTTTAATAAATATATAAATGAAGACATTGACTTAAAATGAAAGATAATTTAGGGGAAACATGTGGCTGTCATGAAATATAGTCTATTTTCCATTTAATATGGTCTGGAGAAGAGGTACAGGGTTTGGGTAGGTATAGCTAAAGAAGTCACAGAATATCAGGTTGTGGTGACAACATACAGAGAGATTACATGCATGGCACAGTAACCTGAGAGATTAGGGAGGCTGTTGTGGGTAATTCACAGAGGAAGAAGACCTGGGTGATTAGTTAAAGGATCCTCAGGAGTTCAGGTGTTTATCATGGATGAAGACCATATATCAGCAAATTATTTTTATATGTAAAGTATAGAAAGAACTCTGTATGAGTTTAAAAATAATTTTAAGAGATATGTCTTTTGTATTACAATAATCTCCATATTACATGACAAACTAACATGTTTTTATTAATCATGCTTAAGTAGGGATAATGTGTGAGAACAATTAAAAGCAACATTAAGAAAAGCAGTGTCGTCTGAAGTTATATATTATGTATATTACATTCATACTAAATTTTTTTTCACAAATACAACTTATCTCCCTTAATTAAATTGGGCTTGGTGTCTTTAGTGTCACTGAAGGAAGTCATTTGGGTTAGAAAAGTATTTGCTATTCAAAAAGGAAAACATTTCATGATTTCCAAGACCCTAACTATTGTCAAAGAAAGTGCCCACTTTTATATCTTACCTTTCGTTCTGAGTAAGTTGAACTAGACATTGATAGCCTCTTTCAAGTATGTGTTGTCTTAGTATTCTGAGAATTCTCAGATGAGTGATAATGTTGGGGAGACTGATTTGCACATCATGTTTCACCATTGTGACTTTTTTGTGTAATCTCCATATTTACTGTTTGATAATTTACTCTATGCTTAGATACAAGGGTTGGTTAGAAGAAAAAGACAGAAATGTATTGGATGATTGTTGCAAATTCTTCCTCTGAACAAAGTGAAACATCAAACAAAGTTTATTAGTTACTTTCATTAAAGACAAACTTTGACATTGCAGCTTGGACTATTGGGGATCTTTTGTGACATTTAACCACTTAGCATTCTAATTTAGGTAAATGGAAATATAAATAAGTAAGCAAAATGAATCCAAATTTTTAAATATATCAGTGAGTTATCAAACTAATTTAAACAGGCAGGGATATCATTTTGTGCACAAAACACTTTAGCTTTATTACAAAGGAGACTATGTTTATGTGACCACCGTGAACAATACTGCAGCCTCATCTTATATAAGAGGTGAACAATTGTAGAATTCAGGCATTGACAAAATATCAAAAGCAAATGTGTTTAGATATTGGTTGACCTTTAGCAATGAAAGCATGGTTACTTAAAAATCATTGTTACTCATTGGCTGATTTTCAGAAATATTGGGCTGCCACTGATTGGCTGGCATTCAGAAGCATGGTTAATGATGCAAAGCAGTCATTGATCAACTGGGATGGATTTAGAATTGGTTTTGGTGATTACTTGCTGGCAATGGCTGAAAAGAATTAGTCATTTATATGGGGGTAGGAATTTCATTGTCACCAGAAATCAGGTTTATAAACCTCCCTGTCTAAAATTTAAAACTCCACTCTGACCTTTATTTAATGTTGAGGAATACAGTAAGAGAGGGCTAAATTTTTTTACAAGGTAAAATATGAAAAATACTAAATATTATAATGGACTGTCAGAAGTGTTGACAGGTAATGATAACAAGTGATATATGAATCATTAACTTTTGCAATAATTTTTTTATCTCTGGGCATATTGTAGTCTTGGAATGGTCTATTGTAGATTCTATATTTGCATTGCCTCTGATTATGTAGAGCACATTCATTTGCTCCTGATGTGCTGGAGAAAAATTGACACCATGAATTGAATTAGTTTGACATATTACTTAGTAAAAAAGGAAGACAGAAGGAAGTGTCAGGTTGAAGTAATGATTCTTTCCATTTCCCCTTTGTAAGAGTTCTATTTCACAAGAATCTGGTGTTCAGTGGCTGGGTGATAAGAAGGATGGCATGAAAGCCATTGGCCAGTGGGTTAATAGCATGAAAAGAAGGTAGGCAGCAAGGAATAATTTGAGAGTAGACAAAAAGTTCTTTCAAAAGATTAATTATTTTTCTTCAAGAATTTATCTGGTATCAAACACCAGGTTTCTATATTTATCAAGATGACTATACCTTCTCGGGTTTGGGAAATGGATCACTAGGTAAGAGCACTTGCTGTTCTCATGACATGGGAATCCAAACTACTAGAAACCATGTAAGAACCAAGGTGTAATTCTACATTGCATATATATATATATATATATATATATATATATATATATATATATATATATGGGAGCTGGAGGAAAGACAGGATTCCTGAGGCTTGTTGGCCACTAGTTTAGCTCCAGTTTCTGATGGAGAACTTCTGTCATAGGATGGGAAGTAACGCAATAGAACACCCAATGTCCTCGTCTGACATCCACATGTGTGCCACATATGTGTGCACTCTTTCTCTCCCAACATACACACACACACGAGAGAGAGAGAGAGAGAGAGAGAGAGAGAGAGAGAGAGAGAGAGAGAGAGAGGTATGTGCACTAAATCTCTTGTGAGAAGATGGGCCCTGTCACATAGCACCTTGCTTCAAACTATTACTGGCCAACTTTGTTGTATCACAAAATGAGAACATCTAGAAGAAAATTGAAATATTCTTATTTCAATTCTAATTGCCAAAGGCCCCTTGTGGCCTTTTGGTGACCCATAGTCTTGTTAGGAAAGCAAGTGTATGGTTGTCACATTATAGTGGATTCTGAAAATGTATGTGAATGGGACAATCAGCAAGAGAAGTGTTGCGGCAGGTTTCTCCCCGCCGGCCTCCCGGTCCTGCCGCCATTGTCCTGCAACCACATGTGCCCCCAATAACACTCAGAGACTCTGTATTTGATACAATCCTGTTGGCCAATTACCATTACTGTTTATTGGCTAGCTCTGTCTTAATTATTAACCCATTTCTACTTATCTAAGTATTTCCACGTGGTCGTCTTATCGGGGAGCCGCGCGGCAGGCGTCCTGCTCCTTCCCGGGCTACATCTTCACCCTACTCACTTCCTCTTCCTCCTTGTCTCCTAGCCCCGCCTATCTTGCTATCTCATTGGCCACAGGGCTTTATTAACCAGTATGAGAAACATATATACAGAATAACATCTCCCATCATCTCCTCTTTTCTGTCTAAAGTAAAAGAAGGGGTTTAACCTTAACATAGCAAAATGTACCATACAATAGTTATCAAATAAGAATCACAGTAAACAATATTCAGTCCATTAACATTTTGTAAGACTTAAAGAAAATATCATCTATCCTATCTTTGTGAGTCTAAAGTCCTATATGTAACTTATCTTTAATCCTAACTAAGGAAAACTATAACCAACTATCTGTCTTCAACTCCTTCAAAGACCATAGAAGGATAATATATAAATTCTAGAAATGACAGAGACAACTCATTGCCTGGTCAGTCACCCGAAGTTCTTCTATAATGTTCCATCTTCAGCCTATAGGCCATAGTGTGTGTCCAGACTCCTCAACAAGGCAGGAAACTTTTCTCTGTGTCCTGTAGACTGTATGGCTGTCTGGCAGCCTCTTCCATGAAGCAGGAATCCTGTAGCAATGTACATCTTGCATCAGCAGTTACCTTTTTGTGGGTCCTGCATGTCCAGTTTCTATAACATAAAGTCAAACAGTCTAGACAAGAGAAGTACCTTGCTCAAATGGCTAGTCTTGCCATATTAGAAGCAAACTTTGTAACGAGTTTCTTCAATGTCCATCTTCCTTTTTGATGCAGGTGGTGTTACCAGGAGCAGTTGTGCCTCATTGTCAAGAAAATTCCTAAACCATTTTAAATGCCATATTCTATAGGTCTTTGAAAGGTTTGAAGAATGCCTATTCATCTCAAATACATCTCTGCATATCTAGAAATCCTAACTAACTTAACTCCAAGTTTTGACAATCATAGGTAACTCTCTATAATCTGTATAAATTTATACATTACATTTTTCAATGAGCTATATAAACAAAATACCTAAACAAGAGGAGAAATATACATATCACAAAATTGACCTTAAATTGTATCAATAAAAGAAAATCCATTCCAAAGCAAAGTATTCATATCTATACCATAATTCCCTTTTTACCTTTAAAAAGATTGCTTGTGGTTATAACCATTTATAACCAAGCCCATTTAAATGAAAACAAACATTTATAAACAATATTTGGTAATTTGGGTGTTGTTCTTTCCAAACTACTTCCTGCTGGTAGAGGGCGCTGTCATGGGGGGTCCAAACAAGACGCAGAAATCTTGGCAGTAGTCTGCAAGGCTTTGTCTCAATTGCTTTGAATGTTGGATCATCTGGGGCATTGTTTCAGGGGGTCTGGCTTGATCAAACCATATAAGTCTGTAAAGAATCCGTAGCTTTTCATTTTCTGTGGAAACAAAAATAGAAATCCTTTTCCCCAGTAGCTTGTCCTTAGGCTTAAATTTTGGAGTCAAAGCATTTTTAAAATATGTAAATTGAATTAATCCAGCAGCATTTCTTTTATCAGCAGTTGTTATTTTCTCAGCAATCAAATAATTTAAAGACAACAGAATTGCGTATAGTATCCAAAATTTCTCTGTGCTTTCCATTTTTACGTGGCTTTTTTATTACTCTATTTCTTCTACTTCTATTTTTGCATATTTTGAGACAGGGTTTCTCTGTGTAACTTTTATCTGTCCTGGAATTCACTCCATACCAGGTTTACTTTGAAATCACAGAGATCTGCTTGCCTCTGTCTGCCGAGTACTAGGATTAATTCTACTTCCTTTTTTCTTTTTTAAACCATTGTATCCTGTTTCTTTTTCTCTCCCAAGCCAGCGTATTTTTTAAAACACAGTGTAAACCTTTATTGCAGCTCTCCTACACACCAATGAATTGTTAGCAGAGCTCTTTAAAAGCCAGGCGGCTTTTTGCCGCTTATGCTAATTTTGGAAACTTCCCTTAAAGGAGCCGCACAAATCTCTGTCTACAGCAAAACAAATCCAACCAATAAAATGCTGCTACCAAGAAGTCTTGCTAGTCTCTGTTCCCTTGTTTCTAAAAACTATTTTTTAAGCTTTTGTTAAGTTTTAAGTGAAAGTTCTTAGTCCCAGTTCTGACACCATTATGTTACAGTAGGTTCCTCCCCGCCAGCATATGTTTATATGCACTTTTTCTTCTGAAATCCTCATTTTCTCTTATACATGTTAATGCTTATTGTTGCCTTTCCCCTAATGCATACCGTAAAACTTGAAAATTTTACTTTGATATTGATATTTAAGTTTTCCACAAGGAATAATAACAGTTCCCAACAGCAATCCTTGAACACTCCGGAAGGAAGATGGGGCCCCAAATGGATATTTCCATTCTACTCACCCTGATGCATCTGAACTACAAACTTCACCCTTTAACCGGTTTGGGACTGCTTTGCTCAAGACAACTCCTGACTAGCTAGCTGTAATGGTGCACCTTCTTATTACAACCTGGCCAGAGTTCCAAAAAGAACTTCAGTCAAGCATTTTCTGCCACACTATGAATACCTACATATGTCACAGCCAATTCTGTTGAAAAATTTGGTTGCTAAACATTTTCTCCCTACAGGATCCCATGGAGCAATCATCGTCCCATTTCAGCAGGAAGTAATCTTAAGATAACGACGTCCCTCTCCCCACTCTTGGAATTTAGGGATAATATTCATCTCCATAGGGTTGGTTTTAGTTACTTGGGGTTGGGTATGGAAAGTGATATTTAGACTCGGTTATCTCTTTTAGACAGGAATAGGATATGGTTGGGAAAGGTATGGTTCAGTATGATATAGGTAGATTGGCCTACCTTCTTGTGAATTGTTTAGTAAGAGTGAGATATTAGTATTTCAGCTTACACTGTTATATATTCTTATCTGTGGTAATCTATATACTGGAAGAATTGTATATTATATTTTGTCATATTGTGTGAAATCTTCCCATTTATGTTTCATGCACATTATTCTCCCTATATTCTATGTATGTATACTTTGTTTGAGTTCAAGACATTTTGTATATTGATACAGTTTAGGATATTTATCTTGCTGCGCTCTTGTCTAGACATTTCTACTCTACCTCTACTTTAGGAATTTACATGTGCATAATTATATTGTTTAGGTGTGTATCCTTGCTTTTCTCAAGGAAGTTTTAATCAGGTTTTTAGCTAAGTTCCTGAGTATTATAGATCATCCTCACCCGTGTTTCCTTTGCCTATGAGATTAGTCAGCAATAGATGCTTAATCACCAATCACTTCATAGACCTGCAGAACACGGCATTTAAATGTTTTAATATTAGTACTCTGTTGACATGAGACACTGTTGCTCCTGACAGCACCATGCACTTTCCCGAAAGTATGTTGGACACTGTCGTTGCTCCTTCTGGAGTTCACCCTCACTTCGGCCATGGCCTCTTGGGCAAGGAACTGCCCCTACCTTGACAACTGATCTGGACATGCGGTCCTATGTGCTTGCAGGAGACAAACAGAAGACTGCTGAACCTTGCCAAGTCAGGGTAAGACAGCCTTTCTTCCTCCCTGCTTTTGTTGTGATCTGTCAGGTACTCTTGGCCTTAGCCAAAACTGGCTGTACCAACATTGCTCTGAGACCTTGGGTGACTGTCCAGGTAGCTTGCTGTTTCTGTCTTCGAGGCATCTTTTGGAAGTTGCCTATCCGCACTTCCTGTCTATCCTAGTATTGCTATTTTCCTTCTCAGGTCTTGATGAGGTTGTAGATTAAACCATCACAACTATTAATCTCTCTTCCTAGTTAGATAGATTAGGTACTAGGCTTAAGCTTTCTAGCTTAGGATAACTCTATTGTAAACTGCGTTATGTCTTCATCCTAGGACTAGATATGTAGGTCGTTTTGTTCTCAATTTTCCTTTTCTTAGAGCACACTTGTTATTCGCTGTTTTGTATATTTTTGTATCAAACCCAAATCTTTTCTTTAGACTAAAAGGGGAATTGTAGCGAGATATTCACCTTGTCTGCACCTGTGGCTTAGGCCATGCCCATTGGGGCGGAGACAGGGCCGGATGGGAGCGGAGAGAAAAGGTTGGGAGAGGGTCGGGCCACCCTTTTTGGGTGGTGGACGCTGGAAGGCTCAGGATCTGCTGGAACCCGCCGCGTGCATCTGCCTATGTTGTGAGTTATTTCTCCCTTAATAAACTTCTGTTCGGCCTAATTGTTTATCCTGATTCTTATTAAATCACAATAGAGAAGAGGTAGTTGGAGGCATTTCCTGAGAAATGACATAAGACAGTTTTGGAGCAGTTTATAGTAGGCCAGAAGGAGATTTTAGGCTGACACATGGACATCAGCTATAGTAAAATAGTGCAGTGAGTGGGAAAAGATCAAGAGGTGAGCATACTGGTATAGACCTGCAATCCTGACATGTGAGAGATTGAGTCAGGAAGACTGCCATGCATCAGAGACAAGCATTGGCTACAGAGTAAAACTCTGTTTCAAAAACAAGCAAAACAAAGAGTAAAAAACATGCAAAATAAAATCAATGACGTTAGAAACAGTTGGATCTGAGATGGCAGCCACATCCCCTGGGCCACACTGGAAACAACTTCTTGTTTCTCTCATTTCTAGGCATTGACAATGTGGTAAGGAAGAGCTGAGAAAGTTGACAAGTCAGAGAGAAAGGAAACTCTTTTCTTTAGAACACTCTCTCTGCTGGAACCACGCCCTTGAGCCCTTTAAAGCACTTATAGACTTCCCACTTAACATTTTCTCTCTTAATTGCATCTCATCCTGTTTGGTTCTCTAATTGTCTTGGGTGTGTCCAAGTCAAGTTTCCTAGAGGGCAGAACTGCACTATGCTCTTTGGGTACTTCCTGGCAGAGCTAAGCACTGGGCTAAGAGCATAATTAAGCAAGCTCTTATTTTAGAGTTGATTGGCTGGCTGATTAAAATGGAAGTAAACAGTTCAGGTGATTATTTTGTCCATTGGTAAGCAGGGTGGAATATTCACTCATGACTCTTGCTGCTTCCCAGGCCTAGGCCTCATTCTGAAAATCAGAAAAAACATGGTTCATGAGTAATGAGTACTGTGGGGACCATACTATTTCCCCAGAAAGCCTGGGAGTTCCATGATCTAGGATTTGAAAAGTGTCCTAGCATACAGTGAGGGAAGGATGCTCAGAATTCTGTGTGTGGAATTTTAATGCCTTGGAAAACACAGTATGAGGCAAACATCTTGCATTTAATTTTTTTTTAAAAACTGGTGAAAGCACCTTAAGAAATGTTTCACTGTTTTACTTTTGGATCACAGATTGTGCACTACCTGGGTGTGGCTACCTATGGATAATGAGTGAGCATCACGGACTGGAAGTTAACAGTAACTCCTGAGTAAGGCAAGAGAGCCACTTTTCTTTCTCTGTTTCCTCACTGCTGCAAGAATATGGAAATTACAAACATTTCTACTTAAATAACTGTTTTGATAAGATATGTTCATTTGAATTCCTACCTTCAATATCTTAGATTGTGATGGGAAGAAAGAGTTGGAATGGTTTTTATTAATAATCTCATCTGCATTTCTGAGTGTGGTGTTCATGTTCAAATGTCTTTCTATTTGAAATGTTCCCTTTCCCTAGGCAAATTTGGCTTATATCTTTGAGGTATACCACTCAATAGGGAAGTGTGCATAGGAAGTGAATGGAGGATTGTTTTTATTGTCCTCTTATCGTCTGCTCTCTGCAGGTGTTCACAATTAAGTTAGAACATTTGCTACCCTAAAGCCTTTTTAGTTCCTCCTTTGGATTCCAAATGGTAGATAGTGCAGTATGTAAACTCAATTGGATTCTAGGCACTCTTGATACAAAGTGCCTAACTCCTTTGATTAAGGTGTTTAAGTCACTGTTAATGATAACTCATCTTGATTGTCCATATAGAAGAGCAGGAACAAGAGCTAAACTGCAGTAGAGCCTCTGCTCCAGTCTGTGAACAATATTTAACTTAACAACAAAGAGATTGACAGGCAAGGAAGTCAACAGCAGCACTAGTGCTGCCTGGAAACATTTAACTAACTAAATGAGCTGAAAAAACCATTAAACCATCTTCTATAAGAAAATAAGCCAAACTAATCTGGATTATGTAGTTTTAGAAGAAACAGTTATATGAACAATGCTTTGCCCTTCTTGAGATTGCATTGGAATAGTATAAAAAGACTAAAATATAATTACTATTAATTAATGTATAGAAGTGCTATAATTTTTTCTAGGTCCAGGCATCTCTTGCCCACTTAATGATTTCCAGGCTCCATTGCTTTGCTAACAGTATGCCTTTTGGACATATGCAATCACTCCAGTTTTTGTAATATTTTCTAGTATGGGTTACAAACTATCTGAACTTTGGACTATATTTCTCCAGAACAGAACATCCTTAGTGCATAGAGAGTGAATGGAGTATTGGAGATGTCCCTTACCCAATCTGTACAGGTGTTCCTATGATCTAGAGCACCTATCTGTTTTTAAACAGTCCAGCATTGTGTGGTTTTATGACTAAATTAACTTTTGTCCCACTCTAGATATCTACTCAGTCCCTGGAAGCCTGGGGCTTTTGTTTCATTTTCCACAGGAATTTCCTGTAACACCATGTATCCCCCAGAAATTTGGAAATTGAAATTTTGAATTCCTGTGGGAAAAAAAACCTTTTGTTAAAATTCATCCAGGTTTTTTTTTATTAATTGTCCTAACAAATCACATTGAAAAAAAATCACAATATCACCCTATGTATTAAGGACTCTTATGTGCCTTTTCAGCAACCACTATAAGAATTGTTAAGAAACACAAGATTATTTTTAAAAACTTATTCTATACTGCTTATTAAAACTCAAAATTTTGATTTATCCAATTTCATTACTAAGGAAAGAATGTTAATTATTTTGTAAAATGAAATTTTCTACTGTAACACCATGCTAACCTCAACACAATTTTCCAAATGGTTTCTTATTGCTGACTTTTATTTTTCTTCAGTGACACAAAAGAAGGCTTACTTTATTTTTCCTCAGTGGCCCAAAAGAAGGCTTATTTTATTTTTCCTCAGTGGCCCAAAAGAAGGCTTATTTGATTTGAGCTTGGTTCCTAAAGTGCTTTCCTTTTTTACAGGTCAGATGTCATTTTGGGGGCAGAAATAGTCAGCTTATATACCCAGAGTTGCAGTTTAACACATTACTAAAAGGAACAATACAAAATACTGTCTCCCCTGATGTGCCTTCCAAAATGACTTATGCTGCTTTATGCTAATATTAGCAGTCTGCCACAGTGCGCTGGAAAATTGTGGTCTGCCATGCATTTCTTTTGATGTTATTCCATGCTTGATCGGCAGGGAGTTTGCACACCCCTGTCTGGGTGTAGTTCTCAAAGTTCAGAATGCTTACTTCAGCACCATGTCTGGGGACAGCTCCTCCTGCAGTTACTCTGCCTTTTCTGTAGTCAAAAGACAGCTTATGGCTTCAAGGAGCTATATTGCCACCGTCTCTCCTTTTCATATTCCTTCTCTAGCAGTTTGTTTGAATAAAGTGGTTATAATTATTATTTTTAAGCACAAAGAAATTTGAGAGGAAGAATAACACTTTGAACATAAAAGATGCATATTAGATGGCTCTAAAGTGCTCTATAATATTAAAACTTCAGTTGCAACCTCCACTCTAAAAACACTATAACCATGCACTCACTTCTAAATTCTAAAATTACTACCAAACTGAAAAACATTACTTAATGAGCCTAGGCCTAGCCATAATACAATCACTGAAAATATAGCTGCTAATTGCTTTGCATGCATTATGCCCTAAAACTCCTCCACAATAAACCCACAGGTTAGGTCTGTAATTGACATTCATTGCTCCAGAACACAGAATAGAATATAGTGGAACAAATCTGCTTCCATATCTTTCTCTGTGTAAAATTAGTGAAATCCCTTATGCTCTTCAATTCTTGGTTTTCTCTGTATTAAATGTAACTGAATATTATATATCTCTTCTTTCCCCTTTTACAGAAGATTTCTCTTTAGTCTTTGGCAATTTTGCATATGGATAAAATGTATCTTCATCATGTTCCTCTTATGTCCCTATCTCACTTTCCTCTCTTCCTCTGAAATTCTTCTCGCTAACCTGTCTCTTGAGTACTTCTAAAACCTGAAAGTCTTTTTAACCCATTGAGCTTCATTAGGTTCATTTGCATATGCATGGGTGCGGGGTTATCTACTTGATTATGACATTTACTCCATGGTTATACTTTTGGAAAAAAATTATTCTCCTATTCCCAGCAACCCTTAACTGCCAATAGCTACCCAACTAGGTATTTGCGCAACATGTGTCCCTTCTTCATACTGATGTGAGTGTTGACATCGGCTTTTTGCTTCCTTGTCTTATACAGTTAAGTACAACTATGTCCAGAAGCCTGCATTCTACAGTACTGCCCCCATTTTCCAGTTCTTAAATTCACCCTGTGTGTGTGTGTGTGTGTGTGTGTGTGTCTGTCTATCTGTCTGTCTGTCTGTCTGCCTGTCTGTCCTGTTATAGCTCTCCCATCCAGTTTATGGCTAAGCACTCAATATCCGTTATTTTCAGCACTGGAAATCTCTGCTTTAGCTGCTTCCAACTGCAAGGAAAAGTTTCTCTAACCAAGGCAGAAATCAGCACTGTGATTATATACAACTTACACTTTTTTTTTTAAGAAGTAGCATATGGTAATAGTCGTAGAGTGCTTATCATACTATCTGGAGGTTTACTTACTTACCATACATGAGTCAGAATCATAAGAGCCAGACATGCAGTGTGAGTTTTATTCTCACAAGAACTACTGTCATCCCAATTCTGCCTATTAAAAGAATCAAGGCAAATTTGGAGAGGTGATTTCACTACTTAACTCACTGGGATGTATTTAGCAAAAACAGAACCTAATGGGGAAACATATGCACCTAAGTGATATTTAAAAGTGAAAGCAGAAATCCTTCCTCAAGAAAACACACAAAAAATTGTTATTTAAAACTAAATTTATGGGTATGATCCATTGACTATGACTGTTAATATAATTAAAGTACTTGGAACACTTGGAATCTAGCCAATACTGTAGGTTTATTTCTTCTACAGTATCTTTACATCAGTAACATATAGTGATTTCTATTGGGGCATTTCTTTTACTAAACAAGCAACTAGTAGAACACTCTCCTCAGACCCAGGGTTTTTATGCTAAATCTTTGACCTGCATGAGCATTCTCCTTCGGAGGTGTCCACTCATAAAGGATGTTGCTTAAATAAATGAAAGCTTCATAAGGATCCTTACATGACTGTGTCAATGGTGTACTAAAAAACTCAGAAAGGATGGATGCATTAAACATCTGTGTCAAAGATAGTTCGCAACCAATGAGAACCTGAAATGTGGGGTGAATGAAGAACTAAACATTACTACTTCATTTTAATGAAATTTGAGTGGAGTATAACCTGCTCTCTTCATAAAAGAGTAATTTTTAATAATGTCTGTATTATCTCGGGACCAACACATCTCTATCTTCTTCAGGAAAGCATCTCTTCAAGGGCTGAAACTCATACTTAAAATACAATGCAGGTTGCAACGATAGGTGACCAGTTTTCAGTTAATAATAATGATGCAATGCGGTCCTTCCTCATTTTCTTTCAGCATCAGAAACTTGGGGTCTGTTCTATTGATTTAGTTTTCTCTTGGGTGGGTGGTCTTGTACACTATGGGCACAAGTCCCCAGTTACAGCATTGAAAAGGAACAACCCTAACATAGTGCCAAATGATATAATAGATTTAATCCCAGCTTTTCATTTTTTTTAGTCTTTGTTTTCAAGCTTGTTCATGTTCTGCTGTCTTGGCTCGTTCTACTTGATGCACATAGTATCAACATCCACTATTGACAAGCTGTCGACAACACTGAGGAATCATCTGCCAGTTGTTAGTACTTTTTGAGGACAGTTTTTCAAGTAAGAAGGAACAGAGCTTGTGCCTTGCAACTGTGCAAATAGGAAATATTTTTCTACTTCTTCTTTGGAAAATCCTCAGCTTAGATATAGATTCAGGTGATAACCAAGGACAAAACTTCTGGTCTGGAACAGGAGAAATAAAAGTAACACATGTATCCTGAAATCACTTATATTTTTCTATAAGGATGGACAGAGATGAATGCCCATTAGTGTGGCTGTGAGGGCTCTTTCAATTGTCAGAGACTTAGAATTAGGATTCAGGAAAAAAACTCAGAATTGACAATCAGCCTGGGGGGGAATCAGGGCTTCAGAGTCTCTTTTGGCCCTGACATTGGTCCACATGATTTTATGTTCTTCTAACATACTTAATGTCAATGAAACTTTGTCATTTGGTCTAACAGAACAATATCTCCTGAGAGTGTTTATTACTTGTTTTGTGATATCATTATACTAACACACCAACATGAAAAGCTGCCTATCACACTACTAATTTTCTGACCCAGCTTCAACTTTAGAGTTCAGAAAATAGGAGCAGATGATTCTGGATGCAAATCTCCCCCACCCCCTCTATATAAATATGGTGTGTTGACCTTTATCAACACACCATTTGAGGATTTGAGGAAACTGGTGTTTAGAAAGCATTTATTTCTCTGCCATATCCTAGAAAGGGATGATTGATAGAAGAATTTGGAGAATCTTTACCGGTGTCCAAACCAATGCAAGCACAGGATAGGTGTCTTCCAATGAAAACACGAGAGGATGTGAGCAATAGCTGCAAAGGTCTTAAGTCTCTATCTCTGGCAATAAACTGACGTACAAAAGACTCTTCCCCTCTGGGAGCCAGATGACCTGGTGAGATAACAATTAGTGTGGTTATCTTAACCCTCTTTTGTTTCTGTTTCATGCTCAACATTTGCATATCAAATAAAACAGTGTTTGCAAAAATACTTGAGGAATTAGGCAGAGTTGAAAATAATGTGATTTATATACTGACAGCACCACAAACAAAATTTTCAGCAATCTGATCAGCATAAGGATGACAGAAAGATCTTTTGTGGGAAGCAAAGGGAACAAAACAGGCAAGCTTCATATTTAATTGTGTAAAGTGCTAAAAGTTTTTTCTGGGCCCAAGACAAGGTAAATTATCAAATACTAGAATGAATTCCAGTAACAACTTCACTCCAAAAATAATAAAGATACCTTAAGTCAATTTGCAAAAATTGTTTGGCTTTCTGTGGACCAAGATGGTTTATACTATAACCATTAGATGAGTGAAATCTTTATATAAGAGTGCAAGGATTTTCTCCACAAGGAAGATATGAAAGGAAGCAACCTTACTTTTCATGGTATGCATTATGCTTGGATTCAGCTCACAATCAAGGAAACACAATGTTAAGTTCCCCGTGTATCAACAAGGTATAAACCATCACGAGTTTTCCTGGAAGAAAATGTCTGTATGTGTGGTAATAATAATGTAAAGGGGGAAAAGATTGTAAAATGAAAGGACAGAGTTTCTTATTTGTTATTTCTCAAAATAATGACTGTGGGTTCTTTCCCCACAGAAAAGATGCTATTTATTTTTTAATGATGAGCTGTTTCCCTGAGAAACAAAGTGGCATTCTGTCGACACCATATGGTGGTGGAAAAACAGATTCCACCGTGTTCCATTTGTTAGACTGTCTTCTGCATTTCTGTATCCATAATTTATGTGGGGGCCTCTGTGATTGCCAAAATATTCAAATGGATTTCTCTTAGCAGGGCAGCCTGCATGGGGGGAGAAAGGTTTTCAAAACAGCAGGACCTGAACAGTCCCCTGCTGCTCAGAGAAGCACACACTTCCAAGCGTCTGTCCTTCTGGCGGCTTTCATTGTGATACTAATTTACATCCTCGGTTTAGGGACCATGTTTGCATTCAGAAAAAGCAGCTTATGTTCTTTCATGCTAATACAATCATACTTGAGGTATAACCCGCACCCTTAAAGTCGTATTACTCCTTCTGCCATGGGGTAAGTAGAGAACCTGGGCTGGAAGAAAGCGATATGGAGTGACAACTGAATGATGCCATTTTGAACACATTGATTCTGCAGCTGGTTTCCAAAAAAGACATCTGAAGTGGTTATAGATACATTAAAAATAGTTGTGAGAGACTTCTGCTGCCGTCTAAGCATCTGATTGCCATCTATGCATTCAGAAGCTGTTTGCAGTGGAAGTTCGAGTGCTTGTTTTCTGGTGCATAAATAGAAACATGTCAAATTCATGATACAGAATATGAAGAGGGGACTTGATGAGCGAGACTAATTGATGTTTTGGCAAAATGAAATGCCTGAAAAAAAATTGTTACATGTTCGCACACATCCCCAGATAACGAGAATCTAACACATGAGTATTTTATTACAACTAATTGCTTTTATTCCTAGGAGACTCAGATGTTCTTTGTACAAGTTGGGAATGTGCGTGCTCATTTGGGGAAATGTGAAGTAATTTAAGATGAAAGAACATGGATCTGAGGAATGTAACTCAGTCCTAGATGGAAGGGACAGCAGTGATACAAAAAGAAAATACTATTTGCAGGTTCTTAATGGTAAAAATGCCTAGGTTTATAAAATCGGTGGGCTGTTAATCTGCTATTTACAAGTATATATGGAATATTAGATTATGAGGGAAATTCTATCTGGACATTGGTACTTGTTCCCGTTTGTCCCAAACTGACTTAGACAAACAGCTAGTCCTCTATGGCCCAGCTCCTCCTTTCAGTTGCTTTTACTGGTCGGGGAGCAGAGTTTCAATGAGCCCAAGGTATTGATTGTTCTTTATGACTTGAGTGTCCTGAAAGCATTGCTTTTCCAGAGGGAGCCTTCAGGTGGTGGTCTGTAAGATAGTGAAACTTCAGAGAAATTGCTCACTGGAGCCCATAGGGACAGCTCCTTCACTGGATCAGTCAAGAAAGGCAAAATAGAACTACACCCACTATTCTTCACTTAAAATGTGAAAGTTTTTATTGGGGATAAGAATAAAAATTTCAAAGGTAAAGATTTTGCTTCAGTATTTGGTGCCCTGGCACTTGGACTAGGCCCTAAACCTGATTCTGTATTTCTCTAAATTTAAAAAGATTTGATTGGTGCATTGTTGAGACCTTAGGTGCAGGCCATTTCTAACTGCCTCCATTCTCTCCAAAAAGCTTGTTGGAAGGGAAGGATCTAACTTGAGGCCACCCTATTGTTCGGACTCAAATCTCATACTTTTCCCAATTTCAATTAAAAAGTTATACATTCAATTAGACTACATCTGTGAACCTACTTTAGCAGTAATTAAGATGAACATTATGATATGGGTAATAAAAAGTAATAGTTTTCTTCTATCTCTGGGGTTTTTTGAAATACATTTTCTCGATGGAAATCAAATTATTTCATCGCATAGAAGCAGTGCCTCTCTATTCAATAGGTGAAACGATCCATGGGCTGTTGCTGGTACAATTGCTAAGGCAGAATCATTAAGAATAAAGTTTACTAAATAAAGTTATTGGGTGGCTGCTTTTCCACAAAAGGTTTGGATCAGTATTAAATTAGCAGGAAATAGACCCAGAGTTTTCTCTAACTAACCTATTCTCAGCAGAGAAAGAATTGAAATGGCCTTATTCAAGGACAACCATTTGAAATCCATAAATATTTTATAAGGATGGAATAAATTGCTTATTTTCAAAAAGGTGCTATTGTAAAAATTATTTTGATTTTTCTTTTGCCTCACGGCCCTTGAACAAAATAACAATAGATCATGTACATAGTACTTAGACATTAGGTTATTTCTGTGTTTTCCATAATTGGTACAGGCAGATAGAGGTTCATATTTAGGGTTGCCCTGCAGTCTCCCCAGTGTCTTCCTATAAGGGAAATCATGCCTTCAATGGGACTTGCATCTCATTGCTTCTTCTGTAAATTATCAACAGAAATCGTACTATTTTCTTCAAGATAATGACAATAGATTGAAATGTACTCTGCCAACTTATTTGATAGATAATTTCTACTCTCTGTCAACATATTCATATGTTCCCGAGTTTTGTAGATAGTTATGTATTTGAACAATTGCAGAAATACTGTATTAGGAAACAATTCTCATTTATCTGTGAATTCAACCCCATTTTTTTCTGACTATAGGCTTTCTGTGAATAATGTGTCATATAAGTCTGGGGTGCAGGACATTTGTTCCTTCAAAATGATGGCATAAGAAAATGCAATGCCAGTCATATCTCTTAGATACCAAAGAAGCTGTGTTGAGCCTCCCTATTCTGCTTTGATGTCCTCTTTAAGGCCAATGGTCAACAGCAGTAAAATCAAGTCATGGCTGCATCTGTGGTTAGGGTTAGGGATCAATGACCAACTGAGGATTTAATTCATTAAGGAAGAATATTTACATGGTACCAAGGAAGCAAAGTTAACTCCTTTGCTGTCCATGATCAAGTAGGAAGTAATTGGAAAACATTGTCAAGTGTTCTTTTTTATAAATACAGGCATATAGGAAACATCAAAGAAGTTAACACATTGAGAAATCAGACTTGCCTATAAAAAGGAATATGATTGGACCTAGGAGCTCCACAAATATCAGAGAATTGAATGTGTGTGTCATGATTGTGTAGTCAAATTTTCACATTAGGAGATTTGACTATGAGAGAAAAAGATTCTGTACATTTGTGGCTGAGCTAGTGTAAATACATTTTCAGAATAAAGGTTTGAGAACTTCTCATACTGCCCCTGAAGCTACTGGGGCTACTGGACCTGCGCATTTGGTACCATGGTTCAATTGCATGATTGACTCTGATGTACATGCCTCTATCCAGATTTCATTTCAAGTAACTGCCATATCATCTGTTAAGACAACAGAGGCAATTTCCTTATCCCTTGATCCTAAGTTTAGTTTTTAAATTGGTCTGACCAGTGGAATGCCTATTTGGAGTTGAAGCTTGCTACGATGCAGATGTGATATGTCCTTTGGGGGTTTACGGTCACCTCTGTTGACATGGTATTACCTCTCAGTGATAAGGCCTAGTGCAAAAGTCTTTCCTACTTCCCTTCCACCACACTGGCTTCCTATTCAGTGATGTGTCTCTTTTCACACATTTTCCTACAATTGTGAGGACTAAACTACAGTTGAGCTGTGGCAACAGGAGTGTCATGCCTTCTCTTGAACCTCCAGACTGTGAGCTAAGCAAATAGATTTCTTACAAATAGATTTCTTACAAATAGATTTCTTACAAACTAGACTGACAGTGACAGAAAACAAACTACACCAAGACTGTGTGTGCGTTTATGTGGAGTTGGGGGTGGTACATGTTCATGTATGAATGAGGGTCTTGAGCAACTTCACATGTGCCCCTTAGTTTGTGCTACCCACCTTTGGAGTAAGAGTAAACAAGAGTCTCTTGTTCATTACCATGTATACTATGCTAGCTGGCCCACGGGGTTTTTGGAATTCTCTTTGCTCTGCCTCTAATCTTCCCATGGGAGTACTGGGATTAAGATTCTGTGTGTTACTGCATCTGTCTTTTATGTGGGCCCTGGAGATCTGAACTCAGGTAGTCAGGCTTGTGTAGCAAGTGCCATCTGTATTCTAAGGAACTGATTTTGACTATTTCCATCAATATTGTTGTGTCTTTACTGTGGCTGTAGGGAGAACTCCATAACTCAGCTTGTCTGGCAGTTTAAGCAATAAGACCAATATGAGCAATACTAGCACAGACTATGGCCAGTAGTGATGAGAAATGCTATAACCACTGCATCTTATGGCAGAGCTGCCCAGCTGAGTAGAACTCAAATCAATAAAACCCAGACTCCTAAGCAACTTAATGATTGTTGTTTTGAGCCACTGGTTTTGCTACTGGTGAATATGAAACAACACTAATCAATGGATAAGTGTGATCAATAGCTCTGATGTTTGAGTGCCATATTATTAGATTCTATGGGATAAAAATCCTTCTTTTCATAGGACTGTGAGTGGGTGTCTCCTTCTTTGGGCACCCAATGAAACAAGGTAGAAGAGAAGCAAGTCAAATCCCACTGTTTGTTGACAGACATGACTGGACCACACATACAAGACATCTTCATTGCTAAATTATCCTGGGAAAATTAACTTTAGATAAGCAAATATAGAGATAAAGCTAGGTGTGATGTATGTGCTTATGGAATGTTGAAAGGGTTATAGGTTCAAGGATAGCCTGAGCTACATAGTAAGACCTGTCTTTAAACAAAACCTAGAGTAAGAATAAAAACTATCCTAGTGAAGGACTTAAAATAACTCAAATTACTCCATGAAGTGAGCGGGTCTAAACACAAAACATAACTTTGTTGGCATGTAGAAACCTTAAAAATCAGTTGTAATCAAGGGTTGCTTTATGAGTATTGTATTGCGAATTAGTTTTGTTTCATGGTATAGGAAAGGACACTGTTCATTATGGCTCACATGGTATCCACATCAAAAAAGAAGAAGTGTGAATGCTCAAGAGCTTCTGTTCATGTGGCTTTCTCCTGCTTGCCTTTCTAGTCCATTGAAGATACCCACTAGTGCAATGTTGCCACCAATATTCATGGTAGACCTTTCCTGTTCAGTTAAACCTCTAGAAACCACATCACAGTCAGGATCTGTGCTATGTCTACTGCATGGTTCCAGGTGCAACCAAATTGGTAATGAAACTTAATTATCATGAACATGGAATTATAATAACAGAAAGATAACTATAGGATTTAGATGTTTAACTAATTTAAATGTGTGCTTGCATGCCTGGTTTGATGACTCTCAGACAAAGCCATTAGATGATGTTGCTGATGATGTCTACCTATCTATGTGATTTAGGCTGATTTCTATCTATCTACGTGATTTAAGCTGATATCTACCTATCTATGTGATTTAGGCAGATGTCTACCTATCTGTGTGATTTAGGTTCTTTAACCTGATTTTCTTTAGTTATGTTGACCCCCCAGATTTAATTTTTCTCTTCCCTAAGGTACTGTCTCTCTGTAGCATGAATTTTGTATCTCTCTTCAGATTGCGGTATCATATTAATTTCTCTTTCAAAATAATTTCTAGAGAGTAGAATTTTTACCAAACCTGTGAGAAGTATAAACTGAATCTATGATTGAATTTTAAATAAATAATAATTGCTGCTTCACTTCTTTGAAGACACTAATTTTTTATCTAATATTTTCATGAAAATTTGGAGATGGCATTTTATTCTATAAGCAACCACATTTGCTCTCCCACCATGGTACCCTTAGTGTGGTGGAGAGTTGAAAGGACTGTTATACAGAATGATTCTGACCTTCGTCTTCAGAGCTGAGAGATCACACACAGAGCAGGATGCACAGGGCCAGTGATCAGTTCCCAGTGGAGCTAATTGATAAGGAACATATTTTATGAATGAAGTTACAAGATAAAAACTGAGACTAATGAAATACCCCAATGACTCTGAAGTAATTAAGGAAGGCATTTCATACACTACCTCTAATTAGACTCTGAGGCTGAGAATTTGCAATTGACTCTATATTCTCTAGTGGCACTGACCCCTTGTTTAATCCAAAGGCAGCTGAGGATATTCATAACAAAGGAAAGGAATTGCTACTTTCTAGGGTGACAATGAGCCATTTGGGGGAGTTTGGGGGAGATGATGGATAATTATAGCCATAGCTAATTTAGTGGAATCTGTATGTTTTTTTAAACACCTGTTCAGCCAAGCCAAACATTTTCACAAAATTTTGTTTTGTTTTGTTTTTTTTATAGTTTCTGTTACTCAAAACCTTTTCAGCATTGAAAAAGATGAAGAAAAAATAAGGTCATTGACCTTTTAAAAATACTTTTACAAACCATTTTCTCTTGTTAGTATTTTCAACTTTTGAATGTAAACTTGTAGTTTTCTTTAAAACCATTCTTTGTATACAATGTACCATTTCAAGCTTGCAGTAGTCTTACATATTAGATAGTAACTACTCTTTAATTCCTAAATGTCTTTTCATATTATGCCCCCTTCATATTATCTCATGGATTGCTATTATGTTTCTAAGGCCTGATGATACCATTACAGACAGGAAATATAAATAGGCTTTCAGTCTGTAGATATTTGTTGAGTAGAAATAATGGGAAATGATTAGAAATAATGAGAAAGTAGATTTGTACAGGTAGCATTGGTCTAGTATCTCACCGTCTATTTCCAGAAATGAAACTCATAGACAACACACACACACACACACACACACACACACACACACACACACACACACACACACACACACAAAGCAGTGAAAATAATAGCATATGACAGAATCTACTATGTATGTAACTGTGCACTGGATTTCATCTTGTATGCTTTTGGATAAGGGAAATGAGCAAGGCCTGAAATACCAACAGTCTCTGGAGTGGGAGGAGAAATAGGGTATTATGTCAAAAATTCTTGGATTTGGACAACTGGAAGGGGAAGTAGTAGGCAGCAATCTGAATGAATATTCTAGAAAGGGATTTGGCACCTCCTGTGTGAGCCAAAAAGAGAAATGGGCAGTTGTCTCCATTGTGAGTCCTCTGGGAAACCAAGCCAGGATCACATGATGCAATGATTTAACTTTCAATAAACCCAGGCCATTTGCTGAATAATTAGAGGTGGCAGCATGGAATTATTTAAAATAGCTTTAAATTTATTTTAAAAGAATATATTCCCCAAAATGGTATGATCAGTCAGGAACTCTAGATAATATTTACTTAAAAATTCCTCTAAATGGAAGATCCAAGGCTGGAGGACTGAAGATTTAAGAACAACAACAACAAAAACTCAACATGGCATGTGATATTTTCTTTAACATGCTTCTTTTTATGTAGAGACGTTTCATACCTTTTAAATTCCTAGAGGCTTTCAAAACCTATAAAGGCTTGAAAACTGTTGGTTCATGACAATGGTTGCCAGATGGACACTCAGGCACAGAGGCCCAGCTAAGAGTTCCTCACCCATCAGTTCAGGCACCTCTAATGCCAGAGGTTAACTCTCCAGTTAGTTACAAAGAGCTGAACTCCTAAGCAGTGTCCACCTTGGTTCTTTATGGGTAAGGATATGCATCCAGGAACCTCGGTGCA
The DNA here is from genome assembly GCA_030556225.1 of Cricetiscus sungorus. Lineage (NCBI taxonomy): Eukaryota > Metazoa > Chordata > Mammalia > Rodentia > Cricetidae > Cricetiscus > Cricetiscus sungorus. The sequence continues at coordinate 75,311,018 of JANBXA010000651.1, forward strand.
ACTGGAAGATGGTCAGTGAACCCAAGCACACTAAGCTCAAGTAATTTCTTATTGCAGTATCAATTATAAGGGTACTTTAGTTACGTGTCTTGTGACAAAGACCTGTCAAAAATAACAGCTTAAGGAAGAGAGGGTTTAGTTCTGCTGCAGTTCAAGGGTGCATATCCAGCATGATGAGAAAGACATGGCAGCAAGAAGCCAAAACATCTAGTCACATTGCATCTGTTCATAGGGAGCAAGATCAGTGGATACAGGAGTCATTTAGTTTGCTTCCTCCTTTTTATTCTGTCTGGACCCCAGTTCAAGGTTTGATGCTACCCACATTTAAGGTGACCTGCCTTGGTTAACTTAATCTAGGTAATCCTGCAAGGCAAGCCCTGGGGTTTGTTTCCATGGTGATTGTAAATTCTGTAAAATAGACAATCAAGATTAACTGTTTACATGCCACCTGTTAGTCAGTCAGGATGGTGTAGATTAAATTTGCTTTTAATAAATAGTCTTATAAAAATGAAATTAAATAAAGAGTAAGATTATGAGACCATGTGGTTCATCTCACACAGCTCAGAAAATACACCAACTAGCATCAGATCAGTGGGTCATCCACGCAGTCATTTCCATCACTCTTTGCTTCATGCCACAGTTTTGGTAGACATTTTTACTTTGGATTCATACATTTGCTCCCTAATGAGAAGAAGCTGTTTAAAATAACTACTGATTTAGAGTTTTCTCTGACTTATTTTTTAATGTGATATATTAGAATCTCTTTTCTACTCACATCTTTCAGAAGTGGTGCCAATAATGTGGGGGGTGATACATTATTCAAAGTGGGAGAAGCCATATAACAAACAGGAAAGCCAGCAGTTTATTAAAGATAGCTGAGCACAAGTGCACATTGCCCAGTGATACCAGCAACAAATCAAAAATGATATATGACCTCTCACACACGCCTCCAACATTTAATATCTCTGAAAGACATTAAAGATGCCAAATATTTAGACCACAATCTGAAAGGCAAGTAAAATTCCCTATCACTGTTTACAAATAGGCTGGGAGCTTGGTTACAATTACCTATGCCTAGCTTTTCCTAAAGGGTAAACAACTTTCATGTATTTGTTTGCTAGTGTACTTTGCTTTGCAAAATAGTTCTCATCCCCGGGTGGTGTTTGTTAATCCAAAGCCACTTTACCATAAACTTGAATTATCATTTCTGAGGTAGTTATACTTCATTTATGTTCAATTTCCAGTTCTTGTAGGCGCCTGTCATTTACATTTATTTGTTGCCTTCTTCCTGCCCCATGTTTGATATTGAATGATTTATAAGCAGCTATTTTAAAAACACTGAAAAAATGGTCTCCTTCTAAGCAGGTAATAGTGACTTTTATTTTTATTGTAGAATATTTCATAATTCTTCTGTTTTATGAGTTAGAGTTTGGCTCTTCTTATTCATTTTATCACGAAAATTTAAACATAAAATGATGAACAAAATAATGTAAGAAATTTGTGTACCCATCATTCATCTTCAACAATGATCAGTCATAATCATTATGGTTTTACTATACCTCTTATTGCATTATTATAATTGAAGCAAATATTAGACAGCCCTTTATTTCTTTTATCCATAAAATTCTTGGCAATTGTGAAACATGTGCTTTAAATATTTAATTACTACTTTTAATTACAAGTGGGTCCATTTAAGAGTATAATATTACCAACTATCCACATTACTTACGTATCCAAATTACATTTAAAAATTTTGTTTGAATCAGGATCTATATTATATTGTCCATTGTGTTAGTAATTGCTTGATGTTTCTTTTGAGAATATTTTATCAGTTTCTCCTCTATCCTTTGCTTATTTTTAACTCAATTAAGTTTTCTATTTTTCTTCTTTTATTTGGGAAAAGCTATGCTGTTTCCTGCGGTCTGTATTTTGCCATTGGAATCTATGTAGTATGTTTTAACATTGTAATTAGTCAGGTGTCTTATAATTGGATATTCAGGTACAGTCTTGGCTAGGTCAAATTTCAGTTTCTGACAAGAATTCTTGCTACTGTTGCTACCTGTTTCCTCCAGGAAGTTAAATGTCTGCTTATGACTAATGTCTTAGCACTTCGAGCTGCCCATTGTTACATCCACTATTTTATTAACTGGTGGGGGAAAATGGTGATAAGATTTCGTGCATATGAAAAGGTAGGTTAAACATTTGGATTCCCTTGTACTGTAATATCAGTACAAGATATTATTCTCTGTCAAATCTTAGGTGATAAATAAAAACTTTTACGTGGGACTCATAGACTGAAACTGTTACATGTGTTTCAATCCATTGTAGTTATAATTCTTTTTTTGCTGATTTTGTTTGTTTGTTTTGTTTTTGTTTTTCAAGACAGAGTTTCTCTGTATTGCTTTGGAGCCTGTCCTGGAGCTAGCTCTGTAGACCAGACTGGCCTTGAACTCACAGAGATCTGCCTGCCTCTGCCTCCCAAGTTCTGGGATTAAAGGCATGTGCCAAACACACCCTGTTCTATAGTTATAGTCCTTAATGACAGTATAACTGTATCATCATGACAGTATAACTGTATTCTTTAAGTGGGCTCTTTAGCAATCTGGACACAACACTGGTAGCTTGTTATTTATTTATTTATTTATTTATTTATTTATTTATTTATTTATTTATTATTATTACTATTATTACTATTATTTGCTTTTTGGTTTGATGAAGTATTGTAGGCCTCCCCCTCCTATATTTTGAATCAGGAATTTTTCAAATTCTCTGGAGACCACATTTCAGATATTAGGGATATTTACTGATAAGGAGGAAATCTATAATTATTTATATGGATTTTTTTTTAGTGAACTGAATTAGGGATTTCTTTCATGAAATTTTATACCATTTGTTCATTCTGTAATTTCAATTTAGAAATACTGAGTATACTTGAATTTTCCCTATTTATGCTGCATCTTCTTAGCCTTATAGCCACCCTCATTTTAAATTTCAAGGATGGAAAAAGCAATATGTGTTGTCATAGTTCACCAGCTTCAAGAATCCATTATCAGAATGCTTATTCTCTTGGGGTACACAGTTAAATAATATATAATTATTGGTGGCATAAATTATTTTAATGCATTGAGCCAAGAAATTCACAATATTTTCTCTATGGGATAACATACTTTGGTGAATTCAGCATTAATGGGATGGGCATCTTATTTTGCACGATGGAGCTTTTCTTCATATATGTATATATATTTTTTATTAACTTTGAAAATTTCATACAATGTATTTTGGTTGTATTCATGCCCAATCTCCCCTTAAATTCTTTTAGATCTTCTTCTACCTTATCCTCCAACTTTGTCTTTTATTTTTAATTATCTACTGATGTGGGATAATGCTATTATACACTGTAAAGATTAGTCACTTGTATTGTTTTAACAAAATGCTGATTGGCCAGTAGCCAGGCAGGGAGTATAGGTAGGGCTAGCAGACTAGGGCAATTCTGGGAAGAGGAAGACAGAGAGTGAGTTGCCAGCCAGAAGCAGATGAAAATGCTTTATTGAGAAAAGGTAACAAGCCACGTGGCTAAACATAGATAAGAAATTATGGGTTGATTTAAGTTGTAAGAACTAGACAGTAATAAGCCTGAGCAGTAGGCCAAATAGTTTATAATTAATATTAGCCTCTGTATGTTTATTTGAGACTGAATGGAAGCAGGACTACGACAGGGTGGGACAGAAATTTCCATCTACAATCTACTTTGTGTTTCCCAGATATTTCTGAGTGTGAAATAGACTTACCATGGACTACACTGTTAAAGAAAATAAAGTCTCCCTATTTCAGAGGCCATTGAATGTCAGTAACACCTCAGTTAGGGATGCAGAGTCATGAGACATCTGTCCCCTATCCATGTTGGAATGTTGACTGGTTAGATCTTGTGTATACACTTACAGCTCTTGTGAGTTTATGAGTGGAACAATCTTGGCTTGTTCCAAAGACAAGTTTACTCTGGTTCTCTCCAACATCTGGCTCTTACATAATTTTTGATACCTCTTGAGGTGATTCCTTTGCCTTGCAGGAGGTAGTGGTGGTGATGACATGTGTTCCATTTGTGACCAACACTTATTTTCTGTACTTGAACCATTTGTGAGTTTCAATGTTAACTCCTGTACACTGAACAAAGAAAGTTCTCTAATGAAGTTTGAGAGATACACTCATTAATGAGCATACTACTGTGGAGGTAATTCTTGTTCTTTGAATAATTAGCAAAACAAGAGTAAGCTTCATTCCTGGGACTGACCAGGTTCTCAGTCTTCGGTTGTTGGCTGTATTTGTAGTACCAGTTATGTATTTCTTCTAGTGAAGTAGACATTAAATGTATTCAGAAAAGGGTAGGATACTATCATGATGCTCATGACATGATTGCACCCAAGGGCATATCTCGCTAAGTGGGTCATTGTTGAAGTACAAAGGTTCACAGATAGAAAAGACTGTTGACTGTTTTCTCCAGCAGCCTGCATAACACCTTCCAGTGTTTGAAATCTAACCAGCATGAAGAAAGCTTCCTAGTTAGCACTCATATCTTTCCTCTTGGTCCTCTAATCAAAACATGTGGTGTCCTCATCAGTCAGACCTTACCATCAAATTCTGATGGGCTTCCAAGAGCAATGGAATTATCCTACACCTGACACTGGGCCTTTTATTTGGGAATCAAAGTCCTCTGGGAAGAAATTTATTCTCTGTGTAGGTTAACTCCCACTAAACACTCCTATCTGAATATAAGTATATATTTGGGAAATATAAATAATAATTTTTCATGTGGCTTTTTCAAACAGGCTTAGTGTTAGTTATCCTTTCTCCAAATTCTTTTCATTTTCTTCTCTTCACCTATTCCTCACTCATCATTAGTCCCCCTTCATATCAACTGTTTCTCTGTTTTTCCAAGATTCTTGGATTCCATGTTTACTTCAAGTTAAACAGAAAAATCTGTGTATAAGTCAGAATATATGACATTTGACATTTTGTGACTGGGTTACCTCATGCCTATAGTTTAATGTTTTCCAGCCCTGTTTATTTATAAAATTTCAGTATCCATTCTTCAGCTGGTAGATATCTTGCTGTATCTAGGTTCTAGCTATCATAAAGACATCAGTGATGAGCATGAATGAGTGTATCTGTGTAACAGGAACCATTAGACTAGCAACACTTGCTTCTTTTCTACTCTTATTTGCTTGGAATTCTTCATCCATCATTTCATCCTAAGGTAGTATTTACCTTTTCCTATAATAAGACAGTGAAAAAAAATGATTGTGTTTTCTAGTCCAATACACTATTCTGTGTATTTTGATGGTGAATTGAATGAATTAGACCATTGATATTTAGAGCTACTATTGAAAAGTATGCATTGCTCTCTGTCATCTTGAGGATTTTTGTTGTGTTTGGGGATTTCTTAATATTTCTTTGTTTAATGAGTGCTGTAACACAGTTATTATTTTCCTCCTGTAATCTCTTGAGTTTGTCTTCAGGCTGAAGTATTACTTCCATCATTGTCTGTAGGGCTGGTTTGGTGGCCACAAATCCTTTCAGCTTGTTTTTATCATGGATGTTTTCTTTCACCTTTAATTATGACAGACTTTATTGGAAATTTTGTTTTTTTCAGATTCTAAGCCTTTCTTGATTTTACAGTTTGGAATGGAAAGTCATTATTTATTGTGATAGGACTGTCTTTGTATATGACTTGGCCTTTTCTTTCATACATTTAGTGTTTTATCTATAATATGACATGGAAAATTTCTTTTCTAGTACTGTCTAGTGTCCTGTGTGGATCATATAAGTAAATGGCCTTCTCTTTCCCTATATATGGGATATTTCCTTTCATGCATTTTATTAAATATATTTTCTATGCATTTTACATGAAATTCTTCTCCTTATTGTATTCTTGTACATAAGTTTTATATTTTCATAGAGTCCCAGAATTTTTATGCCCAGTGCACACATTTTAGTATATTTTGCCATTGAATTTGAATAAATGCTTTAATTCCTCTGTTTTGTATTCAGCCTCTGATGAGTATGAATAGCCTGATAATTTTATTGTCTATTTTCCACATGATCCATTCTATTGGTAACAACTATAGTTGGACTTTCTTTGGACCACTACCTCCTGAATAATGACAGAGAAACTCATTATTAATTATGAAAGCTTGGCCTTAACTTAGAGTTTTTCCAAATAGCTTTTAAAAGTTAAATTAACCCATTTACATTAAAGTATGTTTTGCCACATGGCCTGTTATCTCTCCTCGGTACCTTAAGTCCAACTTCTTCCTTATCTGGCTGGTGAATCTCCTTCATTTGATTTCTTTTCAGTTCTTGACCCTGATGTAAGGTTCAAAAAAGCTAAAGAATTATTCTTTGCTTTCAGTTGAGCTAAATGTGTTTTTTTTTTTTTTAAATGAATGTTTGCATGTGAGTATGCATGTGTGCCTGTGTATGTGTGGGTAGTTATAAATAATGGAAATTTATTTTGATAGCTTAGAAGATTGGAAAGTTGAATATTAAGCAGCCAATAGATTCAGTGTCTGGTGAGGCCTTATTCTCAACTATAAAGATGAACTTCTCTATGCATCCTTAAGCTTTGGAAAGGAAAGAAGAAAATTCTTTGTCTGTACCTGGTAGAAGAAAGAAAAATTACTAACAGGCTCTCTGATCTCTTGTTATGAAGCCCCAATTCTGTTACTGGTAGACTCTCCTAATCTAATTACCCCTAACAGCTTTAATTTGTAGCCTTACATTTGGGAATTAAGCTTCAGAAACATTTCAAAAGAACATGAACATCCAAACTATAGCACATTTTCTCACTTGCATTATTCTGACAAAAAAAAAAACCTTATCTTTTAGTTTGTTCTTTTGTATTTAATTTGACATTTTTAATGTTGCTGCTTTTAGAATTTTTTTCTCAGTTTTCATTGATTCTAAGCGATTTGTTTATGATTCTCTTGGCTCAGGAATGTTTCTTGTGCTTAGGATTCTTTGAGCTTAGATTTTGGCTTTATACTTTCTTAAATTTCATAATATTTTTGTCGATATTTCTTCAAATTTTAAAAACACACACATTGTGTTTTTGATTGTTTGTATATGGGTGTGCATTTGCATATGTGGGTGCAGTGTTCAAGGTATCTATAAAAGGATACTAGATCTTCTGAAGCTTGGGTTATGTGTTGTTGTGTGTCACCAGGTATAGGTGTTGCGATTCTGAACTGAAGTCCTTTAAAAGTGCAGTACCTGGTCTTAGCCATAGAGGCATCTCTCTAACATCAATTAAAAATAAACTTAATTTCTTACATTGTACTCATTTAATTGTGTGCACATTTGTGCCTGCATCATGATGTGTGTGTGTGTGTGTGTGTGTGTGTGTGTGTGTCTGTGTGTGAGAGAGTGTGTGCTGTGTGTGTGCACACACACATGTTGGAAAATAACATGTTTTCTTGTTTATTTATTTTTTGCACTGGAGATTAAATATGGAGCCTTGTACATTTTAGGCAAATACTACATTACTGCACCTCATTTATAGTCTTTAAAATTAAATTACTCTTTATCCTTCCAAATGAAACTGTTGCTTCAGATGCTTTACTTTGCATTTTAAAATCCCTGAACTGGCAAGATTGCTCAGTGGGTAAGAGTAGCTTAGCACCAAACCTTATGACCCAAATTTTATTCCTAAGACTCTCGCAGAGGAAAGAAAGAACAAACTACCATGGGTTGGCCTCTGACCTACACATGGTATGAATGTACATGTGCACATATATGCACATACCCACAAATGTAATGAAAATTTCTATGTGATTATTCCTTTATAATTTCATAGATTTGTTTATTTATCATAGACACATTTTCCTTAATTTCTGGATTTATTTTACTTATAATAATGTCTTCAAATGCCTCTTCTCCTACTGCCACAAATGGATTATTTCACAATTAAGATAAAACTAGAGTTGGCCATCACAAATGCAGTGTAGTGTACAATATTATCCTTGGGTGTCAGAGTAGTTCAGTCAAGTTATGAAGGCCAGCATGCAGGATATGACAATGAACTCAGTGAACTGGGGGTGGGGTGGCTGGAGGCCAACTATCCTGACTCCTTCACAGCTGACTGTGTATAATTAGTCATCCAAATAAAACTGGGTTCTCTTGATATCAAAGTCTCCTTCAGTAGTACTTTAATGGGCTAAGGATTATCAGAAAATATATCCAGATCTTCATCACTATGTCATAGGCAGAAAATGACATATAGTGAAAAATACTCCAGTGAAGCCCTCAACTAGGTAGTACTCAAATAGGAAGATTTGAAAGATAATGACTATTCAGGCATTTAAAAATTGCAAGATTGCAAGAGTCAATGGAACAGGAAGTTTAATATAAGACTGTCTTTTAAAATTATACATGTGGATTCTCACCAACCTGGTTGCCTAAACATAACCTGAACAAAGATGGTGGCAATATACACACTAATGTGGACAAGGAAAAACTAAAAAGATTTCAACCCTACACAATAAACTATAGATGGCTAAGAAAAGCTGAGAAAAGGAGAAAGTCTTTCCAGTGTGTGTGTGTGTGTGTGTGTGTGTGTGTGTGCGTGTGTGTATTAGTAAAGAAAGAAAAAGGTAATGAATTTTAAAGAGAGTGAAATGGGGAGTACATGGGAGGGTTTGGAATCAGAAAAGGAAAGAGAAACTGATGTAATTAAATTATTATTTCCAACAGTTAAAAAATGAAAATATTAGCATTGTTGGTGAAAGAAAAATGTTGATATGACGATGGTCTTAGTGACAGTTGGGAAGGAAATGTCCAATGAATGAAGAGCAAATAAATAGAAGAACACATATTTAAAAAAGCAAACAAAAACACTATTGTATGGCATTCTTATAAAACTAGAGAATTTAAGTTAAAATGTCAAGTCTGATGCAAAAATTAAGGAAATTGAAAATAAGTGGATGAAACTGGATAATTGTGTGTAGAAGACTGCAGATAGACCCATGGCATGCACAAAACTCAAGTCCAAATGGATCAAGGACCTCAACATAAATCCAGCCACACTGAACCTCTTAGAAGAGGAAGGGGGATGGACCCTTGAACAAATTAGTACAGGAGACCGCATTCTGAACATAACTCTAGTAGCACAGACACTGAGATTGACAATTAATAAATAAATGGAACCTCCTCAAATTGAGAAGCTTCTGTAAGGCAAAGGACACAGTTGACAAGACCAAACAGCAACCCACAGTCTGGGAAAAGATCTTCACCAATCCTACATCTGACAGAGGGCTGATCTCCAAAATATATAAAGAACTCAAGAAACTAGTCACCAAAATACCAAATGACACTTTTTAAAAAATGGGGTACAGAAATGAATAGAGAATTCTCAATAGAGGAAATACAAAAGGCTGGAAGACATTTAAGAAAGTGCTAAACATCCTTAGCTATCAGGTAAATACAAATCAAAACAACTTTGAGTTACCATCTTACTCCTGCCAGAATGGCTAAAATTAGAAACACCAATGACAACTTATGCTGGAGAGGATGTGGAGAAAGGGGAACACTCCTACACCGCTGGTGGGAGTGCAAACTTGTGCAGTCATTTTGGAGATCAGTATGGCTTTTCCTTAGGAAAATGGGAATCAGTCTACCACAGGACCCAGCAATCCCACTCTTAGGCAAATACCCAAATGACCCACATCCATGCAACAAAGACACCTGTTCAACTATGTCTGTAGCAGCATTATTTTTAATAGCAAGAACCTGGAAGCAACCTAGATGCCCCTCAACTGATAAATGGATAAAGAAGATGTGACACATTTAAACAATGGAATACTACTCTGCGGGGGGAAAAAACAGGCAAATTGATAGAATTTGAAGAAACCATTCTGAATGAGGTAACCCAGTCACACAAAGAGGAACATGATATGTACTCACTCATATATGTATTTTATAGATCACCAGCCTATAATTCACACCGTCAGAGAAACTAGGATACAAGTAGATTTCTAAGAGATTCATATATGTTTTACCACAGAAGGGGAAAAGGACAAGATCTCCTGAGCATATTGGGAGTGGTGGAGGCAGTGAGTGGAGAGGGAGCTAGGAGAAAGAGAAGGGGAAGAGAGGAAAGCATGTGGGACTATGAAGATTGAGGGGAAGAATAGATGAGAGAGAGAGAGAGAGAGAGAAAGAAAGAGAGAGAGAGAGAGAGAGCATAAAAGAGGGAGCCATTATAGGTTTGAAGAGAAAACTTAACCTAGAGAAATGTCCAGAGGCCTACAAGACTGATCCCAACTAACAATTTGAGCATCAGTGGAAAGGCTACCATAAATACCCTTCCCTGATAATGAGATTGATGATTAACTTATCCACCATCATAGAGCACTCATCTAGTAGCTGATGGAAACAGAAGCAGACACCTACAACTAAACACTGAGCTAACTGGAATCCAGATGCAGAGAGTTAGGACAAGTCCAGGCCACAGAAACACAGAGACAGCTGACCTGAACAAGGAGGAGCTAATAGGTCCCCAAACTGATAGCTGGGAATCCAGTATGGGACTGACTCAGACCCCCTGAACATGGGTCTCAGTTAGAAGTCCTGGGCAGTCTAAGTGACCTCGGACAGTGGAACCAGGATGTATCACTGGTACACAAAAGGACTTTGTGAGCATATTCCCCATGGAGGGATACTCCCTTAACCTAGAGGCAGGAGGAAAGTCCTAGTCCCTACTCCAAATGACTTAATAGATTTAGATGATCCCTCCTGAAAGGCATCACCTTACATGGAGTGGGGAGTGGTAGAAGGGTAGGGTGGTTGTGGGATTTGGGAGGGTGGGAGAGAGGGAAAGATGGAAAGAGGGAGGGACGAAGGGAAGGAAGGAGTGGGGAGTTAGAGGGAACTGGCGTTGATATGTAAAATATAAATGAAAGATTAAAAAAAGAAAATAAGTGGATGAAAGAATAAGCAAGAAAAGTTAGGTTACACTGAAGACAGCTTTTGAAACAGATGAAAAATTTCAAACATTGCAGGTCCAATTCTGGACAGGTGCTGGAAACAGTTTGGAAGTGGGTGTGTCTTTGATACAGGACGATGATGACTTGAATTGAGAAAAGATGGGACACCATTCAGAGTACAACCCTCTGAGCAAGGCAAAGATTGTGGAGAGCTCTTCCCAACACCAGTGATTCTAGGTGCCTTAGCATCTTTAGTTAAGCCCTTTTCACTTTTAAAAACACATTTTCAGAATATCCTCTGATAGCTTCATTACTGAATTTAATAAACTGACCCTAAAACTTAAAAAATGTGATCAAATTTGTTTTCTGTTTTCCTGTTACCTCAATAGTAATTTTCCATGGTTTCTTGAACATTATGGTTAAGTAGTGTAGAAACTCTGGATTCTTCCAAAATTGTTAAGGAACAATTATTTTCATACAAGTTGGTGGTTAATTTTGTTCCATTTTTTAATAAATTACTGTATCTTGGAATATATATTTCCAAATTACCATATATAACAATTATATTTTGAAATATATTCCAAATATGCATATATTACAAAATTTATATCTTTGAGTATATGTATATTTCCAAATTCATGTATTTAAATTTAATTTTCAATGTGCCAGCATTTGGAGATAAAGCCTTGGGGAGGTAGTATGTCATGAGGATGTAGTCATCACAGGATAACTGTCCTTGCAAGAGGAAACCAGGGGACCAGGCAGTATGCATAGCTCTTTTTTATGTGAGCATATGGTCATATGGTAAGAATTACATATAATTCAGGAGAAGTCACTCCCTAAGTCTAAAGCTTAGTTCTCCCAAGACCCATCTCTTATTTAAGGCCTGAGGAATGTAAGACAAAAACATGTTTCTGATAAGCAACCTAACCTGAACCACTTGGTGTCAAAATCCCAAGTGCCCAAAACATGGGTTACATCCAAACGCTATATGCCTCAGTTGATGAGAACTGACAGTATGTTTCTTAGCTCTTTGATCTGATTTTCTTTCTTCCCAGGAATGTCCTCTAGGTAATGACTCTGCAGCCTCCAGCAGGGATGTGATCAAATTTTGAAAATGAGGAAAATCATTTGATTTGGCAAGTATATCTTACCTAGAGCTGTGCATCTCCATCTCATATTAACTATTGTAGGCTTTCTTTGTTGGAGCCTTGTCATCAGTAGATGGAGAGGCTCAGGTAGTTACAGTGCATATCAGGACTTGTAGACTTGTGATTCTAAGTCATTCCTGAGAAATCTGGATTTCAGAACACAAAACTACCAGAGTGATTTTTAGATTCGTCTTTGATGTGATCAAAGCCTAGAAGTCCATTCCTTTTCTACTGAAAGTAAAAGCAGGATAAGCTGAAAGAAATGCAACCATTTGTTTTGTCTGTCGGAGAACCAAGATTATTGAGCCAAACACTGCTGTGGAATGTGGAGAAAGTATCTTTCTTTCTTCCTTCCTTTCTTATTCCTTTCTTTCTTTCTTTCTTTCTTTCTTTCTTTCTTTCTTTCTTTCTTTCTTTCTTTCTTTCTTTCAGTCTTTCTATCTATCTTTATCTCAGAGAGAACAAAAAGCTCACATGGAACAGAAGCTTTTGGGTAACATAAGCAGGAATGCTTATGTGCTAATGCTGACCTAACCCTGCTGTGTGATTGTAGACCAGTATGGGAGGGGTACACTTCTGCATACAGTGAGTTTGGGTTCAATGAAAGACCCTACTTCAGTATACTAGATAAAAAACAATTATGGAGAATGCCTTGCATCAACCTTTGAGCTTTACATGTGCTTACATACATACATGTGTCAATACACACACACATACACACACACACACACACACACACACACACACACACACACACACACACACACACACAAACATACACACAAGAAAAAGAGCTAGAGGAATGTTTGCTACCATGAGATACGTTTTCCTGAGCACCTATTAGCCTGGGGCACATGCCTTTTCAAGTTTTAAATCTATTCTATGTTGGAGTAAAAACAATCTAAGAGTAGTAAGCACTCAAGCATTAAGAGGAACACACTCCCTACAAATTCATGTTTAGTTTAATTTTGTTTTCAACCCGCTATTTGATACTCACGTTTAGCTCAAAACTTCTCTTGAAACACAGCAAACTTAATGGTACCTGAAAAAAAAATGAGTGTGGATGCTAGAGCAAAGGACAGGACTTAGGATCTTGATGATGATTTTAGTTATTCCACCGGGATTTTTTTAATCATTATGTCAACAAGAATGTGAGGATTTTGCAAGGGTCCATCAGTGCATTCTGTTGCTTTGTTTCCTACCAGAATTAGCTGGCGATGTGGTTTTTCATATCCATGTCCAGAATATTATTTAATGTCTACTATATAATGAACCGAGTTATGGATTCTAAAACTTATCTTTCCCCTTTCTTTTAAGTTTTGTTATTTAGGAAACTAGGTTGCATATTTACATTGTGGTAAGAGGAGCTAGTAATTGGCAATGGAAGGGAGAAAGTCACAATAATATTTTGCAAATAAAAACAGCTCTTTATTGAGGATGACTAGATTTAATTAGTATATTAGTTAAACAATTCTCTTTGGTAGAATTACACCTTAATTTTTAAGTGTTAATATAGACTGCCGATAATGGTTCTTGATTCCTTTGCATGATCATTTTCTGGGAAACTTCATTGAAAACATAGTAAGCGTGATATATTTTTCACTAATTGCTAGGAAGTGCACTTTAAGGAAATACAAATGGGTTAAACTCTCAAAACAGATTTTATCATCTGGATAGATAATGGGGTGATGGTACAATGCCCAAATTATGCAGAACTCTTACTGATATCCTGAAGAAAGCTTCAGGTCACTCAGAAACAAAGCTGCTTAACTTCCAACAATGTACAACACAACCAGAACCCTCAGTAAGTCTGGCTAGATTGTCATTGCATCTAAAACTATGTCTTAAATCTATCCTTTCAGTTGAGAAACCAAGGCAGTGTCTAGTAGGGAAGGTGTTCTTGCAGAGAATGGAATAAAGATGGAAGTTCCATTGGAATGAGGAATAACAATAAGAGTTTTTCTAATGCCATACAAGAAGGGTTCCAAAGAAGTTTTGCAAATAGTAGACACTTGTATGGGAACTAATTTATTTAGGATACAAATAGAAGGAAAGGACATCCTGTAAGAGTGACCCAGGAGACATTCAGGGCAGAGTGAGTGTTGAAGCATGCCAAAGTCTTGGTAGATAGAAAACTTAGAAAAGCAGACAACCTCAAAGATATAGCTTCCTTCTCCAATCCTTTAGTTCCTGTGAACTAGTCTTTCATACATATGCAGTAAAGAAAGATTTGGATAATTTGAGGAGAAAAACTTCTGATGTCTTTTAATTAATAAAGCATGTTAATATTTACGGTCATGGATGAGCATGCCAGCATGTCCTGGTCTTTCTGCAAAATTAAAGGCTTACTTCCTGTGTCAGATGGAAGAACTTAGCAAAACATTCCAAACATCATTAAATCACACTGTTCTGTTCAACTGATCTGGCCTACATCCTTGAGGCTTGCATCTTGCTCATTTCCCAGAACTGTATATCCCAGTACATCTACCTTGTGCAGAAACTCAAAACTAGCTGCAATTACAAGGACAGTGTTCTGCTTGAAGGAAAAGGAATTCCTAAAAGTTTCCTATTCTATGGGGTAGGACTAAGCATGCCTCTGTAGAAAAATAAAAAAGTGGTATGGGAAAGATAGTGCCCCAGAACTTGATAGAGGTACTAAAAAGGCACACTCAGGAAACACACACCCACCCACACATATATACAAGAGACCCTTTTATTCTACTCATCCATTTTGGAGATATTTTTCAAATCAGTATAGCCTACTTTTAAAGCATTTCATTTTTCAGCTTTTTGTATATTTTTAAATGGTTCAGTTTGCTTAAAGTGCCTCGGGAAGAATATGATCAAATTCACTGATGGCAGAAACACTGAATGAAAATGGACAGGACAGAACTATCAGGGCCTATTAAAATGGACCTGTGAATACAAAGCACTCTTGGCTGTACATGTTGACATATCTAGGGATTAGTGAAATTAAACCAAAGATGATCATAGCCTAATTAAGACTAGACCTTGCAAGCCATGGTTTTTCAGCTGGAAGGACTGAATTGTATAGGGACCCAAGCCAAAAATTTTGTTGTTGGGCATATTTCTGAATTGCCATGTTGACCCTGTATGCTGTCTTAAGATGTTCTCCCTTAATGAGTTGTCAGGGAAAAACTGGCCCTTTCATTCAAGTGTGAAGATGTTGCCTCAAAATCATGTAAGTCTAAATGATTTTAAGTGTTCTTCTTGAAAGTGGGCCCAACTGTGACTTAGATAAAGAGGAGAGGGTGATGAGTATTTATTCGTGACATTACCCAGATGTTTAAGCATGACAGATTTTTCAATAAGGTAGCCCAGGGATGAAGTGCAGAAAGGGATGCATATCATAATCTTATATACCATGAAGTTGCAGAGCTATGACCAACAAAATTCAGAAACTACGTGAGAATCCTAGTTTTCACAAATGAGCTGTCATGTTAAAGTAAGGGTGGTATTTATTTGGTTCTCTGGATTCAGGGTCATAAAAGAAGGAAATCAAGGGGACATAGTTCTGCAGGAGGTGAGGAAAATGGTCCTAGTTAAAATTCTGAGGACAGTTGTTTGAAGATGTCCAGTCAGTGTAAATGTACTTATCATCTTCTCAGGGGTGATGAGCACTGGAAATCACTGCATAACCTTCTAGGAGGTCAACACCAAGAGAAGGTGATATGATATCTTGAAGTCTCCATCATGAAGCTCTCATTTGCTCTTTATTTTCAATATTAAAGTACCTGTCAGACATTTCCAACAAATGGTGATATGAAACTAGATGTTTATAGTCAGAAGAATAATTAACAAGGAAAGAAGGAGTGAGTGATGAAGAAAAGGAGGGACAAATCTTGACCTAAGTTTTACACTTCATAACAATTCAGGGCATGGCTGGTCATATGACTCACTGGCACTGGCTACCAAGTCCGACTACCCAGTTTCCATCTCTGGAACCCACATATTGGCAAGATTGAACCAATCCCTGGAAGTTATCTTCTGACTTCCATGTTTGTCATGATACTTGTGCAGCTCCTCCACCTCCCTCCACATAGACCTCACAGAAATGACAATTAATTGAAAAATAAACCTTTAAGTTAAAATGAATCACTCAAATATATCATATAATATGCTCTTGTGAAATGTTTAAAAAAAATCCATCAAGATCATTGAACTCTAATGACTTTAGACTCTTAGACTTGGCACAGAAATAAGATGTACAAGAGAATACATTCATAATTTTAAAAAAATTAAAAAAGGTATAAATTATCCTGTTAATATGATGCAAAAACAAACTATAAATTCTGAAGAAACATTTAAAAGCTACATGTCCAACAAAGATCCAATACGTAGACTGTACAAATAATTCACAAACTCAACAGTGATGAAATAGAAACAAATACCACATTACAACATGGACAAAACATACAAGTGCCCAGAAAAGTAATGAATACAGACATGGGAAGATTTCCAAGGCTCACATGTGCTCACAGAGACTAAAGCCACAAGCATGGAGCCTGCATGAGTCCAGACCAGATCCTTGTATATGTTATGGCTGTCAGCTTGGTGTTTCTGTGGAACTCCTGAAAGTGGTATCAGGTGTTTCTCTGACCCTTGTGCCTGCTCTTGAGACTCTTTTAATCCTATTGGGTTCACTTGTCTAGCCTTGATATGGGAGCTTTTGCCTTGTCTTACTGTATCTCGCTTTGTTCTATTTAGTGGTTGTCTCTCAGAGGCCTGCTCTTTTCTGAAGTGGAAATAGAACAGGAGTTGATTTTGGGGAAATAGGATGTGGATGGAGAATTGGGAGAACTGAAGGGAGGGAAAACTGTGATCAGGATGAATTATATGAGAGAAAATTCTTTTTTCAGTAATAATAGTAATAATGATGATGATGATATCTGTCAACTTTAGCCACTACTAAAGTACAAATTAAAATCCAAATGAGACACCCCTACATATGTTAAAAAAATCTATTTAAAAATAGAGGTGACCACACTGAAGCCAGCAATCATGTGGAGAAACTTTGATACTCATATATAGCATGAGGCAATATGAAGAGGGATACCCAGGAATACAGTTTGGTTGTTTCTTATAAAACCAAACATGCAGCTGCTGTCTGACCAAGAAAGTGCACTCATGGGCAACCATTCCCAAGAAATCAAACCTTCTGTTTATGCCTGTCCATGGTAGCTTTTAGCTATTTAATATTTTATGGTCAAAATAACTCATATCTTTTGCCAAATGAATGATTAAATTGTGGTATATGTATCTGATAGACTGTATCTCATTAATGAAAGAAAGAATGTTCTGACTGCATCAGACAACTTGGACAACTTTGATGCATCTTCAAGGACTTGTGCTTGCTAGGAAACAAAATCCAGAAAGCTTTTATACTATGATCACTTTGTTTATTTTTAAAATGGTAAAATTATAGATACAGAACAGTTCCAGGGTTACTACAGCCATGAACAAGGGTTATGTGAAGGAAATAGAAAGGGAACTTGCTTGAGAAAGAAAGATGCAAGTTTTAAATTTTTCTTTCTCTGAAGCTCTCAGTACATTTTCCTGAGAATTTACAGAAAACTACAAGGTCTATGGAGATATCAGTTCATCATAGCAGCTGCTCTTGTGAGTGTTTCTTTCCATTGTCCACCACTAAGCACATGAACTTGAGGCAGTGTACTTCCTACCACCGTGTAAGTGCTGGCTAAGGTGGAGGATGGGCTCTGCTTGGAAAGTGCAATTGCCTCCATGCACAACCTGCTTCTGTTAGCACCTTCCTGGGAGGAGAGAAGCAACACCATAAAAAACATGCCACCCAAGTTGTCATGTGAACATTTCGTTTTCACAGAAGAGACCTGAGGGAGTAATTAAATTTCTCTGATGGCCTATCTTCTTTAAAGGTTGTTTACTAGTTTTTTTTCTTCAATAAGCACAGAATTACCCATGGTGTTTATTTAATGAAAAGCTAGAAAATCATGTATGTGTTTTCACTTTTTTTACTCTTTGTGTACATCTGTCTTACTACTTCTCTGGGTCCATTCAAGAGGCATCTCTGAGTCTCAGAAGATACTTCTTGATGGCAAGAACTGTACTAGGTTTGGCCATGAGGAATGAAGTTTTTTCTGGGGACATGTTATTTTTGTTTGTATGTCTGCTTGAATAGATATGATGTGAAATTAAATCTGGCCCACGGGTTGATACCAGGCTTATGTGATGGGTGGAGGGGGCATATGGAGGGACCAGGGATAGAGAGAGAAGGCTGGCTAGAATGTAGCCCCAAGGTGATAAATGAAGGTCTGGAAATTTGCCAAACAGATCATTGTGGCATAATCAGCAGAAAAGAGGCACCAGCAGCTGATGAAATATGATCTTAAGGGAAAACTCAAATCCAGTTATTAATGGAGGAAAAGAGCCAGGCTGGGCTTGAGAAGTGATTTGAAGTAGAGGAGCATGAATAGACATAGTGATTAGATAATGTCAGTTACTTCCTTGCTTCCCAGAAGAGGATGTGAGGGAGAGATGAGCAACAGTCACACTAGCTTCCTGGTTGTTGCTATCACATTCAGTATATAAAGAAGAGCCCGGATGCACAAACCAGTCCATCTGTGCCTTGGCAGATGGGATGAGAGTTGCCCAAGTGAAGAGCACAGTGTGATTTAAGACTGGCTCTAAAGGACATTATACTTGGGGTAGTTCACATACAATTACATTAATATGGCTGTCTCAGAGTTTTAACTGAATGAACAGTTTCTGAATTGATTTTATTGTTTAAAATCATGCTAGTTAATGGCTTTTCAAAATAAAATTGCCTTTGGCTGACTTAAACATCAGTAGAAGATTAAAAAATTAATTTGATTGTATTCTAAGCCCCAAATCAAGATTTCAATAAAATTGGACATATCCCATTTCCTTCCTTTTAAAATGACTTATTTTTGACCATTTGATGAGCCCAAAGCAAACCAAATTATAAATGGGTTCTGCTAAATCTTAGCTCAAACCACAGGAAAATCCTCTATTCGCTATGAACTATTGAGTAAGCTTTTAAGTTCCCCAGTTTCTTCAACAGAAAACAAAATGAAGACAAAACATCTCTTTTGTTGTGAAAGACTCATAGAGTTACTAATATAGTTCTTGACTTACAGCAGACTCTCAGTAAAAATTTTCTATGTAATTTTTGTTATGTATGAATATATCCATATAATTAGTTCTTTGGCAGATGCCTTCAATGTTGAAAACCCTGCATAGGAAGATGGGACATCCTGGGTGAATCCAACAAAGGGCAAGTATACAAAGGAAATAATCTACAGGATAGATTTGGTGATTTTTTAAAGAGTATTAATACTGAATACTAAGACAATAAAAAAAAGATTTTGGAAATTCTCACCTGTCATGAGTTTGGAGTCCATTTTTTAAGTTAGCTGTTGGTAATCTTTTCTGTTATGAAGCTGTCTGGTAAATACTTTGGGGTTCAGGATCATTCACTTTGTGTCATAATTGAATTATTTAGGGCTACTCTGGTTGACACCATTAAACTAATCTACATGGAGGTATTACAATAAAAGTTAATTTATAAAGCAGATTGGTAGGCCCAATTTGGTGTGTTTGTTAATTAATTATATAGGCAGTAGAATTCAAATATAGAATTATTGCTTATATGTAAGTTGACTTCATGCCTAGCTACTTATATCATACCCTTGTAATAGTATTAAGTCATTTGATAAATATTTAAGTGACCAGTATCATTAAGCTACTTTTGCTACCTTCCAGAGAAATAGCTGTTCCTAGCTTTTAGGAGTTCCTGTTTTAGTGGAATGAGAGACCTATATATGTTACTGTACTCTCATGTAAGCACTATTCTACATAAACCACATTTAGCAAAGTTGAAAGTGGTACACTTACATTTTCACACCGAGAAACTCCCATGGCCCTGAATAGCTAGCTCTCAGCAAAGTATTCCCTGATGTTACCATGGACTTGATGAAGCGTGTGACTGGGTGATGATATGTCTTAGTGTTCTGCAACCTGGGTGAATGACAGTACTCAATGGATGCTGATTGATTGATCACCGGCAGCCCGGAGAGCAATTTCCAGTGACCTAGAGGGCCGTGTCCTTGCCTCTATGCTACCTGTCCTTTCTATTGATGACTTAGATGAAAACATGGAAAGCATGCTGATCAAATTTGCAGATGATATAAAGCAAAGAGAGAGAGACAGCCAACATGTCCAAACTCTAAAATGATTTCGACAGTTTGGAACAATAGCCCCAATCTAACAAGAACAAAACTTAATAGGGATAAATGGAAGGTCCTGCACTTGGGTTCAAAAGTCAAATTGTGTGTGAGATTGGGAGGAAATAGCTAAGCAGCAGTTTTGGGAGATTCCACGGAATGGCACAGTGGGAGTTCACCATACAATGTAAATGGCAAAGCTGCCAGTACACACCAGGTACATTGCTTTGATGGATGTGCCCAGGGAAAGGGAGGTGGCAGTATCCCTACAGCAGGTGAAGGTCAGATTGTACATCCACATGGTCCAGAGTCCTGAGGCACATAGATTCAGTCTTGGTCAAGGTAAAAGACTCCATGTGGCACTAGAAAACTTAAGAGCATCAGGATTGAAGTAGAAAATTTAGATATTGAGTATTTTATACAGGTGTAGAATGACAAATACTGCATGTTTTCCCTTGTATGCAAGAGCTAAGAGACTGAATACAAACAAAGAATAAGGTGTTAGTTACCAGATTCTGGGGAAAGTTGGAGGGGTGTGGATAAGGAATTTTAAATAGATGAAGGCGCTTAGAGCCATAGGAGCAAAGAGTTCTTACATTCTGTGATAGAATAAGATCATGACAGTAACAATTACCTGAATATTTCAGAATAGTTGGAAGAGAGGATTTTGATTGTTTCCACCACACAAAAAAGATATATGTGTGAAGTGATAGACATGTTGATTGGCTAATGTGATTCTTATAATTATAATTGCAGTGTCATATCATATAAAATAAATGTATGAATAATTACTATGTTCTAATTAAAATTAAAAATATTTTCAGAAGAAAAAGAATTGTTGCCTATCTTAGAGTGATAGTCTACATTTGTGTGGGCTGGCTCCTTTCCTTGACATCTTAATGATTGGGAAATAGAGGTGCATTTAAAGCCACTAAGTACATATTAATGTACTTCTACAGGTCTTTCAAAATTCTGGAGAAGGCAAGACTCCAAGTGCCATGCAGAAATGATTTTGAAGTTTTATGAAAGCCTGTTGCACCTTAGTAGCCTTGCTCAACATTAGTATTCATGTCAAGCAGAGCATCCCCCTGCCCTCTAAATGATTCAAAAACAACTAACAAAGAAACAAAAAGGCAACCCACAATAATTCTCCTCTTGCAGACAATATGGAGCCATTATTCATTTAATAGTATAAACATTACTCTCCATCCCAAGGTTACTAACTTCTGGGTCTTTAATGGACTTCACATTGTACTTAAGGGATTAAGAGACAGGTTTGTAATTGATTCTTTTTGTTGGGGGAAATAAAGAAGATGAGTATTTACCTGGTCATGGGTTATGTTATTGATGGAATGTAAAAAGGCTCTCAAGGGTTATAGCTGCAGTATAGTTTCTTTCCTTCATCTCAGAGGTGCATTTGTGATTAATTCCTAGAAAACAGATCTACAAGAATCGGTTCTTTTAGTAAGTCTTGAGTTACAAATCCCATTTTCATTAAATTACCCACTTGCTCATTGAAAGACATTATACTTCTCTGTGCACCTACTATGTGCCAGACATCTTGAAATCTCTAGAGAAACAGAGTTTGTGGTGTTGAACAGCATAAAAGTCAATTCCACTCTTCAGTGGGATCATGTGGGAGAATAAGTATTGAACATATAACCATACACATAAATAAGAAATTCAAAAATTGTAGCAAATATCCAAATTAAAAAGAAAAGAAAATGAGGAACATTTACAGAATAGAAAAGTGTAAAGTTGGAAGGAACTTGAGAAAAGAAGTTGATATGGTTAATTCTTCTGAAAAAGTGGGTCCTATACTGGTTTTCTGTTGCCAAATCTATAAATTATATTATACTTTTGACAGGTTGCTCTATCCTTAGAAATGTGTAATGCCTATTCTTGATTGTCAACTTGACTATACCTGGACTTAGCTAAAATCCAAATGACTGGGGGACACTTGTGAGTGAATTTTTTCTTAATTAAATCATTTGATGTGGGAAGACCCACTTTCAATCCAGATCTCCAAGGTTGGAAAAATCCACATCCAATCTGGCAAAATATATAAAGTATATAGAAGAAAGAAGACCTCTCTTTTTCTGCTTTCTCTTACTCTCACTAGAAAGTCCATTTCTTTGCTGGCATTAAAACCTGCTTCTTCCAGACCCCAGTATATAATGAAGAACAGCTGAGACATCCCTTCTTGTGGACTGAACAACTACTGGATTCTTGGACCTTCATAGACTGCTATTGTTGGATTACCTGGATCACACTCTGTAAGTCATTCCAATAGATCCCCATTCTATATATAGAGATTCACTCTATGAGTTCTGCTACTCTAGAGAACCCTGACTATGATATAATATTACCTTTACATGATATTATTGCTCAGTGCTTTTATGTTTCAGTAAATCTTCACTCCAGAAGCCTGTAACAATGGGGATTTAACACATAAATTAGTGTTTTTAGCAAATTCATGGGGCTAGGAAAGTGAGAAGCCAAGAGTCAGAGAGCCAAGTAGGAGCTTAAGCATACAAAACTCCTGATATAGCTAGTCAGAAGATACCCGGAAAAAGTAGAATAGATGCCATGCACACCTTCAGGCTAGTATATAACCTCAAACGGGGCATTTTGGAAAAGTCTGTGATCTCAGTCCCCATTGTAGGAATTGCTGACTGTAGGACAACCCTAACCTTTTCCATTGCTATCTATGTGACTTTGTAGACAAGCATCATGCTATGCCTGTGGACCTCATGGAGGAGCAGGATTGGCTGATTGGGCCTGTGAGAGATATCTATTTTCTTTTATCTCCATATCTTCTTCCCATAGTCTTCTAAGAAGAATGGCTCCGAAATCACTTCTGTTTAACCAAATCTGTAACTGCAATCATGATTGGTGATGACTCTTATATTAACCACAGGGACTTTTATATCCTGATGACTCTCAATCCAGCACAAACCAGGATATGCTGATAATTTAATGTCCTGACACAAGTCTTAATAAAAAAATAGGAGGAAGCCAAAGGCAAAATTAATAGAGAACTTAACTTGGGGAGCCCTCCCAAGTTGAGCTATTCATCAACCATATCAGGCATATTCCATTTTAAAGATTTATGCTGACCAATATTTGTAGGGGATGAGCTTCTAGCCACTGTGATGCCTGCCTATCCAATGTCTCCATAAGAAGAGTATCTTGTGTCTTTAGACAAATATCATATTTTGAGAATTCCATAAAGAAAAACTGTATTTATGTAATTTCCACACCATACTCTTAGTTGCCAACTTTCCCATGCTCCTCTTACTCCCTTTCTATGCCATGATCTCTTCTTTAAAAAGTGTGTGTGTATGTGTGTTTCCCCATAAATTCAACCTGTTGATTTATGCATAACTCTTCTTCTAGGGGTGGGCCTTGTGAGATAACCCTTATCCACATTGGGATGTCAGCTGCTACCGTCATTATGCAGTTTTGCTTAGGCAATCTCTTTTCAAAATATCATGGTACAGCTCCCTGCCATATATAGAAGACACTATCTTGTAACAGAGGACCTGGTCTTGGGCTCTCACAGTCTTTCTGCCCCCTCTTCTGTAATGATCCCTGAGCCTTAGTTGTTGCTATTGTATTATAAATGTATGAACTAAGCTTGGATACCCCATGGTCAGTTTTCTCTGCATTTTGATCAGTTGTAGATTTCTTGGCAAGGGTGTGAGAACTATATTAATCTATGAATGTAACAATATGTATTTAGAATATAGTTGGGGATTGTACTGATTTAAGAATGGGACAGTAGTGGATTATTATTTAGGATTCATGGCCTCACCAGCTACAGGTAGTTAGATAAGTTTAAATACAAGGCAAGATTTCCATCTTATTGAATGGGTCCTAAGTCTGAAAAGTCTTCTGTTGTGTACCCATGAGATTTAAGTGCCTCTATTGCACCCTTGGGTACATCTGCCATGTTGGTCTTTGGTGTGTTCTATAGGCTTGAACGCTGGGTATGTCTTTTTGTTGATTTCTCCCTTGGGAACTTGCATAGCAACTTTAGATGCTACTAGGGAAGAGGCTTCCAGATCAGTATAAATTTTGATTTCTCTAAATCTGATGATAGAAATATGTGGTATCTTCTGAAAAAGTATGTTATCTTCAAGTTATGAGAAGCAGCCAAGGATACACACACACACACACACACACACACACACACACACACACACACACACACTGTGGGGAGTCAACTTGGAATCCACTGAATTGGGAGTTTGATTAATAGTCAGTGGCTCTTTAGGGAGCTTTGTCATCCAAGTGTCACAAATTCATTTAATTTATTTATACATTCATATACATAATAATATATAGTGTACATGTATTTTTAAAGTAAGCATAAAATAATGGTTCCCATAGCATTGCCCAAGAAACTCATAATTAGGTTCAAACATGATCTGGGTTGTTTTCTATGAGTGTGCATTTCACTATTTATCATTGTTATTGTTTATCTATAGTAACTGAATGAACACAGGTATGTCCAGTGTCCTGGTACTTAAATGGAGAACTAGTGGTATGCTTGTGGGTGCACAGGATAGAGTGACATGTTATTATGGTAGGTAGTATGCTGCATAAGGGATGAGGGTAGTTAGTGGAACCCATGAACAGTCCTTTATTATTTATTGTTAGGCCTGTTCCAAAAGGCCATTGTTGATTGTAGAAAACAACTTTTGACAACAGGGCCTGGTCCAACTGCTGCAAGAGGATGAACATTAATAGTCAAAATGATGATGGCGGCTACAGCAGCAAAAGAACAACGAAAAAGCTGGTAAAAAAAAGACAGCTATGGGATCTGAAAAAAGAAAAAGAAGGTGTATGAGTGTGTGTGTGTGTGTGTGTGTGTGTGTGTGTGTGTGTGTGTGTGTGTGCCAGAACAATTCAATAATGTCTGAGAAAGGTTTGGATTTATTGAGAATGAAGCAGGCAAGCTCGAGGCCATTCGTTCAGGCTCGGCCCTTATAAATGATTTGGAGAACTTTGTAGCGTGGTAAGTAAGCATAATGGTTTTTGTATTGAACTGTAGCACCCTCAGCCAACTTGAAAGAACCAAGATTCTCTAGAATTCAATTTACTTTGCATTAACGGGAGATCTGATGCTCGTCTGCACTAACTGCTTCTTTTATCTGAGCTGCTAAAGAGTCACATGGTTTAGGAAGAAAATTAAGAGATTTCACATTTGTTGCTCTAAGCAAAATCATTTTGTTATCTACTTTAATGAGAGCGTGGATGAGTTTTCCTGTTTTAATAATCACTGTCTTAAACTTCTCTTCCATGAAGGCAATATCAACAAAAACTCTCCAGAGGATTTATCGTTATACAATTAGTTTTTCTCTCTCTACCATTTGAAATCCTTGAAATTATTTTTAAAATAGAAGAGACAATTTCTTTTACTGAGTTTTCTGGGTACATATAAGGAAAATGGGCATTATTGCATTGCTTTGAAAAGCTGACTGACATAATCTGTGGTCTTTGTTGTTTGAATTCACAGTTGAGTTAAGTTGTTTTTTTTATCTTAATTGTTCTAGCCGTATATACAAGATCTCTGGGGTTTTAGTAAGTTCTGCAGTCACTGTGGAGAGAATGTGTATGTTCATTCTGCTGGGAATTCCTAAGAACCAGAAAAATTCATTCTAAGGTAACATGCATCTAGTCATCTGGGTGAATCTATCTTGGCTGCTTGAAGACAGACAGGTCATAATCTCTGTGGTTCCATATTTTGCATCCAAATCGCCTATTAAGCCCCACTAAATGATGCCTTATCAAACTCCTCCAGACTGGAGGGAGGGAGCCCGATTTCAGACTGAGGTTTAACACCGAATCTATTCTTAATGCATTTATGCATGTATTATTTCTATTCTCTCAGCTTCTAGCGTACTTGAAGAATGCATAATGAAAAAAATTAGACAGTTTAAGTAGGCAAGGAGTATAAGAAGAAATGTCATGTCAAGCACAAATGGAAAGTGAACTATTTAGAATTGTTACAAAAATATCAGGCAAAGTTACACTGTTTTAATTGTCTGAGACAATGTATTTAGGACAAAGGGCTGCTTATCTCATAAATAATATTAGAATGTAACATTTGAGGTACAATGTAATGTATTATGTCAAGGATAATGTTGCAGGGTACACTTACTATCATGACCTTTCTTGTTGTTGATGATGCTGCAACAAAACAAAGCTATAATAGACAATGTTCAGGAGAGATTTCTGCACAAGACAAGTCTAATAGGATCTAAGTTGGATATTGATAAAATAATTAAATCAAAAGTGTTAAGAAAAAAACATCTCATAGGATAGTGAAATTGGCACTGAAATATGGACCAGTGCAACTCTGATATCCTCTTTCAAAATGAAGTTACTGCTTGAGCTTTCTAATAAGCTGAAACTTTTAGTATAATATTAATACTTGAGATGATTTGAATTTCCCTGATTGCTAAGGAGGGTGAACATTTTAAAAAGAGATTTCTTTGCCATTTTTATTTCTTCATCTGAGAACCCTTTTTTTCAGGTCCATCACCAATTTTGTGACTGGGCTGTTGATTGTTTTTTTTTTTTTTTTTTTTTTTTTAAATCTTTATACATCCTAGGTTTAATCCTCTGTCAGTGTGTAGTTGGCGAAGATTCTCTCCCTGTCGGTGTGTGTACTATACCCTGATATAGGTACCCAGAGGCTTCCCAAAACATATGTGAGACTTGAAATGAACAATGTTTCATAGTAAACAAAAAGGAGACACACAGACTGTCTTGGTAGGTGGTAAAGAAGCAGGCAGGACACTAGAAGTGACCGTGTTAAGTTTTTATAGAAGAGATTGAACCTCAAGTCAAAGAGAGATCATCAGCCACTCCTACAGCCAGAATGTTCCTTGTAGCTTCCTTAAGTCAATATGAACTGTAGAAATATGATGTAATAAAGGCTAAGCTATTAGTAGCTTTTAATAGTCAGACACAAGCTGGCATAAAGTAGTATAATGAGCAGCAAGGTTAGAATAGTAACCAGAGGCCTTGGCCTGCAGGAGTCTACAGCAATCATTTATAAATAGTCCCCACAATTTCAGAGTCAAGATGATGGTCAGGCAACAGTAATGAACAGAATCCAAGTCTGTTCAATGAAAGGTGGGGTGTATATCACTGAAGATGGGGCTTGTGATATCATGTAAATGTATATGCATTTGTTCCTTTTGTTTTTCCCCACAATCACACTTGACCATTTACATGCTTAACAACACACATTTGGGGGTGAGGGTCACACACTTTCACAAATCTGTTTGATATTATATTAGAACTTTTCCTGGCACTAAGAGCTCAATACACAGTCATCAGCTATATACTGGAGGGGTGGCATAAAGATGTCAAAGGATAAAGGGGGTTCTGTCCTAGATCTATCTAAATGGGTCCACTATATCCATAGCCTCACTCAAATCTTATTTTTCTTAGTCTCTGAAACCTTACTAGAGTTCCCTGACCTTCAGAATAAGAGCAATTATTATTGTAAAGGTCAAGTAGAAGATTGGAACTGCTCACTCCACCTCATATGGCATCCCAGGACCAAGCCAAGAAGATAAGCAAAAGCTATAGCAATTCAGAGATGAAACAAGAGAGGTTAAGGCTATCTTCAAAGACTTAAAAGATACCAGATTTTAGCTCGCCATGTGCATTCATTTAAATAACAAAGAAGCAAAGGAATATCTGGTGGACACTTCTCTCTTAGCTGACAGACAAAGAAAAAAAAACTGAGGAGGTGTTGCTAAGAAACTAAATCCATCAAATCTGCTCTTAAAGACGTGTGTTCATATCCATGCTTTCCTGGTCACACTGATGGATGTAATGGTAGAGTATGCAGTGGAAAGTGAAAGAAAAGTGAGTTAAGTTAGTAGCTCAGTTGCTATGGGTAAGAGCAGAGAGCAAGGAGAAGAAAGTGATGAGTGGATAGTGACCTGGTCATTTAGCAAATATATGACATGGTTAGAATTTTAACTTTTAAGAACAATTGCAAAACTATTCACCAGATTTAAGAAGCTGTGTGACACAATGTAACTCCTCTCCATGCTTATCTGGGGTACTTTGTGTAGAACATGTTAGACTGACCTGTATAGTTGCTGTATAATTCCTTTTGGTAAGTTTGTGTGTGACTCCTTTGAGTATGAGAGTGGATATATGTGGTCATAAAAAGGCAAGTGCATGGTGGTTTGTAAAACACATATATGATTAGGTTTTGTCTATCTTACTGAGATTAAGATATTAGAAGGAAAGCCCAAATTGTATGACATCTATGATTGAAGAGTGGGGCTGTGGAAACCATTTGTGCTGAGGTAACAAAGGGGCAGTGTGTTCTGCAAATAATTTTAAATGATGATAAAATTCACTGCAGGTGGTATTCTCTCCATTATCCCTATAATCTGGCAAATCTTTAGTTAAAATTTTTGAAATATGGTTTATGGGTAACAATATTTATTTTAGTATCCTATAAGTTCTCACAAATGTATACACATGTACAGTGATCACCATAAAATCACATGCATATCTAGATACACTAGTATTACTTATGTAGAGTAGTATAAAATTGAGATACACATACCTCTATCACATTACAGTTGGTGGTAGCAATACACTATTCTTTTCTGGAATAATTTTTATTTTTTTATACTCTAGTAATCTCAGTACTTATTGTAAGTTTAATTATCTATGTAACTCCAATGCCTGTTTATAAGTTGTCATTTAATGACTGAGGATAGTAGGCTAATGTCCAACTCTTCTGCATCCCATCACGGGTGTGATTTCAGTCACTAGAGTTGAAAACACAAGGTTCCAATGCTTCAGGGTTATTTGAACTCATCTAGGCCATGCTGCATATTTCCAGCCACCATTTGTAGCACACTGGCTAGCATTTAAACCACACAGCACTATAGTCCATTTTCATCTGTCTTCTTGACCATGTGGCA
Organism: Cricetiscus sungorus; assembly: GCA_030556225.1. Lineage (NCBI taxonomy): Eukaryota > Metazoa > Chordata > Mammalia > Rodentia > Cricetidae > Cricetiscus > Cricetiscus sungorus. Next base: position 75,340,363 of record JANBXA010000651.1, read on the forward strand.
TTTTTTGTGCTTAAGGTTCTTTTATTTATTTATTTATTTTAACTGTGGAGCAAGTGCAGTTTCTGAATAAGCAGATGTGAGTAAAATTGTGATTTATGAATTCTATACATGAAATGTATTTATGAGTGCTCCATCACCTCCATTTTCTAAGTCTTCTCTTACATACTATAGATCCCATTGCTTCAAGTGAAAGGAAAATTTGAAAATCAAAATTATTGAGAATGTTCTTCAACCAACTATGAGGGAAGAAAGACAGAAACCTGCTGTGCTTTCTGTTAAACATGAACAAGGTTTGGGTTGACAAGTTAGAAGAATTTAAAACTCTGTTGTAGGAATGCCCCTGCTATTTCTCATAGCCATGACTAATATTTATGTATTGTTTTCCCCAATTTTATAAAATATATCAATGCACTTAAAGTGATGAAGAAATTGTTTTCCCTTTATAATATGAAACTAATTTAGTGTGTAATTTACTATATAAACTAATTTCTAGCATACCACATAGTTTATTGAAAATAATTTTTCTAAGAGTCAGACATAATTATCTTTATTATTTTTTCTCTTTCATGACAATGATTGAAAAATATATTTCTTTTTGAGGAGCAGGAAAAGATATTGCTTGGTATCAAAAACTCTCTACAGTTCTCTGCCAAAATCATTTCTAAGTTTGTAGAGATGAGACAACAAAAGGGAATCAAACATAGGTGAAATGACCATATTGTGGGACATATTGAGCTTGAAGAGTCGCAGAAATAACTAGTAGATGATATTATGTGGGCAGATGGATACAAGACCCTAAAGTCCAGAAATGAAGCTTAGGTTTGACATGTACATTTGTTCATTATTAAGCCACAGGAAGATATTGAAGTAAAGAGAAAGGATGTGTTTGCCTGGGGAAAATGTGCTGCGTGGCTATTCCATACAGCCTAGAAGTAAGTCACGAGGCATATTGATATCCGAATGGTAAATGTGATCTGGCTAAAGGAACTGAGAAGAACTGACCAAAAATACAGAAAAGGACAAATTAGAGCTACAGGGGCCAACAATAAGCTGTAAGCCTGTGGTAATAGTTACTGGTGGGCCTAGTAAGAACAAAGAGACATACGTGGGACCTAAGAAACAGAAATATTTGCTGACAAGGTTCATGGAGTGCTATGGATGGAGACCAAATTTTAGGATTCTGGAGAATAGAAGACAAGAGGAATTAGTCACAGAGAATAAACAAATGTTCAAAGTCTTTCAAAAGTTTTGGCTGTAATGGGAGGAAGTGAGGGAACCAGGTGGAAGCAAAGCAGTGGGGTAGCAGCTGGAGTTTGCTGATAACATAGGTTCTAGGGGAGAGAAGCTGAAATGGAGGCTGTGACAGAAAATCTGGTAGTTTCAGACTCCTTTGGTTCCATATCTAAGAAATCTTTGCCAAGATCAATGTCATAATGTGTTTTTTAGTGTGTATTCTTAAAATTTTACCATCTCCAGTCTTACTGAAATAACATAAGAAAACCTCAAGTACAACAACAAACAAGTCTTTATGGAAAAGAAATCTTAATACTTTAAGGAAAATTGGAATTTGAGTTGGTTTTGGTATATATGAAAATATTCCACCTTGTTTCATTTTTTCTATGTAGATATCCATGAATTCTCACATTCTTTCTGAAGGCTCTCTCCTTTCCCATTCTGTATTTGTGGAATCACTCTCAAAGACTGGTTGGTTATATAATATCACATGACTTATGGGTGCCCCTTTTCATGTACCATTAGTCTACAACTAATGGTAGAGAGAGAGAGAGAGAGAGAGAGAGAGAGAGAGAGAGAGAGAGAGAGAGAGAGAGAGAGAGAGATTAAAAATGAGCAAAGCAACTGAGTAGACATTTTTCTAGAGAATACATAGAAATGACCAACATGATTTTAAATATATTTAAGAGCACCCACTCAGCAAGAAAATATAAATCCATTTGTATTACCTTATCATCTTGCAACTATCAGTAGTTATTATTTTAAAGAAGTGATGGCAATAATTTTGAAGACCTGGGGCACTTGTACATTGTTGGTGGGAATGACAAATAGTGCATTTTCCCCTGGTCAACAATATGATATGAAGACTCTGGTGTACATTAAAAATAGAATTAGCATATAATCTGAAGATTGACTTTTAGATATTTATCCAAAGGAATTAAAATCAGGAGTTTGGATGATCTTGAATTCCTATTAGCTCTCTAATGTTTAGAACTATTAACAATAGTCAAGATGTGGAAAGAATGTGTCTGCCCACTAGGCAGTTTTACTGATAAACTATGACACATATGTTAATATTACTCAGCTTTCACAAAAAGGAAATTCTGACACATATGGCATGTATGACATTTAAAGAAATTATGTCAGAGGAAGTAATCTATTCAACAGAAGGAGAAATGCTTCACGATCCCACTAACATGTAGTACCTAAAATTGTTAAACTTGTCAAACAAGAGATTAGGATTATGGTCCTCAGGGTCTTTATTGAGGAGAAGTAGAAAGGTGTTTAATAACAGGTATATGTTCAAGAAATCTACTGTACAACACCATTCCTGTTGTTGATAATACTTTGTTATCTCAAAACTTTAAGGGGGTAATATCATGTGTTTTTAGCAGAGTAAAATTCAATATAAGAAAATCAAACCCAGTAAAATAAAAAATAAGTCTTTAAGGAACGGGGCCTTAATATTTATAAGATATTGTAGAGGAAAGAAAAGCTTTGTGATTATTTAAATAATAATAGTTAATTACTTCACTGAAGCCTTCCTTTTCAACTTTTGCTTGGATTTGGTAAAGTAAGACCTGTGCCCCCACAGTCTCACTGACAGTTAACCTTGGTTTTAAGTTAATAATGTCAGAGGAAGTCAGCAAATTAATGATATTAATTTTAACTTTGTAGCATGTATTAATCTTTTCAAGCTGTATCAGCTAAGGCCATTATGAAAAAAAATCTGTGATTGGATCATATAACAGGTATACAGACCATTGTTTCCTGACATGATGCCAACATCTAATTCCCCATTCTTTTTGTTGTATGGCAGTAACATAAAATTTATATCCATAACTAAATAAGATTAGTGATAGTGATTTATTTTGAGATATATTAAGCTCTTATTATTTTACTTCCTTTACTAGCCCCCCAGGAACATAATTTCCTGGGTTAGTCAGGTCCAATGAAATGACCACAGCTTTAAATACTGCCAATACTGCTGATAGCACTAAGGGACAAATTATCAATGGAATAGACAGGAATTTATCACTATTCTCCTGTAAGATCAAAATACATCTTGAAGTATCTCATTTGAATATATCACATAATTATACCATGTTATATTATTTTTGCATTATAATGATTTTTATCCTGTTCTTAATCTTTCCCTCTGGGTTCATGGCCACCCAGCTAGACAGGACATTTTACAGGGTCTTTTATCACTCTCATCTCTCCATTCTGCTGTCTAGACATAGCAGCAAGTTTAGTAATTTTGATATACCTGATGAGTTGGTAGAACTGTAGCTTTAGCCAAGGACTTTCATCATTTCAGAGAGTAAACAATCTCCTCCTATGCAACCTGGAAATATTGCTTTATGAACATGTGTCTTGATAGAAGAATTTGGTATAACCACTTAGATTTAATACCTAGAATAAAGATTCTAAAATACCAAAAACTTGACAATCTGGTAGCCACTGGGTTGGGGAATTGATAGATACCACGGGCTATGTGGCTGGTAATAGCTGGTATGCCATAGCAAATTACTTGCCAAAACTCATTTCTGTTAAGGTAGAAAGCAAAGCATGAGTCCATGGCTGATTGGCTTCCTGGAAAGTGACTGGATAAAGCCAGAATGTTTTGATATGTTATGTACTTCTTGTTGCTTTTAGAAAGATATCATCTGGAAAATATCAACAAAAGACTTGGAAATAGTCTTAGTAATGTAGGGAAGAAATCAAAAGTGCTTCAGAATTGTAGAGTGACAAAGCATTTGCAAAGAGCCTTTCACAAAAGCCAAGTCAAAAGATACAACCTAAAAAGAAAGTCATATAATATTTGGATGTCATAAAGAAAATAATTTCCAGTATCCGTAGAGAAATAGGTTGGACTGGGTACTTATTCTGGATGCTGAGTCACCTTTTAGAAGGCACATAGGCAAGTACATTGAATGAAGTTTCTTAGAAGTGGGATGAACTGGAGTCCTGCAGAACAGACACTTAGTTTTTTTTTTAGATAATTGTAGATCATAGGGATGGTTTACAAAGTTTCCAGGGTTTTGACATTGTACTAGCTAAAAACTCTGTAAGACTACTATTTAACATCCCTAAGAAAAGCATATATTTCAGCTTGCAGCTCAAATTTCAAATGTAGACACATCAGAGGGAACTTTCTTGAAGACATAGCCAAGAAGGTAGGAGGACAATGGACAGAGAAGTTCTCTGTAGGGAGTGGGGCATGATGGACCTGTGGATTTTCTCCATATCAGGGCTGTGAACTAGGATTTATTCCTTGTTATAGACAGGTTTGGGCTTACAAGTCTCTTCTGAGGAATTACAGGATTGCTTCTTCCAGTTACATGTGATGAAAGGGAAATGTATCTTTCTTTACACACAGAATAATGCCACCCCAGCAGAGCATGTCAGGAACCAGGTGAGGACTTGTAGCTCACTTAGAAATCTCAGAGGTTTGGGTGGCAGAAGTAGCCCAGAGTGAGCAAGCTGTCCTTTCCCTGTGGTGAAAGGGCTATGTGGTAAAAGGACTGCAAAATTTTAGGCATGCCCAAGTGACAAGCTGAGTTCTAAGTTACCACTTATGTCTATTTTCACGAATCTCCCTTTCATTTTAGCTATAGGCTTACTAAGGAGAAAACTTCATTTCAATGCTTCTCAGAAACTTGTAGTCATGTGACTAAATTCCTGTCAGTGGGATACCAGGATAAGTACTATATATAATCTTTTGTCATTTTGTCATGGACTTCTGTCTGCATTTGCCCCACCATCTACCTTTATTTCCCTCTCCATAAAGGATGACTCTGAAAATCATGTAAGTAATAATCTGAAGATAGTGTACTGTCTCAGTATCCTGGATCCCTTGCTGGTTTAAAGAAAAGGAGACCAACTATTTTTTCATTGTGGAGGGTTATAAGAGAGATAGAAAAAAAAATGCTTACCTTGCTTGAATCAATGATTTGATGTCTGTTGGCATAAAGTTACAAAATAAGAGTGCTTTAGTCTTTATCATAACTTAAATTAATATTTCATTGGTCTCTATAATGAATGCCATAACATTTTTGAAGGGCACAGATATACTGGAGTCTATATTCAAAGAAGGCAGATGTAAAGGGAACATTAAGCACACCCTCCAAGAGGAATGATAAAAGAGTTAGAGACAGACAGAACTCATTCTGTGAAGAGATAATTACACATATATAATTACTGAAATATTGTTTAATTTTTATCATCAGAAACAGAGACACATGTGATCAATGTGTAGTAACTTACTGAGGAGAAAAATAACAGCTTTTGTATTTATACATTTTAATATGATTGTCTGATATCCATGTCCTGAGAGCAATTGAGTTTTCTCAGAATGCTTCTTTTCAAGATGCTCAAAGAAATGGATTGAAAAGATGTGTTCTGAGATCAAAAAGTTTGGGGAATACCGTATAAACCAAGCTAAACAAGCTACTCATGAGGCTTTTTATGATTTTCTATATGGAAATCTAAAAGTGTGTCTTTAAGAGAGAACTCTTTCCCCATAGAATGCAACTGATATTCTGTATAATTTTCTAGAAGTCCATTTAAACATGATAGTGAAATCATACTCACACTGAGTTAAAAGTACTTATCATGTTAATTTGTCCCTACTTTCAGAATTCTTGTGGGCTCATTTCCCTGAACCTGGGATAACAGTATTCTTTTCTACTGACATTTTAGCCTTGCATAGAAACCATCTTGCTTCATGACCATAGTTTGTGTATAATTTCTTGTAAGAGGAGAAGTTAATACAGGTAGACTTCATGAACTTCTGAGATTTTGCCTGAGTTACTTCAATAAAAGTAGCAAATTCACTAACTCTAAAGCAGTATGTTACATATATCAATGAGTAATTGAGATTTGTATTCAATTGTATACGTTGATTATGTGTTTGAGAGAAATGTCCATTCTGGATGCTGTTCTTTGTTTTATAGTGCCACCTTTCCATGGCAAAATTGGGGAAGGAGAAAAGGAAAGGAGTTGCAGAGACCTATTTCTGAGTACAAGGGTATTTGAGAGATGGGTTCTCTTGCAGGTATTATATTCCAAGTGATACTGCAAGAAAGTTGACTTTTCATCAGACATTCCAAATTTTCCTTAGGGAAATAAGAGTCTTGAAGAAAAAAGGCGGGCAAAATACATAGTTGGGTAGCGGACAAGGACCTGTAAAAGATAGAGGGAAATCTCAGTTGGTACCCAGGGTAAACAAAGAAGCTCTGAGGGATTCTCTGATGACTTCTTACAGCTCACAGTCTCTTGACTAAAAGGAACTAATATTTCAGTTACATAAGAAAAAGGCAAAGGGAATAAAAAATTTCAAATAAAAGTTCTCAAAGGAAGCTAATATTCTTTTTCTTTTTTGTTAAACAATGATTCCTAAAATTATATATGTATATATATGTATATATATACATACATATATATATAATATTACAAAGTTTTCACTGTGAGAGTGTCTACCATATTATGCAGAACTTGTACTTATAGCTAATATACACTGTGAATCTCCACTTAGAAAAACAAATGCTGCACTACCAGTGTGGCATTCAACTTATCAGATACATCCTTGGCACCAACCATGAGGACACATGCCAGTAAGCTCAACACTTGGAAAATGCACAAGGACCATGAATCTGAGACCGGCCTATCTACAAAGCAACATAACTCCCCAACCGTGTGTGTGTGTGTGTGTGTGTGTGTGTGTGTGTGTGTGTGTGTGTGTGTGTGAGTGTGAGTGTGTGTGTGTGTGTATTCCAAATGTGAAGCAGGCATTCTGTTGGACTCCAACCATTACCATAAGAATTTTTGAGAGTAAACTTAATCATGATCAATAAGAAATGACTATTTCATGGTTTTACAGTTATGTATCTTCTCAGTTTCTATATAGCATCATATCTTTAGTTTAGATATCCACATTGATGAAATTTTTGATCCTGTTTGGGTCACTTGAACAAAGGCAAAGGCTTTACAGAGAAGTCAGTTGTGTGTGTATTATTTGTGAGATCAGTGTTAGTCCCCATATTGCACTGAAGTTATTTTTAGAGTCAAGGTCTAAAGTTTCAATGTATGGCTGGCAGATAATACTTCATGCTTTTATATTGCATAGTGCTGGGTATTGACTAGTTGTAGATTTTGGTGCTCTTAAAACTCAGACATATCTAAAGAAATCCTATATGGTGAGCCATATATAATTTTGTCAGCTGTGTAAATCAGTTTACTACAGATAGGAATAATAAAAAACGCATGTTGCCCACCACAATTATAATCACTCACAAATAGTATTATTAGTCCAGCATCATAAATGAAAGCCTACTGACATAATAAAATGTAAGATGAACACTGGAGTGGATTGTCTTTGTATCAAAATTCCCCACCTCTGGGTTGGCTTCCTGAAGGTCCAGATGAGATAGAGTTTCCATACTATGGCAACTTCAAAACTGACATCTAAGATGGGAAAGTACATTAGTAAGATGTTAGATAAGAATTTTGTGTTCTGTTAAATTCTGTGGACCACAAATTTCAAAGCTTTGTTTAGACTGATAACAGATCTATAAAGTTATTCATGAAGTAAAATACATTAGCAGTTGAAGGCACTGAAGAAGCAATGTTTCTTTTATTAAAATGTGAATATATCAACATATTTCAAACACATACATGCCTCTTGGGCTGACGCACAAGTTTATATAATATGTATTATACAGAGTTTTTAAGGTAACTTTTCTATCTTTTCTTGTATTTGTTCTAAAACTTCATATTTAAGAAACCTCAAGTGTTATTAGTTTACAATGTATACTATTAACTCCAAACATGCATTTGAATTTGTGTAGGTGGCTTTTGTTAATGCTATTACCTAGTCCACAACTTGTTTAAGCATCATCTGTTTTGGGTTTGTTTTTGACAAATACATTGATGAGCAAAATGTATTTGGTCAGGCTTGTTCTGATGGTTGGAGAGAACTTAGAAATAACTGAATCCCCCTAGTCTTTTCAAAATGATCACTCAAAGATCACAAAATGTTCATTTGTGTGGTATAGATGTGTGTGTGTGTGTGTGTGTGTGTGTGTGTGTGTGTGTGTGTGTGTGTATGCTCATACATGCATGTTTGTACAGGCCTAAGACTGATGGCACAAATCTTTTTGGATTCCATTTAGCTTTATTCTTTGATTCAAGTCTCTCAGTTGAACCCAGAGCTCGCAGATAATGCCTAGCCTCACTAACCTGTTTGCTCCAGGCATCACCCATCTCCACTTCCATGCCCGCAAGCCATGCCCCGTCACCAGTTAAGTGGGATCTGGGGGTGTGGATTCCTGTTACCTGGTTTGCCTGGTAAATGGTTTTACTATTGTGCCATTTCTCCAGCTGAGTTGTTGTTTCTATATGTTCTTGCAACACATGGGACTATTCAGCACTAGAATCAATGGGCGAGTTGAAGTGATATTTCATTGTTACTTTAGGTTTAAGTTTTTTCTTACTATGATTAGAGATGAGCACCTCTCAGCATGTACACTAAATATCCTGTTTTCTTTGTATGTGAGTCGGTGTGAGCATGATTCAGCCATTGGCAGACAACATCACTGACTCTACTAACATATAACACAGCTTTAGTAGCAAATTTGAAATGGTTTATTTAGTCACTCAGAAAACTGGATAGTTAAATTTAGATGAGTATAACCACCATCACTGTGTCTTCACTACCACTAGTGTAATTCTGTGATGAAAACACTTCTTTATCAGTTCATGTCAGTTTAGTCCCTCATCCTAGATTCTGCAGTCTTCATACAGTGATGCTGAGAACTGAATCCATATTCCTGTAATACTACAGAGAATTCTGAGAACTTTCACTCTTCTGTTTGTAAGTGCAGGATCCCCCATGTAGACATTCAACAGAAGAAGGATGTTCATAAGTACACACATGCCTATACACACCACAAACACAAATATCCACAAATACCACTTGGCTGACAGAACTTTAAGATCTGACCCTCTTCTATATTTAAATTTCCCAGCAATATTAAAATAAGCATACCAAAACATTCCTTCTCAATATGTGGAAATGATCCCTTCCAGAAATAGGATAACAATCACTCTTTCCCAAAAGTCTTATGCTGTACTCAAGAGTTCAAGATTTCTGGATAACAATTATTTATAAAAAGTCACTGCCTTAGTCTTCATAAATGTGTAGTTTTTGGCATATCCTCATGCATCAAAATTTTATCTAATGCATGTACATGGGGTTGGTAAGATGATTTAGGGAATAAACTCACTACCAAACCTGGGGACTTGAATTTGATCTCTCAACCTATATAGAAATTCAGATGTGGTGGCATGAATCTATAATCCCAGTACTCCTAGGGTGAGATGGGAAGGAGTGATGGGAAATCACTTGGGCCAACTAGCCTGAAGTACAAACTGCAGCATGGTAGTAGAAATAGCATGGAAAAATGCAGAAGTCAAGAACAGACTTCTGAAGGTTGCCTTCTAACCTCCATCTGTATGCAACCCCTCCCACAGTAGTAATGATAAAAAAATGGTTGAAACAATAAACATGTACAACACAAAATACGACAGGCCTTATTTCTATACTTGTAACAGTGATGTGTGGCATCTACTTTCTGCTAAACATTACTTTTGCTCTCAAGGGACAGTGTGTGTGATGTGAGCTTTTTACCCAATGAGATAATTAGACTTATTCTCTGGAGCTCTTATCCATTTTCAGTCTTGCTTACATGATGCAGCTGTGGCCTCCTGTTATATTTTAACTAATATATAGTGAATAACGTTATTCCCCATGTTTAAGTTGTTTCACCTGCTCTTGTTATGTAGTAGACACACACACACACACACACACACACACACACACACAGAATTGCTTACTCATATTGTACAACTGACATGAGTCAGCAACAAGGATACATTTTTCATTGTCTTTAAGAAAACATGCTTTGTGGAGGAGCCAAACCAATAGAAATTTCCATTATGGGTACAACATGAAAAATGAAGCAAAGAAAGGCCTGGAGAAGCGTCTTGGTAGAGTACTTGGCAAGCATGAGCCCATGGGTGTGATATCCAGCACTGCATGTACTTGATGCTGTGACACATGCCTTTATTTCTAGTATTGAGGAAATAGAGGCAGGTAGATCAGAAGTTCAAGGTCATCATTGGCTACATAGAAAGCTTAACATCAGACTGTCTTAATAAAAGTAATTTAGCATAAAGTAGTGTTTCTTTTATATTCATTCATTGGCTTGAGGTCATTCACCAGTGAATGGGATATCTTCTCATTATGTCACAATAAAAACAAACACATTTAGAAACAACTTAGGTAATATTTTAAGAGCCAATGTTAGTTTACCTTGGTAAATCAAATTACTCACTGTAAGGCAGCACATTTAGTACCTTGTTGCTGATTTAATGAAATGGCACACTTAATTCTATCTCCCTCAAGAATCCACTATAACCTCTTGCAAAATTACTTCATCTTTCTCTTAAATTGAAGTTTCTAAAACTACTGAAACCACACCTACCCCAAAGAAAATGTGTGATTACTGGCTACAACAATGAGTGATAAAATTCCAATTTCTATGCCTGCTTTTCAGAGACCTATATGTGAATTTGAGAGAAGCCTTATTATATAAGCAGCCTGCTGGAGTCAGATTCCACAAGGCTGTATCCATGAGCTCGTGCGAAACTTAGTGTTGAATGGATATTATGTTATTGTTTACAGACAGTTCATAGCACATGATAGTACATATATCAGGAAATATGTATGCATGCTTTCTATTTAGTCATCTCATCTTGCTTTGTCTTTTAAGAAATAAATCTTTTCTTCTTCTTTTTGATGTACTATAATATAAACCACTAGATTGGAAGTTAAAGCCCTTTTCTTAAGTCAGAGCAAGAGAACAAACTTTTATCATTCTGAGTACATAAGGTGTTTGAAGTATGCCCTTAGGACACTTCTTATAAGGGTCAAGGATGATGATTATAATTAGGGAAGATTTTATTGTACTGAAGTTGCACTAGGAGATTCAGTCTACTTGTCAGAAATCTCTAGGGCCAGGATAGCCCCCAACATATGGCTGTGCTTCAGTGGTACCCCTGAATAGCCCCAAACATAGTGCCAACAGCACTACCTTAACCAAATAGTAGAAGCTACTACACTGAAGAAATTTAGATTCAGGCAGAACAACTCCTTTGATCAGGGGAGAGTTCTCAGAAAGACTGATGCCTGGGAGCCCTCCACAGTCATCTCTCTGCTGCCTACAATGGGGACATTCAAGTATCCAGAAGTGTCATATGCTCTATAGTGGGAGGAGGTCCACCTCAGCTACGATATGTGTCATGTCCATCTATCTACCTGGCTAGTCTATTAAACTGAATTTTTTATCTTTTATTCTTTGCTAATGCATTGAACTGAAAGTTTTTTGTGCTTTTGCACCAGCCTTACATTTTCAAGAAAACCTTTTCTTTGGCAAGATTAAATCTAGACACACTGCTAGATTTGATTTGCCAATATTGTATTAGGATTTTTTCATCTATGTTCATAAGTATGATCGGCCTATAATTATCTACTTCTCTACTTATCTAATTTTGGTGTCAAGATTAAATCAGTCTCATAAAAAAAGAAGTTGAGTGTTTTTTCAACCTCTTTTTCTATTCTCTGAAACTGGTTTGAAAGATTATCTCTTCACGGCAGTTTAGAAAAAATTTACCACTAAAATTCTGCTGCTTGACCCTGCCCCTACCACCCACCTCCCACTTTCTGAAATCCCTTGGACTCAAATATTACCTTAGCTGTGCATAGATCACTTGCCTATAATGAGTTCTGGAGTAGGCATTTTTTTAATCTTCTAGTGCTGTCTAGTTCCTTCCATCCTAACACTACCACCCCAGCAGGCAGGACTAGTATAACATGCCAACGATCTCAAGTAAACCACTTACTCACACTTAGCTCATTTCTCCAATTCCCTCAGTCAATCCCAGGTTTTCCTTCAGGAGCTCCCTTGACCTGATCTACTTCTTACCACCACACCACCGCCCCTATCACCACCACCATTATTATTATCATTATCATGACCTTGTCACATACGGCACAATTTATTCACACTTTATTGCTTATTGTCTCCTTTTATTAGAGTTGGAAACCCATTAAGAAAGAGCATGGGGCTGGAGAGGTGGCTCAGCTGTTAAAGGCTATGGTCACAACCAAAATATAAGAAAGGGTATGTTGATTCCTTCATGGATGAGTCTAAGTGCTTAGAATAGTGTTGCAAACATGTTAGGCCATCAATAGATACTTGTGAAATAGACAATTACGGAATAGTTGTTGGACTTTAGGGAGAAGTGAGATGATGGAATGTTGATGAATATCAATTTAATTTCTCTAATATCTTGATTATAAAAACTAAAAATTTCTTTTCCTTAAATTGCCACATCTCTACATTGAAAATTTTATTGACAAATGTTGTTTGTGTTACCCAAACAATAATTTAAAGTCCCGTAGATATTTCCATCATTTTCAACATTGATTTACCTCTAACTGCTCAACTCGCTGTCTCCATTCTTGGGTCAGCTTTAACCCTTCATAGTAGTTTGAGAATCAGGTTCATATTTTTTTTGAGATCTTTGAATTTTATCAATTTCATTCATTTACACTTTTATTCATATTGCTCTTGTGTTCATTCTTTGAAGACATACACACTCTTTTCCCAGCATCTTGAATTAAATCTGCAACTTATTCATTTTTAATCACCCTTTTAAAAAAGTGCTTCAAACTCTATAATGGACCTAATTCAACTTCCACTATATCCCCAGAGAGTTATGTGTACTTTATTCTTGTCATCTAGCTTTAAATATTTTATAATTTTCATTGTATTTCTTCTTTAATCCATTAGTTATTTAGGAGCAGTTAACTTTTTAACATATGTATAGCTTTTGGAGAATTATTATTTTCTTCATATTCCTAATTTTTTATGAATTGTAAATAGAGATTACATAGCATATGATAAGTATTATTGGGAATGTTAAGGGTTAATTTATAGTTTAGGACTCAAATATCTATAGTTGGGAAATCTCCTTCTATGTTCTTACTCAATTTCGACTCTTGAATAAAAGTTTGGCTGACAAACCTTTAAGACTGAATATGCATCTTTCATCCTAGCATCAAATGTTACTAAGTCTGCTTTGCCTTCTGTTGTCCTGCTGTGTGCCTAAGGTGACTTGTCTTCTTCATGACCTTTATGACTTTTATTTTGTCCTCAGAGCTATGAAATTTCACCCACAAACTGTTTGAGTGTGTGTTTATTTTTTTTTCATCATGAGAACTTCCTTGTCTACTTTTACATTGTCAATTATTTGTTTTTGAATACCATCTAATTCTCCCATGAAAGATCTTAGCATATTAATCATAGCAGTATGGGAAAGCCTGTGTGGTCCTTTCAAAATCTGTGTCATAGCAGAGTCTGATTTTGATCATTTCCTTCATGATGAAACTGTGTGTGTGTGTGTGTGTGTGTGTGTGTGCATGCCTGCATGCATGTGTGTCTGTGAAACTGTGTATGTATGTATGCATACATGTGTGTGCATGCATGCATACATACGTGTGTGTGTGTGTGTGTGTGTGTGTGTGTGTGTGTGTGTGTGTGTGTGTGTGCACTCCAGGATATGTGCACATTGCCTCACTTGTCTTATACATTTTTCTTTTGCTGTTGAAAGATAGGTGTGATTTCTGATATATTAGTTCCTAGTACCTGTGGAATACTACTTTGCTGTGGGATTTTTATGCTAATCTGGCAAGGAGCTGGGCTGTGTTCAATGTTTGCTCTTGCTGTAGGTGGCATACATTCAAATTACTCCCATGTCCTTGTTTTTTTGTCTGCTCTCTTGATTTTGGGATTTGCTGGGCACTCCTCAGATGGAACCTGTGTCTTGCAGCTTGTTCAGTGTAATCCACTGCTGTCATCCTCAAGAGCTACTGATGTGGTGACAAAGTGGGTGTGCCGGGAATTCTATGATATTGTGATTAAATTTCAGCCTTTCAGTGTGACTGGGATGCTAGGCTGTGCTCTTTGCAGTGTTCTTTGGCTCCCCTTCTTAGATGGGATAAAATGAGTGTAAAAGAGTGGGATGGCAGAAATGTGTTTATTCAGATAAGATAGGATCCTCTTTAGGGTGCAGGTGTTTGTTGTGGAAATGTTCTACTTACATTAAATTGAGTGACTTATTCCTTTCCCCATATATACCCTAAATCTATCTTTGCCTTCAGCATATGGTGATATTACTGGTTGGCCATATGGTCAAGTTCCCAAGCCTGTCCTCATCACCAGATTGCCACTCTCACTTTTAGTTATACTTAGCCCTGGCTTTCAAAAGTACCACTTATATATCCCTAAAGTGTAGGAACACTGCCTATCTGTGAGGAGGCAGGACTTCTTGTCTGGCTCTAGAATTGCTTTTCTAGATGTCAGGGTACATATTTGGCCCAAAGCTTTCATTCTCTGCTAAGTGTAAGAGAAGCAGTTAAGGTTGTGCTCTGTTCATTTTTTCTTATCATGAATTTGGGTCTGACAACTTCTGAGTTCTTCATGTCAGAACAGATAATCTTTTGTCATTTTGTCATTGTTCTTCAAGACATAGGTAGAGGGGTGTCTGTTTTAAGTTTTAAATGCACATTATAGGAGATGGAAACCCAACTCAAACACCCAGTCTTCAGTTTCTGAGTTCTGGAGAGCCCCATTTCTCATAGGACTGCAACCCTCCCCAGTTCTTGACAACTGTCAAAAATATGGTTTAGCCTTGAATTTGCTGGAGGTTTTATATTAGCTCACAGGATTATTTGATTTTATATTAGAACTACCTTTAAAATATGGTTGTCTTAAATAATATAATCAAACCTGAATCTTCTATCAGAAGAGGAAGATATGTTTAAATCTGAGCCTACTGGGTTTGGGATTCAGATACTTAATTAACCTTAACATTAGCTTTGGGGGATCCTTGTTATAAATAATAATACTGTATGCAAATCATATCAAGTACTGTTAAAATGCTTTATGGCAATGAGTAATTTCTATATTATAGAAAAAGTTTTTAATAATTATGATAACTCAAAATGATCTTTCATTTTAAAGAGGTTATAGCACTTCCTTCAAGTTAATATTTCACCAGAAATCCAGATTATGTTGTCCTGGATGAGTGTTTCTTTATGCAGCTTTAATTCTTAAGAATCCACATGTATTTCTAGAATTCAACAACAAATTATTTTTATGCCTCATAGAATTTATTGAATGCCAGATTTTTGAAAATTGAATAAAAAGCAACCATGTTTACATTTGAGTGTGTGTGTGTGTTTGTATGTGTGCATATATGTATGTTTTTGTGGTGGGTTCAAATAATATTTGTCAGGCATTAAAATATAGAAAATAAATAGCTGATAGTACCTTTTCAAAACCTTCATATACACATCATACAATGATTAGAAGTCACATACTTTTTCTGATGCAAAAGTGATTTGGAGCTTTGAGATCTTAAATACATAATAGGTTATAAAATGGCCAGCTACTTTTATCTATCTACATTTCAAGATTCACAGGCCAAGGAATGGAGTAAGAAAAGTCAAACAAGCTTTGAATATGATGTGTTTTTTTTTTAAAATCACTTTTCTATAAGTACTTTCACAAAGAAACAAAATGATGTCTTGATGGTTAAAATGAGTACACACTTAAAATAATCGGTGTGCTTATAGAGTCTTTTCCTTAGATCTGAATTACAACCAAGAAAAATGTTTGATTTCCCTAAAAGACAGGAAATCATAGGCATGGAAACGTTTCAGCTGGCTGCTCGCTCTGTCTGAGCCCAGAATGTTGGAGAAGCTCATGTAGGAGCCTGGGACTTTGACCCATAATGTTTTCCCTTGCATTCCAGGCTAAACTTTGCCTCTGAGAGCTCACTAAACTCCTGAGGGTCCTGCTGGGATTATTGACATATGACTTCAGGACTCCTCTGACTCAAGTTCTCCTTTTGTCACATGCATGGAAAATTGACATAAGAAAGTGACAATGAGAAAATGGGTGCTTTCCTTCAGTCCTTTTGACCCTCTGAGCTCCCCAGGGCATTTATGCTATTCATGTGTTAAGGGGCAAAGGAAGAGTCTGCTTTCACCAGATTGTAGACTTCACTGGGGGGCCTGCAGTCTTAAACTTCATTGCTTTCTTTCTGTCTCTGCCATTATGGAATGCTTAGCAGTTAAGGCTGGCTGACTTGAACTCCAACCTGAAGCTTATGAAGGTATCTCTGGACAAATTAGAGGGACTTGTTCTTTCTGCCTAGTGCATTGTTGTTGCAATATGAGCAGGTTTGCGGAAGGAAAGTGATGCTTTATTCTTTAAGTGTCTGCCTTTTCAGTGCAGGAAAAACTGCTGCTGTTAATAATCCACTTTGGCAAGGATACATAATAGAAATATATATATTTCCAGAAAGTTCTCTGACAGTGACACCTTACAACCAAATGCTGAGGGAAAAAAGATCCTGTACGATGAACATTGTGCATTTTGCAAAAATTGCTTCTTTAGTTGCCTAAGCTTAACTGGCAGGCACAGTATTTTATTTCATCTCATGTAGTGACTGATTGCTTGGGGCATCATACTCCTTTAAAAGCCATGCCTTTACTGACTTTCAGGAATTGCATTCTGTGTGTGCAATGATCTGAAAGCTATTTGAGAGGAAGGAGAATAATATTACATATATGTTAGGGAGAAGTGTCAATCCTTAGTACCATTTCCTTAATTCTAACAGCACGGATTCAATCAGGATATGGCTATGTTGTTTGTATTATCCTGCTTTCCAATTTATAAAGGCTTTAAACAACTTATTTAAGTATTTCACTCATTGTGTATTAGGTGATTGAGAGGGTCAATTAATGATTTTTTTTAATGCATTTTGAAGCCATTGCAGTGCTTTTTGCTAAATATCCCCATAGCCACTACATGAATTAAAGATATTCAATGTTTAATTGAGGATTCATTAAAATATATGAATCCAGAAAAATTATCTGGACATGAGGGGCAAACTGGCAGTTTATCATGCTCTACTTCAAGGGTTCAAAAGAAGCATAGACAAGAGAGAAGCTAAAGGCCATTTGGTTGTTGTCTGTAGAAGTACAAGTCTAATTAATTTATTGACATAATTATCAGAGTTACTACTAACATTTCACAATAGTCATTCAGTGAGCATGCATATAGGCTGTTTGAATGCACTCAAAAGCACCCTGTACTTATCATAATTAATTTAATAGTGTTAGAAAAGCAACATAGACTATAGGGGCCATAGCAACAGACAGGAAGTCATGCATCCAATTTATTTTCTCACCATAACAAAATATCTAGAATTTTTACATCTTGCCAAATAGAATCTTTACAATAGAAATCACTGTAATGATCAGAATTGACTTTCCTTGTTAATTTTAGCATTTGTGAAACTGTGGGCCAAATTGCTTTATTGTTTATAAAAAGAAACAGGGAAACCTAAACAAATAAAATAAAATAAACATCCTTTTTCAAAGCAAGTTTCTCCTTCATATCATTGTTCCTACAAACACATACACACACACACACACACACTCACTCACACACACACACACACACACACACACACACACACACACACACACACACGTTTTTAAAAGAATTTAGTTGTATATTTTATGAACACTATGGGATACATAGACTAAATGTACAGAGGATAATCTCAACTCATAAAAATTATAGAATTACAAAAATTATCTTATTTCTATTAATGGTCTGCTAATGCTGTTTGCTTCAATCTCCTGTACTTTTGTTTATCTGGTGAAAATATGAACTTTTCTTTAATTGGAACAAATGGATTTTATGCTTAATACAGCTGTGCGTATTGTGCATCAGTGAAACTTGCAAACAAACTCAAATATTAATGAAGAAATATTTTTAAAGGAAAAGTTCAGACACTCAGAAAAATAAATGATATTATTTCAATGGAAATATTCCTCAGCATGTATTTCTCATACTGGGAGAAGATACATATCTTAGCAATTTTGGAATTTTGAGATTCACAGGTAGCTAAGTCTTATTGTTGCTGTTAGTGAGCACTGTTCCTGTTGGTGTTAATTTTGTAGTAGGGGTTAAGTGATGATTGTTGCTGTCTGGAAACAGACTATATTCAGCCTAGTGGAAGATATATTGAGTTGGGAAATAAAAATGTTATTTTCCCAAGGTTGTTTCTCCATGACTCTTACTTTCTCTGTATCCTTTAGATTCGGATGACACCTGTGTCACTAGTGACATGCATGTATAATATACATGGACAAGAAGACGCTAGTAATCTTATTATTTATCATGTCCTCAGGGTTTGCCTGACGTTTTTCCAAACCATGTCTTTACCCATTTAATTAACCCACATCGTACCCCTAACAACCTTATAAAATAAATATAACCTCCATTGTGAGAGTAAAAAAGCTGAAGTAAAGAGAAGTAGCACTAGCATTGAGGTTCATGCTGCTAATTTTGGTGAGGCTGAGATCAGATCAAGCTGTGGTCTGCTTTAACTTACTGTGCTATATATAATCTGGCCCTAACACCTGCTATTATACTATCTTCCTTGCCCTGACTGAGGCTTAAGTCATATAAAGATGGAAGATTGAGGATATTGTAAGAATTGGTAGCAGTAGATTAGAATGGTACCCAGAACACGTCAGTGGGTTGATTATACACTTAATTCTAGAACTCCTTCAGATTTGTTGTCTTGTTATTTGGAAGCTGTGGCCACAAAGCTTTCAGTATGTTGCTGTGGATCCATTTGGAATGATTTCATATGTGTTCCCTTTCTTTATCTTACACTGAAAACAAAATTTCAGCTTGTTCTGACACAGGGATATGTCACAAAGTACAGAAAACCATTTTGGATTTTTCAGAGTTCTAGGGATGACTGCGGGAGACCACTTTCTCCCCAGAGCACTAAATGGAATATATGGTGCAGTCATAGACACAGATGTGGGGAAATGGCATTTTCTTCCCATGGGGCCCAGATCATCTCATGCCCTTGCTGGATAAACTAGCCAGTTGAATGCTTCACCAAGAGTGTCTGGATTTTAGGGAGCCAGAAGGTTCAACTTGTCCTTAAAGGTTGAGCAGTAGAGGCTGGAGAGTGTTTGGTAAAGTGCTTGCTATGTAAGCTTGAGATCTTGGGTTTGATCCCAATGTATTTACATAAAAAGACAACCCAGTGGAGCATGCCTAAAACCCCAGGGATGTGGAAATAGAGACAGGAGGATCTCTGGAGCTTGCTAGCTAGGCAGTCTAGCCAAATTAGTGGGCTATAGATTCAGTGAAAGATCTAGTAATAGCAAATAAGATGGAGAGCAATTGAGGAAGACATACCTATGCACAGATGTGAACCTGTCCACACACCTAGACATACATATACACACATGCATGGCCCCTCCTGTATACACTTGAGATGAGCAATAGCTGGGAAGAACCTAATTTCCATTCAGTTTGATGGGTTTGGGTTAGAGCTTCCAGGAAATTATAGAATACATATTCTGGTTTCTTACATATTGTCCACCCAAGGGACCTCTTTTGTTTTTTCTGACCTGAAGTAAACCTCAATTTTATTGTAAAATTCTACCTGAAGTAAATCCCAATTTTATTAAAAATAGTATCTATCTTAGAGACTGAATATGAAGTTTTCATTCAGTTCTCTATCTTTAGAAAAGGTTTGAATTTCCTTTAGTGAAATGAAGGCATCCTAAGAGAGCAGTGTGTTAAATATGGACTAATCCAACACTCATGCAAACCACGGCATGTGCAAGCATGCATCTGTGGATAGAACATTTAAGTTTCCCTGTGCTGCTTCCAATTCAATCTTTAACCTTTTCTCTATCAGAGGCAACCATTGTTCTGATCTTTTTCTTGTACCCCTTAGTTTAGTTTTGTCTGTTTTAAATCATCATATAAATGAGACAGTATGTGACCTTCTAATTTACCACAATGATTTCTATAATGCAGTGTTGTATTGCCCACTGTTTGCCCCATCTTATTGTAGGCAGTATTCCATTGCATAAGTATATCATTGTGTCTTTATGGACATGAGCTATTTGCAGGTTTGGATTATTGAAGGACTAGCCTGCTATACTTTTTTGTATGAGTCTTTTGTGGGTCTATATTTTTATTTCTGTAAGAATTGCTGAGATATACAGAAATTGGTTCTAAGCATAAATAGGACATGTAAATGAAGCAGGAATAAGATATTTCTAGACAGGTGGCTGGAGCAGGATCACACAGTGACACAGAGGTGTTGATATCAATTCAGGATGCAAACATGACTGATCTATGAAGAAGAGGCAGAATTGTCCATGTGTAGCTCAATGTCCATCCTGGATCTACTTACTGGAGTAAACTCTCATCATGCTCCTTATTTCATTGAAGAATCTGAATATTGTGGGCACTTTCATCAGCCTAAAAAGAGTGCTGTGACTATCTTTATTACACAACCTCTCCAAGAGAACCATACTCACAAGGGTTTTGTTTTACTAAGCTTCTCAAAACATAGTGATTGGATCTGGGTTATAGCCCTGAATAGTTTAAATTTTCTTCTGGTAGTTTTGCATGTCTGTTCATAGACACATTATAGAGCACTGCAGAAGACACATATTTTCCATTATTTGTTAGTATCACATGTCTTTATCTTTGTGCATATGATTGCTGTTTCTGATGTACTTGTATGTGCTTATGTGTGGAAATCAGAGAACAAACTTGGGTATTTTTCTAAGGCATTTCCCCTATTTCTTTTTAAGACAAGATCTTTTGGTGGCATGTGACTTACCAAGTAGACTTAGCCAGATCCAGTGCAAAACAGGTCTACTTTGTCTCTACTTCCTGTGTACTTGAATTATGTTTTTTTTTAACCCCTGTGGTTTCTGGGGAAACAAACACAGATCCTATAGCTTGAAATCAGAAACCAAGGACCTTACCCATTGAAACATCTTGCTAACTCATCTTCATCTTTTCCCAAGATGTTTATTTAGACTTCTGCAAGAAAGACCACTACTTGCAGGTTATGACTGCATCTGAAGCAGGTCTATAATGGTAGCTTTTAGATAGTCTGGACATCCTGGTGGTTATGAAGGAGAATGGGGCCATCATTTGATGAAAATTGCATATGCATGTTTTAAAAGCTATCAGTGCACATTATCAGAATGTGGATAGAGAGATGAACTGATTCATCTTCCTCTAATCAGAAATTGGGCTTTTCTTATCCTCCACAATCTGTGACTCTTCACTACTTCTCACATAATAAAATTGCTCCAGGTTTCACTTTGTGTTTCTTCCAAGGCTTCTATGTTTTGTTTTTTGCTTGGTGTGTGTGTGTGTGTGTGTGTGTGTGTGTGTGTGTGTGTGTGTGTGTGTGTGTGCTTTTTTAAAGTATAATTTTACTTAAATTAGAAAAAATCTTATTGTACATATCAATCCCAGGTCCCTCTCCCTCCCATTCTCCTATGTCACCCATTGCCACCCCTTCCACTCCCTGGGGAGGGTGAGGCCTAATGGGAAGATCATCAAAGTCTGTCATATCATTTGGGGCAGAGCCTAGGCTGAGTTAGTATCCCTCCATGGGGAATGAGCTCCCAAAGTCCATTCATGCACTAGGGATAAATATATCTATTTCGATATGAACATGCTTTTGTATTTATATACCAGTATATGGCTCAATTTCTTGTCATTTTACTTTTTCAGTGCCAGAATAATAGAACTCAAGTATAATTTATTGACTTCAGACTTATACCATAATATATTGGTGCCATAGTTTCCTCCTTATCTCTTCATAATCTTGCCATGTATAGGTGTTTGTGTACATGAGTGCATGTGTGAGTATATATATATATATGCATGCTTAGATATGGAAACTTCAGTGTCTATATACATACATGCATGTATGCATACATATATACATACATACAGAACATTTAGCATGTATATTTACATAATATATACAAGAGGAAAATTGAGTCTTCCTCAGGCCATGTAATATAAAAACAAGTAGAAGTGGAGAAAAAAAAAAAGAACATGAAACCCTAAAGACAGAAGCAGGCAGACTGCCTGATCACACAGGTGGGTGGAAAGAGCACCAAGTACTGGTTAGTTACCTACAACTAACACCATCTCTAGAAAAAGGTGTCATTACAGAATCTGGGCAGCTCATCCTTTTATTTGGTTTTCTTTTTTCTGTGATGTCAAGGCCTTTCTTTGCCTGAGCCATGCTCCAGAACACCATGTTGACTAGCTTGGGCTCTTTTGTGTTAACTTTGGGTATCTTCTATCTTTGGCTCTGTTTAGTAATTCTCGTGATCTGTTAATCAGCAGGCTTCTTCAGGTTATCTGTGCTTTTGAAGTGATCTTTAATCACATCCTCTATTTTCCAACCCTTTGAAGAAGTTAGAAGAGAGGTTATGTTGGGAATTAAGTTGTAGTAACTTCATTGTTTTCTTTTATAACCTCTTGGATTTGTACTTGGGTGCATTCTTTCTGTTTCTGGGCCTTGAGCACAACTTGGTATTCTAGCTTTCCTGGATTCAGGCTCTTTTCATAGCACTCATCATGCTGACATTTAAGATCTAAGTTCTTG
This sequence comes from Cricetiscus sungorus, assembly GCA_030556225.1. NCBI lineage: Eukaryota > Metazoa > Chordata > Mammalia > Rodentia > Cricetidae > Cricetiscus > Cricetiscus sungorus. The sequence continues at coordinate 75,363,271 of JANBXA010000651.1, forward strand.
TACCCTGCTTTCCTTGTTTGTTCCAAGTTCTTCTGTATGCAAAACTAGAGTTCTGGTTCTGGGGTCCTGAACAAACCTGGAATAAGAAAGTCCAAAGCTCATAAGCAACAAGATTACAAAAGATTTGAGGCCAAGTCCCATTAATCTTAGTATAATATCTTAGGTTGAGATATCTCTTTGCTGGGAACATTCACGAAAACATTAGAATCTTATGGGCTCAATAATGGATGGTAGACCAGGTACCAAGCTGTGCCTTATTTCTGTGGTTTTTGGGATGTGGCACTTCCAGCCTTTGATGACTGGTAATTTGAGTATAGGTTGGCCTGGAAGTCATGTGCTATTTCAAAGCCCTTTCTCCTTTTGGATCCTCAGAGGCTTGCTGGGCAGGTCTGATAATGGGGTCATTGGGGCTCTGACTTTGTTACATAGCATATCCAGGAATGGATTGTTCAATGTTCTGTACGACTGACTTTATAATTTTGGAACAATAGCTGACCTGAAATTAATATTTGACTATAAACCATGAATTTGTTATCATTTTTTCTCTAAACAGTTGCCTCTAATTATGCCCCTTTGATGTTTGCACCTCTCAAATATCTTGAAACCAAGATCATTTCCATTTCTCACACTTTCAACAATATTAACATAAGCTGAACAAAATGTAATCCTTCTGGGCTTTTTTGGTTAGTCAGATCCTCTACTACTTTAATAATCGTCACTTGCTCTTTTCTTCAGCTTTCTCCTCAGCTGGCAGTGTTCCTAGTACTGAGAATCTCACCTTGTAGCTTCCATAGTGGGGGCCAAACCTGGACTGCTTGTGTTGTTTGGGAAGGGCCTTCAGACACAGTAAGCCCTTCTAGAAGGCAAGTGTCTGAGCCTTGTCAGCAGTGCCATTTTTGATGTCACTGGGGAAATTAGAGTTTTGTCTTTGCAGCTTATATTTGTATGCTACCCCCATGCCTTTCACAAAACTGAACATGGAAAGAAGCCCATGGTTTTGCACCTTTTATATAAGCTTTTTGTGATTAAAACCCTAGGGTGTTGAGTTAGTATAAATGTGAAGACTGTACCTTGAATGCAGTAAGAGCTTTATTCTTGAATTTTAAAAACACAGTGTTGGGTTTTGACTATTACTGTGTGGGAAATCTTATGATGGTGGGAGCCCTGGATTACAGCCCATGCTGTGGGACATTGTCTTTTCCAACTTTGCTGCATTAATGCATCCACATCTTTTCTGAGGAAGTGGGGAGAGCTGTCTTCCCTCTCAGCTCAGAAACTCTAGAATTCAATGAAACAGTAGCTATGAATATGTGAAAGCCTATTAAGTATACCTTTTTATTGTGATGCTTTGACATCTGGGCTTTTGCTGATCCTGGGAGGAACCACCCCTCCCACATGGAGTTAATTCCTAATGGTAACAAATAGGTAGACCATAAGAATGTATGCATTTTTCATGCAAACCCATCAACCAGAACTCAGGGTCTCAAGACCTCCTTCAGTAGCCTCTTATAAGTTGAACCATACCATCCTTCTGTAGTCACTGGGGCCAGCTATCAGCTAAGTTGGATGACTAGAAGCCTTTATACTTTATACCTTCTAGAATTGTTCAAGCTCCTCAGTCTCCAGTTTGCTTGGCTTTCTTAACTTGTCAAGATCATTCCTCCCATGGAAACCACATTCCAGACTTCATGTTCCCCTCCTTACCTCTGCCTTCTGACAAAATTTCATACTTTTCCTTGTACAGCTATATGGCAGTTTGGCAGGTGGTATCTCTTGCTTTGAAGATCTATGAATATTAAATGTTTTCCTTCACTAGACTGAGGGTTTTCCTACTGAAAAACTGGGTGCACTTTAAAACAGATTATGTGTGATTCATTAAAAAATAGCTTTTCTCTGATCACTTTTGAGTGTCTATCATTGGCTATAGTCAGTAATAAACTGATCAATAGTGGCTCTGACCAGGCTTATGAAGGAACAACCCAACACATTTTGTTAACCAATTGTCCAAAGCCGGAAATCACTGAAATATATTTTTGGCTATTATGATGATAATGACAATGTCCTTTCCTGAATATGATGGTTCATTTCTCTGTCAGTTTGCATTTTGTGGTAATGGTTGTAAAAGGTAGGCAGATATGTTCTCCAACTGGTCTTTTTGGAAGGATTAAGTTGAATAATAAAATCATATTTAGCAAAAGAAAAGAAATAGCCAGCCTTTCTTTATGTTATATGGATCGAAGTATGCTTTCCTATTGTATGTGGATTTCTTCATTTCCAAATGTTTGCCTATGTGTCCTCTCTCTCTCTCTTTCTCTCTCTCTCTCTCTCTCTCTCTCTCTCTCTCTCTCTCTCTCTCTCTCTCTTTCTACTAATTATTAATTGGGAGCATGTGTATAATGTATGCACGTATTGGTCAGAGGACAACTGTGGCACCCTTCTTTCTCCCATGTGTGTCCTGTAGATGAAACTCAGGTCATCAGCCTTGGTAACAAGGATATTTACTCTCTGAGCCACCTTACCTATCTTTTTTCCCCCTTCAAGAGGAGGAACCATCCTTAGCCCTGTCTCATTTTCTAGTATCTAGGACAGGCCAGTCATTCAACAGTATACATATAGAGGAAGTGCTTGTAAGAAGGAAGCTATTTTTAAAGCATTTTAGAAGTATCTATTTGCTTGAGTACAAAGTTCTGTAAAGCTGTGGTAATTGCCAGCCCTTCCATCTTTCATTTACCACTACTTACAGGTCCACAGTATAAAACACATATTTCCAACATTGCCCGGAAGTCCATGGGGTAAAATGCATCTTTCCTGCTTTGTCAATACCATCCAACTCTCCCAACAAAAGGTTGCAAATGTTTTTTATGCCACTTTGGGGAGGAAACAAAGGAAAAAACCCTATCCATTTGTAAATAGTATTTTTGTGATGAAAACCAAACTTAGCATGCATTCTGTGTCTCTTTGGGTGGATATCAGTTGAGCACATTGAATACCTCCTGAATTTCTATTCTTAAATACTATTTCAGTCTTTGGGAGTGGCTACTTGGCCATTATGCATATCTTCTATGTTATATTTTTAAATTGACTGAGAGACTATATAGAAGAGTAAATGACATAGCACTAGGATTTGAATGTGATGCTTTAACAAAAGCTATCATAGTCACAAAATGCAGCAGAGCGTGCGTCTACTTATCTGGCTGTGCAAACTTAGGAGGTTGATGAGAATGGAATGAGGCATTTTTTTTGCATGAGTGACTCTCCAGGGATTGTTCTAGCAGCCCTGGGGGGGGGTGGCTGGCACTTGGAAAGCTTAGCTTCTGCACTTAACAAAACTCTGTGCTTCTGGTAGCTTGATGTACCCTACTCCTCTCAGTAATGTTTTTTCTTCATTTTTGACTTTTACCTTATGTATTAAATGGGAAGGAAAATGAGGTACATTCAAGCTAAAAGCACTTTAAGTTTTTAATACAGAGTGTGTGTGTGTGTGTGTGTGTTTGTGTGTGTTTGCACATGTGCACACCTGTGTGTCTGTGTGCATCACCAGCATGTGTTCCTGGTTCCCAGAGATTTCAGAAGGAATCAGATCCTTTAGATTTGGCCTTTGTATCTAGAATAACATATAATTGTGAGCTGCCATGTGAGTGCTGGGAACTGAATCCCAGTCCTTTGAAAGAGCAGCAAGTTCTCTTAACCACTGAGCTATCATTCCTGCCCCAGCTATATTTCAAATAAAAATTTGTCTAATAGAGAGTAAATGAATCCTACACTTTCTTCTTTTATTATTTCCTTAGTGCCTCAACAAATACGTAGTCAATGAGCACACTCTACTTTCTTTTTCTAGCCCTACTTATCTCAATTCTGATGTAGAACATTCTCTGCATGCCTAGGCAGACAATTGTTGGTTCCTTTCTACATCTCCATTACCCACTATGTCCCTATCTGACTGGGTATATTCGTGCATATGGACTTCTTCTGTATCCATCTAATTAACTGCTTCTTAAGACATAATATGGCAAATAGATCCCCAGTTAACCGTTCAATGTGTGTGTATTTATAAGTTCCTTGTTTGTATTATTCTTGATATTTTTTAATGTCTGCAGCTTCATTTACAACCTGTCACCTTTCAAATGGATTTAGATGTCCTCTGAATGCTGTCTTTCAAATGGTTTTAGATGTCCTCTGATGTCTTTTAAAGATGCTGCAGTATTATAGCTGCCTGCCACAGACATGCAAATGACCCCTAAGGCTGAATCTCCACTCTTCCCTCTTGAACCATTGCTTCAGTCACATCCACTTGCCATGTGCATACTATTCCACAGGCTCCCTGTGAGCCTTTGTTTAACTACTACCTTTTTCCCAGAAAGACCCCTTTACAGCCACCTGCACCTGACATGTTCTTCAATTTCTGGTGTTCACTGCTCCACTAACTCCGTAGTCTTCCCCATGGAGGGACCATCTATATCTCCTACTCATTATGCACTCTTCATTAGTTGAACTCTTGACATCTTGATTTGAATAGCGACAACCCTAGTTTTCCTCCAAGAGTCTGAGATGCCAAAAGTACTCTGTGCTGAGGACTTAGTCTTCATCTGTCTTCTAAAGAAATTCATTCTGCACAATATTGAAGAACAGGAGGTGCAGAATGTGTGTCTGGGACATCGAGAAGGGTGTCTATATATATATAATAGTGAGGCTATCCTGAAGCAAATGTGCAGGTGGTATAAGCTCAGTCACTGCTGCTGACAGTTGTAAGACAGCATCTCCACACCATATTACTATAAAATGGTGAGATGCAAGTGTTAAAAGGATGGACTTGGCACTCTGATGCTGAAGTCCATGTTGTGGCTCTGCCTCTCCATAGCCAAGTAAACCTGGGCAAGTTGTTTTCTCTCTTGGAACTCTTTTACTTTCCCAATCTATAAAGTGTGAGAAACAATAATTTATGTTGATTATTATTCTGTATGTTAGCTACTCCTGTGGTATTTAAACTGACAAAAATATCAATTATGGAAATCCACCACACACACCCTTTTGTTTTCAACAGAACTCAAATGTTCCTGTTTCTGCACCTAGAAAATTTACCCTGTTTTAAGGAGACAAGTCAATGTCTTTGTTTATTCAGAGTTTCATAGTTTCAATTTAAATTAAAATTCGGTTAGAGTATAGGCTCCTTTCTTTTTGTCCCAGGTCTTATTTATGCCTATCCCCTTTTCCCAGTCTACCCTCTCTTTTGACAGCAGATGATTCTGAGAATCAAGCCGCCATATTAGGATGGATGAAACATAGAATCCATGCTGAGGTCAGCTAAAATGCGAAAGAAATACAGGGATTATGGGGTTTTGTTTGGGAATGGAATCAGCAGCAGTCCTCTAGGTATGGAGGCAGATCCACTTTGGTGCTTTAGTCCAAACTCTATACTCTTTAGCTGTATAGATTTCTTAGGACTCTCATTTTGTCACTTTCTACTATTACTAATAGTTATGTCATGGTTTCCAGGGGGAAGATAGCTTCCTAATTGTTGGACACAATATTACAAATTAGCAAAATCAATGTACTCAGGAACCAAGTTTGGACTTTGTTATTATGGGTGAGGCAGTCTTAACCTAAGTTTACTCAACAACTTTATGTTTCAAGTTCCTAATCTGCAAAAATAGAATGATAATAGTGGGGCCTGCACTTTATACTGTGAGAGATTGAAATTGTCAAAAACTGAAGAATTACCTGGAGCCTATTATGAGTTTTGTGCTAATTAATTCATACACTCACATGTGAAGAGAGGTACAGCATTAAAATGTGAACATGACTTTTATACCATTTGAAATTTAGCATCGAGTGTGGCTGACTACCTTACCCTGGAATTAAGTCAGGCTATCACAAGTGTGTATCTCTGGGTCTGTCTTTCACTTAATTACATGTCTTGTTGATTCCCCTCAATTGATTTCTTGAGTTGTATTCAGGTACCTCTTGCCCTTGGCTCACAGCTTCTTCCAGTCAAATACAGCTAATTAAAGCAAGGCATTCTTGTACCTCATCTTTCCTCTCAACCTGGATGATTCTGTGATGAACAAGGAGAATGGATGGACATTGCAACTGACAAAGAATATCAAAGAGGACATACATTGATTCCTACTCACCATGTCTGAAAATACAGATAATTTGCATTAAACGCCCACATACACAGGTGGCCAAATGTTGCAGGTAAGGCAGTTTGAGATGAGGGTTTCCATTTTGAATAATTTGCTGTCCTGTTCCTTCATATTGTTCATCTTGGCTCACAATGGCCGTGCCTTAGTCGTTTTGGGTTGTTAAACAAAATACCTAAGGCTGGGTCATTTCTAAAAACAAAATTTTATCTTCTTATCTTTGTGAAAACCTGGGGGACTAAGCTCAATGATCTTGGTATTTTGGTATTCTGATGAGGGCTGGTCTCCATGTTCAAGGTTAGGACTCCTTCAGAGATGAAGAATGATTCTGTATGATAGGAGGTAGAAAACAGAGGGTCAAATGCTACATAATGTCTCTTACATAAGGCCTTTATCACATACAGGAAAGAATAATCTAGTCACCTCTCAGAGGCTTCATTTTCCATTTAACTCAATCATCGTGGCATTCGGTGTTAAGGACCCAAATTTTGTAGGGGATGTATTCAAATCATATAAGTTGCTCTTTTTTTCCAGGCATAAATATGTAAGTCAAAATTTATGTTTAGATATTTTATATGGTCCAGGACCAGTTGACTCCAATAGCCTACTCCAGTTGATTCTAGATACTCAGTATGTGTATCCATCCATGTTCTGAAGAAGAAGAAACATGGATTCTGGGAGCAAAGGTGAGTGCAGTGAAGAAATGGACGTTCTTTATAGGTCTGTGCATTAGGTAATGTACAACACACTAAGTGATGTTTGGGAATGATGCCAGTATTGGGAAGTACTTAATGCTAGAGAGAGGGAGTTTGGGTGTGAGACAGAAACCTGTGAGCAATTGCACAGGAGAAGAGCCTGATGGTAGGTTGGTAGCCTTGCCCAGGGGAGAACAGGCGTTGGTGAGGATGTTGATCTAGACAATTCTGTTCCTCTGGTCTTCTTACTGAATTTCAATGTAATATGAGTCATCCCACTACACAACACAACAGATTTAGACTTGTTAGAAAAGAAGTAAAAAATGTCTCCAAACATAGATATCAGAGTTTTAAAACACATTTGATTTATTGCTTTGCTCATCTAATTAATCTTTGTTTTATAGACTCCAAACATAGAAATACATGTGATAGAACATTCTGGAATATAATACTGTGCCTGGCGATTGTCGTGCCTTATATAGTGATTATTCTGTATCCAAACCACTTATAGTGTTTATGCTATCTTTTAGCACATTGGAAAGAGTCAAGGAAATCTTAAAGCTGGTATTTCTGGGTTGGAGCAAAAATCACAGCTAATCTATTAGGCTATTCAGATATCAAACAAGTATATTATACAGGGTCCAATATATACAGCAATAGTGGAATCCTTAAGTGTTCAGCACTATGCAATCTGTTGACACCCATGTCAATCCAACTGGGATAGGACCCAACAAGACAGCTGCACTAGTATCAGTCCATGAACTCTGAAAATGACTCACTCCTTGATGACTACAGTAAGTGTAAGGGACATGGTCCAACTTCCATGCTTCCAAGAATATTTAGGCTGTTTGTCATTTGTGGTTAGAAATTACAGCCTGAATTTGAAAAAAAAGTAAAAGATAAAAAATTCTCAGTCTCTGCTCAGTTTCAAACTTTCCTCACTGCTTTGTTCTCCCTTAGCCCAACAACCTACCCTAGATCTCTTTGTGTGTGACTGTGTGCTTGTAAATGTGCTTGTTCATGTGTGTTGCCTATCTGTGTACATGTATGTGTACATGTGTGTATTCTCATGGATGTGTTGGTGTGCACACACATGTCCAAGATTGCATGTACAGAGTCCAAAAGACATTAAACAATTCCTTCTATTTCTCTTCATTGCATTGAGACAAGTTCTCTCACTGAGTCTTAAGGTGGGTATTATATGTGGCTAGGCTAACTGGCCAATGCACTCCTGAGGTCTATCTGCTCCTTCCTCCAATTCAGGCACACACAGCCATGCTTCGCTTTGATTGGAGCATTGGGGATTCAAAGACAGATTCTTTTGGCTGTATAGAAAGTGCTCTTACCCACAGAACCACCTTTCCAGCCCTTCAGTCTCTTTGGAGAGGCTATTTTCTTTATTTTATCTGGACTCACAATTAATGTCTTAGAGCAATTGTTTCAATATATTGAATGAAATCTAAGTCCAAGATCTGGCTCTGCCACTAAATAGCAGCTAATATATATATGAAAAATTAATTACTAGTTCAGGTTCATATATTTTTGTCTATAAAATGAGATAGTAAAAGCCCAAAGACTTTAAAGACAGAAAAAGGCAGTGAAAAGCCATTAGACCATGCACAATTGATACCAAAAGGGTTAATTTAGCTAGGAGTCAAAGTAGAACAATTTACTCATCCATTTTTCAATCATTCCTAGATACAGTTCGGACATCTGTTAAGTTGTGAAGAAATATATCATTTTCAAATGTCTAAATCCATATGCATTTGATTTCAAAGCTTAATTTTGTTTGAATGAGGAATCAATACATTGCAACTGCACTAACATTATAGTGCTGAAAAATTTGTGTGTCTTTCTTAAGCTTTTATAATGTATTTCAATTTTTCCATTATTTTCTCATTATCATCCCATTTTTGAAAGGCTTCTTTAGCATTACAAAATGGCATAAATCCCAAGTGAATGGCAATGTCTATTTGTTGCGATTTAAGGCTGTACTCATTAGACTGTTCTGGAGCTCCTCCCAGTTTCAAGCTGTCTTTGTAACAGAGGCAACAAACAATCTTTCTCCCAAAACATCCATTTTTATCATTTCCCTTTGTGGATAACAAACTTCCCTTTTTTTCTGGCTTGTGTTTTTATGAGTTGCAGCCATATCTCTTCATAGTTTTGCTCCAAACATTCGTCCCACACTTGTCTCTCTTCTCGAATGTATTCCTCTTTCCAGCTAGGCTGAGTACCTTGCCATCCCATCCAGGAAATGGCTTTTTTAAACAGCAACTTAGATCATCTTTATTCCCACCCCTTGCAGTGGCCAGTAGGACCAAATGTACAAAGTCTTCATCAGGACACTTCAGGATTTTTCTACCTTCAGTGAGCACTTGCCATGGTAATCTTTGACTCTTGAAGCTTCTTGTTTTCTGGGAACATGCTATATTTAAAGAGGTGTTGCCATAAAAATGTCATGACAACCAAGGCCATTGTGGCAATGAGGGACACAGGAAATATAGCTAAATGTTGAATAGATGATATCAATGCACACATAAGGAGACAATAATAATTCCCATGATTTCCTGTTACCCTCCCATGGAGAAATAGTCTAAGGTAAGTGATGTGTGTATCTTCTATGTTATCTGATGTTCATTCTAGGATTAAGTTTCAGATTCTTTTTGAAAACATTATAGATGAAGTAAGAGTTCAATGTGGGTGTTTTGTTCATCTCAACCTGCTTATATCCACCATAGTCAGTTTTGACAAAAAGCAGTTGGGTCTGTCCTTTCTGTTTGCCATGTAGTACGAGTACTATTTTCATATATAAGACAATCCACAATTGCTTTTCTGGGTTATGTATCTTTATTCTGTTCTGGTGTTAAGGGAAATGACTCAGGCTGTGACTCTAGGCCTAGGCATTTGACCCAGCTTGGGGAGTGGTGAATTCCAGCTCATCCTCAAGGCTGGCCCCAGGACAGTCTATGCCAGGAAATAGATCCAAGCATTATGGAGTGACTTTCTTCCCTTGCATTAGTTAGCATTTGACAAGAATACCAGTCAGTAGAAGTAACAGTTATTGTACGTTATTTATACCTCTGCTTAGATGCTTCTGGTAATTGGCACACATGTTTGTAGGGTGTGACCACTAAGAAATAAGAAGGGACAGTGGTAGGCAGAAAACTCTGGGATGATCTGGTCCTTATAGTTGAGGAGCAGAGGTCTGTTTACAGGGAGTCTTCATGTTTTCTTGCAAGACTCTTTATGTTATTAGATGAGGCCTGTCATATTATTGATGGTAATTACCTCTAAAATAACTGATTGTGGATGTGGGTCACATCTATGCTAGGATTTGCCTTTTAATCATCATCTTCATTGGTATTTCCCCAATACCAATGAAGATATACATTGAGGATATCTTTAGAGGATATACAATCCAAAGGGGTCTTAAGATTTTTCTTTTCAGCAAGGATCTACGCTTCATGTTTGATTTAAAGCAAGTACAGATTCATCTTAGTCCAATTTTAAAGGCTTTTGTCAGAGAGAAAGAAGAAAGAATTTCTCCCATTAGGTTTAATAGTGCACACCTATAATCTCAGCACTCAGGACAGGAGGCTTGGTGATCATAAGTTTGAGGCCAATTGAGCTACCCAATGAGTTCCAGGCAACCCTGAGTTATATAGCAAGGCCCTGTCTTGAAGAAAGAAAACATAATAATAATAATAACAAAAACAAAATATCCAAACTAGAATTGGTGATATGGCTCAGTATGTCAAAGGCTTACTGTAGAAACATGGAGACCTGTGTTTACAGCCCCAGCATGCATGTAAAAGCTGGATGTGTTAGAGAGGAAAATTTTAAGGATAACTCCGCACTGAAGCTATTTGACAATATTTCTCAAAAAAAAGGTAGTGAATTATCAACTTTGGCCTTCATACATTCATAAAAGTATAATGCAGCCATGCATACATATAAACTACATATATACACCACACACACATATACACACTTCACACATACATACACACCAAACCAATAATGCAAGCTACAACATGCTCCCTGGATGAGGTTGTCAATGACCCTTTGATAAACAGATTTCATGTCACCTAGGCTTGATAGTACAGGTGTCTTTTAGAGAACTCTGAACCCTAATCTGGCTTTGTGTGTGTGTGTGTGTATGTGTGTGTGTGTGTGCGCGCGCGTGTGTGTGTGTGTGTGTGTGTGTGCATGTATGTGTGTGTGTGTGTGTGTGTGTGTGTGTGTGAGAGAGAGAGAGAGAGAGAGAGAGAGAGAGAGAGAGAGAGAGAGAGAGAGAGTTTAGTCTATGTAGACAATTATTTTTGACCCTATATTGGGCATCTCTACCATCACTCAAAATAACCCTCAGAAACATGTAGAAAGAATATCAAACCTTAGAGTGGAAGAGATAAATTTTCCACCACCTTCCTATAGCTGGACAACAACCCTTGTGTTTAACATGACTCCTGTTCTACAGAGGATAGTGGTCACTGTGGACCTGGGCTGCCTATTTGGGCAAGACACAGTCTCTGGCTCCTATGGGTACTCTATTGAGTCATTAGTACCATACACTAACATTATCACAAAGATGGGACTCAAAAAAGATCTCTAAGACCCCAGGCCCTGCTTATGGTAGGGACTTTATTTGCCCAAGTAAAGGGAAACCATCTAGTGTTATTTAGAGTTCATTGGTTTTGTTAGTACTCTGTAGGGTTGAGGCCTCCTGGCTTTCCCCCATCCCTGTTACCATGTCTATTGTTCTTCTTTCTGTTCAGCTCATGTTTAGGCAGCCATAGTGTTAACAACTGCTACTCTATGAAACCAACATAACCTTAACTACATTCTAAATATTTGTCCTTATAGCCATAGATAAGTGAATTTAAAAATTTTAAAAACTACTGTTTTTCCCCAATCTCCATTATCTGTCAAAACACACACATTTAGTCAAACCCCCCTCTCTCTCCTCTCTCTCTTTGTCTCTGTCTCTGTCTCTCTCTCTGTCTCTCTCTCTCACACACACACATACACACACACACACACACACACACACACACACACACACACAAATCACACACACTAATACTCACACATATCCAAACAGATATGCTTTCACACACATCATAAATAACACTGCTTTTACTCAGAGATGAATGGAGAGACTTAAACATGTTACTTCTATAGCTTTTGTTTACAGTAATTGATACACCATCAGTGAGCTTTTACTGGTAAAATTGATTCAAATCAAACCAGAAAAACTCAGCTTCAAGAGCTGAAACTGAGCTAAAAGATAGTAAGCAAAGAATAATAATTTGTGGCAATGTCTTCAAATTATTCTTATTGTAAGCTTTATGTAATTTGAAGTTGCAGAAATGTGTTTAACAAGGGCAGGTTTTTTTTTAAGTGATGTCTTCATTAATGATGGGAAAGCAGGGCAGTAAGAACACAATAATGCCATGCTCAGTGATGGTAAATTGGAAGGTGCTGAAAACATTTGGGAGGAAATATAAATAATACAAACACAGCTATAGAGGTTATAAATATGGATGGGAGGAAGAACAAAGACATTTCAGAAATCTAAAAGCAATTGTCTCTTTTGGGAAATGCAAGTGAAACTAAAGAGTTTATCAGCTTGAATAGTGACCACGTGACATGCTTCCCTAGCTCAATGTTTGTGTGCCATTGGTCTGGTGTTACAGGAAGGTCCAAGTGCATGTTCAAAGCATTAACCTTGGCATCAGACAATTAATATGTCCATACTTTTATTAGTTTTCTGTTTTCATAAATGTGGCCATATGCCAATCTTTATGAAATACCCCTTTCTCATTGAATTCTTGTTTTAAGACTGGCACATTTCACGATGTCTGTGGCTTAAGTCATAGGATCCCTTTGCAGTCTATGCAAATGGTGCCTCCTGGTGATGTGCTGGGAGCAACCTGCAAAGTTTCCCACCAACGCCTAGATTTTAAATAAAATGGACACTTTTATTCCACAGTGTTCCCCCGTGCCTGGTGGTATTTGCATGATCCTACAATATTTAGAATGTAAAAAGTGTCTATTGGGTAATGTCAAACAATCATTTACTCTGAAGGACATAAATATTCAAATACTTGCCATTAGGCAGCCATAATCAGCATGATTCAGTGATTTACTGGCTACTTTTCTGGGAGAATTGAACAGAGTGGATACCTCCTCTGTTACTCTGTGGATTTTATTGGCTTGTGGGTTTTTTTAAGTGATTTTTTTAAAGTGATTGCTGACTATATATTTAATTAGGTTTCATACCCTTGCTGGCTTCAAATCAATTTCTAAGATAAAATACAACCACTGATTCCAAAGATTGGACAGAGGGCACTCATTAGAAAAGACATAAAAGACTTAGCTCTTCCCACCTGTTAAAAACAATAACGTAGTAACTCTTTGTAGGGGCACTGTGATTAAAAATTTGCTTCTGGGAATAACTTTATTAGTTTATATTATCACTATTATTATTATTATTATTATTAATTTTGGGATTTTGGAAAAATGGTTTCTCTGGATAATCCTGGCTGTCCTGAAACTCACTCTGTAGACCAGACTATAGACCTCAAACTCAAAGTTCTGCCTGCCTCTACTGAGATGAAAAGCATGTGCCACCACTGCCCATCCAGATTGTATTATTTTTAAGATAAATATTTAATTACTATTTAATATAAATTTCTTGTTTTACATACATCAATTAAAATAGCTCTAATTTGGATATGGAGAGTTGGTTCAGTAGTTAAAAGCATGTGCTGTTCTTGCTGCTGTTGTATAGGAACCAGGTCCATATTCTAGACACCACATGGTGTCTTGCAATTGTTGTCAAAATTAAACTACTTTTCTTCTCTTGCCAAATTCTGAACCTATTTTCATAGATATTCAGGTTCAGAACCTATTTTCTGAATAGGTTCAGAACCTATTTTCATAGGTATTCAGGGTTCTGTCTATTTAATTTTTCTGTGTCCCATAATTCTTACTACTAGAAAGAAAAACTTTTTTTGGTCAAGGGAAAAAAAAAAGACATTTTCCAACCTAGTCTGTTTGAGCTGGGATATTGTTTATTATTAAAAACTAGGTTTTTTTTTTCATTTTTTTAGCAAACTTCATTTTTACATGTTTGTATCTATGAGGTTATTTAACATCTGATCCCAAAAATATTTTCATAGCTGTTTAATAAAAAAGGTCTTATGGTACCGACTACAACCCCTGCCTTCACAACAGTCCCTGTGTAATTCTCAATGACTTTAATTATTAGCTCTTTTCAGACCTGATGGATTGCATGTTCTCCAGGAATGGCATATTGTATTGGAGAATTATCCTTTTCTTCTACTCGCTATATTTGTAAAGCCTGGTTCAATACTGTTAAATCTCTTAATACAGCTCCTCTCTCTGTCATCTATATAGATACATAATATAAGTATAAACTTTTTATTGAAAAATTAGATACATGAGGAAGAGCGCACCAATAATACATTTGCAATGGAAACTTTTTTTTTTAATGAACACACTGAAGTTACCACCTTCATAATTTAAGAAAAAGCATTAATGGCAACATGGAAACTAGGCACATGTCACTTCCCAGATACCTTTCTTTCCAAATACCTTTCTTTCCAGATACCTTTCTTTAAATATCTATTAAAGAATAGATATTTGCTTTGGATCTTTTCTGATATTTACAGAATGGACAACTTGCTGTCAATATTACATTTGTTTTTTTTTAAAATTGTCCATGTTGTATATTGCAGATTTTATTCATGTTAGCTATTGTCCAATTTCACCAATCTGTTGCAAAGTATTTACTATAGAGAGAAGTATGAGAGATTGGGAGAGTGCTCCTATATACTTGCACGTATTCAAATCCCATTATAGATGTTTGTATGAGGCATGCATGTAAGAATGCCAATGCTGTGTTGTAAGGGAGACCTATGTCAAGCTGTAGTAAATACTATGATCATATTTCTCTAGAGTATGCAAATTTAGAATTCTAAAGGTATTGAATGAGAAGTTTAGTTGTTTTACATCTTTGGTAACTTGGTATTTATCAGTTATTAAACAACAGGCATTATGATTTGACCACAGTGTCATCGATTTCTGAAAGGTGTCACTTGATCAGTTTTGATATGTGTATATGTTTGTAAACACCCTACTTTCCAGAGAAAAGCATAATCTACTACCCAATTGATTTTCTTATAGTTATTTCCTGTGATGTCTTATATCAGACTTGAGCATTTTTATTCTTCTTATTTGTATCTATTTTACTTCATCAAGATTTTGACATATATTATTTGGGCATCTGTGTTTACATGGCCCTATGTTGTTATTTATCCATTTTTTTTTGTTCTGCTGCTGTGTACATTCCAGAGTTTGGATATACATGCTTGATTTACCTACTGATTTTAGTTAGTATCTCCTGGAATTTTAGTATATTTTTTCTTGATAACAAATGGCATTTACCATTTTATGGAACCCCCTTCTATTTATATAACACATTTTGCAAAGTGTAAGTTCTGGTGTTCTACTGGTGTTTATTAAGTTGTCTTTTTATTGACTTATAGAGTAAATCGTTACTTTTGTTCGCTTACTTTGGGTTGCTAGTTTCTTTGCATTTTCATAAATACTTTCAAATATTCTTAACATTTCTATTGAAATAAAAAAATATAAAAATCTTACTGCTCTAACACAGGCTCTACTGACAAAATTGAAAATTATTAGTTTCTTGTCACTTCTGAGCCTTCCAAACCACAAACATGTGAACTATTTCCACTTATGTTTATATTCTTTCATTAGAAGTTACAAGAGCATTCCTAGTTCCAATTTCATTTTGTTTCAATATATACCCAAAGACTAATATATAATTTTGCCATCATATTAATTTACTTTTTCATACTTATCATTTCATCCCTTCTGCTCTTTTTTCCATATAATTTTCTGCTGTTTACTGACTTTGTAAGATAGATTATACTGAATCAACTATTTTCTGCTATTGTTAGTTTTATTTGAAAAGTTACTAACATTACCAAAGTAATGTGTTTTACTGTGCTATTTTCACATACATACATTAATATGTGTTGCTATGCTTGTTCTTACTCCCTAATTCCCTCAGTGCTCCTTCTCCACTCCCGTGCCTTGCTAGGCCTTTTCTCCCCCACTCCTACCATGCCTTCTTATGCATTCACATGCATGTAATTGTCATCTCTTGTTCTCCTTTCTGTTCCCACATCAAATGCCTTGCTCCCTTATCTTATTTCTTCTCTCTCTCTCTCTCCCTCTCTCTCTCTCTCTCTCTCTCTCTCTCATTTGCATATACATTTAGATATTTGTTTACATATACATAAATTTAAATCATAATTCTGTTACATGGGAGATAAAGTATGAAACAATTACCTAACCAATATCAAAGGTATAAATTATCTTTTAGGCAAACATTCAGTTTTATCCCTTTATTTCAGAGCACAATCACTCACTGTGATCCATGCTTCCCTTTGATTCCTGGACAGAATTAAATTATTTTAAACATGTAAATAAATTCAAAGTTACCTGCAGGCCTATCAGGTTCCAAATTTTTGATTTGCCATCTTGTTTTATTTAGTTCAAAATACCTCCCAACTTCTGTTTTGATTTATTTGACCTATGCATTATTTTGAGTGTTTTGCTTAATTCAGAAACATTTAGAAATGTCTACTTATTTTTTGCATTATTGATTTCTAGCTTAATTATGTTGCATGAGAGGATATTACAGCTTTTTATTTCAGCCCTTTGAAACTGGTTAAAACTCTTTTGTAACCCAAGGATGATAGTAATTTTGGCAAATATTGAAAGCATACTGATTAGAACACGTGTTCTGTCCTGATGAGTAGCATTGCCACTGTCCTGATGACTTGATTATATTGATCAGGCTATATTTGGGTTTGATGTTCAGTTTTTCCAGACCTCACGTGTGTGTGTGTGTGTGTGTGTGTGTGTGTGTGTGTGTGTGTGTGTGTGTGTGTATGTATGTATGTATGTGCCAGTTTGATCAATTTCTAAGAGATGTGAATTACATTTTTTTCTTCATGTCTATGGTCTTATGCCTTTCTCCCTTCCATCCTAACAGCTTTAATTTTTATGTTGTCTAAATTAACTTTTCAGGTCTTAAAGTTATCATATTTTCTTGATGAATGGATAATATACTTACACTAAGCATTCCTTTTAAATCCCTGATAATGTCTCTTGTCTGAAAATCTATCATGGCAGATATTAAAACAGCTAAGTCGGTTTTCTTTTTATCTTGTTTGACTCTGATTTTTTTAGCTTTTGTATTCTTAAATTTAATTTGTATCTTTTGTAAACAGTGTTTAGTTGAGTTTGATTTATTAATCCATCCCAATGACCTTACTATTTCAATTGTTCATTTAAGTTAATTACTTTTCCTCTGGTGATGCAAAATATTTGAGGTTACTTTTTCCATATATGAATTGATTTTATTGTGTTTCATACTGCTTTTTTGACATCCCAACATTTTATATTAATCACAGTAAGTTTTGAATGTATTTTATAATTTACATATTACAAGTGTATACACACATACATACATACATTTCCTCATTATCTAATTGGAAATGACTTTAAAAATATTTCTAACCTGTTCTGTTACAAATCAGTAAGCCTTCTTGACTTATAGGGTTACAATATGTTAGTATATTTACTACTACTGAGACAAAACAAACTTTTTATTTCCATGAAATAAACCAATAGAATAAAACAATAATATCACAATGAACTCATTTACTTTTTGTTCTGAAGACTTCTCAGTACCCATACTGCATTTTGTATTCTAGTGGTGGCATGAAATGAAGCACTTGTTATGTGTATTTTGTGATATTTTCTGTGACATCAGGGATGCAATGATGGACAAAGTTAGATGAGTTTCTTTGCTGTGTATGCTCACTCAACTGACTTTTGTGATAAAAAATAGATGCATATAATGCTATCTTGACATATAAATTCCAGAAAAGTACTGAATTAATCCTAGGATGTTAGTGGATTTATATTTAGTGAGATACACTGTATACCAAGCTATTTAATGGGCATTTTATACACATTAGTCATTTGATAACTAAGTAGAGTTGTTTCTTTCTTCATGTCATAAGGATCTAAAGCAAAAATATTAGATAAATATGTTGCCAGACCGAAGGTATATTGCTGACAAATAGCATAGAGCAAGAGATGATTTTAGGAATGCAAGGTAACTAACAAAATTGTTCCATCTAGATAATGGAGAAGACATGGCATGCATGATGGATTAGGCATCCAACGACCATAGCCTATGAACTGTGTATGTTTGTCCATGTGTATGCATGATGGTTATGTTTATGTGCGTGTTCAGGCATGATTAGAATGAGATGAAGGCTCTGATATTTATAGAGTGTGGGGTTTCAAGAGCATTTTGTAGGAAACAATGATTTTTGTGGGGAAACATTGATTGAACCTCACTCATTCTGGGCAGCATTTAGTAATCAATCTACCCTCCCACCTTCTCTATGAATATGTAATATGTGTGGTATTTGTCTGAAAGTGTTATAAGAACTTTGTGCATGCTAATTCATTTTAACCTCAGGAAAACCATGTGAAGTATATATTAGAAAAAAATGTAATAGAGCAGTTGGGTTGCTTTCTTAGGTCATTGTCACCCGTGGGTGGAGGCATTGGGATTGGGATTAGTAACTGGTCACAGGAAAAATGTGTACTGAGCCTTTGCCCTGTTCCTCACAGGTTGGCATTGTTGGCCATTCTCCCCAGATGAAATGTGAGCACCTCAGAGACAGAAACAATTTTTCCTGTAGGATACTGTCATTTTTTTTTCCATTCCATGCTACTAGTAAGTTAGGCTACTAGTAAGTTGATGTGTATGCATAAAAACAGTAATGTAAGTCAAAAAAATCAGACCTGGCAGAGCTGTGTGTGTGTGTGTGTGTGTGTGTGTGTGTGTGTGTGTGTGTGTGTGTGTGTGTGTGTGTGTGTTAAACCAATTTTAAATGTAGGTGTCATTTTTTTTACATTTTAAAATTTTATATATTTTTATTTAAATACAAGTGCATCATTTGCCCCTCATTTTTTCTCCTCCAACCCATCCCATCTCTTTTTTTTTTTTCTGACCCTCCTGTGGTGGACCCATTATGTTTCTCTCAATTTGATGACCTCTTTTTCTTTATTATTGTCGTATATACAAACATATATGTATGTCTCTGTCTCTCTGTCTCTATGTATGTGGTGTGTGTGTGTGTGTGTGTGTGTGTGTGTGTGTGGTGTGTGATGTGGTGTGTGTGTGTGTGTGTGTGTGTTACTAGCATTTTCCCTCCAGCCTAGTCCTACTGTTGTGTCAGTCCCTAAAAAATACACAGAGACTCTATTAGTTATAAAGCTGTTGACCAATGACTAGAGCTTTTTATTGGCTAGCTCTGTCTAATTTATTAACTCATAATTACTAATATTTTTATTTCTATATGGTCTTAATCTTACCGAATATGCAAGACTGTGTCCTCTCTTCCTGTAATCACATCACGACTCTCATTTCCTACATCTCCCAGGATCCTCCTTGTCTCCTAGTCCCTGCTATCTTGCTTCTCTATTGGCCAACAGTGCTTTATTTATTATCCAAAGGAAAATATATTTACAGACTGACATCTGCCATCATTTATGTGTATATACATACAAACATATATATATATGTATATATGCATGCACCACAGAGGCTCATTTTCTCTTTCTCATCAATCATTTCCTGTGGTTCTTCATTTAAGGGTGGGGCTCTGTGAAATTCCCCCCCCCCATGTTAGGAGCTCTATTGAAATTGTCATTGTTAAGGACATGTTTAGGCAGAATTTCTAGGAGATACAGTTTCACAGCAGATTCCCGCTCCTCTTTCTCATAGAATCTTTCTGCCCCTTCTCCAGTGATGATACCTGCCTGAGTCTTCAGTGCAGGAATCTTGTTAAAGATATATCCACTGTGTCTGGTCTCTCTTTGATCCAGTTATCTCTGAATTGTTTCTAGTTTTGGCTTTCTGTAATGGCCTCAATTTGCTATATAGAGAAGCTCCTTTGATAAGGGCTCAGAACTGCACTTAGCTATAGGTATAAGGATAAGCTTTAGAATCAGACTGAAGAGTCCTCAAAAAGCCAAAAATAAACCTACCATATGACCTGAAACTCGTTAGAATATACCAAAATGACTTGACACCGTATTCCCAGAAACCTCCTCATTCATGTTCTACTTATGACATGTAGAAAATGAAAACAACCTAAATGCTCTTCAACTAACAAGTGGATAATGAAAATGTGATAAATATACACTATGGGATTCAGCTGCAAGTAAAATAAAATTTGTTAGTAAATAAATGGAACTTGAAAAGGTTTTATTGGGTGAGGTAATCTAGACCCAGGAAGATATATGCCACATGTTTGCTCTCAGCTGTGGTTCCTAACTTTGGATCTTCAGATTTGAGTGTATAATGTTGAGTAACTGCAAAACTCAGGAACCTATAAAGACATTGTTGGGTGGGAATGAAAGGGGACCAAGGATACAGGTGATTTGAAGGGACAGAATGGGGAAAACGGAGGTGAAAACTCTACTTTGAATAGTAAAAAGATATCAGTACAGGGGACAGAGGTCAGGGGGAGATAAATAACACTAGGTTTGTTTTTTAAAGCCTCAAGACAGTATGTGTTCTGGTGTTTTGTTGTTTTATACAATGATTTGGTATATGAGGATATTTGATTGAAAATTTCAGAAAAAAATTAATTTTCTTGTAATTAAGTATTTACATTCTAATATTTACATCAACAGAAGCAGCAACACTCATTTTAACTTATACTTTGTGTTGACGTAGAGCACGCTAGTAACTTATTGAGCATGGGTTTTGTCAGGATGAAGGGCAAGGCTGCCTTTCTCCAAAGTAAACATTCTCTGCCTTTCAAAATCTTCTACTTCTTCCTCTTCTCATGCCGTACTCTCTGTTCCACTATGGGCAGGACTGCTTGCCTCAACTTCTCACCATGATCCTCAGAGAACTGAGGCTGTGTTTGTACCATGATTACTTTTGTTGCAAGTATGTTTTCTTTTCCCCTTACCAGCTGATTTATAGTCTTTTTGTTTTGTTTTGTTTCTTGGGTTTTTCAAGACACGGTTTCTTTTGAAGCTTGTCCTGGAACTCGCTCTGTAGATCAGGCTGGCCTGGAACTCACAGAGATCTGTCTTTCTCTCTGCCTCCTGAGTGCTGGAGGCATGTGCCACCAAAGCCCAGGAACTCTCTTTATTTAAGAGAATGTAATCACAGTGTCCTCTCAAATTGCTTGTTATTCTGGTTAGCGCTGAATTACTTGCCAATTGGTTGAAGATGAACACTTCTGACATATCTTTTTTTTTTAAGCTGTCTAAATCTTTTCATTTATTTATTTTTCTTATTTTACATATTGATCTTAGTTCCCTCTCTGTCCCTTCCTCCCTCTTCTTCACCCTCCTGTGGCCCCTGACCACCCTCCCATCACATTCCACTCCCTTCCATGTGTAGGGTGATGCCTTCCTGGAGGGGTCATTTAAAGCTGTAAAGTCATTTGGAGTAGGGGCTAGGCCCTCCTTCCTGTCTCTAGGTTAAGGGAGTATCCCTCCATGGGGGGCTCACAGAGGCTGCTGACCTGAACAATGAGGAGCTAATAGGCCTCCAGATTGATCACTGGGGATCCAGCATTGGACTGACTCAGACCCCCTGAACATGGGTCTCAGTTAGAAGGCCTGGGTAGTCTAAGGGACCTATGACTGTGGAACCAGGATGTATCCCTGGTGCACTAAAGGACTTTGGCATGTATTTTCTGGTCCTTATGCACAGCACTAGGTCTAGCAGGAAGTCACAGAGCATCACTTCATTAGATGAAAGGCATTTTTGTTTTATTCTGAGTCTGGAAACAAGGACCTGAATTAATAGCTGTTTTATTTTGAACCAATCATTATGTATGTATGTATGTGTGTATGTATGTATGTATGTATGTATGTATGTATATATAAATATACATATAATTTTTTTACTACAGTCTTACTTCCATTATCTGTTAAAATGAATGATGACATCAGATGCTGTTTGTGGTTTCTTGTTTGCCTGAGAATGTAAAATAAGTACTATGTAATAGCTTATTGCTAAAAATAAATGTATTTCCTCAAAGTCAGGCAAATTATGAATATTATTGTTAATGCACATCTGAGGAGTCATGGGTACAAAACTATTGGTAGACCTTGTAGATGGCAAACATTGTATGTTTGCTCTACCTGCTTTTTTGAATCCTTTCAGTAGTCTTGATTAAACTGAGTGAGTCAATGTAGGATTCACTTCCTCTGCCATCATCTCATCAGACTGGATGCTGCAGAAAAGACAGTGGGTGTCATTGGGAAAGATTTAGTGGTGTGTTTTCATAAACACACACGTATCCTGTGAACTGGATTTTTCTGTTGCAATAGACAATGTTTGTGTGCTGAAAGGCTGGGCAGATAGATTCATGCTTTACTAAAGAACAAAGTGTAAGCATGCCCATTGACTTTTATAAAATATTTGACTTTCATCTACTCATAGTTCCCGTTTTCTGATGCAACCAATAGTATGTGCATGGTCACTTTGTCCTGTTCTTACTGCTCTGTGAGGACTCAGTCATAGGTAAATAGCCTCCAAAGTGCTTATGTTCCAGCTATTTTCTTCACAGTAAGTGTAAGTGGTCCTTTATCTCTGAATGCAGAACCTTGTGTCTTCCAATAGCAGCACCGAATCAGTAAGCTAACTCTCTAGTTGGAAAGGAGGGAACTAGTTAGATCTTACATGGCTTATAAAGGAATTGTTCCAAATCTTTTTTGTCCATCTTTCCTCATTGTGTTCTAGAACTGGCTAGAATAAAAGTTCACAAGTCATCAGCAACATACCAAAGACCTGAGGCTGGATTTCATGACCCATTTCCTTCATTCACTGATGTATTCTAAAGATAAATTCTTCCTCAAGGTTAAAACTCTAAAGAACATTTACACATTGCATATGTTGCTTAAAGGCCCTTTGTCTGTAACTTCACACTGCATTTAATAAATACATTGATTTTAAAAAATAAATTTTTAAAGTGATTCTCTTTGAAAATAGGGGCAACAGACTATTCATGACCTAAATAATAAGAATAAAAAACAAACAACCCCTAATTAATATAGCATTTGTGTTGCAATTGAAATAAAGAAGCAAACAGCATGCTGTTCTGTACCAGCAATCTTTTGTTTTGCAGGTTTTATTCGTAATTGGCCAGTAAAAGGTACATTCACACAAAATGAATAATCTCCGAAGTTGTTATTGAATTTTCCTAAATTTTGAGCTGTTATGGGGCTTAGGGACAGTGATAATTGTGTCAAAATGTTTCTGAGTACAGTAAAAAGAGAATTATTGAGAAGTTAAGTTGTCTGGGGACATCTGTGATGTCGGAGGCTGGACAGTGAGAGACAAACACTTCTCAGAATTGCAAAGACACCAAACTGATTGACAGGATCCACTCTGCCTGCCCACTCCCATATGTGCTTTGTGGGCAAAACCCAATGTCTTTAGTCTGTGTGGTGTATATGTGCATGTCTTAGCCTCAGAGAATCTTTACTTGTGTGACTAGTTTACAATGAAAGACAGATCCTCCTAACACCCATTCTACCCTCTTTATGCTCAAACCACATTTCACATTCACAGTTGGTGATACCTGGAATTCTACCTTTATGGCTTATGCAAATCAGGACTTTTTTCCCTGTAAAATTGGAGTACTCATCCTTATCCCTCAGGAAAAAAAATGTTCAGTCTTTCCATCTGCAGCCATTTCAGGTTTGTTACTTTTTTTTTAAAATCAGCTATATTTCAGGTTATTTTTTTTCCTGTTTCTAGCTCTGACATTGTATCACTTAAGTATTTACATGACAGTATAATTAAATTTTCCTTGTGTTTTGAATTGATTTTCAGGTAGCACCACATAAAAGTTTAAAACACATATTCTTTCCTACCCCTGAACTCTAGCCTTTCTGGTCTTCTGTATACACACCCTCTGTACTGCTGGTTATCACTTGGATATTGCTTCTCTTCCATCTAAACAAACACTGGAAGGTTTGCTGTCTGGAGCATGTAGACAGGTCAAAGTAAGTGATCAAGACTTCATACATATGTGAAGGCCAGATGCCAACAAGGAAGCAAGTTAAGAGAACAATAAACCATGAACTTGAGAGGCATCACAATTATTCCTAGTCCACTTGACTGCCCAACAATTCAACCTACAACCACTATATTTGAATTTTTCTCTGCATTAATGGAAGGCACATTTGGTAGGATTTTCTGGTATAATTTATCATCAAGACTATAGTGGTGGTACCTAAAATTATACTTGAAAAATTACCTGGATTTGTATGAAATTCTAGTGTATAAAATGTATGGGATATCTAGCACATACATTAATGATATGTGAAAACACTCCTGGTCTTGAGAATTTATGGATATGATAAAGGTATTCATTGAGGAAAATTGAGTTCAATTCAAATTTCAATTGTAAGACCACATCTCCCATCAAAAACATAGCAAATCTTACCCACAACTTTCAGTAATGGATTTATCAATAAATGACCACAAAAAGTCCCATATTTTAAAAAAACCCTCAAGATGAGCAGTCTGGAACAAAGTATTCTACCATCCTGTAAGACACCACAGGGGCATTCCACCTTGTGGAATAGAGTCTTCCTATAAAACAAGACTATCACAAAATGTCATTCCTGGAATTACTAAGACCCAGGCTGAGGGGCCAAGTATCTACTTGATCACTTTTAGTTGTGCGAATACTAACTTCATTATTTTATTCATAACTGGAGTCCAAGAAAGCTAAATATTTGAATTTAATGTATAATTCTCTCATTGGTGCAGTCTACACACCATTGTTGGTGGCAGACTCTGAGCACCGATATGGACAGAAGGATGTCTATGTCATCAAATGGAACATCTTTGAGCCATTCAACTTTGAATAGTATACCAAAAGTTAGTTTCTTTCAAAGGTGAGAAACCAAAGAACTGTAAAGGTAGTGTATATATGATAACTGGTTTACTATATAAAATCATAGACTAGCACTTCTTCCTCAAGACTCAGGACAGTAACTGAATTTTACCATTGACAATGCATACCTACCTCCTTCTTTTAAGACAGTTTTATTTTGGCTGCTCTTTTTAAAGTATTGATAATTAATTGCAACAATTCTACTACTTTAATAAAACTGGTCATCCACAAAGCAAATATGTATTGCTTAATTTTCAGTTTGAGAGTTGATAGCCACTGAAAATTAATCATCCATAGAAAAGGGATCTCAGCTGCATTTCTAATCTCTGAAAAGATTGTCAGGCTATTAGAGTTTCATGCTATAATCAATTCCCATACAACTGTATAATTTATAAGCTCAAAATTAGATCAGTTATCTATTAGACTTGATAAAGATGGAAATGTATTAATCAGATTAAGAAAATAAAGAAGAAAATTGGGAAAGGATGGTATCACACAGTCCTAGACAAGAGAGCAAGAAAAATCTCAGTGCAGAAATGAAGGGGTTAAACTGATTGACCCTGTAGGTGGTATATGGCTAAGTAAGTCCCTGTAGTTTAGAAATGAAAATTCAAAAGAAGATTCTTCGTGGGATGGCTTTAAATCTAATATGCACAGACAAGTGTTCTTTACATTGCCCATTACTGCTATGCAGACATAGTATTTATTCAGCACGGAATACATGCCAGGTGTAAAGTTGGATCTGGATGATGTAGTCATATATTTTTAGACTCATATTCTCATTTAGTTCTCTTTCTAAATTACAGAGAATATTAATGCCACATTGTTTCTTTCTACATGACCCGATCAAAACCACTGAATTTTCTTAATATTTCCAAATTATGGATAGTTTCTAGGCTTATCTTGACATTCACTAAAGTGAATGTGTTGATAATCATTTAGAAATCTTGTCCATGTTTCTTCCATTCCCCATGGCTCACTGTATCCACTTACACAATAGCTTCACTTGATTCTTTACCCAACAAACCACTAGATTCAGTGTCTACCAGCCTTCTCTGTGTGCATTTTGCAGTAAACTACATCTTCATATTTTAAGATGCTACAATTTTTTGTTTTGTTTTTGCAAAATGTATCTGAAAGAAAACAATTTAATGCACATTTATCTAATATATGAGGACCAATTACATGTCAGAAAATCTACAGCTTTTTGGGACATTGATACACAATGATTTTTCTTTAACAGTCACACAACTGTGAATTTTTGCCACTTTTACTCCTTCTCCAGATCTCTAAAATGTCTTTGGCACATGTCTGTAAAATGAGGGGGAATGCCTGTAATCATTCCTGGATGACTTAGTCAGTTCAAAGAGTTTAGAAGATAGGGTTTTAATTTCAAATGCATATGGCAGTTACAGTACTTATGGGGATTTCACCAGAAGACATTGAGTTTAACAGCTTCCCTTCATATTGTGTTTCCTTTTAAAATGTTATAAATTATCTCAATTATTTTGGTGTATCAATATTCAATGTTGAAAATACCATATATAAATTTGAACCTCATGTGATAGTATCTAATTTGAAACTACTAGATATTTTTTTTTACTTTAACTTTGACTATGTCTAATGCTCATTGTTCTTAGAACTATTTTTTAAAGAATTAGGGATAACAACCTTGTATAGATTACTCTAGGTATTAAAACTCCTGATATATTCTTTAAAACATTAATGTCCCAAAACAGAAAATTTCAGAACACTTTCCAACTAAATTTTTAACCAGAATAATTCCTAAAAGGAAGCAGATAAAAGTATAAGAAAAATAATACTAATCAATATGCCTTATGAGAACATATTGAATGCTAAGGAAAGAAAATACAGAGAGTGCATGGAATCTGTCTCACTCATTCAAGATTGGTGTAATATCAGAAAAACTCTTGGAATTCATTAATTTAATCTATTAAAGGGAAATCTATTAAAGGGTCTTCTCAGTGGATGCAGGAAAAAAATCACTTGAGAAATCATGATCATCATACAAATATGTTAACTTATGGTCAGATTCTCAGCTAACCAGCAATAGGAACAAATGATCTCAACATGATAAATGTGTAACATCCTCACTAGCAGCTCACCAAAGATAAAAGATTAAATACTTTCCTTCTAAGATCAAGAAAAAACAAGGAGATCTGCTCTCATTTTTCCTAATCAACATCAGGCTGGAGGTCTTAACTAAAGGAACATGCAGGAAGAATAAAAGAAATGGCCTGAAGAGTTTCTAGGAAGTAATGAAAATGTAAGTCATACACCTACTTGTATAGAATATCTTAGATACCCATAGATGCTAGAAGGACTAATAGATAACTTGGACAGGTTTCTGGTGAGCATTAAAATGTGTGTGAAACTAAAGCTGACTCCAAAATAACCAGTTTAATGTTGAAGAAAGATAGCAAAATTATAGGTCGCATTCCATGATTTCAAATTACATTACAAAGTTATAATGTTGAAATCCACATTTTACTGGAATAAAAAGATATGTGTCAGTAATAAGGAAAATGTTCAGATCCCAGATTAGGAAACAGCCCTGGGAGGAAATCATGGGGAGAGGATGAACAGATGCAGACACATCAAGAAGATAAGATGTCAGCAGGGTCAATCAGGTATCAGAGAGTAGTGTTGTTAGTAATCACACCTCTGTATCTAGAGGCTGACTCCCATCACCTGACAATAAATCACAGTCTGGTAGCCATGGACTCCAGGTCAGTAGATGGCCCCTTATCTAGAGCCATCTATATGTCATGAGATTCACTGCTGCTAAATTGAGAAATATAAGGCTCCTATAGAGGACTTGGTTTCAGTGACACCACTCCTCAGAAGGCAGCTTAGTGATGAAGGGGTTTTATAAAGACACAGATGTCTTCCTAAACTGATCTCACTCGGTGCTTTCTTTTCACATTCCTCAATGCAGCAAGAAAGGAGCCCTCTGCAAAAGCAATACTAGCCTAGAATGTATGCACTGGGAACTGGGTTTCTCCAGATTCTGGGGAACCTCTCTGGATCACAGAGTGAAAAGCTAAGTAGAATCAATAGAGCCTGTTAGTAGCAGAGATAGTAAGTTCATGAAAGGTGCATCCCTTGTGGACCTACCACACTTAACCCTGGCAGTATACCACAAAACCAAGTGGTAAAGAAACAGGAGTCCCCAGCTTCAGCTGACTTTGTTCCTCTTCCCAGGATATCTATAAAGAATCCACTCCATAATTTGGCATTTCTTTCTCTCTTGTGTTTCCGTATTGTTTTTTTTTTTTTTTGCTATACTTTTAGTAACATATTTTCTTTAAAAACATACCTTTAAATTTCATTTGTATTCTTCTCTTTTTTATCTCATCTATATATTTCTATGGTGTGCAATAATGTTTTGTTTTATCTCTTGCTCTTTTCTCTTTATAGCACATTTCTTCTGTTTCTCTTCTTCATTCTTGCTTCATTTCTTTTCTCCTATATTCCTTCTCTCTTAATTTTATTGATTTCATCTTCCTCTTATCTAAAATTATTATTTACATCTTAGATTATTTATTCTCTCCATTGTCTCCTATTGTAATTGACAATGTATTATTTTGCCTTATTGCATTTGGTGTGCTTGCTCTGAAAATATTTTTATTCTTTCTTAGTGGCACAGGGGAGTAAGTCTTCAAAAGTAGGCAATTTACTAATATCCTCAAATAAAACTAGATGAGGTGTCCAAACCAACAGCTGTACAAATTACAACACAGAACATGAAAAGGCAATTGAGCATGGTATCTATAAAAAACAAATCCAAAGGCTTCTATTACTGAATTGAAACAGCCTGAAATTGTTGAAATGTTAGACAGTTTAATAGTTTACTCCTAAAACAATGAATGGCAACAAACAGGAAATAGTCATAGATAGAGTTCAAAATCAATTAAGAATGCAGATAAGACAGTCACCCATATAAAAGATAGTTATAAAAAAAGTTCAGAAATTTAGCAATGGAATGGTTAATGGAAGTAAACATAAAAATTCAATAAAATCCAATTAATTGAAAAATGCAAAAAATAGTAGAATTGTCACCAATACGCTATAGCAAACAGAACAGAGAATGTCAAACACAGTGGCAGACAAACTTGAGAAAGTGATACATACAGATGCCAACAAAGATGAACAAAGCCTGGAAAAGCAAGCATGACTATAACTTTCAAGAACTCTGAGAGATGATCAGCAAACAAAATTGGAGAATAACTTTCCCCACTACTAACAGCAGATGAACACCCAGAATCTATCAGGAACTCAAATAACTGACCAGAAAGAAACAAAAGTATCACACTAATAAAAGAATTAAAGAGAATATGCTCAAAAAAGAAACATATACATTTTTTGACATTTTAATCCATCAGAGAAATTAAAATTTGAACAATATCGAGAGCCCAACTTATTCTATTAAGCATGACTATTATCAATAAAAGGTGATGACAAGCAGTAATGAACATGTGGAGGGAAATGATACTTTATGTACAGCTGGGGAAAATGTAAGCCAATGCATCTACTATAACTGGTTTTCCTCAACAAAAATCTAAATTAGGATTTCCATATAATTCTGTCATAGCACTTCCAGATATAAATCTAAAGAAACCTAAATCAACATGTCATAGAAAATTACAACATTCATATATACTTCAGAAATTAGGGGGTGGGCAATTCTAAAGTAAGGAAGTCAGGTACAGGAGAGGGTAAATGTCACTAAAAAGACCAATGTGGTATGTTTTCTCCTCTACTCTAGGTTGGTTGGTCCATCCCTTCGTGTATCTGTCTGTCCATCCATCTATCATCTATCTCTACATCATTCATATCTTTATCCACAACTATATCATCTATGATAGCAAAGTTGTGTGTATTTGAGTGTGTGACAGGGGGAGGGAGGGAGAGGGAAGAAAAAAGTAGGAGATAAAGCCAGAAATGGCAACTATCTTGGGAAAGTAAGGGGCCAAACAGAAGGGGATGGAAGAAAAGGGAGGATAGGAGACAGATATAGACAGAAAGTACAATGAAGTACAGGTATGAAAATGTCATAATGAAGCCCGTTATTTTGTATGTTAACTAAAATAAGTAAAATTATATTTTCTTTTTTTGATAATTAGAGTAAATTTATTTAATCTCTTTGAGATAAAATCTGTTTTTCTAGATGGCTTTATAATACTTTATTTTTTATTCTAAATGTTAATAAAATTTTAAGTAATAAGTATTATTTTTTCTAAAATGATATTTTTCTGAAGGTGCCAGATAATACTTTAGGAAATTTTATTTTTTGTTTTTATTTCTCTGATTTCTATTCTTTTTTATTTCTATCTTTTATCTGCATGATCTGTAGTTGTTTTATTTTTAGCAATCTAAATTGGAAATTAAGGTATCAGTTTGAAATTCTTTATCAATTTTTAAATATAAATATTTAGTACCCTGGATTTTCCTCTCAAAACAGGTTCATCTGGACAGTAAATATTTCGTTATTCAACTCAATTAATTATCATCTAAATATCTTATGCTCATGTTATTTTAGTTGTGATTTACAAGTGTCTTGCTTAACTTTCAAGTAGCTATTGTATTACTTGAGGACTTACAGGCTTCAAACACAATGCCATTTTATCATGATCACAGACTCTGTAATTTTTTTATTCACTAAAATGTATTAAACTGAGTGTGAGTTAGACCCTATATACCTCCTTTTATTATATGTTTTTTTTTAATTAAATAATTGGTGGTATTAACATATCCAACATTCAGTAATTCTTGTTTTATCTTTATCTAGTATTAGATATATTATACTTTGAAGTTATATTATTAAATCCATTCCATTTACAATTGTCTTAGTCTTTATGAAGATGTAATGTACTTTTCATTGTGGAAATTATCTTTTTATCTTTATTAATATTTCTTTCCTTAAGGGTTATGCTTTAATTTGATTGTTACTAAAACAGAACTATATCTTCTAAATGTTCATATTTTTAATTTTAATACTTTTTGTTGTTTCATCCATTTCACCTTCTCTGTATCTTCCTTCATATTTATGTACTTAAATTAGTCCCAGTTCTTCCTTGATTTCATTTTTACCAGTTTAACAAATTTATTTAATAATTGCTTGAATTAATGCTTACTACATAGAGAATTTTAGAGGTTAACTGAGGGTTTTAAATGCATTTTCCATTATACTCATAGTTAACACATATTGGTTAAGAAAAAACAAAATATATAAAACTTATTTGTGTACATAATCAACCTAATATTTTCTTTATTGTTGCTATCTATCACTTCATGTGAGATAATATAAGTTTTTGCATTCGTTTCCATACACTAAAGATTTTAAGAAAATCTGTTTTCATATTTACATCCAATTTTATGTTCTTATTTCTGTATTTCTTCCTGTAGACCTAGGTTCCCATCTGGTGTTATTACCATTAAATTTGTTGAAATTATTGTTTTTCATGCAGTTGTTTTCCTCAGTCTTCATTTATTTAAAACTGTATTAGATTGACCTTCATTTTGGAAGGGCTTTTTTAGTGTAAACTACTTATGAACAGGCTGTTTTTGAGGATATTTTAAAACCATTCCTATGGTGCCTTCTGGTCGCCATTTTATTCTGGAGAAAGGGCCAAATGTCTTTGTACTGTTATTCTTCTAATTTAAATGTACAGTTTTGTCCTGGACAAATTTAGTATTTGCATAGAGAGTTACTGAGCTTATTGATTCTGTGGGTTTATATTTCCTAACAAATTAGGAGAAATTTTATTATCATTTCATGTGTTTCCTATCTCTGTCTAGTCTTTTTCTCTGGATTATCAATCACTGGAGTGACAGCTTCATAGCTTGTCAAGGTCTCTGGGATTCTTTTTATTCCTGCTGTTTATTTTATTTTTTATTCTTTGACAGTTTCATAAATGTATATAATGAATTTTAGTTGTTTTCCAATGTGTTGTCTCTATTTTCACCTATCTTTAATTTCACTGAGTCTTTCTTCTGCCAATCTAAACTACTTGTAAGCCAGTGTCATTTTCCATATCTATTTTTGGCATTTATAACTTTGGTTCCTCTTTTTTATGTGCTGTCAATTTTAAAATTTATTTTCTATTTGTTCACAAATATTCACCACTTTATTATTTCTCTTTTAAGTTCCCTTCATGACATTTCTAAAAATCCAGGAACCTTGATGGTTATTTGCTTTTAATGCTTTGGTCTCTTCCCTTATCTAGCTGTCTGACTTTCTGACTTAACTAGATATCTGAACCTAAACCACTTGTGAAGAAAAGAGATTAGCACATAGTTCCAGAAGCAAAAAGTCCAAGGTCATGCTGTCACTTCTGACATACCCTTCACTAGAATCTTTTTAAAAATTTTTATACAATTTTCAATTTAAATTAGAAACAAACTTGTTTTACATGTCAATCCCAGTTCCCTCTCCCTCCCCTCCTTCCCTGCCCTCTACTGACCTCCTATCTCATTTCCTTTCTGCTCCCCAGGGAAGGTGAGGCCTTCCATGGGGGATCTTCAAAGTTTGTCATATCATTTGAGCAGGGCCTAGGCCCTCTTCCCATGTGTCT
Organism: Cricetiscus sungorus; assembly: GCA_030556225.1. NCBI lineage: Eukaryota > Metazoa > Chordata > Mammalia > Rodentia > Cricetidae > Cricetiscus > Cricetiscus sungorus. Next base: position 75,395,790 of record JANBXA010000651.1, read on the forward strand.
AGACAGAGTATCCCTCTATGTGGAATGGGCTCCCAAAGTCCATTTGTACACTAGAGTTAAACTGAACCACTACCAGAGGTCCCATAGACTGCCCAGTCCTCCTAACTGACACCCAACTTCACTGGGCCTGGGTCTTTCCTATGCTGGTTTCTTACTTTCAGTCTGAGGTTCATGAGCTCCCCCTTGTTCAGTTCAGCTGATTCTGTGGGTTTCTCCATACTGGTCTTGACCCCTTTGCTCATCACTCCTCCCTCTCTGCAACCAAATTCCATGAGTTCAGATCAGTGTTTAGCTGTGGGTATATGCTTCTGCTTCCATCAGCTACTAGATGAAGGCTCTAGGTTGGCATATAAGGTAGTCATTGATCTCATTATATAGGAAAGGCATTTAAGGTAGCCTCTCCACCATTGTTTAGATTGTTGGTTGGCTTCATCCTTGTAGATCTCTGGGCATTTCCCTAGTGCCAGATTTCTCCGTAAATCTATAATGGCTCCCTCTATTATGGTATCTTTTCTTGTTCTTCTCTATTCTTGCCCTGTCTCAATCTTCTGAGTCCCCTCATGCCCACCTCTCCCCTCCTTTTCTCCCCTTCTTTTTCTACTAACTCCCTCTCCATTTCCTCCATACTACCAATTTCTCAGGGGATCTTGTCCCTTTCCCCATCTTCTAGGGACCACATATGTCCATCTTAGGATCCTCCTTGTTTCCAAGCTTTTATGGTGGTGTGAATTGTAAGTTGGTAATTCTTTGTTCTATGTCTCATATCCATATATGAGCGAGTACATATCATGTTAGCCTTTTTGTGACTGGGTTACCTCACTCAGGATGGTTTCTTCTAGTTTTATCCATTTTCCTGTGAATTTTAGGATTCCATTGTGTTTCTTCAGTGAGTAGTACTCCATTGTGTAAATGTATCACATTTTCTCAATTCATTCTTCAGTTGAGGGACATCTAGGTTGCTTCCACATTCTGGCTATTACAAATAATGCTGCTATGTACATAATTGAACAGATGTCCTTGTTGTATGAATGTGCATATTTGGGGTATATGCCTAAAAATGGAATTACTGGATCTTGAGGTAGACTAATTCCCATTTTCCTGAGGAACTGCCATACTGATTTCCAAGTGGCTGTATGAGTTTACACTCCCATCAGCAGTAGAGGAGTGTGCCCCTTTCTCCACATCCTTTCCAGAATAAATTGTCTTTGGTGTTTTTGACTTTAGCTGTTCTTATAGGCATAAGATGGTATTTCAGAGTTGTTTTGATTTTCATTTCCCTGATGGCTAAGGATGTTGAATACTTAAAGTGTCTTTCTACCATTTTAGATTCATCCATTGAGAATTCTCTATTTAATTCTGTACCCCACTTTTTAATTGGATTGTTTGGTGTTTTAGTATCCAGATTCATGAGTTCTTTGTATATTTTGGAAATCAGACCTCCATCAGATGTAGAATTGGTGAAGATCTTTTCTCAGTCAGTGAGCTGTCATTTTGTCTTGTTGACTGTGTCCTTTGCCTTACAGAAGCTTCTCAGTTTCAGGAGGTCCCATTTATTAATTGTCTATCTCAGTGTCTGGTGTTATGTTCAGAAAAAGGTCTCCTGTACCAGTTTGTTCAAGGGTACCTCCCAATTTCTCTTCTAAGAGGTTCAGTGTGGCTGGATTTATGAAGGCTTTGACCCATTTGGACTTCAGTTTCGCGCATGGCAATAGATATGGATCTATCTGCAGTCTTCTATAAGTCAGCATCCAGTTATGTCAGCACTATTTCTTAAAAATGCTTTCTTTTTTTCATTTTATAATTTTAACTTCCTTGTAAAAATCAGATATTCATAGGTATGTGGGTTAATATCAGTTTTTTTCAATTTGATTCCATTGGTCTACCTGTCTATTTCTGTGCCAATACCAAGCTGCTTTCAGAACTATAGCTCTGTAATAGAACTTGAATTCAGGGATGGTTATGCTTCTGGAAGTTCTTTTATTGTACAGGGCTATCCTGGATCTTTTATTTTTCCATATAAATTTGAGTAATGTTCTTTCAAGGTCTGCTTTCACTAGAATCTTAACATGACAGATCACTTTAGATCAGTCTTTCTCAATCTGTCAGAACTGACCCCTGTGTAGCCCCATATGCATCAGAGGTTGCATAACCGATATCCTGCAGATCAGTTATTTACCTGCAATTCTTAATAGTATTAATATTAGTTTTGAAGTAGCAACTAATGTAACTTAATTGTTGGGGTTGCCACAACATGAGGAGTTGTATTAAAGGGTCACAGCATTAGGAACCAATTCATTAGATGCTGTGCTGGGGGGCAAGGGGTATCCAGGAAAGGGCATCAAGCTACTGTATAGGGAAAGAGAGACATGGAAGTAAGCTTTTTAACAAATTTATTTTGTAATAACTAGCCTAGCCATATGAAAATTACTGCATTCTTCTGATGGGTGAAATTCACATAATTATAAGTGGCCACAGATCTGGTTCAAACCACTGTACCCCCTCCTATACTCTTTCTGTTGGGGGAAGACGCATTGGTTCATTGTGAAAACTGCTAGGCATTATAAATTAAGTATATTTGAGACTGCATCTATTGTTACCTTTTGATTTATATTAATGTTACTTGATGGAGCAGCTATGCAGAGTGGAGTCACATTGTAAATCTCATTCCTTCAGTCCTTAAGATATAGCTGTTTATGTTAGGACTCCAGATTGTAAAATGAAAGAAGAACATTTTCCTATCTTTAACATTTTTCTTCATTTGTACTTTAGTCCCATGATTTTCATTTATAATTTTTGTAATATATAGACCATTATACTACACAAAGCTTTCTTTACTATGAATGTACTTTTGACAATATCGAATCTCTGATTTAAACACCTTAACAACTTTGCCTTGGAATATTTCAATATTAATGCTTTTCTAGCAGGTTTGTATTTGAGTAAGATTTTTTTCATGCATGTTTAAAGGCTTCTAAATTAACTCCTTAAGCAGTTTATCTTAATTTAAAACATTTTATTTTTGGCTGGTATGCAAATAGGTAAATTTATTTCATTTTTACTTGTAGCATTACTCTTACATTTGAGCATTTTATGTTCTTGTTTTATAATTGACATTGTATCATCCCAAATATCAAAGTTCCCCTTGTGCTCAATGATGCCAGGAGCAAAAGAAAAGATACAGCTAAGATATTAAAATTAAAAAATATGTTATGTTACTTAAAATAATTATAAATGAAATGAAATATGTATGAGAAAAGTGTTTGCAATTGCCTGTAAGGACAAATTATTTGTAATGTATAGAATACAACAAATGTAACCAATGCAGAAGTATAAATTACTAAGAATAATAAGTAATGGAATCTGAGCATATAACATCATTTCTATGATCATAAAAATATATTATTTATGGTTAAGTGATGATTAATAAGATAAAAATAAGTAACTTAAGTAATAATAATTGGAGAGATTTGGAGCAGTGAGACTTGATACTTCAATAATGGATCAACTCACTCAATATTTATAGTCATTGAAATCTTTTTTAATATCTAACAAATGAATTGATGTTAACCTACTTGGATGGAGAAAGAAACACCTTGCCTCAACCTTTTGTGCCAGACTTTGCTGACTCCTCATGAGAGCCCTTACCTGTGAGGAGGAATGTACTGGAAGTGGGTGGGTGAGGGAGGTAACAGGGATGGAAGGAGGGGTTGGAGGGAGACCTTTGGTTGGAATATAAATTGAAATTTATAAGAATAAACACATTAAAAAGAAAGACACTAAGGGTACACATACAGAAATGAGCACATGAAGACAACACCATTTGCAAGCCAGAGAGGAATATAAAACATCCATACTGGCTGATACCTTGGGCTTCTGACTTCCAGGACTGTTAATGGAATATGTTATTCTGTAAATATGTTTCTCATACTGGTTAAACAATAAAGCACTGTGGCCAATAAGAAACAAGATAGGCGGGGCTAGGAGACTAGGAAGAGGAAAGAGGAAGTAGTTGAGAGGAGTCAAGATGTAGAAGGGGAGGAAGGAAGAGGCCGACTGTGACTCCCTGATATGATGACCACGTGGAAATACTTAGATAAGTAGAAATGGGTTAATAATTAAGACAGAGCTAGCCCATACACAATAATCCTGGCCAACAGGATTGTATCAAATACAGAGTCTCAGAGTGTTATTTGGGGCTGGTGTGGTTATGGGTCCAGACCCGTGGCAGGCGGGCTGGAGGGCTGGCGGGCTGGCAGAAAACATACAAGCTAAGACTGTGAGAAAACAACTATCTGTTTAAGGATACCAGATCTTAAACATTTGTTGTGGCAGCTAAATTAAACCAATGCATGGGGATAGAATGGAGAGGACATGGAAGAGCAAAGTAACATGAGCCCTAAGAGCTGCTCAATGGATTGTTTTCTGTATTCTGATTAAAGATAAACAGGGTAAGTATTTAGAACAGCCTGTCACATGGTCACATTTCCAGTTTGTACAGATCAAATATGGGAACTGGCTTAAAGAGACATCAGGCTGTCAGAATAATAAGAATGATTTTGCAGTTGTTTTGGGTAGATGAAGGCAGACTATATTGTGTAAAGGATGCCTTACATAGCCTCATGTCATCTGGACTTATTAATTCATATTTCCCATTTTCTCAAAGTATTTCTGCATTATAGCACTGCACAAGAACTTCTCTACCTATATCTGTGTTTAAATCTGCATTTAGAAGGTTTTATTCATGGTAAATATGCTATCTTGTTTATCATGGTTTTTGTAGCAATGTGTAGCATCTATAATTACTGTCAGTGAAATGAGTGAGTGAATGAATATATAAATTGTCCTTCAAAAACTCCTTCCTTGTGGGAGTTACATTTTTATTGTATACTATTTTATGCATTGTTGTTTTTGTTTTGCTGTAGGCCTGTCTAGGGTTGACCTGTTATTATGTGGGAGCATCTGTTCACCTGCCACAACAAAATCATATTTGTCAGCTTTATTTGCTACTCATAAACTTCTTTTACATTTTGCTTTGATTAATCCATTTAACATGCTTTTTATTTCTTCAGATACTATGAGTTATGCTACTGGCCCTTGATTCTGAGTGGGAATTGATCAGTACATTTTTCCTGATACCTTGTATTTGGTCCTTGGTACCACAGGTCATGATTGACTTGCCTCTTTTGAGTATTCACATTTTTTTGTTCATCTTTTGATGTTTCTTTGTGACTAGGTTTGCACTAATGCAAGTAAGATCACCATCTTCAAACATTACTATCTGAAATCTACTGAGGAAACCCTGAGATTTACTTGAACAGTTCTTCGCTGAGGTACACTGGTCTTACATGCAAGGAGATTTGTTTGATAAATGATATTGTGGAGAATCAAGAGATTTACCCTGGGACTTTGGATGCCTTTGTCACTTGGTACCCCCAGCAAAGATAAATGGTTATTCTCGGAACTCTGAATGTTCAAGGTTTTCTAAACAGTACCAATTTCAATGAAAGAAACCATGTGAACCAGTCAGCTTTAGTAGAAATATTGTAGGATGCAGATTGCAATATTATGTAGCTGGGTGGGTGTGTTTCTTGGAAAGGGACTGGGAAGAAAGAACAAGAGAAGCTTCAACTTTGCAAAGTTTAGCCATCCCTTTGTTTAACACACTGACTATATACATCATGCATGTGCTAAACCTGTTCTATGTAACTGGGTTATAACAGCATGAATAAGACATAACATCTATCTGCAGAGCTATGTTCAGAACAGTGTTGCAAAATATGAAAATTGGTGTACTATGACACTATTTCCATGGTGGAGAAATTGTGTGTAAGGCTGACAGTGTACCTTTAAGCTCTGTTTCTTTCTGTCTGCTGTGTTGGCTCAGAGCATGTCCCCACACTCTGTATTATAATTATTATTACTCCTCTGAACTCATATGAAAGAGTGTTTTGACCTGACCAGAATCATTTTCAAAGATAATGAAGTAAAAGTCTGCATATCACATGAAAAACAATGAACAAATAGCAAAGAAGAAATTAGAGACAAATGTCTGTATGTATTAATATTGTTGCCCACCTACCTACTCATTGTGTATAGAAGTGATTGTATGAAAAACAAGACTAGAGCTGTACCCAGTAGTCATAGTTGGTGACCTACTGATTCTTAATTTAGCATTTAAGACTTACTGGCATATGCTCTTGGCAATCTCATTGCATAAATTAGGTTTCAAATAAATGAAATAGGAAACAGTCTCAGGAAAGGAGGACATTCCAATTTATGACTGCAAAACTGAGCATCTTTTTTTTGACCCCTAACAAATTGTCTTTCTGTTTATAGAGGAGACTTCCGTGTGTTCAGTGTGTCAGTGTATGACTTGGGGGAATGACCTGATCCCTTGAATTGCTCACTGGATGGAGAAGTAGAAGAGTCAATAGGGAATAAACAAGATGAGAGTTCTCAATGGTTATAAAGATCACTAAGTCATCTGAAATGTAAACACAAAGCTGTATCAATACAATCACCTCTTTTGAGACAAGATATGATAAAGCCTGACCCCCTGAGTAAATAAATTAGTAGATTGGCTGACAAACCTCCTTTGCCTCTTTCCAAGGACATAGAAGGTGTATCCAACTGTTTCTCAATCAGTAATACTTTTCCAAGCTAATATTTATTAAGCTCTGATCATGAGTCACCCACATTCTAAGCTATAGTGTGTATTATGATATTTGTTTATCCCCCCAAAATAGATGGCTGTTGACACTTTTGGATGAAGTACTTTAAGAGGAGAAACAATTTTCCTAAAGTCACAGTACTGGAACCAGAGCAGCCAGGATTCAGTGTGAGGAAGCTAGGGGCAGAGCCCACTCTAAAGTTTTTAACCACTGTGTGCACAGCCTGATGATAAGAGGAGGAGTGTTTTCATGGATCATGCGATGTCATGGAAATCAGTAAGTTATTAACTCTTGGCCCACTTTGGAGATAGTGTGTTTATATATGAAATGTGGAAATCCATTTCCTGGGAATGGATTTACTGGCTCTCAGCCTCCAATGCACCCTTCCCTGAATGCTTAATAATAATGACCTGGGTGCTGGAGCTTTCTTAACACAAAGCACAATGTGAAGTCGTGTCAGCAGAGGGCATCCAGGAGTAAAGATTTCCTCTCTAGGGCTGGGTGTTCTGCTTGCTTCAGCTTGCTCCTGTTGCATGATGATCTTTTTTTCCATCAGGGCACAGGAGTCTTGGAAACTGAACATCACAATCTAGGCCTGGTGATCACCTCTCAGCTCTTCTTCTGACCTGAACAGCAAGAACTCCTTGCCTGTGCCTGCAGGAATGTCCTGTCTGTTCTCACTTTGTCCCACTGAGGTCTGGCCTAACTTGTTTGACAACTGTGGATAAGAATTGCTTGGGAGCATCAGATTATTCTGATGTTCTGAGTTCTGCCACTACACCATTTCAGGAAGGTCCAAATGCAGCAATTGGAGTATAGTATCCTTGTTCTAAGCTAGTCTGCCCCCAAACATCTTACCACCAGCCTTAGCTTTCCAAATTCTCAATTTATTGTCACAACTATTTTCCTAGCAGAGATAAATAACTCTTTATATTACACGTGCCCTATGTAATTTTTCTTTCTTCTCTTTTTTATACTTATTTTAGGTACTGATCAGTTTCCATTTCCTCCTTTCCTCCAATCCCCTGCCTCTGCCTCCCATCTACTCCCTCCCCATACAGTCCTTGGCTCTGTTTGAATATCAGATGCAGCTTAATTTAAAGACAAATGTTATGCACTATGGGGTACTAGAACATATCTGAAGTACATATGAAGGCACAACCACTACCTTAGCTGTGTGTGTGTGTGTGTGTGTGTGTGTGTGTGTGTGTGTGTGTGTGTGTATATTTTATGTGAGCATCTTTATCATCTAGCTAAATTTTGCTGTCAGAAATAGAGATTATACTTACATATCCTGATACTGAGTCTCTGTCCCAAGATAAAAGGAAGGAAGAACTAATATAATCTAATTTACCACAATTTAGACAATAATAGATATATGAATGATTGAGCTTCTTAATGACACTGGGTAACTCTAGTACCCACCTACCCCAGTGAAAGATTCATGTCTATAAATCAATTGGATTGTACTTTGTGATACCTTTGGAGATTTAAAAGAAACACAATATGTGTAACAGTCTTTAAAAATTGACTAATTCAAGTATTATTCAGAACAATTTACTAATGTGCACTGATTTGTAAAGAGATTTCATTTGCTTAAGAACTTAGAAAGGAATGCATGCAGGAGAATGGTTGAATTGGAATGGCTCTTAAATATTAAGAAAAAGAAAAGACATGTTATGATAGGTGCTATGCTATGGCATCAAGAGTTTGTACACACATCTTCCAGTGAGATGATGATCAGCTGATGTTACTGTGACTGGGCTTATGTTCTGCACCCCTTCCCTGGGATATTACAGCAGTCTCTCAACATGAATGTCACTGATGATATGACAGGAGAATTTCTACCTACAGAGAGGGGTCAAATGGTGAGTAGTACATCTGCATGCAACCACTATGACCTCAGTATTGTTATTTTGCCTATTTACACACCTGCTACCTTCCATAGTTGATCAGAACAAAAAAATTCAGTTATTACAGTAAATTGAAATGGAAATGTTTGACATTTGATAGCTTTTGACCATTTAAGGTATGATTTATATTTCTTGTCAGTACCATTTTACCCCAAACTGTGTTGGTACATGCTTCAATAATAATTTATGTCTCTGTAAGAATTAATATTGAAGTATGGCCCCAAACCAATATCAGAAGAAAACAAAAGCCATTTAACACATGATCTTTAACACCATAGGGTATTTAATTCATGCTCAGATTGCTTTGTGTTTTTATCTTTTTATGTTCACTTTCTTATTTTACTTTTCCTGCCATGATTAGATAAATTTGGTCCTGGAAAAGGGTGGCTTGGTGTCATATTAATTTTGGGTACCTTTTCTACTTTTGTTTAAGGATAATGTGTGTGAGGCTGGTTTTGTTTATACTTTAAAGGGTTGGTAGATTATACTAGTGATGTTTCTGAGTCTGGAATTTTCTTTGTGTGAAAGCTTTTAATTACACATGCAATTTCTTTTCAAGAATTCTGGGATATTTCTTGCTTCTATCTCTGCCTGAGGGCAGAGTGGGAAATTATATATCTTTTGAGAAATTTTCCATTTCAGAGTGTTGGTTATATTAGTAAAAATCTAAAGTATTAACTTTTATATCTGTAAAATCAACACTGGTTATTGTTATTGACTGAATTTTAATTCTATTGCCTGAGAACATATTCTGAAGGCTGTCAGAGTACTGGCTTGCTGGCCAAGCATGCAAGCTTTTTCTTATAATCTTTCCATATCTAATTTCAAAGAATGTTTTCATAATGGTCATATTTAATATTGCACATGTCATTAATTCAGGATGATGGTTTGTGATAGTCAAACAATCTCAATTCTCACTAAATTGTCTCTCATTGTCTTTGTCAGCTGAAATTTTCATGTTAACTCTCCCTTTATGATTTGTTTTCCCTTTTAAATTTTTGTTACACATTTTATAGCTCTATCATTATTCATACCCTGTCCTGTGTTGTATTAGGTATCCTTAAGTAGAATATATACACACATGTATGCAAATAAGCATCTCTTCTTTGTTGTCCCTGTATGCATATGAATATTAAGTTAGACTTTAAAAATTGTTTATTTATGTGTGGATGGTAGAAGTGTGGAAGCCTATGTGCATTGGTAATCATGTGGAGGTCACAGGGAAACTTTGTGGAGTCAACTTTGTCCTTTTACATTCACATGGATTCCAGGGATAAAGGCATTATCAGGTTTATGTGATATGCATAGTTGCCTGCTGAGTCATGTCACTGTTTGTAAGGATTCAGGCATTACGCTGGCCTGCCTCTGACACCTGGCATAATGCACTCAGGCATTACTCTGCTCAGCCCAGGGTTCCATGAGTCCTAGTCTGCAGGCAGGTGCAAAGGATGCAAAGGACCCCCTTTAAAAGACAGACCCCTGCCCACTTATGCTCTATTTTGTTCATTCATTCATTCATTCATTCATTCATTCATTTCTCTCTCTCTCTCTCTCTCTCTCTCTCTCTCTCTCTCTCTCTCTCTCTCTCTCTCCTTTCTCTTTCTTATTTCTCTCTTCCTCTTCTCTTCTGTTCCTGGTGTCTCTATGTCTCTTTTCTCTTCCCCCTTCCTCCCTTTTCTAAATAAACTTCTCACTCAAGCTCTGACGGCCTGCCATATCATTCCCTTCATTGCAGTCACCCTCACCTGCTATGGAACCTACTATACTCTCCCACATGGTCCCTTACCTTGGAACCCCCATGTGAGACACCCCCCATTCTCCAACTTTATTCCTATAACTGTAACAAAAGAACAACACTGTTCCTAAACTATAAGTGTGTGTGTGTGTGTGTGTATACTGTGTGTGTGTGTGTGTGTATACTATGTGTGTGTATATACTGTGTGTGTCTGTGTGTGTACACATATATGTGCATGGATTTGGTTCATGTCCTTTCATTCAATTATGGAGGCTGAGAATTTCTACAGTTGATAATTTTCAAACTGGAAGCCGAGGAAAGCCAATGACACTAATCAGACAGAATGAGGGCTGGAGGTGTATGTTCCAGGTTGAATCTGGAAGCCTGAGGACATTAGAGCCAGTGTCAGAAGATAGATTTCCCATGTTGTTCATTAAGGTGAAGATCATTTGTTTGGCTCGGCTAGCTGGACACCTCTATAGAATATGAACAGGATGCTCTCTGGATCAACACTGGCTTAATGAATATCACACATGATTTTCACATTTCCTTTCAATATTCAAAGATCCCACAATTACTACCTACTTTTGATTAATCTCTGATGACTTCAGAATCATTTTCTTCTTTATGTTGACCAGAGGGTTTTAGGTTCTTATGTCCAGCACAGGGTCTTATCTTGTCACAATTATTTAATCATTATCGGCAGTGGTGCTTAATCATTTCTTCCTCCTCATCTTTTCCTTCCTTCTCTTCCCCCTCCTGTTCCTCGTTCTCCTTCCTCTCCTCTTCCTCTTTTTCTCTTCTCCCTCTCCTCCTCTTCTGTTTCCAGTATTTCTCAGGCTTTCCTTAGCTCCAATTTAAAGTGTAGACCACTCACTAGAGTAGACAGACAGGCAAGAAGACTTAAAATATTTAATTGTTTATAATTAATTGGTACTAGTAAATAATGAAAATCATGTTTAATGCTTCACTCTGGGTGTGCCAAGTAGATATCAATCATGCATGTGATTCTTTGGAACACATTTCCTGAAAATGATTTCTACTTTATTCTTTATATTTCAGTCATAGAAAATCTGTTATCCAAATGTCACTGTTATAAAATGCCTGTATTTATTTCTAAAATCTAATGTAATAAACCACCACATGATTAACATCTACAAATAATTCTTGAGTCGAGAAGTCTCCAGTCACGGTGTCAGGAGGGTCAGACTATTCCCAAATGAGGAATGATCCTGTGTGTGTGTGTGTGTGTGTGTGTGTGTGTGTGTGTGTGTGTGTGTATGGCATTATTCAGTGCAAACCAGTCTAGTGCCAAAGTTTACCTGCTATTCCCCAATTAAATGATTCTCCTCTGTTTTTTTTCTAATTTAGTGATAAAGTATTTCTTCTTCCTCCATTGATTAGTACTGTGCCACTCACATATATTACACAATGGTTTCCTTGATTTCCAGTTCCAACAACTTTGACTTTTGAATTAAGATGCTATTTATTATGTTTGTTTCTTCAGTTCCTTTATCAATGTCTAGGTTACACTGAATGATCAATAGATGAATAGTTTTTAGAAAACAACAACAGAAATCCTGTTTTATTCCATAATTAAAGTTATGTGAGTACATGCCATGAATGCAATGAATGATGTCTATACAGAAGTATGTGTACCATGTTGAAAATGTGGTATTCTGTGAACAATTTTGTGAAGTCACTCATTACATCTTTGCATAGATGTGAAAATTAAGCTCCTGGCAGGGCAAACCCCTTTATCCACTGGGTCATATGGCAGATTTTTCCTTATTTTTTTAAAACCATTGAGCATTACTAACTTCCAACACTACTACCTTAGCCCTTTGGAATATAAATTTACATTCATCAAGGCTTAGAGAAAATGTATCTATATTCTTGGATATTAGAAACACAAACTGTAGAATCAGAATGAACTGTCTAAACCTAAAAGGGAAGAAAGGAATAGAAGCATAATGTAAATCTATAAATGTTACTGAAGATGTTAGTAATGATATTGACTTAATTCTGCTCATTGGGGGAGGACCATGAAGGAACCTGATGTGTTGAAAAGTTCAGAGACATTAATCTTCTTATCTGTGCCCCAGAACTCCCCCTGCAAAGACAAATGAGCAAGCGGTGATGAATGCTGCTTCATTAGGAGAATTTAAAAATGCAATTTGTCTTCATGAAAAGAAAGTATTTTTACATTTTCCATTTTACGATGAATCAGTGAGAATTTTCAACCATTACCCTTTCGACTTAGAGTGGCTTTTATGAACAGCCTATCAGCTCAGTAGGTAATAGACTTACTTTAGGAGAAATCTCAGTGAAAGTGGTTCCTGAAAATAGAAGAAGCAATGTCTACCATCTGTAGGTCTCTGAGAAGCTCATTTGTATCAACATCTTCAGCTTTCTAAATGCTACTGCTTGTTAATTCTTTGTGAGACAAGGAACTAAAAATTAAGGATCTTATGAAATAACAAATAAATAAATAACTTGCTATAAAAGGAAATTTACAGCTTTGTCTTGGATTAAGAAGATATTCATCCATATTTATGTTTCTACATCTTGATAATTGGTATGAACACAAATCTGCAAATCCCTCAATGTTGAATGTGCAAACATCAAGTGCAAACACAAGTGTGCCATGGTCACTCTGCTGTTAAAGGGGCATATATTTCAAATAATATATTGAGGCTCAAGATACAGCAACCCCAAAGTAAGACTCTCAATATCCAGAAAACACTACAACAGTCATGCCACTCTAATACCTCTAAGGCTTTGAAATAAGAACATTGAGAAGGACCCCATGAAAAGACTTTAATTAAAGATAACATGTTCATTTTATATGAGGAATTTATTCAATTGTAGGTCATTTGTTGAACATATTGTGCATGTCTGTGTATGTGTGTGTATGAGAGAGAGGCAGATATGTTTTCACATGTTCATGTGTGTATGCAGGTTGGATGCATGTATGAATGCCTGTAGAGCCTAGAAATCAATGCTGGGGTTTTGATTCTGTCAGGTTCGTCATATTCTTTTGGGATACAGTCTTTCAGAGAACCTGAAGTGCATTGGCTTGGCTAGTCTAGATGCTCAGCAGACCCTAAAGATCTTTGTCCTCTACATTCAAGCACTTGGGTTATAGGCTGGCACTTCCACTCCTGGCTTGTATATGAATGTTGAAATTTGAACTCAGGTCTGCATGGTCTGTGGCAAACAATTTACCCACAACCCTTTTCTTAGTCCCTAGATCACATATTGAAGAATGTTCATGACTTCACTCATGTGCTGAATTTTGCATACAGATCAACTTTTGATTATTCCAGTCAATCACAAGGAGTTATTGTTGCTGTGTCAGTAGATTATCCTGAACTTCTTTTGAAACTTAACCTGAGCTGAGGACATTTTTGGAAACCACCTGTTGGCTTCCCATGTCACCCTCTTCTTCCTGACCTGAATTTTAGACTCTCAAGTATGATATAATACTTCATTTCCTTCAACCTTAAGAAGCACTTCTGTTCAGCCTCAAAATCCTTTTTCCCTGGGTCTTTGGCCTCTAGAAAATTCAGCTTGTGAACTCAAGTACCCACCATCTGGAAAAAAAAAATCCTGCTTACATTTTCCCACCACATCGGCTCTCCATATGGCTTCAGAGCTTGCCTAAACACATCTCCCATCTCTTTGCAGACGATGCTTTGGTTTGTAGCACTCTTTGAACTGTGATTTATTTTTATCCCAGTGTCTGCTAACCCTGAAGACCATCTTTTAAAAATAATTTAACCATTTGGTTTTTCACAATGATTGTATGATTGATTGCAATGATTAAAATAGTAGCCATGTGGGAAGAAGAAAAATTCTCTGGTTTTCAATTTTAGTTGTGGGTTCCATTTTATAAAAAACATGTAAGGAGAAGTTTATTTTCTTCATTATTGACCAAAATGTTACTTTTTAGTTTTCAAGTTTGGTTAGTGTAACAACTACTAGGTTTATGCTGGAGTTACTACTTTCTTCACAATAGTTATGGCTCATTTCTATTCTTTGCCTTCTTTTCATGGAAGACTTTTCCATCTGAAAGTCTCTCTCCATTCAGCATCAGAAGGCATTGTCAGAAAGGAAGGGAAAGTAAACTACAAATCTCACCATTAAACCTTGCAGCTAAAATGCAATTCAAGGTCTAGGAGACAGAAATCAGAAAAATACATACAAAGCAATAGTGCATGAAATGTCTGAAACCACAGAAGAAACATTTGACAAAATGGGTAATAATAAGGTGCCCAGCATGGTGAACACTGAGAAAAATAGCTCTTGAGAATAAGATAGAGAAGAAGGAAGAATTAGCCCCCTCACCCCCCTCTGTGTGTGTGTGTGTGTGTGTGTGTGTGTGTGTGTGTGTGTAGGAAGGTGTCTAATATATTCATCTTGGTGACTACACTGGGTGAAAGATCCCTGAACTTACCTGAAAATAAGCATTCATTGTGTGTGTGTGTGTGTGTGTGTGTGTGTGTGTGTGTGTGTGTTTAGGTGTTTAATATAATCATCGGGGTAACTCCCATGCATGAAATATCCCTAACCTCACCTGAAAATATACATTCATTTCAGGCTAATACTGGCATGAAGGAATGAAGCTTAGTGGAGTTATACATGCAGAGCTATCTTTTCTCTGAATATTAATTTTTCCCATCAAGATATTGAACACCAGGCCATCAGGGATTGAACTAAGGCCAATGACATAATAACCATTTAAGGAATTACCTAATTTATTGGCCATAGTTATGATGTATCTGACTGTATATTTTCTTTTGTAAACATCTCAGAGCACAGATCCAGGCAGAGGTCCCAGTGCAAAGGTGGGAGGGAATCTAGCAGATTGGAAGTTCCTAGGATTTGCAGCATAGTGTGTAGTGGCAGGTCACCTTAAGTCTTGCATCTAGGGAGTTTTGAGCTCTGCCTGTTCTTATTGCTATTGTTTACACAGTTCTTAGTCCTGGGAAGTCCTGCCTACCTGAATTTTCTAGAATAGGATCCATCAAATTGTTGCAGGTGGAGCTGACTGACATGGGTTCAAGGCTTACACATGGTAGCAAACACGTTCCTTCTGAAATGCAGAGCAGGCTTGAGTGTGAAAGTCTCAACGTTTTGTCATGTTTTCCACTGGAGTGAACTTGGGTCACACTCTTTACTAGCAGGAGGAGCAGTAGTGATGATCCCAGGCAAGATCAGAGTCTGGATGTTGCACTGTTGAAACTTCTGCAGACCTGCTTAAGCCCCTCAGTATTAACTAGTTCTTACAGAGCATACATTTATCTCCCAGTATGCTGATTGCATCAAAACAGCCACCGAAGTGTTCTGGTTTGGAAACCTAGACTCCTTTTATCCTGTAGCTCCATTTAAATTTTTTCCCCTATTTCATTTAAATCAAAACTGACAGGGAAAAGAACAGGCTAAAAGAGTTATTTCCCTTAGCTACTTAATGGGATATGAAGCCCCAGCTTATGGTTGAAAATAAAACTTTCCACTTGGGTAAACATAATTCTTGCTCTCCCTTTCCCCCCCAGAAATAATCCCATTCATTTACAAGGATATAGTAATTTAGTATAAAATAATTCCTCCTCAACATGCCCAGCTGTAATTACTTGGATATCTCCTTATTTCCCTTCGTCTGTGAATTTTGGATTATTCAGAGTCTTGACTTGGCAATAAAGGCATAGGAGTCTAAAGAGATGGGCAGAAATCCTCACACTGCCCAAGAGTGCCTCAGAACCTTAGCAACACCCTGCATGTATTGGTATCAGACCAAAGTTAGAAGGGCTCTTGGATGGCCTTGCTAGTTTTGTTTTAAGCTTTTCTTGGGGAAGAATGAAAACATATCTCTGATATTCAGAGACAGCACTGTGCCTATCAGGGAGGATGTATTGCTTGGTAGGAAAAAAAAGGAGCAAATACAATCAAAACTTTCTTAAGAGAGCTTCCTGTGCACTTAACCAAATGTTTCATCTTAGTCTCATTGTTTCCTTCCACCCCTTGCCAAGTACATCAGCTCTATCTCAAAAGATAAGGAGAATAATAAGGAGAGGACCAGAACATTTATCATTTAAAATTATCTGGTTATCTGATAATCCCTTATGGAGCTTGCACTTTCAAGAGCTTTTTTTTGCATTTATTAATATGCATTAAAATATAATAAACAGAAATTGGGGTAAAAACAAAACAAAAAACAACACACATTAAGTGTATCAAGAATCAATTTGTCCTTCATGGAGAAAAGGTGAAAGACTTCTACAGCTTGTTTAATAGTGAAATGTAGCAATTATACCCAACCCAATCCTATTACTGAGAAAGTAGTGGCAGATTTTACCAAAGAAGAACCCAAACTCTAGGGAGTTAAAGAGACTACAGCTAACCACACTTCAATATAAAAGGGTAGATAAATGAGGTAATAATTCAATCAGAAGACAATTACCTATCACACACCAAGAAAAAAGAGAGCTGGGGACTTGAAAGATTAGGAAGCAAAACCTTGTTTTTTTCTTAGAGAGCAGGGATGACATTGGGGGTTGGTAGTAGAGTGACAGGTGGTATAAGATTGTTTAAAAGGGGGATGCCTGCTACTCTGCTGTAAATCAGGAATTGTTTTTAGAGACCCAAGCTCTTCTCAAACATTTGTTTTGGGTTCAAGCCAGGCTAACATTTTCTCAAGCCACAGCGATATAGTTAAGAAAATAAATAACCCGATTTATTTGGTTACCCAAACCTTTCTTGGCAGTCTAGTAAAGTTCATTAATGTTGTCAGACTTTGGTTTAACCTCATATGGAAATGATATCAGAGAACAATCAAGAAATCACTTTTTGAAATATGCATTAGAATTGACACTAGATGTCTGAGATCTTAGACTGAGAAAGGGGAATTATGCTTGTATGAAATTAGTCTTTTTTTCTTGAAGCCAAGTTAGGGAAAAATGATTAACATTTACTTTTTAAATATTGATTTATTTTCATTTTATGTGTATGAGTGTTTACCTATATGAATGTCTGTGCATCACATGAATGTGGAACCTGTGGAAGCTAGAAGAAAGAATAGGATCCCTTGGGATTAGAAGTCCTGACAATTGTGAGTTGTGTGGGTGTTGGGAATCAAATCTGTCCCTCTCTGACAGAGCAAGCAGTGCTCTTAACAGCTGAGCCAGAACTCACAGAATGAATGGAAGAAAAGACCCTAGTAGAAAATAATGGGACAGTTTAGGGTTAGTATCACAGACAGACAGACAGACAGACAGACAGACAGACAGACAGACAGACAGAAAATACTGTGGGAATTTGGGGGGAGCAAATTTTACACTTTTACTTTCAAGCAAATGTCTGATTCCCATGTGGTACTGTGGGATATTCATCATGCAATGCCAGCATTGGAGTACAAATTGTCTGGAATTGTTTTTTGAGGAATTAAAGCAGGTTTTCTAAGTTTCAAAGGCATCTATCTCATCTTCATAAGCATCTGTTGAAGCTTTTCTTCTACTCACTTTCTGCCCCTGGAGTCCCCTAGTCATTTTCTCTTTCTTATCTAGAAGGTTGTCTGTATGACCATGATGAAAACCAATGGAAGCAGATGGTTGGATACTGATCCTCAGTGAATGGTGGTTACAAGATCAGATACTGGTTCAGTTCCTTTTCTTCTAAAGAACTTTACTGAATCAAATTAATAGGGCTCATATGGGCTCACAAAGACTGAAGTGGCAGGCACAGGGCCTACATGGGTTTACACCAGGTCCTCTGTACATGTTATGGCTGTTAGCTTGGTGGTTTGTGGGACTCTTAACAGTAGGAGTAAGTATGTCTCTCATTCTTTGCCTTGTCTTGGAATTCTTTTTCCTCCCATTGGGTTGCCTTGTCTAACCTCAATCTAAAGGCTTTTGCATTGTATTATTGTATCTTTTTATATACATACATATATATATTTTATATATAATTATTTATTCACATAGGAACAAATATACCATATTATTGGTACTTCTGAAGTATGACTACTCAAGAATTATAGTTATTTTATTATGCATTAATTTTAGAGCTGTCTTACATCATTTTTTGTATTTTTAATATTAATTTTTAATTTTAATCAGCATTTGCTTTGTTATATTTTTATTTTTTAAAACAACATTTTTGTTTGACATAGCAATTCAAGTATCCCCCATCCTCTCCTCCCTTTCCCAAACCTTTACCCCCACTCTATCCCCTGTCAACTTATTGGAGAGGATGAGGACTCTCATGCGGAGCCAACAAAATCTGTTACATCACTTTGAGGCAGTACCATGGCTGTCCCTGCTGTATCTAAGCTGAGCAAGGTATCCCTCCATAGGGAATGGGCTCCAAAAAGCCATTTTACAGACTAGGGATAAATTCTAGTTCCACTTCCAGTGGCTCCACAGACTGCCCAAGCCACACAATTGTCAATCATATCCAGAGGGCCTAGTTTGGTCCTATGTAAGTTTTCCAGACTTCAGTCCAGAGTCAATGAGCTCCCACTAGCTTGATTCAACTGTTTCTGTGTGTTTCCCCATTATAGTCTTGACCCTTTTGCTCATATTATCTTTCTTCCCTCTCTTTGACTGGATTTGGAGAGGTTGCCCCAGTGCTTAGCTGTGGATCTCTAGATCTGCTTCTATCAGTTATTATATGATGGTTCTACAATGACAATTAAGGTAGTTACCAATCTGATTACAGGGGAAGGCCAGTTCAGGCACTCTCGCCACTGTTGCTGAGTCTTAGCTTGGGTCATCCTTGTGGATTCCTGGGAATTTCCCTAGTGCCAGGTTTCTCACTAACCCCATCATGACTCTATAGTGAGATATCCACCCTGCCTGCACCTGTTGCACTGACCATGCCTATTGGAGCATAGGGACAGATGGGAACATGAACTGTGGGGTCTAGGTCTGGGGTCCTGGACCCAAGATCACTCCCTTACTTCCTGGTCAGAGACAGATAGCATCCAGGGACATACTTGGAGCAGGAATCTGTGGTAGTCATCTGTATCTGGGGTACATGATTTCTCCCCCAATAAATAGCAATCATCCTGTATTGTGTCCCAGAATCTTATTTCCTACACAACATTGCTCCCTCTATCAAGGTATCTCTTTTCTTCTTCTCCATCTCTGTCTTTCCCCAAACTCAACCATCCCTCCCCCTCCCCTGACTTTTAAATCATTTTTGGTTGTTGTCTCTCAGAAGGGTGCTCTTTTTTGAATAGAAATGGAATAGAAAGGGATCTGGGGTTGAGAGGATATAGCAGAAGTAGGGTCGGGGGGATCAGCCAAGATGTAGTGTATGAGAGAAGGATCTATTTCCAAGACAACAAAAATATCAAAAATAATTCCATGTAAGAGATCTTAGGTAATATCAGAAAGTGATTCATCTCCTGGTCCATGTTGAGAGACAGTGCTTTTGTCTTGGGGGGGGAATCAAAGGTAAGTTTCTCACATATGAAAAAATAAAAAAGGCTATTTAAGATTTCTCAAATACATAGGACTCTGTTTTGGGCATCCATGTTTCTCATTTTGTTCTCTAATTTAACTGTTTAGTATTCATATGTTATATCTTCTCACAGCTTCCCAAGGCATGCACATGTCTATACTAGCAAAGTATCCTCATAATTTTAGGAATTAATGAGGAGCCTAATAACATCCTAGAACAAATGGGTAGATGATGACTGAAATAGTTTATTCATGGGTGTTCTAGTTATAATTTCTATTGCTATGATGAATACTATGACCAAAAGCAAGTTGGGAATGAAAGAGATTATTTGGCTTACACTTTCACATTATATATAGTTTGTCAGTGAAGGAAATCAGGACAGAAACTCAAGCAGATGGCAGGAGCAGATGCAGTGGCCATGGAGGGGTGTTAGTTACTAACTTGCTCAGCCTGCTTTCTTATAGAACCCAGGGCCACCAGCCTGGGAATGGTACCACCCATAATGGGCTTAGTCTACCCACATAAACCACTAATTAAGGAAATGTCCTATAGGCTTGGGTACAGCCCAATCTTGAGGAGGCACTTTCTCAATTGAAATTCCCATCTCACAAATGACTCTAACCTGTGCCAAGTTGGCATAAAACTAGTCAGCACAATGGGTGTTTCTAGATCTGTTTGATGTTGAACATCCATGCAAGCTATGAGCATCTTTAACAGTCAGGTTCATATTATTTTTGCTTTTTGAGTCTCCATTTCCTTGTGTGCAAAGTAGATAGTGAGCCTTTAGACTTGGAGATATTTTTCATATGATCAATATTGACGTTTTAGGACTTTTCACATCTCCACAAATGCTGAAGTAAATGCTTCAATCTAGATTACTTTCCCACATACCAGAAAAAGATTGTAGGAGATGTTTGTTTTCTAAGTGTTGTATTTACTTAGATATATACAAAGACTGTCTAGGGTTTTGTGGAAGTATTTTAAAGAAATCTCTCTGCTTTTTTAAAAAAGATTCCTATGTACTTTTGCCTATCATCAATCCTTATGGAAGTCCCTTCTCACACAGCCATTCTCCTTCCCCATCTCCTTTTCAGGATATTCTCACTTTTTAGTAACAATCAATTTCTCACTTATCATGATGGAGACTGTGATTTGTTGTTCTGGTGTTAAGCATTTCTGATGCAGCAAGCATGAGGCTGAAAGGCAGGAGCCTTGTAAAGGCGAAGAGGGATTGTGCTGCTCTTTCCTTTCAGAGAAAAGTCTGCTGACCTTATTCTCTGGTTCTCTGTATTATTTTTTCTTTTATTTCTACTCATCAATCTATATTTGGCTTAGAATTAGTAAAAGAGATGCTTATCACAGAGTCATTTATTTACAAGGCTTTTTCATAAAAAACATAACTCTCCTGTGTTCTTTCCCCAACTTGACTTTCCTAATCCCTCATGTTCTTTTCCCTCATTCCTTTCTCCCTTCCTCTTTATCCTATCTCCCACCCCCTCACCCTTGCATCCAATTTACTCAAGAGATCTTGTCCCTTTCCCCTCCTCATGGGGAGGGGGTGTCGATGTATGTCTCTCTTAGGGTCCTCCTATTTTTTTTCCAAGCTTTTCTGGTGAATTATAGGCTGGTTATCCTTTGCTCTATGTCTGATATTCACTTATGAGTGAGTACAAACCATGCTTCTCTAGTACATGAACAGGCTTTTGAAGCCCATTCCCAATGGAGGGACACTCTCTCAGACTAGGTACAGGTGGGAAGGCCTCTTTCCTGCCCCAAATAATGTGACAGACTTTGATGATTCCCCATGGTAGGCTTCAGCCTTCCTGATGAGTGAATGGGGGTGGGGGTTGGGGCAACAATTGCGAGAGTGGGAGGACAGGAGGGAAATGGGAACTGGGATTGATATGTATAATAAGATTGTTTTTAGTTTAAAGTAAAATTAATTAAAATATTAACTGTTCTTATTTGACTGACTAGAGCATGGGTTCTCAGCTTTCCTGAAGCTACAGCACTTCATTCAATGCTCCCTCATGTTGTGGTAACACAACCATGGCATTATTTCATTGCTTCTTCATAACTATAATTTCACTATTATCATGAATCATAATATAAATATATGATATGCAACCCCCATACGTCTCATGACCCACAAGTTGAGAACAGCTAGGTTAGATGTTCAAAGGCAATTTTGCCCATCAGTTTACATTAGCTATGTGTCTCACTATTATGATAAAGTACCTGGCAAAAGCAATGTAAGGAAGAAAATATTTACTCCAGCTCGCAGTCCATCACGGTGAGGATGACATGGCAGAAAGGGTATGAAGTTGGTCACACTGCTGGCTGCTCTTCCAGATGACCCTGGTTCTATTCCAAGCATTCCCATGGAGGCTCACAACCATTTGTAACTCTAGTCCCAGGAAATCCAATGCTCTCTTATGACATCCATGAGCATGAAGCACACATGTAATTCATAGACACATAGTAGGTATGTAGGCAAAATATCCATGCACATAAAATGTACTAATCAATCAACTAATTAATTAAAGGAAAGAAGAAGAATTAGAGACAGATGAATGTTGATTTTCAGACTGTTTCCCCTTTTATATTCATTCTGGAGCATCAGCCCATAGAATAGTGCCATCTTCATTTAGGGTGGGTCTCCCCACCTCAATCAAATCAGTGCAGAATTGTCTTCATTAAAATGTCCAGATTTTTTGTCTCCTATGTAGTTCTATCCCTGTTTAAATTATTGAATACCTCAATGGTATATGTATACACTTAATGAAATAATTCTTCATGACCCAAATTTTGACCTGTACTATATGTTAAAAGCATAATCTTATTATATCATAGATGAGAAGTTACATACTTTGCAACTCTACATTGTTACAGTAAAGTTATTTTGGATGTCTATGCAATATTTTGAATGAGAGTACATATGCTTTCTATGAGTCTGGTGTGGGGCATAGAAAAGCCTGAAAATTACTTTGTATAGAATAGTACAGCTAGCATTAATCTGTTTATTTAAATAGTTATTAAGGCATGATCTTTTAGGATTTACCTAGTCACCCTTTATTAAAGCAGATTTCAGAATGAATATTTGGAAAGTTATGCTAAATAAGCAGCCTGGTCCACTGATGATTTTAGTGGTAATTGCATCACTTATTCTTACATAACAGTCAAGGCAACCATGTCCCTTCTCAGTAAAAACCATTTAGCAGTTTCCCATTGCTCCTAATATTTATAGGAATACTTTCACTTGAGTCCTGAGTGATTGATTGAGTTTTGATATGAATTCCAATTTTCTCTCATATGTTTATATCAGATATTTCAACCATGTTTCCATATCTGCAAACAATCTTGATTCTTTCCTATCTCACTTCCTTTCTAATAGATCTTTCATCTCAACAACATGTATCCCTTTCAGAATAAGTTTCTGCAAATTCTATTGTCTTTTTCAAAGCCTCTTCCTAACTAGCTTCCATTCTGTGTCTGATAAATTCTGCACCGTTAATTTAGAGTGTGTCACAGCTTATGCTAGGATAACTTTGTAATCATTACAGAAATATTTATAACACTGCTAGACTGTAGATTCCTGAGGTCAGTGTTTGTCTCATTCACAATTGTTTGGTCAGTTTCTAACAGAGGACATCATTCACTGAAGACATCAGAGGCCTCAGTCAACATTGGTTGAATGAATTCCTATAAATACATCAGTGACCACCACTCAAAAATTCTCTGTACTTATCACTTGATTTTTTTCTTCATAAAAATTAATCTTTTAGTGTGTGCAGGATTGTGTACACAAGATTCTGTGCAACTTTAGGTCCAAAATATTTGTTTCTCAGATATGGTCCAGTGGAATACAATGTCTTAGAGACTTAACTTAGCACAGTTAAGTAAGGTCCTAGCAAATCAATGTTCTTGTGGTTAACAACCATAATGTCTGTTTGAGATGCAAACAGCAACCCCCAAGAGAAACTGGAAATGAGTAAAAAGAAATGTATAAGATCAGGCATATTTTAGGGAGAAGGAGGTACTGAGATGAAGCAAAGAGCATAGCAGGAGTTTTCCAATTTTACAACTTTTAAACTGTGCCAGCCTGCAGGTGAGATGTGACACACTGTGACCAGAAGTCTAGGAAGAAACTTGTCCTTTTGTCCCGAAAAAGCAGAGAACAGATTTTGGACAACTATAGACATTGGAAAATCTGAGTAACATTTCCAGAAAGCTGATGACACGAGAGACATGCCAGATAGCAAGCATAGCCCTGCTCAAACCCCCACCTGACCCTACCTGCTCATGGAGGGCTGTTTCAACACAGTTTGCCTAAGAACAGAACTCAGACACTCCAGACACAACCTAAGAGGTGAGTTTGTGGGCTGAACCCAACCCAGCCCAGCTGAGAGAATAAGAAAACAATACCTTTCCATTGAATTTTACAAAGTGTAGAAACTGTGTATCATAACAATGCCTATAACCAAAAAGCAGTGTTTTTCCTTTAGTAGAGACCCACAAACATGTAGTTCTTCTCATGTAATATAACATTAGAGATGTTGACACTAGCAGAAAAAGATTTTAATGCAGACTTCATAGCTATGATGAATGGCTAAGGGAAAACATATTTACAATGGACTAAAGGACAACATGTATCACCAGAAAACTATTAAAAATAAAACAATGCCAGAACATGCTCTTCATTCTGCTAACCACTAGGACCCTCTATAGTCCTACCCAGCTGTTTGCCCTTCAAAATATAATAACTACCAGCTATGTCCCTTGGCAAAATAATGACATGGGTGTCGTTTATGGGGGACAGTGAGCTACTTTCTGATTGAATTTTAGGCCTGTTCCATAAGTGAGGACTCATGTTTGGTACTATAAACTTTTTGAGGATTCTGTAGCTAGGGAGGCCACAGTGGGAGACCCTGATGCTATTACTTTTATAAATGTATCTGATGTCAAACTGCCTTCCAAGTAAGTACTTATGTCTGTACTCATAGACAGATGCTCTTGACCTTCATCAGAGAGGCTTGTTTTTGCAGTGCATGACAGTTAATGCACAGACATACAACTGGTCATGATGCAGAGAAGAAGTTACTTGGAATTTTTGGCCTGAAATGAGGCATGCATATCACTCTCCCTGAGGCTCAGGGAACTTCATGGGACAGGAAATGTTAAGGATGTAAATACCAGAGTATGGGAGATATGCAGAAAACCTTTATCTTCTGGACATGAGGCATTGCCTTTATAAACTCACTACTGTTGTAGGTACCTGTACAAGACCTGCCCACAATTGGGTCTGTCAACACTTCATTAGGCAAGAAGAGGATATCATCTGACTCCACTCATCCCTAAGTGATTATAAGTATTTGATGGGTGCTGTGGGGAGGGGGGTGTCAGCTTTCTATTGGTTCAAATGCTAACTGAGAAATTGATAGTATTTCAGAAAAAACCCAAATTAGCATTTGTGCTCATACAAACAAATACAATTAAACTCAGTGAGGATGAAGAAAGACATGAAAGTAAGAGCGGCTTGCTGGGAAAAAGAAGGAAAGAAGATTGTCAGCATGCAAGAGGAAGAGTTGAGAGAAGATAATGGAAAGTGTAAAGGACCAATATTCCACTATATACATTTATAACATTATTAAGGAATAGGAATAACATGATGAAAGTTATGGTAACAAAAATGCGATACCTAAAATTACAATGTTCAACAAATAGTTTTAGCAGAAGGCTGAAAGTGATGGAAACAGAGAAAGTGAACTCGAAAGTTGTTAAAGTTATTAATGTACAATCTGAAGAACATAAGATCTTAAAAAGGAAAAATTGAGAGAAACATAAGTAAAGCCTCATTACTGTGGAAAATAACTCATCTCAGATCCACAATAGGCGCTTGTCTAAGTTATGATGAAAAGGTCAAGCTTGGTTTTCTGTTTGAAGGAAATAACAGGCTTATATTTATGGATTCAGTAAGTTCAGCAAATTTGAACAGAATAGCTGCAAAGAAAGCATGAGAATCTAAAGTGAGATTATTGAAAATTGATAGGGAAATTTTGGAAGAAAGCAGAGAAAAATAATTTATGGGACAGTGACAAATGACCCAAAGATTGCTAATTTCTCATTAGAAGCTATGCCAGCCAGGGGACAGTGGTGAAAGATAGGAAACCCTGTGAAAATAGAATTCTGTGTTCACTGAAACAGTCCTTCAAGAGTAAAGGCAAATATCAATGTATGTTATATATTAAGAAAAAAAATAAAATACTTACATCCCTAGGCTACTTACATCCTAAGACATCTTGAGAGACGTTACTTGGTAATATGTGTTGACACTAGAAAGAGACCGTGATCTATAGGAAACATGGAGAAGCTTGGAAGAATGTATGTAAATAGAAATGACATATTTTCTTAATTAAAGTAATAGTAAACCTGATAGTAGTGGGTACGTTTCTTATTATGTGTCATAGATGTTTTATCAGACTAAGCTCTATTTCCTGTGAGGTTGTACCATGTTAGTTTGAGTATACTTTGAAGGACTAAGAGTTCATATACTAGTGAGATCATTTACATCCATAAAATGCAGATCTGTATTATTACTACTAAACCAAGTGATACTTAATGCTTGCACAGATTTAAAAGAACTCCTATTGATAGAGTATTCCTCTTTAGAAAGGCTTTAGGACTTGCCATATGACAATTATAGTTTTTTTTTCAAACTCTTAAGCCCTAAATTTTTACTTCTAAAGCAAAAACTGACAAAATCTAATTTAATACAAGTATGCCACTTTTAGGATGCATTACTTTCCAGGAAAGTTGACCAATAGTCATTTACTTATGATTGCCAATATTCAAACCATTGGTAGCAAAACGACATTTGATCTTGAATTGCTTTACTTTTCAAACAATACATTACAGTCTTTATATGTTACTGTGTTATTGTAGCCCCAACTTCATGATATACATGGTACTATTTTGTGTCCAAATTGATACCTAGCAAATATTTTCTTCCAGTTTACATACAACCATAAAATTTTTTGTTGCAAAATGATTTCAGGTCAAAGCCCTACCTTTTAAATGACATTTTCAGAAAAATAGACTGAATACAACCAAAGCATCTTGAAAGACATTTTAAAGTCTAAAATTTTAAGAGAAAATCCAATAATTTCGTCTTATTTTAAAACTGTTTAAAATAAAAATTAGTCATCTCTGAGAGATACTGTGATGGAATTTTAAATAGAGAAATCAAAACACAATGTCCCCATTGACTTCTGAGGCAAAATTAAACATATTGAAAAGATGCAGCCTAAAATATGGAGGGAAATATTTATGTTAAGTGAGGTAGCAAGTGAATAATCAATATTTGAAGTTGAAGTTAATGGTGTGTTTGCCTTAGGAATTTTCATTCACAGTCAGCTGAAATTAAAGAAGAAATTCCTATACTTTATATATGGCATGATTTCTTGATCTTGAGGTGACTTCTAATTTCATGGAAATCAGATACCTGTGAATAAATCATTCAAAATGAAAACCTTCTTTCATATTAAAGTAGTTAAATAGTGGTAGATAGAAATTATAATAATTTTATTATTTATTGAACAATTTCTTCATGCCCATAACTTTAAATGTTGTTGCTATTAGTTGAAACTCACAATTGTCTTATTTAGTAGTTGAAAAATAAATATGCAGGATTAACTCACTTACTAGAGTATAAATAGTGGTGAGTTGAAAGAGTATAACTATAAAATATTCTATGCTGAACAAACTGTTAGTAAAGATGACTTTTTCATATCCTGGGTGATATTTACTTGTACTATCTTTTCCAGTGCTAGTAGTATTATATAAAGTAGAAACTGTAGGGTATTTAACAAAATCAGACATGCTTTCTAACACAGCAACCTGTATATAAGATTAGTTTTCTTTATTGAGCAAGCTGCCCTTCAAACCGGTTTTGGTTCTTGTATCTTCACCTTGCCAATAACATGATTCCAGTGTGGTCTCTGTTGTGGGACCATAGAACTCACAGGAAAGGAAGTGAAGTGGTCACATATGGGGTTTCTCTATGTTTGCAAACTCACCTTAACTCTAACAAATTGATCTTAGCAAGCTAGTTCCTGCACTATCTGTAAACGGGACACTAACATGATTTATTGTAGGGATATTATTATGTTCAATAACATATCTCATCTAAAATGATTGCCATATTCTGTTATAGGACAACTGAATAACATACCCATTGCTGTCATTATCCTTATTATTTTTGTCATTAGACTCATGGTATCTTCTGTGTGATAAATACCAAAGGTATAACTTGGAATCCCATAGCCTGTTACATAATGCAGTGGTCCAGCATCCCTTCTAGAAACTTTGTCACACTTGTGGTTGGTTCTGCTTTATGAAATGGCTTTTGTGTTTTTATTTTGCTAAAATAAAATATTGAACATATAGGTAGTTCAAGTAGTAGAATGTTTCATACTATCAAAGTGCTTTTTAAATCCTTTTCTCTTTGTATAGTTTTCCTGAAAATGGTTCTTCAAAGAGTCTTAGCAGTTTGTGTTTATGCATGTATGGATATAAATGTATTTACATAAATTTATGTAACAATAATTAATTTAAAAAGAGATCATGGATTTGAAAGAGAACAAGGAGGGTTAAATAGACAGGTTTGGAGGGAGAAGAGGGAAGGGGTAAATGATGTAGTTATAACTTTACTGTCTTGCAGTTTCATAGAATTTTGGCATAAATATGAAATAGTAACTAATGCTTAAGAGACAACTGTGTCTCTGTAAAATCTTGGGGAGTTTGCTTTACAATTGGCACCAACAGGCTTAGAGGAATGTTAGGGAGGGATGCAATGGGTATGATGTTCTGCATGCCATGGGGTACATTTGTTCATGGTAAGCTAAAGAACACTCCATCTTGCTGTAGGAACTTGGAAATGGTTACCATTTTAGAACAAAAAGAAATGCTTAGAATATAGGAGAGCCACCTGCTAGGAGGAAACCTTTGTTTCTAAAGTGAGGACCTGCCTCTGAGTGGTCAGCAGAAAGCAACATTTCTTTCAGTTTCTCAATGAAGAAGGCATGAGTAAGGAGACACAATTTAGGAGACTGAGTCTTATAACTTTATTAAATATTGATTTTTGAAAAATATATCTATTTACTGAGCCATGATCCTGAGAAGATGAGGGTTGGTGATAAAAACAATTAGTAGTAGTATTTCAGTTTTACTGCAAACAAAATGAGTTGGTAGAATCTATTTGTGAAATCAGATATAAAAATAACTCCACTTGGATAGCATTTTCCAGCAACAGCCCAGTCATCTTCAGAATGATCATCTCTGTTTCCTTGTGTCTTCAGGGGATGGAAAACCCAGAATTTCCGGCCCAATAATATACATTCAAAGATTAATAACCCAGTACCGAATGGCCTGAGAAAATATTCTGGGTGGTGCAATAAGAAAAGAGAGGCATTTGAATAAAGGCCAGGAATGATCTGTGGCCTTGTTAACTCCACATGCTTGGCACCAGCTGCATTTCAAACTCCAGGGAATCTGACAGTCTTCAACTTCAGTCACCTCTGTAGAGTTTAATAAGGAGAAAGTATCGATTCATTCAATGAATATTTCCTAAACTCAAGAATGTAAATATCAGCATGAAGGAACAGGCCCTTTGGAATGAACTGATTTGAGAATGTGGAGGGTACTCTCATTGTGACACTGGAATACAGGTAAGAAATTCTTGTCATAACAGATGCAGAGAGAAGGGATTTGAGTTAAAACAAATTTCATCACCTAAACATTAAGTGTCCTACAGTTTGTCTACATCCCCAAGTTTATGAATACAGTGAGTTCTTAATTAAGTACTATTAATAATCATATCCCTTCTGGGAAACAGTTCTCTACCCTTTTTTGATGCAAATCATTCAGTGTTACTATTACAGTCACTAATATATTCAATGATGCATACTGGCTGAGAAGAGCTTAAATGTTGCCCCTTACTAAAATGGAAATAGTCTAGGTGCTGGGACAAATATACTTCAATCAATCTCATATAATATTTGCAACAACTCAAAGAGATTGGAATTACCTCAATTTTACAGAGGAGAAAAAAAGGCTTAGTATTAGAAGACTTAACTTCTGGCCTTCAATACTTTGGAGTGAGATAAGACTCATAATTGCAAATAGTTAATGGAAGATGAAGACTGAAGAAGAACCCACTAACACATGACACAAGAACAATCCTATAAGAATTTTTAAGTGTTACATAGGTCAAATATTCATCAGCCAGGGGTACAGGTAGGGGCCAGGGAGAAGCAAGGTGGTAGGCATGAGGGCACATATCTAAAGAGGATGGCAACTTTAGCCAGCTAAGAGCAAGGTCTGTGCTTATTATAAAATAGAACCTTAAAAGAATGAAGTCAATAGCTGGAAGTTTTACTATGGTGCCAATACTTTCCATGGTTTAGCTAAGTATCTGTGTCATTTTATTTGGCTTTAAGCCTGAGTCATAGGAGACACAAATCACTACAAGCAGGAATGCCCGAATTAAATGAGAGTTCAGGTCCTAGTCTTTCTGCTTCAGTGTTTGTAAAGTAGTTGTTTTGGATTTCCCTTAGATGTAGATGACATTGGTAAGATTCTAAGTCAGTGGTTTTCAACAACCTGTGGGTCATGACCCCTTTGGCAACACTTGATCTCCAAAAATCTATACATTACAATTCATAACAGTAGTAAAATTATAGTTATGAAGCAGCAATGAAAATAATTTTGTTTTAGGGGTCACCACAGCATGAGGAACTGTATTAAAGGGTTGCAGCATTAGGAACGCAAGGACCACTGATTTAAGTAAATCTCATTGAAGAAAATTGACATGTATTAGTCTTGTCTGTACACTTTCTTTGCTAAGCTATTTTTCAGGGAAATACACAGTGATCCAACTAGGAAATCAGCTGTAACTTGAAGAGCCATATGTACTGTACTCACCAAGACTGTGTGTGGGCCTTTGGATAAGATAATGAAAATTATGACTTGGCAGAAAGATTTGGGCTTTGTAAATGTGGATTTCTGTTTCACCTCCTGCTCCTGTCTGCAATGAAGCCTTTGTATAGGATATTGTGATAGAATCACCCTAGTGAGAAATCTTTGATTGTGAAGTTTGTGATATAGAAGTAGAAGAGACTTAATGGTAACCTTGAGTACAATACATTTTCTGCATTATTACTTATGAAGCAATTTTGGAGGTCATGTCAAGTATGCATTTAAAGAAGGAATGTTTCTCATGCAAACTAAACCAAATGAATAGTCACTGGTGTCTTCAAGGAGCAGGAAGTTTAGATAACCTCAATTAAAAACAAATATCACCATGTGTCAGTGTTTCTGCTTTCTGAACTGTGCATAAATGCACAGCATTATTCCTACTCCTTGGTGCATGCTTTCTTTACTCAATAGATTATTTTAGTGGCTTGTCCATGTGGATCAGCAATTTAGGGTTTGCATCTTATTCTGTACTATACCTTAGTAAAAGATACTATTTAAAATAAAATCAAAAGAATCATCTTCTGATCCCTCTGGGGAGCAAAAAGGGGATGGGATGGGGGTTGGGCAGGACAGAGGGAGGAGGGGAGGGAGAAGGAACTGGGATTGATGTGTAAAACACGCTTCTTTCAAATTCAATTTTTTAAAGAACATCTTCTGTGGCTCTGTTTAGACTTAGGTTGGGAGTAGATAAATCCAATATGGGAGAAGAGGAGTTGGATGCATCAGAAGATCATCTTTATGTTGGGATCTCTATCACACATGAAGAGAAAATTAGTTTATAATGTGTTAGTTTCCCCATTTTGATCCTATCCTGGAGAGTGTTAGACACACAGGCTTTATGACAGGTGAAGAGTACACTTCTTGTCATCACTGGCCAATAATGGCAAGGCGTGAGTGTGGATCTGCCTTCCTAACATGAGATAGGATGGGGCTGACTATAAGGCTAAAGCTTAGACAACATAGGTGTGTTGATAGGGGTTCTTGTCCTGCCAGGTCCCATCATCCTTATCAGCCCCAAAGAAACACATAGAACCTATATTAGTTGTAAAACTTGATTGATGGCTCGGGCTTCTTATTGGCTAGCTCTGATTTAATTATTCACCCATTTTTTATGAATATATGTATTTCCACATGGTCTTGACTTCCTGGAGAATGCCTGGACCTGTTACTTCTTTGCCAGCTATATGGTGACTCTTCCACTCTTCCATCCCTCTCTGTCTACCTTTTCCAGAAATCTCCTTGTCTCCTTGCCTCACCTATCTTCCTGCCTCTACTGGCTATTGGCAAAACAGTATTTTATTTATCAACCAATAATAGTAACATATATACAGAGGGACACCCCCCATCAGAGGTAGCTTCCAAGCTACTTGGAATACACCTTGACTAGACCAAAGTGGACTCATTCCTTTCTGATTCTGATTTACCTTCCATGGGATTATAGAGCAAAGTTGTCATTAAAGCACCTGAGAGTACACTAGAGATAGTGTGTTTTCTGGAGTACCAGTAATAAGTTCAAGTGAGTTCACATAATAATTTAAAAATATTTAGTCTTTACCCCTATGTCTCAGCATCATCTCTAACTGATTGCTATGTAATTGATTTGATGATACTGGACACTCTCTTGGGTGACCAATAATCTTATTAATTTTATTTCTTTTTCTCATAACTTTATTATTTATGTATTCATTTATGTATGTATTCACTCACACAAGCAAATGCTGTTTTAGGAGATACATAAGACATCTAAGCTTTAGCAGATCCTGATTTATTTCCACAATTGTGCCTGATACTCACATTTAAGACTCAGAAGAATAACTTCTAAGAATATTTCCCACGTCTGCACCTCTGAAGGCCTTGCCTTCTTTATTGATCATGGATACTGCTACCCTAAATATGATTTATAACATTTTCTTATAAAGCACACATTTTTGGTGTGATGATATTTCAGTCTTTCAAAGCTATAAAAAATCATCAAATTATAAATTGTGGAAATGGCAAGTATTTGGTGCATTGTTTGTAGTGAGTATGTTAGACTTTTCATCATGGTGGTAAATGCCCAAGCATGACAATATAAGAAGCGAAGATTAATTTTGACTCACTAATTCAGAGGTCCATACTCAAATGGATCTATTGCATTTGTGACCTTAATTGTGTGGGCAAACATCATGTTGATGGAACAGAGTTGCTCACCTATGGGTAGATAGGAGGCAGAGGCAGGAAGTAGGTTGGGTGAGCAGACCAGGACAAAATTCAGAATTCATTTCTTATAAGTCTGCTTGGGACCAACCCTTTAACACAGGATATGTAGTGGACATTTTAGACTCAACTGGAGCAGTAGGCATCATGTATAAAAGGGGATAGACATTTCCTAAGTAACAATTATATTATCTTAAGAACAATAACTAAACATGGTTTAGTTAAACATGGACATGCATGTACTTTAATTCCATTTATAGTAGCTTATTGATTTGAACCTGGAGACACCTTAGGAATTACCTCAGGGTGGGCATACTTATGATGCTAAAAGATGTCTTCTAGCTTTGTTATAAAGGCCTCACTTTTATTTGCATGTAAGGTGCTTTTATGTGCAAAGGCCCCTTGTTGATTTCCTGGGTTTCTGTGTACATACATTTGGGAGCTGAGCCATATTGCTGGAGTATGAACATTTCAATGGGATTGGCTGAAGTCAGGGCTAAAACATGAATTATCCTTGCCTGTAGTACTGACCTCATGGCTTTTCTCCTATGCACAAGCTCTAAGAGGAGGATTTGGTGTCTCATCATTAACCTGTATAGGTATTCTCTAGATAGTATATTTACTGTCAGGCAGTTGAGAAATGCTCATGAATTTCAGGAACTACCTTGTCTCCTGGGTCTACCCAGTCATTCCACAGTCAACAAGCTGTTGATTGTATCCTGACCCTCAGTCTTTGGAAAGGTCTACTTCAGAAGTGTAAGCTTCTTGTGAATATGAATGTCTGAATGGGGGGTGTCTAAACATCTCACTGGTGTGGAGTTAGCTCAGGCACTCTCATTCTGTGGGTCTTCTTGGTACACATGTTTGCTTTAGTTGTTCAATAATCACTCTGCAGGGGGAGGACAAGCATGAAAGAAGCCTGGAGGGATTGAGAGTCCATCCGTTCCCAGTAGGAATCCTGGAGTGGCAGCATTCTAGGATGTGGAATGGACTTACATGTAATACTGGAATATTGCCACTTAACACTTTCAATGCCACTTTGGGTTCTCACAATGTGAATTCAAAATATTTGCTACCTACACATCTCACAGGTCCATCTCAGAGACTGCCTATGTTAATGGCTGCAAATTCTCTGAACTTCTCCCATGAAAAGTGCTCCAATACTATAAAATATCATTATTATCATTTCATGGACATTTTGCAGTTCCCACTGGTTGGTTTCACTCTCCCCTTTAATCTTGAGTGCATTAAAATGGCTAAATAAAAAGTATTCTGAGTAAATAAAGATGCCCATGATTTTTTTAAGTTCTTTATTATATACTTTGATGTGAATCATCACCCTCTCCTGACTTCCCACATAAACTGCTATGGCTAAACAGCTCTGTAATGATATTGCTACTTGACTATAATTTAGAATGCTATAAAGATTATTTAGCACAAAGAAGTATTTCCAGTTAAAATTTAGCTACTCATTTCAAATAGATTTACATTAAATCGTAGGCTGGATTTTAGAAACATTTAACAGAGCAAAAAAAATAAAATATAGTTCATGTTTCCGCAAAATATCTGCCTCTCCACTGGCTTTTTACCCTCTAGTTTTCTTTGTAGCAGATTGCCTATGTAGATTCAATTGAAGTCTCATCTCCTCCCAACTCAGCCAATTCTTCCTTTTATTTTTGCTTCAATCCTAAAAATAAAATTACTAAATAAACCACCTACACTGTGCAAAGAAGTTCAGTGTCTGGCATACTGCCATTTAGACTATGATTTCATGTGTTATCATTGTTTCATTGTTATTATTGCAATTGCCTATTGTACAAGGTCTTGAAGAGACAAAGGGGAATGAGGACCTACTTTAAGAATTGTGTAGTCATGGGGACTAGAGATACAGCTCCCCATTAGAGTACTTAATACTTGCTTAGTAAGTGGAAGGCCCTAGGTCCTAGTCCCAATCTTAAAAACAATCTATGTACTATGGAATATTCATTAACATTTAATACAGAAAAATTATCCATAGTCCTGCATATCATGTTGATTTAAAAAATGAAAACAAGTAAATGCTATGAAATTCTATAATATGATAGAGATGTGGACATATATGCATGTAGGCAACAGTATATTATTAACTTGCTAAAAATGGGAAAGTAAATATAAAAATGTCATGATACAGTACCTTCTTAACAAACCTATATACAATAATAATTGCAACTTCTCTAGTATAAAGTCTCATATTTTTTTCAAGTTTCTGTGCGAGTTTAGACAAATGATCTTTCTACCTATGAGTATCTCTTCTGTGAAATGTGGGTAGCTATGTCCTCATCACGGTTATTATAAATCTTCATGAGCTCATGTATATAAAGAACTTTATACATAGAATGTTATAAATATATATTTTATAGTTATTACTTTAGTTGGTAATAGAAAAAAGACACATATATGTATGTGCACACACACATCTATTATCCACATGCTTCTTTTTAAATAATAATTATTTTAGCACTTCATAGCCAAACTTCTTCAGTGTGCTTTTAGATCCTATTTTAGTTTGTCCTTTAACCCTCTAATTGAACTTTTTTTCAGTCTGGGCCATTGAACATGGTATTTAATCAAAATGCTTGGATCTTTCCATATTCTTGTAGTCATATGTTACAAAGATTCCAGACACACATAGGCAATGGTACCTGAAAACTGATGAAAAGTCCCCTGCTGTCCACTGCCTCCCAATTAGATCACTCCACCATGAAAACAGAATGTAATTTCCTCATGCCAATCCATTTCATCTGGCTTTAATGTCCACAACTTTTCTTAGTAATAGCACCAATGATCTTCATCTTGCCAAATCCAGTGTCTGATGTAATCCTATTTCCTACCCTTGGCTAATAACTACTTGGAAAACCAGGTTAGATGGGGAGGTTTCTTTTTCTTTAATCTCTGTCTGCACCCATCGTGTGCCCTTTTAGGAGCCATTTCATTGTTGTTAATAACATCTCTCCTTCTCTTCACCACCTTTGGTCACACCTTTACCATAAAACAGGGGTAACTGTGAAGAGTCTCCAGTAAGCTGTCCACCTTTATTTCCCTTACTGGCCTTTCCAGAGGCAAGTAAAATGTCCAGGTTCTTAGACTGATTCATTCCAAAGAGAATGCATTTCTAATGCAAAAATCCAAGCTATGAATTAGGGCAACCAAGGAAAATTTCTCAAGACAGAGAGGATTTCCTGTGTTTTTTAAATTTGACCCAGTGAAGAGATGTATCAATATATGGGTATTGCAACAAGTTAATAGGAATAATTTTAATATCATATCCATTTATGATGGTAGTAATTTCCTCCCTAGGGCCTAAGACCTATCTAGACACAGGTTCTTGTCCTGTTGGTGGTGCCATGAGGGGTTTATTTCTTATGGAGTGAGTCTCAAGTCAATCGGGAAGTGTTGGGTTACTGCTATAACATCCTGCTACTATAGTACCAATGGATATATCTTTCCAGTACAGTTATTTTTTAGCTCACAGGGTTAGCACTTGGGTAAGGTTAGTGCTTACTTTCTCCCCTGGTGATGTGCATAACATCTCCCAGCACTAAGAAAGTTAGTCAGTTGGATTGAAACTTCATGGTTTCAATCCCATGCTGGCCCAGCGCTAGCACAGAGAGGGGTAGGTGTTAAGTCCCATGCCTAGCTGAGCAATTACTGATACTTGCTAGCTGCTGGGAGAGTGAAGGTTTATTTCCTTGAAGGGGAAATAGGGTTTTTAAACATCCTTTAAGGCAGTCCCACATTCAAGAGTATTCAGGCAACACATCAAGGTGGACTGGACTTGGTGACTTTAAATTAACAGACAAGAAAATAGGAATGTTGGGCAGGTAGTGAGTGGTGGTAGGATTGGGAGGAGTTGGGTGACTATGATCAAAATATGCTCTATGAATTTCTCAAAGAATTAATTTAAATATTTTTAAAAGATTGATTATGGGGAAAGAGGAGGAGTTTCTTGTTTCTATTTTACAATCTCTTTGCTCTTTCCATAGCTGTCCCATCTTTTAAATGGCAAATTTCTTTTGTAAAGTTTTCAGCACAGATCAGGATCAAACTGTAATAAATTAATTCTTATTAATCTAATAAAATGCCATTAATAATTAGCCAGTTTGAAGTTAGGGAAGGATTAACATAGGGTTAAATATTGTCTAAAAGTTAAGGAACTTAAAGCTTTTTTTTTTTTGTTTTGTTTTTTTCTACGACTCACTGACAGACCAAAGATAGACTGTTTTAAAGCAATCCATAAAATATTTAAACATCAAATTTAATTGAATTGAAGTTAACAACATTTGGAGCACAAGGTGCATGTGGAGGCCTTACAATGCATCATGTTATGGAGTGGTTTGGATCATAGACAGCTCCAGGGTTTATTAGCAGAGATGAGTAACTCACAGCTACAAGCAGTGGCTGGAAGAGGTATAGCTTACAGCATATCTGTAGTGATGTCAATAAAAACAGCATTTAGAATCTGGCATATTTTTTAAAAAAAATTGTGGTGACATGTATTACAGTCAAAGACACTGAGTGGAAAGTCACAGCACTTGCTTTTCAGCGCCAGGGGCTTGAGTTCCTGATCAGATTTTCCTGATCCCCATGGTCAGCCTGGACAAAGCTCCACTCGCCTCACTTGAAGTCTGTCACCATGTGCCCAACATGTATGTCATCTTGCTCTTTCCACCTGTGGGACTTCCTTTAAGACTCAGTGGCTTTAAGAAGATGGGGGGTATGGATAAAAAGTCTAAAGAGAGTTATAAGAAATTGTAACATGCACTTAACATTTGTGCATTTAAACAAATGTGCATTTAAAGATGTGAAGGTGGAATCTTTAGATAAAATTTCCCTAGTCTACCTTTCAAGTCACTATTGAGATAACTCCACTAGTTCCAGTGCTTGAAGGATCACGTTTGTTGGGATCGTCTGTGCCTGTCCCTCACCTGCAGAAACATCTTACTATATAACACAAGGAAAGAAAAATCTCTCACTGAGAAGTTGTAGCAACCCATCAGCAATTCTTACGAAAACACCTTTTATCACTCTGTTACTGCAGCTTAGGTGCAAACCTCTGCTGTGTCTTTCTTGGCATGTTCCAACCACTCCTTAAACTGATCTTACTCTTACGTCCTTTCTTCTTTCAAACTCTTCTTGTGCAAAACATCAGAAAAGATCCTTCTAAAATATTCATTAGAATTTGTTACTAGTCTATAAAGTTTTTGTTTTCATCATTTTCTATTTGACTCACATGAAAAGACAAGAATTCTGTTAAGAGTATCACCCACACAGCAAGGTGTTGTGTACAGCAATAGAAGAGTAGAAAAAACTAAGACATCATCCATCTGGCCTCAGGAGAATCTGGATGGCTCCATGAAAGTGGTGGTCTTTCCTGCTTGATACCATAGCACCCCTTCATCTGGAATGCCATCAAGACAAAGAGGCACTCAATAAGTTAACATACCTGACTCTGAATCCCAGAGATGCAAGATGCAGATGTGGGCACATGGAACACCTTATTTTCTTTACAGGTGTGCAGATGGCTATTGAAGTGTTTCCTTCTGCCAATCCAACTGCTGTATCAGGCTTCCTAATTGGCCTTCACCTTCTGAGGAGTTTGGGTTTGATAATTGTGTGATTCAGCTTTATAATTCTTTATTCCATCATACAAAAAAATTACTCATCTAGAATACAGATGCCCCTATACATGGAGTTTGGGTGAAAGCTAAGGAGAAAGAATAACTTCTAGTATATGTGTGTGTGAGAGAGAGAGTGGGGATGTATTATAAAATGAGGGCATTGTTTTAGCCACTTACAAACCCTCTCTTTAACAAAAAAAGGCTGTGGTCTAGAAAAGGAAAGTCCTTTCCTGTTATTACATAGCTAGTTATATTCATAAGCAAAACCCTGATACACTGCATTTCCTCTTGACTGCCCTGTTTTTAGAATCAAATCCTGGCAGGTTGTGGTGACACATGCCTGGAAACCCAAAAGATGGGAGACAGATGGGTTTGAGGCCCATAACTTCTGGCTGAGAAAGTACAATGTTGCATTTAAACAAAACAAACTCAAAAGGCTCCTGAAACCCTATGGTTATTGCCTGTGCATGGTATAGCAGGGATAGTGGCTAGCCTATACACAGGAATTGTTCTTAGAAGCAGCACTGTATGATCTGCTGTGTGTTCTTTCCTCAGGGCCTTTCATTTTTTCAATCTTCATTTTATCTATGAACTATAATGATTTGTCTCTCAGCTCTGGTTGTTTAGGGCATCATTTAATTCATTCAGGATTGTTCCAGATTTTAAGAATCTTTCAGTTTATGGGGTTTAACCAAACTGTGTGATTGAACACCTTCTAGGTGTCACACGCTTATTCTCTTTAAATTTTGAATCAGATTTTGAATTAGCAGTTGTGTGTGTAGAGATGTGCATTTCTATATTGAACCATTTTTTCCATCAAAGCCAAATGTTAAATGCACTCATTCTCAGCTGAAGTTTTAGAAAGCCAAATTGCATGGTTGGAGAGTGAAAAATCAAAGTATCATTTTAGGATATGTCAGGTACAATTCTAAATCTGTATGTAAGGACTGGTGGTTTGCTAAGTGCAGACCCAGGCTGGGTCTAAAATTAACATTCCCCCAGACTATAGAGACATAGGCAAGGCTAGTGTAGTGTGTATTTAAAGGGCTTCAGAGACATAGTTGTTCCATGACTTTGGTGTTTATCTGGATATGTAGCTGGGCTCTACCAGTGCACGGTGATCTTCTATCTTTGCTTCCCCTCTGAATCTGGACGTGGGTAAATAAATTAAGTACTTTTCTCTTTCCAGGCTAGCAGATGCAATTTGACTGTGATGATGAACACACACACACATTCTATTTTCAAAATTTATTTCAGAAACAACCCTTGTATGAAACATAATTCCTTTTGTCTGTTCTCATTTATTCGAAGATCACATGACTCAGTGTTTCCTCTTCTGCCAAGATCCAATAGGCATTTTGTGATCATAGTCATCCCAGAAGGCCACCCTGCTTTATAAACCTTACCTAACTTGCTACTAAGACTGTTAACAGCATCTTCACAAACATAATGCCTTTTCATGAAAAAGCAACAAAATCAGCACATAAAAGAAATCTCTTATTATGGGCTTCAAAGGGGTTGAATTTGGTATCTGAGAAATGTATGAAATAGAAGTAGATGAAAGGAGACACAATCAGAAAGGAAATATGCCGATGATTAATCAAGACAAATAATTCCATCATTGAAAAATGAGTCAGTATTTAAGGTTTTATTCTATTCTTTTACACCAGAATTCTGCAATACTTTGAACTCTCAGCTCTGAAAATAAAAGGACATAAAATTTTCACTCAGGATCTTTTTTCTTTTTCTTTTCTGTTCTTTTTTTCTTTTTTCTTTTCTTTTCTTTTTTTTTCAAAGCAGAATTCTATATTTAAAAGCACATAGTAATTGTTCCTTATTGCCTCCCAGATCCCAGATGAAAGCCCAAGTTCCTGCACCTGGCCCCAGGAGCCCTGCATAGCTGGAGTTTCCTTCTCTCATTTTCTTAAAGTCTTAACAAGACTTTAAGGTTAGCCTCACCTGGTCTGTCCCTGTCCATCAAATTCCTTCTTTGTACCCCTTCTTCAAGCATCTTAATGTCCAAGAGCCTATTAAAGTCTATAAACTAGTGTCAGCAAATTCCTAACATCTAAACACAGAAAAATAGATATTTTGACTGAAGTTTAGTCTGTATCTTCAATGGATGTTTCCTTTTTTACCCCAGCTAGAATATGTATCTCTCTTCTCTGAGCTCTTCTACCACCTACACATTGAGAACTTGCCTCCAGTCCACTGTGGCATCTTGGGATGTTTTTCAACACAGTAATACCTGAGAAACTCCCCCAAGAGTAAGAAGGCTGCTTTTAGTTCTTTTAATATTCTTCAGAGGGCTTTAGAATGTGAAGTGAGGCTAGGGACATAGTTCAGGTGGTAATATGCTTACCATAAACGTATGAAGACCTGAGTTTGAGCTCCCTGGACTCCTATTAAAACAAACAAACAAAAAAACAAGAGTTGTGGTATGTTCTTATAATCCTACCACTGAGGATACATATGTATCACTAAGCCTTATTAGCCAGTCAGCCTAGCCTAATCGGCAAGCTCCAGGCCAATGAGAGACCCTGTCTCAAAAAACAAAGTGGATAACTTCTAAGTATTAATACTTCAGGGGCTGAGTCTGGACTCCACATGGATGAACACATATGATATATATACCCACCCATACATGCACTCATGAGAAAAGATGCAGGCAGGCACACATATGACCTGCATGGTTTTGATAGCATAAAGTTATGTGATAAATTGAGAGAGAGAGAGATAGATACTATCCCAAAGAAAAGATGCATTTTTATCTTGAGGTATAACTTGAAAACTGGGAGAGATTAATTACTGTTGGCAAGAGTTTTCTTAATGGAAATTTCAAGTGGCCAGGAGACACTAAACTCCACAGTCAGAATCTTTCTCAAGTGGCTTTTTTTAAACCTACAATTAGTGTTTATATTTTTGATATCTCTTTAATATCTGTAAAAATCATAAAATTATTTTTATAGACAGAGTACTCCAAAATAACTGCAGTAAGCCTCTCCACAGTAGTCGTCTGAAACTCCAAAATTGGAGGGCCTCTGGGAGAGAAATGATAGAGGGGCTGAAAATTGGCCTCTATACATACCGTGATCACAGAACATTTGTTTAGTGTTTACAATATATAACCCACTTCTCATTTGTTTTTTTACTTTGTTCTATCTTACTTCATTAACAGTTCTTGTACACAACTTTCCACCCAGTTACCAAGGTGAAGAAACCAGACTAGAGTGTTGTGGTTACCACTGGGAAGATGGCTCAGGTAAGGGTGCTTATTGCCCAAAGACCTATATTCAAATCCCCATACATAAGTAAAAACCTGGGTGTGTCTGCATTCCTGGAACTCCTGTGCTAGGAGAGATGCAAAGACAGGGAAAGCCAAGAAGCTGATTGGCTGCCATCCTTGCTTGTACTTCAGATAGAGATGCATCTTGGTGGAGTATTGTGGAGAATGGGTAACAGGACACCCACATCCTTCTCTGACCTCCATAGGTGTACAGGGATGCAACACCTCCCTACATGTACATATGCATACACTCATGCAAACACATACATTCATATGTACACACATGGGCAACCAGACCTAGACCTGTGGCAAGAAGGCTGTGTGGAAACTGAGGCTCAGTCAAAAAAACCCAACTGAGCTCTGGGGCCCAAATCCAGGAAAATATTAATTTGTTGGCTACTTATGGAAAATCGTGTGAATGGCAGAATCGTCAGTGCCTTAGCCAATGAAATAGAGATCCCGTCCTCATTGAGCACTGCAGAACTCTGAACAAATGAATGTAACTATTACTGAACCTCAGCACAATGGGATACGTTATTATGCAGTAGCATAGATCAGGAATGAAAGGTAACCAGGAAGTTGAAAGCAAAACTAACAAGTAAATTATATAACCTTTCATGGAAAAAAATTAAGATGCAAAGACAAGCTGTTGACCCACACTTCTGTATTGTGGACCTGTTGATCTGTCTGTCACCATAAGGTCCTCTGTGCAGCTCCTACTATTGCCATTTTACCAGCTCTCCTATCACTTATCTTCTGACTCATTTCAACAACACTTCTGGTCACTTATGATAATATTTATGTTATCACATTTTACTATTACCATCCTCTTCCTCATCATTATCATCATCATTATCATTACCACCACCACCATCATCATCATCATCATAATCATCCTTACCATGATCACCATCACAGTCATCAACATCATCATTACTGTCATCACCATCATCACATCCACCACCACCATCATCATCAATACCAAAACATTTACCAATAAAAGATAAAAATACTCCCAAAAAGCAAAATTTTCCATATATGAATGGAAAAGAGGAACTGTTTTCAATTAATTACATTTTTACCCATATTTAGGAATGAGATTTGTTTCTATTTTATTGACTGCTTTTGTCATCCCCTAATTAGTCTTATCTGAAGCCACCATATTTTAAATGTAGCCCGTTTGATCTGAATTTACTATCAACACCAGCAGTGGCTTTGGTGCATTAGCACATATGCTTGAAAGAATTTTAAATTCTGTATTAATTAGTGATTTGGCACTACAAAGCTTGGCATTTGTTACTTTTCTTTGCCACAGTCTAATTTGTTTTGTAATGTCCCTTTTTTTCTTTAGCTATTAAACAAATTTCTGGCTTCTTATGGTGACTTTTAGTCTTACTCATAAAACCTCATAGCTGTAAACTCTGGCCAAGTGTTTTACAATTCAAAAACATAGCAAAGTGCACAGGAAAGCATTCAAAGTCATACTTACCTGATATGTGTCATTCAGATTGTTACTGAACATTTCTTAATTCTTATTTTATATGTTGAGTTGTGTAACATGAATAGAGCAGATGAAGAAATGGCTCAGTGGTTAAGAGAATATATTACTCTTAGAGAAAACCAGGGTTTAGTTACTAGAACCCTCTTGACATTCCACAACTGTCTGCCATGTGGGCACCATTATACACATGGTACACATGCACTCATACACATAAAAAGTTTAAAATAACATGAGTACACATGCACTCATACACATAAAAAGTTTAAAATAACATGAGTAGACCTGATAATTGTTAATTTGTCCTTAGATTTTGTAAAATGTATTCTATGCACCTCTCCCTATATAACCAATCAGCCAGTCATAGATTTTGTCATGTTTATAATTATGTTGATAAATTCATCTTTAGGAAGTATCATCAAAACACACTCTTGTATGTAATAAATAAAATGTAAAACTCAGTTACATGGATTTCCCAAATGAAGGGAAATAGTCATGCTGATGCAGTGAGAAAGAAATCTCAGCAGAAATTAAATGGGATTTATTTTTTGAAAATACTTATCTTTAATCACATGTACACATCTATGTATGAATGGATATGTATCCATATGAGTGCATCTGCTTAAAGAGTCGAGAAGAAGGTGTGGGGCCTCCTTGGGTTAAAGTTGCAGGCTGTTGTGAACCACCCGGCAAGGGTACTTGAAACCAAACCTGTGTCCTCTGGGAGAGCAGTACATGCACTTCATCACTGAGCTATCTCTCCAGCACTAGGAATGAATATATATATTCACATACATACATACATACATACATACATACATACATACATACATACATATATCATTCCCAGTCAGTTTCTTTGGCTATACAATTAAATAATCCCTACACCTATGAAGTTCTGAATGTCACGTCTGGCCTCATAAGTCTGGTGTAAAATAGTCACTCAGAAAAATGTTGAAACTGAATTCAAATGGTTCGAACACTGATGATTACTAAGTTACAAGTAGGATGGTCTCTAGTAAATAGCAGCACTACTGCAAGTGTCTGGATATTCTGTTGGTTTACAGAGAATTGTATTTTAATGTATTTCTGTTTGTCATCAGGATAATAAAATCATCTCTGCTTTTCAGATGCTTGGGCATCCATGTGCAATTTATCTGTACTCAATGAAAGTAGTCAAAAAAAAACACAGATTAGTTTTCATACTCAACATGGCTCTCTGAAATAGTGAGTTGTTCAGGTGGTATATGCCATTATTTAATATTGATATAGCAAAACATAGCTGTAAACATAGCCTGTTGCTCATTCCGGATATACAAAACTGATGCAGAAACTTGACATTTTTCCAAAGAGGTTTAAGAGCCTT
Organism: Cricetiscus sungorus; assembly: GCA_030556225.1. Classification (NCBI taxonomy): domain Eukaryota; kingdom Metazoa; phylum Chordata; class Mammalia; order Rodentia; family Cricetidae; genus Cricetiscus; species Cricetiscus sungorus. The sequence goes on from JANBXA010000651.1 coordinate 75,440,611, forward strand.
TATGGAAACAAGCATATGTGTAGCCAGCCATGATATATGTCTCAATGAAATGAGGGTGAAATGTACAGAACATAGAGAAAAGAAAATTCTAGAGGAATTATAAAGATATCATATAGTTGGGAACCAGCAGTCTGTTGACCCTGCCCCGACAATGGGTGGGACGCTTATGGTCATGTCATCGCTAAATCAGGCTTTACCTGGCTGCTCAAGCTTTACCTGGCTGTGCAGGGGACTCAGTTATGCATGGGCAAGCCCCCTTTTAAAACAAGTGCCTCACACCCCTCTCTCTCTCCCCTGCTTTCTGTTGGCCACCATCTACCCCCCTTTCTCTCCCCTCTCTGAGTCTTGTGTTTGTGTTTCATAGGCAATAGCTGCAGTAAAAGAACAACATTGGTGCCCTGAAACTTGGTCAGGCTCTCCTCGAGGACTCAGCAGTCACTTCTCACTTTACCCATGGGGAATAAGCCGACCAAGGAAATACCACCCACCACTCCACTAGTATGCCTAATAGAAATTTAAAACCCTTTCACTTAATGTCACTTGTTAAGGCGCCCAGACTTATTTACCTTTGTACTGAAAAGTGGCCTAGATATCCCCTAGAAAATGACTCAAATTGGCTGTGTAATGGCTCTCTAGATCCTGATATCTTACAGGATCTTTCAAATTACTACCATTGAACAGGTAGATGGAAGGAGTTTTTTCTACCTCTCTGCTAAACAATCTCTTTCCTTAAACTTGTTTCTGTTCTCTTCCCGCCACACTAAACCTCATGGCAGCCGCCATCTTGACCATGTGGCCTAGTCCCACCCCCCTCCCCATGGTCCTTCCCTCTGCTACACCAGCCACCTAGGCAGAGGGACAGTCTAGCCAGCTTCTGCCGCCAACAAAATCTGTAATTCATTTACCTTTTGCCTTTTATTCTTTGTCTCTAATTTTTTTTTTCACTGATTATGTTACACATAGCTTCACACTCTGGTTCTTCTCATTTTTACCCAGTCCTGTTTAATACACCTGTACATGTGACTTAAATTTCATTTTATATGTAAATGTAAGCTAACTCTATATAGCTTAAATTCAACTGTAGTAAGTCTCAAATATTTCTAAATAGTTATGTGTCTTTAAATCATGATAAACAGTTAAACCTATAAAAGTCTATTTCAAACTAACAACATATTTATGCCACCCAGTCCTTCCAGTAAGCTGTTTATAAAGGTTAAGCCTCTATTATCAAAGGGAGTTTTTCTCTACCTCTCTGTCCTTTATGGGTATAAGTCTAACCTACTAAGTTAAAACCAGTTACAGTCAGGCTGGAGGGCTCTGAGTATAACATCCCTCCACAGCCTCTCAGCTTGGATCCAGTTTTCCAGACAGATTAATTAATTACAGGAATAAAGCCTTAACTAGCCACCTGTGTGCTTAAGACAAGTAACTTAAGGCAAGACAAATTTTGTATACCTTTAAGGTATACTAAACAGTCAGATAGCCCTCAAATGCTCAGAGATCTAGAGAATATGGCATTTAAAAGGTTTCATTAAAAAGCTTTTATAACAGAGAGACAGGCCAGCTGCTGGCACCACCCATTTCCTCGAAGAAGACTGATGGACACTGAAGAAGCTCCACCCACAAAGGTGGCAATGCTAGCCACTGAGCAATCCTGCCTTTCATCTGCAAAGGTCTCTAAGGACCATGGACAAAAGGGCAATAGAATAAACTTTCTCCACGTTGCTTGGGCCAACGGTAGGTAAGTCTTCCAAAAGCTCCTAATTCACAGGTCTTGTGCCATCAGCAGCAGTCAGATTTCCATAAGGCCTCTAATCTCAACAACTGTGGAGGACCTGGGGTGGCTGTCCATGCTGCAAGCTAGTAAGTCCCTGTTATTCTCTAATTGTTCAGTAAAATTTTATCCTTCTCAAGAACTCTGATGCTTTTGATGACTGATAGTTTTGTCAGCTTAAAGCAGCAGCCAAGGTTCCAATTTTTACAAAACAGATTTAAGAAATGGATATTTAAGGTTGCTACTGTTTATACTCTTAACATTAATCAATACAGTTTTAATGAGCTATTAATCCAATTCTGACAGAGTCCTAAAACCATACTATGCTACTATACAATCATGACTGTAATTATAAGCTCAAAATTAAGATGTTTTACATCGTGCTAAAAATCTGCTAGTTTTATGTGTTAATTCTTTCAGCCAATCATTTCTAACATAAGTTTGCTGCTAATGTGTCTTAATATTTATGTTTTCACAAACTCAAAAGATTCTTGTAAGTCCCATCCAAATAGGTCAGATTCACTCCAAATAAATATTCAACATTTCCCTGGTCCCAGGACTCCCTTCCCTCACCTTGGGAACCTCTCCCTCATCTTACAATTTTCCCCTCAAGTACCAGGACCTAGAAAAAAACTTTGATTTCTAAGCTTAACCTTGTCCTCTGTTCTGCTAACATCTTGCCATGTCTTAAAAAAGATGCCAGAGTCCTATACTGTCAGGACTGTGACGAAACAACCAGCTACCAGGACATGGCAGCACCCCAGCTTTCTCATTCCTCCAAAAATGATCATTGCCCCAAATAAGCAGGAAGCAGTCTTAAGAACTCAATGTCCTTATTCCCAAACCTGCCATGCCCAATCCCCACCTTTTTAATAACAATAAGAGGTAGGAATGTTAGGAACCAGCAGTCTGCAGACCCTGCCCCCTGATGATGGGCGGGACACTCTTGGCCATGTCTTCTATATGTCATGACTTACCTGGCTGCTCAAGCTTTACCTGGCTGCCAGGGGACTCAGTTACACATGCACACGTTTCCCTTTTAAAAGCAAGTGCGCCAAACACGCCTCTCTCTTTGGCTCCTTCTCTCTCTCTGTTGCTCCTTCTTTCTCTTGTTCCTTCTTTCTCTAGCTCTTTTTCTACTCTCTCTCTCTCTCTCTCTTGCTCTTCCTTCTCTCTCTCCTAATTTCAGTTGGCCCTCCCCTCTATCAATAAACTCCATGTGGGCACTGAGTCTCGTGTTTGTGTTTCTTAGGCAATAATCACGACAAAAGAACAACACATATGAAATAGATCTGGAAAGGATTTGGGGTAGAAGTAAACTGCTAACAGAGATTGTCTTCCTTACACTTTATTGTATGATAAACACAATGACTAAGGCAATATATGGAAGAAAGCATTTAATCTGAAGCTCACAATTTCAGAGGATTATTGCCCATAGTAATATTGTAAAGGAAAGTCAGTGCAATAGCTTAGAGTTGCCTTATAGATCTATAAGTAGGAGACAGCAAGAAAGAGGCACACTGGTAAAAGTAAAGCTTTGAAACCTCAGAGCCTGCCACAATCTGTTCACTTCCTCAAACAATGCCACATCTCCCAATCCTTTCCAAACATTTCCACCAAGGACCAGTATTCAAGCATATGATCATGTAGGGGTCATTCTCCGTCAAACCATCACAGCCTTTGAAGATAAAACCATTCAGAAATGAAGTATTCTGGAATCCAACAAGTCTATGACAATCCATGGTGGGTATATTAGGTAGTCTTCAGACCTATATTTATCTTCCTACAGTGTGCTCTGTAATGAAGGTTCCTGGCCAGAAAGGTACATGTCAACTTGCTTCCTTGATTTCTGGCCTACGGATAGCTATAAAAAGTAGAAACACCATGGATGAATAGAAGGGAGGAAGAATAGTGAGGTCAGGGTATGTTATGAGCATGTTTTCCCACGAGCCCCACTGGTCGGGTCCCGTTGCCATGCCAGCCCCTAATAGCACACAGAGATTCTGTATTTGATACAATCCTGTTGGCCAGTTACTATTATTGTTTATGGGCTGGCTCTGTGTTAATTATTAACCCATTTCTACTTATCTAAGTATTTCCACGTGGTCATCTTATCTGAGCACAGCGGGCTGGCATCTTGCTTTCTCTATGCTCTACATGCTAACTCCTCCTCACTACTTGCTCTTTCCTCTAGCCCCACCTATCTTGCTTTCCCATTGGCCAAACAGTGCTTTATTTATTCACCAGTATGAGAAACATATTTACAGAATAACATCTCCCATCATCTCCTCTTTTCTGTCTAAAATAAAAAGAAGGGTTTTATCCTTAACATAGCAAAATATACCATAGAACAGTTATCAAATAAGAATCATAGTTAACAATATTTAGTCCATTAACATTTTATACGACTTAAAGAAAATATCATCTATCCTATCTTTGTGAGTCTAAAGACCTATATGTAACTTATCTTTAATCCTAACTAAGGAAAACTATAACCAAAACTAAATGTCTTCAATTACTTCAAAGACCACAAAAGGATAATATATAAACTCTAGAAATGACAGAGACAACTCACTGCCTGTTCAGTCACCTGAAGTTCTTCTGTAATGTTCCATCTTCAGCCCATAGGCCATAGTGTGTCTGGGAGACTCCTCAGCAAAGCAGGAAACTTTAAACTGTCCACCTGTATTGGCAGTTTGTCAGTCATTTTTCTCTGTGTCCTGCAGAATGTCTGGCAGACTCTTCCATGAAGTAGTAACCCTGTAGCATTGTCCACCTTGCATCAGCAGTCACCTTTTTGTGGGTCCTGCATGTCCAGTTTCTACAGCATAAAGTCAAACAGTCCAGAAGAGCAGTACCTTGTCCAAATGGCTAGTCTTGCCATATTAGAAGCAAACTCTATAATGTGTTTTTTCGATGTCCATCTTTCTTTTTGATGCAGATGGTGTTAGCAGGAGCAGTTGTGCCTCACTGTCAAGAAAAACCCTAAACCATTTTAAATGCCTTATTCTGTAGGTCTTTGAAAGGTTTGAAGAATGCCTATCCATCTCAAGTATATCTCTGTATATCTAGAAATCCTAACTAACTTAACTCTAAGTTTTGACTATCATAGGTAACTCTCTATAATCTCTACTAAATTATACATTACATTTTTCAATGAGCTATATAAACATTATGCCTAAACAAGAGGAGAAATATACATATCATAAAATTGACCTTAAATTTGTATCAATAAATGAAAATACATTCCAAAACAAAGTATTCATATCTATACCATAATTCCCTTTTTACCTTTAAAAAGAATGGTTGTGGTCATTAACTATTTATAACCAAGCCCATTTAAATGAAAACAAACATTTATAAACAATATTTGGGAATTTGGGCGTCGTTCTTTCCAAACTACTTCCTGCTGATAGGGAACGCTGTCATGGGGGATCCTCAGAAGATGCAGATTTCTTGGCTGTAGTCTGCAAGACTTTTTCTCAACTGCTTTGAATGTTGGATCACCTGTGGCACCGTTTCAGGGGTCTGGCTTGATCAAACCACATTAGTCTAGAAGGAATCACAGCTTTTCATTTTCTGTGGAAACAAAAATAGACATCCTTTTCCCCAGGAACTTGTCCTTAGACTTAAATTTTGGAATCAAAGCATTTTTAAAATATATAAGTTGAATTAATCCAGTAGCATTTTTTTATCAGTTGTTATTTTCTCAGCAGTCAAACAATTTAAAGACAACAGAATCACATATAGTATCCAAAGTTTCTCTGTGCTTCTCATCTTTACATGGCTTTTTTATTACTTATTTCTTCTATTTCTATTTTTACAGATTTTGAGACAGGGTTTTTCTGTGTAACTTTTATCTGTCCTGGAATTCACTACATACAAGGTTCATTTTGAGATCACAGAGATCTGCTTGTCTCTGCCTCCTGAGTGCTGGGATTAAGACGTGTGCCACCACACTCTGCCTTTTTGAAACTATTTTATTTTTTTTCTCTTTCTCTCCCAAGCCTATGTATATTTTAAAACACATGTGAACCTTCAGCGGTTTTTCTTAATGTGAATCTGTCTTTACTGTAAATCTTTATCTTTTTCTGGCCACGAGTCTTTTATCTGGTAAACAACAACATTCCTAAAATGAAAACCATAGTTTCTTTGTTTTGTTTTGCTTTTTTCTCCCGGTCTATCCAATATGGTCGTGGCTATTTTAGTGCCAGCAGTGAGCGCTGTGCTCACTGCCTTTGTCTGCATTGCTTCCAGAAGCATGCTGCCGGCTTGGAAATATGGTCAGTGCCATTGCCAGCTCTTGTACACACTAATGATTTGTTATCCAAGCTCTTTAAAATCTGTGCGGTATTTTGCCGCTTATGCTGAGTCAGGAAACCTCCCTTAAAGTAGCCATGCAAATCTTTGTCTCTAGCAAAACAAACTCCAACTGAGAAAAATGCTGCTACCAAGAAGCCTTGCTTGTCTTTGTTCTTTTGTTTCTAAAAACTATTTTTTGAGCTTTTGTTAAGTGTTAAGTGAAAGTTCTCAGTTCCACTTCTGACACCATTATGTTACGAGCATGTTTTCCCCCCGCCGCCGCCCCGCTGTAACACGAAGAGACTCTGATTTGATACAATCCTGTTGGCCAGTTACTATTATTGTTTATGGGCTGGCTCTGTCTTAATTATTAACCCATTTCTACTTATATAAGTATTTCCACGTGGTCATCTTATCCGTGGTGTGGCGGGCTGGCATCTTGTTTTCTCCATGCTCTACTTTCTGACTCCTCCTCACTACTTCCTCTTTCCTCCTTGTCTCCTAGCCCCACCTATCTTGCTTTCCCATTGGCCAAACAGTGCTTTATTTATTAAACAGTATGAAAAACATATTTACAGAATAACATCTCCCATCAAGGGTATTTATCTTCTGGTTGCCTACCTTCAGGGTCATAGGAGCTAGGATAATTCCACCAGGGACATCTGCTAAACAGGCTCTTATTCTGTATGCAGTCATCTTTCCCTTTCTTGTATTCATTCTTCAGTCCTAGGACATTGCATTATCATTTGTCATTTATCAACATACATATACACCTTTACAAATATAGTATATCCTGTATTCAACATTATTCAATTATCATAACTTTGCCATGCTTTCTTTTTCTTGCTGAAACTTTGTTAGATGTGCTTATTTTTTTAAGATTTTATTAGCTTTGACCAATGTTAAAGTGTTTGACTGTCCATAATACAAAGCTGCTTATACCTGTCTAATTTGTTCATGTTGCGTTTTTACTAGTGACATCAACCCATCTTCTTGGATGTATTTCCCCTGATCCTGTAAGGCTCATACTTCAATAATGTCATCTAGTGGCAGCCCTCATGGACATCAGTTTCTTTCCTTTGAGTTTCTGTAACTGTCCTTGGAGCCCTTGCCACAGTGCTGTAGAGTATGTGTGTGTATATATATGTATGTATGTATGTATGTATGCATGTATGTATGTATGTGTGTGTATGTAGATAGATTATAGATGGGTAGATAGACGATAGATAGATAATAGATGGGTGGATATATGGATAAATGAATGATTATATATATATATGTATATATATATATATATATGAGAGAGAGAGAGATATTTTACTGGTCTCTCCTATTAAAATATCAGCTCCCTTATAAGGTAGAAACTTGTCCCCCTCTATATTTATATATTAATGACTCACATAATTCTCACTGGTTAGATTAAGTAACATGACTTAGTGTTTTATTCAGCAATCAATAAAAACCTAAAATTTAATTTGCTCACTTGATTAATTTAAAACAATCTTGTATTTCATATATGAAAGTTTAAACTGGAAGACTGATTCCTTTAGATAAAATCTTTGTTCTTGATTAAGCTAGCCTGGTGATCATTCTTTGAGTTTTCCTAATTTTACAATAAGAATTTCAGGATGAACATGGAAATCTTTAGTTCTTTCTATATTGATGGATGAAATATGTTTCCTTTCAAAAGTCCTTCTTTTAAAACCCTGATATTGTTAACACATTGGATAGTTTCCTTTCAGAATCCACATAAATGATGTCTATCATTCATATGAATAGCATACTTCATGGATGTGTATCATATGTAAATTAGTGTAGATTGTGCAAGATTTTACATTTTGTTGCATCCAGTAAAGCATGCCATTAAACTGAAAGAGAATGGCAACAGAAGGCTAGATGAGCCTAATCCTGTTCTAATTTATTTTACAAAAGTTGCTGAGATGAATCTGGTGGTGAACTAGATTTTTTTTTTTTGGGTTTGTGGTTTGTAAAACTCCCTTTAATGTGATCCACTCATGTAAATGGGTAAATCCTTCCCTGTTCTTCATAAATAACTACTTCACTTGACTCTCATGCTTCAAAAATTACAAAAGGAAACACAGCTCCAGGCAACTTTTCCCTCTCCAAATACATCTTCCTTTCATATGTCATCCCTTGCTAGATTTTATACAATCCAGGAATACATTGAAGAGAGAGAAAACTTTGAGTAGCAAACTTTTACCTGTTCAAAGGACTGATGGTTATTGCTTCCAAGACCTACTTGGATTCAACTTCAAAATGACTTTAGAAATGTCACTACCATACGTTTCTTGTTCTCTCTCTCTCTTCCTCTCTCTCTCTCTCTCTCTCTCTCTCTCTCTCTCTTTATCTTTGTGTGTGTGTGTGTGTGTGTGTGTGTGTGTGTGTGTTAGATTTTAAGACAGTCAAGTGGCATGGTTTCTATGCTTGGGGTCTTTTGTAGTAGAAACTGCAGGTGAAAATGCCATCAATTTCTTGTTGCCTTGTTTTCAGGAACAAACTTGTTTGATGTTATTTCTTCTTCGATTTTTCCAGGACATCACATTCAATTCTCAACTGTCCTGTTTTTGAAGAAAGATAAGACTTGGGTTTTGATTGAATTTTCCTTGAGATCAGTTATTGCCAAGTCCAGTTATTAAAGGACTAACGTGGCATCTGTTCTGAATTCTCTGAGGTCATACACAAGTTCATCTTTGAATTAAAGAAGTTATTTTTTTCCTAAATTGTTACTCTTGAGTTACATTTGTTTCCTATGCAATGGAAGGGAGGATGAAGTATAAAATCAGAAATATGTTTTCTTTCACTGTGATATGCCATTCCTTTTTTTCAGTTTGTAGAGATGCTGAGGCAATGTTGTTAAAATATATTAATTAAGCTCACTCCCTTATTATTCTGTTTCTCTTTCTTATCAGCCTGCTACTAAATTCATAAGTTCTATATAGACTAGTGAAGTGGGATACTTCAAAGAGAATACCATGTCCTTTATTTTTGTATTTGAATAATAGGTCAAAAAGTGTGCTTTGGAACTAAAAAGAAAAAGATAAAGATGTGATTTGTAGTTGTAATTCCTCCACCTTGGTTGTTGTAAAAGACACAGGTCAGGTTAGTAGATACTGGTCTATGTTAGAGATTAATTCATGTTGAAAGATGCTAGAAATATATATATATATATATATATATATATATATATATATATATTCTTATAGAACAAGCAAGTTAACATTGCACAACTATGCCAATGAACTATGCTATTTAGGCTAGACAACCACTTATTTTAAAACATGACACCCATTTTAACATCAAAACAATGAATCTGGAAAATCTCCTCTCTGGAGTTTTGTTGGCTTGTGATTTCATGTTTTCCTAAAAGGTACAGATTTCAGGGATATCCAGTTTTGGAAAAGATTCTCTCAATGTTACCTCCAGAGTTCCTAAAATTTATTAGGCCCTTAGCATGAGAAATTAAGAAAACAATAAAAACATACAGAGGGCAGGGGTGATAAGTGGATCACAAACTTCTTGTGCTAGTATTAGGGCCACATTTTAATATTCTGGACCCAGGTAAGTCTGGGGCACATTTGTAATTTCAGTGTTTGGGAGACAGAAACACGTAAAGCCTCATTAACTACTTTAGCTAAACTGTAGTGATATCTGAATACAGAAAGCAACTCTGCTTCAAGTAATAAAGTGGAATGCAATCTAGAATGATGGCCAATGCCAATCTCTGCTTGTATTCACATAGATTCAAGTATTTGGCACTCAGAAACATACAATGCCTAAACAAATAAGCACTAAAATGTAAATAAATAAAATCATATGCAAGAGAAATTGTAAGATTTATGTAAACCAGTTGGGTGTCAAATCTCTGCCTAGAACTCCACAGTAATATCTCTTTATTTGGTTACATGAAATATAATCATTTTAGCTTAGCATTCAAGGCTCACAACAGTTTGTTTTTAATCTCCCCACTGCAATAGTCTCTCCTTCATCAGCTTTGTATATACCAAGCTATTCTGCCAACAATAGTCTTCACAACCATTGCATAGTCTCTGATCATCCTAAGTTTGTGATTTTTTTCTCGGGTGTTTTCCTGACATCTATTTATTTTTGTACTAAAAGTGGGAACTTCTGACATATGAAGAACTTTCAATGGATCCTCCAAAATCAACTGATTTCCCCCCCACTCTTCTATTAACACAATTAATTTTTCTGATATAGAATATTTCTTTTTCTAAGAATGCACTGATACTCCCTGGCAGATGAGCTAGACTACAGTGTAACCTGTTCCCCTTTTTGGTTCTTCACTGAGAGTCATTGCTGATTATTTTGACAATATTTCATATTTTTGCCACCCCCCAGCCTCCAAAATAGAGACCGTTCCTGTGAGGGATGGAAGGGTTTCTCTATCAAATCATTTCCAGTGACTTTGCTGCCACTCCCCTCACCCTTTCTGGTGTCTTTAGACCATGAGTTTCTTAAAAGCAGGATCTGTATTCCTTATTGATTGTTTATTCATCCTGTGAATTGTTTCTGATACTCCACTGTGCAGCTCTTGCTCCTCACTTCATCTCATGCAGGCATTACCTCTCTTTTCATTCTGTTCTTAGAACCCCATACTATTTAGGGCGTTCAATTACACATTATCATGTGGTTGACTTTGTTAGCAGGAAGTGTGTGAGGTGTGTGTGTGTGTGAGTGTACAAGTGTAAGTGTATAAATGTGTTTTTATGTGTGTGAATGACTGTATGAGAGAGAGAGAGCTAGAGAGAGAGAGAGAGAGAGAGAGAGAGGGGAGAGAGAGAGAGAGAGAGAGAGAGAGAGAGAGAGAGAGAGAGAGAGAGAGAGAGAGAATATATATGGTATAGCTGAGACATGAAATCAGATTGGTATATTGTTTCTTCCAATGAGAAGCACCTTGAACTTTTACCTGATACTAATTAAGATGATTCAATGGCCAACATTAATTCTCTTATTATCTTTTGTCCATCCCTTTGTGGGATGTTTCAGGTGACTCATTGATAAAACTTTTGATAATTTTGTTATCTTCTATCCATTTATAACCCAGTGCCTTCTTAGACTTGTATGTTCTTAACATCTCATTCAGACCACAGCATTTACACCTTGAGGATGGCTTATTATCAGTGGTAGTTTGAATATGAATGGCCCATATTGGCTCATATATTTGAATATGCAGTCATCAGGGAGTGGTACTACTTGAGAGGGATTAGGAGGTATGGTCTTATTAGGGTGGGTGTGTCCTTATTGGAAGAAGATGTCACTGAGATGACCTGTGAGCTTTCAGAAGCCCAAACCAGATGCTGCAGCTCTCTCTCTTCTTTCTGCTTGTGGATCTAGAACTCTCATCAACTTCTCCAGCACCTTGTCTGCTTGCATGCTGACTTGCTCCCTGCCATGACAACAATGCACTAAATCTCTGAAACTGCAAGCAAACGCCAATTAAATGCTTTCCCATTTAAGAGTTGTTGAGGTTATGGCATCTATTCAGTGACAAAACAGTGATAGAATGGTGACCAAGACACTGCCTAAGGATGCTTTCATCACCTATGATTATTTTGTTTGGTTTGGAATCCCACACCACCACCTCCCATTCAATGCATTTAAATGAAACTTCTGCGATTATTTCTTAAGCCCTTCCTAGCCCCTTGTCCTAATACCTTAAATATTAATTTTCAGACTTTACTTTGGTCAATTTTGGTGACTTATTAGTTTTTCCTTTTAGCTTTTCTCCAGGGGACATCAATTTCACACCATCGCAAGCACAGGTGTAACTTCTGCTCTTATAATTTCCACCCACACTCCTGACTCTACTCTATCACCTGATAGCACCATATTAAGGCACTAATGGCTGGAATTTGAAAGATCGAGTGTTAAAAGCATAATTAGAGACTTAAGGGAAACAAATTGCACCCATAAAATTTAAAATTAATTTCAGAAAATAGGGCAATTGAAGCACCTTGTGCAATCTAAAATGACTTTTCTAAACCAGTGGCTGCACTAGAAAGCAACCCTGTCCTTCTATTTTCTTCCAAGTTCCTTCCAAGAATAAAAAAGTGCAGTGGGGAAGTTTTGGCAAACAGCAATGAATATTTTTCTGTCAGAATGCCAGTGGCTGAGATCTCACCTTAACATTAAGCTTCCTTTCTTTAATGGATGTGGAAAATGGAAGGAAGAGTGTGGATGAGGACAATCCATAAAATAACCTTAGATGAGTCTGAGAGGTACTAAGACCAAAACTTATAGGCACTCAAATGGAAAGTTCTTCTGATCTGCAGTGAACCCTTTGTTCTGCAATTTATTATTGTTTTTAATCCAGCAATGACTAACAGTATCAGCCAGGTTGTCACCTAGTTCATAATGCATACTTTCAGTTGGTAGGCTTTACCTTAAACTCTGTCTCCTCATGAGAATACCAGAGAGCTAATTTTACTAAAAGAAACCCAGCCATTCTTCTTGATAAATCTCCAACATGGTTATTGATATATTAAAAAAAAAAAACTTTGTTTATGACCAAAACTCTTCTCTTCTTTTCTTTGATCAAGTCTTATACTACCAAGACAAAAATTAAAGAATGGAGAAAGAGTGTGAGAGAAGGTGGGAGGCATACCCACTACCCACAACAGGCATTGTACTTCATTGTAGGTAAAAAGAAGAATAATTTTCCACTTGCATTTTCAGGGACTTATTGTGGAGTATGAGAAGAAGATTAGAGCTAGTTGTGTCATTAATAGGGTGCTAGAGGGCATTTACAGGCCTAGTCCTTTCTCTTTGTATCTCATATGATCATTCTTAAGCTTTCACTTTTGCTGTCAACCTTCCTATCCTTGAAGTAAGAAAGTGAGCAATTATTTTGCAGAGTGCTTGAATGCATTTACAAACTATATACAATGCATATAAAACTTATGCAAAATTTCTGACCTACAGTGGGTGATAAATAATCACTTCTAGTTGATATTTAAGTAGAAAGTGGTTTCATTAATTCAAAATTTATCTTGAACATAATTCAAGGCTTTAGCATCCTCAGACTGATGCCACCTGTAACCTACTATGTGTTGTTCAGAGTTGCCAATGAAGTTCATGACTGGATTAGAACATATGTAGCATGTATGTTTCCGCTGCGCCAGCCTGTCTGGGCCCACAGCCGCGCCAGCCCCAAATAACACTCAGAGACTCTGTATTTGATACAATCCTGTTGGCCAGTTACCATTACTGTTTATGGGCTAGCTCTGCCTTAATTATTAACCCATTTCTACTTATCTAAGTATTTCCACGTGGTCGTCTTATCGGGGAGCCGCAACTGGCATCCTGCTTCTTCCCGGGCTACATCTCGACTCCTACTACTTCCTCTCTCCTCCTCCTAGCCCCGCCTATCTTGTTTCCTATTGGCCACAGGGCTTTATTAACCAGTATGAGAAACATATATACAGAATAACATCTCCCATCAAACATATCAATTTTGAGTTTGGGAATTGTTGGCATAGGTACTCTGTCTCTCTGTCTCTCTCTCTCTCTCTCTCTCTCTCTGTGTGTGTGTGTGTGTGTGTGTGTGTGTGTGTGTGTGTGTGTGTGTTTGGAAAAATTAGGACAGCAAATTCATGAGATCAGGTTACTAAGGTTAGTTTGGCAGTGTATGTCTTAAAAATGTGAGTAAAAGCCAGGCAAATGTAGAACTATACAGTTCTCTGAAAGATTAACAATACAGAATTTTTTCTCTGGCTGTACTTACAAGGGAGTATTTTTCTCAAATTCTGTATTCCCTGGAGTCTTGGTTGCCTTTCTTCTTGTGTAGTTGAAGAAAAAGGAAAGTAACAAATAAAATCTCTAAAATTACAGATTTGAAACAACCAAAAGGAGGCCCTAAATGTGTCACATTCATCTTTGAATAAGACCTGTGTATGTCTTTGGAGAAATATGAAAGAACATTTTTTTTCTTGGCATATTCTTTTGGTGAACACATCTACTGATTACAGAACCTTGTGCCTTTGAAACTCATGTTCCTTATGCTTTAACATAAAAACCACTGAGGGGCTAGATGCAGAGAGTAAGAGTTTGATCAAGTGATGAGCTCCTGCCCCGGTCTTGGAATGTAATCCTGAAATCTTAGGTCATGATCAGCTTGACTATAGCAATAGACCTTAGCAGAGACACATGGCTCTAGTATTTTTTCATCTACCAATGGTCCTTAGAGGGTTTTTCTGATATATGTTTGAATGAATTCATGTCTATTTTCAGAGGATTAGAAAACTGGAGAAGATCAGAGCTAGAATGTCTATGACCCTAGTCATTGTACGACCTCTATTTCAATGAACTAGAACATAACCTAAGGTGACAAGGTAATGAGTGAGATGAAGTTACAAATTTGAAACTAAACCAGAGGTTTAAAATGGGTGCTCTTGATCAGCCCTAAAAATATCCAACTAACATAATACAGACTGAGTAGGTTTTACTTAAAAAATTTTGTATATACCTACATGTATAAGCCCTCAATAACAACTGATGGAAAAATAAAAGAGGACATGGATTTGGAAGAGAACAAGCAGTGGTATACAAAAAGATTTTAAGGAAGAAAATGGGAATAAGTAGATGTGTAATTTAAGTTTAAAAAGTGAAAAACAATACAAATACAAGGGAAAAGATCAGAATAATAACTAAAGAAATAAAATAAAATTAACCTTAAATGATTTTTTAAATTTTCTTATTTTACATATCAATCCCAGTTCCCTCTCTCCCTCCCTCTAATGACCCCTGATCATCCTCCCATCCCATCCCTCCCCACAGGGAGGCCAGAGTACTGAGCTTGATGGAGGGTGTCGGGATTGAAACACTTAACAGACCACCATGAGAAGTGAAGAAGAAGTTGCTGCCACCATTTATTACAGAGAGTAATAGGCTTATATACCCAAGCCAGGAAATGGGCTAAGCATAGGAGGGAATCATGTACCACCCACACCTGGGGTCAAGGCACACATGTACTGTGCACCAAAAAGTTTTGAAAACAACCTTGTTTGTTCAACCTTGTCTGAATGGAAGTTCTACAGCTGGGTGAAAAGAAGAGAGCTGTGAGGAACCAGTACTTAAATTTCCCAAGAGGTGCCTTCCAGGAGGGGTCAACAAAATCTGTCAAGTCATTTGGAGTAGGAACTAGGCCCTCCCTCCTGCCTCTAGGTTAAGGGAGTATCCCTCCAGGGGGGAATGTTCTCCCTATGTCCTTTTGTGTCCCAGGGATACTTCCTGGTTCCACTGTCAGAGGTCTCTTAGACCGCCCAGGCCTTCTAACTGAGACCCATGTTCAGGGGTCTGAGTTGGTCCAATGCTGGTTTCCTAGCTATCAGCCTGGGGGCCCATTAGCTCCTCATTGTCCAGGTCAGCTGTCTGTTTGGACTTTTGTAGCCTGGTCTTGCCCTCTCTTTCTGCATCTGCCAGCCCTCTGGAAAACTTGAATGATTTTTAAGGGAGAAGTAGTTTATTTAGCTCACAATTCTGCTATTAGTACATCATTATGGGTGAAGCCAAGGCAGTGATAGCAGAAGCTAACTGAAGCTTCTGGTTGCATCACACCTATACTCAAGAGCAGGGATAATAAATACATGCATGATACCTGCTTGTTGCTTAAAATATTAATTCTAAAATGTGTCTATTCTAAGCAGGAACACATTATGACTTTGAGCCCAAGGCACTTTAGCCTTTATAGATGATGTTTCCTGTACAATATATACATATATTAAAATTTATATTTTATGATCACTTTGGGATAAATATGAATACATTAGTACGGTATATTACTGGTTTTTCTTTGACCTAAAACTTAATTTAAAAAATATCTGCTTCCAAAGGAAATTAGATGATGTCTATGAAACTTGAAGTTATTCTGGTTTAATGGATAAAACTAGCCATGATTTTAAAAGTGGGTTTGTATTGTTTTAAGGAGCAAGTATAGAAACAGGACAAAGGAGAATTGTTATTGTAGTCTAGATAAGAGCTATCTCTAACAGTTACCTTTAAAGAAGAGCGTGTATGTTTCACTCCCCAGCTATCAACTACCAATAGCTAGTCTTGGAGGGTGTGGCCAATGGTAGATTACTAATCCTCCACAGAACAGCTATATACCCATGTACATCCAGGCAACACTAATTCGACTTAATGGGTTATTAAAAATAAAAGAAAATCCAAATAGAATATTAGGGGGAAGAATTTTCTTGGGAAATATAGAGGGAGTAGGAAGGTAGACATATGGAATGAAAGCCTATATGATCATAAATCATCACATATGTGTATTGAATTCTCAAAGAATGAGAATTTCAAATTAACTTTAAACATTTTAAAGAATCTAATAGTCATAGGTCATGATGTACATAAAAAACAAATAGTAAAAATATGTTCTAAATTAATCTTTCACAGAATGCACAAAAGAAATTTCAATTTCTTATACTAAAACAAGTCCATTGAATTCAACCACTGGAGGTTAATAAATGTCTGCAAAACAACAGCATATTGTCATATGAATTAATTAAAACATTCATCGTTTACATGGTCCCAGTCCCATAGAGTGTTATGAAGTAAGAACTCAACACTTTGCTGTTTCTCTTTTTATTACTTACCAGAGGGCCATGTGTATACACCACCTTTTCCATTTTTCATTCACTGAGTCATTTAAACTAATTACTGAGTTACTAATAATAAGCTCTACCTAGATCAAGGGCATGTATGTGACTTCCGAATGTTTTTTATCTGATTCTTAGAGGATTCAGATCTGCCCTCTAGGACTATTATTTCTTCTAATCCCCCTGTCTACAGTAAGCTTTTTTTTTTTTTTTTTTTTTTTTTTCAGTCAGGACGGCTTTTCTTATTCCCTCATAGAATTGGTAGAGCAAGCTTCTATAGCTTTGGATTCTTTGGCTTCTCTGGTGGTGGTACATTGGCAGGATGATGAAGGACTCACAGATTGACCACTTTCTCCTCTCCTATCATCTGTCCTAACAGCCTATCTTCTGTCATGAGTCCTTTGAGAACCTTACCTCAAGCCATCACATGAAAAAATTCCTTGCTGTCTTATATAGTAGTTTTGTTCTATTCATTTCCTTGGGGGGTTAAGAATTTCTGGTCACCATATTTTTATCAATATCACTTGACTTCACACTGTGGGAGTCAGAAACCCACATTTAATAAATTCTCTAAATTGGCAAAACTTAGGGGAAAAGACACTTATCTAAAGATGTTAAGAGTGAGAGGGGACACTGTCTAAAGAGGGGAGGACACTGAGGCATGGCAGGTAATAGGAAGTTCTATAGACAAACACAGAACTAGAGATGCGGCATCATAAGTAACACCCAAGACATTTTTTATATGTATGGTGGATATAACAACTACCTGTCTGGGATGTACTCGTCACTAAAAGTTCTTTCTGTTCCTAAAATTGAGCATATATTCTACTAAACATTATTTCAAGAAAAAAAGAAAAAGAAATGCTGGAGCTCATTGTAGCATGTAAGTTTCCGCCAGCCCGCCCGCCGCTGGTCTGGCGTCCTGGCCCCCAATAACACGCAGGAGACTATATTTGATACAATCCTGTTGGCCAATTACCATTACTGTTTATGGGCTAGCTCTGCCTTAATTATTAACCCATTTCTACTTATCTAAGTATTTCCACGTGGTCGTCTTATTGGGGAGCCGCGCGGCAGGCTTCCTGCTTTTTCCAGGGCTACATCTTGACTCCACCTACTACTTCCTCTTCCTCCTCCTAGTCTCCTAGCCCCACCTATCTAGTTTTCTATTGGCCACAGGGCTTTATTAACAGTATGAGAAACATATATACAGAATCACATCTCCCATCATCTCCTCTTTTCTGTCTAAAGTAAAAGAAGGGGTTTAACCTTAACATAGCAAAATATACCATACAACAGTTATCAAATAAGAATCACAGTTAACAATATTTAGTCCATTAACATTTTGTAAGACTTAAACAAAATATCATCTATCCTATCTTTGTGAGTCTAAAGTCCTATATGTAACTTATCTTTAATCCTAACTAAGGAAAACTATAACCATAACTATCTGTCTTCAACTCCTTCAAAGACCACAGAAGGATAATATATAAATTCTAGAAATGACAGAGACAACTCATTGCCTGGTCAGTCACCAGAAGTTCTTCTGTAATGTTCCATCTTCAGCCTATAGGCCATAGTGTGCGTCCACATTCCTCAACAAGGCAGGAAACTTTAAACTGTCCATCTGTAATGGCAGTTTGTCAGTCACTTTTCTCTGTGTCTTGTAGACTGTCTGGCTGTCTGGCAGCCTCTTCCATGAAGCAGGAATCCTGTAGCAATGTCCATCTTGCATCAGCAGTCACCTCTTTGTGGGTCCTGCATGTCCAGTTTCTACAACATAAAGTCAAACAGTCCAGAAGAGCAGTACCTTGCCCAAATGGCTCGTCTTGCCATATTAGAAGCAAACTTCATAACGAGTTTCTTCAATGTCCATCTTCCTTTTTGATGCAGGTGGTATTACCAGGAGCAGTTGTGCCTCACTGTCAAGAAAAACCCTAAACCATTTTAAATGCCATATTCTGTAGGTCTTTGAAAGGTTTGAAGAATGCCTATCCATTTCAAATACATCTCTGTATATCTAGAAATTTTAACTAACTTAACTATAAGTTTTAACTATCATAGGTAACTCTCTATAATCTGTACTAAATTATACATTACATTTTTCAATGAGCTATATAAACACAATACCTAAACAAGAGGAGAAATATACATATCATAAAATTGACCTTAAATTGTATCAATAAAAGAATATCCATTTCAAAGCAAAGTATTCATATCTATACCATAATTACCTTTTTACCTTTAAAAAGATTGCTTGTGTCATTAACCAGTTATAATCAAGCCCATTTAAATGAAAACAAACATTTATAAACAATATTTGGGAATTTGGGCGTCGTTCTTTCCAAACTACTTCCTGCTGGTAGAGGGCGTTGTCATGGGGGTCCAAAGAAATCTTGGCAGTAGTCTGCAAGGCTTTGTCTCAACTGCTTTGAATGTTGGATCACCTGGGGAGCTGTTTCAGGGGGTCTGGCTTGATCAAACCATATAAGTCTGCAAAGAATCCATAGCTTTTCATTTTCTGTGGAAACAAAAATAGAAATCCTTTTCCCCAGTAACTTGTCCTTAGGCTTGAATTTTTGAGTCAAAGCATTTTTAAAATATATAAATTGAATTAATCTAGCAGCATTTCTTTTATCAGTAGTTGTTTTCTCAGCAATCAAATAATTTAAAGACAACAGAAGCACGTATAGTATCCAAAATCTCTCTGTGTTTTCCATCTTTACGTGGCTTTTTTATTATTCTATTTCTTCTACTTCTATTTTTATATATTTTGAGACAGAGTTTCTCTGTGTAACTTTTATCTGTCCTGGAATTCACTCCATACCAGGTTTACTTTGAAATCACAGAGATCTGCTTGCCTCTGTCTGCCGAGTACTAGGATTAATTCTACTTCCTTTTTTCTTTTTTAAACCATTGTATCCCGTTTCTTTTTCTCTCCCAAGCCAGCGTATTTTTTAAAACACAGTGTAAACCTTCATTGCAGCTCTTGTACACACCAATGAATTGTTAGCAGAGCTCTTTAAAAGCCAGGTGGCTTTTTGCCGCTTATGCTAATTTTGGAAACCTCCCTTAAAGGAGCTGTGCAAATCTCTGTCTACAACAAAACAAATCCAATCAAGAAAATGATGCTACCAAAAATTCTTGCTAGTCTCTGTTCCCTTGTTTCTAAAAACTATTTTTTAAGCTTTTGTTAAGTTTTAAATAAAAGTTCTCAATCCCGCTTCTGACACCATTATGTTACAGCAGGTTTCCCCGCCGGCTGCTGCTGGTTCTGCCGCCATTGTCCTGCAACCACGTGTGCCCCAAATAACACTCAGAGACTCTGTATTTGATACAATCCTGTTGGCCAATTACCATTACTGTTTATGGGCTAGCTCTGTCTTAATTATTAACCCATTTCTACTTATCTAAGTATTTCCACGTGGTCGTCTTAACGGAGAGCCGTGCTGCAGGCGTCCTGCGTCTTCCCTGGGCTACATCTTGACTCCACCTACTACTTCCTCTTCCTCCTCCTAGTCTCCTAGCCCCACCTATCTAGTTTTCTATTGGCCACAGGGCTTTATTAACAGTATGAGAAACATATATACAGAATCACATCTCCCATCAGCTCATATTCATTAATCCCTTTATAACATTCTAAATAAATATTTTGCCTGTTTTACCAATGTGACATGTGTATAGAATTATAAATCAATAGATGCATGTATTCTTGTAACATCTAGTAAATTTCATTTATTAACAGCCTGAGCTATTAACAAGATATGAGATATCTGATATTGGCAGGCCATCATTATCTTTTAGACCTCTGTGATGAGTACTCTTAGTTGTCAGTTTGACTGTATCTGGGATGAACTACAATCCAGAAATGGAGGGCACACCTGTAAGGGACTTCCTGCTTGGTTTGAATTGGGTGAATCCACTTCTAGTCCAGGACTTTGAAGCAGGAAAACACCTTTAATCTGGGCCACTCCTTCTGCTGGAAGCATATATGAGGGCATGAAAGAAATAAGCTTTTGCTCTTTGCCTGCTTGCCCTCCCCTTGAGAGAACATCCATCATTCTTCACTGGTATTGAAACCTATATCTTTGGCATTCCAGCATATACAGAAGATAAGGTGAGCCCCCAGCCTTGTGGGACTGAGCAACTACTGGACTATTGGACTTTTCCATTTATAGTTACAGCCTGTAAATCATTCCAATAACTTCCCTATCTATCTATCTATCTATCTATCTATCTATCTATCTATCTATCTATCTATCTATCTTCATCATCATCATCTGTCTATCTCTATTATCTATCTATCCACCTCTATATCTAAATATATAAATATATACATATATATATATATATATATATTTACTGGTATAACCTCTTTCACTGGTTCTAAACATTAACCATCTTATTTAATCACAATGTACTTTTTCATAGTCACTTATGAACACTGTGCTTGATTTTGCTTCTGCATCCAGGGTTTTTTGTCTCCTCTTGTTTTCATGATCTTACTGCATTTCATTCACTCCAAATCAAAATTGTTTTAGAAACAATTACAAAGATTCCTTCACCCATTCTGTGTTTCCTAGACAGACTATCCAAACTATCCTCCCATTCCTGGATGCACTCCCAAGAATCTGCAGACACGTGTGTGTGTGTGTGTGTGTGTGTGTGTGTGTGTGTGTGTGTGTGTTTAAACTTGAAGTGGTAACAGATGCATTCTGATTGTTACCCCAGCTCCATTTTGAGTTTATCAAAGGGGAAGGGCAAAGTCTGTGACTTTCATTTCTTTGGAAGTTCTTTCCATGGTAGGTACACAACTGAGCCATGATAAGAACAGGAAAAATCATCAGTTTCTAGTACACCAAGCAAAAATATGCTTTAGTGAGACAGTTGTTATCAAATGTTTTGATAAACAATTGAGTGGTGGCTCCTATGAGGAGAAGTGTTCAATACAGATGATATCAGGAAGGGTGGATCCTTGGATACAGTGCAGAAGAAAGGTGGTATAATGGTATAGGTTTTGACATAATGAAATTATGTTCAAAACTCAGCAGCACGATTCATAAATGATGGATAAGCCTCTTAAATTCCTTCAATTTGCTTGTGGTGATATATTGTTTATGATCAAATAAAGCCTACCTAGTGATCAGAATGCAAAGTTCCCCACAGCCATAGAAGCCAGGCAGTAGTGGCACCCACCTTTAATCCTAGGACTCAGGAGACAGAGTCAGATGGATCTCTATGAGTTCAAGGCCACCCAGGGCTACATGAGAGTGAATAAACCTGAGAGAAATAGAGCTCATGCCTTTAATCCCAACTCTACAGAGGTACATAAGACAGGAACAGGGTCTCAAAGCTGTCATTCAGTCTTGGGCAATTAGTCTGCAGCCACATTGAGGACAGGATCTTCCTAGCCTTGTAGCCGTAAGAGCTTTCTGATGGCTTGGCTGCTTTGCTTTTCTGATCTTCAGCTTGCACCCCAATATCTGTCTCTAGGTTTATATTATTCATGCTACACTTGCTGATCCCATTTTAATCATAATGTAGATGCATGTATGCAATAAAGGTGAGATATCACTGCTGACTTCTAGAACATTCACTCCCTATGTGGCTGGTATGACAGTAGTTTTCTGGCATGCACTGATGGATGGCTCTATGGGTTCTTTTTGTTCCTAAACCAGAGCGAAGCCCATCCACCAATCATTTATCACAACAAGGCTCCATACAGGGCTTCTGGTTGTCATTATCTGGCTAACCAGGCCAGCATAGTATTTAGGGGATTTACAGCCCTGCCACTGACAGACTGACATCTGGCTCTCAGCTCTGCTCCAGCAGAAGCTCAGCCAAAAGGTTCTGCCACATTCTTCAGCAGATTGACCTCTCCACCTGGAACCTTGGGCCTGTCTTTTGTCTTCTGACTCTGCTGACCAGGCCAGTTAATGACAATGAACCTCATATCCTCTTGTTACTATGTTTGTGTTTCTATTCTGGTTTGCATTGTTACTTTTGCCCCTGCAAACATAAACAAAAACAAAACAAGCAGAGGGCTTTGGTTTTCTCTAGGCACTGCAGAATAAGCAGGATTTAATTGCTGCTGAAGGCATGGTACAGAGGTTATCCAACAGTCTGAGATCTTATTTGGCACTGGACTTTGAAGCTGAGAATTATGGAATATGAAACAAGATACAACTGCCTGCTGCTGTCCCAGAGTGGGGAATATAGAATTTAGCAAAAACTGGGTTAGAGCTGATGGGACCTCTCAGGGAGGTCACGGAGAAACTAACTAACCATCCATAAACCTGTCGAACAGCTATTTGAAAGAGAGGGCTGAGGCACCTTTTCTGTATTTCCAAAAACTTCAAATAAAAATAGACAATTCCACATCGTCATAGATATGAAACGAGCAGCAATTGAGGGCATCAAACTTAAAAATGAAACTGAAGCAAGCTGTCATTGCTCCAGGGAAATGCTGTGAAATTGGTAGCCAATCCCAGGCTGCGAAGATGAGGAATGAGGGAGGAATTTATTTTCTTGGTTTTATCCTAAAGTTCCTAAAGAAATGAGAAGTCCAAAGAGTTAAGGAAAGGGAGGTTGTCTTGACGCCTATTGAGACGATGCCTCTGCCATATGTTTGCTCCCAGTCTACACCCACTTCGCAGTCCTGGCAAAGCTGGAAGCCATGCTTATCATTCCTTGGCATTTACACTGAAGATGCAGAGCAGGGACAGGTGTTGATGTCAGAGATCATCCCCTTCTTCATGACTACTAACTGTACTAGCTGGCATTTTATGTTGTGGTATTAGTAATCTCAGTACTCAGAAAACTGCAAGCCACACATATATAGGTCATTCCATTTGTCATTGTGCTATGGATCAGCCCATTAGCTTATCAGGTTTCATTTTCCAGATAGACATGTGGGTAGGCAAGCAGGAACTCTTCAAGTGATAGTATTCCCCAGCTCAGTGCTTGATATAGAGAATGGTGGTTCCACACAGATGGGAGGGGAAAGCTGCAAGTGCTGCCCTCCAGTGTTGTAGCTCACATACAATGCTCACAGATGCTATTATTGGGCCTTTAACTCTGTTATAGCTCATCACATAAGAATTCATATTTATCAGTCCTTGGTTGAAGCTGGAAATAAATGTATCAGGACTATGCAACCCTTAGCAGCAGCTAATGTTATAGGTTCTGTGATGGCTTCAGAAGGTTGAATTCACTAGCCATTAATTCCTACCAGTGTGAGGGTTCTTGAGCTAGACTGTGTAAGACTTAAGACCCATAACTCTGAAGGCTTGGTGCTATGAAACCATTCTGGTGTCCAGGCTCTGCAACTTCTGTTCTCTGGCTTCTACCAGCACTTTATTCTTCTTTAGCTTCTGCTTTCTCCCCACTTCCAGTCTACACAACTCTCTCTGTCTCTCTGACTCTCTGTTTCTACAGCCCTTAAAAATTTTTTGGCTGCTGTTGCCCTGGATAGTAGCTGCTTCTTTAACTACCAAGTAATCAGCTGCCTTGCAGTTGCTTTCTCAGCTTGTCTGGCTGACTCCTCAGCTGTCACAGTCACTGATAATCATCTGTCTCTATTGTTGTTGCTCTTTGTGTCTTATGATTTCAGAGAGCACTATTAAAATGGCAAGAAAAGATCACAGGAGAGAAGACTTGTATTAAACCAGATGATGCAGCACAGGGGAGTCTCCCAACTAACTCACTGAGGAACCTTATCTAGTCATTGAGTTGGTGTTTGGACCAATCACAATTTATCTTATATGAAAAAGGAGATTTGTGTTTGCATCAACCATGCAAACACATTAGTCAAAGGAGTCTCTCTTCTGGCTACAAAATGATTCATCCAGGGACTGTGAGAGCAAAAAATACTCACACTCAGAAAGTAGCATGGGTGGAGACTGTATCTTCAAGAGGCAGTGTAAGTATTTATGATCATTGTGTCTTTTTCCTAAAGTTGTCTATGGGCCATTCATAGCCTCCAGGGTTGGCATGAGTGAAGTGTGGCTGGCTGTTTGACTAATGGTCCCCTTTGTTCAAGGTAAGGAGGGCTATAGGGAGAGTCCAGAAGCTGCTAATTAAGGAGTCCATTGCCTCATCCATCAACATATTTGCTTTTTTATGGGAAAATCAACATCAAAAGGAATGTTCATTAAGAAGACATTTTAAAAAATATTATTAGTAATGATAGTAATTTTAACAGATTTTAATAGTTTTTTCAATGGCTTAACATCTGCTTAATACCCAGGGAGAAATGGGTCTCTTATTTGTCTGGATTCTCTGAGTGGATATTACTTTTTTATTTTTTCCCAGACATAAAAAATATTTAATATTTTCATAATTCTGTGCTGAGAAAACTATGAGTTATCTAAACTATGTCAAGTGAGCAAAGATGAATGCCACTAGAAGGATTTGTAGCACATAGAATAGTAGAGGCATAACGTTGTTATGAGCACATTTCCCCCCCCAGTCCCACACCACCCCCCTCCGCTGCCGCTGGTCTGGTCCCACTCTTTGTTCTTCAGCTGGCCGCCCAGTTCCACTGCCACAAGAGCCCCAATAACACTCAGAGACTCTGTATTTGATACAATCCTGTTGGCCAGTTACTATTATTGTTCATGGGCTAACTCTGTCTTAATTATTAACCCATTTCTACTTATCTAAGTATTTCCACATGGCTCATTTTACTGTAGAGCGGCAGGCCGCATCTGATCTCTCCAGGCTCTACATGCTGACTCCTCCTAACTACTTCCTCTTTCCTCCTCCTAGTCTCCTAGCCCCGCCTTTGTTTTTCCATTGACCCAACAGTGCTTTATTAATTAACCAGTATGAGAAACATATTTACAGAATAACATCTCCCATCATCTCCTCTTTTCTGTCTAAAATAAAAAGAAGGGATTTAACCTTCACATAGCAAAATATATCATACAACAGTTATCAAATAAGGATCACAGTTAACAATATTTAGTCCATTAACATTTTGTAAGACTTAAAGAAAATATCTATCCTATCTTTGTGAGTCTAAAGTCCTATATGTAACTTATCTTTAATACTAACTAAGGAAAACTATAACTAAAACTATCTGTCTTTAACCCCTTTAAAGACCACAGAAGGATAATATATAAACTCTAGAAATGACAGAGACAACTCACTACCTGGTCAGTCACCTGAAGTTCTTTTGTAATGTTCCATCTTTAGCCCATTGGCCATAGTGTGTCTGGCAGACTCTTATGAAGCAGGAACCCTGTAGCACTGTCCATCTTGTTTTAGCATTCACTTTTTTGTGAGTCCTGCATGTCAAGTTTCTACAGCATAAAGTTAAACAGTACAGACAAGAGCAGTATCTTGTCCAAATGGCTAGTCTTGCCATATTAGAAGCAAACTCCATGATGCGTTTCTTTGATGTCCATATTTTTTTTTTGATGCAGGTGGCGTTACCAGGAGCAGTTTTGCCTCACTGTCAAGAAAAACCCTAAACCATTTTAAATGCCATATTCTGTAGGTCTTTGAAAGGTTTGAAGAATGCCTATTTATCTCAAATACATCTCTGTATATCTAGAAATCCTAACTAACTTAACTCTAAGTTTTAACTATCATAGGTAACTCTCTATAATCTGTACTAAATTATATGAGTTTATATAGCTCATTGAAACAATAACTCATAGTACAGATGTTTCAATGAGCTATATAAACATATCTAAATAAGAGGAGAAAAATTAATATCACAAAATTATCCTTAAATTGTATCAATAAATGAAAATCCATTCCAAGGCAACGTATTAACGTACTTTAAATAGACCATCGAAACATGCCCAGGTCATGCTACATGCTGGTCAACTGGCCTTGAGTAAACTTCTCCAATAGGGAAACCTGTTCTTGCTATTTTCTATATTCAACAAAACGCTCCTACAGAGATGATAAAGTTTGCTTAAGTTTCTTAGTGTAAAGTAAAGGGCTATTCCAATGTGACAATCTCATTTCTCAAAGAAACTCCCTACTTCTGTGGCCAGGTCTAGCGACTAGACAG
The DNA here is from genome assembly GCA_030556225.1 of Cricetiscus sungorus. Classification (NCBI taxonomy): domain Eukaryota; kingdom Metazoa; phylum Chordata; class Mammalia; order Rodentia; family Cricetidae; genus Cricetiscus; species Cricetiscus sungorus. The sequence goes on from JANBXA010000651.1 coordinate 75,467,351, forward strand.
GTTTATACTTTACTACACTGAAACTAATTTGCTGATTCATCAAGCACACAAAGAATAGCTGTTAATATTCATCAAATCATAACATTTTCTTGGATGTTAATTCTTTACACACAAAAAATTCCTATCCATTTGGCTACAAGTGTGACCTTTTCTTCCTCCTTGCCCCTCCATGCAGGAAGTCTTCATTTCCTGATGCCTGCTGTTAATATAGGAGGCATGTTGAAATGTTTATGCTAATTAGGCTTTGATTAGAATCTCAGAAACAAGTTAAAATGACAAGTTTTATTGCATTGATGAATTAATTATGACATAAAAATCACTGTTCTGCTGTTTGAAACCAGCCCTCTGATTTCTGCTGGAGACAGGCAGATTCTCTCCTCTAAAAATCAGATTATTTTTTTTTAATTTGAATTAGAAAAGAGTGGAAGTGTCACATATGGTTCTCAAGTCCTGTGGGGTGGAGGTGATGAAAGAGAGGGCATTCTTTTGGGGATAAGTCAGTAATGGCAGAAAATTATGAAAGTGGGCCCTCATTTGCATGTACATGCATGTATAAAATGGAAACTGATGTTGTAAGAGTGGGTGACTAGGAGTAGCCAATATTTGGACCTGGGGCTCTGACTGAACCCTGTGTAGATAAACTCAGCTTTGGTCTGGTGTCTGTGTGTCCAACATAACATGCTGATGGAGACAGCTGTTGATCCCAATGGGAAACATGGACATAGATTTTTTTTCCCTCCCTCAAAGACAGGAAACATAAAATTGCCTAGCAGTCTGAGTAATTAGACCTCTAGTAGTAATCACTGCATATTTAAATTATACCATGCAAAGTTTATTCTGTTTTAAACAAGACACATATCAACTGTTAGGGTCACCTGGTTAGTTCAACATTCTCATGTTTCAGAGCATTTAAAAGAAGGCAAGAAGTTTACCCATGATCTCACAACCTGTTTATGGGTGACATGAGATATAAGCTACATTGACCCATGTAGTTTATACTCTAATCTTTGATCTAGTGAGACAATGAATTGCAATAATGAAAAGAAAATGATAATCTTAGGAAATTGGAGCACAAAAAAATTAATGACATGTAAGAGGCCAGAGAGACATGAGACGGGCTGTTAAGTGAGGCATGCCCCAAAAACTCAAGTGAATGATGTGGCTTGGGTGTAGTGCTGAGCCAGATGGGAAGGATATAACTTTTCCTTGGTGTGAAGCAGTACTCAAAATTGTCAGATGCTCTTAAGTATTATGGAATTTATTCTTGTGAAAGTTATCTTTGCTGTGAGGTTTGTCTTTGTTATAGATAATGCATTTTTCTGTGAGTTCAGGACTTTGAATGACAGTAGATAGCCCCTTCAAGAGTCAGTGAACATACCCTCCCTGGGCAATAGGTTGTAGTGCCCTTATGGAAATCTCCCTGCTTTGGACATTCTATTTTCACCCTGAGGTCACTCCAGCAGCTGTTGGGGGCCCTGTGATTGCTCCCTCAGGAGTCCTTTTTCCAGTAAGAACTGCTTCATTTGCCTACCCCAGACTTTGAAGACATCACTCCAAGACAAGTCTTGGTGAATTCCAGACCACATTTCTCAGCTCACATCTCTACTCATTTAGGTTTTGGAGCCAGGCACAGAGGTGGTGCTTTCATGACAGCTTAGCATAAAAGGTATTTTTTTTGGTGTGATGCAAAAGCAATATTGGCACAAATATAAGGCCTGCAATTGATAGAACTGAAAGCAATGAAGTGATTGATTTAATACAGCCCTTCATTGGCATAGCATACTAATGTCACATAGCCCTGCAAGGGTGTATGATCAAGCTATTCAATCCAGTCTGTGAGCAGGAAACATTTGTGTGCTGCTTTCTGGTATAACATTAAGTTCAATATTAGGCCATTTTGCAGACAATTTTAAGAATTCTTAATGTCATATATTGCCTACTTGTGATTTTTCTTAGGGGTCCTGTGGACTGCACTGGTAACAGAAAGATCAGGCAGCAGTGGTGATGGCAGCTAGAACAGGTGATGACAGAGACAGCAGCAGAAGTTGCCCCATAATGCAAGCCATGTGAAAAAAAAAAAGGATGCTGCTAAGAGTATAAGCAATGACTCTAAGCCCTCATACCCAGGGACACTGACACCCAAAGACAATAACACAATTACACCCCTTCTATTAGCTGTGGATCATTTGTCTTTGGGTGTGGGGACACTGAGAATCACAACCTAAATCAAAATGTCTCTGAAGTAACACACAGAGATATGTCTCTCTCTTCCAGTGCTTAGAGCCATAAGCCTTTAATTCTCAGGACCTACCCTTGCAGGTACTGTAAGTCCATCATTTTTTTTTTTATTTTTCTCTTTTGGTTTTCTAAGGGTTTCTATTTTTAGCCTTGGCTTGTCCTGGAATTCACTCTGTAGATTAGGCTGGCATTGAACTCACAGAGATCTGCCTTCTTCTGCCTCCTGAGTGCTAGGACTAAAGGCATGATTCTATAAATCCATCCTATAGGTTCTTGACCGAACCACCCACATTGGGGCAGCTGCCCTTTGGGGTTTTTTTTTTTCTGGACAAATAGGGCAACTGAACCCCCACAATTGTAATCTTAGGAATGAGTTTTCTAAGTTTCCTGTTTTTCAGTAGTTGTGTTATTATGCTGGCCAGGCAGGATGGACTTTTAAATGGGTTGAAATCTTACTGGGGTTATTTATGTAGTTGAGGATGCTGTCCTTGCAAGACAGTGCTGCTTTTTACCACCCTACCCATATCTTCCTTATTTGAAATTTCCTTCCTAGTCCTTATGACCGTTTACCATGATGCCTTCACCAGAACCCAGCTAGGTTCAATGTCATGCCCTTGAAATTTTGTAACTATGAGATAAACTAATCTAAATTAGTTCAATCTAAATAGAATGTTTTATTATAGCAAGAGAGCACAGACTAATCCAGAATACAATACTGAAAGAAGTTATGGGAGCTTCTTCAAAGATTTGGAGGGGAATCTCAAGGAGGTATCAAGGTTCTCTCAAGAGAGCCCAGAGACTGAGCAGAGCCCTGGAGGGCCTGTGGGACAGGAACCCCATCACAGACATCAGAATGGAGCTCACATTGACTGAGTTTATCTCTGATCTCAGATGACACTTTGGAATCTGGACTTTTGAATTAGTGAAGTATTTTGTAATATTGAGGAGAGTGAAAAGATAGGAATATTAGAGACCCACAGTAGAATGTTGACTGTTTGGAATTGGCTATTTTCCCCTAAAGGTTCATAGGTTAACATTTAATTCCCATTGTAAGATTTTAGGAAGATGTAAATTTAATCTGTCTGACTATAGCATTTAGAAGTGAGATCTTTGGGAAAGGACTAGCATTAAAATAGGTTTTCAGGGTGGAAAACCTTGACTCAATGATAGGGTTTTTGTATATAAAAAAAGATAGAGCAGAGGATACACATATTTATAATCTTATAATCTGTTTCTTGCCTCATCTTCTATTATGTCATCTGCAAACTCTGGCACCAAGTGGAATATCAGCAATGCAGACCCTTTGACCCAAAATATGAACCAGATAAACTTTTGTTTTTATAATTTTACACAGACTTGGAAATTTTGATATTGTAACATAAGAACATATTAATACAATAACAAACTAAAACTTTATTGCTTTTACCTTTATGCTTACTGAGTTAATAGTTAATATAAACTTTTAAAAATGTTATTAATAAATAAATTCATGTTTTTGTGTTTGCCTATTATACTCCTCACTTTGATCAATCAGTGTTGCAAACACACTTCTGTCAACACTTCTAGTTAGGCTAGACCCCATATAGGCGGGAATTCTTGATTTTGGAAGTCCCAACAGTGCTAGTCTTGAGCCAATTAATTATTCTTTTTCTCATAGAGAAAATTGTCACATTTGAAACCCAAAAAGGCATATGCTTTGGAAATTGGATGCATAAATCACTAAACTTATTGCTGGTCCAATAATGAATACAAAGATGAATAAGTCTTAGAACTTGTTTTCAATGGATTGAAATTTGTGGAAACAGTGTATAACTGATACAGATTAGAATCATGTCTGCTCTTTAGAACAGAGATACACAATAGACAAGGGAAACTTCTAACCAGGAACTCATTGGTGGGTAGGGGGTTGTCTGGAGGCCTCCATGAAGACTTTTTATGTCTTATCAAAATTATAAGATGAGGTAACAGTTTTGGTTGAAGAATAGGGAAAGACCATCATTCTAAGAGATGGGAATAGCAAAGGAAAGAACCTGTATAAAAGAAAAGGCAGAAAGAAAGCCCACAGGACTAGTCAAGTATACAATACCATTTGCTAAGTCTACACACCAGTTCACATATAAACATGACAGATACATTTATATCTTCTGTATAAGTTTATCATTTTCTTAAATTGCCACAAATACACCATTGGTGGTCAGAGGAAGACAAATTTTCTTTTGTGTAATGGGCAATTTTCATTCAAATTGAGAATGTGCTCAGCTGGCTTTCAGTGTAATAGCGCCTTCCTTGCCCCAGTTTGACTCAGTCATATCCTGCGGCTGCAACTCAGTGGTAGCTAATAGAACAGAGGCTTATACTGCTTATGTGACACAACCTCAGGTATCCATGCTATCTTCATTATTTTAAAGGGATGGATAAATTTAGCAAGGACCTATAATTTAAGTGACTGGCAATTTGCTAACTGTTTAAGTGTATTTGGCAGAAAGCATATTTGTTTTCTGGCTGCAGACTGCAATAGAGCCTTTGTAATTCACACCAAATTTGGAACCTATTCAGAAACACTTAGTTAAATTAATGAGATATTACCTACGTCTGTTTTTCAGGCGCTCCGTCCATGCTAACCGAGTAGAAGTTGTTTTTCTCAGATTTTGTTAACTCAGAACCCAGATATGGAACACATTTTTTTAATCATTGAAATTGGCACAAGATTCTTCCAGGGCACTTCTTTTGACATCTCTATAAAATGCACTCTGGTTATTTTGTTTTTACATTGGAGTCATGCGCTTAACTAATGGGCACCAAAATTTTTGTGTCATTGATGTATTCTTATACTCAACCCTGGCTTGCTTTATATTCTCATATTTTACACATAGATGCTCAGTAGGTATCTACTGATATGTTTATTCTATCATGAGCAGTTATATAATCAGTGCCTAAGAGTGCAGGTTCTTTATTGTTTGGGGAAAGTTGGATATGTTTCTTCTGTAAAGTAGAATACTTCTTTCAAGAAGTTAGTGACTATATTTTACTCAGTTATGTATGTCTACAAATACTAGGTAATGAAAGTATTGTTTTTCAGTTCATCCCACCATATGAATCAGATTGTCATCAGTATTTTACTTCAAATTTCAATATGTAAATATTATCTTCAAACCACTCAAAAGTGTACAGAGGACAATGTAGTATAGAAGTAATAATATTTGCCATTTTCATTCATTATTAAAGTTCCTCTGAGAAAACTGAACCTAAAGAAAAGTCTAGAGACCTACAAGACAGACTCCAATTAACAATTCAAGCAACCATGAAAAGGCTACCATAAATGCCCTTTCCTGATAGTGAGATCATCAACTAAATTATCCACCATTATGGAGCCCTCATCTAGTACCTGTTGGAAACAGAAGCAAACACCCATAACTAAACACTGAGTCGAACTAGAATCCAGATGCAGAGAGAGGGGACAAGACCAGGTTGCAGAAACACACAAAGCTGACCTAAACAAGGAGGAGCTAACGGGCCCCCAGACTGATAGCTAGGAATCCAGCATGGGACTGACTCAGACCCCCTGAATATGGGTCTCAGCTAGAAGGACTGAGCAGTCTGAGGTACCTCAGATTGTAGAACCAGGATGTATTCCTGGTGCACAAAAGGACCTTGTGCCCCTGCCCCCCCATGGAGGGATACTCCCTTAACCTAGAGACAGGACCGAAGTCCTAGTCCCTACTTAAAATGACTTGACAGATGTACATGACCCAACCTGGATAGCATAGCCCTACAAGTGAAATGGGGGTGGGGGGATGGGAGGGGCGGGTGGCTAGGGTGCATGTCACAAGGGAAAGAGGGTAAGTGGGAGAGAGGCAGGGAGGGAGGGTTGGAGGGAGGGAGAGGAAACTGGGATCGACATGTAAAATTTTTAACTTATTAATCAAAAAAAAAAAGAAAATAAATAAATAAAAAGATTCCTCTGAAGTGATTATTTAGTATTTTTTTTCTTATAAAGTACCTTGTAAAGGACAATGTCACCACCCTAGTATTTGACACAGTGTTGACTACAATAAGAAGCATCATTTTATTAATATGACTACCTGTGCTAGGACCAAATCTTCCTTGAGATCCCTTTGCTGACAGCAACTTCCTTCTACACATTATATCAAGTGAAAATATTTTTATTAAATTGAGTAATAGAAATGGGAAGGGAGACAGTAAGTTTTTTAATGGGTAAATAAAACAGTCATACATGGAAACTGATATTCTGGACTTGCGTTCTTCTTCTGCAAAGCCTATAAAGTCTTTGGCTGTCTTAGGCACTAATGGAAAATCCCATGGTTCATGCAGAGATCAATAGCTGGTCTCTTCTGTTTTTAAGTGTTGAGCTTGCTGGCTATTCAAGTATGGGAATGGAAGACAGATTGCATGGTTCATTGGAGGTTTTCTGGGTATAACAGAAAGAGGAGCATGGCTTCTGGCATTTGTTTAATGAGAGAGTAGTTTCCAACAGATGCCATGTGAGTAGAGAAGAGCCCGTGCATATCTCTAAGTCAAAACTGGATGGAAGACTGTCATATTCCCTGTAGGTCTCTCCCCACCCACCCTCACCCAGAGCTACAGCAGGCACATCTACTTTAAATGGGATGCAAGAAGGCAGGAACTATGGAAAAATCTGTATTGAGCTTTTATTCTGTTGTTTTTTAGTCTTAAAACCAAAATTAAACTCAACTTGTCATTTCCAAAGAAAAAGACAACTAATCCTTCTAACTGAAACCATCAGGCTTTCTTAAGCATGAAGAATGAATAAAAGAGGGAGAAAAGAGATTTCTGCATGAAAGTTAATTTTATGATATTGCTGCATAAATTGTGACCTGGCAGCTTCTTCTGCAGTTTAATAGAACTGGCAGCAGGCATCATGACTTAAGCAGACTCTGTATAATGAGAAGCAAAGACAAATCGGTGTGAAGGACAGTGGGAAGGACAGTACTTCTTACCTCCTGGAAGATTAAAAATAGTAAAATATTGCAACCAGAATTTATATAATAGGAGATGATATCTGAGAAAGGGAAAAATAATTTTAAGAGAGGACTATAGCCTAGTGTCTGATGAGTGGAGCCAGAAAGTCCATTGCTGGCATTTAAAAGAAATCAAGTAGCCTACAAGCTTGACCAGTTCTCCTGCTAAAGAACTAATGGCAAGTAATTTTGAAGTGGGTTAGTTTTCTCAAGCATAATTAAAATGAAATGACTATATTACAGTTTTTTAACTATAAAATACAGGCAAAAGACTTTAATGTGCTAAATATATGAGATAATTTATTGGGAAAGAAGACAGCTAGCTTGGGCTGACAACCACACAGATGACTACTCTCAAAGAGTGCAATCCCAAGAAGCCCAGGCTTTATGTGGCTGTATATGTGACAGGCCCACTCTGAGCTCTGTATCCATAGGAGCAATATCAGTGCAATTTCCAAAATTACACAGGGTACACAGCTTCTAAATCTTTTAGGAGAATAGCCATGTTATCCTGAGGACCTGCAATAATAGGAATTATATACAATTTTCTGATAATGACTCCATTAATGTGAGTCACAACTGACAATACAATTTGTTAAACATTGCTGGCTTCTAAGTCTTGCAGTCTATCACTGTGAAATACATCATTATCATCACCACCATCAGGAGAGTGGTCACCATTGCCATTGCCCTTGTCATCTTCATCATCACCAGTGAAGATTACCTTTTATGTACTTTCAGGGACACTTGGGGGGTCATACTTTCATCTGCTTAACTATAAGTTTTGTACTCATGGTATTTGATTCCTTATTTTGAGAATCTGGGAGCCAAAATAATTAAATTTTGCCCAAGTCCAACTTAACTTAAAATTGTCTTCTATAGAAAAAGAAACTATTTTGGAAATTAGGTATTTCAAATTGAGTACCTGTGTGTGTCCGTTATTGTACATTCTAATACATCCAGACATAGAATAGAGCCCGCAGATCATGGTCTTGCAGATCTACTAATTAGGAGCAGCAACTACACCTTGTGGTTTGAACTTGAATTAATGAACCACAACAGTATAAACTGTCTTTGAGCTATTCAAAAGAGTGACACTAAAGGCAGACTTGAAGAGGCTACTTAATACATTTTTTTCAATGTGATGGTGAGATTTTTAATTTCTATCTTTTATTGCAGATCATTAGAAAGCCTTCAGAGGAGGAAAGAGATTGGGGAAAAAATTTCAGCTTCCTGAAAAATTTTTCTTTGGGTGCTAAAGGAGTCTTCAAAACAACTGATTCTGCCCTAAACATTCACTTTTACTTAGCAAACTTGCTCAGTCAACGGAGTACTTTGTTTTGGACATGGTATTATTACTGGCACTGAATCTATGCCAAAGTCTTGGTCTTAACTGGTTTCTGGACTGCTCTGTTTGTCTAAGTAGTCACATGGCCTCTATAATCTTCTAACTCAAGATAAATAGATTAGTATATTGAAATAATTTTTATCACATTGTTTCCCTATTCCTAACTCTGTCATTGCCCAGAGAATGAACTCATATCCTATCACCAGACTGAAGTGTTTGCTTCTGAATCTGGATATCTTTATTCCAATAGTTCTCATACTTGGTGATGGGCACACACAGACTCTGCTCCATGTAGACAAGAGACTTTGTGTTCATCCTTATTTTTTAATCTCAGACTATCCTTACCATGTATTATCAACTCCCAAAATAAATATACAGAGAAAAAATATGTCCCCATGTGTTATGAGCACGTTCTCCCCGGACCCCCTCACTGCTGGTCTGGTCCGCTGCCCCACTACCACGCCAGCCCCCAATAACACTCCGAGACTCTGTATTTGATACAATCCTGTTGGCCAGTTACTATTATTGTTTATGGGCTAGCTCTGTCTTAATTATTAACACATTTCTACTTATCTAAGTATTTCCACTAGGTCTGGTCATCTTATCCGAGCGCTGCAGGCCAGCATCTTGCTTTTCCATGCTCTACATGCTGACACACCCTCCCTACTTCCTCTTTCCTCCTTGTCTCTTAGCTCCACCTATCTTGCTTTCCCATTGGCCCAACAGTGCTTTATTCATTAACCAGTATGAGAAACATATTTACAGAATAGCATCTCCCATCACCCATGCTATATTAATCTGCATGAAAAAGCTAAGTTTTTGAAGAAGAGAGAGCCTTGGAAGCCCATGTAGTATTTCCTTCTTAGGAATTATTCCCTATTACTTCATTTAAGTCATCAGACTGTTTTTCTGGCAGATGTCCATAAGAGAAATAACACAGAAGTGTAGGTTAGGTTAAAAGTCTGTCTTCAATTTTTACCTGCAATTAACTTTGAGAAACAGCCCTGTGAGGATTATTTCAGTAGGTTATAAGACTTTTGTAAACGATACTGTCTACTCTGTCCTTCAGTATCATTCATAGATCTAAAACTATATCATAATTAATGATTCCATTAATTTCAAGAATCTCTTTAAATACCTTGCATTTTAAATTTTTTTGTGCTTTATGTCAAGGAAATTTAGCTTAAATATTTTTTTGTTGTAGCTTCTGAAAAGCTATAATCATGGAAAAAATATTATCTTCAAAACCCCCTCTGCTGGTGACTAGATTATTCTATTGTGCCAAGGATTAAACATCATACATGTTGTCTGTATCTTATGTATTTTTGTAAACCACTATAAAGCCTTTCTTGAAGTCTTCATGAGGGATCTGTAAGATAAACAAAACCTCATGCCGATGTTATTATTCTTTTCTTCTCTTTTCAAGAGAAGGTCAATTTTGCTTGTATTCATGATTTTTCTGAAAATCCATTACTTGCTCACTGAAATCCACTGTAAACAATAGTTATTTGTGCATTTTATGTAGAGTTCTATTCTCTCAGTCTTCCACTTTCTAAAGATGCTGCCTTGTTGGTTGCCCTTCCTCTCTCCTGACAAACTTCTCTTCTGGCTTTTTTACAATCTCAATGTATAGTTGAGATCTCTCTTGTTAACCTCTATTCTCTGCCTTCTTATCTTTATGTTTTTCATATTGCTTTTGCCTCATTTAAATCATAGTCATGTTTGTATTCACCATGTAAGTTGAAGCATTTTTAATTTTTTTGTAGACTGCAAGTCTGTGTTATTGAGATATGTATTTAGCTATTTTTTTGAGTATCTAATGGGTATTTAGAGTCAATATATTCAAAATAAACCCACTAATAGTTGGACTCAGAAGGACTGCTCTTAAGGTTTAATCCATTTTAAAAGTGTCAGTTTTCCCCAAAATATGCAAGATGTAAGAGTATAAACTTGGTTTGGTCTTTCTTTCTTCAACACCACCTATATTCAATGAGTGACTTTTAATAATTCTATTTACATTGGTATCTTGAATCTCTTGTAGCATATGTTTTCAAAACTCCTAGTTAAACATCAGCAAGTGTCTTTTTTTTCTGTACCTATCTGAATTGCATATACATTTTAGATGACCTAGAAATGTAGTCTGAATTTTTCACATCAATAATTTCACTTACCATTAAGTCATAATTTCTTTGAATTCTGTGTTTCCCCATTAAAATGTGAACCATACCATTCTGTATCTTTGTCAGAAATTCTGTGGTGGTTTTACATGCACCTAAGGTGAAACAAAATGTACTCCAGCATTCTGCAAGATCACTACATGGACTCTGCTTCTGCTGAAGCTCATTTACTGCTACTCCCTGCCCCCTGCCTTCTTTCTCTCAACCATCAGGGAGACATTTGTTCAATACTGAAAAGATCCTTTTTTCCTTTTATTTTTATTTTTGGTGTAGTACATGTTCAGTATGTGTGAGTATGTGGTATATGTTGTATGTTGCATATATGTGAGTGTATAATGCATACACCTGTGCTTCCCCTAGCAGATGTCAGAACAAGTTGCTTGGCATCTTCATCTATCATTGCCCTCTGTGTTTTTTTGTTTTTTGTTTTTTGGTTTTTTTTTGAGGCAAAGTCTCTCTTGGAACTACAAACTTGTCTGTTTGCTAGGGTGGCTGCCTGCCATGTATACAATTATGACCAGCTTTTCACATGCGTGAAAGGGTTTACAGAGAAAATGTCCCTATCCACTGAGATATTTCCCCAAACCTCAGAATTTTATCTAAATATCAAAACCAGATATGGTGGGAAATAAGTTGAGTGTTATTCTGTCACAAAATCCTATAGCTTTGACTCTGCAATAGAAAATTTATATGCTTCTGCAATACAATGATGGAACCAGCATAAGGTAGATGCTTTCATTCATGGGCAGAAATCAAGAAGAAAAGAAGTATCTGGTAGTTAATATTATCAACTTGTTTAGATCTAGAATCACCTAGAAGACAAATGTATGAGAATGTCTGTGAGATACTATCTTAGAGTCTATGCATGCCTGTGAAAGATGAATTTGATTAGCTTAATTCCTACTAATTAAGTAGTATTATTCTCTGCATGGGTGTCCTGAACTGCATCAATAGGAGAAAACTAACTGGACAGTATATCTCTCTCTGCTTCCAAACTGGGGAAGAAAATTGACCAGTTTCTGCTGCTAAGACTGTCACCATGGTAGTCCTTCCTGTGGAAGTGTGAACTATAATAAACTCTCAAGTTTTTTCAGTTATTTTTATAATAAAACACTAAAATTAAATAAATAAGAGTAGTGAGTCTACTTGGGTGTAAAACCTAAGAATTAAGCAACATTAAATATCAAGGCTGAAAAACAATATTCTTTGTGCTTATCTTATGTCTTATGGACACACAGGGATAAAGACTGAGAATCTAAGATTTATGTGATCCTATACCAAAAATATTGCTATATATAGCCAATTCTGTTGTTCTCAATTAGAATCCCATGCCTGTGTCTTCTAGAACTAGAGTTGTATGTCACTGAATGTAATCATATGGATTACTGGGGCTTTAATACCCAGTGACTTTATTGGTAGGTTAGAATAATGTGTCATCTATTACTGACTAACAATAAAAGGAAATAAATACTATTTTATATAACAACATTAGTAAAACCCCCAAATCATATTAATCAGCATTCTGATATTTAATAATATTTAATAGAAACTCTAGAGTATGTTTTACACAGGTGTCCTGACTGGCTCTGTTCTATAGTTAATGAAAATAGATTAATGGTTTCATGAAGCCCAAGTTGGAACAAAAGATTGATTAAAGAAAACACAAGGAAATTGGTGTAGATTCATGATGATAGCCTATATTTGGATTTTGACATTGGCGTTATTGGATGTGAATTTCTGATTGAATAGATATACAGATCTGTCAAAATTCATCAAATATTACACCTGTAATGAGTAAAGTCTATGCTACATAAATCATTTGTCAATAAAGTTGTTTAAAATAAAGCTTGAAGCTTTGAAAGTGCCCGTAAGCAGATTAGGCTTTCTCAGCTTCATAACAGAACAACAAAACTCATATTCTTGGCTCCTTTGGGGTACTTCCTTGAAGTCATATATGTCATAATTTTTCTTTAGGTTTTGTTGACTGGCTGACATGAGGGAAATTGAACTATAAGCTTTATCAAGTAGTGTGTACATGAATCACATTTGTTAACACTAATACATTGTGTTAACTATGGGTAGAAATATCTGGTTAACTGTTTACATGTGTCCTGTGAGTAAGCTAATAGCTCATCCACACACTACATTAATTTATTGAAGAGTGTTTGGGCATACTTTACAAATGAATTCCCAATAGCACCTTTCAGTCTAGCTGTGATGACTTAATGTTTGTAACCTTCACAGTGTTCATATATGTGAAATTTTAACTTGTAATGTTAGGAGATTATATGTACAAAGAATTCAACAATTGTGTTGTCTTTTAAGTGGCTTTATAGGAGACATAAGAGCTTGCTTCCTCTCTGTGCATGCTACCATATGAAGATACAGTAAAAAGATTATTGTAAGATAGGACTGAGGGCCTTACTAGATATGCCAGGGTATTAAACTTAGATTTCTCTGCTTCCAGAGACATATGGAATATATGTGGGTTTTTGTTGTTGTTGTTGTTTTGTTTTTTGAGGTAGGGTGTCTCTGTAATGTTTTGGAACCTGTCCTGGAGCATTGTTCTTTAGAATCTGTGATCATTTTAGAACAATTATTTTCAGTTAAGTTATAGTAAAAATGACTATAATATTAGTGCAAGATATCAGAGCTGAGGTCATCATCTGTTAAAACCATAAAGCACTGATTTTGGATCATGTATAAGCTGGGAATCCTTAAGGGTTAATTCAACAAGTTAGTTTGTGAATTAAACAAGAAGTAATTTGATAAGATGGTTTATGATATCTTAAAGTACCCAGAAAGACTCCTGGCCAAGGGTATCAGAATATATAGGAAATTGTTTACCTCAGAGTGACAAATAGATGACCCTTGTTATATAGTGGCAGAAAGTATAGCAGCATTGTTATTTGTGCTGATATGAAAATTATTTACCTTATTAACCTATTAACCTTATTTACCTTATTAACCTATGAGCTAAGAGATGTTTCAAACAGACTTGTATGTATCCTGGAAGATATGCAAAAAAATGGGTGAGCAAAATTTAAACTCTATCATTTTTAGACAAAGATTAGCACATAAGCCAGGGCTCGCTGGGTTTGTAAAACAAACTATTTTTCACTGAATCTCTGTCAGTAAATTTTTTTTTAACCAAGAAAAGACCTTAGGGTGAAACAAAATCCAATATAGTTTCAAAATTTTGAGGATATAAATGAAGCAAACAGTATAACTATAAAACCCTGTGTTAAAACTAGAGAAAGTTAAAAGACATACTTCACAACCCTTTAGATAAACAAATGTCCATCCTAGGGTCTTAAAATCATCTCTTTCTGGTAAATAATAGGCTTTCAAAGGACTTTGAAAACAATTTCTCACAGCTGCCTCCCTAGAAGAGAAAAGTGTGAAGAAATAACTTACTTGGTGGAGTAGATTGATATACAAAACCCCCACAGAATTGAAATATTATTTTATTTTTATACATTGATTTATTTGTTTGCTTGTTTATTGTAATCTCTTGGGAGGAAATGTGGTAAAGATGTTATAAATGTAGAGAGGACTTAGGAATACCTTCCTCTTCATATTTTTTTCATGAAATAAGCAGACAAATAATACACACATAGAGGTGTGTGTGTGTGTGTGTGTGTGTGTGTGTGTGTGTGCCTGTACATTTGCATGCACATATATGTGTGTGTACTGTGTATGCAACTTACAACTCAAATGAAAACTTTCCAAGAAGTTGTCAGTAGGGCTGCAGATATGGCTCATAAGGCCAGGGTTTGGTTCACAGTACCCACATTGTGGTTTGATGCCCTTTTCTGACTTCTGCTGCCACTAGAGATTCATATGATACATTCATGTAGTATACATTAGGCAAAATACTCAAGCACATAACAAAATAAATCTAAAATGTTTATAAAACTTTTAAAAAGTTTTATATATATATATAAAACTTTATATATATAACAATTTGATGGTTAAGTTTTAGTGGTGATTTTCATCAAAAGGGGATTTCCTAGGAACCATGAGGTAAGGTGCTATCAATTTTAAAACATAACCTGAAAATGCTCTGGTATTTCACCTATCAAGAGAATAATAGTCCTATTTTTGAATCTGGCAAATTGTGTGACCATGAACAAGGAGAGTGACAGAAGTGAGTTCTTGGATTTAGTGATGGTTAGCTTTAATCATCAACTCAGTAACAGATAAAATCACCAGAAGTTAGTTTTCATGAGGAATTATTAAACTAGGTTCACCTATGGGTATGTCTGTGGAGAATTTTCTTAATTGGGTCAAGTGAGGTAAGAAAAACCTAACCTGATTTCTAACCTAACTGCCTATGTTTTCATAGGCAGTTCTCTGGACAGAATGAAAAGCAGAGAGTGGATGGGCAGTATCTTGCATGCATTAATCCACTCCTCTCAGATTATTGAATATGCATGCAATGTGAAGAGTCATCTCATTTGTGAGACTACGATTTCTCACACACCATAAACTATAATCAAGATTTGTGATCTAAAACAAATTATTCCTCTACTATGTAGTTTTGGTCAGGTTAAAAGACATTTTTCCAAGACTTAGTCTACCAAACTAATCACTTTTAGTATCATCCTTTCGCATATATAGCTACTTCTAAAAGAATAGAAGATGACATACATATAAGTCATTTGACCAGCATCACTAGAATAAATGAAAACCAATTGAATGAATGAAATAATGCAATGGAATACATAAATGAATCCACTCTGTTTAGTGGCTAATAGTATACTTAAATTTGAAAAGAAGTTATGTGGACCTTAAGTCTAATTACACAGCTATTGGTTACCACCTAGATACAAGTGCTACTATTTTACCTTCAGGGATATCTTACCATTCTGGTCACTGTTTTTGTTCAATAGAAACTACAGTTAAGTAAGACAATGAATTTCTCCTTTGGCAGCTTGCATAGCACCTCCAAGTATTATGAAAGCTAGTTCTTGGGTTGGAGGGTTTCAGGTCAAATCTAGTTCATTTCTTAACATTCTCTGTGTCTAAAGCATATAGTGTCCTTAGCAAAAGGAACTTACCTACAAATTCTGTGAGGCAACTAAGGATCAGCAAAGTCTGCATCATTTTGGGAGTTTCTTGGATTCTCCTGAGAAATCACTCAAAATGAGATTTCTTATAACTGGTACTGAGGTTTTAGTTAGCTAGTCTATGACTCTGGGGAAGGATTATCACCCCAAATGTTGCAATTTCATTCAAACTATATATGTGTCTCTATGTTACATGTATTATATATATAATTTTTGGTAAAAACAAAATATGATTCCATGTAGCTTTTTAAAGCATCCTTGATGGGATGTTATTTTTCTTCTTTCTTCCCTCTCCTTCTGTCTTGTCCTCCATTCCCTCTCCCCAATTAAAGGTTAGCCCCTACTCCTATCATCTGTGTTTGGCTGTCCACCTCTCTAGAGCTCCTTTCCCCATATCATAGTCCCTTTTTTAAACTTTCTTGATTTCTGTGATTTTTTCCTTGTTGTTACTCTGGATGTGGAGCTAGGAACCATGGGTGAGAGGTGCCATGAAGTTTGTGTCTCTCAATCTGGGTTCCCTCAATATAATTTATTGAATATGTGCTCCAAGCCATGCTTAAGGAAAATAGTATTCTTATGTGTCTTCCACCTTATGATAGACATTATTTAAAAGCCCATTATATAGATGAGAAAATTAGGTTAAAGAAATATATTTGTTTGGCTAGAGAAAAATGGCTGAATTTTAGGAAAGCTTTGTAAAATTTTTTAAATACGTTATCCTTTTAAGTCACTTTGGATTCTGGTTATTAAGCATGGCAGTTATTTTAAAAAATCAATAAGCTTAACTTTGAGAAATTGCATCCTAAAAAGTCAGTCTTTTATTTGTAATTGCCTTCCCTCAGGTTGCTACAAAGTCTGCTATCCCCTATGTTAAGGACATTATTTTAATTCTACCTTCCCAACAGGGTCTTTCATGAAATCCTCTTTTAACTTCACTCCTCATTCTTGGCTTTATTATTCTCTCATAAGCTAATCTGATATTTTTCATAGTACTGATCCCCCTTTTGCTTGCTTTATAATTTACCAGTATGTCTCTTTAAAGTTCACTTATGCATCTCTTGGTTCTATAGTGTAAGATTTACCACCCTTAGCACCCTTGACTACTCTACACGCAAAGACAAAGAATTTGAATCACACCTAGGATATAGCTGGCATTCAGCACTAATTAGCTGGTGGAGAAATGCACTCACAAGTTTTGTGGGCTGTGACTGTGCTGGAGAACAGAAAGACAGAAGTTTGGGTTCTGAGTGATTTACTCTTCAGTAAGTCATAAACAGGGGATATTTCAGAGTATATCAGGTCAATGGAAAATATTGACTGCTTGGGAAGGAAATGGTTAATCTCGAGTATCTACTTGGCACATACCTAGAATCATTTGAGGAATTATCCAGATCAGGTTGACCAGAGGGCACGTGTGGGAGAGTATGTTGATTGTTAATTGACTTATGCCACTGTGGGTAGCATCCTTCCCTTGGCTGTCCTCTGAACTGTACAGAGTAGAGAAAGGTAAAAGAAGGCAGCATGGGTTTTCTCTCTGCTTTTGACATCAAAGTGCCCTCACAAGCTACTGGGGTCTCTGCCTTGACTTCACATCCATGAGTCCATGTGACCTGAAGTTGCCTTTGGATATGGAATTTTATCACAGCAACAGAAACGAAACCAGGACAAGAACGTAAAACTAGGGCAGGAGCTAGTGATAAAGTGCCCTGAGAGAGCATTTAAAGGACAAATAAGATTTTAGTATAAATCTCTACCTTTGTTTTCACATGGCATTCAGACACACCAGAGCTGAGAGGAGTAAGTTTTTTTAGTTAAGACAGTTCTGCTTGTGTCCTGAACCTCTCTTTCTATTTCCGCTACTGGCTCACAAAGGCACATATATACACCATGAAGAAAAGCAAGATTGCACACTTGAACCTTTTATTTATATTTTAGATTTCTTTATGATGCCTTTAATAAGGAGATAATGTCCTATAAGGAGAAAGAATAGTTGTCAGAACCTGAAGAGTTCCTTTGTTTGATGATAAAGATTATCAATGATATATTTTATTCTGTTATAATAATATGAGATCTTATTAATATATTTGTTTTAGTTATGTTATATTCTCCATATTTTGTTTATATTTGTTATATTATATTGTTTATATTTGTTATACTCACCATTAGTAACTTAGGTTTGTATACATTTATTTTTCTTTTACTTTCATTTTTATTATATTTTTATTAAAATATAAGCACATCATTTCTACCCATTGCCTTTCTTTCCTCAACTCCATCCACATTCTCATCCTATCCCCAATTCCTGGCTGGCTGCCTCCTGCATTACTGTTATTGTTATACACACATATTTATGCATAAATATATTTTTAAAACCCACTATGTCCTTTCAGTGTTACATTTACATAATAGCAGAGCTGACAATATAACCAATTAAGGTCCTCCATCTTGGGAGAATACTACTTTTCTTACCCTCAGCTTCTCTTAGTTGCCTGTGATACTTTGTCTAGGGATGGGACTCTGCAAGTTTTTCCCCATCCATGTTAATGTGTCTCCCTGTTTTGTGTATGTTCAGTCTTGTTTAGATTACCATATTGTTGAGGACTAAAGGGTGAAGCTCACCTCTTCTCCATTTGTTGCTGAGCCTAAGCAAAAGTTGTACTTTAGAAGTGTTGGGGTTAGTTGTTCTCTGTGTTTTGATCAGTTGTAGTTTTCAGTAACTGTCTCTGTTTGATGTAAAGAGAGTTAGGATCTACACTTATCTGTAGATAGAAGAGTAAGTGTTTAGAGTGTAGTTAGGAATTATGTTGGTTTTAATAAAGTAGAAGCAATATATTATCCTCTAAGACCCATGCCACCTCTAGCCCTGTGTATTGAGGTAGGTTTTCAGTACCAAACATGATTTCTCACTTATTTAGTGAGACTTAAGTCCAATTACACAGCTTTTGGTGACTGTCAAGATAAGAGAGATGCTACTGCATAGTGAGGGATATCATGTCATGCTGGTTTTTGTGGTGGTTCATAGGCACCACAGCTAGGTAGGAAGAATGATTGGTTACATTCTTCCTTTAGTAGCTTGCACAATGTTTCTGTATCTGTGAAAGACTGCCCTCATAAAGAACACTTTCAGGTCAGATCCAGCTAAATTCTTTTGAGCTTTGTGTTTGAAGTTCATGGTATATTCAGCACTTCCACTCCTGGGTGACACAAGGACAATGGCTGTAGTTTTGGGGAGTCTTTTGTATTCCCCTGACCAAAAATTTGTAAGGTGGTTTCTCATGCCTGGATGGGGGGTTTTATTTGAAAGTCTGTGGTTCTTGTGAACTCAAATAGCATAACTTTATTTAAGTTATATATGAATACACAATATATATATTCATATATGTATCTATGAATATGTATATATTAAAGCCATATATTATTATATAGAATTTATATACAATGTACATGCATATATATTATGTAATTTTGAATGAATGAACAATAATGTTACCCCTTATGGCATTTTCAAACATCCTTAGTGTTATTTTTCCCTCTGCCTTTCTCTCCTTTATTGACTTCCGAATTAATGCATCTGACATTATCTCCCCTTCTTCCTTCCTATTGTGTCTCTCTCTAGAGATTCCCATCACCAAGGGAATCTATCTTGATCTGAGCTTATATATTCACATCTGAAGATTTGGAGCTAGAAATCATGGATGAGAGAAAACATTGGTTGTCTTTATGGGTTTAGGTTATCTCTTTCACTCAATATAATATTTTCTACAAGTTATATTTTCTTGCAGCTGAATAGTGTCTGAGTTTTCCTAAGTAGCCCAGGCTTCTTTGAATTCACCATGTAGCCCAGGTTGGCTTTTAATTCTTAGTCCTCTTGATTGAGTGTGCATGCTCTGGGTTAGCAGGTGTGGACCTCTACACACAGATAGCATCCTTCTTTTAGAACAATACATTCTGTAAGGGACTTGTTAACCTTTTAGAACATATGCTCACAGGACAATCTTTTTGTTGCTATTATTTTATCACATTGGTTTATCCTTCCAATAACACAAATAGATTTTGTTTTATTCATTTATGGAAAGTAGCCTAACAGATAACCAAATAAGATACTCTATAGGGTTGAAATGGAACTATGGTCTACTGATTAACTACTTCAAATGTATAATAGTTAATTGGGAGAAATTTTAATCTTAAAATTTGCTAATAATAAGACTAACAGAGATACCCAACTACCACTGTAAAAATGGATGAAATTTATCATTACTGACAATAAAATTCATCTTTAAAGTTAAAATATAAATGAACTATGTAAAATGACAAAGTTAATATATGTTCAATCATAAATCTAATTTTTATATTCAGAAGAAAACACTATACACACATTTAAAACTAAATGCAGAAATATACTTTCTATGTTCTTGCTCTTATTTATTTAAAAAATTTCAATAATTTGACATGACATGTAAAATATACTATGAAATGTTAAAATGCTGATTCAAATAGTATAATATATCACATTAATATAAATAATAAGCTAAAATGAATTGAATTTATTATACTAGAATATTTATGTGATGCATGCTTCAAAGAAATCTTATAGGCAAACAAGTAAGATAACTAATATTTCATTCAGGTTATTAGTAAAAATGTAAAATACATGAAAATAGGCTTAATAAGACTTATGCAAACTGTATTCATGCAACTAACTAAAGGAATTGCAACCTACCTAAGGCTTAAAAACAAAAGCAATGTTGATTTATCTGAAAATGGAATATGTAATATTCCATCATGCTTTGGCTGAAACTTTCAATGAATACATATGAAATAGAGAACACTTAAAATGCTTTCAATTATGATTACAAATTTCATAACCTTTGTTATGTTTACTTCAACAATTTGCATTACATACAACTTAGACACCTACAGTTTTTTCTCTGTGATCTGTTTGACATTTTCTTTCCTTTATTCTTTCCATTGTTTTTTCTGCATTTCATATTGGACTTTTAGGAGTTTACAATAATTACTCTAATCATCCTATTGCATATTTCTCACGTGTTAAAATGCATTGCTATCTGTTGTTTAATGGTTCCAATGCCATTTTTGACTTATTTAAAATAGATTTCTCAGAATCCCCAAAACTTTAATATATAATGTGAAAAATCTTTTCAAGTCTTTTAATTCCCACCTACTCTTGAATGTTTTTTTTTATGCTACACAATATTTTCTTATTTCCAAATTGACATTGGCTTTAAGCTTAAGTTCAAAGATGTTGGGATAAACACTGTTTGTTTTCTGTGTCTTTGTTCATTTGTATCATGTGATTCTGACTCTAATGTAGTTTAATAACAGTAAGATATTAACATTATGAAAGTCCTTTATGATCTTTTCCAATTTTTCTTCAGCAGTATTTTTAAAATAGAAAGGCCCCAAGTCCCCTGCTGAGAAAACCAACCAGTCTGGAGCAGTGCTACCTTCAAAATGATAAATCCACAACTGAGTTGATCAAGAAATATGTGGACAGTATAGTGCAAAATGCAGCTTTCAGCAAAGGAATAGGCAATAAATAATTCATTCACCAGACAGACTTTAAAAATTTATAGAAGCTAAAATTCAGGAATATTTGAATGACAATACAAGCAGAGAAAATTCAGTGACAATTGTTTTGATAAAAATTATGAAGTTACATAAAGAAGAAAAATAAGAGAGATAGAAAGAATAAGATTAAAACACAAGAGTTAGAGAAGCCTAACTGATACAATGTACAAATAATAACGAAACACAAAATCAGTTGTCAGATCTGATGAATATAAAAGTAGAAGCCTCAGATATGAAGAACAAATATGGCTTTCCTTTCAATGCAGGCAGTGAAGGACAAAGGAGGGAGCTACCATACCAATTAAGGACACAATGTTTTCTGGGAATCTGATAAAAATGAGATATGTGAACACAAACAGCTCAACGGAAGAGGTAAGACATTATGTCATGGCCTCGTGCATTTTCACAGCATCTCACCATAAAACATACAGTTGAAAAACAAAATCCATAATCTTTGGGCTATACATAAAATATATCAACAAGAAATCCTAGTGATAATAGGGACTAACAATAAACCTGGTAATAGGGAGGACTCCAAGGACCCACAAGGATAACCCCAACTAAGAATCTAAGTGATAGTGGAGAGACTACCTTAAATGTCCTCCACCTACACTGAGATTGATTACATCCTTAAATGAGAACCTTCACCCAGTAGCTGACAGAAGCAGAAGCAGAGATCCTCAGATAAGCATCAAGCCTAACTCCTGGAATTCATTTGTAGAGAGGGAGAACTGATGAGCAAAGGGGTCAAGACCATGCTGGGGAAACCCTCAGAAACAGCTGACCTGAGCAAGTGGACCCTAGTCTCATAGTCTAGAACCAGCCTAGAACTAAACCAGGCCCCCTGAACATGGGTGTTAGTTGGAAGGCCTGGGCAGTCCTCTGGGAGTAGAACCAGTGCACAAATGGAATTTGGGAGTCCATTCCCTGTGGAGGGATACTCTCTCTCAGCCTAGATACATGAGGGGGGTCTAGGCCTTACCTCAAATGATGTGACAGACTTTGATGATTCCCCCATGGGAGGCTTCATCCTCCCTGGGGAGTAGGTAGGGGGTAAAATGGAGGGTGGGGGCATGGAAGGATGCGAGGGAGGGAGAACTGGGATTGGTATGAAAGATTGTTTTTAATTTAGATTTAAATTTATTGAAAAAAGAAATCCTAATGATCATGTGGCTGTTTAATTTCATCAAAATTATTGCATGTTTTTATAATGCTTTTGTGTACTTAGTGCAAGTACCATCCTTAGCTATATGAGGAAATTGATAACAAATAGAAATTCTAGAATCTTTATATAAATTGATTCTTCAAGAAGATAAATAAATACATTGAAAGTGAATTACATAGATAGGAATTAATAGATATCCTTGCTTCATATGATTTAGACACATTTGTAATGTATATTAACATTAGGATATGTTATCTTCATAGTATCTTAATAAAACTTCATGTCTTCTTGTATCATTGGATCTCAACCTTCCTAATTCTGTGACCCTTTAATACAGTTCCTTTATGTTTTTGTGACCTCCAGCCATAAAATTATTTCATTCTACTTTATAACTGTAATTTTGCTATTGTTACAATCATAATATAATTATCTGATACGCAGGATATCTGATATGTTAGCTCCAGATTGCAGATTGTTCGCCAAAGTTTGAGAACTGCTGTCTTAAATGATAATTACACAAGCATTCATGGCACCATCAAAACTGTTTTGTTCTATTTGTATTTTAGTCATTTATTATTTAATTAATGTATTTTGAAGCATTTTATACATGAGTAATATATTTACATCATTCTACCCTTCCTTCTCTTCCACAGTTCCTCCTGTGTTTCCCCAACACTTTAAATCCATGGCCTCTTCTTTAGTTATGTTACACACACAGACACACAATTCTATTTAGTCCACACAGAGTTGCTCATATGTATAAGTGTTTAGGAATAACCACTTGGGACTGAATAACATAGTT
Source organism: Cricetiscus sungorus (assembly GCA_030556225.1). NCBI lineage: Eukaryota > Metazoa > Chordata > Mammalia > Rodentia > Cricetidae > Cricetiscus > Cricetiscus sungorus. The sequence goes on from JANBXA010000651.1 coordinate 75,490,742, forward strand.
GACTTGGTTTCCTTATTAGTATCCATCAATTTCTTGTAGATTTCAACAAGGGATAGGCTCTCATGAGAGTTCCCTCATCCATAATGTGTTATCAGCTTGTGCTGTCAATGTGCAGCTATTCTGTAAGCTAGCATATTATTGAGATTTATTTATTCTAATTTTTTATGAGAAACTTGAAGTGTCTGAAGAGGATTCCTTAAAAGTCATCAAACCCTTTTTTCCACAGCTTATTGATAGTTTCTTCATCTGTTTCACTCATAAATAAACACAAGAGAATCCATACATCATAGTATAAGATAAAATGGCCTTTGACTGCATGGTCATATGAAATCGGGAAAATGCAGTACAAAATTAAGTTTCTGTGGTGTTCATAAAGTATGCTTATAAGGCTACATATTTCCCTCTATGCTTAGAGCATACTCTGCTTTGGAAATTTTACTTGACATCACTTAGTAAGTTGGTTACTATAAGTAGCACCATTTCTAACTGCTGAGCATCTCTTAGTACAGTGTGGAACAAGACCTAGGATTGACACATATGACTTAAATAAATGGAGTTTTAATGTAGCAAACATGTATCCTAGCTTCCCCGTTGTCTGAGATGTTTGATTTCATGCACACAGTCATCAACTCTTCTTAGAAGCTGAAAACCTAGTTGAGAAGATAAATAAGAATGCAAGCCAGTATTACAACATGTTTCTTCTCATAGCAGTCAGTATTTTCAACTACATTGAGTTGACATATTTCCTGGGGCAAGAAAGGCCAATTATTTTCCATAAATGTCTTCTCTACTCCTTCTGACACCTTATATTTGTATATTCAATGTTTGGTCAACTCTTTAATCTTGACTATATATGACCTAGTTTAATTTTGCTTCAAATACCAGCCTTTTCTTCCATCATAATGAATGCCCATCGTACCTAACTTAGAATTCTTTCCTGGATTTCTTTGCTCTCCTTCCATCCCAATGTGAATGGATTCCAAAGTCAGTTGCTCAGTTGTTCTTTTTTTTAATTAGCAACAGGATTCTGAGTTCATCCTGTGTATAAAGAAGTATTCTAAGAAGAAGTAGAACCAACACTACATCTGAGTAACAGATCTCTACTTACCTGGCTCTCCACTACACACAGAACTGAGACAGCCTAGTGTCCTTTAAAAAAAATATGTGCATTCTTGTTTTAATCCTTCTGACACTTACAGATCTGGGTTTATGTGAGAGTCTCTTACTTCAAATTCTTCCCAGTCCCATCTTCCTATAATCCTGCAGGCAAAATACTGATGGAAGGTACTTCAAAATCATGACTGTCATAGTCACTGTCGTAGAGATGGTGTTTCACTTCATTACACTGTGTATGCTTAGGCTTCTTCAACTTAAATAGGGTGGAACAAGACTCACCTCAGACTGAGTTCTCATTTTATTTCAGACTCCATAGCAGTCATGCATATTTGTCTTATGGAAGCCTGTGAATGCATTTCAGGACTTCATTACATTTTATATTACCCTATATTTTCTTTATAATAACGTGTAGAAAATGTATGTCCTTAAAGATAATTTTAGAATTTTAATCACAAATAATTGTGCATTTATATTGTGTACATGTATATGTGGAATGCTTAAATTGGAGTAATTAGTGTGTCTATATTCTTAAGTATTTCCTAATTTTTTGTATTGGGAATTTTTGAGCTTTCCTCTCCTAACTCATTTTTCTGTAAATTTTGCACCTTTATGTGCTTTTAGAGTTTGGTATAATTGGCATCCACTACTGTAGTAAAGTAACCTTTTTCCCTTTTTTAAATAAATTATTTCTGTTACATTTTGAGATTATAAAATAATTACACCACATGTCTTTCTCTTTCTCAATTCCTAACCCTCTCATATTCCTCATGCTATTTTTCATATTCATGGCCTGTTTTTTCATTAACTTCTGCTATATACATAGCATGCACTCTCAGACACACATGCTCCCACATATGCACAAATATGTATAGACACATGGCACACATATACACAGTGCAAAAGGGAGTATAATTCCTGAAATGAAGAATTGATAAAGTATCAAACCAATTGAATTTACAATATAGCATATTTTCATTTTTATTCGGTACCAATTACCCAGTACCATGACCAGAGTATTTTAAAAAGGATTTCATGAGTAAATAGGAAAAGAATGGAAAATAAAATCAAATTTCAAAAAATTGAAGCTATATAAAATCTTTTTTATAATTTTATTTAGAAGTAATATTATTTTACATATCAATTCCCACATTCCCTCTCCCATCCATCCTCCCATGCTCCCTACTGATTCCCCCAACCCACTCCCATCCACTCCCTAAGAATAGTGAGGCCTTCCATGGGAGAGCATCAAAGTCTGTCACATCATTTGGGGGGCGATCTAGGCCCTCCTCCTTGTATTTTTGCTAAATAGTATCCCTTTGTAGGGAATGGGCTCCCAAAGTCCCTTTGTGTACTAGGGATAAATACAGGTCCCACTGTCAGAGGTCCCATGGATAGCCCAGGCTTTCTGACTAGCACCCACAATCAGAGGGCTTGGTTCAGTCCAATGCTGGTTCCCCAGTTTAATATCTGGGGTCCATGAATTTTTTTTCTTAGGGTCCTCCTTGTTTTTTACTTTCTCTGGAGGTGTGGATTTCTCCAGTAGTCCTTTGCTCTATTTCTGCTTTCCATATACAAGTGTCATTCTGTGACTGGGTTACCTCATTCAGGATGGTTTCTTCCAGTTCCATTCATTTGCCTGGGAATTTCAAGATTCTAATGTTTTTTCTACTGTGTAGTACTCCATTTTATCATGTACAATATTTTATCATCCGTTCTTCGGATGAGGGGCATCTAGTTTGCTTCCAGGTTCTGTTATTACAAACAATGCTGCTATGAATACAATTGAACATATGTCCTTGTAAGAAAGTTCCATCCTTAGGGTATATGCCTAAGAGAGGAATTGCTAGATCTTGATGTAGACTGATTCCCATTTTCCTGAGAAACAGCCATACTGCTTGTATTCCCACCAGCTAAGGAGGAGTGTTCCCCTTTCTCCACATATTCTCCAACATAGACTGTCATTGATGTTTTTGATTTTAGTCATTCTGTATTGCAGAGTTGTTTTGATTTTGCTATCTCCTGATGGCTAAGGATGTTGAACAATTTCTTAAGCATCTTTCAGCCACTTTAGAGTCCTCCATTGAGAATTCTCTATTTAGTTCTTACTCTACTTTTTAATTGGATTATTTAGTGTTTTGGTGACTAGCTTCTTGAGTTCTTAGATGTCTCTAAAGCAACAGAGTTAGTATATTTTTATTATATTTTTAATTGAATTGGAACTACAACACTCTTTTTTTTCCATTTCCTCCCTCCAGCATCTCTGAGGTACCCTCCTTTTAAATGGTCCCATTTCCTACTCTCAAGTTGGTAAACATATTTTCTTTGATTTATTGTATATACACATAATTTGCATATGTATATGTATATACAAATATATAACTACAACCTACTGAGACCATTTTTCTTGTTTTTGTGTATATAGCTTCAGGATTACCCAATCTGCATTAGACAACCAATAAAAGGGCTCATCCCTGGGAGAGACTAATTCTCCTGTTTCCAGTAATCATTATTCTAGGGGTGGGACTGTGCCAAATTTTACCTCTTCCCATGTGAGCATGCCTACTGATCTGAAGGTTCCAGCCTTGTTTATGCAGTCTTTTCCAGAAGATACCGTTTCACAACAGACTTACTGGTTTTGTGGCTCTTACAGTCATGCTGTCCCTTCTCTTGCAATGTTCTATTAGCCATAAAGAGGGAGCTGTGGTGTAAATGTATCCTTTGGTGCTGGACTACTCCCAATGTGATGATCATTGCATTCTGTTCAGTGATGATTTTCTATAATGGTCTCCATTTGCTGGAAAGAGAAGCTTTTTTTCCAGGAAGGTGGTAACTACACTTAATGTGTGGGTATAAAGATAAGTTGCAGAAGAGTGGAAAGGTTTTTGCTGGTCTGGTAAAGTGATGGGTGAAGAATCTTTTCAAAAGACTGTGGCCTCCTTTGGAATAGGAAGCTGGCTAGGTTTTCAAAACCAAGCATGATTTCCCTCTTGTGAGTGGGTTTTAATCAAATAGATAGCTGTTGGTTCCCAACAAAATGTGAGTGCCCAATTATTAGTACACCATTATGAATGTCTTGCCATGCAGGTCATTGTGATGTTTCATAAGTGCTGTAGCTGTTCAATTACTTCCTCACTTTGCAGCTGTAAGATTCTCTGGTGTAATGTAAGACCAAAGGGAAAGGGAGTTTCAGGTCAAATCCAGCTGGAATCATTTGAGTTCTGTATCTGAAGTATATGGTGTCTTTCCCAAATGGGCCCACAACATAAATGAACAAACATCACACTAACAGAGTCCAGAAACTTCCTTTCAAAATGGCTAGTCAGGGTAGTCCAACTGACTCTTCCAGAAATATAGACTATCAACATATCACTTGGTTGCCTCTCAAAGGTTGAGGCTGGGCCCCATTTGTCAGGCCAAGCGACATGAATTTCCCTTAAGATATATGTATGTATATATGTAGATGAATATAGATAGAAATGTGTGTGTGCACATGCACATACATATACACACACATACATGCATGTGAATTTATATCAATTGTATGTAATTTCAGGTAATACATCTTTAAATCTGCAAGAGGATACCAATTTTGTTTTTGAAGAATGAAGATTTTTATTGATTGATTATTATTGGATCATATTTATTGATCAGATTGATTATTGGATCATATTTATTCTTCTTTTTATTGCATGCAACCCAAAGAGTATTAATATCATGGAATCACCTGCAGTAAAATTACCAGTCTGCCACAACTGGATGCAAAACAAGTCTCCAAGGCTGAGCTTTCAGCATGGAGGCATAGGTAATTGTGTCAGTGGCATGTTTTAAGGATTATGTGAATTGAATATAAATTCTCTCTTATGCTATTAAAAAGAATGATTCTCCAGACATTGGTTGTCAACCATGATAAAATTTTTGAAACTGTTTCCTTTTAGCTGTTCAAAAGATTCTTTTGTGACACTAGACCCGCCTATCCCCATGGGACCATCCTTAGTCCCTGCCTGACAGTTATTTGCCCGCCCCCCATCACAATCCTGGGCCTCTACTGGAGGTGAGTCGAGGACCAGTTAGAGTTGAATCCTCCCCAAACCCTTCCCTGGGAACTCCCTGGATTGGCCCCAAATCCATTCCCCCTCTCCCATGTCCTGTCCCCAAAGAGAATGCTCTTGGTGCTCTGATACACACCCACCTACCCACTCTCACAAAGAGCTTGCCCTCCCCCCCACACCCTGTGCCATACCGTGCCCACTGTCCCACTGCTCTGTTTAAGAACTAGACCAGAGGTGGGATCCAACAATCCTGCAACCTTTGGGGAAATTTCTGGAGCTTATCTGAGCACACTTGACCGGCCTACCCACACGGGACTACCCTGAATTCTAGCCTACCTGATCTCTGACCCCCACTGCCAGTCTTCTGCTGGAGTTTCAGAGTTTCAGCCCTGGCCAGAGATCTGCCTATCCCTGTGGGACCATCCCCCATAGGGGTATATTTGACCCCCCATGGCCTGGCCTCAGCTGGAGGGCCTTTGCTGGAGCCTGATCTTGGACGCCCATCAATGGGCTCCTGACTGAGGAAAGACCACCTAAAAAGCTTGAACTACCCAGAGCTAGAGACATCGAACTTCTGACACACCTAAGCCCACCAGAGAAGTAGCATATATATAGAGAGAGACCCCACCTGAACTCACTGGAAGAAGTGATGGGAAGAAGGCAATACAAGAAAACACCTAACAATAGAAAGTCAAACATGACACCACCAGAATCTAGGGACTCTACACCAGCGAGACCTGAATACCCCAAAGCAGATGAAGCAGAAGAGAACAACTTAAAAAATATCTTCATAAAAATGATAGAGGCCTTCAAAGATGATGTGAGAAAATCCATTAAAGAAATGGAAGAAAAAACACAAAAAAGAAAAAATGGAAGAAATGAACAAATTTCTTAAAGAAAGTAAGGAAAGCCAAGAAAAAAACAATTAAACAGGTGAAGATAACAGTTTATGTCATGTAAACTGAAATACAGACAATAAAGAAAATACAAACTGAAGGAAAGCTGGAAACAAAAAAAAACTGGGCAAACAATCAGGAACTACAGACATAAGCATAACCAACAGAATACAAGAGATGGAAGGGAGAATCTCTGGCACTGAAGATAAACTCCAGGAAATAGATTCATTGACCAAAGAAAATCTTAAGTTCAACAAATCCTTAACACAAAACATCCAGGAAATGTGGGACACTATGAAAAGGCCAAACCTAAGAATAATAGGCATAGAGGAAGGCAAAGAAGCCCAGATCAAAGGTGCAGAAAACATATTTAACAAAATCATTGAGGAAAAATTTCCCAATCTGAAGAAGGACATGCCCATGAAAGTACAAGAAGCATACCAAACAGTAAATAGACTGGACCAAGGAAAATAACCCCTATACATATAATAATTAAAACACCTAACATACAGAATAAAGAAAATATTAAGAGCAGTGAAGGAAAAAGGCCAGGTAACATATAAAGGCAGAGCTATTAAAATTACACCTGACTCATCCATGGAAACTCTCAAGGTCAGAAGGTCCTGCATAGATGGTCTACAAGTACTAAGAGTCCACAGATAACAGCACAGGCTACTATACCCACCAAAACTCACAATCAATATAGATGGAGAAAACAAGATATTTAATGACAAAGCCAGATTTTCACAATATGTATATACAAATCCAGCCATACAGAAAGTCCTGGAAGGAAAACTCCAACCCAAGGAAGTTAACTATGCTCACAAAGACATAGGCAATAGATAATCCCTCTTCACCAGAACCCAAGGGGAAATCAGGGCAAATATATTCACAATACCAGTGCCAACAACAAATCTAAAACAAACAAGCATTAACAATCAATGGTCCTTACTTTCCCTCAACATTAATGGTTTTAACTAGCCTATAAAAAGACACAGGCTAACAGAATGGATACGAAGACAGAATCCATCCTACTGCTGCATACAAGAAACACATCTAAGCTTCAAAGATAGATATTACCTCAGGGTAACGGGCTGGGAAAAGAACCTTCAAATCAAATGGACCCAAGATGCAAGCAGGTGTGGTTATCCTAATATCTAAAACAAGTTAGACTTCAAACCAGAATCAATCAAAAGAGATGAAGAGGGTCATTTTGTATTCATCACAGTCTCAATTGTGAACATCTATACCCCAAATACAAAGACACCCACATTTGTAAAAGAAATGCTACTAAAATTCAAACCTCACATAAAACCTCACACACTCATAGTGGGAGATTTAGACACCCCACTCTGACCACTAGTCAGGACCACCATTCAGAAACTTAATGAAACAAAAGAACTAACAGAAGTTATGTATCAATAGGGTTTAACAGATACCTATAGAACATTCCATCCAAACACAAAAGAATATACCTTCTTCTCCAATCCACATGCAACGTTCTCTAAAATCGACCACATACTAGGCGACATAAAAAACCTCAACAGATACAAAAGAATTGGAATAGTACCCTGTATCTTATCAGGCCACCATGCTATAAAGGTGGAATTCAGAACAACACAATCACAGGAATCCTACAAACTCATTGAAATGGAACCACAATTGCACCATACCTGGGTCAAAGAAAAAATAAAGAAAGAAATTAAGGACTTCCTAAAATTCAATGAGAATGAAGACACAACATACCTGAACTTATGAGATACCTTGAAAGAATTGCTACTAGGGAAGTTTATTGCACTGAGTGCCCATATGAAGAAAACAGGTAGTCACATTAAAGAATCAACAGCACAACTGAAAGCCTTAGAACAAAAAGAAGCATACTCACCCCAGAGGAGTAACACCAGGAAATAATCAATTTGAGTGCTGAAATCAATAAAGTAGAAACCAGGAAACCAATACAAAAAATCAATGCAACAAAGAGTTGGTTCTTTGAGAAAATCAATAAGATAGACAAACCCTTATCCAAACTAACCAAAAAGCAGAAAGAGAACATGAAAATTAACAAAATCAGAAACGAAAAAGAGGACATAACAATGGACACAGAGGAAATCCAGACAATTTTCAGGTCATACTTGGAAAACCTGTACTCCACAAAATTTGAAAATTCAAAGGAAATGAACAAATTTTTGGATAACTACTACTTACCAAAATTAAATCAAGAACAAATAAACAACTTCAGTAGACCAATAACTCCTAATAAAATAGAAGCAGTCATTAAATGCCGTCCAACCAAATAAAGCACAGGGCCAGATTGCTTCAGTTTAGAATTCTACCAGAAACTCAAGCAAGAGCTAACACCAACATTCTACAAATTGTTCCACACAATAGAAACAGAAGGTTCATTACCAGACTCTTTTTTACAAGACCACAATCACCTTGGTACCCAAGCCCCACAAAGACAAAACTAAGAAAGAAAATTACACTAATATCCATCATGAACATTGATGCAAAAATACTCAATAACATACTGGCAACCTGAATCCAAGATTACATCATAGAAATCTACCATGACCAAGTAGATTTCATCGCTGGGTTGTAGGGATGGTTTAACATAGGAAAATCTATCAGCATGATCCACCATATAAACAAACTGAAGAAGAAAAACCACTTGATCATCTCCCTACAAGCTGAAAAAGCCTTCAACAAAATTCAACACCCTTTAATGATCAAGGTCTTGGAAAGATCTGGGATAACAGGAACATGCCTAAACATAATAAAATCAATATACAGTAAATCAACAGCCAACATCAAATTGAATGGAGAGAAGCTTAAGGCAATTCCTCTAAAATCAGGAACAAGACAAGGCTGTCCTCTCTCTTCATATCTCTACAATATTATACTTGAAGTTCTAGCTAAAGCAACAAAAGGAGATCAAGAGGATAAAAATTGGGAAGGAAGAAATCAAACTTTCACTATTTGCAGATGATAAGATAGTTTACATAAGCTACCCAAAAACTCTACCAGGGAACTTCTACAGCTGATAAACACCTTCAGCAAGCTAGCAGGATACAAGATCAACTCAAAAAACATCAGTAGACCTACTATATAAAGATGACAAAGGGACTAAGAAAGAAATCAAAGAAACATCACCCTTTATAATAGTCACAAACAACATAAAGTATCTTTACATGGGGTAATGCATACCAAACAAGTGAAAGTTCTATATAATAAGAACTTTGTGTCTTTAAAGAAAGAAATTAAAGAAGATACCAGAAAATGGAAAGATCTCCCATGCTCTTGGATAGGTAGAATAAATATAGTAAAAATGGCAATCTTGCCAAAAGCAATCTACAGATTTAATGCAATCCCCATTAAAATCCCAGCACAACTGTTCATTGACTTTTAAAGGCTAATAATCAACTTTATATGAAAGAACAAAAGACCCAGAATAGCCCAAACAATCCTGTACAATAAAGAAACTTCAGAAGTCATCACCCTCCCTGACTTTAAGCTCTACTACAGTACTATAGTCCTGAAAATAGCCTGGTATCGGCACAAAAATAGACAAGAATATCAATGAAATCAAATCTAAAATCCCAACATTTACCCACACACTTACAAACACCTTATTTTTTACAAAACAGCTAAATGACTAGAATGGGAGTAGGAAAGCATCTTCAACAAATTGTGCTGGCACAATTGGATGATGGTGTGTAGAAGACTGCATGTCTATTGCCATGCACAAAACTCAAGTCCAAATGGATCAAGACCTCAACATAAATTCGGCCATACTGAACCTCTTAGAAGAGAAAATGGGAGGTACATTTGAAAAAATTTCTACATGAGACTGATTCCTCAACATACCTCCAGTAGCATAGACACTGGGATTGACAATTAATAAATGAGACCTCTTCAAACTAGGAAGTTAACAAGACCAAATGGCAACCCACAGACTGGGAATAGATTTTTACCAACCCTACATCTGACAGAGCTGATCTCCAAAATATACAAAGAACTCAAGAAACTAGTTAACAAAACATCAAATAACCCTTTTAAAAATGGGGTACAGAAATTAATAGAGAATTCTTAATGGAGGAAATCAAAAAAGGCTGAAATACATTAAAGAAACTGCTCAAAATCCTTAGCTATCAGGAAAATCAAATCAAAACAACTTTGAGATACCATCTTACTCCTGCCAGAATGGCTAAAATTAGAAACACCAATGACAACTTATGCTGGAGAGGATGTGGAGAAAGGGGAACACTCCTATATTGCTGGTGGGAGTGCAAATTTGTACAGCCATTTTGGAGATGGAAGTTCCTCAGGAAAAATGGGAATCAGTCTATCACAGGACCTGGCAATCCCACTCTTAGGCATATACCCAAATGATCCGCATACATGCAATAAAGACATGTGCTCAACTATGTTCATAGCAGCATCATTTGTAATAGTGAGAACCTGGAAGCAACCTAGATACTCCTCAACTGAAGAATGGATAAAGAAGTTGTGGCACATTTACACAATGGAATACTACTCTGCCTAAAAACAAAAACAAAACAAAACAAAAAACAATAAAATCTTGAAATTCGCAAGCAAGTGGATGGAACTTGAAGAAACCATACTTAATTAGGTAACCTAGTCACAAAAAGAGGGACATGGTATGTACTCAGCATATATGGATTTTAGACTTAGAACAAAGGATCACCAGCCCATAATTTATACCGCCAGAGAAACTAGGATACAAGGAGGATTCTAAGAGATTCATATATGGTCCCTCACAGAAGGGAAAAGGAACAAGATCTTCTGAGCATATGGGATGATGAGTGGAGAGGGAACTAGAAGAAAGAGAAGGGGAGAAGAGGAAAGCACATGGGACTAGGAAGATTGAGTCAGGAGAGGAATAGATGAGAGAAAAGAGAGAGAGAAAACAAGAGAGAGAGAGAGAGAGAGAGAGAGAGAGAGAGAGAGAGAGAGAGAGAGAGAGAAAGAGGTTTGAAGAGACAACTGACCCTAGAGAAATGTCCAGAGGCCTACAAGACTGACCCCACCTAACAATTTGAGCAACAAGGAGTAGCTAATGGGTCCCCAAACCGATAGCTGGGAATCCAGCATGGGACTGACTCAGACCCCCTGAACATGGGTCTCAGCTAGACGGCCTGGGCAGTCTAAGTGACCTGGGACAGTGGAAACAGGATATATCCCTTGTGCACAAAAGCACATCCCCCGTGGAGGGATCCTCACTTAACTTAGAGACAGGAGACAAGGGCTAGTCCCTAGTCCAAATGACTTGACAGATTTAGATGACCCCTCCTGGAAGGCATCACCCTACAGGTGGAGTGGGGGGAGATGAGAGAGGAGGGTTGTCGGGGGGCATGAAAGGGTAGGAGAGAGGGAAAGAGGGAGGGAGAGGGAACTGGGATTGATATGTAAAAAAAAAAAAAAAGAAAAGAAAAATTTCTTTGCACATCTATGGCCAGACCTCATTAAGTAAAATGTTGAATTCATTAGTTATGACATCTTTCTCCATTCTCTAGGGCAACTCAAAATGTTGATTGTATTTCACATCTATTTTGATAGTTTGGAATAGATAGTTAATTATCCATGTTGCTGGTACACTCAAATTGACTCTTTATGGTGGCCATTTTAATAGTATGTAAATTAATTTAAAAATACTTCCCAAGAGATTACCTTATATTGAACCCTACTTAGGATCTATCAGCTCTGTAAAAGCCAGAGAAGGAATTCAACTCTTTGTTGAAAAATACTCAACCCAGCATTTAATTCCCTTTTTTATTTTATTTTATTATTTGGAAATTATGTTTAAATGGCAAAAATTGTGGTTGATCCATTGCATCAATAATAAAATATTTGCCAGTGTTTCTGACCTCTGTGGCAAAATATCCATGAAAATAACTAATTATGGTTACAAAAATTGTGACCTAGGGAAGGAGAGCATGTATCAGTATTAGGAAGTAATGTTCACGCTCACATAGGCCATAGAGGTAGATAATCTAAAAATGGACTCATGGAGTCATGAAGACCCCAAAGGAAAAATGTAGAAGAAGACAAGACCTTGTCCTAATCCTCTCACTAGTGACCTTTGGTTTGGTTTAATGGGGGTCATCTGTTGAGTAAGTGCCCAACAGATTAAACTTGTATCTTACTCACAAGGAGAAAAACAGGGTACTCTCCCACTTTGGGGAGTATAAGTTTGCCTAATTTCAAAATGCTCATTTGCTACTTCAGTTCACTTAGTAATTAGTGAACAAAACTATAATGTACTGTGGATATGATTTGTAAAGGCTTAAATGGTAGCCTGTGACTAGGATAATTTCAGTCCTGATGTGTTGTTAAAGAACAATGTATTCTAAGCAAATAAACTTTAAATAAGCTATCAGGGGCTAATGGCCACCTGATAATTAAACTTGATCTAACATGGACATCAAAACCAATTATACCTACTAAAGAGGAAGATGGGTCAATTCCTCAGAGAGATGAACTGAACTGAACTTGGACAGATGGACAGAATGCAAATCATAAAGGGGTTCTTAATGACAGAAAGAAAATGCAATTTGAAAGCTTATGAAAAATATGAATAGCTATTCCTAGAGTACAAATTACTGAAAAAAGAAAAGTCATGTTGAAGGAAGATGGATTGCCACATTTCCATCTAACAGTAAAGCCATTCCTGTAGTGAATTTAGATTTTCATGTCTCCTAAGCAGTATGCTATAGGAGAGAAAATGAGTTTTATACTGTGTTTGAATTAATGTACTAAAAATTTCATAACAAAAGCAGACTATGGAGTCTTTTAACAATGTAATTTGATTTTCCTCCATGTTCTGGGTTCTAGAAGTCCAAGAGCAAGGTATCAACATGGAAACTTCTTCTAAGACCTGTCCCTGCCATGTGGTGGCAATTGTTTTCTCTTACATTTGCATGATGTTTTCTCTGTGTATACCAATTCCTACTGCCTTTTCTTGAATTTATTAGAGTGGTTGTCTCATTGGAATAATACCTACCTATTTGATCGAGTCCTACATTTATCTTCACAAACTCCTAGATATATAGAGTCATGTCATTAAATACTATGGCTTTGTATTCAACACATGGAATTTTTTTGACAGAGGTGGTATAATTTGTTGTATAGACAACAAATGTTAAAATATATAAATGGGTAAAGGGGAATTAAAATGAGACCTTGGTTGCCTGAGCTGTCTCCTTGGTTTTCCATTTTCCAGCATAGTTGGGCACTTGGTCAAGTGTTGCAAACTCTGCAGATACTTCAAGTGTTGGGATATAGTCCATGGCCCCCAGAAATGTAGTGGCAATTTGGTAAATAAGATTATTCTTTGGTTCTTAACATTTTACCCAGAGCAAAATGATCCAGTGAGCAGGCCACCAGGTGAATATGAAATAGAATCCTTTCCTCTATCAGGTTCACATCCTCTATTCCCATCAAACCTTTGTGAAGTCTCCCAGTAATAAATTTTCTCACCTCAGTATACCTTCTTTCTTTCCTCCATGGGTCTATTAGTATTTCTTATCCAAATTCTAGGACACACATCAATCTTAATCCTGACTCTCTAAGCACAGTCTGAATTTACATATTGTTCAAGAATACATATTAATAGGTCCTTCTTTTATTTCCAACAAGGCTGTCTGACTTGAGGGCTCTGTCCCAGACACCTCTTGCTTTCTCTTCACTCTTCCAGCTAGTCAGCCACGTGCATGCTTGATGTTCTATGTGACTACTCACTGTCAAGAAGAGTGCCTAAGGATTAATTATTTCTTTTTAAAATTTCTTAATCAACCAGATAGTGTATTTTAATAATAAGAAATAAAGACTTTCTTTTCTGTCATCTAAAAATCAGGGTAAAGAAACATCTATTTTAGAGATAAAACAAAATAATTTAAAATAATATCATGAGATAAAAGATTATGGGATGTATTTGTATGATTCATTTACATGTCTATGATGTACACAGTATCCAGTCAGAAAGGAAAGTGTACAATAGTGCTTGTGAATTAATACTTTTGTTTGTATTACTTTTTACATGAAGTGAAAAATTATCTGATCTCTGGATAACTGCACCATGTTCACATTTTAGGAAACGTGTTGCAAGAACCACTTAGGGAGACTATGTCAACTGATGCTCCTGAAACAACTGGAGAGCTATGTCTGATTTTCTCCAACCCCAGTCCTCACTGGTCATTACCTTCCTGTAGTCTTTCCTAGTTAGGTAGATGCAAAAGTGTATTTAGGTTGCAATTTACTCTCACTTTATGACATTTATTTTTGTGCAGCTTTTCATGTTTAGAGATTTTGAAAAGAATATTATTATTATTATTATTATTATTATTATTATTATTATTATTATACATACCAATCCCAGTTCCCTCTCCCTCCCATCCTCCTGCTAACCCACCTTCTTCTCACCAAACCCCCATGCACTCTTCAAAGAAAGTGAGGCCTCTCATGGGGAAATCAACATTGTCACATCACTTAAGGTCCTCCCCCATGTATTTAGGCTGAGCACAGTATACCTCCATAGGAAATGGGCTCCAAAAAGCCAGTTCATTCACTAGGGATAAGTACAGGTTCTATTGGTAGTGGTCCCACAAACTGCCCAAGCCACCCAACTGCACTCACATTCACATTCAGAGGACCTAGTTTGTTCCTATGCAGGTACCCCAGTTCTAAATTCATAGTCAGTGAGTTCCCACTTGCTCAGGTCATGTTCATAGTAGCATTATTTGTTATAGCCAGAACCTGGAAACAAATGAGATGCCTCTCAACCAAAGAATGGATAAAGATAATGTGGTACATTTGCATGATGGAGTACTGCTCAGTGGAAAACAAAACAATGGGATCTTGAAATTTGAAGGCAAATGGATGGTCCTAGAAGAAACCATCCTGACTGAGGTAACACAGTCACAGAAAGACAAACATGGTATGTACTTACTCATAAGTTGGTATTAGACATATAGCAAAGGGTAACCAGCCTAAAGTTCACAACCTCAGAGAAGCCAGGAAACAAAAAGACACTAAGAGAGACATGCATGGATCCCTCCAGGAAGGGGGAAATAGGAAAGTTCTCCAAAGTTTAAACATGTGTTTGACTCCTCTTCATTCCCATTCCATTTATCAATTAAATATTTTTAGAAAATTTCACACACATATATGCTTTTGTATGTAAACTCACATAGCATACACACATATACAGTGCCTACCTACAGCACATACCTCCCCTACCACTCTTATTAAACCCCTATACACATATATAAATCTCTTTCTCATATCCATGACAATTCATTTTATTTTGTGATCCACTGAGGTTGACCAGGGCTGTCTGTGTGATTGTTGAGTGTAGCGTAGTCTCTTGGAACCTGGTGGGCTCAACAATGAATATACCACTAACTTTTAAGATTCCCCTGGGATGTTTGTGTTTATTCTTTCACATGCCAATAATTCCTTACCAAAATTTGACAAAATTTGGATGACCACTTATTGAGTTGATGTGTAATATAAATGCTTAATATTCTTCTTTCATTTCAAATATTTTAATTTGAATTATACATGCATTATTGTCACATTAATTTATCCTAAATATTAAGAAATATGGATGCTTAGATTGGTAAATGCATTTCCACTTATTATCTCATGAAGTTATATATGATTCCAGGTTGGAGTTTTAATGTGCATAAGATGTTAGGCAGAACTATTTTTCTCATTTACATGAATGGTAATTATTGAAAAGTCTACATTTTTCTCTTCCTTTTTGGAATGGATTTTAAAATGCATTACTACAAATGTTAAGACATTACTGCAGACAATAAATGCTGCAGCAAAAGTTGATATCCTGTGCAAATTTTTGTTCATAGAAATTATTTTAATTATTATTTCTGAATAATTATTGATGAATTTTATTACTTCATCACATCCAATTATCAAATTTAGTAGACCAGGGATAGTAAGATGGCTCAAAGCTTAACAGCAGTATTGTTCTTGCAGAGGACAAAAGTTTGGTCCTGTACCCCTAACCCCAGGAAATCATATGCCCTCTTTTGGCATTTATGGACACTGTACTTTAATGCACAGCACCCATGTACACATGCATACATAATTTTTAAAAATTAAGCTGATATTTTAAAAATAATTTTCAACTAAAAATTGAAAGAGAGGCAAAATATTTTCAGGGAACATCTTTAGAACATCTTTGTGGCTCTTTTTTTCTAGGGGGATTTATATTAAGCCACTGAAGAAATACTATTATGGAACAGAACAGTGGAATTGTAGAGTGATTCCAACTATTTTTCCTACTTGATAGTTGATCATCTGCTACTGGTTAAGTACTGTTTGCATAATTTATAAATTTTAAAGTGTGTTTAACATTTTATTGTCATCCCCATGAAAATTCATAGCATTGTAGGATACTAGTGGAGATTGAAAGAACTCCTTGTTATTATGTAATACATTATATTGAAATATGTCTTTTCATGCGTTTTAATTGGATTAATAGAGTAACGGATATAACATAGAGTTTTCATGCACAATTCATTCTGATCCTGCCATCCTCCTGATACACACCCCCAGTTTCATATTGACTCTCTGTTCCTCCTCCTCATTGTACTCTGTGGTCACCAGAGTTCCACCTTCCACTTTGTCCTATTGTCTTCCTTACCTCTTCCCAGAATGGACACTTTTCTGGTCTCAAGCACTCATTTCTTGTTTCCTGCTCCTTTCCCATATTTTATACATAGGTTTCAGAGCTGGAGAGTAGGATGTGTATGTGAAGGGGAACAGATGGTACATTTATTTCTGAGCCTGGGTCCCCTCACTTAGTCTAATATTCTGCACTTCCACTCATTTGTTTTACATCTGAGGAAAATTCCATTTTGTACACTTATCATATTTTCATTATCCATTTCCATTAACTCCTCTGTTAGTTAGTATCTAGGCTGATTCCATTACCTAGCTACTGTGACTAGAACAGGAACGAAACAGTATGTGAAAGTGTATCTGTAGTAGGACGTATCCAAATACTTCTGTTGTGATAATGGCTTCTGGGATTAGGTCATATCTTCTTGATAGACTTTTTAATTTATTAGGAGGACTTTCTAAAATTCAGAAATAAATTTTAGTGTTTTTCATGTATCTTTTAGTTATCTTTATATATTAGAGTTTTTTGACAATAAAAGAGTGAAGAGGTAGAAAGATGGCTCAGTGGTTATAATAGCACCGGATGTCCTTGTAGAAGATCTGGGTTCAGTTCTCAACACTCACGTGGTGCCTCTCAATCCAGTTCTAAGGGATCTGACAACCTCTTCTGGTCTCTATAGACACTAGGCACACATGTGGTATCCACACACATATTTTGCAAAATACTCATCCACATAAAACACAAATAAATCTATTTAAAAAATAAAAATAAAACATTGAATAAATATTTAATATAATTTTAGGCAAACATTTCTACTGCTAGTAAACATTTAGTAAACCCAAAACATAGTTTTCGGTTATAATTCTTTAAACTCAACTTATAAAAATAAGTCTAATTTCAGGTATATAAGTTTATGTTAATGAGTAGAATTGTTTCATACACACATGTGTACTGTCACAATTTTGTACCTTCTAAAATTGATTGGAATATTTTCCCCAAACCTAATAATTTAAGTAACAATCAAACCTTCTTGCTTTGAGTCCTTAGTGTAGCATCTGACAAGACAAATATTTGCCTACTTGACAGGAGGTGGTTTTTCCATTTTAGTAATGGTGATCTAATGCACTCAAATATAGTCACCACTCAAGTATCTGTGGTTATCCTAGGCTGCACAAAGTCTACCTGACTTAGTAATTCTGAGTCCCATGTTCTTTCCATCTTGTAGATTTGTGTGTTTGGGGAATTCTTAGAATTTACTCTAGAATTAGCATGTTGTAAATGAGAGGTAACTACATAGAGGGGACCCTAAAGCACATGGTGTGGGTGATTCACATCCTTCTTGAGTTTTTCTAAGAGGAAAAAGCTATCTGTAAGTCCAGCATTTTATGTCAGATTAGCTAATTTTAGTCTTTTAGACTTTTCCAAGAAAGAACATGATTCTTTGAAAAATTTAAAGCTATTAGCATATGGATTTTTCAAAAAAAATGTTACTTTGTACAATGTAATCATTTTCCTGCCTAGTCCCATTATCCCCACACCTTACCCTCTCCCCATTTTTCTTCCTCTCTTCTATGTTTCCCTCTTTTTATCTCTTCTCCGCTGGTTTGTTTCTCTTTCTCTCTTAAATTTAGTTACCTATATACCAGCCCCTTACTTCAAACACCAAAGGGAATTATCCACCTACACTAATTTAGTGTCTTCTAGCACAATGACCTTCATTTTGCAGCTCCCTACACAGTGCTATTAAACTTCCATTGAATGAACTTTTCCCCACCTTTCTCTGGTAGCCCTGCCATTGTTAGCACCACCTCTCACAATCTCCTCTGTGTCCTCTGCCCTGCCAGATTCATTTTCCCATGATGTAATCTCTACCCTCTTACCTGTAAGTACACACAAGCTGCCCACTGTCTGTCAAGTTCATTAGATAAAGCCACACTACTCCCCTGTGATAAACATCACTGCACACAGGCTGTATGCTCTGCTTTGTGTTTAGCCAAATTCAATCCTCATCATAATGCTGTATTTATCTTGTGTTCTTTCTATAAGCATGGAACATGCTTTCAGCTTCCTTCAGGAAATAGTTACTCTTCTCACCTGAAATGCCATTGTATGTCTACACCTGTTTCTTACTGACTTCCTCTGCATCTTCCCAAGACCCAGAAGAACTCCTCTTTCAGGCAATTGTATATATCACAGCACAAAAAATCCTAATCAGTGATGAAATTTATTCTAATATCCTCTGTGTCCTCTGATTCTTCAAAGAAGAAACATTTTGGCAGGGATCTCTACTATTTATCTGATTCCTATAAGTGTAGATGGAGCCTAGAGACCAAACTGAATCATTCATTTTTGGGAATCCTAGTTTGAGACCAAATGATGAAGTGATTTTGCCAAAAACAAAACACAGCTGAGTCCTCTAGTGAAGAACTAAGAATAAAATTTTTCCTGAGCATCTGCCTGCTAATTCCCAATGAAAAAGAAAAAAGTTTAAACTAACTTCCGATAAAGGATATCTACTTAACCCAGGACAAAATTATGGTGAGAAAAGCAACATGGCCATAGAGTTCCTGCCTAAATTAAATGGTAATGTTCATTTCTATAAAAAAGTTTATATTTTATTTATACTTGATATTTCAGTAGATCTAACATAATTTCAAATTTAGATATGGAAAAGGAAAAATGTGCAGGAATTACGGCTTACTGCCTGGGGTAAGGAAAGAATTTACCTTTTTACAATTCAATCAAATGTAGAATAGGAGCGATTAATAATTGTAGAATATGAATAATCAGATAAGACATTTTCTCATGAAAACTCATAAATTTTATTCTTGGAGTACATTAAAATTCAGTTAAAATTTTTAAAAATTATAGCATATCTCAAGCTCCAGAATAGTTGCTTTATCTATAGAAATCTATTTAAAGGTAACATGTGCAAATTATAGAATGTCAGCATGTGATTTGATTTTTATGTGCTTTTCCCCTAATATAAATAATAAAACATGCTGAGAACATTGGGATACATTCAGCTGAGTATAATTAAAATAGTGAGGTGTAACACACTTAAAAAAAGTAACACATTAAGTACTAAAATGAATTAGGCAGAAATACCAGCAATTCAAAATGCTAAACTATGTTATGATTACACTATTGTGAATATAGTAAATGTTATATTTTGTTTTAAATGAAACCAGTTATAGCTGGGATGTTAGTAGAAGCAGTGGCTTTATAGATTTTGTGAATAATGGGATATTTCATTTCAGGAGCACACTTCTTTTTCT
The DNA here is from genome assembly GCA_030556225.1 of Cricetiscus sungorus. Taxonomy (NCBI): domain Eukaryota; kingdom Metazoa; phylum Chordata; class Mammalia; order Rodentia; family Cricetidae; genus Cricetiscus; species Cricetiscus sungorus. The sequence goes on from JANBXA010000651.1 coordinate 75,510,744, forward strand.
ACCCATCTCTGGAAATAAGTCTCCATAGTATTTTAAACAAGCTTTTTCACCCAAATGGAACAAACTCTCTAATGAAATCTAACACTGAAGCCTACAACAAATAATTATGTTAGGATTTGGGTATCAGTGGACTCTCTTTCTCCCTCCCCCCTTCCCCTTCTCTCTCTCTCTCTCTCTGCCTCTCTCTTTGTGTGTGTATGTGTGTTTTATGTCTTTATCCCTGAATGTAAACCTATTCTTTTTGTGAGTAATCTTTAGTTCTGCTGAATCATATCCAGCCATAATTTCAAGAGGAAGTGTAAAAGGAAGAAAATGTCCTTAGTTCTTGTATGTTAAATCTGTAAGTCTTTTCCCTCTTTCTATTACAAGCATTGATATAATTAGCAGATGGATGAATGTCCATGTAATACTGTGTTCATCTCCTTTGATCATATCCATCTTTCCCTTTAGATCAGTGACTCTCTAATTTCCTAATGCTGTGACCATTTAATACAGTTTGTCATGTTGTGGTGACTCCTAACTAAAAAATTATTTTCATTGCTATTTCATAACTGTAATGTTCCTACTGATATGAATTGTAATGGCCTTGGGTTACCCTTAAGAAAGACTTATTTGACCCCAAATGTGTTGTGACCCACAAATTAAGAACCACCATGTTAGACGTTCCATCACTATTAGTTCATGCAACAAGCTAAAGAATGATGTAATACATGAGTAATAATTTGTATCATGTAAAGGAAGTTGACATAGCCTGACAATGAGAAGCCGTGCAACCCTCTCCCAAATCCACAGTGCTTGCAGTCTTATTTCTCTCATCTGCAAATAGGATCAGCAATTGGTAATATAAAAATTTATCTTTATGAATGTAGAATATTGAGTACCTACCAGAGTGTGTGACACAGAGTCTGTGGTCTACAGTCAGTAAGCTACAGCTATACCAATCCCCACATGATTTGGGGTTGACATTAAAGGACATTATAGACTTCCCTTTTATCATCAACCCTTTACTAATTTTTTTCTCTGACGTGACTTCTTTTGCTTAAATGAGATCTGTGTATGATTTTTTTTTTAATTCCTGAATGTGTATTAGATTTGAAATTTAAAACAGGCTGTCCTTCATTTTAAAAATCTGTGAAGCACTAAATACAGAAAAGAAAGTCTAAAAGTAATCATGTTTAGTTTTCTTTATCTTCTGATTCCCAAGTCTGTTTGACAAAGGAATATGGTATGTGTCATTCTGTGTCACATGCTTCTTAGAAATCTGCATATGAGATGATAAAATGATGCATGATATATAGAACCTTGTGGCTCACTTGTAGTAAGTATGCATAGAAAGTAAGTGAATTTATACCTGGAAGAATGATAGGCTCTTATTCCCATCACCCTGACATATGGTATCTCTTCTACAATCAACCTGTCAGTATCTTCCCTATTACCTATTGTAGATTTTCTATTAAGTTTTCTTCCTTGGAATTACAGAACATAGTGTCGGTCAGCTGTCATTTGCATTCAGTCCTCCTCTGGCTTGTTTTGTTCTGTAATTGTCCTTTGGATAAGTCATGATAATCGTAGTTCCACAGAATAGAGGAGAATGCTTGTCATTGATTTACTTTATCCCATTCTAACAAATCCTGGCATGGACTGGAAGAAATGTGCCAAAGTGGATTTACACCTTTTTATCTTGTTCTTCTGTAGGCGTCATGCTCTTCTCTGAGCATCCAGGGACGTATTACCCAAAATGATGCTTGAGACCCCTCACATCAGCAGAAGAACAAAACAGTGAGGGAAATTACCCAATTTCTGTGGAACTCATAAACACCCAGAATGTAGGTCACACTCATTGCCTGATGTGCTGTGCTTGTCATGTTCTAACAAAGCAGCTGCTATGAGTGGCCAAACTCCCGGAAAGCAGAGCAGCCCCCAAAAAGAGCAGCCATTTGGGAACACATTTTCATTGACAATTTGGGGAAGTTGGGCATTCACTTAAGAAAAAGCCATAATTCTGTGAGAAATGAGCAATTTATGCACATTATAATCAAATTTATTTTTATATCCAGCTACTCCTCCATGTGGGATAATTCAGTCTGGGAAATCATGCTAATTAGTTAGAAATCCATTATATTGTGAGCCTTACAGCAGATGCAAATGCTGTTTCAAGTGTGCTTACCTCCACAGAGCATGTGCCTTTGTGAGCATGTCCTCCCAGGATGGGCAGTTTGTGGTGAACCAGGCTTTAAAGGGGATTTGAAGGAATGTACTCTCACAGGCACCCATGATAGCAGTATTTTAGTATGTTTTATAAATATGCATCCTGCTTTTAAAATACACGGCAAATATCAATTGTCAGAGTAAGGTCAGAGTGCTGGAATGAGGAATTGAGATGCTAGTATTGACCAATGATATAGAGATATTTGTGAAATTCCACAAGAGTAGGGAAGATGAGCCCTTACCAGGAGTAGAAACAGAGAGTTTCAGAGGCAAGGGGAGCTGCTCTCAGTCAATCCTTTATTACTGGACACTGGAAACAGCTACATTTATTTTATTTAACTCCCAGATAAATTCATTGTCTTTAAGTGAGAATTGGTATTTGCTTTTATTGAAAAAAGAAATACCTCAAATATTCTGATAAATTACTTGAGAGCTACTGAAAAATATCCAAGTTCTGTTAAAATGGAATGCTTGGGTATAATCATATAAATTTTAAAAACATCATAAACTGCTTATTAAAGATAACTGGAGAAATTTAAGGTCTACCTAAGGAAACCCATGGATGAAATATTTGTGATGCCTTAAGGCTTTGGTAACCAGGAGTTACTTTTCTAGAAGGGTGATAGCATTCATATTTGACTCAATTCTTTAATGCACAGGTACAAAAGAAATAGTCATGAACACTCCTAATCAGAAATGACAACATAAGTTTCCACAAGATTTCTCTTTTCTTCGCATTTGCCAGCCAGTGAGTGATACCTCAACCACTTGGGAGGAATCATAACCAGAATATAGATTTATCACTGCTGGCTGCTGATCCCACCTGCATTTTTCTAGTCTATCAGGAAATCTGGTCAATTCTTTGCCCTAAACATCTTTAATGTCTATCTTTAGCCCTGTCTTTAGTATGTGTTTCACAGAATCCTGACTTTCTGATTGATCTGTATCTCTCAGGATATTGAACTCACATTAGTTCAAAGACAGAATTGGACACCCAGATGAAGTGCAATTTTAAACATTAACTTAAAAACTTTTGAATATTTGAATGGTTCAAAGGAGCCTCAAAACAAGTTTATGTACCATGTGAGTGATTACTGTTTGTCACACCTGAGAATGTATAGGAATGGTGCATAGTTGCATTTTGACTTCAGTGGTTTTGAATCTACCTATTACATGCTTTCAACTCCTTCAGTTTTCAGTTAAAGTATCTCCAATTCTGGCAGTTTGCCCTTTGTCTATATCACTTTTCTGGTCACTTGTCTCAGTTCTGTAAGAAACATGATCTATACATCAAACTCTGTCTCTTTGCTGTTCTTTTGCTCAAATTTAGAATTAGTAGGTATTTAATTCTTTTTACTTTTTAAAAATTTAAATTAGAAACAATCTTATTTCATATGTCAATCCCAGTTCCCTCCCCCTTCCACCCTCCCATGCCCTCTCCACTGACCCCCATCCCATCCCTTTTCTGCTCCATAGAAAGGGTGAGGCCTTCCATGGGAAATCATAAAAGTCTGTCATATCATTTGGAACAGGGTCTAGGCCCTCCCCTGAGTGTCTAGGCTGAGAGAGTATCCCTCTATGGGGAACGGTCTCCCAATGTCCATTTGTAATCTATGGATAAATGCTGTTCCACTACAAAAGCCCCATACTGCCCAGGTTTCCTAATTGGCACCCATGTGCAGGGGACCTGGTTCCTTCCTATGCTGGTTTTCGAGCTGTCAGTCTGGGGTCCATAAGCTCACACTTTTTCAGGTCAGCTATGTTAGTTAGGTCTCTCAGCCAATTTATAGATACAATATTGAAGGAAGAAGCATCTCCTACTACTCACCCTAGCTCTACATATGTATCTTCCCTAACTATACAACTTTCAAAATCAAATGCAAACAAGAAACAGACAAAGAAAAACACCCCCACCTTGCCTAATGTATTTTTTAATTAAACCATGCAATGGCCATCAGTTAATTCAGGGTTTTAATAATGAAACAACTGAGATTTGAAGGATCACAAGTGTCCTTGTGATCCAGTCAAGACATGTATTAGAAGTTATTATCCATTTCCATCTTCTTAATCTTTGACCTTTGAGGATTTATCCAATCTGAACATCACAAAGAACCCCTCCTGTAGGAGTTAATTAAGCCTTGTAAAGCCCATTTGCTGTAAGTATTTGCTGGACTGGTGTCCTGGTTTCATTACAGAGTCTTGAAAGCTTGTGTGCTTTTGCTGTCAAGACACTCAGGATGGTTTCTGGCTTAAAACAAAACAAAGGGAAATACTGTTGCTGATGTGTGCCTACATTTTCTTTCTTAATTCCAGCCAATACCACGTGTTTCTGTTAATTTATCCAATAATTGTGGATGGATAAAACCAGTGGCCAGGGTTTTTCTCCGAATAAATAAGTTGTGCAGGTGGTTATATATCAGTTACAGTATTTTATTAGAACATAGACAGAGTTGATACCCACCAGTTAAAATTAATTTCTATGAGAGGTCTTGTGAATAAGAAAGAACCGTTCTATTTTAGGGCCATTGGAAAATGCTATATAGTTAGCCATCTACCACCCCACAAGAGTTTCTTATTTGTGAAATAGACTCTAAAGTTTTCTATTTCAGGACAATTAAAAAAGGTTCTGAGTGAGGGATTCTTCTCATCATTGGGGCCACGTATCTTTTTTGTCACGTTGGCCTTGCCCAAGTGGTCTATATGGGTAACTGACCATTAAGAGCATGCACCATACTTTTAATACAAACTTATATCCATGAAAAGTTGCCAACTTGAAGAGAGAATAGCAAGCATAGATGAGAAACACAGGTGTTCTTAGACTTAGAACTATATCCTTAGCCACTTGAAAATTCAGCTTGTCAATGGAATATTATTAACCATCTTTTTCTATTTTCTGGTATTCTCTTCTTTCCACCTTTTGTCCCTCATTTCAAGTTTCCCCATTTTTAAGCAAAATTTCTCCTCCTTCTCTTCCTCCTCCTCCCCTTATCCCTCCTCTTCTTTCTCTTCCTCTTCCTCTTCTTTTTCTAGGTAATATGGATGGAGGTTTGTTTCAGAGGTTGAGAGTACTGGATGCTTTTGCAGAGGTCCTAGATTTGATCCCAACAACCACATGGTTGCTGAAACAATTACCACCTGTAACTCCATTTATAGGGGATCTAATGCCCTCTTCTAGCTTCCCCAGACACAATGAAAACAAGAAATATGCAGACGTAACATGCAGACAGAGCAACTGTATACATGGAAGGTAAGGTAAGAAAAAAATTAAAGTTTAAAATAAAACAAAATCTAGGTATTGTTCCCAAAACAGAAATACTTGTCTTGGATTTATGTTCCATGCTGGTTGGACCCATTTTAAACAAACAGAGAAGTATAAACATATTATTTTGTAAATCAAATACATTTTCATGCCAAAATGTCTTTGCATTTGTGAAGAAGAGTCCAGGAATTCTTCTTTGTATGGAAAACTTCCTCAGCAAATATGAAACATAAATTATTCTTTCTCAATAATTCCTATATATTTCTTTAGGAAGACATCCTTTATATGAAATAAGTTACATCTGCATATCCAATTCTAAGTGTCAGTGTAGTAAACACTTGCAAACTACTGATGAAAATGAAGATATATTCTTCCTCACTGTATTCTAATATCTTATTCTTGTTATTGGAAGGATTTGAAATAGAATGCCTTCTCTCCAGTTGCACTTCTCTAACTTCCCCATTGTTTTGACACACAGGACAGCCTTCCAGATCTGAGCTCAGGAGGAAATGATTCAATATGGCTTATGCTCACCACAACTGTACATTATCATAAAACTATTATTCAAATGACAGAACAAAGGTACCTAATCTTCAACAAAAGGCACAGAGTTAATTGCCATTTTTTGACATCTTAAGGAATTAATCACGATTCTGTAAGGACCCAAGGAGGCATAGGTGGAATGGTTTTTCAAACTTTCCTTTCTAGTTTGTAAAGTAAGTTGCTGACTCTTCACTTTCAAGTTGCAAGGAAATCTGCAAACTGAACAGTTAGTACGTGCCTTAAAGTCTAAAGACTTATCTTGGAATATGAAATGGTTGGCAAAAAATAAAAAGTAATTACTTCATGTAGATAACTCCATGGGATAATCCTAGGTGGTTGGTCTGGAGTTATGCTAAGATAGGAGAATTGGGCTCCGTTAGGGAAATTATAAAACAAATTTAAAAAGGAATCATAAGAGACGGTATTATAGAGTTTAAAAAATAATGAGTTTGATCTGAACATAAAGTTTCAAAAGTTGTAACTTGAATTCTTGAGGGATGGATCAAGTCAATTTAAATGTGCATATGATGGAGGAATATCAGGATAAAATGGTAAAAGAATGCAGTTTCCTTTGGGGCAGAAAGCACAGCATTCCATAGGCTTCCTGGCAATGCTTTACTCTACGTCCTCTGGACTAGCTGTTTCTGAAAGCCATAAATACTATGTCCCCTCCTCTGCCTCTTTTTCAGTTGTCTGTTTGAATGCCTAGGAATAGATTGCTACCACTGGCACCTCTAACTATGTCTTCATTAGGATTCATAGGATGGGGCAAGAGCAGTCTCTCTTTCTCTTTCTCATGACTATGCTCACCTAAAATTATCTGAGAACCTTGTTTTCCAACTAATATTATTTTAAATATATATACATACATACATTACTGCAGACAATGATAACACTTTTTAGCTATATCAGCATGTTCTTAATGTCTGCTACTTAACAGCATGTTACAAGATGCCACACTGACACATAGAGGATTTTGCATCTTGACCTATTAGGTGATATTGTAGATTATTTAGTAAAGCATCATTACTACCATCATTGCACACACACAGACACACACACACACACACACACACACACACATACACACACACACACACACACACACCCTTGGAGAGTCTCTACCTCAAGTTCAGTGATCTTTTGTACAAGGGAACCACCCAGGAATCTACAAGGATGACCCAAGCTAAGACAGCTAGTAATGTGGATATGTAGCCTGAATTGGCCATCTATTGTGACCAGGCAAGACTACCAATGAATGGACTGGGACACCAACACAGCCATATAACCTTTGTCTGTCTTGATATAGGATGTGCTAGAGTAAAGGTTGCTCAGAGACTGTAGGAGTGGCCAACAAATACTGGTCCAGCCTGAGACCCATGATGACATGAAAGTGAGCCTGCCCTGACACTGCCTGGAGTGCCAAGACCCAGAGTCTACGTGACCCAGAGACCTAGGATAGAACCAAAACAATTGGAGGAAAAGAAAATATCAATGTAATGATGCCTAATGATATTCTGGTATATTCATAGATTATTGCCTAGTCTTCAGAAAGCTTTTATTCAACAACTGATGGAAACAGATGAAAAGACCCACAGTCAATATTAGACAAAGCTCAGGGAACCCTGCTGATGAGAAGGAGGAAGTATTGTAGGAGCCAGAGGAGTCCTACACATCACAAGAAAACTCACAGAATCAACTAACCTGGGCTCATAGGAGCTTAAAGAGACTGAACCAATAACCAAGGAGCCTGCACAGGACTGATTTAAAACCTTTGCATATATGTTACTGTTGTATAGCTTGATCTTCTGGTTAAACTCCTGACACTGGGATCCGGGGCTGTTGCTGACTCTTTTACAGACTTTTAGGACCCTGTTTCTCATACTGGGTTGCCTTGTCCAGCTTTAATATAAGGCAAGGTGTATAATCTTACTGCATCTTGATAATCCATGTTTTTTGATACCCATGGAGGCAAGCCTTTCTAAATAGAAACAGAGGCATGGACAGGGGTCTGGGGAGGACTAGGAAGAGAGGAAGAAGGGGAAACTTCAGTTGGCATACAAAACAAAAACTTATTAAAAAGAAAAAAGCATTCTCTTCTCCAAGGGGGGAGTTGGATTGGGATTTAGGGCATGGTGGATATGATCATATTTCATTGTGTGCATGGATAAGTATCTCAGTGTTTCTATTGCTTCAATAAAACACCAGGACAAAAATTAAATACTTGTATTATTGCTCGGAAAATCAAGTTTTACTGTTAGAAAGTGAAATCTGTTAGGTGATAATACCACTTCATTTCCTTCATTTGAGAGATTATCAAACAAAGAGGAACTTTTATAATTCTACCTTGAGCATCAGTGTCTCAAAATGGCTTAGGCAGCAGAGACATTCATGGAGAGAATACTTGAATCCCTGCATAGGGCCAAGCCATCCTTTCTTGTTGTACATATTATAGTTGTGAAAGTAGTGCCCTGAGATAATATTCCTCAAGTAGCATCATCACTTCAACACTCTCTTAAGGATGCTATCCAGATTGTCTCAGAAAAGAAAATCTTGGGAGGACTGTGAAGCAAGTGCAATTGGGGTGCTTTTTATAATCAATAAAAATATTTTGGGGAAAAAAAATCCTTAGCCTAACAGATAAAACTTCCTTGGTTCTTAGACCATACCTTTCTTGGCTGTAGTTGTTAATTGGTGGTTCTAATCATTCTGAGTTTAGATTTGGAGAAGGTGATTTTTTTTCTTAATGGCTCTCTTTCATTTCCTTATTAATCAATATGGGGGCTTTTCTCCTCTGATGATCTGCCAGGGGTGCACTTTGTGGATGATGTTACCTTAGAAACAGAAAGCATGGTCCTTTCCATCAATGACCATTTCATCAATGGTCCATTTGCTCAAAATATCATGTAAGGTTTTCAGTTCTACATGGACATCTCTTTAAGTCTGATTGTCTTCTCTGAAGAGGATGACATTATTAGCCAAATAATCCAGTTACAACATATACAAATGTAATCAAATCTTAAATGTTACGGTAATGCCCTGAAGCTAAAGAAAAATGGAATAGAAGAATTTTGGTCTTTCAGTGAGGAAACTGAATAAAATCATACAAATAACAACAAAACCAAAGCTCTCTAAACAACTTTAAAAAAGTGTACAGTAACCCAGAGCAAAAGAAAATTGTGTTATGTATTTGCTTATATGTGCTGTTAGCTATTAAGTCTTTTGACATGCAGACTACAATCCCTATAATCACTGAGATTAAGTGGGGAGCAAGGAACAAGTAGTGGGAAGAGATGTATCTCACTCTGAAGGAGAAACACAATAGACAGTTATAAAAATGGGACAGTTGGAATGGAAGATCAAACCAGGAGAGCAAGGGGAGGGAGAAAGAGAAAATAGGCAACAAAGTTAAAACTAAGGGCCATTTGAGGGCACATTGGAAACCGAATACAATAGAAAATTCTTAAAAATATGTACATATATAAAGATGGTCTAATGGGATCAACCAATAACAGTGTATATAGAATCCTAACTGGACATTTCCTGTCACCAAATGAAACCTGTTTCTGGGAATCTCTTAATCAAGCTGTTTGCCAAAGGGACCCCAGTGTGACTCCCCAAACAACCAACAACAACCTACTGGTGACTTTCTACAAACTAATGTTGCTGAAGACAACATCCACATTATTCATTAAACATGGAGAAGTTGAGCCAGTGCTTACCTAGAAACTTCACTCCTGCTGAATAGTGTTCATGGTGCTGGAAGGGTACTATGCACTTTACCAAAGGAGAAAGGTAAATACCAACCCAACTCCAAGCCCTTCAAACTACAATAGTGACCTGCTTACAAGAGCTGCTAGTGCGATAATGGTACAAATCTTGCGGGAGTAACAATATCCAAATGCATCCCCAGCACTGCTAGGGTGGCCAAGAACCTGATAGTAGATAGAGCAGAGACCCAGGAGGAAAACCAAATACTATTGTTCTGCTGAAGGATTGTAGCAATATAGTGATTTCTGAAGACACTCAGCTACTCTCTCGGATCAGTGTCTTCCTTGGCCACCATCAGAGAAGCCTGCTTCTACAGTAAATGAGAACAAATACAGAGACTCACAGGTCTACAAAGTTCAGAGATTGAAAGACCTTGGTACATTCAGTTCTAAATGATATATCTCATCAAATCCCTCCCTTCAGGGTAACCTGTAGACTAAAAGTCATAAATGTTGTTAAGAGCCAGAATTGATAGAGAATACCAAAGAGACAAGGCCTCCTAAGTACAACAGGACCAACAAACATGAATTTACAGAGCATATTCAGTAACAGCATGTGTTATAGGATCTGTGAGCCTGCACTAATCTGGGCCAAATATAGTGTCAGTGCTGAGAGAAGGTGAGGTAAACTCACATCCCTCACTCAGAAGCTACCTCCAATTGATAACCACCTGCAAATGAAAAATTAGTTTTCTCCAATGGGGAATCACTGGATACACAAACCACACTTAGGGATGGGTCCTATGACTGGTAGTAGATGGATACCAGACCAGAAAACAAAAACAAACAAACAAGCAAAAAACCCAAAATATTTCATGGTATTTTTGGAGGATCTTCATTTTTTCCTCCTTCCTTCCACCCTCCACACTTCCCCCCTCCCTCCCTCTCTTCCTCCATTCTTTCCTTTCATTTTTCTTTCTTTTTTGATCCTTTCTGTTTTTGTGTATATCTTATGCTTTCCAGTTTATGTTTGAATGTGGTTTCTGTATATATGCAACTGTGTCTCTGCATCTATAAATATTTCTTGGGCTTTTTCTTTGGCTTCTTTTTTTTTTGCTTGTTTGTTTTGTCCTATTCTGTTTTGTTGCTATTTTATACTTACATTATTATTATTATTAATTATTATTGTTATATATTCATTTTTATTCTAATGAGAGATAAAGTAATGGTGTGGGTTTGGGTGGGTAGGAAAGTTGTGATGATGTGGGTTTAGTTGTGGGAGGGAAAACTATAATCAGGATATATTGTCTGAAAAAAATATTTTCAATTAAAAGGGTATATTAGAGTTGAAAAGATTTAACCAACAAATATTCTCTAAATATTTAATGAAGATTGAGCAGCTGGCCAATGGGTGGTTAAGAATTTTATACACAGAAATTCCAAAATTAATAAATGAAAACAAACAAGCTAAGAGGAGCTTGTGATGGCCAACCTTACACGTCAGTTTGACTGTATCTGGAATCAACAATCCACTGAGAACTTTGTGAGTAATTTTCTTGATCAAATTATTTGAATAGAAAAACACATCCTGTCTTTTATTTGGTATTCCTATTGCTATGATTGATAAAACATCATGCTCCCAATACAACTTAGGGAAGAAATGGTTTGTTTCACTTCACATATTGTAAATCCATTATGGGGGGGGCGGGAGGGGGTGCAGTGCAGCAATAGAAGAGGCCATGGAGGAGTACTATTTACTGGCTTGCTCCTCATGACTTGCCCAGTGTGCATTCTTGAACCATTCAGGACCACCCACCTAGGGGACATATCAATCATCAATCATCAATTGAGAAAATGCATCAAAGGCTTTATCACAGGCCAACTCAGTGGGAGCACTCTCTTAGTTGAGGTTCTCTATTCCAAAGTGATTCCAGCTTGTGTCAAGTTGACATAAAACTTGGTAGAACATGCCCTATGTTTGAACAGCTGCTTTTGATGGAAGTGTAAATGAAAAGGCTATTTACTTTCTAGCTTTTACTTTTTCTGGCGAGCTTATCTATCCTATTCCTGAGACTTCAGATCCACTTCTTTGAATTTCCAACTTAGACAGAAGACTAGTAACTCCTCAGAAATCCTCCAAGACTTAAGTCCAGCATTAAAACTACTGAGACATGCAGCCTTGGAGATTAAGCAGTTACTGACTTCTCAGCCAGTATAATACCCTGATTTTATTATAGTAGTTTTTTTTTTCTTTAGAGAGCACTAACAAGTCCACCCACTTTTTTTTAATAATAAGAGAGTTATAAACTATAATATTGGAATATCCTAGCTGGGCATTGGTGGCACACACCTTTATTCCCAGCACTCAGGAGGCAGAGGCAGGATAGTCTCTGTGAGTTTGAGGCCAGACTGGTATACAGAGTGAGTTCCAGGACAGCCTCCAAAGCAATACAGAGAATCACTGTCTGGAAATACCAATGGACCAACCAACCAACCAACCAAACAAACAAACAAAAAACAACCACAGGTCAAACATTGAAACATCCTTTTGCCTGCTTCCAAATAAAGCACACCAACTGGTTATCCAGTATCAAATGTAACAATTAAGAAAAAGAGGCCATGAATTTGAAAGAAGGTAAATGGTGGAGGCTTTTGCAGGGTTTGGAGGAGAGAGCAGAAGTGAAAAATGATGTAATTATATTATAATATCAAAAATATTTTTAAAATGTGAATAATAATACTATAGATACAAGTGTTATTTAACTGATGAGAGTACAATTATGTATAGATATTCTACAAGTTTTGAGATTGAGTCTGTGTCTAGCTGGGGTTTCACTGCTATATCCATTTTGTGGTCATTTTATAGGAAAGGGTTGAAAACATGATTGTTGATATATAAAAGCACAATATTTATGTCCTGGGATATAATGTTTCAGTTATAAGGAACATTATTATGTAATTGGCATGAATTGTTTTCAAGAACATGAAAACAATGATAAAAAGCTTTTAAAAGTACATGAAAATGCAGCATGATACTGTTCATGTAAATTCGAGAGTAATACAAGTCTCTAACATCTCTTAAAATAACCTCTTATTTGAAATATAGAGAATAACACATTATCAATTATTTATTTGCAGTATAAAATTAATATTTTATAAGCATTCTCTCAGATGTTTTTCTCTGCAGAAATTTTTTAAATTAAATTCTTTTTTAAACAGTATATGTTGGTCATATTCTTTCTCTTCCCAAGATCCTCCCGAGCTAATCTTTCCCCCTCAAATGCAATTGTTCTCTCTCCCTAACTAAAACAAAAATCAAGATAAACAAATAAACCAAAGACTCATAAGATACACAATACTTAAACAAAACAAAAAGACCACAACTAAATATAACAAAATAAACCCCACAAAAACAAAGGAAGAGTCCATTTAATGTTGACATACTACTCCTGGGCATGAGATCTGCCTGAAGGTTTAGGGTTAAGAAATTGAAAATTGAGATATCTTAATAAACAAAGAAGACAACCATAAATCACCCAATATACTAGAGAGAGTTTTATGGTGGAATTATCTGGTAGGATACAAATGCTAAAAGGTAACAAAAGCACAGTATATACAGAGTTCTTGGGTAAGCTAATGTCATGTGTGTTCCCATGTATAAAGAGTTCAGTTCTGCAAACCTGAGGTTCAGAAAGACAACCAAACCACACTAAGCTGTGTGTGTTGGCATGTGTATGCTCATGTAAACACACTTCATTGATTTTACTGAAGGCTATATCCATGCCTATATGAACTTGCTCTGTAGTTTCATAAAGTCTTTTTTCCCTCTTTTTATGCCTTGATACTGGGAGAAGTCTCTCCACTGGTATCTAGAAAAGCCAGTCCTCTTTCTTACTGTTCTCATTAAAACAGTGCCTGCCTTTGCAGCTTGGCTCAAGCATTTCACTTTCCCTGTAGAATGATCAACTTGCTCTACTGGGAAGCAGCATTCAGGACAGGGAGCTTCCCATTCTCCATTGCATCATAGTGGCCTTGGTCATTCATCTGCATCATTAGAGTTGATGTTCTTGCCTTTCGTACTCCTCCTTTATTTCTTGTTGTCATCAACTTTTGCCTTGATCTTCTAGGGTTCAGTGTTACACTATTCTTAATACATTTTTGCTGGGTAAATCACACCTAACTTTTCTCCCAGTAGAAATGTGTGTTATTTGCTGTCCTTTCTTTCCATTTCTATCTGTGCCAGACATACAAAGATGCTCATTTGCAAAATATTTAAGACATTCCCCCCTGAAAAGCCAAGTTGCCATGAACATTACTCACATTAAGACAGGATGTCTGAGAAATGAAGCTTGAGATGACTCAGAAAGAAAATATAGGTGTCTAATAAGACATTCCCATACAGTTAATGGGAGAGCATTAAAAAAAAAGTCAGAAATGAAATTAGTGAGTTTTAAGGGGTTTGTTTAAGCTTTTAAAAACAAGCACTGACAGATATCTCTGCAACAGGAGTTATAAGTAATTCATAATCATTTGCATTAATATAAAAGTACCTGTTTTCAATTTTGCCAAATGAAATAGCTGTGTGTGCTGATCTAGAGCACTGCAATTATGCTAGATTAAAAAGTTCATTTAATTGTCGGACAAAGTTTAATTGGATTCCCCCTGAAGGCAAATATCTCATTCTCCATGTTTGTCAAAATATTTTATTTATGTTTAGTAGAAATTACCCTTCCATATTATTTGTTCATTTATTTACTGACATTATTTCTATATTAGTTTATATTGTGTCTTGGGTATATTCTGTAGTATAGTCTAATAACAGGACAGGATGATTATCTTTAAAGATACAGTTTGCAGTTGATAGTTAAGTGCTCAAACTGTTCCTCTAAAGGATGCAGGTTCATTTCCTAATGGCCACATGATTGCTCACAACTATCTATAACTGGTTCCAGGGAATCCAACATCTTATTTTGGCCTCCAAAGGTACCAGACACTAAAGGGGGCCAAAGACATATAGGTAGGCAAAATACAGAAAATAAATGTAAAAGATACCTTTCTGTCATCCCTATCTCTTCTTTGCTTTTCTTACCCTTTCAAAATGATTAGGACTGACTTATTAATTGCATAATAACTTACATATTTTCTTTTTCTCCCTTCTCCTAAAAGAGTTTTATTGTTTGTCAATGTTATAGAATAGAGGTGAAAGAACATGTAGCCAGATTTTGATGATCCATCCTGGAAGGAATCACCCTCCCTGAGCAGAGGCATAGGAGGGAGGGGGAAGGAACTGGGATTGATAGGTAAAATAAGAAAAAATAACAATAAAATTTTAAAAATAAACAATAGTCTTACTAGGGAACTAGGGACTTGCTTGTTTCAGAAAAAAATAAAAAGAAAAAAGAAAAAGAAAGAAATAACATGTAGCCATTAAGTACCTGTTCTTATTAACTGAAATACAGAACATGTAGCCTATCACTTGCTTTACAAGAAACAGACATTGCTGATAAGCATTAATTACACTTATTTTCAGAATTTTCTTAAAAACTGTTACAGGGCAATATAATCAATTAAATTATTCTAAATAAAATTAGCCCTTATTTTTCACATTAGTGTGTTCTTTGGGCGTTTTGGAATTTTTTTTATGCGGAGTAAATAATTAAGGAAATAGTCTGCAATTGATTGAAAACCATGATGAACTTTTAAAATGAATTTTAGAAGAAAGTTCAGCAAAATAAATGTCATGAACCATCCTTGAAGTAAAGGTTGTAATAACCAAATACAATGTCTGATTCTTTTGTTTCATATTGAATTGGATTTCCTGGATGAGAGTAATTCACACTTATTCTCATTCCTTCATGCATTCAGTCACTCACTCCTCAAGTCATCCCTCAGTCATTTGCTCATTTTAATATAATTTTAATTGATTTGAGAATTTCACACATGAGCACCCTAACATCATTTCCACTCCCCTTTCTTTTGCCCTCTACCCTCTGCAACTGTTCCAGCATCCCCTCTCATATACTTCTATAATTGTTTATTATGCACCAGTAAAAACACATCCTTGATTTTTTATCTATAGCTCTTTATAAGATATAATGCACATTATACTGTATTTTATAGATGTTATATATACCAAAATGCATTCATAAGGAAATGTCAGGGATATTTTAAAATACAAAGTATAAAATGGTGTTCTTAGCCCATATTAAGAAGCTGGTGAGGTATCAGTAAGCTACCACCAGAAGTGTGTAGCAACAGAAAGAAATCTTGTGTGTTTTGATAGGGTGCAAATATCCAGTCATACAAAAGTACTTCAGAAAGCTAAATACCTGCTAAATAAAGAACAAAGTATGTTATAGTGAAAACTGTTAACAACAGAGAACAACTGAGCTCTATATCAATACTTCCTTCCCAGAAAATAGGGGATGCATTTGGTTCAGATAATGACAAGTACATTTGTGAGGGATATGAGCATGGAATGAGTTATTCATTTCAATATTCCTTCTTTCTGAAGAGAGTAAGTGAACAGCCACTATGCTGGGGATTGCTTTTAAGGCCCAGATTGTGAGTGGTGAGTGAGCAGACCAGATCTCTCTTTTACCAGATTTTTTTCTGATTGCAAGAGATATACAGGAAGCAAGAAAACAAACACAAAATCAGAATATGTCACACATTGTGCTGGCTAATTTTATGTCAACTTGACACAAGAGGATATAATCTCCATTGAGTAAATGATGAGAGATGTTATTCTGTATATATGTTTCTCATACTGGTTAATAAAGCTCCGTGACCAATAGGAAACAAGATAGGCGGGGCTAGGAGACCAGGAGGAGGAAAGAGGAAGTAGGGGGGAGGAGTCGAGATGTAGCCCGGGAAGAAGGAAGACGCCCTCCGCGGCTCCCAGATAAGATGACCATGTGGAAATACTTAGATATGGGTTAATAATAGAAATGGGTTAATAATTAAGGCTAGCTAGCCCATAAACAATAATGGTAATTGGCCAACAGGATTGTATCAAATACAGAGTCTCTGAGTGTATTTGGGGCTGGCGGGCTGGCGGAAACATACACGCTACAGATGGCGCCCAACGTGTCTATAAGAACTTTCACTTAAAACTTGATAAAAGCTTAAAAATGGATTTTAGAAACAAAGGAACAGAGACTAGCAAGACTTCTTGGTAGTAACATTTTCTCGGTTGGATTTGTTTTGTTGTAGAAAGAGATTTGCGTGGCTCCTTTAAGGGAGGTTTCCAAAATTAGCATAAGCAGCAAAAAAGCTGCCTTGCTTTTAAAGAGCACTGCTAACAATTCATTGGTGTGTACAAGAGCTGCAATGAAAGTTTACACTGTGTTTTAAAATATACGCTGGCTTAGGAGAGAAAAAGAAACAGGATACAATGGTTTAAAAAGAAAAAAGAAAGTAAAATGGATGGATGTGGTGGCACACACCATTAATCCCAGCACTGGGCAGACAGAGGCAAGCAGATCTCTGTGATTTCAAAGTAAACCTGGTATGCAGTGAATTCCAGGACAGATAAAAGTTACACAGAGAAATCTTGTCCAAAATATGTAAAAATAGAAGTAGAATAAATAGAAAAATAAAAAAGCCACATAAAGATGGAAAACACAGAGAAATTTTGGATACTATATGCGCTTCTGTTGCCTTTATATTATTTGATTGCTGAGAAAATAACTACTGATAAAAGAAATGCTGCTAGATTAATTCAATTTATATATTTTAAGAATGCATTGACTCCAAAATTTAAGCCTAGGGACAAGTTACTGGGGAAAAGGATTTCTATTTTTGTGTACACAGAAAATGAAAAGCTATGGATTCTTTCCAGACTTATGTGGTTTGATCAAGCCAGACCTCCTGAAACAGCTCCCAAGGTGATCCAACATTCAAAGCAGTTGAGACAAAGCCTTGCAGACTACTGCCAAGATTTCTGAGTCTTCTTTGGAACCCCATGACAACGCCCTCTACCAGCAGGAAGTAGTTTGGAAAGAATGACGCCCAAATTCCTAAATATTGTTTATAAATGTTCGTTTTCATTTAAATGGACTTGGTTATAAATGGCTATAACCACAAACAATCTTTTTAAAGGTAAAAAGGGAATTATGGTATAGATATGAATACTTTGCTTTGGAATGGATTTTCTTTTATTGATACAATTTAAGGTCAATTTTGTAATATATATACTTCTCCTCTTGTTTAGGTATAGTGTTTATATAGCTCATGGGAAAATGTAATGTATAATTGAAAGTTACCTATGATAATTAAAACTTGGAGTTAAGTTAGTTAGGATTTCTAGATATGCAGAGATGTATTTGAGATGAATAGGCATTCTTCAAACCTTTCAAAGACCTACAGAATATGGCATTTAAAATGGTTTAGGAATTTTCTTGACAATGAGGCACAACTGCTCCTGGTAACACCACCTGCGTCAGAAAGGAAGATGGACATCGAAGAAACGTAATATGGAGTTTGCTTCCATCATGGCAAGACTAGCCATATGGACAAGATACTGTTATTGTCTGGACTGTTTGACTTTATGTTGTAGAAACTGGACATGCAGGACCCACAAAAAGGTAGCTGCAGATTCAAGATGGACATTGCTACAGGATTCCTGCTTCATGGAAGAGGCTGCCAGACAGCCAGACAGTCTACAGGACACAGACAAAAGTTTCCTGCCTTGTTGAGGAGTCTGAACACACACTATGGCCTATGGGCTGAAGATGGAACATTACAGAAGAACTTCATGTGACTGACCAGGCAATGAGTTATCTCTGTCATTTCTAGAGTTTATATAATTATCCTTCTGTGATCTTTGATGGAGTTGAAGACAGATAGTTATGGTTATAGTTTTCCTTAGTTAGGATTAAAGATAAGTTACATATATAGGACTTTAGACTCACAAAGATAGGATAGATGATATTTTCTTTAAGTCTTACAAAATGTTAATGGACTAAATATTGTTAACTGTGATTCTTATTTGATAACTGTTGTATGGTATATTTTGCTATGTTAAGGTTAAACCCCTTCTTTTACTTTAGACAGAAAAGAGGAGATGATGGGAGATGTTATTCTGTATATATGTTTCTCATACTGGTTAATAAAGCCCTGTGGCCAATAGGAAACACGATAGGTGGGGCTAGGAGACCAAGAGAAGGAAAGAGGGAGTAGGGAGGAGTCGAGATGTAGCCCAGGGAAGAAGCAAGATGCCCACCGCGGCTTCCCATAAGACGACCACGTGGAAATACTTAGATAAGTAGAAATGGGTTAATAATTAAGGCAGAGCTAGCCCATAAACAATAATGGTAATTGGCCAACAGGATTGTATCAAATACACAGTCTCTGCATGTTATTTGGGGCTGGCGCGGCTGTGGGCTCAGACTGGCGGGCTGGGGAAACATACACGCTACAAGTAAATGCCTCTATAAGATCAGTCTGGAGTCAAACCTGTAGGGTGTTTTCTTAATTATTGATGGGTTGGGGGAGGCCCCGCACGTTGTGAGTGGGTCCATCACTGAGTTGGTGGTCCTGCATTCTGTAAGAAAGCAGGCTGAGCAAGCCATGATGAACAGGCCTGTATGCAGCATCCCTCCATAACCTCTGCATCAGCTCCTGTCTCCAGGTGCCTGAACTATTTGAGTTCCTCTTCTGACTTCCTTTAGTGGGAAACAATGATATGGAAGCATAAGCCAAATAAACCCCTTCCTTACCAACTTGCTTTTGGTCCCTGTGTTTTATTACAGCAATAACAACAAAGCAATTTGAACCAGGATAATAAGTTCTTATTGTGCCAGACCTGTCCATGTGGTTTTTGGGAGACCTGTGGAAGGCCTTTGGACTTCAGGCAAGAAAAGCCATTGAATGTTCAAAATTTGGTGAGCTACCCCATGGAAGTTTGGAAGCTAAGAGTGTTAAGAAAAAATGCAGAGCATGGAGGCCTGTCTTGTGATGTTTTTGAGAGAAGTTTGAATATTACTTTAAAACTAATCGACCATTGCATATTTGTTATTGTAAATTAATATCTGTCAACTGGGGATGAAGACTTACCTTAATTAACCAGCACTGTACTGTTGAAGTAGGGTCTTTGTTTTTCTGGGCCAATTGATGCTGGTTAGCCGGCTCTAAGAAATTAGCTGGAATTATGAAGATACCTGTATCACTGTGGTGAAATCTTCTCGGGGAGTGTTTTTCTGTGACTCAGGGCACTGACTGCCTTTTCCAGAGGCAGCCATGGTGGTACCTTTTCTGCTGGCAGCTGAACTTGGTTGTGTAAAAGTCACCCAGGTGGTACTGGTTTTGAAGACGTTTAGGAGAAGCCAGTACCATGGAATGACTTCCAAGAACAGCAGCAGTAGCATGGAGCCAGAAGGAGCCAGAAAGGCAGCTGTGTGTGCTGCAGAGGGCAGAGCCTAAGAAATAACACACGCCCAATAAAGAAGCCCTGAAAATCTTGAGTAAACTCCCAGATCACTGGACATCGAGTTATTTACATTATTGGTGTTTAGTTTTGCTTTGTTCAGGTTGCGAGTGTGCCATGGGTCTTCCCTCTTGAAATGAAAAAAGCATTTAACATATTTTTAGTTTTATAGAAGCCCAATGTTGAAAGACTTTAAACTTTTAGATTTTATTTATTTACTTAGAGATTTTAGATTTGAAATAGAGACTGAGGGTTTTTAAAGTGACTGAACATTTAAAATGCTTGATTTTGTAGAAGCTGAAGACTTTAAAGTTTGTAATATGTTTTATATTTGTCATATTTAGTAATCTGAGAGCTTGGGGATGAATAAAAGAGGAAGGTTGTGTACTAATAAGTGAAGTGTTTGTGTGTCTAGTTGACCTTGAGACAAGTGTACTGGCTAATTTTTCGGTCAGCTTGATTGTTTAGAGTTATCTGAGAGAACCCCAGTTGATAAATGCCTCCATAAGCTTAGACTTTCAGCAAGCCTGTAAAGTATTTTCCTAATTCGTGATTGATGGGGGAGGGCCCAGCTAATGGTGGGTGGAGTCATCCCTGGACAGGTGGTCCTGGGTTCTATAAGAAAGCAGACTGAGCAAACTGTGAGGAGAAAGCCAGTAAGCAGAACCCCAGGCCTCTGCATCAGCTCCTGCCTCCAGGTCCCTGCTCTGTTTGAGTTCCTGTCCTGGCTTCCTTCAGTGATGAACAGTGACATGGGAGTATGATCCAAATAAACCTTTTCCCTCCCTAACTTGCTGTTGGTTGTGTTTTATTGCAGCAATAGTAACCCTAACTAGGACACTTCTGTAAAACAAACTATGTCAAAAAGCAAGCTGAGACAATTCAGGGAGACCTTCCTAAGTGATAAAGGTGAAGACAGGATCTCTATGACTGAAGGGTACAGACCATTGTATATATGCAGTAGCTTCAGGCTGAGAAGACCACATGCATAAGACATTTTTCATGTAGCATGTTCTATCTTCAGGGAGGTGGCCCTTCTTACTCTACCTTTCCAACTGATATTAAAGGGGATGACAAGGAGGAGGTACCATTATTCTAGATGTACATTGCTTGTAAAGTCTAGTCATGTAGTCATGGGCTCAGATTTATTTGAGCCTATTTAAGATAGTATATAGATTTTAATCACAGCATGGTGATAAGTCTGCTTTACATTTTATGAACTCAATTTTTATCTTTTTTTGTGGATAAAGTAGCTAAATTAAAGGTAGCAATTCGGTGAAAATAGAAAAAGAGTGAACCACTATCACTTTAGTTTGGATGTGCAGAAATGCCACTAATTTTCTTGTTGACACATCTACTGGACTCTACTCTGTTTATTTCCTATAACACAGAGTCAAAATACTTTTAAAGAATGCACATGCCTACTGAAAGTCTGGTATGTATGGCTTTGATACAGCTCAGGGGCTGATGGTGAGATCTTGATAATGTTGTGGGAGCAGGAACAAAGTTGGAGTAAATGTGAGGGTACCATGCAGGACACAGAGGCCTGAAAGCTACACAGATAACCTTTATGATATGTCCCAAATATCACATCTATGAGTCTACTAAAGCCCTTAAAAGGCTTTCCACTAGTACTGACTTTGACAGGGTAGGTTTGTCAGAGTTGCCTTCTGCAATGCCAAGGAGAGTAGGGAATCTGATGTATTTTGAATGCCCAAGAAGCTGTGTGGGGTTTTTATTTTTTTCTTTTTTCCCTCGCTCTGACCCTGATAGTTAAGCCTTGAAGTAGAAGGAGGCTACTTTTAGACTCCTTAGGAAAGAATAGCTAATACACTAACTCTGTTTCAGGAATCAAGGCTAAGATGAGCACCCCTGAGGCTATACTAGTCTAATACCTTTAATGCCTTTGATTTTAGCTTTTGTTTTTTCTTACTTAAAAAGTAAATTTTGGTCTGGGGAAATGGCTCAACAGTTAAGAGCACAAAGTGCTCTTACAGAAGACCCAAGTTCAAATCTAAAAGTAACTATGTTGGAGGCTAACAACTGCAGTTCAGTCCCAGGGGATCTGATATCCTGTCTGGACTCTAAGGGTGCTTACACTCATATATGCATTTGCACACATGCATACACACACACACACACAACACACACACATCATATATATGTGTATATATGTACACATAATTATAATATATAATTATCTTTTAAAAATGCATGTATAAATAATCACACTTAAAATCTTTCACTGCTAGTTCAACCCATTTCACAAAGGCATTGAGATAATACCATTGTTAAAAATTGCAGACTGATTTTGAGAGGTATTTGAAAGCTGTACAAAAATAAGTACCTGTTAAGAGCAGGTTTCCCCACTGGCCTGGTCCCACAGCCACACCAGCCCCAAATAACACTGAAATGCTGTATTAGATATAACACTTTTGGCCAGTTACTGGTTTCTTATTGGCTAGCTCTGTCTTAAATATTAACTATTTCTATTAATCTAAGTATTTCCATGTGGTCTTACCTTATCGAAGAGAGGGTCCAGAATTCTTCTCTTTTGGTCCTACATTTTGAATCTCCTCCCACCTCTTCTTGAATCCTCCTTCTCGCCAAGTCCTGCCTATCTTGCTTTCCTATTGGCCAATGGGGCTTTATTCATTAACCAATAAGAGAAACATATTTACAGAATGATATCTCCCATCAACTACTCTAAAGACTTTGCTTTCAGCTAGCATCCAGTTAGGTCAAGTTAGAGTTCTGGCTGAGTTCTGCAATTGCTTGTCCCCATACACAGACAAAATGGTGTATCAGACAGGTGGAGTTTTTCTCAGTGCCCTCTGATTAATCAGGGTTTGCCTTAATAGACAAGGAGGGAGAAATGGAGCATTGTTGCTGGTGACCCTGCCAAGACCCCCCCACCTTAGGGGAGAAGACACAGCACCAACAACTCAGGCACTGGGAGTCAGTGACTAGCAGAGCATGCTGCAGACCTGCCTTTATTCCCCCTCCCAATGTCCTATGGGCTCAGGCAGCTGGCTCTGCTCCATTGTCCTTTACTCATTGGATCTCTGGGTCAGGTGTGTTTTCATCAACAGTCTCTGGGGAATGGGGCAGGCTTGGCTCAGGGAGGAAGCGCCTACTGTGCTGGCTCATATAGGCTAGTTCATCTCAGAGATCTGAGGTATAGGGATCCTTTCTTCCTTTCTATTATTTATTTAAAACAGCATCTTTCATTTTTTTTTCTAACATAATTTTCTCTTTCCATGAGTATAGTTTACCTTGACAAAATTAGCAGAAGTAGCAGGTTTGCAAAAAATGGTGTCTTATTTAGATGTTTCCAAAATTTCTGGACTCTTCTATACTTCTGTCTAATTTTCCTATCTCACTTGAGGCACACATGTTATCTTTTATGTAAGTCTGTAATTGACATGAAAGAAGTGTAAAATACTTAATACATTGTTGTATGTGTATGTGTGTGCACACTTTCACATGTGGAGATATTTCAGCTCAGTTTAAAATGAAATAAGGGTGCTGGCTTTCCTAAAGTGTGAGGTCAGAATTGTTTACTGGAGAAGTTTACATCTGATGACAATGATCTTTTAAAACTTTTGATACTTTCAGTTGGTTTAAATGTGAATTACAGAGAGTTGCAACACTCCATGGGGGCCAGGAAGGCACACACAGGAATGAGAAGCTAAAGACAGCCAGACAGCTTTACCTATTTATAGGTATCACACAAATATCAAAGCTCATAAAAATCTAGAATCTTATCCTTTGAAAAGATGCCACTATACAGAACAGAAATTGTGGTACAAGACCCAACTCAGTGGTTCTCAACCTTTGGGTCATGACGCCCACTGGGTCATTTATCAGATATTTATATTATGATTCATAATAGTATCAAAATTAATTATAAAATAATTTTATGGTTGGGGGGTCACCAATACCTGAGGGACTGTATTAAAGGTCACAGCATTAGGAAGGTTGGAAACCACTGCCCTAGGCCAAAGCTTTTATCACCTTTCTCTACTCTAGATTGACAGGTCTCTTCTGGCATTGGTAGTATTGTCTTTGTACTATGGATATGATTTAGAAATGATGTGAGGATATAGCAGGATCCTAGTAGCTAAGGTGTGGAGATTAGAGGCTTTCCTGAGATGGGTGATAATAGGAGAATCTTTAGGATACCCTGGATGCTATTTCTTTGTTCTTGTTCATCAACATAAACATGTCACATCCCAACCCAGATTGACTCAGTTCACCTAGTATGTTTGATGCCTGGACCATGATACATAGAGGAGTCCCTCATCCAACCCCCAACATAAACCTCTGGTTTTTTTTTTTTTTTTTTTTTTGCCTGTGAGTCTGGTTTCACCATGCAAACCCACTTATTTCCATTACCAAGTGAGTCTTGTTATATTTGTTCAGGTCCATCGAGTTAACAAAAATAAGAGTAAGTACATATTAACTATATGTGTACATATTATAGCTACATATGCATATATATATATATACACTATGAGATATAATGCACTGTACTATTTGAAAAACAAACTATGAAAGCTCATCAAGTTATAAAATTCCATCTCATTACAAAAAGGAAATAACTTTGACTTTGGAAGAAATGAAAATGTTCACCCACAAGTGATCTTCCATGATCTGTTTAGAAGTCTTATCAGTAGTCCTGACAATTGTGTAAAATGATAGCTCTGGGTATGCCACTGAAACAACAATAGGGATAATTATTTTTTTTCTTCCATTAGTTCCTGTAATGAGCAGTTTTCTATGGAAACCAAAGAGTATATTAAACTCCACACTGGTCTAGAATTTTAAAAAGCTAAATATGACTTCATTTATACTGAAAGTCTTTAATTTCACTTGTGATAAAAACAGAATCAATAAATTTGAGTGCTTAAAAAAAAGGTGTTTTCTTTCCAGCTATTATAATTTCTGCTCAGGGTATAATAGCTCTGAACTTGGTTAGGTAATCAAGAATATTAAATTTGTTTTGTCTTGGTTCTTTTGAGATTAAAATTTCTTGCTTATTTAAAAATATTTCTTGTTTAATTATTTGCATAAAATATAAGGCATGGCTGGGTATGTGCACTGCAGTGTATTTTGCTAGCATCCTCACAGTTTACTTAGCTTATCTTTAATGCCTCATTACAAATCTCATCAAGACTAATTTATTGGGTGTCTTGATGGATTTATTTTTGTAAATATGATGAATTGCAAAAATGTTTCAATATTCTACTTTTTTTCAATTGTATTTAATAAATTAACAACAAAAATTTATAACTTCATGGCAACTTGGGTAGGCAGGAACCCTCCCTCCTATGCAATTGTTGATATGGAAATTAATTTATCCTGGTGGGTAGATCAGGGCTGATTTTTGTCACATACTGTACTCCTTTTCCCTTTGGTTTCTTTTATACAGATGCATATTATATGAAGACAGATGTGTTCCCAAAGGGCTGTTAAGAATAGTTCTATTTATTTAGTGAGATACTTCTTCATGACTTCATTCATGTGGTTGGAGTCTATTATGTAATTTAGTCAAACTTAAACTAGTAAGTCAACTTTGACACACAGAACATCTCTCATTTAAATTCTAGAATAACAGCCATGATGTTGGGGCTGATAGCCTTTGAGGATATGGTAACTATGTAGTTAATGAGAAAGAACGGGGTGGTTGGTACCCTGCTTTATAAGATGTTGGCTGCACATTGCACAGCCCAAAGGTTTTCGTAGGAAGTATGTGCTTTCCAGTGATAGCCAGAGACATCAGCATGTTGAATAATAACTTCCCAGAAGATTCAGCATATTTTTCTTTTCTATTAGTTTTGACAAACATTTCATGGTAAAGCTAAAGAAATACAGATTTTTAATAAATACAATTTTTGCTGACTATGGGAGAGCATATGGAGAGAGATGACATTTATGATACCTTTACCAAACAACATGAAAACCTTTAAACTTCATATCCGAACTATGACCTTTGAGCAATGTTCTACTTCCTTAATAATGTGTTTAAATGTCAGTAAAATCATTCTGATGGAGAATCTTTGGAAAACTCTATCACAATAATCAAATAGTCAAGTAATCCTAACAAGGGCAAGAAAAGGGGAAAGGAAAAAAGAAATATGGTAGAAACAAAGGGAAGAAAAAAAAAAAGACAGGGGAGACATCACATGATAAAATGGGTGCAGAAACAGTACAATCTTTAAGAATTCCATAGGTTTGTATATCTAAGTCTGTGCAAAATGCTGGCATATCTCTGTGAATATGGACCACAAGCTCTAGAACTGAAACCATTGAAGTAACCATCCTTCTAAAATATTACTGTGTGAAAGGCCATATATTTGTTAGCCAAGGGGTTGCAAACCTTTATGGGATGGATTATCTGAAAGGCCTGGTTTTCACAGGTAGACGGAAAAGGATGATTGATTGATTGCTACCAGGCTAAAAACAGGCTCCAATGTCCTGGTTAACATTTCTTACTACCTTCTGGAGCCATTCTACCTCTTTCCAAACTTTTTTTAATTTTGTAGTCATGGTGGGACTAAGGTATGTAGGGCCTACGGTCATTTTGAAACTGAGCAATTGATGTGAAACCTTACACAGGAGCAGCCATTCTCTGTGTCCCAACCACTCAGGCTCTTACATGCCATGGCCACAAAGCAAGCTATCACTCATTTCTTAGTCAACTTAGTTTTATAAGGTAGGTTAACATGGTTTCTCACACAAGGAAGACATCAGATGGCAGATGGGGATGTATTTTATTTTGTATTATGAAGTAGAAGGTGAAAGTGATACTTTTTATCACTCAAAATGTAAAGTAAGCTTTCAAAAATATATGAAGTGAACTGTATGTATAATATATTAATTTTAGGCCAGCATATAGGTCTAAAATAATAGTGAAGAGGAGAGAATGGTGTGCCATCTATAGGTTAAGCTTTAGTCATTTTTGGTTAGCTAATTCTTGCAGGATAGAACCATTGACAGGCCTGAGGTGGAGAGTAGAAAATTTTGTAATAATCCTGCAAAATAAATAGTTTCAGGGAATTTAAGGGAAAAATAAAGTGAATAGAGCAATTGGACTCCTTTTTCTCAGACTCTATTATTATTACAATTTGCCTTGGGTTGTGACTTTTTTCTTTATTGTCACATTTTCTGATGAAATGCTAAGACTGCATCCAAGAGCTTAGTTAATTTTATACCTTTTTTTCATACTTATACTCTCTCAGACAGTACCATGACAACAGAAATTAATTACAATATCACCTGTATGAAGTTAAGGATTAGTGAGACATAGATACATGGAACAGAGAGGATGCTGGACAGGTAAAATTGAGATCTGAAGAACTAGAGAGAAAACTGTAGAACAAAGTAAATGTAAAGGCAGAGTGGCTATGAACCTGGTAGCAATAGCTCAGGTATGGTGGAGCTTCAGAACATGGCCCTAGCAGTGTCAACTGGTTAAGTCAATGATGCCTGGTATGATGGGGAGGGAGTCAACCGTGCCGAGTTAAGCATGGAAAGAAATAGTGCTTATTAAAGAAGCCTTGTCTTGTAACAGGGTAGATAGACTTCAGGGGCCATTGTCCTGCAGGATTGCAAACTTTAAAAGCACTTTCGGTAGTTCAAATCCTAGAAGCAAAATTTCACAAACTGAAGAAAAACCAAGACACATGGCCCACTTAACTGAAGGTAGAGCAAAATGGGATATGGAGGCATTGTCCCACAAGGAATAGTGAAATTGCCACCAAGCTGACCTGTTTTGGACTCTTAGAAATGGGCCATATCAGAACTCGAAACAATGAGGTAGTACTAATTGTCAGGCATAGCATAGAACTTAGCAAGTATATGTGTTGTAAAAGGTTACTACAGGAGTGTATGGGAGATATTTGCTAGTGTCTATAAATCACTTATGGTAAGGAATCAGTGGTGAATCTTGTTCTCTGACAGAAACACCTAATTTGACCTACTTAGAAAAAACAAACAAACAAAATCTATGGACAGAATATGCTTCCCAAAATTTATGTTTGGAAACTTAATCCTAATGTGGCTATGTTAGAAAGTGCCAGGTACTGTACTTCTGAATGGATAAATGTCTCTATTACCAGAGAAGATTGGCTATGAAAGGGGGTTTAAGAGCAACTTTAGCTCTCCTTTCTGTGTGCTTTTTCTGTCTTTTGTCCCTCTACCTTCTACCATGAAATGAGAAAAACATGACATGAAGGATTTTGCAATGGTGCCATGCTCTTGGAAGTCCTAATATCCAGAACCATGATAAAATAAACTCATTTTGTTTTATAAATTATCTTGCATTAAGTATTCTGTTTCAGCTGCAGAAAATGGGCCAAATCACAGGAAATCTCATACCAAGGCAACCTTATACTTTAGCCAGAGTGAAGATACCTCTATATGACAAGCTAATGTGGCTAGCAGGCCCTGCCAGTTGTGACCAAAGTAGTCTCACCTTAGGCATGTGGTCCATACGTACATAAAACCCAATTTTACTTGGTCAGTTTTCCATATATTTCAGCATTATCTTATTTTGCAATGACTCACCTAAGATATCCTCTTTCCACATTATTTCTCTTTAAAATATATAGTTACCTGCTATAGGTTAGTCTTGAACTAAAATGTAAATTATTAGTGTTCCTCAGTTAGAAGCATGTTAGAGAGACCTCAGATGTTTGAGTACTTGACTGTGTTGATAAGAAGTTTTGGAGAAGCTGCCATGGGTTTTTGGAAAGGTGTAATTGGCTAATATATGTTAATTATATGTTTAGATTTTTAAGTAACCAGGACTCTTGCTTTTCTCTTTGGTTCTTTGCTGCATTCTACTTTTCCCTGATTCAGATCCAACAAAGTGTGAAACCAAGGGACCTGTAGTCTCCCTTTAATGATCTGCAGACAAAATGGTACTCATCTATAATACCCCTCCAAAAATCTATCTTATCATCCATGCAGATTCTTTACTTAGAGCTCTACTCCATACTCTGTTTGGGACAGAAAATATGATACTGAACAAGCCACCTTATCTTAATTAACAAAAGACCACTGGTTCATCTCTTTAAAATCTACTTACAGAGTATAGAAGTATTTTTTCAAAATAGGATGAACAAGATTGACCCAAGAAAAGTGCTTTTAGTGGACAAATGTTTGGTTATTTTTAAAGAGAATTTTATAGGCCATATTTTGCCTTATTTTTTTATGTGTTGGATTTACTCTCCAGCAGGTGAGATGTATTCCATTGTGCAATATAATTTCATCTTTACAATGAATAATAATACTGATGTTTGTATTCTGAGGTAATGCTTGGGCATCAAAAGAAGATTACTGATGGTATAATATCAAGGTCATGTGGAGAGTATGGAAAAGAACTAGGTGTCTAAATATGGTCTAGTTTGTATGTCATACATTCCTTGACAGCTTTGACACAAAACTGGATGAGGCATTAACCTAACTTGTTTTATTCTAAGATTGGAAACCAATTAAAAAGAAGAAAAGAACATACGATGTCATTGCAGAGTTTGGTATTTGGAGATTTTCATGATATAACTAAAGAAAGAAAAGTTAGAATTATCTGAGACCAATATCATGTTGAAATGTTGGTACCCAAAGTGAAGTCCACTAAACAGTTTGCTAGGTAGATTTGATGGTATGAAGGTGGGACATATTACTTATAACAGTAAGGGGGTCATGAAAACATAACCTTGTAGTGTGACTTCCACTAGCATTATGGGCCTGGCCCATTGATCTGCATGTGATAAGAAATTTATCCATAAATATGGGTAAAGAAAGATCACTTTATTCTAATGATACCAAGAAAATGAGAAGATCAAGCCTTGAATAAGTAAGACTGAGATCTGCCAAAATCCTGTTCATGGGTAGAATCTCAATTTCCAGGGATGAACACATCTAAACTAATATTGATATATTGGGAGTTAAAAGAGTTGCCAGAGAGCTCCTATTAATATCAGGCTCTTGGAGCTAATGAGCTGATCCTAATATATTTTAAGGCTTGCAAAATCTACCTATGAAAGACAGATGTATGAGTTTGACTTATTTGTCTTTCATAGAACCAGTCAATCTGGTTTAGAAGTCATATACTTGAGCACAGATTTGTTTGTGCTCTATTGCTGCTTTGCATTTTATTAATAATGGGGTGAATGTGAATAACCTAGCTTTCATTTTCAATATTATTTACTTATATTTTGTCTCTTATTTTTCTACTTGTGAAAAGAAGATAAGGCCAGCAATGATGCTTTGGGGGGCATTTTGATAGGCTAGGATTGTTACATACTAAAAACTCTCATTCATTCTCCATTTATTACTAGTTGTTATGAAGTAGACATAATGGGGATGTGAAGAATTGGTACTCGATAAGAGGACATTGGTGATAAAGAAAGGGAGAGTAAGTGATGACAACCAAAGATTAGTGGCACTAGAGTTGTAACCATCATTCCTGTCCAATTATAAACTAGAAGGGATGCTGAGTAACTCTGAATGACTCTAGGTGTCTCTCTTTTTTCCTTTGGAAAATTTAGTATACTATTTTGGTTATAATTGCAATAATTTGGAAATACTTAGGAACAGCTGTATTGAATTTATAATTCAAGAATTGAAAAGTCTGATGAAAATTTTCCTTATACTGTATTATATAAATGAAGGATATAAATGAAGGACATTTAGCTTGTTCTTCAGAGAGATCTACCAGTGTAAGTAATTTCTGATGAAGATGATATAGGATTAGAAGGGGCATGTTCTAGGATGTCATTTTATTTTACAGATAAACTGAAGTCCAGAAATGTTACCTGAGATACATAGATACATAGAAGCATTAAGATCTTGTCTTTCAGACCTCATTTACAGTGTTCTTCACAGAAAACACTGTTCTGCCTCAAATTTGCATTCTTGAACACATGCTTTTGCTTCCATCAAAGGCACATACATAGATTCTTGTGCAACCATCCAATTATGCAATCTTTTCCTTTACTCAAGAAAAAGGCATGCTGACAGAGGATATGAGAGGCTCCCCAATGCCCATGTCAGTCATAGTACTGTAATGCCAGGTGCCTCATACCTGCAAGTGACAGTCTTTAATACAGAACCTTTCAATTCCACCAGGGAAATGATGCTTTAACAATGCATACTTGAATGACAACCTGAAATTAAAGTTAACATTGAGTATATATATTACAATAACTCAGGGCTTTATACATCTTCATTTATCTGATGTTTCTGTCATATTAATGAACAATTTTGTCCAAAGAATGTGCATTTATCTTTTCACTGCACACTCAATGGAGTAAATTTCTTAATTTTTATGATACTGTTTTAGACTTAATAATACATCGATCTTATAATAAAATTTTGGCCTTCTGTGACCCAATAAATGGCTTTAACAGTAAAGCATTAATGTTAATATAACAAAAGACACTTTACATATGTATAATCATATGTATAACACTTGCATATGTGTATACATGTGTATAAACTCTTTCATTTCCTTGAGCTCTCTTTCAGCATTTGCCATTTGTCAGGCATTATTGTAGGCACTAAGGATACAACCAGGACTACATTCATTAAGACATTGTTGTAAAGAGGAGGAGACAGAAAATAAACCAATACAAATAAAAAAATCATCTTACACAATTAAACAACTTTGTTAATTTATGGTGGGATTCCAAAATTAGTGGGAAGCATGAAAGCTCAGTTAAATATGCTTCTAATAATTTAAATTCAAATGTATATCTCTGTTGCTTTGTCCAGGTGGTAAAAAGCAAACACCAATATTTCAAAGGCCAAGATATGTAAGAATGCCTGAAACAAGGGGAGAAAGTGAAACCTGCTGTTGGCCTCACGGGTTCTGTTGGATTCTCATGAACGGATGCATAGTACGTTCATGTATCTGGGGGTAACCACATGTACCTGGGGTACTTAAGAACACCACTCACAGTGAGCAAAAATGAAAGCAAGAACAGTCTACAGTAGGAACTGTGCAATCTGTATATTTGTACATAAACTGAATACAATGTTTGAATGATAAATATTAATAAAAATACTAATGGGAATTTTAAGCCATAAAACCTCTCTTGGAGTTCTAGTTTTAGATTTTATACTCTTTTACATTTCAAATACTGTCCTAAGGAAAATTATCTTAAAATGTATCTAAGTTGGTAGTGAAGCAAGTACTAGTCAAAAGAAGAAACTATCCCCTCCAAGCTTACATGTTTTATACTCCAGATCTGATCTTAACATTCCCCCACATAACAAGTGGGCATATACTAACAACACAAAGTCATTAAATAATTAAGTTAACCACTATGAAGAAGATAACAACAGCAATATGTTACAGAACCAGGACATTAAAAACCAATTTTCAAATTATTGGAACAATTTGTATTTTTAAAGAAATAAGAGAAACTAGAAAAACAAAACAACAACAAAAAATCCAGTGTGAATAGAAAGGAGCAATTAGAATTGAGAGGGATATTTGAAAAACTGAAATAATTATTAGTGTAAATTACAATGAGCATAGATACAATGGAAACATTGAATTAAATACAGCTAAAGAGGAAATTAGCAAAATGGATGGTAAATCTCAACACATATAATGACAACAGAATGTATCATAGAAAATGGGTAGATAATTTGAAGTAATTTAAAATGATGACATCTATGTGAATTGTTTCTAACTGTGCTTACCAGTCATCATACAGGCAATGATGCAGAAATCAAAAAAATTTTAAATGCCATGGCATTAATACAGTCTACATCTCTCTCCAATAAGTGCCTATAAATAAAAATGATGAGTAGCTTCTATTATTCTTGATAACTGCTTCCCAGGGTTCCCAGGGTTCTTCATACATGTTTTTAAGGCTATTAATTTTAATTCCATCTTACCAATTATGATATTTGGAAATTAGATATGACAAAGCATGCATCTTGTCTTTAGGAAAGTGATCTGGAAGTTATTCTAGTACCTTCTCTCTCATACTACAGCTAAAATTCATAACTCAATTACATGGACACACATAGCCACCAAAGTCCTCCCTCCTTCCCATTCTTCCAATTGCTGGGTCACTTCTGCTAGTAAAGCACACTCTTCTTTTAACAATACTAATAAGACTAATGGGATCATAGTATACTCTGTAATATAGGACAATGCCCTTATTTTTGTTTATTTATCTATTTTTATTTGGTTTTCTAGACAAGATTTCTGTGTCTTTGGAGGCTGTCCTGGAACTAACTGTTGTAGACCAAGCTGGTCTCAAACTCACAGAGATCCACCTGTCTCTGCCTCCCAAGTGCTGGGATTAAGGGCATGCACCATCAACAGCCAACTGACACTGCCCTTATCTTATACTCATGTAGGGTAACATAACTATGGGACAGCTAGCTAATAATAGATGGTTTCTAGAGATGAAAGCATAGGGCTAGATTTAGAATTCTACTGACCACATTAAATAAAAGTGCTATCGAGAATGTGGTTCAGTACTACAATCTTTTCTTAACATGGCCAGGGGCTTGGGTTCAGGCAATGAAAGCACTGAAAAAGTAAAGATAGGAAGAAAGAAATGGAGAAGAATAAATGAAAACAAATTAATTTAAAATAGTAAAACATAAAGTTAATGGAGAGCAAAAGAATATAATGGAAAGAATCAAAATGGAGGGGCAGTGTATTTGAAAGATTAACAAAAATCTTAATTTCTTAATTTTCTAATAATAAAAAACTTAAAATTTTCTCAGGAGACAGAAGCAAGTCAATCTTTGAGACCAGCAACCTGGTCTATAAAGCAAGTGCTGGGACAACCACAGAACTAATACATAGAGAAATTCTGTCTCAAAAAGTCAAAAAAACAAAAAAAAAGAAAAAGAAGAAGAAGAACAACAACAGCAACAACAACAACAAGAAAATTAAAATTCAGCATGGTATTTAGTCTCTACCTACAGATAGTGCACAAAGTAATAATATGCTAATATTATTAAGTAATAATATGCTAATATTTCAAAGCATATTTTTCAGGATAAAGCATCTCTGACATATAAATTTGTTAAATCAAAATCCTATAAATTATAAAGTTATAATAATTATGACAGTGTAAGTGTAGTTAAGATAGATAACATTATCAAACCAATATGATTTGGTTTATTCTCATCAAGTTGATTGACTATGATTCTGCCTGATATACTGAAATAAATAATGTGATGTCATTTCTCCAACAAAGGTACCAACAACACTTAACCAACTATTTTTTTCAAAACTAAGCTCCTCTATTGACCAAGATAGTCAGCATGCATGACCTCAGTTCTCTGGAGATTCTAAAATCCCCAAACTGGTCATCTGAAAAGCTGCATCTAAATAATGACAAAAATTGTTGGAACCCAGTAGACATATCCTATGTACAAGGACTGTATAGTAAAGGGTAGAACAAATTTCAACTCATTCTGTCAAATGACATCTTTTATGAGCAGGCCTGTTTAAATTAGGCCACATCCAGGTTCTAAGGCATGTTGTGCCTTCAGAATGTTAGTGATATAAAGTGGACTTTGGAAATAAATATATCAGGTCATATTCTTGTTTGTCTTTTCTCAGTCAATCTATGATAGAGAGACAGCTTTAAAAAATAATCTATAAACACTGAAATGTACATGTTGTAAATCTTGATTGCCAGAAAGAGAGAAATTTCTAGAAGAGCTAACAAATGAAGAAACCCATTTTGTAGGGGAATAAAAATCAATCATCCCTGGTGATCATTTAAAAAGTTCTTATTAATGATGCCTTCAGAATTCTACTTTGTCCGAACATTCTGGAGATTGGGAGCCAGGTAATAGTTTTCTGTCTTGTCTGAATGACCCGAGGCAGCAACTCCATCTCTATTCACTTAGTTTCAGTTTCTTTCTGTCCAGAGAATGTGCTTATTCTCTTTAATAGCGGGTTCATATAAATTAAATTAATTATTAAATAAGAAATGTCTACTAAGGTACCTGATGAGTTATGTTATTTAAATGATATTATTTTTATCACCACCACCATCATCTCTCAGTAATTAGTCATTCACAAACCTGTTAAATTAATTACAAACAATTATGAATGCCTGGAAAGATTCTGAATGAGATGTTATCTCTGGCCGGGAAAAAATATTGTGAACAAGGTTATGCAATTTTGGGGAGCTGCAAATCACAATTTGCTACAATCATAATGACATGTGAGTAGATCTCAAGGCAAAAGAGCCCAAGAATAACATAGAGTCAAATTTAGGCTCATTAGATAATGACAGGTGAAGGGGGCATGTAAAGAGGTGCTTACTATATGGGTACCACATGTTGTAAGTCCAGAGAACTTGAACAAATTCATTAATTATTTGTTTTAAAGATTTATTTTTGATTGACTGAATGGTGTGTGTGTGTGTGTGTGTGTGTGTGTGTGTGTGTGTGTGTGTGTGTTTAGGACTGTGTGCCTATGAAGGCAATTGCCCTTTAAAGCCAGAAGAGGGTAAGATGTCTTGAAACTGCAGTTACAGACAGTCGTGAACTGCTTGATTTGGTAGCTGGAAAATGAACTTAGGTGTCCTGAAAGAACTGTATGAGCTCTGAACTGCTCATCCATCACCTCAGTCCTCATCTGATGTTTGTTTAGGGGCTCTGTGGGTATGGATAGAGAAGGATTGGGTATCTCTGTTTGTCTTCATGCTCATTAATTTGGCAGGTACCATGCTTTACAATGTTCATTATTTCATGTGATAGAATAGAAAAATATATGTTAATCTTCATCTTTGGTTCTTGGCACATGGCTTGTAAAATCATTGAGATACCCTGAATGATGTTTTGTATGCTAAAGAAATGCCCAGTAGCAAGAGGTACCTAAACAGCCTGGATATAGGGGCTCCTTTCCATGCTTATGCAGTTGGAACCTTGAATTGTATTTAGTAGTCTCTTGGGAGAGGCAAATAATTAGAGGTGGAGATCTATCACCAATGGCCATTGAATTCACCCCCACAGCAAACAAAATCTCCAGAAAACCATAAAGCATGAGTTTTGGGGAGCATCTGGATTGGGGAACTCTTTAAGATATTACTGTGGGGTGCGAATTTGGATTCCTGCCCTTGATATATTAATTGCCCTTTGGACTTTTTCCATTGGTTTGTTTCTGGGATGTATCCATAAATCAGTCTTAGTAAGTTAATTATTACACCTAATGAAGTAATTTGGAAACCCTCAGATTTATTGGTTGTTGGTGAGAAGTAGGGGCAACAACATGAGACTTGGAAATAGTATCTGAAGGGGGACAGGGTTGTAGAATTGAGCCCTTAACTCAAAAAATATCTGACACTACATAGAGTCAGAATTGAGTTGAATTGTAGGGTACCTAGTTAGAGTCTGGAGAGTGGAGAATGTTGTCAGACAGCAATAAGGTCTGTGTTCATTAATTTGGCAGACACCTGCTTCCAAAAAAATTATGTTATTTCCTTAGTGGAAAGGAAGTTCACAACCATATCCCCCAGATAAAGGTACATCTCTGTAATTTTAACCATGATTAGAAAAAGTCAAGCTCATGGAAGATTGGATTCGACATTCTCACTGATGATAAGAAAGGTATTTAAAGAATTAAAGAGTGAAATTCACAAGGAAACCAGGCTAGAAGTGAGGGAAAACCTAGAGGTTTGGTTGCAACAAAGCTAACAGTTAAATCACTTGAATGTACCTTGATCTACAGACTACCTTTCTATAAGCAATCATTTTTACAATAAAGGGACTAAACCTTAGGACTTAGACTAAACCTTAGGAGACATAGTGTGTGATCTGGTTAGCAGGGTGCCAGTAACCTTAAGATGTACAAAGGTGAAGATGGCGTTGCTAACCAGCATCCCACCTTCTTCATCCTGGAATGCTGAGTGCAGCATCTTGAATTAATAGTGCAAAATAAATGTACGCTTTTTTCTTGAGTTTTTCCAGGTGATATATATTATCTGAAAGGGAGAAGATAGGTTTGTGTGCATGCAGAGGGATGGGAGGAGATAAGGAGGGAGGGAAGAGAAACAGACCAAAGAAGGAGGAGGAGATCAGTGGGAGGAAACACATTTATTTCAAAAGCAATATACTCAGCCAGTCATTTTCAGTATTCTTCTTGCTATTACTGAGGCAGAGAAAGAAATAGATGTTAGTAGAGGGTTTCTTTTATCTCTCTCCCTTGGCCGCACCTCCTGCTGACACACTGCCCAGACACCATTTTTCTTTAGCAGTGTGGTCTGCACAATGCTAACTGAGAGGATGGCCTCGGGGCTGCGTGCTGAACTATGAGACAGGCAGATGATGTCCAATCTTGTGTATGGACCATTCTCTTCTGAACCTGCAGGAGTTAGCAGATGGCATGCACATGGCAAGGATACCCATACCAGGTCATCCTGTGCATTTGACAAGAGACATTTATATGTTAGAATGTCTGGAGTATGTGGCCACCTTCTCGAAGAGCTTTGGAGGGTTTTTGTGGTGGCAGTTGTGTTATTTTCCCAGCATCTGTGCTTTCAAGACCCCCCACACACACACACTTATCCAGAGCAAACACTCTGCTTTAGATCATAAATTCTCTCAAGCCCATATGTGTAGCATCTGGCAGGTGAATATTGGGTTTAGTGTTTGTCTGTTATGATTTTTGTTTATTTGCTTGTTTTGCAAAACAAATGTTGGAATCAGAGTATGAAGGGGGCATATCAATGTAAGGCTCCTGCTTTCTGGCCAGCTTTTCTGGTTCAAGTGCTAACAGATATGTGAGAATTCAATGTCAACATTTTCTTTCTCTGGTTTATATAGTAGCATTTCAAAGACCTTACTTTCCAAGCCGCTAAAAAACAGAACAAGCAAACAGCAATAGCAAAAACATACCAGGCTGTAGTCTCTATTCTGGCTGTTCCTTTAAGTACTTTGTCAAATTTTGTTTTGCTCTCCTGTAAGTCAAAAGTTTGTATCTTCTTCATGGTATATCTCTTGGCTTATGATTTAGTATAAAATCCAAAGGAAGATAGAAGAAGGGGAGGTCTGATTTCTGGGGTGTTGGGAATATAACAGCATACCAAGTGTTCCTACAGGATCTTTGATGGATTATGAATTTAATAAATAAGATGGCTTCAACTGTGAAATGTGACTCTTCCTTTCTGGAAGTCATTTAGAAATTCTAGGTGATTTCTGTTGATAAATAATGTTCTTTAAACTATTCGTTATGTTCAGAGTTTCTAAAGATGCGTGACCTGGGGGTGTGGAAGTTTGGGACCAGGGAAGGGACACCTCATTTCCACCTACAGTTGCTATTGTACCTTTCCTTTATAATGATATTAATTAGTGCTATTTAGAGTAAAAACAGAGTTTGGCTATTAAAAGCACAAAATAGACATTTCAATTTTTATCATTTGCCATTTCTAGAACAATTGCAAGTATTTTATAAAAGGTAATGACTGTGGCTCTCTTCAAGATTTATTAGTAGTGTCTGGCACACAGTGGGTGTTGAGGAAACACTGAAGGTGCCTGTGTGTGTATACATGGCTGTTGACTCATCCATGAAGGTATAAGACTACTCAACCCACATACCACTCACCTAGAATTAGAAAAGCACTATAATTTAATCTGAGCTAGCTCTTGTCTCTGTTGGAGCCTTTAGAGTGAGTGAGTTGGTTCTTAAGGATCATTCTCTCTGTGTTTTTTGTTTTTAAGGCAGCTGGTTGGTTTGTAATCAGACTTTGTCCTATGGATTTTG
This sequence comes from Cricetiscus sungorus, assembly GCA_030556225.1. NCBI lineage: Eukaryota > Metazoa > Chordata > Mammalia > Rodentia > Cricetidae > Cricetiscus > Cricetiscus sungorus. Next base: position 75,549,653 of record JANBXA010000651.1, read on the forward strand.
CTTTAAAAAACCTACTCACTATTTCAGCAACCCTTGAAAACTGACAGCAACAGAGCTGGCAGAACGTCAGGAATGATTCAAAAACATGCCAATAGTGAATATTCCCCTGCAGAAAGACTACAGCTTTGGTATATCTCCCCATCTGGGTTAGTTAGTGTTCTCTCTGAATCTTTTAGAGCTACTATATTAGCTGTATTTATTCATACTGTGGTCCCCACCAGGCTTATAGTCTGGCCTTGGTACAAGAGTGTCCAGTCTGACAATACTTGTCCCTTGATTGCAAAAGGACTTTGGAACTCTTCTTGTTAGGTGTCAATCTGGAAATTGACTCCTCAGCATAGCATTCAGTCTCTGATAAGATGGTTTTGTTGTTGTTTTTTTCTTGTTCTAGAATACAGATGGCACTGTGGGGGGCACTTCAAGGAAAGACTATTATTATTTGGGATCAAAAGGAACATCAGCTCTGAATTCCACCCTGGAATTCAGTCTGGATTGTCTTACTGCATGCTCACCTCACAGCTCATTATGTAAAGGATTTACTTTTCTTTTTCTGCTTTTGAATGCAGTCTTGTCTTTAGTTAAAAACAAATATTTGTAGCTTTAAAGGACTTCAGTTTATATTTTTCAGATTCATAATGTTGAACGTTTACTCTGCATGGTGAAAATTTACATATTCTTCGAGGCAAGCAGGTCTCTGTTTTGAGACAAGCCTGGTCTGCAGAGTTCCAAGACAGATGCAAGGAAAATCTGCCTTGAAACAAAAATAACTAACAGTTTTACTTCTAAAGAGTTTTATCCATTGCATTGGTTATTGATCATATCTATCCATTTTGGCTTCCCTTCAAAGTTAAGGAAACCAAAAAGAAGAGGGGCACAGAGAACAGCAGAGTAAAGAGGAAAAGAATGGAGGAGAGCTGTGAAATGCAGAATCCTGAGTGTGACATAACTAGTGCAGGCATCAACTCACAGTAGTTAGGGTTATATATGCAAGACCTGCTCATAACCAAGCCAGGCAAAATTTCAGCACTGATGGACAAGGGTCTCCCAGGTCCTACCCCAAGAGGAGGAGCTTTTGGCAGCTGATGGCTGCTGAGGGAGGGCACTCATTCCCTTTGTAATCAGGATGAACTCTTTTCCTTGTCAAAATGCATCAGCTAGAACCCCAAAGGTCAAGTGAATCCAACATATTGTGAAAACCAGATCCTGTGGAGCTCCTCTCCTGTGGCTGATGGTCAGATTCCCCTATTTTTCTGTCTCTTCATTCATTCTTTGATATGAGTTGTAGGTGAGAGATGATGGAAAGAATTTTGTGCGGAGAGCTGTTCAGTTATATATTGTGTTTAAAAATCATGTTTGCTGAACAGAGGTGAACTAAAAATAGCTTTTTTATATATCTTGCAGTTTTAATCTCTCCTTGCTCTGAGAGACACAAGTGATATTTACTTTCTAAATTATCATCTGTAGATTTATTACATTTTAAAAATAATTACAGAGCATATTTGTGTAACTATTTTCCCCTCAAAACATATTTTCAAACATTATTTTATTTAATGTAACAGGGCAGGTCCAGAGAAAGGAGATGGCAGGTAACTATTTTGTATTGGAAACTGCTAAGTATTGGCAAGAGACAGAAGTGACTGGCAAGAGACACTTTATAAGGCCCAGAAGTGACAGAAAAGTCACAAATTCTGTGTATCATACTGCAAACATGAGAAAATAGTCTATACTTTATGTGCATGGATAAGATCATGGTGTCCATGGTATTATAGACCGGGAGAAAATGTATGGCGAGCAAATCAGAATCAAACTCCTGGGTCAGGAAATTGGGTAGAGGGATAGGATTTTAGTATAGTGCTTAAGTTTTTCATCATCACACAATGTTTGAACTCAAACAAAACAAATCATTAGTTTTATGACTTAATACTATGATTTTCACTGAGCATATGTAATAAATCACAATTCTCTTTGTAGCAACATGTCAACAAATATGGAAAAACCATGAATGTATTTAGTAGAATATGGCAATTTAAGTCTTAGACATGTAACACCCCATTCTTTCTCTCACCCTACACTATCCTGTTGGGTCAAGTGAATACAAATGTATATACACAAATATGTATATATATCAATCTCATAGACGATAGACATAAAATATATGTGGTGTCACCTTCTACGCACACATACAACATACACATTTGTATTATACATGCAAACTAGGAAACATTTGCATTGACACAGGTAAGTAAAGGAAACATACATATTGACATATTCACAATTTCAGATTAGGAGTTTCTCTTGATCATAATCCAACAACAAGTAGTCATAAAACCATATTAGGTAAAGTGAAAATGTATAAACTTATTATTGAGAAAGATAGGGTAAGGAATTGTGAACAATAAGCAAATCTGTCATACAACTGCCAAGTAGGCTGGAAAGACAAATGTGTATTTTTGTATATTTAATAACATTGATAGGATTTTATCCCACAAACACAGCCAACCTTTAGCCTTACTTCTTATCTTTACTTGTATCTCTTTGAGAGTCTCACTCAACTCAACTTAGGCGGGCTTGAGCACAGACTGCTGCTGGACAGTGTGCCAATTCAACTTTAGAGCTATAAAAAGTATTTTTTTTTAGTGTTTTTGTTTACTGCCCTGTGTTTCTGCTTACTGCCCTGTATTTCTGTGGTCCAATAAGGGAAACATATACACTATAGGTATTGGCTTCATGAGGGTTTTTATTGCTGTGAAGACACACCATGACCATGACACTATTATAAAGGAGAACATTTAATTGGGGTGACTGGCGTACAGTTTGAGAGATTTAGTCCATTATCATCACGGTGCTACATGATGGTGTGCAGGAAGATATGGTGATGGAGAAGTAGCTGAGAGTCCTACACCTTGACCTGAAGGCAATAGAGAGTTGTCTGAAACACTGTATATGGGTTGAATATATGTGAGAGCTCAAAGCCCTTCACCAAAGTGACACATTTTCTCCAACAAGGCCATACCTACTCCAAAGAAGTGACACCTCCTAATAGTACCACTCACTATGAGCTTATGGTAGCTAATTACATTTCAAACTACAACAGATATTTATTGTCTCCAAGAGAAATTGTTAGAATGGTCTGACTCTTAGCCACAGCCAAGGACATCCTATCCTAGAAAGATGAACGTTGATTGATAGATGCAAGAATAATCAATGGTTGCCATTGTATTCCAGGAAAGTTGGGTTGCTTTTTGTCACTCAAAATTAATATGGCAATATTTAGTTATTTGCCATGCATAGAGGCTATACTACCCATTGGAATTTGAGTTAGGGGTATAACAGAATGATAGAGTTCTGCACAGGTATGGAAATGGCTATATATTCAATTCTTTCTGCCACACATAGAATATACACACATGCATAAGCAAGCAAACGAATGAAATAAAGCCTCATTATAAAAATTACCAAAGAAAAAATTCACTTCTTAGTGTATATGACATACTTTAGGAAAATACATTAAATAGGATAACTTATTAATGCCAAAATTTCTTATATTTTTAAGATGGTGAAAACTACAAAATCAGTACTCTGATAAACTCAAATTTTGGTGAGGTCTGGCTTTTCTATTCATGAAGGAAAACTTCTACCAGTGCTTTCACATGGTGGTAGAAACAAGGCAGTTCTCCAAGGCCTGTTTCAAAAAAAAAAGGGGGGGCCTTAATCTCATTGGTCATAGTTGTACCTTCATGATCTAATCACCTCCCACAAACCCAGAATACCAATGGCTTCTTTTTCAAATTATTTATTCATTCATTTTATGTGCATTGGTGTTTGGTCTGCATGTATGTCTGTGTGAGGTGTCAGATTCTCTGGAGCTGGCGCTAGATGGTTATGGGCTACCATACAGGTGCTAGGAATTGAACCTGGTCCTTTAGAAGAGCAGTCAGTGCTCTTAACTACTGAGCCATCTCTCCAGACTCCTAATGGCTTCTTATTGGTAACTAGTTTTCAAGAACTCACTTTCAAAGTTGGGAGTCTCAAACATCCAGTTCCCTGTGAGGAACAGAGCTATTCCTATTAGTTAAAGGCAAAAGTAAGGTGAGTGGACTTTGACATGCTGAAACACACTTGATGGAAGAGTGAATAAATGAACGAATGAATGAATAATAAAGTAATTGCATTTGTAAATACCAACAATATTCATTTTCTTATATTGCTATATTTAATCACATGGTGTAACTGGTATGCTAAGGAAATAACAGTGATTGGAAGAGAAGATCTGAGTACAGTAAGTTTGTGTTTGCTATTTTATGAATGAATGAATAAATAAATGGATGAATGAGAGTGAATTTCAGACAGAGGGGCATAGGCCTTTTCCTTGTGGTGTGCACTGTATAAAGAGGCAAGCTAGTGATAACCTTGAGCCACGTACAATTGTATCAATTAGCAAACAAGACCCAGGTTCTGCTAAATGTGTGCTATATAACACATGCAGTTATAAAGACTTGCAAACACACAATGACTACTCAGAAGAGTGACAAATTCCTGATGGATGAATGACTTCAAGTTAAGCTCCCTCCAACAACTCAGTTAACACTAGTGCTCTTAACTGGCTAAAGAAAGTTACAGAAAATACTGGAGTGGTAGAATTTTCTCCATATATTATTAAAGAATTGTCCCAATTTTGTTTGGCATTCATTGAAAGATTGCCCATGGCCCCAAAGTCCAGGACTAGGAATGTAAGCTTAGGCAGAGCAAGTATTCTTGGAAATGATTGCTCTGTGATATTTGGACTTCCTTGATTAGCTAGGACTTTGTCATTGTATAAGCTATCTAATATGTGTTTGAGTAAATTGGGAAATTGCATTCCCACATATTGAGTCATAAGCTAGTAAATAATTTTTTCTATCTAGTATTTTGAGCTTTGTGAAAACATCCATACAATACTGAATACATGAATGTCATCTTTCTTTCCATTTGGTCATACTAATACAATTTTCAATATATATATATATATATATATATATATATTATTGTGAATATAGATGAAAATTTACTATGACACACTTAAATATATGGATTCTGTTTACCACCTCGAATAGAAACTTGGAGACATTCCCACAGTCTCACAGACACCCGATTATATAGATGCCAATAACAATTTTATTTTACTTGCAAACCTATGCGATGAAATTGCATTAGGAAAGCACATATAGAAAACAAAAAACAACAAAACAAACCCTCCATGTAACCTTATTATTTTAGACCAATTCAAGAAATGAAAATAATTAGTGGCTGACACAAAGTGACATATGTTGGGAAATGATATACAAAAGATTAAACTGGTCATCGGATACAGTGGTTAAATCATCTTCAGAAGAGGAACATTCTGCAGGACCCTGGATCAGACAGAAAAGGCTGGAGTGAATTAGAGAGAAAGTAGCTATAGCCCAACTAACTTCCCTTCCCTTTCTGGGGTCCAGTTGGCTGTCCTTCTATTGTTTGCCTCAATTCTTCCTTAGAGGGCCATGGTATTTTGAGTTCAAGCATGTCCATTCCAATCTTTGTGTTATTGGTACCATGTAGTAAACACTCACTAGTGATTCCTCAATGGATGAATACTTCATTGGTGACTGGTAGGTGCCACATTGACCTAAATCTATATCCTTTTTAGCAAAGCAGCTTGGGGAATTAGCACCCTTCCCCCCAAGGAGGCGGATGCCTAAAAGCCTTATCAAAATTGTTCTGCATGACCTGGGACAGAAGCACTGGCAAAGCTCTGAGCCACAGAAACGGCAAGAGTAATTTTAGGTCATCAGAATGTCATTTCCCTAAGTGGAATAACTAGTCTCTTGCTGGTTGGAAATCAAGTGTATTCTTGTCAGAGAGCCTTCGATACAGATACTGGCGAAGGCCTTGCGGGTTTGAACCGAAGCTTTTAGCTCCCCATTCTCCTAGCACAGGATTTGGATCCACATTTAAAATGGAAAAAAAAAATGCTATTTAAAAATATCTGATAGCCCATTAAAGTTCATCGCTCTGTCATCTTACCGTCTCCTCTCAAAAGCAAGTGCCAGGCTGCCTTGCTCTCGGCTGGAAGCAGCTTTTACACTGACATAGCACACAAAGGCTGATTGTCTCTTTGCGAAGGGGTATGATCTTCCCATCTCGGAATAGGTCACTTTTCAGAGAGCATTGTTCCGAGCCAGCTAATTTCAGCCTGATCATTTCCTTCTGTTCAATCTTCTAAAAACGCATCCACTTTTGTAACTTGAAATTCCCCTCTGATTTTTTTTTAACACTTCCTTCCTCTCTCTAGTACAGTTTTCTTTGCCCCTGTCCAGCAGATCCTGGTGCTATCTGGACCTCTGAGTATTCTGGCTAGTATGTGTTTTCATCTATAGAAATAAGCACTGTTTACACGTGTGGAGGTTACTTTCCTAGTTGTGACAAAATAATCTGTCCAAACAAACTTAAGAAAGAAAGGGTTTATTTGGCTGACAGGTAGAACAATAGTCAAGAAGGCGTGGTGGTAGACTGTGAGGCTGTGGTCACATGGTATCCAAGGTCAGAAAGAATAGAGCCATGATACACACTTTAGCTCAACTCTGTTCCTTGTCATGTTTTTAAAATTAACTTATTTAAATATATTTGACAATTAGGGTGGGTCTTCCTGCTTCAACTATCTTGATCTAGATCACTAGTTCTCAACCTTCCTAATGCTGCAACCTTTACTATAGTCTACATTTCCTCATATCGTGGTGAACCCAAACCATAAAATTATAACTGAATTTTTGCTACTTTTAAGAACTGTAATATAAGTCTGGCATTGGTGGTGCACTCTTTAATCCTAGCATTTGGGATGCTGAGGCAAGTGGATTTCTGTGTGTTCGGGGCCATCCATCTTGGTCTACAGCAGATTGCAAAGCTACACAGAGAAACCCTGTCTTGAAAAACCAAAAAAAAAAAAAAATATAAATAACTGTGTTTACCAATGTTTACCAATGATCTTAGGTGATCCCTGTGAAAGGGACATTTAACTCCAAAGGGGCCACAAACCAGAGGTTGAAAAGCACTTATCTAGATAATTGTCATCTGCATAGAGGCTTGTCTCACAAGCAATTCTACCCCTTGTCAAGTTGACAATATTAACTATCATTATCACAATGAGCATACTTTTTGCAAGTAAGTGAAAGAAGTAGATGGGTAGGATTGGCCTTAAATGATGATCATGCTGTCCACATGTGTGTGATACCTCAAAAGGAAGAAAGTTGTGTCTTTCTTACACCCTCATTTTCTTTCCTAAGGTTTCTCTGATACTTGACTAAGTTCCTAGAAGTTTCTTTGCTTCCACTAGGGCCCACACAGATGTTTCTGTATAATCGAGTATATATCATGGCAATGCATTTTTAATTAAGACAGAAGTAGCTCTTTTCTTCTCTCTTACCATCACGTGCTATCTTCCACTCTACTCCAGATATGTAAACATTCCCTTTACTATACACTCATATTTACTTGCCGTGGTATCCTTTGCTTTTTTGCTGGATGAATCATCTTTCTACAGTGTTGTTTCTATAACCACTGTATTCTCTAAGCACCACATTCTAAGTCACTCAGTTCCCCTTAATTCCTGCTTAATTCTTCATGGTGCTGTTGTGACATTTGAGTTACTGTGTAACAATTTGGCTGTGTTCAAACCTTTTGTGAGTCAGGACTACTTGTTTTTCTTTATTCTTTTTTCTGTTCTGTTCCCCCCCCACACACCTCTTTGACTTACAGAATGCCTATATGTACTAGGTACTCAACAAACATAAGCATTTTTCCATTAGCTAGGTCACCCTTTTAAACATTATTCCTTAATGCCTGACTATAATTTTAATTTTTTTCTTTGGTGTCTCTTTGAGGGATTCAACTTGGGTACATACATGCCTTAATATCAGACTCAGGAACAGGTCTGTTTTATTTCAAAACAATGGATAATATCTGGCTACAGTTTGATAATCACTGATGTTATGTGCAAGTTTTTCCTGCTGCCAGTCTGGTCCCATTCTTTGTTCCTCCCAGCCGGCCACCTTGGTGCCATAAGTAGCTAGTTGTTTTCCCCCAACCAGCCTGTTCCCACGGCCACGCCAGCCCCAAATAACAAGCAGAGACTCTGTATTTGATACAGTGCTGTTGGCCAGTTTCTATCATTGTTTATTGGCTAGCTCTGTCTTAGTGATTAACCCTTTTCTACTATTCTAAGTATTTCCATGTGGTTCATCTTACCAGCTAGAGAGGCTGGCTGGCGGCCTATCTCTCCGGGCTCTCCATGTTGACTCTTCCTTCCTACTTCCTCTTTCTTCCTTGTCTCCTAGCCCCGCCCATCTTGCATTCCCATTGGCCCACAGTGGTTTATTTATTAACCAGTATGAGAAACATATTTACAGAATAACATCTCCCATCACACTGAAATTATAGGTAATTGTTACCTGTAGGTATTGAAAACAGTGTGCATACATGTATATGGCATGACTGGTGATTTTTCTCATTGCATTTTACTTTTGAGATTGCATTTCACAAAGCAATAATTTATTGTGGGTTGTCCAATTATTGCAAAGCAGAGAAAGAAAAATTTTAGTTTTTATTTTTTTTTCTGAATGCTATAAAATTGGCAAAGAACAAACTGGAATGAGAAAACAACTTTCTAGGCTCAAAGATCAGTTAGGCTTTGTTGTTTCTGGTTTGCATGTTTTCCATCTACTTAAGAGTTCTGGAGTTCTGAAAACTTAGACTTTCGTGTGCTTGTTCATTTGTTTCTCTAAAGCAACATCAACTTTACATTGTTTTTGTTTAGTAATGTGTTCTGATGGGGTAGCTGCAGTCTGTGGCTCTAGAGAAGAGGTTTCATGACTAAATTTTTTTTTTTTAATTTGTGGCATGATATTTTAAGCACAATCCTTCCGATGAAAATTTAAAAGGTTGGCATGTTAGGGCTGACCTTCACACAGAATGAATCCAATTTGTCATTTCTGATGCTTGGAGAGACTTCTATGAGAATAGTCCCCCCCATAATTATTTTTTTAACAGTTCTTACTTAGTTTTTATTCATAATCATAAACTTAACTGCAATCCAGCTAGACTTGGAGGGGAATAAGGAACTATGGAACCCAAACAATTTCGATAGAGCAGAGATTACAGGGCATTGCGAGCAGATGGGGTGGGGGATGCTCTCCCCAGCTACAGAAGGAATGGTCTGGTGGGTAAGAAGCCCGCAAGTCAGAACAATTAGAGTTGTCCATGGTCGGAAATGATGATCTTCTTGCTGGTCTTGCTATCCTTGGCCCCAAAACGCTCCACAATGTTCATTCCTTCTTTCACCTTACCAAAGACCACGTGCTTGCTGTCCAGCCACTCTGTCTTGGCGGTGCAGATAAAAAACTGGGAACCATTTGTGTTTTGTCCAGCATTTGCCATGGACAAGATGCCAGGACCTGTATGCTTCAGGATGAAGTTCTCATCCTCAAATTTCTCTCCATAGATGGACTTGCCTTCAGTGTGGTTATGGCGTGTGACGTCACCACCCTGGCACATGAATCCGGGGATAATTCTATGAAAGGAGGAACCCTTGTATCAAAATCCTTTCTCTCCCATGCTCAGAGCACAAAAGTTTTCTGCTGTCTTTAAAAATTTGTCTGCAAATAGCTCGAAGGAGATGCGGCCCAGGGGCTCGCCATTGGCCGTGATGTTGAAGAACGAAGAACACAGTGGGGTTGACCATGGTTGCAGGAAGAAGCAACAGGGGACAGTGGTGTCTGCAAAGCCTTATTCCTGATTTCTATGCTATGGCTTTGTGTAAGTGAACTCCATAGTGCCTGGAAGTGGCCTAAAGAAGAGTAGGTAGAATACAATTACCATGTCAAAGTGAGTGACTTTCTCTCAGTGCAATGGAGACTTCTAGAAAGGCAGACACCCCTACTGCTCTTGTGTGCAACAGTTGGTGCAGCAAAGGCCCATAGAGAGGCAGAGGCACAGCATCTCATAGAAACAAGCTTTGCACATATTCTGCTTTCCTTCACGTTTGAATCATTAAACCTTGCTAGATGAAGGAAGACACTGAGCATCAAAATATGGAGGCAGCAGGATAGTGGGGGATTAAATGTACCCTGCCCCAATTTTGTGTCTTTTCAAACCCTCAAAATATGTCTTTATCTGAAAGGAGGTCACATGGTACAGGATAGACCATATTCCAGTATGAGTGATGTTCTTATATGGGAAAGAACATAGGGTACTCACAAAGATAAAGGATACTGTGTAAGGATGGCCCCAGGAAGATGGAGACATTGGCCTGTGCAGCTCTAAGGCAAGGAATAAAAGGATTGCAGGCAGCACCAGAAGTATGAGAAACATATACCATAGACCTTCCCTCAAACCTTTAGAGAGAACATGGCATCACAAGTAACTTTACCCTTAGCCTTTGGGCCTCCAAAAGTGCAAGAGAACAATGTAGTTTGAAAACACTTTGCAGAGTCTTGCATGGTAGCCTCAGAAAATGAGCAGGAGTGTCAGTCTTGACAAATTTACTCATGCTTTAGGTGTGAACTAGACAAATGCAGTCCTCAGTGATCAGTGAAAGTATGTAGTATATATACTGACTTTGGGAAGAAGGGTCCAGATTCATCGTTAAACAGAGCATGGGCATTGCTTAAAAAGAAAAAAAAACAAAAAAAAAGTATTCTTGTATATGAGGATGTATGTGTACATGTATGTGTGTGTGTAGTTAGCTTTATGTGCTTATATTTCTCTTTCTGTTAATTTTTAGGATAACAATTAAATTAATTGTTTTTCATTGTGGAATTCCTTAAGCTTTGTCTCCCTTACTATCTATCTCTTCTTACTTTCTCATGACATCTTTCTGTTTTCCTTATCTATGTATTCACCTCTCTGTCTCTCTCTGTGTCTCTCTGTCTTTTCTCTCTCTCTCTCTCTCTCTCTCTCTCTCTCTCTCTCTCTCTCTCTCTCTCTCTCTCTCTCTCTCTCTCTCAAGGTTTTATTGCTCTGATAAGATACCATGACCATGGCACTCTCCTAGATTTACCTGAGGCTGGCTTACAGTTCAGAGGTTTAGTTCATTATCATCATGATGGGAAACATGGCAGCATAGAGTACTACATTTGGATCATCAGACAACAGGAAGACAGTGAACTAGTACACTAGGCTTGGTTTAAGCTTCTGTGATCTCGAAACCTCCCCCCAGTGATACACTTCATCCATCAAAGCCACACCTACTCTAGAAATGTCACAACTCCTAATAGTGCCACTCTCTGAACCTATGGGGGCTATTATTTTTTAAACCAAACACACACACACACACACACACACACACACACACACACACACACACACTAAAACCTATTTTCTACAAATGAGAAAGATCACATAGCATTTGTCATTTTGAGTCTAGCTGTTTACCTTGACAAATTGATTCCTAGTTACCTCTATTTCCCTGTAACTGTCATGCTGTCATTATTCTTTATGGCTAAGTAATGTTCCATTATGTATATGTATAACATGCTATTTATCAGCTCATCTGTTGATAGACAACAAGGCTGCTTCTATTTCTTAACAAAGAAGAGCATTGACATTTTAAGGAACACAGAAAAAGTAGCTACAGGGATTAGGAGACCTTATACCTCATTTTGAATCTGGGGAGAGTTGAGATGTTGGGGAACCCTAGATATTAGGTAGAAGGTACCATTTAAATAGTGGTAGTGCTGCATAGACAAGGAAGCCTAAAGAAAGATGTGCATGGTTCGTTCATTCATTCATTCACCCATTCATTCATTTATTTTCATTCATTCCTTGACAAAAATGTTATTTTTATTGATACTTGTTCTGAAGAAATCCCTGCTGGTAATCCTATTTCAGTTGGACACAATCAGTGAGCCACTAGTAATGTGTGAAATGAGTCCCTAATCCTGGCATATGATCATATGGGAGTGGAGGACTGATTTTCCTAGCCCAGGAGCAACCCCAACAGTAGGCCAGGCATAGAAATTTCTGCTGCTTTGGCTCCACTTGTTTAAAATCACAGTGGGTCCTGTGCACTTCAACTCTGCTGGACCTTTGACTCCAAAGGGAGAACTAAGCTGAGACAAATTATTTTTCAAAAAAAATATGTAAGGACACAGAGGCACATGCTCTCTCCAACCCCAAGAAAGTTTCTTCCCCTAGGAACCATACACTTCCATGGCAATGAAATCAGAGCAGCAGAGGATTTGCATGGGGTCTGTGATCATTCTGGTGGCAACCACTTAATACAGTCACCTGAACACCAGCAGAACACGATGATTTTGATCAGATGTTGAGGAAGTACATAACAATGCTGGGAGGTCCAAAGGTGACGATGTGGAATCAAATCTGGCACAGTATAATGTTCTGCATGTGTCTATTGTGCATCTTGACAGTAATGTGCAAGATGGATAGATTAATGGATAAAGTGCTGTTTCCAATTTTCATCCTTACTAAGTGCATTTTTGAAGTGTATGCTTTCAAGTCATGTTTTGCTAGATGAGATAGGAATTATATGTGTTGACATGAGGTGAAAAGAATATGATACTACCTAATTTCTTTTCCTCACTTGGTTCAAAACCTGATGGCTAATGGGGGTGAAATAAATTAAAGTTACGATGTAATATGGTGTGTTATAGAGTATGGCATCTGAGAAATAACATGGGGTTAAGGATAGAAATGAAAGGAACCATTTCTTCCCTGGGAGAACTCATATATTAACATTTACTGGAGAAAGAAATGTTAAAAACAAAAAAAAAGACAACCACAGCAAGTTATAATCTATCGGGGGGGGGGTAGGAAAGAAGGCCAGGACTGTGGGATTAGAAAGTAACAAAGAAACCCTAGTTTCTATATGGATTATAAACAAATACTTTGTTGTGAATAGTTATCAGACTAATTCCATGGTGAATCTAGGGGGGCAGACAATCAACAAGTGTGCTATAATGATACAAAGTACTTGAGTAATGAGCTGGAGACCTTTACTTGGCAGGAATAAAATTAACCCATGACTTTCAAAATTCGGTATAGAAAGAAAGCTATTGAAGACTTAGATAAGTATGGTGCTTTGATTCTGTTTGGAATACACCAAGGAAGGACATGGGGTGACCTTGAATATGGCTCTAAATGCTAATTCTGTCTTATTAATCTGCTATCTCCTACTTTACATCTACTGACAGTTCCAACTTTTGTGTGTATGTGTGTGTGTGTGTGTGTGTGTGTGTGTGTGTGTGTGTGTGTGTGTGTGTTGGTGGTGAGGGTGTTCATACCTCATACCACCTTCAAAGTGAAAAGTTAGTAAACAAGATTCAATCATTTCCCTTTGGTGCAGAGGAGACATGTGAAAGAAAGATAAGACTTTTATCTGTGAGGTGGTGGTGGCTCTGTGGTAGCAAAGATGTGTATTGCCATTTTGAGAAGAAAGATGTCAGCATATGTGATTGTCTGGATGGTGTGACCCTTGAGCATACATGAACCATAGAAACAGCAGTCAGGTGGCCACTAACTACAACCTTAAGTAAACACATGTACAAAGAAACTTCCCCCCATACATATCAAAAGACAACTTCTAGGCCTTCAACTCAAGAAAACTCATTTCTTTCCAATTTCATTGCCAACATTTGAGAGGATTTCTTTTTCATTTTTCAAAATATATTATGGAGGAATTTAATCTTTGTCAGTTTGACCTTTTTCTTATATTTGCAACAAATTGGTATCTGTTCCCCTTGAAGACTGTCTGGTGTGTACTTCATGGTATAGGCAGGAAGGATTACAGTTCCATGTGGAGACACATAATGTCTGTTTAAAAAGGAGAAAGTATCCTTAGACCATAACAAATGATCAATAAGTGTGTATGAAGGAGAGAAATCACAGCCAACTCACTTGCCACGTGATTTTGCAGACTGTGGCCTTATTAAAGTACTTGGTAGTGTGCTGCTTTTGTCTGGAGTGGATAATTGTGTATTAGGTGCCTCTACATGGAAGAGGCATGTAGTTGCAAGTGTGGAAAACTTCCCCAAAGCTATGGCAACAAGGGTGCTATGCATTTAGAAAGACATAAAACAAATAGGCAGGGCAGGACCTAAGTAAATCCCATGCACCTGGCTGCCACATTGCCATTCTAGTTCTTTCCATTCATCTTCTCTCCCAGTTGAGGTGTTTCTGAGGTAAATTGAATCTCAACCTCACTGACCTTCGCAATAAGAGTAAATGGTTAGAATTTGGAAAGAGAACAGAAGAGAGCCACTTTTGTGCTCTGGTGTAGACTTCAAGGCAAGATGGAAAAGCCAGAGCTTCATGGCACAGGTGGGGAGGTCATATGAGGAGGACTGCATGGAATAGGGATGATGGCCTGATGAAAGAGAAGCTAGGTTGGAAGACAGATCCTCATCTCTGCTTCATTCTGGACAAAACTTAGTCTCAAAGCCCAACAAAGATTATGGAACTGATGGAGACAGATAGTATTCTCTACTTGCTATCAAAATTCACATTCCAGGGCTGGATAGATGGCTTGGTATGTAAAACACTTGTACAAGAGTGTGGACTAGAGTTCTGAACCCTAGAAGGCACTAAAAGCCTGTGATATAAATAAATCTCTTTGTAGTCCTTCTGTTCTTACAAGGGTTAGGGAGGGATGGGAGGAAGATGGAGAGTCAAAGGCTGTCTAGCACCCCAACGCTGACTGACACTGTCTCAAAAACATGGAAGGAAAGGCCTAGCACCCAAGATTGTAATCTGACTGTTATACTGTTCAGTTGCCCTCACCCCTACCTACCAACACACATTCACTTGGACATGAACACACAATAGCAATTCCATAAACATAAATATCATAAACTCTTTTTAGCCTTAGTCTTTTTAGGTCCAGTTGCTTAGAAATACCTCACACTGACAGTAGGGACAGTGTATACAGCAATGTGGTGACACTTCCATATTTTCCCTTAATGTATCCCAGGAGCACAGTAAGCATGACTTTTTCTTTTTATCTCTGACACCTCTTCCCATGTGTCATGGCTATCTTGACCTATGCTTTCCTAATATTTGAATGTATTGTTTTGTAAATTGCACTTTGAAGATCCCTTTAAATTTCCCTCTGTGAGGTATTGAAACAGATTTTTAGCACTCCTTAAATAATTACTACTTTTTCAGATTGGCCTTTGCTTTTGATAAACTTTTACTTAGTTGTTTGTAAAGAACTATGTTCCTTTCATGTGAGAATAGACTCAGTAGTGGAAGGAAGAGAACATTTTTTGTGAGCATTAGAAAGAGCAAATGCAAAGCCATGTCTTTGCTGTTTTATACCTCAGTATAATCTGTCTTCCCCAGAGCATGGAAGAGAGGAACATCTAAGTCCATTAGGCCTTTGTTCTAATGCTTGGAGAGGTCAAGATGCAAATCCTGAGACTTCTGGGATCACTTCTGAATCACCTAAGATTCCCTATTAGTTCTGGAGGTCCATAATATTAACAAAGGACTTCTCTGTACTTGCACATACTTTCCTACCTCCTTATCTCTGTAAGAAATGGACATCTGAGTTGGCCCTGAGAAACATGAAAAAGGACATTTGTAACATTTCACCCACCCATCATCTTTACAATCCCAAGTGAGTGTTCAATGTACTTTATTAAAAACAAATTTGTTTTGGATGGAATGACATGCACAATGGTTTTGGGTTTAATCTCATGATTGCATTCACTTGGTAGAGTGGTACTCATTTACAATCCCAGGATACAGGAAGAAGAAGAAATGGGATCCTAAATTCAAGGTTATCCTTCAATGCATATAAAGTTGAAGGTTAGTCTGGGATATGTGAGATCTTATCTTGGAGATGATGATGATGATGATGTGTGTGTGTGTGGTGATTAAATAAATGAAATAATTATGAAAATAATCAAATCCACAGAAAAGTAAATAGAGTAATATAAATATATGGAATATTTAGAATTATTTCTCCTGGAATAAAAGATAGTTCTGTATGTGTGCGTGTGTGTGTGTGTGTATGTGTGTGTGTGTGTATATGTTTGTGCTAAAACTTAGTTTAAACCTTTTCAAAGTATTTGAGGGAGAAAACTGCTGTACTTTAAACTTATTTTTATGTCTTGCTGGAAGGTATCATTGTAATTTTTTGTACCTGGTGATTATGACATCTTATTTGTCATCGAGAAAAGTAATTTTCTTTCTGTTTAACATGTAATATGATCATTAATAAGTGTCTTAATGAAACTCAGCTGGTTATTGAGCTTTGGCACTCAGACTGAAGTTGTTCATCATCCCTGAAGCTAGGCATGGAGTGAGTACAGAACCTTCCAGATGTAGTAGATTCAGACCTTCAAGGAGCCAGCAAATCAGTTTTTGTTAATAGCAGGGCTCAGAATTCCAGCTTATTAGGCAGTAGGTATAAGCATGCTATCCATCAATAGCTTCAGGATTTGGCCAGCACTGTAGCCTTTTCAAACAGTTGCGTTTAAATTACTTTTTAATTAACCACCATGGGAAAGAGATTGTTAAGCAAACATATTGAACTACATTGTTTTGTTTTGGTGCAACAGAAGCCATATAAAAATGAAATATTGTCTCAATTTTAGAAAGGTGTATATATAAATTTATATGGAAAATTGTCATGGTGAGACATGCTGGAACCTCCTTCCCATCTAAGTTGTGTTTGTCTTTCTCATTCCATTTTTAATCTGTTCTTACTGTTTCTATTCTATTCCTTTCTTTATACCTTTTATATGTTTATCATAATGGTTTCAATGAGGACAAAATTTTCTGGAAGAACGTTAAAGTTTCTTAATAGTAAGAAAAAAGTGGGCTTTGGACTTTCCCTAAGTCTTTTGTATTTATCTTTGTAGAGAATAAGAGACCTTGGGTTTATGAAGTTATAAGACTATCACGTTTTAAGGTATTTATTATTGTTTGCCAACAAAACCCATGATCATCATTTTCTTCTTGGCTTTATATTTCCCACAAAGTTTCCATTTAGGCTCTGGAGAGGAACAGTTTTGATAGAAACAGAGACCCATTTTCAAAAATTACAAGAAATTTAGATACAGTTTAGTTTTCAAATCCTTGGCTGTTTCTGGCTCTTTGGGGATCCATTTGTTTTTATCTTTAATATTAACATATATTAACTCTGCTTATGTCATTATTGTGTTCTGAGGATCAAATCAGATAAAAGATATAAAACTTTTAAGTGTAGTAAAATACAGTTGATGAAAATATACATTCCCAGAGCATGAAGCAATATTTCCTTTTCTGTTTTGGAGATTGAACATGGGATAATGGGCATTCTAGGCATAATATGTATATATTATGTATATATATATATGTGTACATATATGGAGATATACATGATATAGATATATAGATATTGATTCTCCAGGTTTCTCTATGCTTTTTTTTTCAGGAAAGGTCTAATTGAGTTGTCGAGATGGATCTTGTACTCTGTAGCCTAGGCAAGTCAAATAAGTCAAGAATTTGTGATCCACTTGCTTCAGTTTCCTGAGTACCTAATATTACAGGCCTATACCACTAAGCCCATATCTACAGTTTCTTAAATATAACAAAAGAATAGTAACCACAAAACTTTAAAAAGTAAATTAACTGTATTATAATTGCTTTTTCCTATGAGATTATCTAAAAGAAGTCATTGAATGATAAAAAAGGTAACTCAATTAAGAGAAGTTACTATATTATTGTAGTAAGGAAGCTTCTCTAGATTATAGAACATTTTAATGAATACAAAGGTAGATGAGGCAACACAAAAAAGTGGGTAAAATTACAGAATATTTCCTCAAAGAAAAACATGCAAATAGAAAATAGACAAAATCAAAATTGCTTAATTTTCTTTGGGCATTTCACAAAACAGGACTCAAAATTATTACTATTATAAATATGGGAAGAGAGAAGAGAGCTATGAAAGGATAATAGAAGGAATGTATAAGAGCAATATGCATAATATAAATGCATGCAGTGGTCATAGCCTCCTTATTTTAAGATGAAGTCAAGCGATGAAATGATGTGGTGCAACAATCTTCACAAGAATTGGTTGCCTGTAGAGTTGTTTCATTAGTATCTGGGAAAGTGTGGAGAGCTAGGGATTTAGTGCTAAATCTAAAAGTGGTTTGGCAAAATCATTGCCAATGGTGTTAACATTTTAAAGGCTCAAAGAAATGTCTTACAGTCTTAGAACATCATATGAATCATAATGAAATTTTGTGTTATAAAACTGACAACTCCTTGGTAGTTTTCCTTATGCCCAACATAAAAATGATGTTCTCTATTTTTAAATAAAAGTAAAATATGACTTTTATTTATATAAAGTACTAGAAACCCTATTTATTTTGTACATTAAGATAAATGGTAATCCAAATGGTGAATAAATATACAAAAAATTGCTGTTGGGAAATGAGAATATATCAAAAGTACAGTGTGTAGAATGGTAAGAAAGATAAAATGATAAGGAAAGCAAAAGAGATGAGAGGAGGCAAGGGGGAGAGGAAAGGAGAGAACATAGGAGAAGAGTATGGAGCTTTGCTGGCCAGTATGCAAGACACAGTGGGACATTCATGTAATTACAAAATGGTATAACATTCTTGCAAGTAGTTTGAATCCAGGCAGTATGTGTTGTGGTTTCTCTTATGTATATCTTCTGACTCCACTTCTAGAATGTTCCTATAGTAATTCATATACATATTCACTAAAAGGCATGCACAAATATGCTCACAGCAGTATTCATAATACTATAAAATAAGTAATTACTTAAATGTCTACCAACAGAGAGATAAATTGAGTATCATTTATTTACAAGAGGAAACTCCACTATTTTAGAGAATTAATGAACTGCAACTGTGTGAAACAATATGAATTGACTTCCAAATGTAACACTGACCAAAGAAAGCAAGATAGGACATAAAAAAGCAGCACAGGATTTTATTAATATCAGATCCAAGAATAGAGAAAATAACTTTGTTGTAATGGAAGGCAGTTTTATACTCCCATATGGAGTAGAAAAGAACGCAAGGGGTCAAAAAGCAACTTCAATCATGTTAGTAAAGTTCAATTTCTCAAGATTGATTGATGAGATATGGATATCTTCAAATTCTGAAACACAAATAACTGGATGCTTATTTGTCTGTGTGCTATTCTGTGTCTCTATACAGTGTTAAATATTCTATAAGCTATATGGGTTTCAAAAATAATGAAGATTTTTTTCCAGTGATATTTTCTACTTCTCATAAGTAATTAGCTTATTAGAAAACGATATTCATGGAAAATAGAAATTCCAACTTCTTCCCAGGCAAGGAATAAATTCAGACTAAGAAAATTTGATATAGATTTGAGCTCAATTGAGTAGAATCAGGTACTCTACCAAACAGAATCACCTATAAGATGATCTTGAACTCAGGTATATGTATACATGATGGGGAATTGAAGGAGATGGTAGGTGATGTAAAGTTCTGGTAAATTTTTAATTTAAGGAGTTTCTTTTGGGTGTTTTTATGTTATATAACATGCAGAAACACTGGAAGAGTTTAATCTGGTATCATGGTAAAGAGAATCAAGAGGGTAGAATGGGTACAATGGGAAAGGGACAGAATGTGGCTATAGTGATTTAAATCGGAAATGCTATCCATAGTTGCTCATTTTTGAGTTGGAACCCAGTTATTAGTGATACTTCAGAAGGATGCGAAACATTGAGCAGGTAAAACACTCGTGTGTGTGTGTGTGTGTGTGTGTGTGTGTGTGGTTTTGTGGCACTGCTCCAGTTCCTGTTTCCTGAGTATGGATATAATGTGACCAGCCATCAGCTAGTCTTGCCATCATGGCTTCCCTATCTGCTGTCAAACCTTCTCCACTGCAGTGGAATGTAAACCTCTGGGCCTGTAAGTCAGAATGAACCCTTTATCTGCTTTAAAGAAGTATTTTATTACAGCAATAAGAAAGTAACAAAGCCAGTAGGGTCTTGAAATTCAACATGGGATGAAAGAAAGAATAAAGTGGAGTATAGGGCAATGGGTGCAAGGGGTTAGTTCTTTATGCAGTGAAGCTGCTGAAGCCAGTGAGTTTTCTTCCTTTCCTTCTGCTGCCCCCACTTCTTTCAAATTGTGACAAGGTATTTTATCATTAAGGCAAATTAAACTCTAAAAGTTCTTGCTTAACTCTTATTTCATTGTAAGTCTAGATAACTGTCCATACATGTCGTGTGAACAGTGAAGAATCTCAACTATTCTCACGTTAATATAAGGAAAATCATATCATTTCATGGTTAAAGCATTGTGAAACACATGGTTCTCCCCCCACCCTACCACTACCAAAAATGGAATCACAGCACTCCATTTATGGACCACCAGTGCATTAACTTGAGCGTGGGTAGGATTATCATAAATTAAGGCAAAAACTGTAACTCTAAGAAAAAGAACAGAATGTGTTTGGCAATGGGCTAGCCATGATTTTGTAAGCATTTGTTTTAGCTCTGATCTATACACACCAGTAATCTGCCCGCCAAAGAGGCTTGTGAATTAGCAAGGTTTAACTGTTTATAAAACACATGCATAAATCTATATGAGGACTGTATTTGTACTCGTGGAGCATATTTATGTGCATAGATGCATCTGTGTGGAGATAGGCAGAACTTCAGCTATCCGGGGTTGGGGGCGGTGGTTGGTCAGTAATAGAAATGTGTAGGTCTATATAGTATGAGCTGAGTGGTTTTATGACAAAGGCCTGAGTGTTGCTATGCTTACAGTTGTACTGGCAAGAATTAGCTAGATTCAATACAAAGTGAAATAAGCACAAGAACTTACTGCCCACTCCACTTATTCACTGTACATGGAAGCATAACACAGACTGTGGGTGTTGGGAATGCTTTGTAAAAGAAACCTTACTGGGAAATGTTATCTGTCTCATGTAGATGAGAGAGACAGAATATGGAATTATAGTAGTGACATCAGCTAAGGCAAACTGAATGAATTTGTAAGTGTATAGAGTAATAACCAGTTTTGGATGTTGTAATCAAAATGGGCAGTTTAACCTAAGATTTAAAGGACCCAGAGCATCCTCTTGTTCATTTGCTTGCATAGTTGTGGAGAAATGGCAGCCATTAACCCACTCTGGAGCCATAGGGAAATAAGGAACTGAAAGGCTTGTGGTGTACAAGGAGCCATTTAAATCATTCTTGAAAATACCTCAATCTTCATGGCTATGCACACCCCAGTACATTTACACAAATATACGGACATAGATGCCAAATCCTGAACTCTGTAATATGAGGTCAATAAACAGCTGTCTCTTCCATGCTAACCCATGCATTAAATTCCTTAGCAAGAGGAAATGGCTTTTTTTCTTACATCACATGGCAAGGATTAGCAATTAGACTCCTAAGAAGCTTAGAGCCTTCCAGAAGGATAAGAACTTGATGTAAGAACACTTCCCCAAGGGTTGAAGACGAGAGAAACAAGGGGTATGAAGACATCAGAAATAGAGAGAGCAGCAGAAGAGGAGTGAAGGCCATGAGCTAAGTGTTGCTAATGCAGCTTCCAAAGCCTAGACTGTGTGTGAATGTTGGGCATGTACACACATGAACACATACTGAATATATAAAGTAACAGCACATTTTCTCTGTTGTAAAGTATTTAAGTGCCAAGATATAGGTGATTTTTGGAAATGCTTGCAGAGCATATGCTGTGCTATTCGACCATCTGTAGCCCAGTCCTTTGGGCCAGACTCTGGTGCTTTGCTTTGGGGCAAAAAGAAAAGAAAAGAAAAGAAGTGAAATGAATAGGTTCTGGGTCTACTCTCCCCCCCCCCACCAGCACAAGCCTATTAGTGGGTTGACTCCACTACTCTCCTTACAGCAAACTTGGAATTTGCTCATTCACAGCTAACCAAGCAATAGCTCTGTAATCAGCATTCAAGAGGAAAGGCTGTTCTTTGATACAGTAATATTGGGGGCATTTCTGTTCCCAGTTGGGAATTTATTCTACATTGCTGGCTTTGTTCTTTCTTAAAGAGCTAAATCCTACCTGAAGTAATTGATACAAGACTAACTATGATCAATGTCTGCTCATCCTATAAAAACCAAATCAAACCTTTCATATAGCTAGATAAAATTAGTCATGACCAGACTGCCCACCTAACCCTTTGATATTGCTGTTTATATGTATTCACTTTCTGTTGTGTCTACCATTTAGATGGAGGTGACATGCCACCACTCCCACTCACTCTCTTCCAGGGTTCAGATAAGTTCTTTGGTCACTCTGGAAGGGGGAAGGATGGCTATCTTTTCTCTAACCCCTCACCCAGCATTCTATCTGTATGTGATGCAATAATGCCTGACCTTTATAAACATAATGGTTTTTTTTCAAGGTTTCCTGGATGAGTTATGGCAAGACAGATATTTCTGCTTGCCCTCTAAAAATAAGGAGATAAAATAATAAACGTCATGAGGATAGGAAGGAAAAATTAGAAATAGGAAAAAGAAACATACCACTTGATCTTGAATTTTATTAAAGTCTATGAAATAGATTTTATATTAAAATAATTTGCCCCCAAAGGATTAACTATCCCAGTTTTCTCATTCCAATGCAACCTTGGCTGGACCAGGGAAAAAAGCTATCTTGAGACCTTGGCTAGTCTTCTGCTGTTTGTTGTCTTGGGGTCTTTTCTGCTGTACTCCAGGGGACATCGCTGGTGCATAGTGTATTCTGAGAATTTGAAGAGGAAAATCATATGTTCCACTCAATGATTTTTCATCTGTATGCTCATACAAGGACTGAATAAGGCCTTGAGTAAGATAACTTAGGCTTCATCCTCCCTAGAATTCTCCTTTGCATTCTGATTTGAAGTTTTACACCTTGTGTGCAGCTGAAACTTGTTTCACCTGCACCTTCCAAATGATTCTGGCATCCCCATATATTGAGGGAAGCACACTTGGTAATTAATTACTCTCTGGGACTTCTTAATGATGTAGTTTGTCACATGGAAACAGCGATGAGATGGAAAACTTGAAGCACCACTTGTGGGGTGATAAGATCCATTCTGCTTTTGCTGATGTCTTGGTTGCCATGACAACAGTATTGCTATAGGCTCTGTGACTGTATGAGGGTTTACAGGGCCGAATATGTCCCAGCATTTGAGAGTCAGTGCTAATTTTTAAAAGACCTCCATGCTGGGGTTGTGCTTTCTCTGTTCTCATCACTAAAGAGGGAGAATATGAAATTGACATTTTGAAGCTATGGGTTGTGTGGTTGAAAGGTGAGCTTTCATGCTGTGCTATGAGAAGTTGGGAGGTTGAATTGTACAGGATTCTCTGCTGAGAAACAGTATGAGTGACAGTGCAGACTGAGGATGAACTTCAGAGAAAAAATGTCTTGGGAAGCCTCAATGCACAGAGGCTCCATTTCTGGAATGATCCGTGATGGAACAGAGCTGGCTCTTTATCTCCTTGATTTCCCTGTGCTGGTCTCAAAATGAACCCTGAACATTCCTACATTTCTCTGTCAGTGTGAGCCCTGCTCCCATTTTGGTTCATAGAAGTCTCCAATTTCACCCAGGCACATTTTTTCTATGCTGTTATATTCCATACTAACCCCATAATTCTAAAGAGTGACGTCAAGAGTGAGCAACATGTCCAACTGACAGTCTTTCCATCTTGCTCAATTGCTATAGCCTTTTCAGTATGTAGGGTGTCTATAATTTAAAATGTTTAGGTGGAGAACTTTTCAATTACTTGTTTCCTCTTAGGAAGAGCAATGTATAATTTTTGGCAATGATACACACCTGAAATGGGAGTGATAGCTACTACAGGTCCAGGTTGTGAGGGGGACTGTGAAGCTTGTTTCTAAGACTACAACGGGTACATGGGGAACTCAGTCGCCAGTTCACTCCTTTCTTCGTCCTTTTTTTTGTTTTTGTTTTTGTTTTTGTTTTTCGAGACAGGATTTCTGTGTGGCTTTGGAACTAGTAGACCAGGCTGGTCTCGAGCTCACAGAGATCTGCCTGCATCTGCCTCCCCTCCTGTGTGTTGGGATTAAAGACGTGCACCACAGGCTCGAATTCACTCATTTCTGAGGCAAGGGAAAATCACAGTGCAGAGTTCATACAAAAATTAATGATTCCCTATTCAGAAAAAATAAATGGAGAATTAAAAGTTTGAAACTGTGCTAGAATATTTAAGAGAATAGCCAAATAGAAACTGAGAGGGTAGAAGTGGGGAAGTCCATAAAAGAAGGAGAGACACCCCAGATCAGAGCTATAAGCCAAAAATGGAGGTCTTACATTAGAAATGTGACATCAGTAAATAGTGGTTGACAAAGGCCCCTTGTACATTGGTGCAAGACTCTAATAGTGATGTCTGTGTTTAGGTTTCTCTAGAAAACTGCCGAAGGTCTGAGTTCTGTCTCCTAGTTCATGTGTGCAGAAGACAGATGATGTGTGATACATAAGGTATGAGCTGAGAGCCAGAACATTTGCTTGCTATGAACTATGAAAGTCTTTTTAAAAAATATTTCTGAATATATGGCTAGTGATATGTGTGGTAATATTATTCTATACTTAAGGCTACCTAGAAAGTGGATGATTTTACCTCTTCTGCTGTGTCACAGATAGATCTTATCTGTGATTTTGGATATGCTAAACTGGGTCACAGAGTTGACTTATATGTTATAATCCCACACAATTCTGCATAAAAATTCAGTGTTTTATATTTTGTAAATTAATCTTTCACACATTATCAATTGACTTTTTGTAATCAGAACTAGGAATTATACCCTTAAATTCTACAGAAAGCAAGCTAGAGCCCTAACAGTACATGGAATCAAAAAAAGTGGATCATAATATTTTAGGTTGTTTCTAGGTGGGAATAGGTTGGGGATATTTTCTGAATAAAATTATTTAAATTTACCAAGTATTATTCCTTGGTACAGAAATTCATATGAAAATTCTCAGGTGTAAAATTTGAATTGAATGCACACATATATTTGTTTAACCAGCAGTATGAAGTCTTAAAAGTAGTCAGGAACAGTATCTAAGACAAAGATAACCCAGGGAAACTCAGGTTATTGGATCACTGCATATATCAAACAAGAATTAATTTACTATCTAATATGTAGAAGTTGGAAGAATTGTTTTCAAGAACTGGGATTTCCTCATTTTGGATACAAAAGGGTAAAACTCTATGAACTGTAGTTTGAAAATCTTAATTAACTTTGTGATTCCAGAAAAGAGGAACATTTCTTTTCATAAAATGGCACAGGAGGATTTACAGCCAGAGAAGGGCTGGAAGAAAACCCAGAAAGGGGATAGATAATTTCAATGATATTTTCCTTGAAGGATGAAGCCATGACATCAGGACAGCACCATGAAATCTGACTGGCTTCATGTTTCCCATCACTCTTGTTGTTGGAGATGAGTTCATTGTCACTATGATTTTTTTGCAATCACCCCCCCCCCCACACACACACACACACACATACCTGCTTTTGTAAGTCAGATAGTTTGGTTTAGATTTAATGACAGAATGTAGATCTAGGTAACTCAATTTTGATGTTTAGTCAGATATATTGGGGCAGGAACTTAGTCAAAACAATGACTTTTTATGATAGTCATTTAACATTGGCCACTGACAGCCCCCTTCCTTCAATCCTTATTCCCAGCTTGGTTTCTTCAATTCTCAGTCAGCATTTCCCTATCTTACATTAGAAGAAAATTATATGTAGATTTCTTTTACTTCTGGGAAATAGTATAGATCCCCAATCTCATAAATTATTTTATTATCCTTTTACAGCCTACATATTTACATTTTGAAAGGGACTTTGTGGGAAGTCACATTGGAGTTAGTTTGCTGGTGAGGAAATGGAAGGTAAAGTTGAAAAGAGTGTTGCTTTAGATGACCAAGTGGTATCCACAGCACATAAGGGGCTTGCCATCAGCATCTCCTCGCTGTTTGATCATCATCTGAGAACTACCTTGTGGATGCAGGTTTTGAATCTGCGGGTGATATTTTTGGTTTGGGAATTTCCAGAAAATACTTTTTCACTTTTGTTGATTTGATTAGAGAATACAATCCTCCCTATCAAGGACTATAAAAACTCAGATAGCTTCAGTGTCCCCTCACATATCAAGAGAAAAGGGGGGGGTCGGGTAGTGAGGGCCTTGAAGATCATGGTGACAGTATACATAATCCACATGTAGGCACTTAGGCATATACATGTAAGTATATTTTAACAAGCTGTTACATGTAGAAAGAAGTTTCTGTCCAACCTGGTCATAAAGCTATGTAGTCTTGAATAAACACAGAGGCTTGTATTAATTATAAACTATTTAAACAATGACTTAGGTTCCTCATTGGCTAACTCTCTCTTAATTATCAACCCGTTTCTATTAACCTGTCTATTTTTATATGATCCTGGCTTACCATTGATATCCTGACCTCTTGCTTCCCCAGCAGCTGCCTGACTTCTCCCTGACTCTGTTTACTACCTCTCTTTCTCCTTGTTAGTATTTCCCTCCTGGTTAAATCTTGGCTGTAGAAGAAACATATATCGATAGCATACAGAAGGACATCCCCATCATCTCCTCTTCTCTGTCTAAATAAAATGGAAGATTTTTTACTTTAACATAGTAAAATTATTTATAACAAAACATCTAGAAAGCAATAACTATGGTTAACAATATTTAGTCCACTAACATTTGGCAAAATATACAGAAAATATTCTATCTTCTGTCCTATCTTGTGAGTCTAAAGTTTTATGTATAACTTATATTTTATCATAACTAAGGGAATTCATAACCATAACTATATTTTTTCAACTCCATCAAAGACACTAGAAGGGTAATATACTAACTCTAGTTGACAGAGACATCCTACTGCCTAGACAGTCACCCAAAATTCCTCTGTAACATTGGGGCATCCCTTTTCAGCTTACAGGTCCAGAATGTCTGGTACATTTTTGATTAAATAGGATTATTCTGTCCCTTGGCAAGTTCGGTAGACACTTTTCGGTAGACACTGCTAGTCCAGTTCAGAAAATATGCTTTCAAGCAGCCCAGGCAAGAGCAGCTTCTTGTCCAAATGGCTATTCTTGCCATGTTGAAGGCAAACTTCATAATTGTTTTTTCCTCTCTGATGTAATTGGTTTTACCAGGAGCAGTTGTGTCCCATTGTCAAGAAAAACCTTAATAATTTTAAATGGCATATTCTGTAGGTATTTGAAAGGTTTTGAAGAATACCTACCCATTTAAAATATATCTTTGTATATCTAGAAAACTTAACTAACATGACTATAAGTGTTGATTATTATAGATAACTATTAATTTGTATTTAGTTACACATTACATTGTGAATAAGCTGTATAAACACAATACCTAAAGAAGAGTAGAAATATACACAGATAAAAATTAACCTATGTCATATTTCTATGTCATATTTTTTGAAAGGGGATTTACTATTATCATTAATCATTTTTAGTCAACTCTATTTAAATAAAAACAAACATTAATAAACAATATTTGGGAATGTGGTCATAGTTCTCTTCAAACTGCTTCCTGCAGTTTCAGGGGTGCTGTCAATCCACCCTGGCCAAATCCTGGCTATAGTAGTCTAAGGCTGCATAATCTCAGCTGGTTTTGATGTTGGATTACCTGGGCCATTGCATCAAGGGGTTTTGCTTGAGCAACTATATTAGTCTGGAAGGAGTTCACAGCTTTTCATCTTCAGTGGAAACAAAGTATAACCTCTTTTCCAAAGTAACATGTCCTTAGACTTAAATATTAAAGTCAAAGTATTTTCAAAATATATATGTTGCATTAATTGAGCAGCATTTATAATCAAATGTCTTTTAATAGCTGTTGCACCTTCCTCAGCCTTCAAACAATTCAAAGACAACTCAATACACACACTATCCAGACTTTCTGTGTATTTTCCAATTTTATGAGCCTTGTTTTTTTAATTACTCCATTTCTTCTATCCTTACTTTTGTTTCTTGGGACAGGGTTTCTCTGTGTATCTTTGGCTGTCCTGGAACTCATATGTAGACCAGGTTGGCCTTGAAATCACAGAGACCTGCCTGCCTCTGAGTCCAGAGTGAAGGGATTAAAGACATGTGCCATCACTCCCAGGTGCCATATTTTTTAAAGGACTCTCCAAGGAGACAAGGTTTTGAGCCTGTGGTCACCAGGAAGGAGAGATGGTCTTAGATGGGGTGGTGAAGACATAAGGCAAATTCTGAATCTATTCCTTAGTCTGTCATATAGCCCAACAATTGAAACTTGAGTTCAGATTCTTGAAAAAAGTGCCTTGAGGTGAAAGTGTTCTGTGTCTGACTCTATTTTATTTTATTTTAAATATGTCAATGATTTGTTATTTTGGAACACCTTCCTTTATTATTATTATTGTTGCTGTTGTTTATTTATTTATTTATTTAGATGTCTACCACCAACTTGGCTCATTACAGTTTCACCTCATCCAGTACAAGGTTTTGCCTTGGGATTCCAGTTGAGATAAGAGGATATCAAGTAAATTATTAGTATCAAGAGGGAGCAAAGAAGGTGTGTTTCTGCAGGGGATATGTTTGTTAGTACTTGACTTTAGAAAAAAGTGCACATTAAATGTAGGAGATCCTGAGAGGCTTGTTACAGATTAATTGCTGCACCTCTTGTTAGCATGCTCTCCTCTGAGATTTGCCAGCCTTAAGTCTTTTTGAGTATGAAAATTATTTCCCCCCACATTGTCCTAAGTGTGGTATGATCAAATAGAAGAGCATCATTTCTTCCTAGGAGGGAGGAAGAAACATTTTCTGGTTTTCTGGTGTTGCCTTAAGAAATTGGTACAGACTGGATGACTTAATTAACAGAATTACATCTCCTCACAAATATGGGGATGTTAATAGGAATGGTGGCTTCTCCTGAAGCCTCTTCCATGGCTGTGTTGTCACTATATCACATGGTATTTCCTGAAATTTAGAATAATGCTAATTCCTGTTGTCATCTTGGATACCCAAAGTTGTTTTTGGAAGACACTGGGCATCTTGGGATAGGGCTCACCTCAGTGCAATGTTTTGACTTGATTACCTCTTTAAGAAACCTATCTCTGTGCAGTCATATTCTGTTCTACTCATAAAATCAGGTATTTAACGCATGACTTTGGGAGACAGGTGGAATTCGGCCTGTAAGAAAAAAAATCATATCTTTCAGAGCTAGCTTTACTTCATCCATGACTTAAAAATCAGATTTCTATGGAAAGCTTGACTTACTCATATCTTTTGTGTATTATGTTATCCAGATATGGCTGGGACCAGCTTTAGAAAAGAGATCTGAAATATTACCTCCTGTTTCATATAGCAAGAGTGTCTCACTCCAGTTATCATCCACACTCCCAGCTTGGTCTAATTCTTATTTTAATCAAAACCATATATTAGACAAAAATAATATAAATATGTTACAAAGAAGGAAGGGAGCTTATACATGGAATTTTTAAAAGAAAATTTGAAACCATGAACACATTTGCATAAGAAAAATATAACTGTAGATTAAAAGCCATGGAGGTAGGAAATGGGATAGAAAAGTGAGAGGCATTTCAGGAGTAAATTCTTAATGATCTGAAGACATATTAAATGTAGTGTATTAAAGAAATAGGCTTGTCAGTGTTATTCTAGAAGAATTTCCGCTTCTTTGTAGGGCTGAACCATAAAGGAAGATAAATCAAAAAGAAAGAACTCCATGTTAAAGGTGTATCTAAATATGTATCCAACTATGCATGTATATATATTCTAATGTGAATATACTTTCTTGTATAAATGTCTAGGTGTACACACACACACACACACACACACACACACCACATCTTGAAACTATGTTACTATGTAGAATTTCTGCAATATTTGGAAGAGAAGCCAGAGAGTTTGAGACCTAGAGTGTTTAAAGAAGAATAGTTCCATGCTGAGATGCCCTGAAGCAGTTTTGCTTTTTGCTTTCAGTAGACAGTAGATACATAAACCTTATGTTTAAAAATGAAATATACTATGTTGAAAAAGTAATCAAATAACTATGGTTCTGGGCACATAGGCCTGAAGATAAAATGCATGATTATCAATAGTACATTTCTATAGCTCTTTATAGCAGCCTTTGAACAAGAGGTAATGATTTATGTTCTTCAGTAACTAATTGAAAGTAAATAACATGGTAAAAGTTGTGAAGTAAAACATTTGTAATGAACACTCTGTTTTCCAATTAATGGTTATGAGGTACATTAATGCCATTACTAATGAATACATCATTGAGTACTGGTTAGCACTTTGGCCATCTGTATTATAGAGAAACCTGCTGATTCCTGAGAAGATATGTTGGCAGTAAAATGTGGAAATCTCAGGATAAATATAGTCATGTGATCAAGATATCAACATAAATCAAAGATTTCTTCTGAGCTTGTGTGTGTGTGTGTGTGTGTGTGTGTGTGTGTGTGTGTGTGTATCTGTCTGTCTGTCTGTGACAGTGGTCACAGTGTGTGCCTGTGGAGGGCATAGGACAACTTGCAATATTTGGCTCCCTCTTTCCTCCATATAGGTTTTGGGGGGATCAAACTCAGGTTATCAGATTCAGCAACCATTCTGAATGGGCAGTTCATTTAAATATTATGTAAATCAACTAGTTATCAGTACAGAGAAAAGTATTTCATATATTATTCCTAGGAATGTGAGGTGCTAATAATGTATAGTACCTGTGGTTAGATAAATATAAAGTTAGAGGAGACATTGTGGAATTCTGGCATTCTAAGTTCATATGTGACTTCTTACTTTCTTTCTATCTTTAAAGATAGAAAAAAAAGAAAAGAAAAGAAAGAAATAAATAAAGATATAAAGAGAATAAGAGAAAGAGAAAGTGAAATGAAGGAAAGAAATACTGAATTATATGTTATGTACAGTATGATCTTTTGTAAAACTGGATGGTGAGAAAGGCTTTGGCTTTTGTATGATGAGAAAAGGTAATGGAATGCACATTTATATGTCTTAAGTGAAAATAATGTACTTGAAGAATGAATGTGTTTTTAAGTGACTCTCTGCTTTACAGACTTGCTTGATTAATTGGCCAGTTACAGGTGGTGAATGTGAATGCTTCAAATAGAAAAGTATTTATTGTATAAAGGAAAATTTTTAAAACGGCAACATGTAAATATTTATAGTATATTTCTTCTTTAAATATATACATGCAGTTGTACGTGTGTGTGTGTGTGTGTGTGTGTGTGTGTGTGTGTGTGTGTAATGTGAGTATTAGATGTGGAGTCACATATTAATTACAGGTCTTTATTTCCTTTGTTATATTTTTCTATGTTAAAATATCTTACAATTCATTCCTATCACTTGTAAAATGAGATAATAAACATAATGTGGTTTTAAGTTTATACAGTTTCAACACAATATTTTGATTTCTATTCTCTATTCTCCTCTG
This sequence comes from Cricetiscus sungorus, assembly GCA_030556225.1. NCBI lineage: Eukaryota > Metazoa > Chordata > Mammalia > Rodentia > Cricetidae > Cricetiscus > Cricetiscus sungorus. Next base: position 75,581,135 of record JANBXA010000651.1, read on the forward strand.
AAGCATCCAATGTGCTGGAGGATAGAATTTTCCAGAAGAGTATACCATAGAGTTACTGTGAGATACTTCTTGGGTGACATCATAGCATGCCACTTATCATGGTCCCTTTATAATGTAATCTCTTTCACAAAGCTGCCCTAAAAAGTTTTCAGGAAGACTGTACCATTAGTTAACAGAGTCACCATCATCACAGTTTGGCCATATAACTGAGGAGGCAGAGAATCTCAGTTCTTTGAGTCACAGAAGTAATTTAGAAGCAATAATTTCTCCATTATTTCTTCTTTTCTTCTGTTCATTTTTTATTGTTTCCATTCCCTCACTTTCTTTCCGTTTTCCCATCTTGCCCTCCTCTTCCCCTGTCCTGTCATCTCCTCTCCTGTCTTCTCATGTCCTGCTAATATTGCTAACATTTTATATACTGTTTTCCTCTCCTATGGTCCTGTTGTTATTTTAAAAAAAGACCAGTTGAACTTTCAATTTGAAACTATGTGTGTTGCTTCTTCAGTAATGCTTGAATAAATAAGGGGAAAATATCTGTTTGTTGACTTCTGCAAGCCTGAACTGATATGACACATTAACGGCTGTAGTTGGTGCTGAACATTCAGAAAGGAAAACAGAGCTTTACTGTTACACATAGAGCATTATCCCTCTGCCTCTGTAGCAATACTGTCTTTAGTCTTCTGCACCGTCGATGAAGCATGTTGTGGGACCAGAGCATCAAAGACAGCATACTCAACCTCACAACTCTTTCCAAGAATTCCCATCAGTGGTAGCTGTCAGATCCGACAGGTAGTTACTTTTTCAATGCCTTGCCTGATTATGTTTGCATCCAAGTTGATTATTTTCCCTCAAATAAAATTGAGTTTCATGCTAGCTAACATATGACATATTGGCATTTTCTTCTTTAAGGCTCTGGTAACATTAGATGTTTATGTTTTTATTTTCTGGTGTTCTAATATCTTCCTGTCTTATGTCACATTGTCATACAAATACAGAGCCAGCCGGTCAGAGGAAATTAGAATGTGTCAGACTCTGATATCCTGCATAGTCATTCTGTCTTTGCTTCTTGGATCATTACCCCTGACCAAGAGGCTCCTTACTTTTTTTGGTCTGAACTGTTAATTTACCCTACAGGCTAGATGAGAGTGAGGACAAAAGTGGATCTTAACGGTATTGAGTACATGGGTAATTTACATGTGCTTTTTTTAGTATCTCACCATTACAATCCTAGAGAAGGATTTTTGTTGTTGTTGTTTGTTTGCTTGCTTGTTTGTTTATTTGTTTTGTTTTTACAACTGAGAAAACAAAGACATGGTGCGCTGAACATCAATTTTCTAACACTGCACAGCTAAGAAGTCTCGTAGACAGAATTGAGGCTAATGTAGTTTGGAAAGTTCAGGGCTACTCCTTTTTGTATTTGGGGAGGTGCCTATACCTATCTGGACCAGTTGCTTCACTAACTTCTGGTGTGGAAAGCAGAAAAAAGTGGTTAATGTACAACAAACTTCAGCTTTGGCTTTAATTCTTTACCTATCTTGCTCTTCTTTGCTTTCTTGAGTGCTTGACTACAAATATTTGTTATTCTTGTTTGTTGTGATTTATAGACTACACTTTGAATATTTTCCATAAATGTACATATTTTACCTCCCCTCCATCATCTTGCTATACTCATAGTGAACTACAACAACCATGAGTCACAGATTAGTGTGGAATAGTAATACACCAATAGACGTTACTTCCAGGAAACCCTTTCTATGCAGTAACTCATGTACCTTTCTCTAACACCCCCTTGATGGGGTATGTCCTTTGGTATGCTGTGAATGTATGCATATTGGTTGATACATAAAGCTGTTTCAGCCAATGGACAGGCAGAATTTAACCAGGCAGAAAATATTAATAGGGAGAGAAAATTGTGGTAGGTGGAGTAAAGGAGATGCCATGTAGCTACTGAGGAAACAAGAGATCCAGGTACCACTGGTAAGCTAAGATCACAGAGATACACAGATTAATAGTAATGGATTAATAATTAAGAAATAGCCAGCCCATAAGAAGCCTGAGCCATGACCAAACAGTTTAAAATAAATAAATATGAGTCCATTTGTTTATTTGGGATTAAATGGCTGTGGGACCAGGTTCATCAATACCCTTTAGTACTGTCTTCCTCGTTTCTCCTTTAATTTTGACTTTGTAGTTTTGACTTCCAAAGCCAGTGATGAAGATATTTCTATTTTAAAGACTACGATTCAGAACTTAATTTCATAATAGATACCTCTTTCTCTGTGAAAAAATTGCCAACATTGGAACCTAGAGAATGCTTTGTAAAGTTTGTGCCTTATTCCTCTAATAAAGGGAGAGGAAGCAATCCATGGAGTCTATTACAAATAAATTAAAACATAGCATAAGTTCAGGAACTAATATCATATTTGGTAATTAAAAGTTACATTTTAGTGAGAAAGTGGAATGTTTTCTCTATGCTCAGTGAAAATGAAGCTGACTTTCATATTACAGTCTGCTTAGAGTTGAATGATCCATGCAGCTTTTACTTTCAAAAGAGTTTACATTGTGATAAGAAATATGGAATACACTGCCATTCCCATTGTCCTGCTAAGGTTGTGCCACTCCTGGTGTGTTCATAGATGCCTCAATCTTTCCAGTAGTCATAAGACTTCTTTGTGCATCTCCCCACTGCAGAAACCATAGGAAAGTTGTATTAATTTCCACTTGGGTATTAGTAGCTACTGGGCTAGTGTTAGTGATTAGTACAATCATATACAGCATTTAGTATCTCTAGACTGGCCTCAGTCATTATTAAGGCTTTGTGGTATCAATGGCAGAAGCCTAATCATATAATCCTTTTAGAATCTTAAATATTGATGTAGGCTTATTGGGACTCAGTGACTGCATAATACTCAGAAAATTTAGTAGTTGTCTTCATGGGTAAATCAAGCTAAACTGGGGAAAACAGAAGGGGGACTTGAACCTTTCAGGGAGCTTCATATTCCAGGGAGGGGGAGAAAAGTGTGATAAGGCTCTGATCTATAAAACACCAACTGTATTTCAGACTTCTTTAGCTAATGGTAACCTTGTTTTCTCTATCCTTGATTTATCTAATCTACATTCTTTTATTAGACAAAAGAAAATCAAAAATTCCTTCCATAAGGACAAGTGTTGATTTATATCCTACCTGTTTAAGATTGGAGTTCTCAGTCTGAAGAATTATAAGGCATTCTAAAATTGTGAACACCAAAAAAATCATTAGTTCTAATTGTTATATTTCATACACACAAGTGCCAGAGAATCATGTTCCAGACAGTGATGGATTATTGCAACACAGACGTGCAAAATTCTAGCTTTTTCCTGAATCCAAAAAAACACTAATGCTTCTGTTTACAGTGTGCTTGTATGTGCATGAAGAATGGCCTCTTTTTGGCAATCCTGATGTCTGCCATTGCAGACAGGTTGCATCTATTATATATCCTACATTTCTTTTTTGACTGATGCTTTCAATCCTTTTGTGACTAAGATAGAAGAACGCCACATTAACCTTCTGTTTCACTATGATAACTCTGTTTCATTCAAAATTCAGTGTGGTTACATAAAACCAACACTCTATCCACAAGCCTTTTTGCGGGGGTCATTAGTAGCTTTGACTGCAATAATTTTTGGATGATCCATCATCTTGAATCCTTATCATCTGGATTCTTCTTTTGTGTAAACACTCATCTGTAAGATACATTTTTCCAAAATATTGAAGCTAAGCTTTATGGCAGTAGCTGCCCTGATAGCCTCTATGGAGAATGGAAATTCCAAATGAGCTGTGTATAAGAAGTAAGAGCCAAAGTGAGGGCTGGGCTTCTGGGTCACAA